>CM032124.1:13520146-14892276 GCA_018894105.1 Jacaranda mimosifolia
TAATATTTTTCAAAAATAATTTTATTTACTAATTAAACAAAAATATAATATTTTATTTGTCAAACACATTAAATACATTATTTTTTAATTACAATTAAATTAAATGAATACATCATGTATAGCACAGGTGTTATGTTATACTTTTGTAGGCAACGACTTATGAGAGACTTTTGGGCCATTAATAATTTGATTAGAATGTACTACATGGTTATAATATTCCGCGTATAGAGGAAGTAACGAAATGTATACTTACTGTGATGGTTAATCATAATTATTATTCCTCTAAATTAATTTCATCATTAAGTGTGCTGTATTTATCAAAATATTTCTGTCATTAGGTTTTGAAAAAAATTATGATGTCAATACAAAATTTTAAACAACTTATTTTGCCCAACAGTTATATTCTTTGTAAAGAAAATTATATGCTTTGAGCAACACAAATTGGAGAAAGAAAAATTATGGCTTTTTTTGGTTATGTTTCTCCAGAACAACATATATTGTTCTGGGAAAATATAACTAAATATATCCACATTTTCCCACCAAAACGCACATTCTTCAATATATTCATACATATTATATATATATTATTATTCTAACATTAAAATAATCACTCAATTCTATTTTCACCCCAAAAATCCAACAAAAAAAAATATTGATTTGACTGCTACAGTAAAAATTGTCTCCCCAAAACATAAACGAACATACCAAAAAATAACTTTTATATTATCCAATAATTCATTCTTCCAAAATACATAATAAATATATAATAAAATCAAACAAAAAACATAACCAAATATAACCTATGTACCCGCTCGTATATTATAAATAATTAATGCACTCTATATCTTGACTTATTAGTAATGGGCTACAATGTCCACGAGTGCTGGAAAATCATTATTTTATCTTTTCTTCATATGATAAACATATCTTTTTACTACATTAATCCAGTTGTATTTAGGTTAAATATTACTATCTAATAATTAATCACAAATACACAATTTAGGTGGGTTCGGTAGGTTTGAGTTGGATCAAGGTATGTGTATTATATAACTTTGTTCAATTCAAACCCAATTCATTTAATTTTCAACCTAATAAGTTTAAATCCAAACTCAACCCACTCCGTATCTGGTTGACCCCAATAAACTCAATTATACAATGAATTGACCCAATAACCTGAAAGCTCACAACCCACCTAACCACCAATTATTAAAATGATAATGTAAACCACATTTTACATTGCTTGTTGGTTTGACTTCCATAGTCCATTTTCATTGTGCATTTTAGAAATAAAATACATCACATAAATATTTATACAATATGAATAATATTTCCATGGATATTAACTTGTTGAATTTGAAGGCCTACATTTTTTTGCATCAAAATCACATGTAAACTGTCTAATTTTTGCGGTAGCACACTAACATTTGCATATGATGAAAAATAAAAATGTCATGATTCTCCAACCAAAAGCAAGGTAGAGACGAAAAAGTGTATGGCAACGGGGCATAAATAAGAAATAATGCTAGGGCTTCCTTTCTTTCACCTTTTTCAGAGCATTTTAGGTTTTTATTTGTTTTAAATATCTAACTTATATTTGTTCTTTTTATATTATGTGGGTCGGGTTAGGTTGGATTGGGTTAATGGATCGATCAGAAAGTAATTTCGGGCTGGTTGGATCAAATCGTGACTCAACCATAACCCACCAAAAAAATTTTGGGTTATATTTTGGGTCAACCCGATAAGCCCCAACCCAGACGCACTAATTTTGTATTGGTTTCGTGTCGAGTTGCTAGGTCAGGTTAGAAATTGTAGCTCTACAAATACTTAGATATGTCGATGGTCAATTAATTTAGTGGAATTGTCTTCTCACATATAATTGTAAAATTTAAGGTTCGAACTCCAATGAAATCTTGATGTTCGTGTGTGTATAGTTTTTCATTTAAAAAAAACACTTAAATATGTCATACGATCAAAATATACTTAAATACTATCCTATTGTCACTATTTAATACATTGTCTTTTACATTGATTAGAAAACCTCAATTTTCTTGTATAAAAATCAAATCATCGTATCTTTTGTTCCTAAATATGAGCCAAATTTAATTTAAGATGAAAAGCAAAGAGCGAGAACCTATAGGTTCAAATGCATATTCCCACAACTTTTCGAAAATTGCAAATAATAGCATAATTTTTATAATACTAGCAGCGATTTGTACGCAATTTCTGTACGTATAAAATAATTATGAGTAATCATATTATTTATATATATTTCTACGTTCATTCTACTAAAAAATAACATGCTTCTAAAACACACACACATATATATATATATCTATAATTTGTATAATTATGAAGTTAGCTGTCACATAAAGAAAAAATTTCATAGTCTATTACAAGATTAAAATAAATTCAAAAGTTATTAAAATATTGAACTTTCCTTATGATTAGAAAAGTTTTTGAATAAATGATAATTATTTGAACATATAAATTTTATTGAATATATATATAGAATAAATAAAAGTATAAATTTGGTATATTTTAAATTTAGTATTATAACGTCCATTTCAAAGATAAAAAGAGGAGATAAAAAGAGGCTTTCTTTTTATAATAAGTTATGTGTGGATAATAGCATATGTTTTGAAATTAGATGGTTGCCTTTACTAAACTTAGTAGCTCCTTATGGTGAACTTTGTAACCAAATTCAAGTATGTGACAACTACCATCTATGGACTCCAAGAATTGGAATAACCATTATAATGAACATTGAGACCAAATTCAAGTATGCCACGATTACAACAATAAGCTGAAATATTAAAAAATATAAACTTAAAAAGAAAAAAGAGCTAACGGCATATGAATCTCTTTGCTTTTTTTTTTTTTAATAGCATTCTAATTAAATGGAAAATAAATATTTCCATTCCATATTTTGAACTTTTTTCTACAATTTTTTATTGTTTCAAAAGTAAATGCTCTTTTGAACACCTTCAGTGTCGTATTGTCGGGTCCCTTCACCGATTAATTGTTATCCGGATATTACAAATATTTTCAGATTGTTATGATGATTGTTGCATTTTTAATATTTATTTTGTGTTTTTCTCTCAGATGCTCCTTATCTTGATGCATTGCACGTGAAATTAACATAAATTTTTATCTTTAGTTATTTAAGAAAAACTTAGAGGATTTCTTGAACATGACAATCGATTCTCATTTGTATCTACTTGGGACCAACTCAAAATTTTCATCGTTTTCTTAAAATTGCCCACAAAATTATCATTACTTTTTTGGAATTATCTAAAAAAATGTCACATAGAAAAGATTTAACATTAGATATCCCTCTCTATAATTGCCACATATATTTATTTAATTATCTAAATATTTTTAATAAATTTATAAATCAATAATGTATTGGCAACCCATTCATTAGGTTTTTAATTGAATTTTATTTTTTTATTATTGTGTGTTCGTAAAAATAATTAATATATCCATTTTTTTCCATTTCCACCGATATTGCTTCACATTTCTTGTAACAACCCTAAAATTCAGGATTTTGGAAAATAAGAATTGGAAAAATCAAGAATTTTGATTGGTCGGATTTAGAGATCAAATAAGTGAAAGGGACTTAATTGCAAAATTTTGGAAGTTTTAGGGTCAATCCAAAATTTGAGAAAACCTAATTAGGCTAACTTTGAGAATTTTGTGGGTTTGCATGGAATTAGTTTAGGTCAAATGGGTAAATCTTAAACACTTGATTGAAGGTTGAATTAGTTAGAGACCGAATTGAAGTTTGAGAAAATCTTGAAGGACTTGATTGAAGGTTGAATAGAAATTTTGGGGTCAAATCTGAAATTCAAAAAAATTAGATTTATAAAAGTGTTATTTGCCATTGAACCCCCCCTTTCTTCCTTCTTCTTCCCCGCAACCTCACCCCCCTTCATCGACAAATTTCTTTCCGACCAGCCTTTCCCCACACCCCTCGGACATCTCCTTCCCCACACCTCCGGCAACCAACTTACAACCATGAGCGCAATGTTCCGGGCGGAGGAGCACCGGAATCGAAAAGGTTGAAAAAGCCCACCTCGGTGGACGATGGCAGAGTAGTGGCGGAACGGGCCTCTGGGCAACATTTTTGGGAGCTTTCAGCTAGGGGACCTTAGTGGTGTTGTTGCATGACCGTTTTATGCGGCGGCGAAGGCAAAAATCGGCGAAAAGTTCACAGCAGAGCAAGGTAATTTTTGAGGTTTTAGAGCAGCATTTGAGGCTTTTCCCAGTAGAGAAATAAAAAACAAAGCTAAGCATTGGAAAGCGCACTGTGAGAGTTGTCTCTGGGCAATGGCATTGAATTTTTCGGCGGCGGCGGCGGCAGTGAGATAGTTTTATCTCCTCGACGTGACGATCACACTCATGTGCTTGGTTTGTGATTCAGACATCCTATATCAATCTTGTGTTGGAAGTGGAATGCTTTTGGATTATATAGGTATATGTATATACATGTATATTGTATCTTGTTATTATTGTATTGTATCTTGATCATTAATAGTATTGTAATGTATTAAGTTTGGAATGACATGTGAGTTGGCATACGTATATATATATATATCCCATGCTTGGACTTATTATAGTTAATGGACCCAGATGGACATATTATATGCAATTAGATTAGTTAAGTGTGCTAAGTATGTAAACCACTTGAGGATTATGCAAATTGGGACCTAAATATTGACACTGAGGATAATCTTGTTAAATGGACTATTGTTGTCAATTTGGGACGATGTATTGGGAATCATGAATCAATGGCTAGATTACATTCTATTATTGGGATCAAAATAATTTCGTAATTATTTCTGTATTAATCGTCTTAATTAGCATATCTTGTACCGATACATTTGATTGAATCCTTATTACTATATTAGTTAGTTAATTAGAGGTTTTAAGGATTGTTAATAGTTTAATTATGCTTATTAAGAATCAAAAGCGGATTATAATGGTAAATACCCTTTTATTTAGGTGACGACAAAGTGGGTCTTGCCGACCAGTAGGATTGCTGACTATGGTTGCTACATCTGAGAACTACAAAGATGAGGGTCTGCCAACCTGGCACTACTTTTACTTATTTGTTATTCTGATGAACCCCTGTGAGGGTTTTCTATTTTTGATCTATATTCTATTTTGTTGAAATCTTGGTTGATATCTGTTATCTGATATGTATACCCTTGTGTAGGTTATTGTTTGTTATCGATTCTGAATTTTGTCTATTCTAGCACCCAAAACTTTTATCTGTTATCTACATTGTTCTGTTATTTATTACTATCCGTTATCTATTCCATCCTATTCTATTATCTTTTACCTTGTCGGTACATTTGTTATCCGTTATAGCTTTTAATTGTCCATGTTGGCTTATCTGTTCCATTTTGTTCTATTATTTGTTGCCTTGTCAGCATTTCTATACTATTATGAACTATCTGTACTGTTATTTATTCGATTTGCTATCCGATTGTCTATTCCATTTTGTTCTATTATTTGTTGCCTTGTCAACATTTCTGTACTATTTTGAACTGTCTTTACTATCACTTATTCGATTTGCTATCTGATTGTCTATTATCTATTTGATCATTTATTTGACTATATGTTATCTATCCGTATTGTTATTTCAGGACGTTAATCCCTGCTGTGTGAGCATGGGATAAGCCGTAAGCCCTGGGACGTTAATCCCTGCTATATGAGCATGGGATAAACCATAAGCTCTGAATTCTGATTATGTAATACGACATTAATCCTGGCTGTGTGCCTAGAATAAGCCGTAAGCCTTAGGACATTAATCCCTACTAGGTGTATGGGATAAGCCGTAAGCCCAAAACTCGTGAGATAAGAAAATCTGATCGATATGTTCTGTTTTATTTTCTAACTGTATTTTGATTGCTCGTATTCCATTCATGAAGCAACAAGGTTGCGAAAGTTTCTTAGTTTAAATCAGGCCGTTATCCAAGCCGGGTGAGCCATTTATATTTCCTCCTAAATTGATTTGGTTGAGGTGGACCATTTCTCTCAAACTGATCCGGTTGAGACAATCTCAGGCCATTCTAGTCGACAACTACAACTCCTGAGCTAGTTACTTATGATAATCTTGGAATTTGAAAATGTCTGTTTTGCCCGACTGTATTTTAATTGCCTAATCTAATCTGTTTGTTTGTTTGCATTCGGTCCGCCTATAGTCTGATATGTTTTATCTGATTGTACTATGTCTGTAATCGCTTGATATTCTCTTGTTCTAATTGACTAATGATAATCTGTCAAGTTGATTCTTTCTCGATAGATCCTTACAGTTACTATTACGACTATCCCTCACTAAGTCTTTGGACTTAGCCCTCTCTTGCGTTACTTTGATTTTCTCAGATAGGGATAACTGATGGATGTGGATTTTTTGTTTTAACTGTAGGAAAATTATCTCTTGTAATAGAATAAGTGTTTGAATATATATATATATGGAATCATTTGAATATTTAGCTTGAACTTAAGATACTGTGATAATATGATGTTGATGCTAATAACTTAAGGCATGTAAACGTGGCTTGATATAAGAAGGTGAATGATGACATTTACTTAATGATTTGATGAGTCAATTAAGTTTGAAATTTTCGCTGCTTTTGATAAATTGAATTTGAGATTTGGTGGCATGCTTTTAGTATATGTGTTGTTTAAGTTGGAATCTGCTACTATTTCTGATAAGTTTGAAATGTTTGATTATGGGTTTATTGATTTATATTGTGGGTTCAATTTAAGATTTGTAACACCCCGAAAAATTTCATAATTTGTAGAATTTAATTTTTATATATTTAAATTTTGTGATTTTATGTTATAGTTGCTAAATTATTATTTTATATAATTTTAGTGGTCAATTTGTTAATAAGAAAACTTTAATTTTAGAAATTTTAAAAGTTTGGGGTCAATTCAAAATTTATTAAAACTAGATTGAACACTTTTTCAAAATGATGGGGTTTGCATGTGAGGGTCTTAGTCAATAGGGTTTAAACTGTAATTTAAAAAAAAATTAGGGTCTAATTGGGGCTGATTGGAACTTGGAGGACTAAACTGCAATTTGAGAAAATCAAATTTTTAAAAGCCAAACGGGTAGTAGATTTTTCCTTTTTTCTTCCTTCTTTTTCTTTTCATTTCTTCTTCGTTTCTTTTTCTTTCTTCTTTTCCTCTTCACCGTGAACCATCACCACTGGCGACCCTTTCACCAATGACCACCAACCACTACCCTAACCCCCTCAAACAGCTCCCCTCTACCATCTGACCACCTTCCTCCATCCCTGCATGGTTGGAAACCAACAAGCCACCGTGAGTGAAGAGGACCAAGACACCATTTACGGTGGGTGAACTGCATTTACAATTTTTCGGCGATGACTTGGACGGTTGAAGGGTGTTTCGGGTAGCTCTTGGCGAGAAAAAGCAAGATACGTGGTTACATGTAGGTTTGGCGTAGTGGAGAAGAAGAAAACTGGCGATTAGAGCACGGCGAAGAAAATAAGGATTGAGGGCTATTGAGCTTGTTTTCGGTGGCTACAGGCCTCAAAATGAGAAACTGAAGGCAGCATTAGATTCAAGAGCTCGAGAGGAATAGAATCGTGGTGATTTTTAGATTTTCCGACGGCAGCGGTGCGATGGCAACGGAAAGACAGAATCTTCCTTTCATCAAGATGATTGTAGTGGCAGAGTTGCTTCGTCAATCTGAGCTCTCGTTGCGTAGTTGTGGTAAAAGATTGAAGAAAATTATATATATGTATATGTATGTACATGCATGTGTATATTCCTATTTAATGTTGTATCCATGCTAAGAGTAGGACTTGAGGATGATGATATGTCATGTATATATATGTGTTGAACTATCCCATGCTATGGATAATGTTATAGTGGACTTGGACATTATGTAAAGTGACAAAAATTGGAAAGTCATGAATTTAACAAGAAAACTTGAACTTGGGATTTTGGATTTAGGACCTAAATTGGATAATATTAGAATTATTGGAACCTTAAATAATTGGTGATTTAAGTGACAATAGGTAGATCATGTGGTTAAGAAACTTGACTTTGTTGATAGGAGACAATATGAGAATTAAGATTATTGAGGCAAGACTAGTTTATAATTATTCTTGGAATTTTTTTATCAATGTTGTCGTTTTAAGCTATCGTGTTAATATGGTGAATAGAAAGTTTTGGAATTAAGAACAAGTAAGATAAAGATCTATTAGGAATTTAAAGTGGGTTCTGATTATATATATCATTATGGTTAGGTGACGAAGAAGTGGGCCCTATAGACTAGCAGATTGTGGGTTGTGGTTAGTTTGCTGTAACTACAAGAGGTGAGGATCTGCCAACCTGACACTCCTTTTAATTATATGTTATTGTGATAAGCCCCTGTGTTGGTTTTTTGTTTCTGTACTATACTCTATTTGTTTGAAATCTAAAATGTGTTGGGAATTCTAATTTGTTATCTGTTATTTGATTTGAACACCCCTGTGAGGGTTATCGTTGATATCGATTCTGTTTCTGTCTATTTTGGCGCCCAGAACCTTATCTGTTATCTGTATCTCAATTGTCTGTCCGTTTGTCTCATATCTGTACTGATTTATTTCATTCTCTGTTGCCTTGCTAGCATATCTATTTATCTGTACATCTTTATTTGGCTATGTCGGCTTATCTAAATTTTTTAGCTGCTATCATGTGGCCTTGACGGCATTTCTGTTCTGTTATGTTCTGTTCTATTTTGTTCTATTCTGTTTTGGGAACTGGCAGTGCGCTAGGGACTTTCCCCTGGGCATCTGCATAAATGGTTGTGAATTCTGTTATGTGTATGAAGAAAATATGGGCCAAGGGCCAATCCAGGCGAAATGTTTGGTTATATAATGCACGCTTGGGACATTTCCCTTGGTGTCAACGATACACTAGGGGCTTTCCCCTGGGTGTCGGTGGTACGCTAGGGACTCTCCCCTGGGTATCAGCAGTACACTAGGGACTTTCCCTTAGGTACCAGCGGTGCACTATACGGCTCGTAAGGGCATCCGCCATAGAACAAGATATTACGCTTAGGTAAACTATTTCCCTGACTGGAACAAGGTGATTTTGTAATGCATGTCTGTAATTTTCTTGGAATGCATGTGCTTTGGGTTTGTTTTACCTATCTAAATTCTATCTGTCTTAGAGCAATAAGGCATGAGTGTTTCCTATTTTGCTATGTTTACTTGATTCTGAATCTGTCATGTTCTACATATTGAATTGATGATCTGTTGAGTTGAATCTCCCTTAATAGATCTCTTCTATATTTCTTAAGTTATCCCTCAATAAGTCTTTGGACTTA
This sequence comes from Jacaranda mimosifolia, assembly GCA_018894105.1. Classification (NCBI taxonomy): domain Eukaryota; kingdom Viridiplantae; phylum Streptophyta; class Magnoliopsida; order Lamiales; family Bignoniaceae; genus Jacaranda; species Jacaranda mimosifolia. The sequence goes on from CM032124.1 coordinate 13,529,502, forward strand.
CCCCCAATATCTCTTGACATTTTCAAACAAGTTTTAGTGATGACTTTGTACTTCAAGCTTGGAAGGATGTAAATATGTTTTGTAATAGAATAGATGCTTAAACTTGTGTATGAATCACTTCTATGTTTAGTGAGAACTTGGAGTTGTTATAAGATATTTGATTTGAACTTGTGACTGTAATAGGTATGAATTGATAAATGATGAACTTGTGATGGTTTGAAATCCTTACTTTTGTAAGACGTGCTTAGGTTGAAACTTGTTGCTATCCCTGAAATTTTTGGAAAAATTTTCTGATGGGCCTATTGTTAGAATTATGTATGAGATTTAAGTCTGAATCATAGTGGTGCCTTAACTTAGGTGCTATCTTGAGTAGGGGCGCTACAAGATTGAACTGAGTGGTACCTCGGCTTAAGTGTTGTCCTGAGTTGGGGGTGCAACAGAGGTGGTATCAGAGCCTGGGTATTGATGACCTATGTTCAAGTGGGAATGATTGTTGTGATGGAATCTGATTGGCTTGCTAGAGACTTAATTTTAATTAAGAATTATATAGGATATAAACATTTGGGATAGGAGAACTTGAACTCTTAGGACTTGCTCCTAGAGTGTGATTGTGAAAATGAAGATTTTTGGGTGATATAGAAACTGAGCTTGAATTTGGAAATGTTTTTGATATGGACACTTAAATTCAGGAATACCTAAGTTATGTCAAGATGTGATTTTGGAATATTGAATTTTAAGTACTTTGCTTATTGAGAGTTCTTGTGTGAGTCAAAGATTTAAGATGAATTTGAGAACAACAAGAATGTTAATAGGATCTTATCATTTACCGTAGAATGATTAAGATTTACTTATTTTTGAGTTTGATTTAGTTTCATAATAATCATTTTCTTTCTTTTATCTTTGGAAACTTGGCAGAATCAATAAATTTGATGGCTTATCAAGGAAGTTCTGGTGCTCCCGTTCCACCTAGAACTGGACTATGGGGTAGACCCCCTGGGCAAAGGGTCATTGACCAACAAGCTCTTAGGAGGGAAGCACTTACCCACCCTTAGCCGATATCGAACGAGAAAGTTTCTCAAACTCCTCCGATAGATCAACCTACAGTAGAAACCCCGATGGGGCCTAAACATCAAGAAAGATAGAGATATAGGCAACCAGTAGTTAAAGCTGGGGTAGCAGAGACGGTTATAGAAGATCGAGCCCTGGAATGATTTCTTCGTTTTAATCCCTCAAAGTTCTTGGGAGGTCCTGATGATAGAAAGGTTGTGGAATGGATTGAGAGTTTGGAGAATATTTTTGAGATACTTCATTATTCGAATGAATGGAGGGTTTGATTTGCCACATTCCTTCTGAAAGGTTTTGCCCAGAGTTGGTGGAAGATGATTGATTGAAGATGGATGGCTGAAGGAATCCGCCGAACTTGGGAGAATTTCACCCGAGATATCATGAGTAAATTTGTGCTAGAAGTGGTGAAATAGGCTAGAGAAATAGAGCTTATGGACTTTGTACAAAGGACACAGTCTGTAATCTAGTACGAGGCTACTTTTGGCCGACTGATACAATATGCTCCTTACATACAAGATGACAAAGGTCAACAGGCATGACGATTCGTGTAAGAGTTGCGGCTAGAGCTTAGGCAAGGCTTGGCTACTTGTGATTTATCAAATCTCAATATGGCAAAGTAAGATACTGTAATTTGAGTCAGAGCTACAAGAAATTCGAAAGATTGAGAATAAGGACCGTAAGGAAAAGATACGCTATGAGGAGCAAAGTGATATTGGAAGAAAGCAATTGAGACTCCAAGTTGGAAGTACCACACAGCTGGCCCCTTATTCTAGCAAGAAGATAAATTTAACCCAAGAGATGGCACCTAAATAATGTGCATTCTGTAGGGGATTTGGTTGAGAAGAGTCTGGATGTTGGAAAAAACAAGGCAGATATGTGGGTTGCAGTAACGACTAGCACTTTGTGAGAGATTGCCCCAGACGAAAAAGCCTAACACCCGTAAGAAAGGGAAAACAGACGACAAGAGCTAGTGGGAAGCAGAACGTCCAAGCTCGTGCGTACGCCTTGACAGGAGAAAAAGTATTGGATCCTCCTGAGATGGGGTAGAGGTTGATTTCCCAAAGGTAGAGACAGTAGTCAACTGGAAGAGATTGAAAAACATGATCGAAGTCCATAGTTTTCTGAGTTTTGTTGGCTATATTCACAAAGAGTATATAGAACATTGTTAGAATTGTGGATTACTGAAGATTTTTTGTATATATCTATGTCCAACCTACGCAATAAGAACTAATACCGACTAGATATCAATTAATAGAATGCTCTGTTTAATTAATGCAGGCAAGTGCATATTGCTATTGGAAGTTCCCCTTCTACTAAATGGCATCACCAAATCTTACCAAAATGAATTTCCTTGGTCAAGAAAATCTTGAAAAAGGTACCACAGAGCAGAGACACCCAATAAATGTTGAGGAAATGACACAAGAACCACAAACACATTCGATAATGGGGGAAGGAGTTATAAGGCAGATGAGTGCAATGCCACAGCAACAGAGTTAGGTAGATAGCTCTGAGAGAAACAAAGACCTTCAAAATTTGGGACTTTAGCACATTTCCTAAGGTTCCATCCCCAAACGTTCATGGGTGATTTGGGCCACCAAAAGGCGGAGGCTTAGATTAGAGAGATCGAAGATATCTTCTAAATGTTAGATTACCCTAAGGACCTCAAACTTATATCTGCTATTCATTTGTTAGAGAAAATTGTAGGTCAATGGTGGACCTTGGTAAGTCAACGATGAGAATATAAGAAGGTTCCTCGTACCTGGGATAATTTTTTGTCGGAATTCATGGATAGATTCATACCACGAGAGGTAAGAGATGCCCGAAAACAAAAATTTGAGAATCTTATACAAGAAGATATGACCGTATGGCAGTATGAAGTAAGATTCAGTAGGTTGTTGCAGTATACCCTGCTGATATGGAGGAAAGAAGAGTTTAAGACTGAGAAATTTGTTAAAGGTTTAAGATAGGAGATACAACAAATCCCCATGCCTTACGAGTAATTTAACTCCGAAAAGGTCTTGGCAAGAGCCTGGTTCGTAGAACAACAATCTCTTGAGGTATCTGCCAATAAGAAGAAAGGCAAGCGAGGAAAAGTTTCTGATCTAGAATTCGCTGTGAGTAGTAAAGGTGAGTCAAATAAGAAATGATTGAAAGTACAATCTGGGACATCAAGAATGAAACGTGGATTTTGTAAAGCTTTCAATCATGAGGAATCTAGCTGCTGGAAGAAACTAGGAATGTGTATAGGATGTAGCAGCAATCAACATCTATTTTGAGACTGCTCCAGAAACAAACGATCAACCTCAGGTGCTATTGGGGAAAGAAAACAGGTGGCCAAAGGTTCTGTCTAAGTTCTTAATTGTCAGAAGAGAATCTAACACTGCATATTTTAGCTTCTTACCCCAAACGAAGTCTAAAGGTAGTAGACGTATGGGTTATGTTTGTAGCTAGTGTGTTTAAGTTTTTGTGAATTTGTGTTTAGTTGTTTGGGAATGGAAGATAAGTTATGAATCCAGCATGTTAAGTTTGAACTTGATTACTCTTTAATGATTATTATGGAAGTATGAACTTATAATGTTGTTAATTGCTTGTTACTTTAATGGTTTCATGGTATCTTATATAAAAGCATGCACTCTGTCAGAACTAAAATGAAGGATATTTTAAGTATTGAAATGATAGGTGAATGAGGCAACGAAAAACACGAATGTTTTGTGTATCAGTGTTAATCGAGGTTCATCTAATGGAAGATGATAATCTGGGGACAAGATTCTTTTAAGGGGGGAGAAGTGCAACAATACTAAAATTTGGGATTTTGGAAAATAAGAGTTGGAAAAATCAAGAATATTGATTGGTCGGATGTAGGGCTTAAATAAGTGAAAAGAACATAATTGCAAAAATTTTAGAAGTTTTGGGGTCAATCTAAAATTTGAGAAAACCTAATTGGGCTATTTTTGAGAATTTTATAGGTTTGCATGGAATTAGTTTAGGTCAAATGGGTCAATCCTAAGCACTTAGAAGGTTAGGGATCGAATTGAAGTTTGAGCAAATCTTGAAGGACTTGATTGAAGGCTGAATAGAAATTTTAGTGTCAAATTTGAAATTCACAAAAATTAGATTTATAAAAGTGGCATTCGCCATTGAACCCCCCATTTCTTCCTTTTTCTTCCCTGCAACCTCAACCCCCTTCACTAGCGATTTTCTATTCCGGCCAACCATTCCCCAAACCCCTCGGACATCTAATTTCCCACATCTCCAGCAACCACTTACCACTGTGAGTGCAGCATTCCAAGCGGAGGATCACTAGAATCAAGAAGGTTGAAGAAACCCACCTCGGTGGACGATGGCAGAGCAGTGGTGAAGTGGGCTTTTGGGCAGCATTTTGGGGAGCTCTCAGCTAGTGGACCTCAATGGCATTATTGCATGATCATTTCACACTATGGCGAAGGAAAAAATCGGCGAAAACTCCATGGTGGAGCAAGGCAATTTTTGAGCTTTCAGGGCAACGTTTGAGGCTTTTCCCGGCGAAGAAACAAAAAATAAAGCTGAGTGTTGGAAAGCTCATGGCGAGAGATATATGTGGGTAATGGCATTGAATTTTTCGGCGGCGATGGCGGCAGTGAGATAGTTTTGTCTCCTCGATGCGACGATCACACTCGTGTGCTTGGTTTGTGATTTTGGACATCCTATATCGCTCTTGTGTTGGAAGTGGAATGCTTTTGGATTATATATGTATATGTATATACATGTATATTGTATCTTGTTATTATTGTATTTTATCTTGATCATTAATAGTATTGTAATGTACCAATTTTGGAAGGACATGTGAGTTGGCATACATATATATATATATATCCCATGCTTGGACTTATTATAGTTAATGGACCCGGATGGACATATTATATGCAATTGGATTAGTTAAGTGCATTAAGTATATAAATCGCTTGAGAATTATGCAAATTGGGACCTAAATATTGACAATGAGGATAATCTTGTTAAATGGACTATTGCTGTTAATTTGGGACGATGTATTGGGAATCATGAATCAAGAGCTAAATTACATTCTATTATTGGGATCCAAACAATTTCGCAATGATTTCTGTAGTAATCATCTTAATTAGTATATCTCATACCGATACATTTGATCAAATCCTAATTACTGTATTAGTTAGTTAATTAGAGGTTTTGGGGACTGTTAATAGTTTAATTATGCATTTAAGAATCAAAGGAGGATTGTAATGGTAAATAACCTTTTGTTTAGGTGGCAAAGAAGTGGGTCTTGCCGACCAGTAGGATTGCTGATTATGGTTGCTATATCTAAGAACTAAAAAGGTGAGAGTTTGCTAATTGGCACTTCTTTTACTTATCTGTTATTGCGATGAACCTCTATGAAGGTTTCCTATCTCTGATCTGTATTCTATTTTGTTGAAATATGAGATTTGTTGAAATCTTGATTAATATCTGTTATCTGATATTTACACACCTGTGTAGGTTATTGTTTGTTATTGATTCTAAATTCTAACTGTTTTAGCGCCCAGAACTCTAATATGTTATTTGCAACGTTCTATTATCTGTTACTGTCAGTTATTTATTCCGTTATGTTCTGTTATTTTTTGCCTTGTTGGTACATCTATTATCCGTTACAGCTTTTAATTAGCTATGTTGACTTATCTATTCCATTTTGTTATGTTATCTACTGCCTTGTTGGCATTTCTGTAATGTTTTGAACTGTCTGTGATGTTATGTGTTTGATTTGCTATCCGATTGTTTGTTATCTATTCGATCAGCTATTTAACTATATGTTATCTGTCTGTACCGTTATTTTGGGATGTTAATCCCTACTGTGGGAGCATAGGATAAGCCGTAAGCCCTGGGATGTTAATCCCTGCTATGTGAGCATAAGATAAACCATAAGCTCTAAATTCTGATTAAGTAGTGGGTTGTTAATCCCGGCTATGTGCCTGGGATAAGCTGCAAACCCTTGGACATTAATCCCTACTAGGTGTATGGGATAAGCCATAAGCCCAAAACTCGTGAGATAAGAAAATTTGATTGACATATTTTGTTTCATTTTCTGACTATATTCTGATTGCTCGTATTCCGTTCATGAAGCAACAAGGTTGCAAAAGTTTCTTGGTCTAAATTGGGGCTGTTGTCCAAGCCGGGTGAGCTGTCTATGTTTCCCCCTAAACTGATTTGGTTGAGATGGATCATTCCTCTCGAACTGATTCGGTTGAGACGATCCCGGGCTACTTGAGCAGATAGCCACAACTCCTGAGCTAGTTACTTCTGATAATCTTGGAATTCAAAAATGGCTTGTTTGCCCGACTGTATTCTGATTGCCTAATCTGATCTGTTTGTTTGTATTCGGTTTGCCTGTAGTATGATCTATTTTGTTTGATTGTATTCTACCTGTAATCACTTGATATGCTCTTATTCTAATTGACTAATGATAATTTGTTGAGTTGATTCTTCCTCGACAGATCCTTACAATTACTATTACAATTATCCCTCATTGAGTCTTTGGACTTACCCCTCCCTTGCATTACTTTATTTTCTCAGACAGGGATAAGTGATAGATGTGGATTTCTGGTTTGAACTGGAGGAAAATTATCTCTTGTAATAGAACAAGTGTTTAAATGTATACATGGAATCATTTGAATATTTAGCTCTAACTTGAGAGACTATGATGATATCATGTTGATGATGATGACTTAAGGTATGTAAATGTGACTAGATATAAGAAGGAGAATCATTGCATTTACTTAGTGATTTGATGAGTCAATTAAGTTTGAAATTTTCACTGCTTCTGATAAATTGGATTTGAGATTTGGTGGCATGTGTTTAGTATATATGTGTTGTCTGTTACGGGTTTATTTAAGGTTTGTTTAAATTGGAATCTGTTGCTATTTCTGATAAGTTTGAAATGTTTGATTATGGGTCTAGTGATTTGTATTGTATGTTCAATTTAAGATTAAATGAAGTGGCGCATCGACTTAAGTATTGTCCCGAGTTGGGGGCGCGACATTTCTCCCCCATTTACTCCACTACTTTCTCCTATTTTCGGAAACTGCCCATAAGTCGTGGCTGCTATCAATTTATTTGGGAGCTTGTGGAACAAGCCTTATGGAATTTTTTCTTTTTATTTATTATTATTATTTTTTTTTTGGAATTTTATGAAGGATAAGTAAATGAAATTATGGAATATGGACTAAACTAATTCACAAGATAAATGAAATGTTATGTAGTTAAAACATATTGTTCAATATATTTTTTATTATATTGATATTGTGAAAATTGATTTAAATGTAGTTAAAATATTGATATATTTTACTCCTTGAACAACTCCTTCTTATTTTACTTAAAATTAATAATATTTTCAACCGTTTATTTATTATTGTTTCAAATATTATTGTTAAATATTGTATTAATATTTTTCCATCAACAATTTCATTTTTATCAGAGCAAAAAGTGGAGTTCATGTTTAATTACAAACATGTTACATTCATCATTTCTTTTTTTAAGTAAAAAATAAAAATAGCACTAAATTCTTTACTAATGTTTAAAGAGATTCATTAAATGTCTTCTTAAATTATAAAATAGCATCCTAATTTCATGGTTTTCTTTGTTTTTTATTTACAAGCATTGATTTACTTTCATATATATATATATTAAACGACAAGATAACCAATAATAAAGTCAAAAATTTTACATTTTAACAAATAATTAAAACCAAGATGAACCTGTAATCTAAGTCACAAGTTAAGTATAACTTGATGAATAGATAGCAAGTCATTGTAACCAATTTAATAGATTGTAGGTAGTGAGTTAAAAAATTGTATCTAACATTAAACTATCACTATGGGATTCTTAATTATAGACAACTCCCCTTTCTTTTCTTTTTTTCTTTTTTTTTTCTTTCTCTATTTCTTTTTAGTTTGTATTTAAGTACAAAACATGCGATTGTCTTGAGGTATTGGCATTTAACCCATGGCTTGCACAAATAAGGGTGCTTCCTTAGGTTTATTTAATTTCCCTTCTCAACTTAAACGTGCATACCTAGATTGGCGAAAATTGTCAATAAAGTTAAAAAGAAAAATAAAAGTTTTGAAATACTTTTTAATTTTCAACCTCAAATGTAGTGAATAAAAATTTGTAGTATTGCACTACTAAGAGCTTATGTCTTGAAAAATAAAGATTTTTATTTTTTGTGAGTTTGCGTTCACGAAGGAAAATAAGCTCTTAAAAATTGTTGATGGAGAGTACAAAAGGAGAATGGCTCGCTTCATATTTTAGTTCCCAATTCTACAACCGATCCACGGAAGTACATACAAACGGTCAATTTGTCCCAAATATTATATACTTCATAAGAGAACTAAATGCTTTGTGCTAAAAATAATATTTGCACCCCGCAAAATGACTAGTACATTCTATTCAACATTTAATATCATTTGGCCAAACGAATTTAAATTCTATCACATTGTCATCTTTAATATATTTTATTCTATATTAAATAAAAAATATATTGGCTTATATAACAAGCAAAATAATATACTAATAACTTAACACCACAAGAAAATATTATATTAGTGATAAAATAATTAGTGACAATGTAAAAATTATTATCAAGGATATATATTAAGTGACAATAACTTTTATTTTGTCATTGACTATATTTGTTAAGTGACAATAATTTTTATTGTCACAATATAGCTCAATAATGACAAAAACTAATGTTTTCAATTACCACTATTACCAATTAGTGGAACTTATATGATGACAATCTAGTGACAATGAAATTTGTCACTATCATTTGTGACAAGATTCTTATTGTCACTAAGTTGCCACCATATATGTATCATTAATTGTCAATACTGACAACTTAAGCAATATACTTATCACTATTTAGTTTGTAAAAATTATTAAAATGACAAAATAAATCTGTTGTCACATAATATATAATTAGTTACAACTTTTATATTGTCGGTTAAATTGCTATGGACCCCCTTGTGACCGGCAAAATTGGCACAACCGCCCCTGTGAAAAAAAAAATATATATATATATACACACACAAACAACTTCCTCATATTTTTGAAAATCATGCAACAAACACCTTGAAAGTGCTGGTGTGACACACGCCTAGGTGTGTGCAACTGGATGTGGATATTTTTGTATAAAAAGATGTTATACACGCATATATAAGCCATTGGATATCTTTTTTTAAGATATCGACGGGCTAGATTAAATCCTATTATAATTTTTTTTGAAAAAATATTAAAAAATATGAATAATATATTATTATATATAATACAATATATATGTATAAATATATATATTATATTTATCTCCCCCTTCCCCTTTCCCCTACCCCACCCTATCCCACCGACTACCATGGCTATTAGCTACCACGATCAGCCGTTTTGCTACCATGGCCACCGCTATGGCAGCCAGCCCCCAACAAAAGTTTGGTTGCCGACAAAAACAAAAGAAAAAAAAAAGTCGATGGCCATAGCGGCAGATCTGGCCAGTATGCCATGGCAATCTGTTAGGGTTTGGGGATAGGGGCGGGGGATTGAAGAGGGGGCACTTGGGATAGGTTTATATTATATATATGTTATATATAATTTTTATATATATGTATATATATGTTTTAGATAAATTTATATATGGATATGTATTTATATGCATATAAGTACAAATAAAAAATATTATTAATAATATATAAATTTGAAATGAATAAAAGAAAATTTGTGTATATACTAGATGTATAAATCACAAAATATATATGTATATATTTATAGATAAATTTATATATGTGTATATATTTTATATATAACTATAAATAAAAAATTTATTGTATGATTTTATAAATATTAAAGATTATTTAATTTGTAATGAACTAAAGGAAATTTATATATATGTATACATATATTATATGTATAAATAAAAATATATATGTATATAAATATATATGTATATATATTTATATATATAAATAAATCTATATACTTATACATAAATTTATATATATTGTATAACTATAAATAAAAATATGTTATACATATTTTTATAAACATTAAATATTATTTAATTTGGAATCGATCAAAAAATAATTAAGAATTGTTAAAAATAATAAGTAAAATAAAAATAAAAGTGATGTAAATTTTAATATTTCTTAAGGACAATTATATCTTTTTAATACTCAATGGGCATCAAACAAGAAGGTGGGTGAGCATGATTTTCAAAAGCATAAGGAGCTTTTCTGTACATTTTCTTTTGATAAGAGGGTATTATGCCCATTTTGCGCCTATTTCGCATATCACAAGTGGGTTAATTAAATTGCAATTAACCCTATATTGTCACTCACTATTTAGTCATTTCTTGTGAGCCAAATTAAATTTTATATCTCAAACAATATCTTTTCACTTAAAATAATAATATGACACCATGCATTACCAACCACAATTTTTAAGAATAATAATGTTGTGGCACCGTACCTAGGGTGACCCCAAAGCTAAGGTACTACCAGTTCAAACTTAAGTTGTAAATCAAGAAATAACCACAAAGCCAAAATTTAACAAGTCTCAAAATATAGCAGCTTAACTCTAAAACCAGAAAATCATTTCATAGAGTGCAATATTTACATACTAAACATCTTAAGGTCGAGTCTCATAGTCAAACTTCAGACAAGTCTCATAGTCAAACTTCAGACATTACATAACATTTTTTATATCCTAATGTCATGATTATGTGTAGCCTAAATGTACATACATAGCACCTAATCTATTACAAAATATTTTCTTTCATGGCAAACCTCAAGCCCTCAGTCCTCATTCAGTCCTGTCTGGGAAAAGAATAAAGAATAACAAAAGGGGTAAGTCCAAAAGACTTAGCGAGAGGAAATAGGACAAATAGTCACAAAAAAACTATCGAAGAACAGTAATTCAAAATAGATTCAATAATGAGCAAGACCTTACAATTAGAAACAACTATAACATAACACATATGATACTAAATTTAATGGACTGTTGGCAATTCTGTGCTTATTGATCCCAGAATACAAACAATAGCAAACGATGACAAACAATAACAAAAGGTAACAAAAAGTTAACACAAAGTACAAATAATCATAACAGATTTCCCTTATTACTCCACTACCTAAACACTCAGCTTGGTACCCAAGCACTTGGCTTGGTAAGTGGCATGGCCGATCCACATGCCAAATCCCACCACTTACTAGACAACTACCTCTAGCTATCCGCAAGTTAGGATCTTAGGTGGGTACTAGTCGGGAAACAAACCATCGTCAACCCATGTCGCCCGACCGTCTTTCTAGACCTAGCCCCAAGCCCATTCCATCTCGTGGTATCCCTATCACATCTTAAGAGCATCCTCAAGAGACTCAAACATAGTGCCAATAGATAAAACATATTCAAATAGTTATTCATTAACATATTCGTGAAACAATTCAAATGGTGTTTTCAATAAAATATTGGCTGGCAAGACCATATAAACAATAAACAGAACAATTTAAATAGGAGTGCAAAATAAGATTTGGTCAGCAAGACCCAAAATCAACATGATAAAGGGACGTCAGCAAGGGTATAAGGTATACCAGACAATAATAGGTAACAAAATAAGAGTTCTGGGCACCAGAATTAGTATAATCAATTTGAATAGATAAACACAGGGAACCCAACCAATCGAGGAACATTCACTTCCCAACAGAAAAATAAGCTTAACCCTCACATTAATTTTCAAAGAGAAGGCTATCCCTATCCTATTGTCCGTCGAATCCTGGGTTCTCGCCATCAATTCAAATAAATGTACTTAACATCAAAATGCTTGTTTTGTCTTTTTAAACAATAACTAAGTCATTTATATTCTAATATCAACTATTTTACAATTGATACAATATTTTAAGGCTTTGTTCCAAAAATATCATAAAGTAACATGCTAATTACTCCATTAATGTTATAATACGTATGACGGTCACATTTGTTCCGATTAATGAATCAATTTCAGATTCCTATTATGTTATTTATACTTGCAACATTACATAAAGTCGCTTATAAAATTACAACAATTAAATCTACTATTGATAATCCAATTTTTAGCTATTAGGCCTCATATATATGAAATTAGAGTTTTAATTACCTAGTTTAGCTTAATTAATCAAGATTTACATATTATATTACAAATCTAAATCCACTAAGCATTATATATCTAATGTTTGGTCCTATTTCATGTTCTTTCATCATTAACAATGCAAAATTTGGTAAATAAATTGAGAATAATTACAATTTAATAGGTAATAACCCTAACTCCAACAATTTATCAAAAATCCTAATTTTAGAACTCAATTACCAAAAACTAATACAACATACATGACCACCGCGACGAGGCAAGAAATCTATCTCAGGGCCACCGCGTGCTAAAGTCACTAACCACTACCACCACCACCAATCGGTGCGTCTTCGGCAAGTATAGTGAAATACCTAGGTTAATTTTTAAATTTAACAATGAATTCACTATCAACTTTGACCTCAACCACACAGCTCCGCTACCTCTTCTGCCACCCATTTTGCTTAATTCTGCCATCACTAGTGGATGAAACTGGAAGTTAAAGATACCCAGCCGCTCTAAAAGCTAGAAAACCCACTACTCAACTTAAGCTCCCGCCACTTGCTGCCGCGGTCCATTTTTTGAGTTCAATTTCTAGTCGTTTCGCCAGTTGGTTTCGTGAAATTTTGATATCAACGAACTCCTTGTGTTGAGATGAAGAGTTTGGTATATATATTGTTAGGCTTTGTCAACATCGAGGAGGAGTTTGTCGAAAAAGAAAGAGGGAGAGGGAATTTGATGTTTAATTAGTATTTTTCAGTAATTACAAATTGACCCCCAATATTTTATTTTAGTTTTCAATTAAGTCCCCCTATTTAGTGAGTGCATTAGATTGACCCATTTGTCCAAGATTAATCTCATTTTTTACCCCCAAAGCTTTCAAATGTTCTTCAATTAAGTCTTTCACTGTTTAAGTTTTTGACCTCTAAATTTTTTTTAAATAATAATAATAATAATAATAATAATAATAATAATAATAATAATAAAATTCATCAATTATATTTTTAGGGGTATTACATACCTCCCCCTCTTAAAAGAATCTGGTCCCCAAATTCTCACCTAACCACTAAAAAAGTTCGAGATACTGTTGGCACATGGGATCTCCTCATTCCCAAGTCGCCTCTTCTATGTTGTCATTGTGCCATAATACTTTAACTTTAGGAATCCTTTGATACCCAACCTCTCAAAATTTTCAATCTAAAATACAAATCGGTTGCTCTTTGTAAGTTAAGTCACTTTCCAATGCTATGTCTTTATGTGAAATGACGTGGAAGGGATTATGATGATACTTTTGAAGTTGTGATGCATGAAAAATGTCATGTATTCTTATTAAGCCTTAGGGTAGTGCTAACCAGTAGGCTACTTGTCCAACTCTTTCACATATTTCATAAAAGCCAACATACCGCGGGCTATACTTTTCGCCCTTTCCAATCCTTCCAATCCCCTTTCTCGAAGATGCTTTATGGAACAATTGGTTACCAATTTCAAACTCTAAATCTCTTATCCTCTTATCTACATAGCTCTTCTGCTGATCCTGGGCTACTTTCATTTTCTGTTTAATCATTTGTACCTTTTTAATAATTTCTTGTATCAGTTTTGGTCATAGGGTTCCCAATGACTTATTAGTATTGCTCTATTGCTCTTCGAGATCCTAATGTAATGGGGACTGATATTTTCTATCATGCAGGGCTTTGTACGTGTCCATCTAAATAGTAGAATGAAAGTTGTTATTGTAAGCAAATTCTATTAGTAGAAGGTGTCCATCTTATATTTCACTGAACTCCAAAATACAAGCCCGTAACATATCTTCCAGTATCCAAATTACCCTTTCAACTGACCGTCAGGTTGAGGGTGAGTAGCAATGCTGAATTATAGCCTCATTCCCAGATTTTCTTACAAACCTTTCCAAAGTATTGAGCCAAACTTTGGGTCTCAGTCTAACACAATATTAGTTGAAATTTCATATAATCTGACTATTTCCCTTATGTATAATTCTGCCAATTTCTCAACCCTGTAATGTGTTCCTTTTGGTAAAAAATAGCAAACTTAGTTAATAGGTCTACTATCACCCAGATACTGTCATATCCACCTCGAGCTGTTGGTAGACCTATTATAAAGTCCATAGTAACCTGCTCCGATTTCCAATCAGGGATTGAAAGTGGTTGTAGCAACCATGATGATTGTTGATGCCCTGTTTTCACTAACTAACAAGTTAAACACTCCTACACATAGCCTGCAGCATCTCTTTTCATTCTATTCCACCAAAACTGCTTCTTCAAATCCCAATACATCATCGTGCCTCCCGAATGTATCATATATCTTACCTTGTGCACCTCGTCCAACAGTATTTCTTTCATTTCTTCAGGCACACATAATCTTTTACAAAATAAAAAAGTACCTTCATTATCTATACTGAATTCGGACTCTTCAAAACTCCTTACTATTTCTTTTATTTCAGCATTCATTTATCATTAGCCTGAGCTCGTTGGATTTCATCATACAATTTTAGCTGCATATTTACTCCTCCAATCCAAGCTTGTTGTTTCATTTTTAATATAGTACCTACCCTTAAACTTTTTGATGCTTCTTTTCCCGAGATGGGGGCTATCCCGGCCTTTTGGCTTAAAGCATCTACCACCACATTCACCTTTCTTGGATGATAAACGATAGAAAATTCATAATCTTCTAAAAATTTCAGCTACCTTCATTGCCTTGTGTTCAAATTTTTCTGTGAGTATACATACTTGAGACTTTTATGATGGTGTATACTTCAAATGTGGCTCTATAGAGATAGTATCTCCACTTCATCAATGCAAAAATCATTGCAGCTAGCTCTAGGTCATAAATTAGATAATTTTTCTCATGTGCTTTTAGTTTTCTTGGTGCGTTGGCAACAACTCGCCCCCTCTGCATCAGCACATATCCAAGACCTTCTTTAGAAACATCCATATACACAACGGACCCTTCTAATGCATCTGGGAGGACCAAAATTGGAGCTAAAGTCAATCAGTTCTTCAACTTTTGAAAACTTCTCTTACTATCCTCATTCCAATCAAATGGTTGATCTTTCTAAGTTAACTTAGTCAATGGGCCAACTATTTTAGAGAAATATTGTAGAAATCTTTGGTAATAGCCAGAAAGACCTAGAAAGCTATGAATTTTTGTCATATTTTCGAGCCTCTTCCAGTTGACTATTGCCTCTATCTTAAAGGGATCAACCTCTACCCCATCTTGAGATATGATGTGTCCAAGGAAAGCCATTTTTCTTATCCAAAATTCGCACTTACTGAACTTTGCAGACAACTTATGCTCCCTAAGAGTTCTTAGAATCATGTGTGAGTGCTTAGCATGCTCCTCTTGGTTTTTTGAGTATACCAAGATATCATCAATGAATATGACCACAAAATTGATCCAAAAATGATTAGACAATTCGATGCATCAGATCCATAAATATTGCTGGAGCATTTGTCAAACCAAATAGCATTACTACAAACTCAAAATGACCATACTGGGAATTAAATACAGTTTTAGGAATATCTTCTTCCCTAATCTTCGATTGATAATACTCCTATCTTAAATCCAAATTCGAGAAGCTCGTGGGTCTCTGCAGAAGATCAAACAATTCCTTCATGTGTGGCCAGGGGTATTTGTTCTTGATAATAACTTTATTCAACTCCATTTAGTCAATGCACATCCTCAAGGATCTATATTTCTTTTTAACAAACAACACCAGAGCTCACTAAGGAGAAGTGTTAGGCTTAATGAATTTCTTTTTCAATAACTCTTGGAGTTGATCTTTCAGCTCTTTGAGTTCCACAGATGCCATTCGATAAAGGGTTTTAGAATAAGGTATAGCAACGAGAAGAGTGTGAATAATGACTCGATTCTTAATCAGGTGGTAATGAGTCTAGTTCTTCAGAAAATACATCTGAATAACCAACTACTATTTCCACTTCTTCTATCATGGTTGTGCCTCAGGGTTTATTGATAAGGTATGCTAAAAATTCCTATCCTCAATCTCTCAAAATTTTCCTGGCCTTTACTATAGATATAATAGGTATTAGGGAAGTCATATCTGTAGAACGAAGTGTCGGTATTAGTGCCTTGTCCTCGAGAGTGATGCACATAGCATAATAGTTTACTTGTGTTTATGCTGGTACAACCAACACATCCCCAGAATTAGATCATATTCCTGAATGTGCATTTCTACAAGATCGGCTATATATTCTTTATCTCCTATCTTGATTAAACATGCCCGGTATATCGTATCTGTTATTAACCCTATCCTTAAGTGTTTCTACATATCTATTTGATATGCCATGGTTTCAGATTGCATGTTCAACTTTTTTGAGAGAAAGTTACAAATATAAAGGAATATGTAGCTCCAGGATCATACAAAGCATTACCATTAATTCTAGAAATAAAAATCATACCTTCAGCTACTTCATCAAGATCCGACGCTTCCTCTCTAGTTAAAGCATGAGCACAAGCTTGAACTTTTGAATTCTCGCTGGTTCTTGCCACCTGTTTCCCTTTTTCCAGTATGTGCCGGATTTCTTTGTGGGGGCAATCACTAATAAAGTGCTAATCACTAGCACAACCTATACATCTGCCTTTCTTTCTCAAATACTTATGCTCTTCATGGCCTAATCCTCCACAAAACCCATATTTTTTTGGTGCTAGACCTTAAGCCAAACCTGTAGCCCCACTAGCCTGGTAGTTTCATTGATTAGAATCCCCAATCTGTAATTTCAACTTTTTTTTGGGATTATTCTATCCACCAAGGTGCATTCTTCCTTTTCGGCCCTTATCTTCAATTTTCATATTTCTCGCAGTTCTGACTCCAACTATAATACTTTACTCACTGCTCAATTAAAACTCAGTAGATCACATGTGGTAAGGGCCCGTTTGAGTTTCTACCATAATCCTTCCATAAATTTGCGGGTCTATCGGTCTTTATCTGCAAGTAAGTAAGGTGCATACTAGATTAGTTGGCTGAAAGTGGCCTCATACTGATTAACTGATAATATTCCTTGTATCAAATCTATAAATTCTCTCTCCCTTGCGTGCTTGGCCACTAGCAGTACATACTTCTCCATGAATTCTCTGGTAAAGTTCTCCCAAGTTCGAAGAATTCCTTCTACAACCCATCTACGGCTTATCATTTTCCACCAGCTGCGTGCAGGACCTCCCAATAGAAATGTGGCTTACCAGACTTTCTACTTGTTCAGGTAATGCAGAGTTTCAAATATGTTCTCCAAGTCCTCAATGCACTCTTTGACTTTTCTGTCATTTGATTTCTCTAGGAATTTTTAGGCTTGGAAGCGAAGAAATTACTCTGTTGCCTGGTTTTTAGTAAACTCTTTAGCATTTCCTGCTCCACCACCCTGACTCTACTGTTGACCAAATTGCATAAATCTTTTCCCCCTTCGATTCATAAGATCTGCTGGTTGACCTGTAGATGGGTGACCAACCGGAGGGGTTTGTGTGACTTCTTCCTTTGGCAGTTGTTGTTGAAAGGTAGGTGCTCCCTACCTAGGACCATTCTATACATTGGCGCGTCTATCGGACATCATCCTGCTCAAGTTGGAGCTGGTATATAAGAACCCCCGTGTGATGCCATTCTTATAAATCGGATTAGATCTAAGATGTTCTTTAATATACAATTATCAAGTTTTACAACAATGTCTATAGTGATCATCAATGCTTTAAGATCCCTTAAACTTGCGTAAAAGTGTTTAACAAAGTTAAGTAAAATTCATTGTAATAGAATTCGAGTCATTCAATGATCAATGATAAAACTTCATTATCATTCTGAGTTAGCATTAGCAGTTGTTACATCAGTTTATATACAAGGTCAAAATTCCAAAATTTGCTAAGCTAACTATATGCCTAATCGTGGACAAAATGACGAGGTTTTTGTTAGGGCATTACACCATGAATTTAGCTAACTTTAGCCTTTCTTATCTAATATGATGATCAAAAGCTAATACTGTAACACACATACATACATATTTATAGGTACAACTGCACCTACATGGACCTCTAACTCTAATCTTCCACATCAGTAATGTCAGATTTGATATTTTCTTCTTCATCCTCCTGATCTTCCCTATTCAATTCTATATCCATATCATCTTCTTCCTCTTCAAATTCCTAAAATTCATCTTCTATATAGATCTCTAGTGGTACCTCAATTGGGGGCTCTTGTACAGGATCCTCTTTAGGGCCCTCTTAGAATCCTCCTCAAGTTCTTCACTAGTAACTTCTCAAGGTCCCTTTTAGGCACCTCATCGATATGGATACCCTATTTGTGTCCCAGCTCCAGAGAAAGACGAACTCTGAAAGGTCCAGCCTTTGATGCTATCCCCAACTCTTATTATCTGGTCTATGGAACTCCCATAATGTGCCATCATCATTATGGCCTCATCCATAATCATGTATGTCATATTAACAGTCTTTCGATGGTTTGACTCCAATGTCCTAAAGGTTTCCTTCTTCTCAGCCCGCACCATGCAGAGTTCCTCGATCTATCCTTATGCTATTTTTACTTTTTCACTTTCCCGCTCCAGTTCGTCCATAAGTCTTTCCACTGTGTAGCTCCTAACCTGAACCATCATTTTCAAATGATATGTCTCCACTCTCCTGACTAGCTTTTACTTGTTTTAAAATCCTAATTCTCTCATCCGAAGTTCCTTGTCTTCATCTTTCATAAGTTCCTTTCCTTCCCTATATTCTCCCGTCATCCAGCAATATATAAAGTTATTTTGTTAATACTATACTAGTCAAGTTCATTACCAACTCTCTTAATCACATAAAAACTTTTCAACATATACAGAGTACCACCCAAGGTTCAATTTTCTAACTAGAGTCCAATGCTCGATTTTCGAAAGTGAAGATTAAAAACTGGTCGGCCATCCCAAGTATAATCTCCTACTTTCTAATATCAAAGACTATACCCAAAAGTTTATATCTCAACTAAACTTATATCCCAGAGGCTAGTTTTGACTCCCAATGATACACATTTCCTAGGTCATTGACAAACCTAGCTCTGATACCACCTCTATGACACCCTACCTAAGGTGATCCTAAAGCTAAGGTGCCACCAATTCAAACTTAAGTCGTAAATCAAGAAATAACCACAAAGCCAAAATTTAACAAGTCTCAAAAGATAATAGCTTAACTCTAAAACCAGAAGATTATTTCATAGAGTGCAATATTTACATACTAAACATCTCAAGGTCAAGTCTCATAGTCAAATTTCAGACATTACATAACATTCTTTAAGTCTTAATGTCACGATTGTGTGTAGTCTATAAGTACATACATAGCACCTAAACTATTACAAAATATTTCCTTCCATGGCAAACCTTAAGCTCTCAGTCCTCATTCAGTCTTGTCTTGGAAAAGAATAAAGAATAACCAAAGGAGTAAGTCCTAAAGACTTAATGAGGGAAAATAGGGCAAACAATTAAAGAAAAACTGTTGAAGAAGCAGTTATTCAAAATAGATTTAATAATGAGTAAAGCCGTACAATTAGAAGCAACTATAACATAACACATACGATACCAAATTTAATAGACTATTGGCAATTTTGTCCTTATTGCTCTCAGAATGTAAGCAGTAGCAAACGGTAACAAATAGTAACAAACGGTAACACGGAGTACAAATAATCATAACAAATTTCCCTTATTACTCCACTACCGAAGCACTTAGCTTGGTAAGTGGCATGGCCAGTCCACATGCCAAATCCCGCCACTTACTAGACAGCTATCTCCAGCTATCTGTAAGTCAAGATCTTAGGTAGGTACTAGCTAGGAGACCAGCCACCGTTAGCCCATGTCACCTAGTTGTCTTTCCAGACCTAGCCCTAGGTCCATCCCGTCTCGTGGCATCCCTGGTCACATCTCAAGAGCATCCTCAAGAGACTCAAACATAATGCCAGCAGATAAAATGTATTCAAACAGCCGTTCATTAACATATTCGTGAAACATATTAAATGGTGTTGTCGATAAAACATTAGCCAGCAAAACTATATAAATAGTACACATAACGATTTAAATAGGAGTGCAAAATAAGATTTGGTCGACAAGGCCTAAAATCAACACGATAAAGGGAAGCCAGCAAGGGTATAAGGTATACGTGACAATAATAGGTAACAAAATAAGAGTTGTGGGCACCAGAATGAATACAATCAATTTGAATAGATAAACACAGAGAACCTAAGCAATCAAGGAACATTCACTTCCCAGAATAAAAATAAGCTTAACTTTCTCCTCAATTTTCAAGGAGAAGGCTATCCCTATCCTACTATCCGTCGAATCCTGGCTCCTCGCCTCCAATTCAAATAAACGTACTTAACATTAAAATGCTTGTTTTGTCATTTTAAATAATAATTAAGTCATTTATATTCTAATATCGGTTGTTTTACAGTTGATACAATATTTTAAGGCTCTATTCCAAAAATATCGTAAAATAACATGCTAATTACTCCATTAACGTTATAATACCTATGAGGCTCATATTTGTCCAATTAATGAATCAATGTTAGATTCTTATTATGATATTTATCCTTGCAACGTTACACAAAGTCACTTATAAAATTACGACGATCAAATCTACTATTGATAATCCAATTTTTAGCAATTAGGCCTCATATGCATGAAATTAGAGTTTTGATTATCTAGTTTAGCTTAATTAATCAAGATTTACATATTATATTACAAATCCAAATATACTAAGTATTATATATCTATTGCTCAATTCTATTTCATGTTCTTTCATCATTAACAATACAAGATTTGGTAAATAAATTGAGAATAATTACAATTTAATTGGTAATAACCCCAACTCCAACAATTTATCAAAAATCCTAATTCTAGAACTCGATTACCAAAACCCAATACCACACACGCAATTGCCGCAACGAGACAATAAACTTGTGTCAAAGCCCGCCGCGTGCCGCTGCCGCCAAAGTCGCTAACCACCCCTACCATCAATTGGTGCGTCTCTGAAAAGTATAGTGAAATATCCAGGTTAATTTTTAAATTCACCAAAGAATTCACTATCAATTTTGACCTCAACTGCATAGCTCTGCCACCTTTTCCGTCACTTGTTTTGTTTAATTTCACTGTCGTCGGTGGATAAAATTGGAAATTAAGGATACCTAGCCGCTTCTTGAGCTGAAAGCTAGAAAACCCACTAATCAACTTGAGTTCCCGCCGCCAATGACGGCGCGCCTGCCACTCACTGTCATGGCCCATTTTTCAAGTTTAATTTTCAGCCGTCCTGCTAGTTGGTTAAATGAGATTTTGGTATCAACTGGCTCCTTGTGTTGAGAGAAAGAGTTTGGTATATGTATTGTTAGGCTTCGCTGACGCCGGGGAGGAGTTTGTCGAAGAAGGAGGTGGGTTGGACAGGGAAATAGAAAAAAATGGGGTTAAAGGGCATTTTTCAATAATTACAAATTGACCCCTAATATTTTATTTCAGCTTTCAATTAGGTCTCTCATTTAGTGAGTGCATTAGATTGAGCCATTTGACCACGATTAATTCCATTTTTTGTCCACAAAACTTTCAAATGTTCTTCAATTAAGTCTTTCCCTATTTATATTTTGACCCCTAATTTTTTTTAAATAATAATAATAATAATAATAATAATAATAATAATAATAATAATAATAATAATAATAATTACAAATTGACCCCTAATATTTTATTTCAGCTTTCAATTAAGTCTCTCATTTAGTGAGTGCATTAGATTGAGCCATTTGACCACAATTAATCCCATTTTTTGTCCACAAAACTTTCAAATGTTCTTCAATTAAGTCTTTCCCTATTTATATTTTGACCCCTAATTTTTTTAAATAATAATAATAATAATAATAATATTTCATCAATTATATTTTTAGGGGTGTTACAAATGTAAATCTACACGAAATTCTTGTTTTTTATTTCGCCGCTCATGTAGGACGTTTGCGTAGAGTCAAAATTAGCTTTTGCGCCTCTTAAGTTATGAAGACTTCGAAATTAGCTTTGGCACCTCTTACTTAAATTATGAAGACTTCTTCCTACTACGCTCAAGTTCGGTTTGTTAATAAATTGTGCCTAATTGGAAGGTACTTTCAAGAGCAACACTAACTTCAGTTAGTTAACTAGCGGTCTTAACTTCACTTCAAAAACACACAAGCATGCATGTCAAACAAATGGGCTCCACAATTAGCTCAATAGTTATAAGAATTAATGTTTTAAAATATCTCTATCAATAATTAGTGAGAAACTTATATTGATAATTTAATGATAAAAAAAATTATCACTATAATTTATAATAAATTTTCATTCGCACTAAGTTGTCGATATACATCTATTACTAATTTGTTAATAACGATAATTTAAATATTATTTTTGTGAGTATTAAATTTATAAAAATTATTAGGATGATATAAAAAAATTTGCCACTTGATATATATAACTAACAATAATTTTTGTATTATTATTTATTATTTTATCATTATTTTTTCTTTTTCTTCCAGTGATGTACCGCAAGGACAACTTTATTTTGTACTTTCTTTAGCAAAATTGAGCTTGTTAAACACGTGGATTGCGCACAACAATTAATATAAATTTAGTCAAATTCTGAATTATACCGAATTCATTCAATGCGCCGCACATTTTTGTCATTTTGGTACACCACGTGTTTGTCTGTGGTACGTCAAATGTGGACCCAAGCATTTGAGGCACATAAAGAATCTTTCAAAATATGGTCCATACTTGTTTGCTATTAGCCAGCTAGATAATTAATTAATATTTATGATATGTACTATCTTTATGTTAATGTCGAGCTATTTTTTCCTTCATCCATTGTTTTTAATGGATTTTCGGTAAGTTTAGTGTCATAGAATTTTCAAATTTTAATATCTTGTATGTTATACAAATATACATATATAATCTGTTGTACTTACAAAGAACATTGCAACAGATTGATAGTTGATAATTTTTGTTGCATGTTATTTTGAAAATATTACATTTACTATAATAAAATTTGTAGATATAATTTGCTGATATATCTATAAAATTAATTTTGTTGCAGTTTTTATACAGCAGATACATAAATTTTTAGTAGTGAATTAACTAAATTAAATAACGGGCATCAGTCATCACAAAGGAAGCCGTTATTATAAGACTGGGTAGTATTATTAAATTATAAAAATGAGAAACTCAAATTTTATGAAAAAAATGAAAATTAAAATTCATCACATATTCTGTTTGTCAAGATATGAAATTTTTAGAAACTTTTCATATGATTACATGAATATCATTAAAAGTTTAATGAACAAATTTCATTCATAATTAAATATACTATACAAAGAAGTTCCTTCATATTTACCTTTAACAAATGAAGGGAAAATATCACACTTAAAAATTCCCCTGCTTTTGGAGACAACAATATGGGATTCAGAGAGATGGTAGTGAAAAATCCATCTCTAGCGTAACAATTTTCGATTCCAAGACATTGTTTCTAGCATTTTTATCCTTCAATGGTACTGATGTTGAATTATGTTGTTCATGCCAAGCAACTATTGTCTTAATATGAAAAATAAATATTATTTCTGCTCTATATCCAATTTAAAATACATTGAAATTAGTTCAACGTCGAGTATTGAACAATACTAGACAAGAATATTATCCATAAAATATGGTCAAAATATGTTATGAAAGAACCATTTAAAATTGGTCCAAATAATTCGTCGGATTTATTATAGAACTAAAAAGTAAAATGTCACATGAATCATTCTCATTTTTTTTTCCTTTTCCAAATTTTGTCAAAGATCTAAAATGAAATTATTATACGTCATGTTTTTGTAGTTAGCCCTTGAGCCACATAAAACAATCTTTGCGGAAATGTGGAACTCATAATTAGTTTTCCACTATTTACTAATTAGTAAAATTTATACATCTCAAAAATAATAATAGAATTTTCTATATCTATACTCCTAAATAGTCCCATATCTTTTACGTTAATCAAATTAAACGAGTTTTAATTTGAAATTTCATCAATAACCCATTTATACTTTATCTTCTTCATACAAGTCGGATTATATTATTTATTCTTTTGACTAATTCTTTTTTTAAATTGTGATAATTTTGACAAAATGGCCAGATTGAGATATTTTTGTAAAATTATTTTATTTCAGTTCAATATTGTAAAGATATTAAAAGTTTCAATTTTTCAAAATTTATATAAAATTTTGTGATGACAAGTTAAACTAATGACCAATAAGATTAAAATGGACAAAGATACCATAACACAAAGCATCAATTATATATCTAATCTGATTTGGGTTATATAGTAATTTCCACGTTCTTTCATAGCTTTTCATTTTGAATTCTTTATTTTATTTCGTATATTATCTTATATTATAATTTATATTTAATTTTCAATCAAATATTTTTGTAAGAACATTTTGAATACACTTGATATATCTCAATAAAATGAAATATAAGAAAAAACACAAAATAAAATAAAAGATTCATAATGATAACTTTCTTGCTAAATTCCAAAAACATAACAACCAAAGGTAAAAGTTTCCAAAAGTAATGAAAATTATCAAAGGTTCCTTTTTTAGCCAATATATAGAGGATAAAATTTAAATTCATTTGGTTACTTCTACTACTTGTAATAGATCAATAGTGTTTTTTAACAAAAATAAATAAATTATTACCAAATTAACAATATATTTTTCATAAAGAAAAATTTTAAAATAAAACAATGTCCTCCTAATTAGACTGACCTGCATTTTTAGACCATTAATTACTAACAAAAATGGTCAAGTAACATCAGTTTATCCTATCATGAGGGAGGTCTCGTATTCAAACCAAAATGGGTTCTTTTGTGCATCTTATATGTGTATCTAAGAGTTTGTACTTTTATTTAATTGATTTGATAATTAGATTTTATTGACTTGTTGTACGAATAATCTTCTTGATGTGATAATTGAATTTTATTGACTATTTCTAATGTTCTCTTAAAAAAAATTACTAACAAAAATGTCAAAATAGAATGCATTTATCATTGATCCTCTCAAGTGAGAATGTCATTTCCTCGGCTTTTTTAAAAAATAAAATTGTGGAAAAAAAAAATCCGAGAATACCATGAATTGGGGAGTATAGATATCATAATTCAACAGTTACTATTCAACACTTTACAAAATTATGGTAAGTTGAAAGTTGCACTCAGTGAGTGCAACCTACCATAATTTTGTAATCTTCCCAATCCACGATATTTTTGGGAATTTTTTTTTCACAATTTTTTTTTAAAAAAAAAGCCAGTGTTATATTATGCACTTATAGGTGAAAAAAGTGGTGATAGATCACGTGTCAAAGTGGTGTAGTTATTGTGGACTTTGAACTATTGATCATTAGCTGGCATTATATAATTTTTTTCCGACACTTCACGTGCCTAATTTTGTGCAAGATTAATGATGGTGGATGCATGCCTTTATTGCAAAGTATAGTCTTTTTCCTCCTCACCTCAATAGTAATATGAAGTTTCAATGAGTGCAGAATATAGTCATTGTGGACTTTGAATTATTGATCCTTAGCTAGCATTATATAATTATTTTATGACACTTCGTATGCCTGATTTTGTGCGAAATCAATGATGGTGGATGCATGCCTTTAGTGCAGAGTATAGTCTTTGTAGTCCTTGCGTGTCTCAATAGTAATGTCTATTGAAATAGATACAGAGTGTACCACATTTTTAATTTTAAATTGTCTAAAAATATGTAAGATGATAAAATTTTAATCACTTGTCAAAATGGAACCATTCAAAGCACCGAAAATTACATTATACTTTAGGTGATATTTTTCGCGCCATGGGTCGTAGTTGGCTCTTGGACAATAATTATTGTTCTATTAGACTGATGCTACATACAGGACGATCATAATCCACTGAGCGAGAATCTCTAGTAATTTTTCCACCAAAGTATAATAGAACAATAGTGGTACTCGAAGTAGACATACCTTCCACAAATATACACATAATTTATATTAATTAATTAGTCTAATTAATAACTATCATAAAATTTAATAAAATATTAAGATTTAAATTGTTCAATATTTCTACATTACAAAAAATAATTAACACTATATATAATAGTGAGCAAAAATATTATTACGAAAGATAAAAAAATCAACCCATAGAAATTATACACTAACCTGAATATTTGTAGAAAAGAAAATTGAATCGAATTGTTCAATTCCTTCTGAATTTGCGTCCTACACAAAATGCAAAAGCAATAAATAAATAAATAAATAATACATTCACTAAACTATAAAATTTTAGTTAATACTGAAAATTTAAATTTTTACTTTAATAAAATTTCTCCATTTAACAAAAAGAAACAATAACTAGAAGTGGATTGTTTTCTTCTCTCTTCTTTCTTCCTATTTTCTTTCTTTTCTCCATTTTCTCCATTTCTCTCTACTTATACTTATAAGGAGTGTTGGTCAATATTCCACCAACACTCTTTAGAAGGCTACAATTTTTTATTTTTTATTTTATATTCACGTGAAGGCTGCATGCAAATTACAACCTTCACGTGTATAAATTGCAGTCTTCACAAGTGAAGACTGCAATTAGCCAACAAAATAGTTACTATTAAAATTTGCACTCTACAACCGCAACTTTCAATAGTACTATTTCTTCCCTCCATTGGCCGCAAAAATTGTAGGCGGACAAAAAATTTAGTAATTGTTGAAAGTTGCACTCATTACCATTATTTGTAAACCTCCCTAATTCACGGTATTCTTGGGACTTTTTTTGTTCACAATTTTATTTTTTTTTGAAAAGCCCATTTCCTTCTATAAATAGGGTCATCGGCTTTTCATTTTGATCAAGTTCAAGCCGAAGTCACTCTTGCAACAAGAAATTAAGTACTATCTGTCCTTTTCTTTTCTTTTTTTTGTTTTCTAACTCTTTCCTGTCAGAAATGGAGACTGAAAACAGTGTAGCCATTATTATTAATCCACCACAACAGTCAGAAATAATTGAGGATGTTAACCCACCACACCCTCAAATTCCAATTGATGAGGACAACAGCAACTTATCCCGAAATGATTTCCCAAAGGGTTTTCTCTTTGGAGTTGGCACATCTGCTTATCAGGTAACTATTAATTCACCAAACAAGAATACACACACACACACACACACACACACACACTTAACATTAATTAATTTGTTGTTTCGAAAAATCAATAATTAATAATGTTCTTTTGATTTAATTAATAATTTGCTGTCTTTAAGGTTGAAGGAGGTGCTGCAACAGACTGTAAGGGCCCGAGTGTGTGGGATGATTTCACCTTGAGGACTCCGTGTAACTATATCCTTATTACTCTGATTCATACTAACAAAATCTCCAATATATACTTGATTATAATTCAATAAGCTAGAAATAATTAAGTGGTTTTGATTCATATGAGTTGCAGATAGAATACCTTATGGAGCCAATGGAAATGTGGCTGCTGATATGTATCATAGATTTAAGGTAATTAGTTAATTTTTTAATAAATTATTTTTGTAAGGAAATATTTAATACACTTAGTATATATCTATGAAATATAATTACAAATAAAATATGAAATAAAATAGGAGAATTCAAACTTATTTTTTACGTATATAGGCTACCTACTAATATTTTTGTATGCATGCATATTGCAGGAAGATATTAAGACTATGAAGAAATTAGGTTTTGACGTTTATAGATTTTCCATTTCATGGTCAAGGATATTGCCAGGTAAGATTAATTATAAATGGTATTTAGTCTATACTAAAATTAAAGAGAAAAAATTAATCTACCAACTCGATTATATTAATGCTGACTATTTCAAAGCATTATTTTGGTTCTGAGTGCACATATATGCAATTATTCAAAGGTGGAAGATGCTCTTTTGGAATCAACAGGAAAGGAATCGATTATTACAATGATCTTATTGATACTATCTTCGCTCATGGTAAGTGGATTCAATCGAACCTTTTCATTAATTCTAGTTATTTTATTAAATTATATAAAATTAAGCATTAATTCGTATATAATCTTAAAATGCAGGTATGACGCCATGTGTGACTTTGTTTCACTGGGATCTTCCTTATTGTTTAGAAAAGGAGTATGATGGCTTTTTAAGCAAAAAGATATTGTAAGTGCAACTTTTTGATTCTACTCAAAACTTCTATATTTATTTAACATAGTTTATATTAATTTCTATTGGAGATTTTAGAATTAATTGACGAATTTTGTATGATATGCATGCAGGCCTGATTTTCGTGAGTATGTAGAATTATGCTTCTGGGAATTTGGTGATAGGGTGAAATGGTGGACCACCATAAACGAGCCATGGACCTATGCAGTTAATGGATATGTTAGAGGCTCTTATCCACCTGGGAAAACTTCAAGTGACAAGTCGGATCCAGCCAAAGATGTATACACTGTAGGAAGAAATTTACTGCTTGCCCATGCAGAAGCAGTTCAAATATATAGAACAAAATTCAAGGCTTGGCAAGCGGGCAAAATAGGAATAGTACTAAATTCCCATTGGTTTGTGCCTCTAGATAAGAATTCAGATCTTGACAAAGCTGCTGCTAGAAGAGGAGTTGATTTTATGCTAGGGTGGTACGTCTATTTAAAACGTGTTCATATTATATATATACCTCAACATGGATTCTTTAT
This sequence comes from Jacaranda mimosifolia, assembly GCA_018894105.1. Lineage (NCBI taxonomy): Eukaryota > Viridiplantae > Streptophyta > Magnoliopsida > Lamiales > Bignoniaceae > Jacaranda > Jacaranda mimosifolia. Next base: position 13,558,412 of record CM032124.1, read on the forward strand.
TTCATTTTATATTTTATTTTTTGTTTCATTTTATGGATATATGTCAAGTATATTTAATATTTTTTTATAAAAATCAAATACACTTGGAATATATTTATCAATTTGGAATATGAAATGAAAGAGAAATACAAAATGGAATAAAAGATCCAAAGTTCCCCTCTCTCGAATAAAAAATTTAATAGAGAAAAATTAATGGTTCTAACTTCAAAATTAATTTTTTTGCAGGTTTTTAGATCCTGTATTGCACGGTCGTTATCCGCAAAATATGATAGATTTTGTTCCAGCGGAAAATCTTGCACCTTTTACTCACGATGAATCCGCCATGCTCAAAGGTTCCACTGATTATTTGGGTTTAAATTATTACACAACACAATATGCTTCCAATGATCTGCGAGATGGAGGTGTAGGGTACGATGCCGATCAAAAAGTTGCATATCGTCAAGGTAAGTTTCTGCAAACATTACCAACCCCAACTACGAATCTACTGTGTAATTTGGTTAACATAAATTAATCTATATACTTTTACAATAAATGTCTCTCTGTGTTTTTATGTAGATAAATACGGCATGCCAATTGGAACACCAGTGAGATTAATTCCTAATTCATTTATTGGACTAATACAATTGACCCACAGTAATAATCGAAATAGGCATAATACTTCCCTGTGATAAAAAAACATCGGGACACCACAATGTGTTTTTTCAGAAATAGGTAAAACATTCTCCTGTCACGGAGGAAACAGTGTGCATGTTTTTAAAAACACATAGTGGTGTTTCGATATTTTTTTCATTTCATGAAGTATTTTGCCTATTTCAATTATTACAAAAAGGTCAACTTGTATTAGCCCTTTATTTATCAATATTGTCCTCTACTGCATTTTAAAAGCCGATCAATTTATTCTAATCTCACATTTCTTTCTCATCTAATATTTAGTCTGCATTACCATGGTTGTACTCGGTTCCATGGGGTTTATATGAGCACTTGGTATATCTAAAGGATACATACAAGGACTTGCCTCCTATATACATTTGCGAGAATGGTACTATTTAATTACGAGTATACTATATAATCATTTTCTATATATATTTCAAGTGTAGAATATGAGATTTTGCGACGTTTACAAACGTATATATACTTGATATGTATAGGGACTGCTGATAAGACTGACCCCGAGCTCACTGCTAAAGAAGCTTGTGTTGACACGATGAGGGTTAAGTATCACCAAGACCATCTTGCCTACCTTCTAAAAGCAATTAAGTGAGTTTGACACAACTTCTGTCAAATTATTCATATTTTTCAAATGTCTATACCTATACCTAATACTTTATTAGAGTGCTCATTTTTAATTTCTAGACATTATCCATGAGTAATCATTCTAATTATTTAGCTAAAATTTTTGTGATTGGTGAAAATTGCAGGAAAATGAAAGTGGAAGTAAAAGGTTATTTTCTTTGGTCATGGTGTGATACTTTTGAATGGGATGTAGGATACACGGTTAGGTTTGGTATAATGTATATAGACTTCATCAATAATCAGATAAGGTATCCAAAAGATTCAGCTTTGTGGTTTGCTAAGTTTTTGAGGGGCTCTAAGGGACCAATTGAGGAGCATTCCGAGAATGAGCCTGAGAAAAGGTTGAGATCGGTTGAAGAGTAAAATTATGCTCTTTTGGCGAATCTTGAACCTTTATGTGGAAAAAGACTATCGAATTTATGTTGTTTCTCCAAATAAAGAATCCATCGTGGTAGTAAAAAATAATTACTTGTTATGTTATTGGAGGGTTATGTGTTATATATGCACACCTTTGTACTATTTTTCTGTGCTTTTTATTTATAAATGAGTAGGCGTTATCCCTACCTTTAGTTTTACACTCTTTTATTGCTTTTTAATTCTTTTATTGGTATTTAATTTGAATATCATTTTAAAGTACATATAGATTATAAGCAAACCTCCCATAGCTGGATATATGTAGGGCTGTAAATGGATATTCGAAAATTCGTTTACCATTCATATTCAAATTCGTTTATACAAAATTTATCCACATCCGTTTAGAGCGGATATTATCCATATACGATTAGTAGATATTCAATTATAAATTGATATGAATATGGTAAATGCATATCTGATCCGTTTAATATTCGATGCGACTATATATTTATTAAATAATATATTATTCATATTTTTCAAAACAAAATCTCATATTCCATATATGTGTGTGTATATATATGTATATAAATTATAATTGAAGAATTGGGAAGAAAAAAAGAATAAATCTAAAAAATTATTGTAATATAGAGAAAAATTGAAGAATAAAGTTAATCAACATAATTATTGTTGGTTGACTTTATAATTAATATACTTAAATGCCATTATTATTATTATTATTAACCAATTATAAACTCAATTATTTATTAGAAATTACGCTATTTGTTTGATTGCTTTCGTTTTAATGAAATTACTAGTTCCTTTTATTAGTTAAAATATGTATTTGTTATAAGTTCATAGATTCACGTATTTAGATATTCGTAAATAGATATCTAAATAATTATTATCCTATATGAATATAAAATAATAATTCAAATATGGATAAGTTTAATAAAATATGAATGCATCTAAATAATTATAATTGAATACGAATATATCCAAATCCGACCGATATCCAACGAATACAAATTTGGATATCATTTTTAAATATCCTTTAAATTCGCATCCATATCTGAATATTCGAAAAGTTAAACGGATATGTATATAAAACAGTGTATCCGATTTGTTTAATATCCGTTTACACCCCTAAATGTATGTAAGAATCAGTGATGTTGCCATTAAGAAAAATGGATAGTCCTATTGAAAATAAGCTTTAAAAATTTTTAATTTATTTTATTTCCATCAAATATTTATTATATGCTTTAATATTGTAATTAATGTGCCAAATTATTTGATTTATTTTATATTTATGACCTCAATATCACTTTACTTAATAAAATTTTGACCATTTTATTTATTAGTTATTGTGCCTAATTATAATTGGATTATGGTGTCTTTATGATAGTTTTAGTGGTCCATTAATTCTTTCTAATAGTCAAACTTTATATTTATATAAAGGGGCCCATAATTTTTCTTGGCATATTGAGTTCATGAGTTGAAGACTTTTTTTGAGAGACTTTCACTTTATTCTCTATAAGACTTTTATGTTTTCTGGAAACGTGGTTATGGATTGGTTTGTAGTTTCCTCATGGTCGTGCATATGTGATGAGACACTGTTGAAAGCTTATGGGGTTTTATTTGGGAATCATGATTAGTTGTTAGTATCCGCACGTATAGAGGCAATTCATATTGATAAGTTAGCATCTTTTTTTATTTTACCTTAGATGCTCCTTCGTGAGTAACTTGAAGAATGGTCCATATTTATTTTGCTAAAGAACAAGTTTTAACACGAGTGTACTCTTTGACCAAGGCACATAAGAGAATATTCTTTACATTGGTGTTCATGGATGGAATTTTTTTTATCCTTCATGATAAGTTCTTTTCATCCTTTTGGAGTTATATTCTTATTTGATGGAATAAGTGGCCCATTAATCACAATGGTCCATAGATTGTAGTCAAATGAAGAACTCTTCAATTTAGTTTTTTTAAGTTGCGTAGTTGGTTTCATTGAATAATGATGGACTAGTGTGATATTGTCCTTCTATATAAACTTCAAAAACACAAAGAAGCCATTAGGATCTTTTAGCCTAGGCTGGTCACAACTCGTAAATGAGCACCAGGTTCTAGTTACACTTGTCAGACTAATAGGCCTAATAGGGTTGAATTAGGGTTAACACTTTTTAGTTTATTTTTTAAGTAAACAATGACAGATTTTAACTGGAAGTTCCAAAGGAAGTAAAACATAGAAAGAGAAATAGAAAAGTGAATGACATAGGATTTATAGTAATTCAACAAGCCTACATCAACTACCTAAGTTCATCACTTAAGATTTTAATATGCAAATTTCACTAATAATTCCGACGTGATTTAGTATAAATAAGTTCAATAAAATGAACTAGCAAGCTAAACCAACTATAACTACACTATGCAAACTGATAAAATTGAGGGAGAGGAATATTCCAGAGTCCATAACCTATAGGACTGCATAGCTGATGATTGTTCCAACTAGAGCGAAACAGTGCAGTACTTTCTTTTCTCCTAACAATGGTACCTAAAGAAAGCTAAAAGTAAAAGTCGAATTTGTAAGCAAAAAAGCTTGTCCTTCTGAATGCATCTCCTTGGGATTAAATAGTGATTCTTGATTGCAAGAACTCCCAATAGCTACTTGTCATAGATAGATTGCAATGATAACTTACCATAATAAGATGAGTGCTTATCGTGGTAAGGTCATATTCCAATCTTCTTCTAGAGGCTCTAGTATATTTTCCATGTTTGGATTTCAAACAGTATCTTACCAAAGTGACTTGGGGTAATAATATGAAATAAATCATGATTATGGTGTGTGGGAGCTTAGTTAGTTGGGGTTGACTACTGTCTGATAGTTATAACTTTTAACTAACATCCTACAACACTTAAAAAATTGGCACGTATACAAATACCTTTTTTAAATTAATAGTAATTAAGTTAGTTTACTATACTAACCTTGTCTAATTAAATTAAAAGTAAAATAGTTTTTAATATGAAATACCTTAACTATCCTTGTCAAAAATTCATATATAACCTAAAAAAAAATCAAAATATAATTACCTAAAGATAGAACAAGAAAAAAAATGAATTTTAAATGAAACTAATTCCAATTCCCAAATTCAATCAACGATAGAAATCAACCCCCCCCCTCTTCCAATTTTTGCTCTTCTCCCGGTGCATCCACCAAATTGGAATCTGCAATGTGTTACTCAAGTTAGAAAAGCATCCAACACAAATCCAAGGCAACTTACATTAGAGATTTGAGAGATTTGAGTTATATATAAAATTATATCATTCAAGCAAAAGGGAAAGGACTATTAAAAAAGTCAGGTTACCCTTAATCGTTTCTTGCCTGCAATGCCTTTTACCAACTCAAGAGGAAGGCCGACAACCTCAAGCACAGGCCCTTGTTCAATGTGAACTTGTGATGCAAAAAATAAATTAGAAGAGCTCCACCATAGCATATGCTCTTTAGTCTTTCGTTAAGTATCAGTCTTATGTCATGTAATGCTTGCGAATTCGGGAATTGGGATGCGTTGGGGAGAAGAGCAGAAATTGGAAGAGTCGTGGTGGTGTGGCGCTAACTTTTGTCGTTGAGTTGAATTTGGAAATTGGAATTGGTTTATTTTAATTTTTTTTTCTATCTTCAGGTAATATATTTTGATATTTTTTTAGTTATATATTAATTTTTTATAAGGATATTAAAGGTATTTCATATTAAAAGCTAATTTACTTTTAATTTAATTAGAAAAAGGTTAGTATAGTAAATTAACTTAATTAATATTGATTTAAAAAGGTATTTGTATACGTGTCAATTTTTTAAGGGGTATAGGATGTTAGATAAAAATCATAGCTATTGGACCATAGCCAACCCCTAGTTAGGTATCATATTGTTCACAATGGGTATGAAATAGGTCCTATCATCCCTCAATAAGGCTTAAGGAAAGGTAATCTTTTGTCGCTTTACCTTTTTATTTTGTGCACCGAAGGTTTGTCCTCTCTTATTGTGAACACTGAGAATGACTTCAGGGGTGTAAAATTGTGAGAAGAGCACACTATTACTCACTTATTCTTTGCATATGACAACTTATTATTCTTTTGAGCAAATCTTGATGTTGATTTTGCCTTGAAATTTGAGGTAAAATTGACAAGGATCGGCAGAAATGGAGCGAAACGGAGCGAAGTGGTCGAAATGGGCTTGAGAACACACCCCGGCGCATTTTGGAAGGACGATGCGCGCCAGGACACGAGGTAAGGTGCTTGAGGGCACAAAAAGACGCGTTGTGCGCCCCGGTGCAAGATTTTTGCGCTGCGGCGTGTAGTGAATAGTAACTTTGCGTTGGGGCACAAGTTTTGTGCGCCCCAGCTCGCGACGTAGGCCTACGGGCCTTGGGCTTCATTTTCGGGTATAAATTTAGCATTTTTTTTCTTCCAGGAAAGGATCACGAACATAACAAAAGGGCTTCTTTACTGCTTTTAAGTAATTCTCTCAAGACAGAGTTTAGAACGAGGGTGTTAGGTATTTTCGAGAATTTGTGGGATTCAAGTTTGTACTTGCACATTGATTTGAGATCAATAAAATTACTTTTCTTTGTCGGTTGAATTAGGCACATCGCTGAACCACGTTAAATCTTGTTGTCACTTTATATCGAATTACTTTACTATTATTTTATTATTTCCGCAATAGATCCTCCTGGGTTTTAACAAATTGGTATTAGAGCAGGTTGGATCAGATGTCAGGAATGAAGTATGAGGTAGAGAAATTCGATGGAAAGAACGACTTTGGGCTGTGAATGATGAAGGTTCACGCCTTCTTGTGCCAACAAGGATTACAGAGATCGTTAAAGGGCAGAGATTACCTATTGGAAACGCTTAAGGACGAGGAGAAGGATGAGTTCATGGCGAAGGCTTATGATACTCTAGTATTATCATTGGTGGATAACGTACTGAGAAAGGTCACCATGGAAAGTACGCCAGCGGATTTATGGAAGAAGCTTGAGAGTCTATATATGACTAAGTCCCTGACAAATTGGCAGTATTTGAAACAACGATTATACACATTGAAGATGAAGGAAGGTACATCTATTACTCAACATATTACTTTTTTCAATAATGTGATTCTGGATCTTGCTAATATAGATGTCAAAATTGATGATGAGGATCAAGCCTTAATTCTCTTATGTTCTCTGCCAAAATCTTTTGAGTACTTGGTTACTACTTTGTTGTATGAGAGAGATATGATTTCAATGGACGATGTGAAGGCCTCATTGAATTCCAACGAGTTGAGAAAATATGTCTTGGGCAGCAATGATGGTGAAAGTGGGGAAGGATTGGAGGCTAAAGAGAGACCGAGAGAAAGGGGAAGGAGTAAAGATTGATCGAAGTCCCGAACCAAGCCTAGAAATGGTGACAAGTATTTTAGGTACGGTGGAAAGGGGCATTGGAAACGAAATTGTTCGGAACGAGGAAAGGCGAAGGATGCAGGTGAAACTTCTGATCAGAAACGGGATGATGTCGCAAGAATTGTTGAGGATGAGTCTGATGGCAGGCTTGTTCTCAACGTTGCTGAAACTTTACTAAGCTCTGAATGGATTTTGGATAATGGCTGCTCCTACCACATGTGCCCACGAGAAGATTGGTTCACCACATACCATAAATATGATGGTGGTAAAGTGCTTATGGGAAATGATACTTCTTGTAGGGTTGTAGGAATTGGCTCAATTTGTATCAGGATACATGATGGGATAGTAAGGACCCTAACAAATGTGCATCATGTTCCAGATCTGAAGAAAAATTTGATATCACTAGGTACTCTGGACAAAAATGGTTGTGGGTACAGAGCTTGAGATGGAGTTCTGCGGTTTCCAAAGGTGCACTGCTTATCATGAAGAGAGAAAAGCAGAACAACCTTTACATATGGCAAGGAAACACGGTTTCTGGTACTGCAGCGGTTTCTTCATTAGGCAATGATACTACAAGACTCTGGCATATGCGGCTTGGTCATATGAGTGAGAGGGGGATGTTAGAACTAAGCAAATGAGGTTTGCTTTGCGGAGAGAAGATTGGAGAATTGGATTTCTATGAGCAGTGTGTGCTGGGCAAGCAACATAGGGTGAAATTCGGTACTGCAATTCACAGGACCAAAGGCACCTTGGATTACATTCACTTAGATCTTTGGGGGCCTTTTCAGGTTACTTCAAAGGGAAATGGAAGGTACATGCTGACATTCATAGATGATTTCTCACAGAGAGTATGGGTGTACATGCTGAAGCATAAGAATGAGGTGTTTGTCAACTTCAAGCAATGGAAGACCTTAATTGAGAAGTAGACAGGAAAGGAGATCAAGCGCTTGAGGACTGACAACGGATTAGAGTTCTGCAACAAGGAATATCAGAAATTCTGCGAGAAGGAAGAAATTGTGAGGCATCGCACATTTGTACATACACCATAGCAGAATGGAGTTGCAAAATGGATGAACAGGACTATCTTGGAAAGAGCTAGATACATGCTCTTTAACACTAGATTGTCTAAGGATTTTTGGGCAGAAGCAATTAACACTGCTTGTTATTTGGTGAATAGGTCACCATCAACTGCTTTGGACTGCAAGATACCAATGGAAGTTTAGTTTGGGTCTCTTACTGATTACTCAAATCTGAGAGTATTTGGGTGTCCAACCTATGCTTATATCCAGGATGGGAAGCTTGAGCAAAGGGCTAGGAAGTGCATATTTCTAGGCTATGCAGATGGAGTCAAAGGTTATCGTTTGTGGTGTAATGATGACAAGGGCTTTAAGATGATTATCAGCAGGGACGTGACATTTGATGAGTCTGCGATGATGAAAAAGGTGGAGCAGCAGGATAGCGGTCAATAGGGCGTTAAGGAGAAGGTGGAGATTCATATTGATCTTCTACAAGTTTCAAAGGGGAAACAAAATGTGGTAGATGAAACTGGTGAGAGCACATTACCACCTAACCAACAGTAGAAAAATGAACCACTATAAAATTATCGCTTAGCTCGCGATAGCGAGAGGAGGCAGATCAAACCACCACAGCAGTATGCTTACTCAAATCTAGTAGCTTATGCTTTAAGTTCAGCTAAGGAGTTTGTAGAAGATGATCCAGTCTCATACAAAGAGGCAATTTCCAAGCCATATTCTGATAAATGTGTTGTAGCTATGAGTGAAGAAATGGAGTCTCTACACAAGAGTAGCACATGGGAGCTTGTTGATATACCCAAGGGGCAGAAGATTGTAGGTTGCAAATGGATCTACAAGAAGAAGGAAGCGATTCCCAATGTTGAAGATGCTAGATACAAGGCGCGATTGGTTGCTAAGGGTTTTACTCAGAGAGAGGGAGTTGACTTTCATGAAGTATTCTCCCTAGTTGTAAAACATACTTCCATTCGTGTTTTACTTGCCATGGTTGCTCTATTTGATATGGAACTGGAGCAGATGGATGTCAAAACAACATTTTTGCATGGTGAGTTGGAGGAACAATCTACATGAGTCAACTAAAAGGATTCATTATTCCCGGGAAACAAAATCAAGCATGTCTTTTGAAGAGGTCATTATATGGCTTGAAGCAGTCTCCTAGGCAGTGATATAAAAGTTTTGATGCTTTTATTACCAAGATAGGATAAACTAGAAGCAAATTTGATTGTTGTGTATATTACAAAATTTGTAGTGATAGCCTTCTCGTATATTTGTCGTTGCACGTTGGTGATATGTTGATTGCCTCTAGAGACATATCTGAGATCAACCAATTAAAAGCTCAGTTAAGTGAAAAATTTGAGGTGAAAAATTTGGGCTGTGCAAAGAAGATTTTGGGCATGGAGATCATTCGGGACAGACACACAGGATTGCTGTACTTGTCTCAACAGCATTACATTGAGAAAATACTTGAGCGATTGGGATGGATAAGTCCAAGCCAGTTAGTACGCCACTTGTAGCTCATTTTAGGCTCTTATCAGATCTATCACTGAGTACTGAGGAGGAGGTAGAGCACATGTCAAATGTGCCATATGCTAGTGTAGTTGGTAGCTTGATGTACACTATGGTGTGCACTAGGCTAGACATTTCACATGCAGTCAGTATTGTGAGCATGTATATGCACAAGCCAGGAAAGACTCATTGGCAGGCTGTGAAATGGATCATGAGCTATCTGAGAGTCTCTGTAGATAGATGTTTGAGGTATAGCCAATCGAATTCTACTACAAGAATTATTGGCTATGTGGATGCAGATTATGTAGGAGATTTGGACAACAAAAGATCCACGACGGGCTATGTGTTTTGTGTACCAAGTTGTACGGTTAGCTGGAAGGCGACTTTGCAATTATCAATTGCATTGTCCACAACAGAAGCTGAGTACATGACTTTGGCTGAAGGCGTTAAGGAAGGTATTTGGCTAAAGGGGCTGATAGATGATATGGGTATGACTTCTGAGATCACTAAGGTATTTTGTGACAGTCAGAGTGTCATACACTTGTCAAAGAATCAAGCATTTCATGAGAGAACAAAACACATAAATGTGAGGTATCACTTTGTTTGGGATATGGTGTCTCAAGGTGTTATTTTAGTAGACAAGGTTAGGACTAAGGATAATCCAGCAGACATGTTGACTAAGGCTGTTCCAGGAATCAAATTCGAGCATTGCTTGGATTCGGTTAATGTTTGCAGACTTAGATAATAGGCCCTATTGGGGGTAGGAACAAAGAAGATGAATGGAAATTTCAAGTCAATGTGGAGAATTGTTAATTTTGCCTTCAAATTTGAGTTAAAATTGACAAGGAACAGAAGAAATGGAGCGAAACGGAGCAAAGTAGTCGAAATGGGCTCGAGAACACACCCCGGTGCGTTTTGGAAAGACGACGCATGCCAGGGCGCAAGGTAAGGTGCGCCAAGGCATGTACATGGGCGAAAAGGGCACAAAAACACGCATCATGCGCTCCGACGTGCAGTGAACAGTAATTTTGCGCCGAGGTGCAAGTCTTTTGCGCCCCAGTGCAAAGTTTCTGCCCTAGTGCAAGAAAGGTGCGCTGGGGCACAAGTTTTGTGCGCTCCAGCTCGCGGCGCAGGCCCACAAGCCTTGAGCTTCGTTTTCGGGTGTAAATTTAGCGTTTTTTTCTTCCAGGAAAGGATCACGAACATAACACAAGGGCTTCTTTACTGATTTTGTGTAATTCTCTCAAGATAGAGTTTAGAACGAGGGTGTTAGGTATTTTCGTGAGATTTGTGGGATTCAAATTTGTACTTGCACATTGATTTAAGATTAATAAAATTCCTTTTCTTTGTTGGGTGGATTAGGCACATTGCCGAACCACGTTAAATCTTGTTGTCACTTTATATCGAATTACTTTACTATTATTTCATTGTTTCCACAATAAATCCTCCTGGATTTCAAAACTTGAGGAGCGTAATACAGTTAAAGAGCATATCAAAGCATATGAACTAGCTTTTGGCCAAGTGATCAATTTCAGTGAATTATCAATCTTTTTTAGTTCAAACACGATAGTGGTAACAAGAAACTCTATCTGTAACGTTGTAACGTTTTGAATGTTCAGCCATACAGAGAGCAGGGCACTTACTTGGGTTTGCCATCCTTGATAGGTCGCAAGAAGAAAATTTTTAAGTTTGTCAAAGAAAGAGTACGGCATAAACTACAGAGATGGAACAAGAAGCTCTTGTCCAGAGCCAGTAAGGAAATTCTAATCAAAATGGTAGCGCAGGCAATTCCAAATTATGTGTTGAGTGTGTTCCTTCTACCTGATGGCCTTTGTGATGAAATTTAAAAATTGATGAATGCTTTCTTTTGGGGTTCTAATAGAGGTAATTCAGCTGGGATCAAGTGGGTGAGATGGAATAAACTGTGTGTGAGCAAGGATTTCTGTGGACTTGAATTTAGAAAACTAAAGGGCCTCAAGCTCTGGTGTCAAGAGTTTATCGGGCCTGCTATTATAAAAACAAATCATTTCTAGAGGCTGATCTGGGCTACAATTTGAGTTTTATTTGGCGGAGTGTGCTAGCAACTAAACCTCTTATTAAAGAAGCATGCAGACTTAAGATAGGAATCAGGGAAGATATCTATATTGGTCACGATTCGTAGATTGATAACAACCAGAATCCTTACATCACCTCTGACTTGAATGAAGAACGGAGAAAAAAGAAGGTTAGCAAATTAATGAGTGCAGAGACAAGGAGTTGGAATGCTGAATTAATCTGTTCTATATTCAATGGAAGAGATGCGAATTTGATTCTTAGTGTTCCTCTAAGTAATAGTAGAAATCAAGGCTGCTGGTTTTGGAGTCTGAATGGTAAATGAAGTTATACAGTTAAAGAGTGCTTACCAAAGGCTGGTTACAGACAGGTTTAATTCTACTCAGGACACATTAGTGCAGGTGTGGAGATGGATATGGAAGCTTTGTGTGACTCCTAGAGTCAAAAATATGGTTTGGAGTGTTGCAAATAATTGCTTGCCAACAGAAGACAGACAGACTCAGAGAGAGAAAAGTTGAAGTTAGCGCCTGCAGCCGATTTGCCAGATAGAAAATGAGTCAGCTTTGAATATTCTTGTCCGGCGCCCTGTTGCTGTTGCCTGCTGGAACGATAGTGGAATTGGATGTTTGGAGGCTTTACCAAAAAATTAGCCTAGAGACTCATGGTCAAGCAGCCGTGTTGATTTGGAGTGTTTGGAGGAACAAAAATCAGATTCTGTGGAATAACATAAGAGGTTCGGTGTACTCAATCATTCATAGTTCAAACTCCCGATTACAGCAAGGGAATGTAATGCACAAAAGGCCGCTAAGACTGACTTGTCTGCAAAACAATCCTAATACTGGAAGATGGTCTTCGCCAAAGCAGGGGTGGCTTAAATGAAATATTGATGCTACTACTTCGACTTCTGATCACAAGTTTGGTTCACGATGTGTTCTCCGCAATGAAAAGGCCAATTTTGGGCTGCATTAGCTGTCCCTTTATATGGAGATATATCCACTCTATTAGCTGAGTCTTTAAGCTTCTGAGGAGCATTGAGTTGGGTTAAAAAATCTGGTCTGAATCAAGTTGTGTTTGAGTTGGATGCATTGGTGGTAGTCGATGCTATGTCAAATAATTTGAATAAGTCATCTTGTTTTGGTAAAATTATTGATGATTGTAAAACCCTTCTATCTGAGTTGGATTCTCAGGCGTTCAGCGAACTAAATTGCTTATTGTGTTGCAAGGGCATCTGTTTTGATAACTAAACTAATTGTGTGGAAGGATCTTTCCTTTACCTTCCTTTATGATTTTTTTGGTTTTGATTGGAAATAAATATTTTATTTTAGAGTCAAAAATAAAAAATTAATTCAATTGAACCATATAAGAAAATAAGTATATAATCATTAATTGTCATCCATCAAAATAAGAAATGGAAGATTCCCAACAGAGTTGTTGCCTTAGTTTTGTATTAGTAGAATTCTAAAACTATTTATTGTGAAACTTGACTACGAGGGTGTGTAACTATTTTTTTTTTTCAAACATCTTATAAATAATTCTAAAAAGAAGTAGTTGAGGATTTTGATAAAATAAAGTCTGATAACTTATAAAGTGTTTAAGAAAATTAGTATTTTGTGCCACTAACTTAGTGATATTTTCTAATGTAAAGTACAAAAAAATAATTAGACAATCTTAAAAATTATCACGAAGTATAACATAATATTTAGTCACTATTATTAAATGATAACTAATTAAATAGTGCTATTTGATTGAAAATATTGATATAGTTGCATTTCAAAGATATTTACCTAGTGCCACTATTTATATCTAAAATTATATTTAATTATAGTGTTATTTGAAAAAATGCCATACTTAAACTGTAGTTAGTGGCGCTAACTTAGTGCTATTTTGTATTGTAAGGAAAGAAAAAAATAGTTTGGTGTAGTCAAAAAATGCCAAAATAATATAATATTTAATAATATTTAATTATTAAATGACAAATAAAATAGTTGTATTTGATTCAAAAAAACAATGGCATTTTATTTAAAAGATAACTTATCAAATCCATTTAACTAACATTACTAATTTTTTTCCCTGAACGCCCCTAACAATTTAGTTATGGTGAAATATTAGAAAAATATCACAAATAACTAAACTATAGGTACATGAATAAGTATGAATTTACAAATTTAATCCATTGATTAAAATAACTATTAGGGCTAGTTTGGTTGAATTTTTAAGTTATCTTATGATTATTTATTATGTGATAATTTGTGTAATTTTTTACCATTACGAGATAGTTTGACATACATGATAAATAAATTCATAGGGGTGACACGTTAATTTATCATAGGAATTGCATATATAAATACGGGTTTTTGGTATTCATGTGTACTTGAGTATTTATTATCATTCCAACCAAATGAATGTGGTATTTTGACATGTTATTTTATTCAATTTTTTGACATGTTAACACATCATTTAATATACTCCTTGTTGCATTAATATTAAATGATATGTTAATATTATGTTTGGTTCTGAAATTTATCTGAAAAACAGAAAAAAGGAGTACCTTTGTGGCAAACATAATATTCAATTTTCTGTTTTTCTTACTGAAGTCCTTGAACCAAACATAATATTAATGAATTTCGTGTGGAGCACAAGTTTAGTAACATAAAGTTGGAAGGCTGCTATGAGAACAAAAATTTCATATAAATTTTCGTTATCTATTATTTCTTATAAAGCAGATTCCACAAAGCAGCCTAGAGTCAAATAATATAAGATTAGAAGCTTTTTAGGCATTTTCTTGTTTTTCATTTATGCATATACATGCTAAAAATTCATTAGGCGTTTGAAACTTCGACCTTACACTTTATGAGTGAGACTAATATCATTGGCCGAAATGGCAACTCAGTAGGTAGTTCTATCATTTGGTTAACTAAGTTCAGGATTTTAGTACTTGAGCGAAGAAGTTCCAAAATTAATATCCATTAGAGTGGCAGAATTTTGTTTTGATTCTTTTTAGTTATGAATAAAACATCTAGCAGTTTAAGCCTTAAAACTCCCATCAGAAGCACATGTCAGATAACTTTAATCAAGCGTAAAAATGCCCTTCGTACAGAGTGGCAGAATTTTGTTCTGATTCTCTTTAATTATGAATAAAACATCTAGCAGTTTAAGCCTTAAAACCCCCGTAAGAAGCGCGTGGCAGAAAACTTTAATTAAGCCTAAAAATCCCCCTCGTATAAGTTTCTTGAAAATAACTTGAAATGAATACAGAAAGTATATGTATTATATTTCATCATCGCTACATACTAAGTCATGAGAAAAGTTTGTCAATGATTAGAATTATCGTTTTCTCATGACTGTTTTTACTTTCCTGATGCACAACGACTAATGCAAAATTAAATTACTTGTGATAAGTTCCAAATGCATATCAGTGAACATACGACATCAACTATGAAACAAATGACTCCATGTAGTGATTGGCGAGTGTGCTCCATCAACACCATCGTAAGACCGCTAAAAGAATCGTGGTTGATATTAGCAACATTATAAGACCCCCTAAGGCGGCATGTCGCAACAACATCAACACCACTATAAGACCGTTAGAGAGCCTGTGGGAAATCCCAACTACATATCCCCAAGGGTAGGAGTATCACTGGGGTAGGGCTGTCCCCTAGCCCCCACCTCCACCCTCCGCGAGACCAAATGCTCTTACTCTACCTTTGCCTCTACGATAGGTACCCACACTACTCTTCTGCTGGGAGACACGTACCCACGGTTATCCATGAGTTTGATAGAATTTATAAAATTTATAGAAAATTCATAAATAAAAAATTAATTTTAAAAACTACAAAGTTTCTCAACAATTTAAATTACATCCAAAATCAAAAAAATTATAACACATCAAATTTAATTATGCATTATAATAAAAATATTAAAAGATACAAAATACATAAATATAAATATCAATAATATTTTACAATTCTTGCCAATAGCTCTTCATTTGGTGTGGTTCCTACAAAAATATATATAGTTTATTAGAAGAAAAAAATATTTTAACAATCAAATATATTTTGAAATTATTTTAAAAATATATAAGATTAAATTAATAATTTAATTAATTTTTAAATTGGTAGTGGTATCCTCGAGAATAGGGACTATGATCCTTATCCCTACCCCATTTAGCAGTTGGGTGTCACACCCCTAGAATTTTCTTGAATTATGATAGCTTAATTGTCAAATTATTTTTCATTTTTATTTATTTTATGAATTTTCATAATTTTTTTAATTTTAGAATTTTTTTGGTCAATATATTTCATTAATAAACTTGATTTCATGTTAATTAAAAATTTTTGGGGCCAATTTGTAATTATAGAGGATGTAATTGCACAACTTAGGAGAATGGTGGGGTTTGCATGGAAGGGCCTTGGTCAACGTGGTCAGAAGTGTATATTTTAGAAACTTAAGGACTTAATTGAGACTGATTGGAAATTCTTGGGGGTTAAATTGCAAAAATGAGAAAGTTAATTTTAACACCTGGCAGAATCATTTGAATCTTCATTTCTCCTTTCTTCTTTTTCCTTTTTCTTTTCCTCCATCGCGTACACCACTTCCTCGGCAAACTCCTCACCGATGACCACCATTTACCAAACTAAACCAACCAACTCACTCCTCTTGACCTGGCTACACTCGCATACCACCATGCACGGCTGAAATCGCTTCGGCGAGCCACCGCGAGAGAGGAATCGAGAGCAAATTTCACAGCGGCAAGTGGGTTTCTCATTTTTCAGCGACAAACTTCGACTCCAAGGAGTGGTCTGGGTAGTACTCGGTAAGGAGAACACCGTGGAGGCATTGCATGGCGGTGAAAAGCAGCAGCAGTGACGAAAAATTATGATCAGAGCACGGCAGAGAAGAGCCATTTTTGAAACTATTGAGCTCGATTGAGGGTGCTATGGGCCGTGAAATCTGGAACTGAGGACAGCATTGGAATCACGAGCTCAACAGTTTGCATTTTGTGAGGTCGTTGGATAACTCTAGCGACGGCGGAGCTGAGGTAGAATCTTTTCCTCGGCACGGTGATCGTAACGGTAGCCTTGGTTGCTGAATCTGAGGTCTTGACTTGGTATTTCGTGGGTAAATAGTTTGAATAAATTGGATATATACATATATATATGATATGTTGTATTTTTTTTAGTTGTGTAGTATTGCAAGAATAAGAACATGAATTCTATGTCTTGGATCATGCATAGATGGAATATGTTATGTTGTGGGCTCGGATATGTTGTACCATATATGCCAAATTTGGAATTTATGAGTTTGACAAGAAATTTAACTTGGAATTGTGAATTCATGACCTAAAATGGAAATTATTGGGACTATGCATGAGACATTAAGCAATTTGGTGATTTAAAGTGACATTATGAAGATCATGTGATTAAGGACTTGACTATATCGATAAGTGAAAACAATATAAGATTGAGGTTATTGTGGCAAGACTAGTTTTATAGCCATTTTTGGAACTATAACAATATTGTTATTTTTAAGCTATCATGTTAATAGGTTGATTAGTAAATTTTGGAGTTAAGAACAAGTATGATAAATATGTATTGGGAATTTAAAATGGGTTCTAACTTTAAATATATCATTATGGTTAGGTGACGACAAAGTGGGTCACGAGGACTAATAGACAATTTGCAGGACTTGCATCATCTGGGATTACGAAGGTGAGGGTCTCCCACTTTGGGTTATTGCTTTGTATAAGCTTCTCATTACTTGTTGAAAACCCCTATGCGGGCTTGCCAATGTGGCCTCGATTTATGTATTCGTTCTTGTGGCATAACCCCTATGAGGGTTAATTTGCTTGATTGTACCTGCTCATAAATTGCTTGATTCGTACTTATTGTACTTAACTCATACTTACTCGTTTATTGAAATCTGAATTGATCGGTACTTACTTATTATCTGTTATTGGATTATATACCCCTGTGAGGGCTAATACTTGTTGCACTCGTTCTTGTTCGTTCTGGTGCCCAGAACTCCTGTCTGTCATGCTTGGCACTTGTCTTAATCATACTTGTCTGTTCCTGTCTTGAATCGTTATCAGATGCTTTGCCAGCATACTCGTTTGTCTGTATCCTGATATCTAGCCCGTTGCCTTGTATGTACTTGCTTGTTGTTCATATATGGTCTCGTCGGCAACTCTAATTGCTTGATTGGTACTTGGGTCAAATGCCAATCCTATGCAGAATGCTGAGATACTTGGGACATACCATGCAGTCTACTTGGGTGTCCAGGATGCGCTATGTGGTCTGCATAAGTATCCACGATACGTTAAGCAGTCCGCTTAGGTATCTACAATGCACCATACAATTTGTATGAGCAGTGCGCCATACAGTCCGTATGGCCACACCAATTGTATGTCAAGTTGTCACGTTATGGAAGTACTTGTTTGATTGGTATAAGGTGATATGATATACATATCTTAACACGTTTTGTTGGAATGTATATGCTATAAGGGTTTGCTTGCTTGTATTTGTTTCTTGATTGATTGTAATATGTTCTTGGAGTAATAAGGCATGAGAGTTTCCTATTTGTTATTCTCCTTCTTGATTGAATCGTAATTGCACTTGTATTGCTTAATGATATTAAATCGGTTGAGATGCTCTTTCCTTAACAGATTCTATTATCGTTTGATATATTATCCCTCACGAAGTCCATTGGACTTACCCTCCGTTTTTCTTTACTTTTGCAAACAGAGTAGCCTAAGAATGGAAAGTTCTGACTTGAAGCATAGAAACGTTTCTTTTGTAATAGCTTTGATGTCCTTTGGTATATAGATTATTAGAATGCTATGTGGTAACATGGAGATGTTGAGATAAGTCATAGTTGACAGGGGCCACCTTGAGCTTGTGCACATAATTTTGCTGAACGTCTAAGATATAAACCTTGGCATGAATGTTAATGGTTGGTAGTATTATTTAAGTTGATATTTCATTTCCGCTGCTTTTGAAATTGTTGTTTATTTATATGACTTGGAATTGGAAAGAAAATTTTGGGCCTATTGTTTGTATTATAGGTTCAGAATTTTAAGTTTGAAATATGTTATTATCTCAGCTTTGGATTACATGGAGTGGGGTGTGACAGTGGTGGTATCAGACCCCAGGTTGCAGTTGACCTAGGCAATTATCATTGTTGGGTATTTATAGATTGTTTTCACCCAGTTGCGAGGTGTATGAATTTTAGGTCATATATCTTTTAGGAATATTGAGGCCCTTAGAAGACTAGGACCAACTTGTGTTATCTTATATTATTAATCGAATTTTGTGACTTTGTATTATAGGATGGCTGGATCTTCTAGTAAGGGTAAGGAACTAGTAGATGAAAACAACCTAGAACACTTGATGTAAGAAATCGAAGATCTTAGGAAAGATAAGGAACGTCTTTCTCTGACATGCCAAAAACTTAAAGAAAAGCTTTAGATATGCAGAACCTTGCAAGATGAGATGATGAAATTATGTCATCTGAAGTCATCCATTGGAGCGAGAGACTATATGCTGGATCGATTGATGGAAATCATCGAACAGGAAGAAGTTCGTGTTGGAATAGCTGCCACTCAAATTGAGGAACTTTGGGACATGCGTCGTCATATGGAGGAAACGTTCAAAGCCTTAGACGCTGATTATAGAAGAACGATGGACGTGCCTGACCTGATTATGGAAGAGTTTCATTGAATAATGGCTCGTTATCACATATCCATAGACCAAGTAATTAGAGTCGGTATCTGTATCGACACCAGTGCAGGACCTTCTCAAGTTTGTCCTTATTTTGGCCAGGGCCATCAGTTGGGCATGCATATATGTGAGAGACCAATGGAGAACCAAGAAAGAGCACCTGTAAAGAATCCTGCGGAAGAACTTGAGGCGGATCCTGAAAAAGAAGTTCATGAAGCTCCTGCAGCAGCTTCGATGGCAATGGAAGATGAAGAAGATGATGAGGACGAGGTTGAAAGTTTTAACCTAGCGTTCTTGAGAGATGAACTGGATCAAGAGGAGCCTCATAAGGAAGACATAGAGGATGCTGAATCCGATGTTACTGATGCTGAGAGCTCGGATTAGACAGTAGACTAGCTAGGACTATGTTTATATCTGCGTACATATAGTTGTAATGTTTGACTATCGACATATAGCATTGACCAATTTTCCCTCGGACATATATGTATTTTGCGATGCTACCCTATCATTTTGTCTTAGATTGGACATTCAGCTGGTTGGTATTTTAAATCTACTTGTATGACTTTTTAATGACCATTTGTTTGTTAATGAATTTCTCTTTAAATGATCATTTATCTATTTCTTTTGCTGTTTAAAGATATTAAATTTCATAATTTAACATTTTTCAATTTATATTAGTCAAGGGTGTTGAGATTATGTTTACAATTTATGCTGATATAGTGGAATATCTGTTAGATTTTAAGGATAAATGGCATCTAGAGGAAGTGCTAATACTCACATACCTGCAAGAACGGGTATTAGGGGCAGACCGCTAGGTCGGCGGCCTAATGTGCCTCGAGCCCTTAGAAGAGAAGCACCTGCCCATCCACAGCCTCTGCCAAAGGATGAAGTGTTTTAAACCCCTCCAATTGATCAACCAACAATGGATCCCCTGGTAGAACCTAATTATCAGGAAAGATAGAGGCCCAGGCAACTGGATCGCCAACCAGCAGGCAGAGTGGGAATGGCAGAAGTACTCATAGAAGACAGAGCCTTAGAAAGGTTTTTGAGATTTCAGCCCCCGAAATTCTTTGGTGAACCAGATGACCACAAAGCTGAAAAATGGTTGGAAGATTTGGAGAATATATTCGGGACTTTACGTTACCTAAATGAGCTGAGAGTGTGGTTTGCTACTTTTATTTTAGCAAAATCTACACAAAGCTGGTGGTAGATAATAAATCGCAGGTGGACGGCTGTGAAGACCCCCAGAACTTGGAAAAATTTTGTCCGAGAATTCAAGTACAAGTATATGCCACTAGTAGCCAAAAAAGCCAGGGAATGAGAATTTTTAGATCTGATACAGGGGAATCAGTCGGTTAGCCAATACGAGGCAACTTTCAGTCGGTTGGTACAATATGCCTCTCATGTCCAAGGAGATGAGAATTTGCAGACCAGACAATTTTTACAAGGACTAAGGCCAGAACTAAGAAGAGGCTTGGCGACTTGGGATTTGCAAAATTTTAACTTGGCCATGAGTAAGGCTTTGCAACTAGAATTGAAGTTACAAGAAATCCGAAAGATTGAGGGTAGAAACCAAAAAGGAAGGCTAATCTCGGCAGGACACAATGGCCTTGGCAAAAAGCAGCCAAGACTTTAGGCCGTAGTACTTCTTAAAGAGTTCCTCAAACTAACTAGATGACAGATCTGAGTCAGGGTAAATCACCGATGCGGTGTGGGTTCTGCGGAGCTCTGGGCTTTGAAGAAACAGAATGCTTGAAGAAGAAGGGCAAATGCTTAAGATGTAGAAGTGATCAATACTTCATGAGGGATTATCCTAAAATAAAAGGTCCACTGCCACCAGGAAATGGAAAACAAGTAGCAAAAACTGGTGGGAGGCAGAGACTTCGGGCCTATGCATATGCTATCACTAGTGAGGATGCACTAGATCCTAATGAAGTGGTGGAATGTACTATTTCTATTTTTGAAATTTCTGATAAAGCATTATATGACCCTGGGGCATCGCATTCTTTTATATCTATTGCATTATAAAAAAAGTTGAATATACAACCTAAGACCATGAATTATCGAATAGAGGTCCAAACACCTTTGGGGATAGGGTTAATCACCGACACCATATATCAGGATTACCCGATAGTAATTGGGGATCAAAAATTATCCAGCTAATCTCATTCAATTGCCAATTCAAGGATATGATTTAATACTAGGAATGGATTGGCTATATTACCATCAAGCTCAGGTAAACTATTATACCAAGAGTGTGATGCTTGGGGAAGGGACACTAGTATCAACATGCCATTCAGCAGGAAACTCGTCTCCAATAACAGTCATCTCGGCAGTAAAGGGCCGACAGCTTTTAAGAGAAGGCGAGCAAGGATTCTTGGCTTATCTCATAAATAAGTCCCAGGACACTATTCAGCTCGAGAGCATAGAAGTGGTAGCTAAATATCTGAAAGTGTTCCCTTAAGAATTAAACTCATTACCTCCTAAGAAAGAGATAGAATTTGTTATTCATACTTTACCAGAGTTTTCAGGAATTGAAAAGTCGGCTGATGATAGCTCCTATTCTAGCTCTTCCAAACAACCTAGAAGAATTTTTGGTCTATACAGATGCTTCCAAAAAAAGGTTGGGATGTGTATTGATGCAAAGACGGCGTGTTATCACTTATGCATTTAGAAAATTAAAGCCTCGTGAAGAAAACTACCCAACTCATGACCTGGAATTATCAGTGGTCATTTTTGCGTTATCTAAGTAGAGGCATTATCTCTATGGGGATACTTTTGAGACATATATTGGCCACAAAAGCCTTAAATATTTACAGTCACAAAAAGATTTAAATATGAGACAACGAAGATAGATGGAGTTCTTGGGGGATTATGATTTCCCCATCTCTTATCACCCTGGAAAAGCTAATGTAATGGCCGATGCTTTAAGCAGAATAGTAGGATTGGCTCACTTACAAGGAACATGAATGCCCAGAAACCTAGAAACGAGGACTGTGATGAATCAAAAATAGCGCATTTGCGTTGGAGGAATACATATACAACCTAAACTGTATGATGAGATTAGACGAGCTCAAGCTGAAGATGAATGGATATTAAAACAAAAAGAAATGATCAGGGGTGCAAAAGAGACAGAATTTGAAATTGATAGCCGAGACTCCCTTTTGTTTCGAAACAGAATATTTGAGCCAAGAGAAATCAAGAAAAGACTTCTAGATGAGGCACATAAGACCAGGTTTGCAGTATATCCCGAAAGTGCTAAGATGTATCAAGATCTAAAATGATAATTCTGGTGAAATGGAATGAAGAAAGATATTTCAGGTTATGTGCAAAAGTGTCAAACTTGCCAGCCTGTAAAAGCGGAGCACCAACGACCATCAGGATTGCTGCTGCCGCTTTTAATCCCAGATTGGAAATGGGAACAGGTGACCATAGATTTTGTAACAAGTCTGCCCATAGCTCGGAGAGGGTATGATAACATATGGGTGATTGTGGACCGATTGACTAAATCCGCATATTTTCTGCCAGTTGGGACACAGTATAAAGTTGAAAAGTTAGCAAAATTATATGCTAAGGAAATCATCCGACTGCATGGCATTCCAATCAGTATAGTGTCATATCATGATCTAAAGTTTACATCGAGACTCTATAAAAGGCTGCAAGAACATCTAGGAACGAAACTGAAATTCAGCTCTACTGCTCATCCACAAACAGATGGGCAATCAAAAAGGGTAATACAAATCTTAGAAGATATGTTACAAGCTTGTGTTATGGAGTTTAGTGGAAGTTGGGATCGATATCTCCCTCTGATAAAATTTCCCTACAACAACTGTTACTAAGCTACTATCAAAATGGCACCGTATGAAGCCTTGTATGGTAAAAAGTGTCGATCGCCAGTACACTGGAATTTAGAAGAGCACAGAGGCAAAATGGGAGAATCATCAAGTACTATAAGACCTGAGTTAATTCAAGAAACTGTCAAAAAAGTGCAAGTGATTAAGCAAATAGTGAAAGCAGTACAGGATCGACAAAAGAACTATGCCGATAAAAGGAGAAAGGAATTAGAGTTCAAAGTTGGTGATCAAGTTTTTCTTAAAGTACTCCCAAGAAAAGGGGTTAAATGAATAGGAAAAGGAGGAAAGCTGGGTCCAAGGTATGTACGACCATATGCAATATGCGAGAAAGTCGGACTTGTAGCTTATCGTTTGGTGCTACCCCAGAACTTGACAGGAATACATGATGTTTTTCATGTCTCACAACTTCAAAAATACTACCATAATCCCTCTCATATCATATCACTGGAGGATGTGCAAGTTAAGGGTGATTTGACATATGAAGAAACACCGATACGCATTTTGGATCAAAGATCCCAAGAACTCAGAAATCGGAAAATTTCTCAAGTAAAGGTATTATGGCATAATCATAATGTGGAAGAAGCCATGTGGGAGCCAGAAGATTTTATGAGCTGTCAATATCTGGAACTCTTTCGATTTTCAAGTGAGAATTTGGGGCCAAATTCTTTTAAAGGGCAAGTCTGTAACACCCGTAGAATTTTCTTGAATTATGATAGCTTAATTGTCAAATTATTTTACATTTTTATTTATTTTATGAATTTTCATAATTTTTTTAGTTTTAGAAATTTTGTGGTCAATATATATTATTAATAAACTTAATTTTATGTTAATTAAAAATTTCTGGGGCCAATTTGTAATTATAGAGAATGTAATTGCACAACTTAGGAGAATGATGTGGTTTGCATGGAAGGGCCTTGGTCAACGGGGTCAGAACTATATATTTTATAAACTTAAGGACTTAATTAAGACTGATTGGAAATCCTTGGGGGTTGAATTACAAAATTGAGAAAGTTAATTTTAACACCTAGCAGAAGCATTTGAATCTTCATTTCTCCTTTCTTTTTCTTCCTTTTTCTTCTCCTCCATCGCATACACCACTTCCCCAGTGAACTCCCCACCTGCGACCACCATTCACCAAACTAAACCAACCAACTCACTCCTCTTGACCCCGGCTACACTCGCACACCACCATGCATGGTTGAAATTACTCTAACAAGCCACCGCGAGAGAGGAACCGAGAGCAAGTTTCATGGTGGCTAGTAGGTTTCCCATTTTTTGGCAACAAACTTCAACTTTAATGCAGTCTGGGTAGTACTCGGTAAGGAGAATACCGTGGAGGCATTACATGGCAGTGAAAAGCAGCGATAGTGGCAAAAAATGATGATTAGAATGTGGCGGAGAAATGCCATTTTTGAAACTGTTGAGCTCGATTGACGGTGTTGTGGGCAGTGAAAACTGGAACTGACGGCAGCATTGGAATTATGAGCTCGAGGAGAGCATTTTGGTAAGGTCGTTAGATAACTCTAGCGGTGGCGGAGCTGAGGCAGAATCTTCCCCTCGGCAGGATGATCGTAACGGTAGCCTTGGTTACTGAATCTGAGGTCTCGACTTGGTATTTTGTGGGTAAATGGTTTGAATAAATTGGATACACACACACACACACATATATATATATGATATGTTGAATATTTTTTAGTTGTGTAGTATTGCAAGAATAAGAGCATGAATTCTATATCTTAGATCATGCATCATGGATAGATAGAATATGTTACGTTGTGGACCTGGATATGTTGTACCGTATATGCCAAATTTGGAATTTATGAGTTTGACAAGAAATTTAACTTGGAATTGTGAATTTAGGACCTAAAATGGAAATTATTGGGACTATGCATGAGACATTAAGTAATTTGGTGATTTAAAGTGACATTATGAAGATCATGTGATTAAGGACTTGACTATATCGATAAGTGAAAATAATATAAGAATTGAGGTTATTGTGGCAAGACTAGTTTTATAGCCATTTTTGGAACTATAACATTATTGTTATTTTTAAGCTATCATGTTAAAAGGTTGATTAGTAAATTTTGGAGTTACGAACAAGTATGATAAATATGTATTGGGAATTTAAAATGGGTTCTAACTATAAATATATCATTATGGTTAGATAATGACGAAGTGGGTCATGAGGACTAATATACAATCTGCAGGACTTACATCATCTGGGATTACGGAGGTGAGGGTCTCCCACTTTGGGTTATTGCTTTGTATAAGCTTTTCATTACTTGTTGAAATGTCCTGTGCAGTTCTGCCAATGTGGCCTTGATATATCTATCCATTCTTGTGGCATAACCCTTGTGAGGGTTAATTTGCTTGATTGTACCTGCTCATAAATTGCTTGATTCGCACTTATTGTACTTGACTCATGCTTGCTTGTTTATTGGAAGCAGAATTGTTCAGTGCTTGCTCGTTATCTGTTATTAGCTTGTATACCCCTGCGAGGGTTAGTACTTGTTTCACTCATTTTTGTTCGTTCTGGCGCCCAGAACTCTTGTTTGTTATGCCTGGTACTTGTCTTTATCGTACTTGTCTGTTCCTATCTTGAATCCTTATCAAATGCTTTGCTGGCATACTCATTTGTCTATATCTTGATATCGAGCCCGTTGGCTTGTACGTACTTGCTTGTTCTTCATATATTGTCTCATTGGCAACTCTAATTACTTGATTTGTACTTGATTGACACTTATTGTACTTGTTGTACATACTTGGAGATAGTACTTGGGCTGAGTGCCAGTCTTATGTGGAATGCTGGGATACTTGGGACACGCTTTAAGTTATCCTGGGTGTCCAGGATATGCTATGCGGTCCACATAGGTATCCGTAATACGCTAAGCAGTCCGCTTAGGTGTCCACAATATGTCATACAGTCTATATGGGCACACCAATTATATACCAAGTTGTCGCGCTATGGAAGTACTTGTTTGATTGGTATAAGGTGATCTAATATGCATATCTTAACTCGTTTTGTTGGAATGCATATGCTATAAGGGTTTGCTTGCTCGTCCTTGTTTCTTAATTGATTGTAATCTGTTCTTGGAGTAATAAGGCAAGAGAGTTTCCTATTTGCTATTCTTGTTCTTGATTGAATCGTAACTGCACTTGTATTGCTTCATGACATTAAATCTGTTGAGATGTTCTTTCCTTAGCAGGTTCTATTATTGTTTGATATATTATCCCTTACTAAATCTATTGGACTTACCCCCCATTTTTCATTACTTTTGCGGACAGAATGGCCTAAGAATGGAAAGTTCTGACTTGAAGCATTGAAACATTTCTTTTGTAATAGCTTTGATGTCCTTTGGTATGTGGATTATTAGAATGCTATGTGTTAACATAGAGATGTTGAGATATGTCAGAGTTGACAGGGCCACCTTGAGCTTATGTACATAATTTTGCTAAACATCTAAGATATAACCCTTGGCATGAATGTTAATGGTTGGTAGTATTATTTAAGTTGATATTTTATTTTCGCTGCTTTTGAAATTGTCATTTCTTTATATGACTTGGAATTGGAAAGAAAATTTTGGGCCTATTGTTTGTATTATAGGTTCAGAATTTAAGTTTGAAATGTATTGATATCTCAGCTTTGGGTTACCCGGAGTGGGGTGTCACATTGGGGGTCAATATTAACCTAATCTCCATCATCACAAAAAGAGATTTCTCCTCATAATCACCTTATCATGGGAAATTTCCTACGAGTACACAGGTAATTTTGACATCTCTACCAAGACGATGTATTGCAAAAGATCACTGTAACACCAGAAGGGGGCGCACGGTAAACACACAAAACATTAGTATAAGACCCCCAAAGGGGTGCACAATGACCAAAAAATTGTTGTAAGACCTCTAAGGGGCACAAGTAGAAAAACCATGTCTACAACAGAGCACACCAGATAGTGACAATAGCTTCAACAAAATCCCTAAAGAGGACATGCACTAACAACAAATAATTAAGCTAAGATCTCTATAGGGGGCTCATAAGAACTAAGTACGTGGTAAGATCCCCAAGAGGGTTCATGATCATGCTCGAACTCTACTACTTCTCATTGCGACAAAGTCCCAAGAAGATGTCAAAAAAGTGAAGAAGGCACAAACATGCAAGCAATACACGAGATTGAAGAATAGAATGAAATAAAAGTCATTAGAATGACAAACTATAGAAAAGAACCAAACTGCTTAAACCTCCATAAAACCCAAAAAAAAAATGGCAAGCATAATTCAACACTATCAAAATATGCAAATATTTGTACTAACATCTGGCCTACACTTGGCCATAAGAAATAACACTATCTAACATACTACTTATAAAAGTAGAACAACATAGTCTACAACAAAAGAAAAGGGAAAAGTATTCAACTCCTAATCTAAGTCCTAATCTACTCATGTGGAACTGCTAGTTGTCTAATCCTCTGTTGTAGCATCAACACCAACATTTGAAGCTCCAATAGAAAGGTTGACTAAAATATTAAGGTCAAGTAGTAGCAAGTCCTCCGGAGGCACTACAACAAATTACACGTTTAGTAACGAATAATTTCGTTACCATTACACTGAATTTCGTTGCCCAAAATATTGGTAACAAATTTTTCGTTATTGAAGTTTAGTACCCTAAAGCCCGTCGCAAAAAGTCTTAGTAACGAAATTTATGGTTCGTTACGAATGATGACCTTATGGTGACGAAATGTATCGTCATAAAAAGTTTCGTATTAGTGACAAAATAGTATTAGTTACAATAGATTTATATAGCATAAAGAAATACCTAATTACCAAAACGTTGGCAGTTTTGTCGTCTTTTATTTTTCATTACCAATGCATATTATAATAATATTTATTTATTTATTTTAGTTTCGTTAAAAATTATTTGTGTAACAAAAAATTTGGTTACAATTAGTAAAATAATATTTTTATTTTAATAAGCTTGTCATTACTAATAGAATACATAACTAACAAATTTGTTACAAAAGATATTAAGAGTTTTGTTACAATTAGTATATACAACTAAATGTTTCGTTACCTATTACTTGCAAGATTAAAATATTTTGTTACAAATAAGCAATGAATTGGTTACAAATAATTAATTTCTTAATTAAGATTGAGGAATTATTTGTTCTGAATTGGTAAATAATTCATTACAAATAAGTGAATAATGCGTTACAGATACATAAAATTAGGTCGTTACGATTAAGAAAAGTGACCAACAAATTTTGTTACCAATAAATTGTTTTTGTAACAATATAATTTCATTACAGAAAGTGTTTTTTTTCTCTGTGTTCAATAGCTAAATTTGGATATGAATTTGTATAAGAAATTAAAATGTGAAGTATACCAACTTCCTAAATATAAATAACTCAAAGTCATTCCTTCAGTAAACGAAAGAGCAAGCACATCCATCATCCATAGACATAATACTAACCACGTCCACCCATCCATAGGCATAAATATAATTTCAAAACATTAATCCCAAATTCAAGCTAGCTACCAAAGCCATGATAACCAAATAGGTGTATGAGTCAAACAAAAGTGATAAGTTTTGAAGAAGTATTATCATTCAAGTAGCAAAAGAGATCTGCAAAACATCTTCCTTAATCCTCGTCAACTTCATCAAAAAGTGAGCTACTTCTAACAACCTACAAAAAATAATTGCACGACATACTGTGAATATGAAGAACATCAAATTAGATATTACATATGTTTAACCAATTAGTATACATCTATTTTTTCTTAGATTGGATAAGTAAGGTACATAGGAAAAACAATGGGTTAATATAACATCAAAAAAACATGCAAAAAATAATAGCACAATTCATAGGAAGAAATTGCCATACGCAATAAAATATTTGTATGATACCATCTCTTATCCAACATAAACTACACAAAATATCATAGAAGATAATATTGAACATTAAAAGACATTTCATTTAATTTGTTAGCTATATTACCAAATGAGTCATATTTTTTTTCTAATAACATGACTTTAAATGGGAAAGCCCATAATAAACTCCAAACTAAAAGTTCTCCCAATTATTTACATATATGAGAATTCACATGTTGAAATAAAGCACGGTAAAAATCTAAAAATTATAATTCTTGTAACTTAAGTAAACTCAGCTAATCATTCTAAATGTGACAAGTGACAAACAATCAAATAAAACAACAATATAAGGCCTCAATGTTCATAACCCTAAATTTGTTATTCTTAATTTTGACTACTATGTATCACAAAATTCCACATATGCCAAATTCAAGGAAAATCATATTACATCATAAGGACATACTTATCTTCAAGTGAGTTTGTTTTGCAATGCTACCAAGAGTTGCTTCAGCTCGGTTTGACCGTCTTTGAGGCTTGTTGTTGGCATTGCTCTTGTTGAGTTTTGATGAGATCCGATGCACTTTCTAAGTCATTTTCAGCTTTGCTCAATTTCTCCTTCATTGCTTCAAGTTGTATAGCTTGAAGTCCCATCTTCTTGCTTTCTTTAGACGGTACAACTCCATGACTCATGCCTTTCTCATACCCCATCCATATGCCCCTTTCAGAAACGTTTTCATGTACTTCTTCTAGTGTTTTATCCTTTTTCCTTCTCATTTCATACGGTCACAAGCATAAATATATATATATATATAAGTACATACTTAAATATAGGGGATATTTTATTATAGAACATGAACTCATATGCTTGTTCGCAGCTGTAGCATTCACATGCTCTCCGCTTCCTTTCTTCATACGAGTGGCTCCAAAATTGTCCACTGCGCTTTGATTTTCCTTTGCAACTGTAAGTAGAAGTTTTAGTATAGAAATTTATATAATGACAAGAGAAAATATAAACAAAAGAAATTTAAAATGATATGTTACCATTTCCATTAATCGTACTGTGAATGATTTAGAACTGGATATATGAGAATATGGCATAAGTGCTCTATTTCTTGCATTGATCCTCGACCTTTCCTGCATTTACATATAATTAGTTATGTGAAGATGTACAAAAACAAACTTATATCAATTTCAACTTGATATATTTTAAAGTGCACTGACTTAAAGCCTAATTAGAGTAAATTTCAACTTCAAATTGAAAGTTGAATCTCAATTTGAAGCTCAAACTGACCACACTTAGGTCAGTTTCAGCTCAAAATTGCCCTCAAAGCTACCCTCATTTTCAGCTCAAAGTTGAGCTGAAAAGGTCAATTTTACCTTGAACCCACACTTTAATGCCATCCTGAAGCTAAGGTGAAACTGATAGAGTTTGACCTAACTTTCAAGCTAAGACTAGGATTACTTTCATGCTAAAATAAGGCTTAAATTGGTCTTGATTACATGCAACAAATATTTATATGAAATAACCAACAAAATTA
This sequence comes from Jacaranda mimosifolia, assembly GCA_018894105.1. Lineage (NCBI taxonomy): Eukaryota > Viridiplantae > Streptophyta > Magnoliopsida > Lamiales > Bignoniaceae > Jacaranda > Jacaranda mimosifolia. The sequence goes on from CM032124.1 coordinate 13,589,047, forward strand.
ATCCAACATTTAGAATCCCAACATTTGTCCCATCTACTTACAAAAATAAATTTCATTAGCATCCAATTAATGAAAAATAATAAAAATTTTGCAACAGATAATTACATAAAATAACCAATAAGAGGAAACTAACATTTATCCCATCTACCTACAAAAAAATCAAATACACCAGCATCTAAGAAAAGAAAACTAACAAAAATGTTCAACAAAAAAAGACATCAAATAACAATCAAACCAAACCAACATTTAGAATTTAAGCATTTATCCCATCTACTTATATAAATGATATACATCAACATCCAAAAAAGTTTTTTTAAAAAAAAAATTTTTAGCAGCTAAAAAGAAAAGGTAATTATCCATCATTGACATGCAATAAATAAAAACCCCTATATTTCCAGCAATCATTATTATGTAACCAAATATGTGAAACTTAGCATCTGTAAAGACATCACATAATCCCAACTATTTGTCTTGTGGGATCCAATCAAAAGGCACCCCATTCCTTGGATCCACACCATTTTGAACCATTTTCCTATATATGTTACTCAATCTTCCCTTATAATGGTTTTAGCTATTCGCAAACATGTCCTCTACATACATTGTGACCACATGATCAGTCTGCCATCCTCTTATTGAAAACCATTACTAGGAAGTATGTTAAATTAGACACAAAGTCAATCATTAAGATAATGAATATCTATGTGCATATAATAAATGGACAACTTAAAAATTTGTCAAATAGGTAATGAACTTACATCTAGTCTAGCATACACAGGTAATTTATCATGTTCTGGAACTTTTTTCCATGTTTTCCAATCAAATTTAGAACTATGGCGAACAATAATACCAATCCTATTAGCCGAATGCAAAGCATACTTGATCGGCCTCCTTAGGAAATTCAATTTCCAATGCTTTGCCCCCCTCCCCCCGCAGATAAACTCATAAATGAGAAAACTTAAGTGAACGCATTGAAATATAACACATAGAATATTAAAGTACGTACTAACACTAACATTTTTTGCAATTTCTCTCGCTATTACCTTGTTTGTGCTTGCATTGTGACCTCTTTATTTGGTGGGACCTATTTTTTATTTGTCAATATACAAATATAAAAATAGTAAGCATGATCATAAATTATATGAATTAAAAAAAGTTAATTTGATGTAAATTATTAACCTATGGTCGGAGGAAGATCTATAGTTTGAATGTCTCCAATACCTTCTTTAGAGAGTTGAGTTTCTAAAGACTAAGTCTTTTCTTGTGCTTGAGTACCTGATGATGGAGGAATCAATGGTTCATCTATTGATGGTGATAGCATGGCATGAAGATTTGAAATAGCTGGAGATGCCTGCTGATTAGTTACAACATTCCTAGTAACACATGTAGTTACTTGGTGGTGTGTAGCTATAGGGTCAGTGTGAACGATAACTGGAGAAGATTCATGTTAGTTTATAGATAAAGAAGCTTGACTCATAGTCGTAGGTAGAGATATAGAAGGATTTACAACTGTCATAAGCTTTGGAGGTAGAGGAAACAACTTTCTACTTGAACTAGTGGTACTCTTGGTCGTGGGCACATCAAAAGTTGAAAGTTGATTTCTAGTGAAACATGGAGATTTGCGCAGAGGTGTGCGATTAGCAATTTTTGTGGTTGAAGGATTTTGAGTGCCTTCATCTTTGATGAAGCATTCCTAATTATTGGATGATAAAACATAACTCCCTTAGCGGCATTTTCACTGCAAGGAAAAGGGGAAAAAACAAAATAAATTAATCATTTCAATAATAACATCAAAGAAAATAAGTAGAACAAGATAAAAATTCCAGCAAAAGTATTCAAACAAAATTGAAAATTTAGGAATGTCAGAATAATATTCTATTGAATTTGAAATTCAACAAAATAAAAATTTTATAGTTTGAGAATTTAAACAATAAAATGTAAGACATGACATTTAATAGCATTTGACAACATGTATATAACATGACTAAGACTCAAGTTAGAATGAAAATGAACAAAAGAAGTATATTTTATATTACATGTGAGTCAAACAACAGAAATGAATGCAACTATATTGATAAATACTTATGTACATTATTCTATTGAATGCATAACATTTGAACCTATGTTATGTTAAATTAAATGGTTATTTTTGTAGCTTACTTTTCATGAAAAAGTATGAATATCATCTTCATTTTCATCAAAATATTGATTTAATGTTTCATTTTCCTCATCACATGAATCGTATTCGACATCATATCCATGCTTTCTAATGCCATTCATAACATCTTCATCTATATTGTAATACCCCAAAATTTTACTCCGTATTTAATCGATTACTTTACCTTATTTTATCTTATTTATTATTTAAATTAAAAAATGTAATGCCTTAAAATTCTTTCCCTATTTAATTAATTATTTCACCCTATGTTTATTTTTATTTTTATTTACTTGCTATATTAGTTAGAAGATGTAATATATATGTTTATAGATTTACTTAGCACTAGATTGATCCCTTGGTTAAATAGTGAGAATTATTATTTAAGGTCATAAATAATTATATAAATATAAATAATAGATAAGTTAATTTTTGAAAAAATAAGTTATAATTTTCTTAAATTAATATTATATTATTATTAGGAATTAGTAATTGAGACCCTAGAAATTAATGATAAATAAGTCAGATTTATTATAGGGTTATCCTATTCTTAGGAGATTTATAACTAGAGTTCCAGTTGAAGTTGACCACTTATCTCATACATATAGTCCCCACCATATAAAACCCTAATCATATTTAGGGGAGGGGGGCGAACGAAAAAAGAGAAGAAAGACACTAGAGCGAAGAAAATAGAAAACTGCGGTAGTCCACCAAATCATGTATATAATAACGATAATAGTAATGATAGCAGCAATTTGTTTGCAATTGGGATTGGAAAGAAGTTGGTATTAGTAGAGTTGATTTTGAGTGGGTCATTGGTAATTATGAAGGAGATTCAAGGGGTTCTTGATGGCCTTATTATGACTTTATTATGGCTTGATGATTCTATATTTGTTGGTACCAAGATTGGTTATTATTTTTATAACTGCATAAATGGGAGATGTGGGTTTATCTTTTTGTTACTAGATTCTTCTAACATGCCTCGATTGAAGTTTCTAGTTAAGGAGTCAATGGTATTGTTAATGGTTAATAATATAAGTATTATCATGGATATAGGGGGCAACAAGTGGGAGGGCTGCTAAATTGTGAAATGCAGAAAAGAAATAAAAGAAGAAGGAAGAAAGGAAGAAGAAGAGAATATGGCTTAAGCTCTTGGTATCTGTCTCTAGCTCCTTGAGAATAATAGGTCATCTGACAGTGAGAGGAATACAGCTGCAGCAACGTTCAGGCAAGCGAGTTGCACCTAAGGGTACAAGTGAGTGATGTGGTTGCCTATTAATTGTATGCCTATTATTTTGGCATACCAAGGAAATAATTTAAATAATATTTTGTGGCTTCACCAATGTTGGCTTTCAATTAACAAATTACGTGGAATTATTTTGTTTGAATTGATTAATGGTTAATGGGATGTTAGTTATATGGGATGACAGCCAAGAGGCTTTGTCAATTTGCCACAAGTAGGATTTGGAATTGGATATTTCTTTAATTTGTAAATCGCTTTTGATACTTAAATTTTCCAAGAAGTATAAGTGATGCAACACTTTATATTATATATGTTGGTTAATTGCTAAATTATTAAAAGTAAAACTAGTTAGGTATTTTGTATTATTAAGATGTTGAGTGCTTAATGCGAGGTTATTTGATTATTTATATATGCTTTTATTTACCATCCAATTATAGATGTGCTAAGTTTGTAGAGAAAAAAAAAACGATAAGAAATTATGTAGTGTGGATCTATATTCTAGTTGGGATAGATATACTAGATTTCAATTTAGAAAATTTCCAAAATAATTATCTTATTGTCTATCATGAATTTTTTTTATTCTATATGAATAAATTAAGTGGTGTTAATATGAGACTTAGGAAGATATAATTAAGTAAAATGCACAACCTTTTGACCAATTTTGTTGTTCTTGATTTAAGTTAAATATTGTTCTTTTGGGTGCTATGGGTTGGACCTTTAGTATGTGATCTATTGAGGAGTTCAAATTTCATTATCTTGGAGTTGATACTTATTAGTTAAAGAATATATATAGAGGAAGAAAGGAAAAAGATATTTTATGGAATAGATACTATTGCTTTAATAGGTGATCAAAGACTTGACACAATAGATTTGCCACTTGACCTGATGGACTAGTACCGTGAGTGCCTGAATCTATAACTATTATATGATATTACTTTTCAAAACTAAAAGAATATATGTATAGTAATGCATGCTATGAAATTTCTTTTCGATATACACAACACTATAACCGTATTCCATTGTACACAAAAATGATTTATTTTGTTTCACGATCAAGGAAATATGTACTTCATGATTTTAATGCTTCTAGACTACCAATTAAATTCGATGATCAACTTATTACTACTACTGTTACTGCTACTGTTATGTTAAATAGATTTAACTTGGTCTGAGTGTGCGAGGGACTTCACCGCGTGGCAGTAGGTTTGTCGGTTGAACCCTAAGCCCCCATGGCCTAATCCCCCCAGATCACAACAAAAGCCGTTTGTGGCTGAGCTGGGTCGTAGAAATTCCCGAGGACGCCCAGGCACTATTTTGCTAAGGTCGCACCTTGCCCGGAGCGTTAGGAAACTGTTATGGTGGGAGTCATAAGGTTGACTGGCTACAACAAACACTGTCTGTTCATCGCGTTTAAGTTGTTAGTCTAGGAAACAGTTTATTAAATTCTTAATTTGATACTGGTTGACTGTTTAACAATTTTCACTTTTAGGAAACTGTTTGTTAACTTCTGGAATGTTACTGCTTGATTGTTTTATGAATTCCACTTATGGTTTCTCGAATTATTTTCACTATATAAATAATGTTAATTCATGAACTCAGAGTGCACACACTTAGCAATCACTGAGTCTTTTGCTCACACTCATTTTCTTCTTTAACTTCCTTATGACAGACCTAGATCCTAGCCTTAGTGAGGATGTTGAACCTACTTCTAACGAGAACCAAAATTGAAGGTTTTCATTTGGAATGAGGACTTTGCAGTAGCTTTAGCTTTATTGCTGTTTTGGGAAATTAATTCTTCTCCTTTAATGATTTTTCTAGTTGAGGGAAGAATAATGGGCATTTTGAGTTTCTATGTTGCTAGAATTATTTGAATTATTATGAAAGTTGGAGTATTTTTCTTTATTTATGATTATGATTTTGGATAGGTGATACTATTTATTTGGGATCGATTTTTACGCCTTGAACTAGACTATATGGTTAGATTTTGGGGTGTGACAAAGTTGTATCGGAGCCTTGGGTTTGAACTTTAGCTATGTTGGGATAAGATCCTCGGACTATGAAATTTGGGCATAGAACTTTTTGAAATTGATTTGAGTATTTAGGTTCAACCACTAAAATGATTGATCGAATTTTATTTAGTATCGAGGATGTGGAGGATCTTTTATTAGATATACCAATTGATACAATTTAAAACTTTTAGTACTTGACGATGGGATTCATAACATATTATGAGACTTAGCTTGAAAGTGCTTTAGGATTTGATAGATTTCTCCCCTTTGAGAATAGTGAATGCTTGCAATATTCTTTTTGAATGACTACTTAGCGTACTTTGATATTCTCTTTTATTGATCTAGGCTTTTTTTGATAAGATGGTGAGTCAAAGCCTGCATAAGTCGATTCATGAGTTAGATGTTTCACCCTGACAGTCAAGGTTAGTTTTCAAGAGCTTAGGTTACGATTTTAGATATGAAATAGGCATATGATATTAGGATAAAAACCTTAGGTCAATAATTGAAATTTGTTTGGATTTATGGGGAAATTATTTTTATTAGAATGAGGAATATTTGAAAACTAAAGGGAAGAAGTGAGAATCTTTATTGCAAAGAGTGGCATTTGTTTAGGAAGCAGGAACGAAGACCACCATGGAATGTGAATTGTAAAACTTGGTGTACAAATCCATACATATTGATATGTATTTTAGATATACTACCACTATGGGTTGAGTGTTTTAGTAGGAATTGATAGGGTGAGGATGTCTATGCACATACGACTTTTTGAAAGTTAAGAAGTTATAGTAAACATAGTGCACAGGATTGGACCTTATGTTACTTATGGCTACCCCTATCATGAAAGCGTGAGAGAGTCAATTTACAAGCAGAAAAGGCTTACATCAATAAACTCATAGGAAGATGAACCTTGCAAATCCATTTTAGTTGGACTTGATTTATTAAACTTTTGAGACTTCTCGGATATTTAAGTCACTGAAATATATATATATATGTAATCATTGTACTTGAATATTTTTGCAGTCCCTGTTTTGAGATATGAATCAACTAGGACTTTGGGTGAACCTAAGATGTCAATTAGAAGTTTTTGGATATATGTTGGCATAGAGAACAATATTTTAAGTTGAGAATTAGAAGTTTTGGGATATATTTTGGTATTAAGGACAACTATTTGACTTTGAGAAAGGAATGCTACTTGAAAGAATGCTTCTTTAGGATCCTAGTTTTACATGACCAGATTTTTTTAATGAATTTTTCTCATAGTTATTGATTGAATCTGGATTTTGGGTCTATCTTTTAGGTGTTTATAGCTACTTGGATCACCTCAATCTGAAATACATGGAGTAACTTATCACCAAAATACTAAGATGTGTCCAGTACAAGACTTTGATTTCTCAAAAATGGTTATTAGTGACGTATTTACTACTTCTTCCAGATAGAATTAAGCAAAATGATTAACATACAAATTTATTTCTGTGTCTTAGGTTTCTAAATCCTCCTAAATCACCTCAATCTAATTTATATAGAAAAATGATCAAAATACTAAGATATATCAAGTCTAGAAATACATAATTTTGATTTTCCAAAAATAAATAGTTTTGACTACTTTACTACTTTATCTTGATAGAATTAAGTAACACGATCAACATAAGATTTGTAAATTTATCACTTATATATTTATATCCATCTGAATCACTTCAATTCGATATATAAGAAGAAAGTTATGAGTAAAATAGAAAAGCATGGCATGATAGAAAATACAGGGCCTCGATTTTCCTGGAATAGAATATTGTGATGCCTTTTACTACTTTATTCGATTAAATTTGGTGCGGTGGTCAACATATTAACTGAAGATATATCTCTTAGGTTTTTACAGACATTTAAATAACTTCAATCTGATACACAGGGAGAAAGCTATGACCAAAATACTAAGGTGTGACAATACATAAAATACAGGAGTTTGATTTTCTTAAGACCAAATATTGTGATGACTTTTACTACTTGATTCTGATTTAATTAGGCAATATGGTCAGCATATGAATTTTAGATCTATACCTTAGGTTTCTATATCTATTTAAACCACCTTCATTTGATATATATGGAGAACGTTATGACTAAAATACTATGATGTGTCAAGGTAGAAAATACAGACTTTGATTTTTTTCGATAACAAATATTTGTGATGCTTTTTATAGCTTGATCCTGATGAAATTAGGAAAAGTGGTCAACATATGATTTATAGCTCTATCTATTGGATTTCTATACGTACTTGAATTACCCTATTCAGATATACATGGGAAAGGTTATGGTGAGAATACTAAGATATGTCAAATTAGAGGCCTCCTAGACTTTAATATATCACCATATGAATTTTCTTCACATTTATGAACCCAAGGCTCAATTTTAACCTCGATGTCGACTTACTTGGATTGCGATATCAACATAAAAGTTTTAGGTCTTTTCTTAGTTTTCCAGTACCTCAAGAAAATAAAAACTATATGCGTAAAACTATCCAACTCATGACTTAGAGCTAAGCAAATGATAGAAGAAGATTTTCGGAAATTAGTGTTGGAGATATGGAGTTTCTAAATTGTCACTCAGAAAAGGATCTGCGATGATTGCAGTAGTAGTTTATCGAATTATTTTACTAACAAACTTTATGGAAATACATAATATCTTCTATGTGTCACAACTACGAGGTATCAAAAGAATCCTTAGCATATAACAAAATATAAGAATTTGTAACTTCGGGAAGCGTTGACATACGAAGAGCAACTAATCTAAATCTTAGATTAAGAATACAAATATTATGCACAAAAAAGTATCCTACTGCTATAGAGACGCCAGAAAATAGAGAGTGTGACTTGGCAAAATAAGGAGGAAATGCAAAAATAGCACCACGACTCTTCACCAACACAGGTTAGAATTTGGGGACCAAATTCTTTTTTGGGGGGGGGATGTAATGCCCTAGAATTTTACTTTGTATTTAATCGATTACTTTATCTTATTTATTATTCAAATTGAAAAAATGTAATGCCTTAGAATTCCTTTCCTATTTAATTAATTATTTTATCCTATTTTTATTTCTATTTTTTTTATTTACTTGTTATATCAGTTAGAAGATGTAATATATATATATATGTGTGTGTGTGTGTGTGTGTGTGTGTGTATTTACTTAGCACAAGACTTATATCTTGTTTAAATAGTGAGAATTATTATTTAAGGTCATAAATAATTATATAAATATAAATAATAGATAAGTTAATTTTTGAGAAAATAAGTTATAATTTTCTTAAATTAAGATTATATTATTACTAGGAATTAGTAATTGAGACATTAGAAATTGATGATAAAGATGTTAGATTTATTATTGGGTTATCCTATTCCTAGGAGATTTATAATTAGAGTTCCAGTTGAAGTTTACCACTTATCCCATACATATAATCCCCACGATCTAAAATCCTAATAATATTGGGGGGGGGGGGGGGACAGATAAAGAGAACGCTGGAGCAAAGAAAATAGAAAACAGCGGTAGCCCACCAAATCATGTATATAATAGCGACAGTAGTAATGATAGCAGCAATTTGTTTGCAATTAGGATTGGAAAGAAGTTGGTATTAGCATAGTTGATTATGAGTGCGTCTTTGGTAATTATGAAGGAGATTTAAAAGGTTCTTGATGGCCTTATAATGACTTTATTGTGGGTGGATAATTCTACATTTGTTGGTACCAAGATTAGCTATTATCCGTATAACTACATAAATAGGAGATGTGGGTTTATCTTTTTGCTACCAGATTCTTCTAACATGCCTTGATTGAAGTTTCTGGTTAAGGAGTCAATGGTATTGTTAATGGTTGACAAAATAAGTATTATCATAGGTATAGAGGGGCAGCCAATGAGAGGTTTTCAGATTGTGAAATGCAGAAAAGAAAGAAAAGAAGAAGGAAGAAAGGAAGAAGAAGAGAATATAGCTCATGCTCTTGGTATCTGTCTCCAGCTCCTTGAGAACAATAGGTCATTTGACAGTGAGAGGAATACGGTTGCAGCAACATTCAGGCAAGCGAGTTGTACATAAGGGTACAAGTGAGTGAGTGGTTGCCTATTATTGATTTAACATACCAAGGAAATAATTTAAACAATATTTTGTGGATTTTTCTTCACCAATGACGATTTTCGATTGACAAATTAGATGGAATTATATTGTTTGAATTGATTAATGGTTATTAGGAGATGAGTTATATGGGATGATAGCCAAGAGGCTTTGTCAATCAGCCACAAGTAGGATTTGGAATTGGATATTTCTTTAATTTGTAAATTGCTTTTGATACTTAAATTTACCAAGAAGTATAAGTGGCGCGACACTTTATATTATATATGTTAGGTAATTGCTAAATTATTAAAAGTAAAACTAGTTAGGTATTTTGTATTGTTAAGATGTTGAGTGCTTAATGTGAGGTTATTTGATTATTTATATATGCTTTTATTTACCATCCACTTATAGATGTGCTAAGTTTGTAGAGAGAAAAAAAACGATAGGAAATTATGTAGTATGGATTTATATTTTAGTTGGGATATATAAATATATATACTAGATTTCAATTTTGAAGATTTCCAAAATAATTATCTTGTCTATCATGAATTTTTTTCATTCTATATGAATAAATTAAGTGGGGTTAATATGAGTCTTAGGAAGATACAATTAAATAAAATGCACAACCTTTTGACCAATTTGATTGTTCCTGATTTAAGTTAAATATTGTTTGTTTAGGTGCTATGGGCTGGACTTTAAGTATGTGATCTATTAAGGAGTTCAAATTTCATTACCTTGGAGTTAATACTTATTGGTTAAAAGAATATATATAGAGGAAGAAAGGAAATAGATATTTTATGGAATAGATACTAATTAAGTTAAACGCTATAGTTGCTTTAATAGGTGATCAAAGACTTGACACAATAGATTTGCCGCTTGACTCGATGGATGAGTATTGTGAGTGCCTGAATTTATAACTATTATATGATGTTACTTTTCAAAATTGGAAGAATATATATATAGTAATGCATGCTATGAAATTTCTTTTCGATATACACTGCACTATAATTGTATTCCACTGCGCATAAAAATAATTTATTTTGTTTTACGATACAAGAAAATATGTACTTTATGATTTTAATGATTCTAGACTACCAATTAAATTCGATGATCAACTGATTACTGTTACTATTACCGCTACTATTACGTTAGTTGGATCCAACTTGGTATGGAAGTGCGAGGACTTCACCGGGCAGTAGCGGGTTTGCCTGTTGAACCCTAAGCCCTCATGGCCTAACCCCCCTCCAACGTACAACAAAAGTCGTTTGTGGCTAACGTGGGTCGTAGAAATTCCTAAGGACGCTCAGGCACTATTTTTGTAAGGTCGCACCTTGCTTAAAGCAATAGAGAACTATTACGGTGGTAGCCATAAGGTTGACATGCTACAGCAAACACTGTCCGTTCATCGCATTTAAGTTGTTAGTTTAGGAAACAGTTTATTAAATTCTTGATTTGATACTACTTGACTGTTTAACGATTTTCACTTCTAGGAAACTGTTTGTTAACCTCTAGATTGTTAATAGTTTGTTGTTTTATAAATTTCATTTATGGTTTCTCAAATTATTTTGACTATATAAATAATTTTAATTCATGAACTCAGAGTGCACACACTTAACACCCACTAAGTCTTTTGCTCACACTCGTTTTCTTCTTTAACTTCCTTTTGGCAGACCTAGATCATTGCCCTAGTGAAGATGTTGAACCTGCTTTTGACAAGAACCGAAATTGAAGGTTTTCTTTTGGAATGAGGACTTTGTAATAGCTTTAGCTTTATTGCTAGTTTGGCAAATTAATTCTTCTCCTTTAATGATTTTTCCAGTTGAGGCAAGAATAATGGGCATTTTGAGTTTCTATGCTGCTAGAATTGTTTGAATTATTATGAAAGTTGGAGTTTTTTTCTTTATTTAAGATTATGATTTTGGATAGGTGATACTGCTTATTTGGGATCGATTTTCATGCCTCGAGACTAGATTATATGGTTAGATTTTGGGGCGTGACATATAACATCAGGCTCAATATCTTCTCTAGCTAAGTAGTTCAAATTAATGTCATCATTTGCCAATACAGTTGCATCCCCACTTGAACCGTGACGCTAAAATGCATCAATCTGAGCCTTCAATTCAACATTACTCTTATCTACTACATCTGGTTGTTCGTGTTCAGAAAGATTCCAAAGATGCCTATGGTGTGGACGTTGCACAATTTGCCAGTTATCACCAAACTTAATGTCATGGATGTAGAAAGCTTGTTGCACTTAGTTTGGTAATACAAATAGATCATCTTTGTACCATCAAGATCTTACATCAATACTGACAAAATGCTTATCTTGTCTTATTATGGTTTTACTATAAGTACTGAACCATTCACACTGAAATAATACCACTTTGTATCCATAAAGATATGTGAGCTCTACTACTTCAATTAAGAAGCCATAGAACTCTACCATCTCATTATTGTGTTCCGCCTCTACAATCAATCCACTATTTTGTGTGGTTCGGTGATCATTTCAATCTTTTGCATGAAATCAAAATTCATTGACACATCAACCAGAATAAGACTTTGTTAACTACGATTGAGGACTATTTTCCAATAACCATAATTCTTTAGAAACATGCTTAGGGTGTTTGTGATAGACTTTGTTGATCTACAAATAAATATAAATTTAGAATGGTGAGCACTAGTACAATTCAGATTTAAACTAGTTTTGGTATAATTTACAATTCACATGCTCCCTAAACCAACAACTGAATTGTTCTTGATGTGTTTTTTGAATGTCTCTCACATTGAGCCTCTTCAAATTCTCTAGGTGCTTTCTAAACCTATACTTATCCTAGGTTATGATAGGTATTAAGTTCAAAATATTATATGACAAGCTTAAGATGAATTTTGTCTTCCCCTTTGTAAGGATCCACTTCATTGCAGTTATTTAATATAAAATTGTAGGCTGCCTGAAGCTGTTTTTGGGATAGTGGAAAACACCCCTAAAATTTGGTATTTTTGGAAAATAAGGATTTAGAAAATTAAGGTATTAGTTAGTCGGATTTTAGGGCTCAAAAAATAATAAAAAAGGACTTGATTGTAAGAATTTTAAAAGTTTTGGGGTCAAATCACAATTTGAGAAAACTTGATTAGATCGCATATTAGGAGTTTTGGGGTTGGCATGGAATTATTTTGGGTCAAGTGGGTGGAATTTAGGCACTAACAAGTCTAGGGGCTAAATTGAAGATGCTTCATATTTGGGAGGACTTAATTAGAAGCTGGGCAGAAGTTTTGGGCGTCAATTTATAATTTCAAAAAATATATTTTTACATAGCATTTTCACCCCTATTTTACTTCATTCTTCCACCGAGCAACCACTCTATCCTTTTTGGTGAACTCCCTCCGACGATGACCAAAATAGCAAACTAAATCCACCACCCTCTTCCTCTCCCCACGGTGAGCACTTTGGTACCATATACACACACAAACACCGACGGACAACAGAAAAGTGGAGGACCGAAAATGAGGAATAGGGGAGCTCGACGGGTTCCACTTTTTGGTGACTGTTAGATGCAACCCAGGTGTAGGTTTGTAGGTCTCAGCTCAAGGATGAAGATAGAGGGCTATGATTGAGGTTTTAGGTGACAGCGATGGCGAAATTAACAAAAAAAATCACGGTGGCGTTGGGTGGTTCTACGAGTTTTCCACCAAATTGAGCTTCGATTTGACGTAGAATAAAAAAATTGATTGAGGAGTTTAATTTGTGGAGTTGAGATGCGTCTTTTGGTGGTGTTGTTGGCCATTTTCGGTGGCAACGGCAACGGCGATGGTAAAGAGATAGAATCTCCGTCTCGTTGTAAGGAATACATGCATGAATGTTGATCATGATTTTGAGACTCTGATAAGAAGATATTAGGTAAATGGCCGAATTTTGGTTGTAATTGTATGATTTGTATATATATACTTTCAAATCCATGCGATATATTGTAACAACAAAAGCATATCTTATCGAAAAAATTGAGACATACATATAATTGTATGAGTTAGTGGACCCAAATTTATATTATTATATGATAATCTTAGGTCAACTAAGTTTATTGTAGTGAGAAAACCTTAATTTTATGGATTTGAGACCTAATGACAATAATTGGATTATTAAGATGATTGGATTATTATTACTGATTTGGGATAATGTTATGACGTTAATTATGTAATTAAGGACCAAGTTACATTCCATTGCTGGAACTGATAAAACCCTAAAACTAGCGTATTAGCCGAGCAGTAGTGATTTTAGATTGCTAATGGTGTAAATGTAAGGATTAAGGATTATTATAGTTGAATAGGGATTTTAACTATGAAAATACTATTTTCATTAAGTGATGCAGAAGTGGGTCCTGCTGACTGGTAGGTTGCTGACTATGGATGCATTCTTTTGAGATTACAGAGATGAGGGTCCGCCAATTTGGCACCTTTTGTACCTATCAATTTTCTTGATAAACCCCTGTGAGGGTTGGTATTAACTTGATTACCATATTCTATTAATTATTGTTACCCCTGTGAGGGATCTGCCAATTGGTCCTTGATTTGTATGAGCTTATTCCATACCTATCGTTGAACCCGTTAGGTTCTACTGACTTGATACTCGTCTTGATTTCCTTTATCATTGTTGTTGATTATCCACCCCTATAAGGTTCCCAAAACTCTTATCCGTATTTTGTATCACTCGATTTCCTATTACTGCTTGTTATCTGTTAATTGACCTGTACACCCCTGTGAGGATTATTTCTTGATCGTGTATTGATATAACTTTGTTCTTGTTTGTTCTGGCACCCAGAACTCCTTTTTGTGAATTGTTACTGTTTCGTTAACTGATTATCCTGTTATTTGTTATCGTTCTGTTATGTAGATCCCAACTGTTAAGCTCGAGATGAGCTATTATGTGGATCTTAGCTATTAAGCTCAGGAAGAGCCATTATGTGGATCCCTGTTGTGAAGCTCAGGATGAGCCGTTATGTGGATCCCAATTGTGAAGCTCAGGATAAGCCGTTATGTGGATTCCAGCTGTTAAGCTCGGGACTTGCTGATATATTTGAGTAACTAACTGACTGATTGATTTTCTGACTGATCAACCAACTGATTGAATGACTAACTGACTGTCTGACTGACTGACCGATTGACCAACTAATTGATTGTTTGACAAATCAACTGATTGATCGACTAACTGACTGACTGACTAACCTATATAAGGAGAATCTGATATGCCTATCTTGTTCTGATTCATGGGATGGCATGTGATATTCGAATTATTTATTATGACTGTATCTAATTCTTTGTCAGTTATTCATAGAGAAATAAGGAAGAAGAGATTCCTATTTGCTTATCTTGTTATATCTTGAAATATTCTTGTTTAGTTGTTAACCTATGATCTGTTGGGTTTATTCTTTCTCGACAGATCCCTACTGCCTACTATTTCAATTATCCCTCACTAAGTCATTTGGGCTTACCCCCGTATTTCTTTGACGTTCTCAGACATGGTTAAGTGATGAGCTTAAACTCAAAGCTTGGATTGGCGAACACATTTTGTAATAAAAAATGGTTGTATATACGTATGGGTACTCTTGGATATTTTGTATAACCGAGAGATGTTGTGATATGTTAAGTCTGGATATAACATCTGCAGGGTGTGTTTATTTATGGAATATTATGGGATCAATATACTTTGTATATATATTTTGTTAAGGTTTGCTTAAGACAAAAACCGTTGTTGTATCTGATAGTAGAATAGGTGTTTGTAACTGTTATGGGATCAATCATATGTTAAGTTATAACTTTGTGATATTGTGATATGACATGATGAGATTAAGGTCTATGGCATGTATGAATTATGTTGCTTATGTCGATATTTTGGTTCTGAATATTGTGGGATTATTGGCATAAATTATAGCACTCTGATATTATGGTTTTAAGTTTGAAGCATATTGTGAGTTGATGATCATTGTGGTTCATTGGAGATTTGTAAAATTATTATGGGCCTATCGAATATGACATTTGCATGCTATGAAGATTTTTAAAGGGCTTATTGACTATATTTTGTGGATTCGATTTAAGATTGAATTGAGTGGCATCCCGACTTGTCGCTATCCCGAGTGGGGTACCACACATTTGGTTGGTTGGCACCATCATTATTTCTTGCAATCCTATTGGACCTTCTCTCGGTATCATTTAGATACATTGACATGAATGTTAAACACTCTTTAACTATGTATCTTTCAGCAATAGAGCCTTCAGGTCAAGCTTTGTTATGCACATAACCTTTAAGAGATTTAAGGAACCTAAAATAAGATGTTACAGAAAAAGGCTTTGTTAATACCCTTTTTTTGGATTTATTTGAATAGGAATTTTTGTATGTGATAAAAACATAGGATTCCTTTTACCTTTCAATTAGATACATCCAACAAGAATGAATTAGACTAGCAATTTTTACCTCTTGAGGTAGGTGAATTGCTAGGTGGACCATTATATTGAAGAATGCAGGAGGAAATATTTTCTCTAACTTGCATAAAATAAGAGGAATATTTCTCTCCATTTTCTTAATATCAACAACTCTTAATGTCTTTGAACATTAGATGCTAAAGAATTCACCCAATTCAAATAACACTTCATTGATATCCTTATGAAGAAAACTGCAAATGTCGGCAGGTATCAAACCTTGTAAGAGTATATGGCAATCATGTGTTTTTAACCCTGATATCCTTCCATCTTTTACACGTCTAGAAATATTTGCAGCATATCCATCAGGGAACTTGACAGACCTAAGGAAATCACAGAAGACCTTTCCTCTATGGATGAAAGGTTGTAACATACTTTAGGCTTTATTTTTACATTTCCATGTCTTTGTAAGTGTAACTCTTTTCTTATATTAAGATCACGCAAGTCTTCTCGTGCCTTTTCTGTGTCTTTTGTTTTTCCATCGATGTTTAGTAATGTCCCAAACATACTATCACAAATATTTTTCTCCGCATGCATGATATCAATATTATGTTGAATTTTGAGTTTATGCCAATAAAGCAACTCAAAAAATATACTTTTCTTTACCTAATTCCTTTCCATAATGCTTCGTTTTCTCTTTTGATTACTTAGGTGTTTGTAAAGTATGTCGAACATATGTTCGACGTTGTTCAAGAGTAGAAGCACTTCATTCCTAGTCCATTCTGTAGGTGTAGAATGACTTTCTAACTTACCATCAAACAATTTGCTCTTACGAAAGTAATAGGCATTATCCAAGTAGCGACGATGACCTATGTAGCATATCTTACTTCAAATCTTTCTTAAATCCATGTCATAGAGACAACAAGGAATGTTGTGTATCCTTCCGTGATCCATCACGCCAAATTACTGAATACAGGAGTGTAACACCCCAACTCGGGATAGCTCGCAGTTGAGGCGCCACTCAGTTCAATCTCAAATTAAACCCACAATACAATCAATAGGCCTATAGCAAAACCTTTCAAAATTATCAGAAATAGCAGTGGATTTTAACTTAAGCAAATCTTCACAAAACATTAACTAAAAGCCTTAGATGATCCTATAATATACAGTACTGCTACTAACTACCAACCATCAGTAGTCCCATATTATTCAACATATCATATACATACCGCAGATATTTAATTCAACCTAACATATCACATCATTTCTAGGGTATACAAAATGTCCTGAAAGAACCCAGAAACATATATAATCACTTCTTATTACAAAATGTGTTCACCAATCCAAGCTTGGAGTTCCAATTCATCACTTAATTTTTTTTGAGAAAATAAAAAAAAATGCGCCGGGGGGGGGGGGGGCTGGAGGGGGCAAGTCCAAATGACTTAGTGAGGGATATTCATAATAATAACCAGTAGGGATCTGTCGAGGAAAAATCAACTGAACTTATCGTTAAATAACATACAGTATAGGAACACATCAAGAAAACATGCAATAACAAGTCCGGTAAACAAGCATTATCATATTCAAAACTTCAAGTAAGTACTAGCTCGGGGTTGTGACAGTCGACTAGAAAAGCTCGGTGTCATCTCAATCGATTATGCTTGGGAAGAATGGTCTATCTCAACATATCATAGTTTAGAAGGAATTGCAAATGGTTTGCTCGGCCTGGATAACAATCCAACCTAAATTAAGAAGTTATATCGTCATTATTGCTCCACGAGCAAGATACAAATAATCGAGGTATGGTACAGTCAAAACAAAATAAGCTCGAATATCATATGTTGTCCAACGAGTCAAAACATGATAGGCATATCAGATTCTTTTTGGACCAGCTAGTCAATTGGTCAATCAGTCAGATAATCAATCAGTCAGTCAACCAGTCAGATAATTAATCAATCAGTCAGTCAATAAGTCAAACATATCGGCACGTCCTCGAGCTCAACAGCAGCGATCCACATAATGGCTTGTCCCAAGCTCAAATCCACATAACAGCATGTCCCGAGCTTAACAGTTGGGATCTACACAATAGTGGTAACAGATAACGAAATAATTAGATAACAAGGTAGTAACAATTAACAAATAGAAATTCTAGGCTCCAGAACGAACAAGTACAAACTCATAGAAGAGTATAACAAAAATTAACCAGCACAGAGGTACACGTGTCGATTAATGAATAACAAGTGAATTCATAAACAAGTACAATTTCAATAACAAGAACAAGTACGTTATGCGATCACATTGAACCCTCACGGGGGTATTCCACAAAAACAGATAGATATAAGCAATGCCAGATTAGCAAACCCTCATAAGGTTACAAAAGAATATCAAATAAGGTATACAAAAGAAGAACCAAAGCGGTAGACCCTCACAGGGCATACCAAAATAAATACCCAGAAAGTTAGACCCTCACCTCTGTAGTCTCAGAAATGTAATCCACAATTAGCACTCTATTAGCCCACAGGACCCACTTCTTCGTCACCTAACCAAATGAATAAATCCACAATCAAAATCCTTAATTAACCTTAATAATCTCCAATAATTTACAATCTTATTAATAACAACCCACAATCAATAGCTATTCGCTTATATGGCTATTTAAGGTTCAATTTTTACTATCATTACAATACGGCTAATTAAACTGTTAATACAGGAATATTTATGGGGTTTATATCGGTACTAACAAAAAGGCATAATCAGATCCTTATTTATATAATTAACCTCATATCATCATTCCAAATCAAAATAATGGCCCAACTATCTTATTTGACCCAATTATTGTTACTCAGGTCTCAAATCCACAAAATCCACAAGTTGGGGTTTCAAATTCTTTAATTACTCAATTACCTAAAAATCATCATATTTTAATTCGAATTCAGGTCCACTACTATGTAATAATCCATTCATGCATGTCACATTTATATCCAAATCCTACATCAAATCTTCATTTCTTAACATAATACAAAATTCGGTAAGGAATAACGATACAATATAGTTAATTCCAACTTCAGTCATTACCCAAGATTTGCTCAACCGGACCTCAAAATCACACACCAAGGCCACTACTGGAACCACCATGATGAGACAAAAAACTATCTCGAAATCACTGCTGTCGCACCTCCACCATCGTTAGAATAGGCCAACTCTACCACCAATCAAAACCTTTCAGCTTAATTAAGCAAACGCCCCAAACAATTTCACTATTTGCCGCTGAATCAAAGTCCAATTGAATCCCCAAATTTGATGGCTCTCAACTTGCTGTTGTGCTCCGCCGCATTAAATTATCCTTCGTCGTTGACCCAACTCCAAAATTGAAGGTACCAACACGCTCCTCCAGCTGAGCCTGTCATATTACACCCCTTGGTCATGCCCAGTCCTCACCAGGATAAGCTTCCTATTACTATCACTGGTTGCTCATTTTCGATCCTCCATTTCTCCGCCATCCACCGATGTTTGTGTGTGCATGTGGTACCAACATGCTCACCGTGAAGAGAGGAAAAGGTTGATATGGTTGGTTTGGGATTTCGTCGATGGCCATAAGGAATCACTGGTGAGAAAATGGGAGAAACTACGATGAAGATAGTGATGAAAATGGGGGAGAAAATGAAAATAGTATATTTATACAATTAACTTTTCCTAAATCACATATTAGCCGCAAAAGTTTCCTTCAATCAACAATTAAGTCCTTCAAGGTTTGTCAGTTTTTCAATTCAGCCGCTAAATTAAAGAGTACTCTAATTTAGCCCCTATTGACCCAAAAGTTTCCATGCAAACCCCCATAATTAAATAATTTGGTCCAATCAAATCTTACTTAATTACACTTTGACCCCAAAATTTTCAAAATTTTTATAATCAAGTCCTTTTTATTTATTTTTAGAGCCCCAAAATTTGTCAAACTTAATATTTTAATTTTCAAAATTTATTTTCTAAAATAAAAATTTTAGGGGTGTTACAATCCTCCCCCTTAAAAGAATCAAGTCCCCAGATTCTCATCTTCCATAAGATGAACTCTGATGAACACCGGTACACATAACATTCTTGTTCCTTGATACCTCAACCACATCTCATTTCAATATTTAATATATCCTTCATCTTAGTTCTAACAAAGTGCATGCCTTTATATAAAAGATAGTAAAACCATTATAGTGATACACAATTAACAACATCACAAGTTCACACTTACATGGTATTCACATAAATGAGTAGTCAAATTCAAACTTAACATGATATATTTCATAACTTATCATACATTTCCAAGCAACTAGATACAGATTCACAAAACTTAAATATACTGAGTACACACGTAACTCATACACCTACTATTCCTTAAACTCTATCTGGGTTATGAAGCCAACATATACAGTGTTGGATTCTCTTCTAAAAATTAAGAAATTAGACAGAACCTTCGGCTACTTTTTTTTGTGCACCTGAGGTTGACCGTTTGCTTCTAGGGCAGTCCCAGAAGAGATGTTGTTTGCTGCTGCACCATATACACCTTCCTAGTTTCTTCTAGCAGTTAGATTCCTCATGATTGAAACCTTTACAAAATCCACATTTTATTCTTGGCATCCCAGAATGGACCTTCAATCGTTTCCCATCTGACTTATTCCCCTTACTCGCAGCAGTTTCTAGTTCATAAACTTTTCCTTGCTTGCCTTTCTTTTTATGAGTAGATAATTCATGAAGTTCTTGCTCTACGCTCAACGCTCTCACTAAGACTTCATCGGAGTTAGATAGCTCGCAAGGCATGAGGATTTGTCGTATCTCCAATCTCAATCCCTTAACAAATTTCTCAGTTTTATACTCTTCTTTCTTCTATATCTTCAGCGCATTCTGCCAAAGCCTACTGAATCTTGCTTCATACTGCTACACACTCCTAACTTTTTGGGTAAGATTCTCAAATTCTTGTTTCTAGGCATCTCTTACCTTTCGTGGTATGAATCTATCCATAAATTCCCACACAAAATTATCCCAAGTATGAGCGACTTTCCTATATTCCCATCGTTAACTTACCGAAGTCCACAATTGACCTACAACTTCTTCTAATAGATGAACAGCAAACACAAGTTTGAGGTCTTCCGGGTAATCTATCATTTGGAAGATATCTTCGATCTCCTTGATCCATGCTTTGGCTTTGTGGTGGTCCGATTCACTAATAAAGGTTTGGGGGTGGAACTTAAGGAGATGTGCCCAATTCCCAAATTCCGAAGGCTCTTCGTCTTGGGGTTATCTACCTGATCTTATTGTTGTTGTGATTGTAGAAGTTGCTACTGCATTGCACTCATATGCTTTACAACTTTCCCCCTTGCTGTTGAATGTATCAATGGTTCTCGTGTCCCTTCCTCAACATTTATTGGGCGTCTCCGTTTTAAGGTATCCTTTTCCAAATTTTCTTGACTAGAAAAATACGTTGTGGTAGATCTTGGTGATGCCATCAACTCTTATCGATTCTTCCAAGGTTCCAAAGATAAAAGAAGGAAAAGAGTTAATACAAAAATAGATTGAACTCAAAACTACACAAATCTTAATCATTCTATAATAAATGATAAGATCCCATGAAATTTCTTATAGTACTCAAACTCATCTTACTAATATCAACTAATCAAATTCAACTTAAATCGTTAAATCACACAGGAATTTTCCAATACGCAAAGTACCTAAAATTCATACTCAAACTAACCTAAACAAAAGGTCAGTCACAAATCCCAATGATACCTAAATGTCTAAGTCATCAACAATATAGGTTCTGATACCACCTGTAACGCCCTCATTTGGGATAGCCCTTAGATGAGGTGCCACTCAGTTCAATCTCAAATTGAACCCACAATATAATCAATAGGCCCATAGCAAAACCTTTCAAACTTATCAGAAATAGCAGCGGATTTCAACTTAAGCAAATCTTCACAAAATATTAACTAAAAGCCTTAGATGATCCCGTAACATCCAATACCAGTATTAACTACCAACCATCAGTAGTCCCATAATATTCAACATACCATATGCATACTGTAGATGTTTAATTCAACCTAATATATCACATCATTTCTAGGGTATACAAAATGTCCCGAAAGAACCTAGAAGCATATATAATCGCTTCTTGTTACAAAATGTATTCACCAATCCAAGCCTGGAGTTCCAATTCATCACTTAATTCTGTTTGAGAAAATAAAAAAAATATGAGGGGATAAATCCAAAGGACTTAGTGAGGTATATTCATAATAATAAGTAGTAGAGATCTATCAAGGAAGAATCAACTCGACAGATCATTAAATAACATATAGTACAGGAACATATCAAGAAAATAGGCAATAACAAGTTCGGTAAACAAGTATTATCAAATTCAGAAATTCAAGTAGGTACTACCTCGGGGTTGTGACTATCGGCTCGAAAGGCCTAATATCGTCTCAACTGATTCTGCTTGCTTGGAAGGAATGGTTCGTCTCAACCAATCATAGTTCAGGTGGAATTGTGCTCGTTCAGCCCAGATAACAGCCCGACCTAAACCAAGAAATTGCACCGTCCTTATTACTCCACGAGTAGGATACAAACAATCAGGGTACGATCAAAATAAAATAAGCCCGAATATCATATGTCGTCCAATGAATCAGAACATGACAGGCATATCAAATTCTCCTTGTACCAGCTAGTTGGTTGGTCAGTCAGTTAATCAGTCAGGCAATCAATAAGTCAGTCAATCAATCCGTCACTTAGTTAGTCAAACATATCAACACGTCTTGAGCTCAACAGCTGAGATTCACATAACGGCTCGTCCCAAGCTCAACAGTTGGGATCCACATAATGGCTCATCCCAAGCGTAACAGTTGGGCTCTACATAATGGAATGGTAATAGATAATGAGACAATAATAATTAACAAATGAAAGTTCTGGGCTTAAGAATGAATAAGTACGAACTCATAGCAGAGTGTAACAAGAATTAACCCTCATAGGGGTACACGTGTCAATTAACAGATAACAAGTGAATTCATAAACAAGTACAATTTCAGTAACAAGCATAAGTACGGTACACAATCATATTGAACCCTCATAGGGGTCATTCCACAAGAACAGATAGATATAAGCAATGCCATATTAACAGATACTCACAGGGTTATGGAATCTCAAATAAGGTAAACAAAACAAGAACCAAAGCGGTAGACCCTTATAGGGCATATAAAAATAAATACGCAGGAGGTTAGACCCTCATCTCCATAGTCTTAGAAATGCAATCCACAATCAGCACTCTACTCGTCCATAAGACCCACTTTTTCATCACCTAACTAGAGGAATAAATCCACAATCAAAATCCTTAATTATCCTTAATAGTCTCCAATAATTTACAATCTTATTAATAACAACCTAAAATCGATAGCTATTTGCTTATATGGCCATTTAAGGTTCAATTATTACTATCATTATGGTACGGCTAATTAATCTGTTAATACAGGAATATTTACAGGGTTTATATCGATACTAACAAAAAGGCATAATCAGGTCCTCATTTATATAATTAACCTCATATCATCATCCCAAATCAAAATAAAGACCCAATTATCTTGTTTAACCCAATTATTGTTACTTAGGTCTCAAATCCATAAAATCCATAAGTTAAGGTTTCAAATTCTTCAATTATTCAATTATCCAAAAATCATCATATTTTAATTCGAATCCGGGTCCACTACTATGTAATAATCCATTCATGCATGTCACATATATATCCATAGCCTATATCAAATCTTCATTTCTTAACATAATACAAAATTTGGTAAGGAATAATGGTACAATATATTTAATTCCAACTTCAGTTATTACCCAAGATTTGCTCAACGGGACCTCAGAATCACAAACCAAGGCCACCACTAAAACCATCGCGATGAGATGAAAAAACTATCTCGAAATTGCCATCACAGGAATAGGCCAACTCCACCACCAATTGAAGCCTTTAAGCTCAACTAAGCAAATGCCCCAACAATTTCACCATTTACCACCAAATCAAATCTAATTGAAGCCCCAAATTTGTTAGGTCTCAACTTACCATCGTGCTCCGCCACATCAAATTCTCCTCTGCTATTGACTCAACTCTGAAATTGAACGCACCAACGCATTCCTCCAGTTGAGCCCATCAGATTACACCCCTTGGTCATGCCTACTCCTTGCCAAGATAAGCTTTCCATCACAATCGCCGGTTGCTCATTTTTTATCCTTCGTTTCTTCATCGTCCATTGGTGTTTGTGTGTGCATGTGGTACCTGTATGGTTGCCATGAGGAGAGGAAGAAGTTGATCTGGTTGGTTTGGGGTTTCGTCGATGGCCGTGAGGAATTGCCGGTAAGGGAGGATAAGAGGTTGCGGCAAAAAAAGTGATGGAAATGGGGGAGAAAATGAAAATAGTATATTTATACAATTAACTTTTCCTAAATTAGATATTGGACCCAAAAGTTTCCTTCAGTCAGCAATTAAGTCCTCCAAGATTTGTCAGTTTTTCAATTCAACCCCTAAATTAATGAGTGCTCTAATTTAGCCCTTTTTGACCCAAAAGTTTTCATGCAAACCCCCATAATTAAATAATTTTCTCCAATCAAGTCTTGCTTAATTGCACTTTGACCCCAAAAATTTCAAAATTTTTGCAATCAAGTTGTTTTTTTTTTTCCACCCCCAAAAATTTTCAAACTTAATATTTTAATTTTCAAAACTTATTTTTTGAAATACCAAATTTTAGGGGTGTTACAAGGAAGATCATTAATTGTTGACAAAATTGCTGCACACATTTGGAAAGATTGCTTACTAATAGACATCATATACCTTGACCCCTTTCCACAATTCTTTTAACTCTTCTATCAGTGGACTAAGATAAATATTAATATCCTTTCCACGAGCCTGAGGACCGGAGATAAGCATAGGCATCATAAAAAAAGTTATCTTTCATGCCTTTGTATAGTGGCATATTATATGGAAAGACTACAACAGGCCACATATTGTACGATTGCTCATGTTTTCAAAAGGATTGAACCCAGTTGTAGCAAGACTAAGTCTGACATTGCGTGGACCTAAGGCAAAATCTGGATATTGAAAATCAAATTTCTTCCAAACAGGTGACTCTACAGGATGGCTCATACTTCTTTCTATATCCAAATGTCTCAGCATGCCACCGCATATCAAAAGCGATTTTAGAACACATATAAAGTCTTTGGAGCCTCAAAGTCATAGGAAAGTACCACAACATCTTTTGGGGAATTTGTTTTCCTTTCCTTCAATGAAGTTCCCAACGAAGCTCTTTACAAATAGGAGAACATATTTTATTTTCATTCTCTTTCCAAAATAAAGCACAATCATATTTGCATGCATCTATTTTTGTGTACCCCAATCCTATTCCTAAAAGTAGTTTTCTAGCCATGTAAAGATTTTTTGGAACCACATTACCTTCTAGTAAGACCTCTTTGAACCATTCAAGTATCATGTTTATTGCTTTATATTCTACTCATTACTTTGATATGCATCAATTTCACAATAAAGTTCAACAAAGAATGGTTCTTGCAACTAGGGTATAGTTCACGAGTGGCATCATACAATTGCCTTTCAAAATTTTGTTAGTTTGATTCGGAATAGGCTCAGAAAGTTCTGCATCTCTAATTTCCCCTATCATTTCAAGTATTTATCATTCCCATCACCATCACATTCATCACATTCTTGATATGATTACATACTGTCATTTTCAAGAGGACCACTACTATGAGTACTTTGACTATAAGAAATACGCCGATTTGATTCATGTTCCCTATGATGTATCTAGTGTCAATAGTATGCATAAAAACCCCTTATATGCAAATCTCTTTTAACCTCAACCAGACCTCTTTTTTTTTTAATATTCCGACATGTATTGCATGGACATAGAATTTTATTGTCTAAGGCAATTGCATTCTCCCTTGCAAACTCAATAAATGATACACCAACAATGAACTTGAGACTGAATCTATCTTTCTCATCTATCCAACTTTTATCCACATCTGTAATACATAAATAAGTTTGGGATTATGTGAATCATATTCTTATTTTAAGGAGCTTAATTTTTGCGTTTTTATATTTCAATACTTGATTTTATTTGGTTATTCATTCTGACATGGAAATA
This sequence comes from Jacaranda mimosifolia, assembly GCA_018894105.1. Lineage (NCBI taxonomy): Eukaryota > Viridiplantae > Streptophyta > Magnoliopsida > Lamiales > Bignoniaceae > Jacaranda > Jacaranda mimosifolia. The sequence continues at coordinate 13,615,125 of CM032124.1, forward strand.
ACATGTGTTTAGATCAATGATTATAGGATTAAAAATGATATTTTAATATAAGATTGATATTAATCTGAATATGTTCTTTACATCAAATCAATCAAATAATATTGTGATATTATTGTGGATCTTTTTATTTTCTTTACATCCCTCCGTTGAAATTATGTTGGGATAAATTTTATTACAACTTTAATAAGAATATAAAAGTAATTACAATACAATTACTTAATAAATTTTAATTTTTTTGAGTTAGTTAAATATGAATTACTTGACAAGTAGGTGCATTAGATTTGAAAATTTATTTTGATTTTATAAGATTAAATTAATTAAATTAATTTTTGTCATTAATTAAAAATCAATTAATTTAATCCAACAAATGTAACACAATTAATTTTTTTTTTATCTTGTGGTCCAACAAGAAAAGTTGAATCTTTTAAAATTAATAGACGTTAATTACAAAATTAATATTTTAATTAATATTAAATAATTAAATTCTTTTAAAATTGATAATCAAATTTACAATTATTAAATACTTTTAAATGAAGACACAATAAAGACTTAAGTCTTTGTGGTCATGCATGATATTCAAAATTTTTAAATAAGATAAATCCAATTAGTTAAAATTAACTAGTTAACTATCAATTTTGTAGATATAAAAACTAACTAAGAGTCAAAAGAGTTCAGAAACCAATACCTCAAAAAATATGAAAAATCAATCCTAATGATCCTCAAAAAACACAACAATAATTAAAGCCTTTGTAGCTTATCCTCGAACGAAGCCCACAAACCAACATGATAATCCTATATGTGTTTTAATTATGCCAATATATATGAACTTTTATATCATATAGGGGTTTACATATTGGTGAAAAATAAAGCATATAATCATATATTTGTATATTATTGTTTGGTTTTCATGCATAACCCAATAATTGCACCTTAATATTATTCCACATAGCTACAGAAATAGAAATTAAGGCATAAAAAGAGAAGTAATTCATATATTAAAAGAGTAAAGTAATGGAACATAGAAATTGTGTGAATTCAACCTTTAGCAAAGAAGCTTGAACTGTGTTTTTAATCTCTTCAGCAAAAACTGGCCTAAGTAGTTAGCTGATGTCAGGAATAGGCAAAAACTCCTCTATTGCTAAAAGCCTATGCAAATTTACATAATCGATACTGAAATTAGGAGTAGAGAAAAAGAAGAAAGTGGAAGACTACAAAAGCATATACAAATAACTAAAAGGAAAAATGCCATTTGTCCAAATGCTAAATGAAGCAATTATATATATATATATTTTTACAGAAAATGACTCGATTCAAGAATCCTGAAATTTAAGAAATTACAAGTGAAGTATGCCCAATCGAACACTAGCAAATGAATGCCGTAACAAATTAAAGCACAAGAATTTGTGAATTCTAATCCTCAATAATGTGGAGGTTATAGTAGTGAAGACCATTTTTTCCTTTTTCTACTTGGAATAGGTTTAGAATATATTATAACCGGAAGGAGAATTACAAGTTGGGATTGTTTGAGCAAAAAATAAATGAGGAAGTACTTACTTCCTTTACAATTTAAAAAATATAAAATAAATTAAAATGAACAAAATAAATTAAGAACAAGTGCTAAGATCATTTGCCAAGCAAATCGAAATTGAGCCCAATATAATTGGGCCACAATCCAACACGGAATGAGATAGTTGATAACTGAATTGCATGCTGCCTGGATGGAATCCAAAAAGTTATGTGGCCCATCAATTAAATATAGGCGCCTCAAGGTAGCAGGATCGAGCCCCAAATTAAGCAAAAAGGCACCAATTTCAGGCGCCCAAAGACGCAGAAAATCAGACCAAGGATCGATTCTCATTTCCCCCAAATTTCAGCATAAAACTAAGGCTCCCAATATGGTTCAAGGTTCAATACCCAGCTCAAGCAAACTCCAATAAAATAAATTCGACCCAATCAAAGGAAAAAAATTGGATCCAATTTTGCACCAACACAGTGAAAATTAGGTCCAATTTAACCATTCCAGCGGAAAGAACGCCCCCCAAAAGAGCAGTGATCGAGCTCCCATTCCCTCAAACCAGCAACCACCAAAAAGTGAGAAAGAAATGAATTCCCTCAGAAGCAAAATTCCCGTTTAAAGACATGCAACCTCCAAACTAATTGGACCCAATTTAACATGCAACCTCCAAAATAGTAAATACTTTGACAGCAGGAAATTTTTTAGGGGGGGACAAGGAAGAAGGGAGAAAAACTAATTTCAGCAGCCATTAACACAAAGCTTACCTGGGGAAAACAAGAAAGGAAGAGATAAAAAAGAAACCTAAGCTGTGTCCGCCAAGAAAAAAGACTCAACTTCAGAAATAAACAGTGAGCATCAGCAGACGGGATTGAACAGTGAGCAGCTGCAGCGGGATTGAATAATGAGCAGCAGCAGCGAGAATGAACACTAAGCAGTAGCAGCGAGAATGAACAGTGAGCAGGCAGCAGATGTGAGAGGTGAATGATGAGCAAGCAGGTAGCGCCAGTGAACAAAACCAGTGTGAACAGTGACGACGAGCAGCGAACTGTGAGGAGGTAGCAAATTTTGTTTAGGCGGTAAATATGGTTCGAGAAGGGGAAGAAAATTGGGAGAAATGTGTGAAATGCATTCTTCTTGAGCAACCTGTTCCTAAGTCCACAGCACCGGATTCCAAACTCAGTTTAAATGTGATTTTGTCTTTCAACATAACTGTAGCTGGCTGCTCATTGTAGGAAGCAAAGTACTTGGCATCTTTTTCTCACTTTTTTATTTTTTAAATGCTTTATTATTAAATTGTTTTCTTCACCCTTTTGCACAATGTGGTTGCTGAAAAACTTGGGATGCACACGCGTTTATTTTAGTTTTATGTTAGTGCAAGTGCCTCAAAATCTCTTTAGACTTTTATTTTAATAAATTAAAAAGATTTATTGGATTTATGTTTGAAGATATATTTTATATTTTATTAAAATTTAATATTAAAATAATTTAATATTTAAAAAGAAACTAGATACTAAAAAAATTTTATGTGATTTTTGCAAGAGTTTTGAATTTGGTTTTGTTTAATTTGTCAACCAAACTATGAAAAGTGCTACTTTTACTTAAAACTTATTATTATTATTATTATTATTATTATTAAAAATATATTTCAAAAATAATCAACTACATAATTTTATTTTTTATGTTTAATAATATAATGTATATTTATTAGTAAAATAAAAAATAATATTTAATTATATACTGATTTGAGAGCCTTAAGTTTAGATATAGACGGTTCGAGATCGGCCACATTAAGCTCAAACTCTATTAAAGTTAGCTTAAGATTGGCTCGTGAGACTTGCAAACCGGCATGACTCGTATGCACCCCTAGACTGGGCAGCCATCGCCCAATAGCTGAAGAAACAAGGGCTCAAGCTTGTGATGAGAAAATAAATGTGCGAAGAAAGGGAGGAAAAAAGGGGGAAAAAGAAAGGAAGATAAAAAATGTGTAGTTTGTCGTTGAGATTTTAGTTGCTAAGGGTAGTTTTTCTTGTAGTTTATATTACCTTATATGAAGTATCACTAAATTAAATGACACATGTTTTTCTACAATACTACCCTCATTAATTTTACAACAAGTTGTTGATTCACATTTTACAATTTTAGTACATTAAGGGCATGTTTGGTTGGTTTGATAAGACAAGATAGAGTTATTAAATCATGCCTTATCATTTGTTTGGATCGGATAACAACAATCTAAGAAGCCCATTTTATAACCATCAGCCCGCACCCATATGTGTAAAGTGTGATTATTAATCCAACCGCTCACCCTGGTATTACTTATCCCACACTTATGTGTCAGTATTCTTTTTACTTTTTTGCCCCAAATATATACAAGAAGTTTAGTATTGTAAGTTGATTTCAATTAACCAAATTAACCAACTGTGAAAAATGCAAACCTTTTTTTTTTCTTCATAGTTTTAGTCATGGTTAATATGCTTTATTCATTCTTTTTCTTTTATTTTTCCCAAATTGCAAAAAATGATTAAATTAATAAAAAATTATTTTTAGATTATATAGTGCATTTGGATGTTGGGGAGCTACATTCTCTTTGTCTCTAGTTTTTTGAGAAATTAATTTATTATAAATAATTTCATATTCTGTAATTATAAAATTATGAAACTATTTTTGAATAGTTATGTGAAGAAAAAATATTATAAAATTAATTATTTTTTATTACTATCTTGGATAATTATAATATTATTTGAAAATTATAAAAATAATTATGGATTATGAGAGTAAATTATAGATTAATAATCAATAATGGTAGAAATTTATAAAAATAAATTATAAGTAATAACTTGTTTATTCTAAATTAGTAATTCAAGAAAATTAACAAAATGAATTATATAATATAATTTTATGATATGAAATTAATGATTCTGAACTTACATTATAAATTAAAATTTAATAATTTTGAATAATATTAAAATAATTTAATTTATTTTGAATTAGTAATTTCAAAAAATTGGAAAAAAAATATGTTAGGCTATTAATGTTTTGAAATTTTAAACTGATCCAAATCTTATATTTACACATATCATAACTATAAAAAACTTAATTTATTTTTATTCTAATTTATTAATTTTATAAATAATATTTTTGAAAAATTATAAAAGTAAATTAGAAATTATGGATTAGATTCCTTCTATTGAGACTTTGGGAAGTGATTAAATCAATAAAATTAGGGAAGAAAAATAATTTGAAAAAAGTGAACATGCCTCCACAACTATTAATTGCAAAAATAATTTGTGGGGAAAAAAAAAGAGGAGAAAGAATTGCTTGTCTTTTTTAAACTAAAGAATAGTATGGTCATTTTATAAACAATCCAATGATAAGGATTACTACACTTCCAACCAAATAACAATCATGTAGGTATATTTACAAACAATCATGCAAATCAAACAATACTACAATAGTTAATAATCAAATAACTTATCATAAGATAAGTTATCAAGGGATAAACTTAAAATCCATCCAAACTTGCCCTAAGTGCTTCGTAAATATTTTTAAAAAATAATAAAAAGATATTTAAAAAAATCTATTATATTAGATAACATAATTTTATAATTTGGAATTATATATATTATAATATTAAAATAATAAATATATCTAAAATAAGATAGTTAAATATAATTATCTTTATTTATTAATTGAAATAAAAAAGTTAAGAATAAATATTAAATCTAAAACTATCATCCTAACAATATAATTTAATTTCAAATAAGCACTTAATTAATGTTAATCAGTTCATGTAATTCTAATATAGTTTAAATCAGTTTGAACAATATAAATTAATAAATTTCAAATAATTAAAATAAATGAAAATAATAATTTTCAATTAATACTTAATAACATAAAAAAATATTTTACTAATAAATACTATTATTTTAATAATTTTTACAAAAGGGCAATTTGGTTAGTTAAAAAACAAATATAAGATAAAACAAATAATTTTTGTATATACTATTTATACACAGAATGGAGGGAGGAGCTAAATTTGGAGAGGATAAAAAATTAATAGGAAAATTCATTTATGGAGGAAAACTTATTTTTTGAAGAAAATATAATATATAGAATGTAGACCAACTAATTCACACTAGTGCCAGGAGACATGGGCTAGCTCCACCCTCTTCCTCGAATGGGCCATCCACTCATTAGCCCACTAGTTGAGCTTGCTGAAGACTAGAAAGACATATTGCTGGCAATAGGACTTGAAACTTGCGCTAGCGCCAACATGTAATAAGCAACAAACCATATTGCCTATATCCAACATAAGTTGTTTTGAACTCCTGCAAAAATACTTATACATCTCAAGCACTATCTCTTGTATTCTTCACTTGCAAGTCTTCTTGTATTGGCCTTCGCCTACGACATTATACTTTTTCTGATTTGATATTAATAAAATTGAATAGGGGTAGCCTAAGCCTCTATTCTTTTCTTTTTTTTTTTAAAAAGGTCCATGAAAGTTAATAATCATTATATTTAATAGGATAAAATTCACTTTACCCCCTTGTACTCAAATTTCGCCGACTTTATCCCCTTCATACTTTTAATTGCATTACTTTGCAACCTTATACTTTCAATTTTACTTCACTTACTTTAACACCATTAAAACATCTTCAATTTCTGTTAGCAAATCGAACAAAAATGGTTAGATCACCATATTTTATATTAATATACCCAAAATGCCTAAACCTTAATATTTTTTTGCCAATCTATCTTAGCTACTCTTCTATTATATGAATGCACAGATTTTATACAAAATAAGATTCAAATTAAATTAGAAGATCCAAGTTAAATGCTAAAAAATGAAACTTGGATATATATCAATATTGACTTCACCTCAAATATATCAAACACTTGTATCATATATTAATAGTGCATCTCTAGAAGAAACAATTATTTCTTCTCTTTTGCTATTCAGGTATGTAACCTTTAACTATTTATTTTGAGGAGTTTTTAGAATTTTTTTAAAAGAATATTATAATAAATTATAATAAAAAATTATATTCTTAAGCACCGAAATTTATAAGTCCAAATTTTAATACTACTTTAACTATAATAGAAAGTCATTTAATCATTTTAAAAGTCATATTTTTATTCATCATATAATCTAAGATAAAGGAAATTAAGTTTGCTATAAGTTATTTATACAAAAAAAATAGAGGTGGGAGCTACAATGTAGAGGAATCAAAAAATTGAAGAGAATTCATTAGTAGAGGGAATCAAAGTTTTGGAAGAAATCAAGTTAATTTATTATGTCAAACTAAAAATAAAAACAATTGTTAACATACCAATCATAAAATAAAAAATATCAACATCATTCTATTTCTAAAATCATTTCATTCCCACCCAATTTCATTTCTGGATACCTATCGTACCAATAAATGGAGATGAAATGAAAAGAATTTCATAACTTAATTAAATATATGGGGGTAAGAAATAATTTTGTTAAACTTATAATATAAGTATATTACTAAGTTTATATTACAATTTCATGAGTATTTCAAAATAATTTGAAAATTTTCAACTATATTAACGTTATACAAGTTGATCAATTTCGCAATAATTTGCATTAATTAAAAGTAGAAAATTTTCAATAAATGCATGCTCAAATTATCCACATTAATATATTATAAGTACACAATATTTTATTTCAAGAAAAATATTACAATAAATTATAATAGGGAAACAATCAAATTCTTAACCCCTAAAATTTATCCATCTTAATTCAACGTATAATATAGGATAAAGGAAATAAATTTTGGATAAACTATTTATAAATAGGAGAAGTTAAAATTTGGAGGGAATAAAAATTGGGGAATTCATTTTTGTATGGAACTATATTACTTCATTATCTAGAACAAGTATCAATAAAGATATAAATATATTTTATTAATAATAAAATTTCTTAAATACTGAATAATCTTGAAATTAAAGTTGAATTAAAAAATGCGTATTCATTAATTAAATAATAAAATAAGTAAAAAAAATAGAAAAACTAAAATTAAAATTAAATCTATCTCTTAAATAGTTTAATTTTTAAAATTACTTACTTAATAATATCAAAATAACAAATGTATGTAAAATAATTCAGTTAGATTAAATTAAAATTATTTATTAATTAAGAAACAAAATAATTAAAATTAAGTTTATTTATTAACTAAAATAATATTGATAAATATAATTAATTAATTTATTAATTAAAACAAACAATTAAAAGATAAAAATAAAATTTTAAACTATCATACTAACCATATAATATAATTTCAAATAAATTTTTATAATTATAATCATTCTCATATAAATTTAAATCATTTTGGACAATGTAAATTAATAATTTAAATTAAATGAAATAAATACAAAATTAGCTATTTATATACATATACATATTTATATACATAATATACATGTGTATATATATGCATGTATGTAAATATATTATATTTTGAACATATTTTTTTACATAGATTTTGTGTAATTTATTTTTTTATTTTTTTATCTTTTTAATTTTTTTATGTCTGTTATTGAATATTTTATATATTTAAGTATTCGTGGGTTTTTTTTTGTAAGTGGATCAAACTATAAGGGCCTGTGAGTAACTACGTTTTTCTATTTTAATAGTCTCGGTCAACATTTAATGGAAATTGAGGGCAGAGGATTAAAAGTTTTAAAAAATTAATAAATTTGGACTAAATGTGTTGAGTGGCATAAGTTTGGGACCAACAATATACACACAATTAAACAGTGGTATCAAAAAAGTAATTTTTCCAATAAAATTATTACCATTTCAATGGAATCCTTTCTTTTCTTTCTTTTTGCTATCGTAGTGTTTGGTTATGTTTTATATGTTTTGTATTATGTGTTTGGGAGAATGAGTTTTGGAAGTAGCATTGGGGAATGCGACAGTTGTATTGGAAAATGTGATGAATATTTGTTTATATTTTGGAGAATAACTAAAAATTTGTTTTGGAGAGTTTAGGTATGTTTGAAGTTAAAAATTTATAGACAATTAGATATTTACACAAAAAAAATTAAATTAAGTAAAAATGTAAAAAAATAAATGATATGAAATATAAGTATAAAAATAAAAAATATATACATAAGGAAAACATATAAAAATAAAACTATATATGCACATATACATATCAATATATACATATATATACACATTACATATATATATAAAATGAACCCAATACCCTGCCAATGTGGCAATTGATCTTTCCCTTAGGCTAGGTGAGGATGGTTTGGGAGGGCGGGGGGAGGGGGGAGCGATTTGGGTTTTCTTAATATTTGTACTTTATTTAGTTGTAAAATTTGTTAAACCGATTAATGGTTTGGTATGTAGTTCTAAGTAGATCCAAATAAAGAATAATTTTGTCTTTTACCTTTTAGATATTTAATTTTTTTAACTATAGTGAAGGGTGACATGGGCATATAGGGAGATGCCAATTTTTTGGAGGAAATTTTTAATTGAGCTGTGATATTAATAACTAAAATATTTTTTACACTTTAAATTAAATTAATTTATGGAAGGAACAAAATTTTGAAGGAAAAAACTTTGGAGCAAATTTGGAGGGAAACAACTTTTAGGTGGGACTTTATTTAATTGTGATTTAAAATTAGTAACAAAAGTATTTGTTATCATTTTCATATGACAAAATTTTGGAGGGAAAAAATCTTTAGAGGGTAAAATATTAACTGTAGTAATAGATATATTTCTTACTATAAAACTTAATTATAACAAATTTGTCCATGTAAACAAAAGTAGAGACTTTTGTTACAAATATATCTTCCAAAAAGGTGGGAAAAGTTATTTGTAACAATACTTCAGTTTTCATAACAAATTTTTCTTTAGTTACAAAAGAATAACAATTTTGGGTAACAAATATTCATTAAAAGTAACAAATATTTTTCTTGGTTACCTAAAATGAGTGCTTTAGTAACAAAATTCTAGGGTCGTTATGAAAAATCATGATTTTTTAATGAATTTTTTTTTTGTTACCAAAATTTTTGTTACAAAAAGTGCAATTTGTTGTAGTGAGGGTATTGCCCAGTCTCACTAAATACAAGGTGATAATATATTCGGAATAGTCTACTCATTAATCACAGTAAACATCAATTCGGTAAGGAGACCTGTGACCTTCCATTGAATCAATTGTCGAATTATTCAAATTTCTTGCAGTCAAAACAAAAAAAATGAATAAATTACCTAGATCTTATTGAATTAAATTAATTTATTAGGCCCATCTAAGATTAAAATTAAAATCAAACTTATAATATACTTTTAGAGCAAAAATTCTCTCAAATTAGTTGACTTCCAAAAAAGACTTGGACTTCTCTTTCAAGCACCATCACTATTATTTTCCACAAGACAGCATAGCATCAAATAATATAAATTAATAAGGTTTTAAAGTATTTTCTATCATTTCTTTATTTACAAATGCATGCTAGAAGTATGTGAGGTGGTTCAAAATTCCAACCCCATACTTTATATGTGAAATTAATGCTATTAGGCTAATGGTGCCGATTTCCACCCATTAGTTAATTAAGTTCAAGATTTCTTCAGAAATCTAATCTCTCTCTCTCTCTCTCTCTCTCTCTCTCTCTATATATATATATATATATATAAAGTAAAATGTTGTTCAATACCAAGAATGTTTATTATGTGGCGATGGTGTGGATAAGTTATTTTTATCCCATTTTGCCATCTCAACATTTTTCATATATAATTTGCTATAAAAATGAGTTATAGTCATGATTATTACAAAATACTATCTTAAATGATTTTCTAGTAACTCTATATCTAATATTGGTAAGTACTTAATATATCTATATGGAAAATAATATATATATATTAGTTTTATGTATGCAAAGTACCAATTATTGTATGGAATTTAATTTTATAGCACTCGCTCTCTCTCTCTCTCTCTCTCTCTGATAATAATAATAATAATAATCTGTAAAAAAAAAAAGGTGAAACTACCTTAATAAGATGTTATTTTTATTACATGTATAATAAAAAACTTTTCATATATATATGTATATATAAATCTTATCTTAATTTAGCATTTCCTAAAATTATGTTTTATTCCGTAATTTAATATTTTAATCAAGTTAAATTTCTTAATCTAAGCACATAATTTCCTACAGTTAAATTCCTTAATCTAAGCACATAATTCCTACATGTAATTTATACTAAAAATAACCGAAATATGCAGTTGACTAATATTTAAAGATAAAAAATCATTGTCTTTCTTTTTTCTTCACATTTATTTTAGTGCCCCAACTCGGGATAGCACCTAAGGTGAGAAGCCTACGCAGTTCAATCTTAATTCAAGCCAAGAAGTAAACTATACAGTCAATAATCCCATTAGATTTTTTTTTTTCAAAACTTATCAAGGACATATGGCACCAGATTCCAACTTAAATAACATGTAACATATAACACATAATACTACGGTACCTACCACAAAATCTTAAAGTCAACTTATCGGAAGCAGCGGAATTCAAACTTAACTAACTCGATAAACCATTAAGTAAATGCCATGATTCATGGTCTAATATAACAAAATATTTACATCCCACAAGTCATCCATATCAACATGACATATCACGATATCTCGCGTCCATACTTAGCTATCAGATGATGCCATATATACATTTAACACCTAATCTATTACAAAATATACTTTTAACCATCCTGGAGTCCAAATCCTTCCCTTAGTCCCCGTCTGAGAGGATCAAAATAAATGGGGGGTAAGTCCAAAGGACTTAGTGAGGGATAATTGTAAGCATATTAGAAAGAATCTATTAAGGAAGAATCAACTCAACAGACTGTAAATCAACAGTCAATCAGAACAGATCAGAATACTGTCAGACAGTCAGACAGGTAGTCAGTCAGTTAGTCAGGCAATCAATCAATCAGTCAGTCAGTCGAGCAGTCAATCAGTCAGGAAACAATCAAAATTAATCAATAAACAAATTAGATCAATCGAATCAATCTAATCGATCAATCAAAACAATCATATCAGTCGTTTAACGGATTGTCCTACTTTACAGTTGGGAACAACATATCGGCTTGTCTTGCTTTAAGTTGGGAACAACATATTGGCTCCTACCGAGCTTAATAGTTGGGAATGACGTATCGGCTTGTCCTGAGCTTAACACCTGGGAACAACGTATCGGCTCGTCCCTAGCTTAACAGCTGGGACCAACGTATTAGCTCATCCCTAGCTTAACAGCTAGGAACAACATATCAGATCGGTAATAGATAATGGACAGTCGGATATCAAATCAACAGATAACAGTACGGACGGATAATAGATGTCAATCAAAGGATAACCCTCATAGGGGTATACACGTACAGACAGTTCAAAATAGTATAGAAATGCCGATAAGGACACAGATAATAGAACAAACGGTACAGATACTGAATAGGAGTTCTGGGTGCCAAAATAGATAGAAACAAATCGATATCAAAGATAACTTTCACAGGGGTGTTCAAATCAGATAACAAATAACAATCGAAATTCAAACACATTTCAGGTTCCAATAACACATCGGAGTACCGTACAAAAATAGAAAACCTACACAGGGTCTTATCACAATAACAAATAATTAGAAAAGGTTCCAGATTGGTAGACCCTCACCTCCGTAATCTCAAAAGTGCTACCACAGTCAGCAGCTTATTGGTCCGTGGGACCTATTTCGTCGTTACCTATCCAAAAAGTAATATTTATAATCAAAATCCATACTTAATTATATTAATCACAATTATACCATTAACATTCAGAATCACTAATTTATCGATTAATACGGTATCTCATTCCTATTTAAAGGTCATGGACATAATCCTAAATCACACCATATGATTAATCCTTACATAATCAATTCCTAATCAAATGCCATTTAATCTTATAATATAATCCTTAATACTATTTAAATCCAAGTTTTGGCATTTAGCATAAGTCCGGCTTCACTTATTCCATACTCCTTGCATAATAGGGATCAACATACATATGTATAAACATATCATCTCTTCCCAAATTCCTATTCTTGGCAAGGTACAACACATGCAACACATATATATATATTAAAGGTACAACTAAATCCAAATGCCAAAGCTTGCTACCGGAGTATCAAAACCACAAACCAATTACACGGTTGCGACGATCACGTCGAGAGGTGAAATTGGTCTGAGGTCGCCGGAGCACCACCATCTGCCGTCATCAAAAAATTATGAAATCACCACCATTCTTCTCCTTTCGATGAAGGCTTTCCAAAGGTACCCTTGGTTTTCAAAATAGCTGTCGAAAAACTCCTCAAAACCTGCCCCAAAGCCTTCACGGTTCAAAGCTTTACCTTCGATTTTTTGCCGTCTTCATCGCGTATCTCGGCCATGCAGTGCTACCACCTTGTTCCTCTCATCGAGTACTAGCTAAACCACCCCTTAGATGCTCTGTTTGATGCCAGAAAGTAAGTGACCTAGTTGCTCACCATGAGGTGGTGTTTCGGTCGTTTTCTATTGCTCGATTCCGGCGGTCTTCTGCCGCATGTGGGGGTACAGGTGGAGTGCTGGAGGTGAGGGGAGTTAGTTTGGGTAGTAGGTTTGGAGGAAGAAGGGTCATTGGTGGTGGTGGTGGTCTGCGGGAGAAGGAAAGAGAGAAAAAGAAAGAAGAAGAAAAAAGAAGAAAAGAAAAGTGGAGAAAAAATCTTGCTGCCCGTTCTTAAAAAAAATAAAATTTTCCTATATTTTGATTTAGTCCTTGAAGATTTCCAAAAGACTCAATCAAGCCCCTTGAATTCCTTGAAAACTATATTTAACCCCATTAACCAAAGTACTTACAAGCAAGCCCTAAAAACTTCCTAAAATGTTAAATCATGTTCTTCAAAATCATAAATTTGACCCCAAAACTTTTCAATTTCTCGCAATTGAGTCCTTTTATATTTCTTTTTCGGGCCATAAAATCTGACCAATAATTCTCTTAATTTCTAAATTCTTATTTCCAAAAATACTGAATTTCAGGGGTGTTATAGACTTCCCCCTTTAAAGAATATTGGCCCCAACTTCTATTCGATTACTGTTCTGACAAGTAGGATTGCTTCTCCAAGTCCCAATGCATTTTCATGCTTATCAGATGGACTGTATCTCTTGACTTGTGCACCTCACCAGCGAACTTCGTTCCATTTCTTCTGGTACATATATTTTCTTAAGGAACAGAAGGACATCTTGATCTTTGGTATTGAACTCAGATCTCCAAAAACTTCCAACCTTTCGTTTTTGTTCGAACATTTATATATCTTTGGCTTAGGCTTATCGCATTTTATCCTATGATTCAGACTGCACTTATCTCTACAATCCTACTTCCATTTTACTTTAGTCAACGTGTTAGCTAATTATAAAGTTCTTTGTAGTTTTTGTTAACAGCTGACAAGATACAGAAGACTATGAATTTCTATCATGTTTTCTGGTCTCTTCCGGTTGACTACCCTCTCTATCTTAGAGGGATCAATCTTCTATTCCCAATCGCCATTTGGCAATCCCAACACAGTGTGTTTATTATTAACCCTATTTCTAAGGGTGATCAAACTTTTCTACTAAACCATAGTCTCGAATTGTACATTTAATTCGGGAAATACAACAAGTAATAGAATGCAAAATACCAAGATCATATATATATAGCATTATCAGAGATTTCAGAGATAGAAACTGTACCTCATGCCATCTCAGTAGGATCTGGTACTTCATCTCCCATCAAGGCATATGCACGGGCTCGCATTTTTGGCCTCCCACTAGTTGCCGCTACTTGCTTCCCTTTTTATGTAGGTGTTGACCCTTTTCTTTTGGGGCAATCTCTTAGGAAGTGCTGGTCGCTATCGCTACATATATATCTACCCTGCTTCTTCCAACATCCATACTCGTCATGGTTATATCCTCCACAAAATCCATAGAGTTTTCAAGCTATTACTTGAGCCACATTTGCAGTCTCACTAGATTGATGGGCTCAATGGACAGTGCCTTTAACCTGGAGTCTCGGTTGCTTTCTTCCAATATCACTCTGTTCCTCAAAGCGTATCTTATCCTTACGGCCCTTACTCTCAATCTTTTGGATTTCTTGCAGCTCTGAGTCCAGTTTTAGTGCTCGGCTTACTGCCATATTGAGATTTGCCAAGTCACAAATGGCCAATCCTTGCCTAAGCTATGGCCGCTGCCCTTGTAAGAATCGTTAAACTTGTTGACCTTCACCATCTTGTATGTAAGGAGCGTATTGCATCAATTGGCTAAAAGTAGCCTCATACTGACTTACAGACTGTGTCCTTTGTACCAGGTCCATAAATTCCCTTTCCTTGGTCTATTTCACTATTTTTGGCACAAATTTGCTCATAAAGTCTTGGGTGAAATTCTCCTAAGTTCAAAGGGTTCCTTCAGCCGTCCATCTTCGATCAATAATCTTCCACCAACTCCGGGTGGAACTCTCCAAAAGGAATGCATCAAATTGAACCCTCCATTCATCTGAGTAGTGCAATATCTCAAAAATAACTTCTAAACTCTCGATCCATTCCTCAGCATTTCTATCATTAGGACCTCTCAAGAACTTTAAGGGATTGAAACGAAGAAATCATTCCAAGGCTCTATCTTCTGAAACCACATCTGCTACCTCCGCTCTAGCCACTAGTTGCCTGCGTCTCCTCTCGTGGACCAGGCCCTGCCGGGGGATCTACTGCCGGTTGATCCATCGGAGGAGTTTGAGAAACTTCCTCTTCGAGTATTGGTTGAGGATGGGCAGGTGCTTCTTGCCTAGGAACTTGTCGGTTAACGACCCTTTGCCCAGGAGGTCTACCCCGTCGTCCTGTTCTAGAAGGAATAGGTGTCTCTAAACTTCCTTGCGACGCCATCACAACTACTAACTCTACCAAGCTTCTACAAAAGAGAAGAGAAGAATCAGATAAGATCAAGTGAGACTCTTAGACATATAAGTCTAATCATTCTACAATACCACAAGATCCCATAAACGTCCTGCAGTATGCAAATCATCTCACTAATAGCAACTGATCAATCTCATCTTAAATCCTCGAATCACTTTCGATAAATAAAAACACCTACAATTGGTACTCAAACTAACCAAAATAAGAAATCATTCACAAATTCTAATATTGTCAAATGATACACAATGCCTAGATTATCAATAACCTAGGCTCCAGTATCCATTAACTCATTCATATCTTAAACATTCCACAGTCACACTTAACTCTACTATCCAAGATTTCCATATTCGAGGTTCATATCATAGCATTGCTTGGGCCTTCCAAACCCAAGCTGTGATACCACCTCTGTGGTGCCCCCACTTGGGATAGCACCTAAGCTGAGGTGCCTACTCAGTTCAATCTTAATTCAAGCTAAGAAGTAAACTATACAATCAATAATCCCGTCATAAATTTTTTTTTTCAAAACTTATCAAATAAATATAGCAGCGGATTCCAACTTAAATAACCTGTAACATATAACACACAATACTGTGCTACCTACCACAAAATCTTAAAGTCAACTTATCAGAAGCAGCGGAATTCAAACTTATCTAACTCGATAAACCATTAAGTAAATGCCATGATTCATGTTCTAATATAACAAAATATTTACATCCCACAAGTCATCCATATCAACATGACATATCACGACATCTCGAGTCCATACTTAGCTATCAGATGATGCCATATATATATTCAACATCTGATCTATTACAAAATATACTTTTAACCATCCTAGAGTTTAAATCCTTCCCTTAGTCCCTGTCTAAGAGGATCAAAATAAACAAGGGGTATGTCCAAAGGACTTAGTGAGGGGTAACTGTAAGCATATTAGAAAGAATATGTTGAGGAAGAATCAACTCAACAGACTGTAAATCAACAGTTAATAAGAACATATCAGAATACGGTCAGATAGTCAGACAGGTAGTTAGTCAGTCAGTCAGGCAATCAGTCAGTCAGTCGAGTAGTCAATTAGTCAGGAAACAATCAAAATCAATCAATAAACGAATTAGATCAATCGAATCAATCTAATCGATCATATCAAAATAATCCCATCAGTCACTTAACGGCTCATCCTGCTTTATAGTTGGGAACAACATATAAGCTTGTCCCACTTTACAGCTGGGAACAACATATCGGCTCATCCTGAGATTAACAGTTGGGAACGACATATTAGCTCGTCCCTAGCTTAACAGCTGAGAACAACATATCGGCTCATCCCGAGTTTAACAGCTGGGAATAACGTATCAAATCAGTAACAGATAATGGATAGTCGGATATCAAATCAATAGGTAACAATACAGATGGATAATAGATGTCAATTGAATGATAACCCTGACAGGGGTATACACATACAGACAGTTCAGAACAATACAGAAATCCCGACAAGGCCACAAATAATAGAACAAACGGAACAGATAACATAATGGTACATATACTGGATAGGAGTTCTGGATGCCAGAACAGACATAAATAAATCGATATCAAAGGTAACCCTCACAGGGGTGTTCAAATAAGATAACAAATAACACTCGAAATTCAAACACATTTCATATTCCAATAACATATCAGAGTA
This sequence comes from Jacaranda mimosifolia, assembly GCA_018894105.1. Classification (NCBI taxonomy): domain Eukaryota; kingdom Viridiplantae; phylum Streptophyta; class Magnoliopsida; order Lamiales; family Bignoniaceae; genus Jacaranda; species Jacaranda mimosifolia. The sequence goes on from CM032124.1 coordinate 13,632,287, forward strand.
CCATACAGAAATAGAAAACCCACACAAGTGCTTATCACAATAACAAATAATTAGGAAAGGTACCAGATTGGCAGATCTTCACCTCTGTAATCTCAGAAGTGCTACCACAGTCAGCAGCCTATTGGTCTGTGGGACCTACTTCGTCGTTACCTATCCAAAAAGTAATATTTATAATCAAAATCCATACTTAATTCTATTAATCACAATTATACCATTAACAATCCAGAATCACTAATTTATCAATTAATACGGTATCTCATTCCTATTTCAAGGTCATGGACATAATCCTAAATCACATCATATGATTAATCCTTACATAATCAATTCCTAATCAAATGCCTTTTAATCTTATAATATAATCCTTCATACTATTTAAATCCAAGTTTTGGCATTTTGCATAAGTTCAGCTTTACTCATTCCATACTCCTTGTATAGGGATCAACATATATATATATATATAAACATATCATCTCTTCCTAAATTCCTATTCTTGGCAAGGTACAATGCTAAATTAGGAAAGGTACAACACATGCAACATATATATATATATTAAAGGTACAACTAAATCCAAATGCCAAAGCTTGCTATCGGAGTATTAGAACCACAAACCAATTCCACAGTTGCGATCGTCACGTCGAGGAGGTGAAATCGGTCTGAGGTCGCCGGAGCACCATCAGAGCGCCACCGTTTGCCATTGCCAGAAAATTATGAAATCACCACTGTTCTTCTCCTTTCGATGAGAGTTTCCAAAGGTACCCTTGGTTTCCAAAATAGCCATCGAAAAACTCTTCAAAACCACCTTGAATCCTTCACGGTTCAAAGCTTCGCCACCGATTTTCGCCGTCTCTGCCACATATCTCTGCCATGCAGTGCTACCACTTTATTCCCCTCATCGAGTACTAGCTAAACCACCCCTTAGATGCTCCATTTGATGCCAGAAATTAAGTGACCTAGCTGCTCACCGTGAGGTATTATTTCGGCCGTTCTCTGTTGCTCGATTCCGACCGTCTTCCGCCACGTGTGGGGGTGCAAGTGGAGTGCTGGAGGTGAGGGGAGTTGGGTTGGGTGGTTAGTTTGGAGGAAGAAGGGTTGCCGGTGGTGGTGGTGGTCCGTGGGAGAAGGAAAGAGAGAAAAAGAAAGAAGAAGAAGAAGAAAGAAGAAAGAAGAAAGGAAAAGTGGAGAAAAAATCTTGCTGCCCGTTCTTAAAAAAAAAAAATCAAAATTTCCTATATTTTGATTTTGTCTCTGAAGATTTCCAAAAGACTAAATCAAGCTCCTTGAATTCCTGGAAAATTGCAGTTAACCCCATTGACCAAAGTACTTACATGCAAGCCCCAAAAGCTTCCTAAAATGTTAAATCATGTTCTTCAAAATCATAAATCTGACCCCAAAACTTTCCAATTTCTCGCAATTGAGTCCTTTTGTATTTCTTTTTCGGGCCTTAAAATCTGACCAATAGTTTTTTTAATTTCTAAATTCTTATTTCCGAAAATACTGAATTTTAGGGGTGTTACATTTATATTAATATTTATACTAAAAGTAAAATGCTGGTCAATTCTATTTTAAGAATATTTATTATGTGGCAATGATATGGATAATCAACATTTTCCATCTATAATTTGCTACAAAAATGAGTTGTTGTGTAATTAATATAAAATACTATCTTAAATGATTTTTTAGTAACTCTATATCTAATATTGGTAAGTACTCTATATATCTATACGAAAAATAATAATCCAAAAAAAAGGTGAAGCTACCTTAATAAGATGTTATTTTTATTATATGTATAATAAAAAGCTTTTCATATTACTATGGTATATATATCTTGATGCGCGTGGCTATAGTGGCCACGCATGTGAGGAGAAATTTTGTGTTTTTTTTCCCTCTCCCCCTCAAAACGACATCGTTTCTTGATTTTCTATACTTAAACATGTGTACTCTATGCTAATTTTGTAGAACGTGGGTTTGGTTTTTCCGAACGAGGTTAGAAGAAAATGCCCGTTTTGGGATTTCTTTTTTTCACATAATCAGAAGAAAATATCTTCTCTAAGTTTCTCTTAGCTTCCTCTGGTTTTGTACGGTTGCTACAATATCAATTTACAACTATTGGCGATTCACCTTTCCTGATATTTGATTGTGACTTTTTCGCAGCGATTCTTTTCAATACTTTCCACTCTCAGAAGAGATGAAGAAACGGATGGCGTTGGCCTGGGGTGTTGCAGTCGTATGTTTTATAGTACTAATGTTAGTCACCCCGGCAATTCTTTACTCCCAAGAATACCACGATTTCACCGATAAATGTAAATTCTTCGGTAGTTTGTTGCTTTCCTTTCATAGCAGTCAACTTCTTTTTTTGTTAGTTTTATTTATTTATTTATTTTCATTTCCTCTTTGATTTTTAGTAGTTTCAAAGTTGCTTTATCTAAATTTGGAATTTCTAGAATTCTAATAGAATCCTAGATGTATCACTTTTCCGTGTATCTAGTTTTTAGCTCACTTATTATTTCTTTCTTTAAAGTATTTATTGGGTTCTTGTGTGCATGAATGACATATGTAGATAATTGTTGCAAAGTTATGTTTGACTTGTATTTATACGACCACAATTTTATAGACAGTTTTTGTAACACCCACATACGCGATAGTACCTAAGCTGAGGCGCCACTTCGTTCAATCTTAAATTGAACCCACAAACAAACAATAGACCCAAAAGATTCCAAACTTAATTTATCAAAGCAATAGAAATTTCAAACTTAACTGACACGACAAACCATCAAGTACATACTATGATTCATTTTCTTATATCTAACAAAACATTTACATGCTTTAAGTCATTAACATCAACATGACATATCACAACATATCTAGGGTATACAAAATGTCCCAAAAGAACCCGTAAGAATATACAATTGTTTTCTATTACAAAATGTCTTTGCCCATCCAAGCCTGGAGTTCTAGTTCATCACTTAATCTTGTTTGAGAAAATCAAAGAAATATAGGAGGTAAGTCTAAAGGACTTAGTGGGGTATAATCTTAATCATAAGCAATGGGGATCTGTTGAGGACGAATCAACTTAGCATATCATAATTTAATGTTTAGAACAAGAACAATATCATATACAAATAATAGTTTGAGCAGATATGAATCTCTCATTCCTTATCACTCCATGAACAGTGTACAAACGATCTGATACGGTTAGAATAAACAAGCCAAAGTCATATGCAGTTCAACAAAACCAACTTGACATGTGTAACATAACAATTCTTATTCCAATCATTCAGCCATATCCAAGCGTGACAGCTTGACACATGGAAGATGCCTAGGATTATCACTTGCACATCACAGACAGATGGTAGATACCTAAGAGTATCCCTAGCATATTACTGATAGATGGTAGATATCTAGGAGTATCCCTAGCATATCACTAACAGATGTCGACAAGGCAAACGATAATAGTACAGAACAATATAGAGCAATATAGACAACAGAACAAACATACAACAGAATAGTCCGACAATCAGACAGTCGGATAACAAAACTGTCGGATAACATTTAATAGACAAAAGTTCTAGGCACCAGAACAAATAGAAAATAGAATCATAATTAGGAAGTAACCTTCACAGGGGTGTCCGGATCAATTAACAGATAATCAAGTGAGATCTCAATAGTTCATAGATTTCAATAATATAATATAGTTAGTATAGAAACAGGAACCCTTGCAGGGGTTTATCACAATAACAAAAGAGTAATTAATTCCACATTGGCAGAACCTCACCTCCGTAGTCTTAGAAAACTGCAACCACAATCAGTAGTCTATTGGTCTGCGGGACCTGCTCCTTTGTCACATAACTAAAGGAATAAATTCACAATCAAATCTTTATTCGACCTCAATAGCCTCCAATAATTATAGTGTTCTTAGTGATACAAACAATAGATATAATCGATTTCTTAATTACTTAATTAACCTTATACCAGTGTCCCAAATCATCAATAACAGGCCAATTAGCTTAATGACCCAATTATTACCATTTAGGTCCCAAATTCATAAAATTAGGGTTTTCTCTTACAATTAACTCAATAATTCCCAATATTTTCATAAAATAATATAATCCAAGTTGACTGAACCCATACTAGGACATGCATATATCGAGTCTTAGTCCCATAACATCTCAAATCACCTAATTATTATTTCTCAAGTTCCAATTTCATAAAATCATAGATTAATCACTTAATTAACTTAATTAATCCTTACTTATCATCTACTTATCCATAATATAGGCCCACTATGTGATTTCCTAATCCATGCATAGGAATAGATATAAGTCAACCATATATGAATCCTCATAATACAAGATTAAAGGAATTATAATACAACATATGCATATATATATATAAACATTCCATCCAATTTCTAATACCCACGATGTGATTATCAGAGCCTTGAAACCACGAACTAAGACCACCGTTACGACCATCACAACAAGCTGCAATTTTTCCCAACTTCGCTGCCACACCGCCATCGCCATCTACTGTTGCCGAAAAAAAACAAATCTCACCACCTAAACATACCTTTCTTCCTCCTAAATCTAATGCCACTACCAATCTTAGCTTTTGTTGCCAAAATCACCCTCAAATCACACCTCAAAGTCTCAATGCCACCTTTCACCATTGCATCGATTTCTCTAATTTTCGTCGCTGTCGTCGCGCTAATTGCTAGGCAAGGGTACCAGAGTGATCTTTGAGCTGAGGGCTGTCTAGAACTTTACCCAAAATCTGCCTTCGCTGTTGTTCCACCATCGCTCGTCATCTCCACTATAGGCAATTTCCAGATCGTGTTTTTCGGTGGTCCGTCGCCTGAAACTCCATGCATGTGGTATGGATGGACTCTGGGAAGAGTGGGAAACAATGTCATATAAGTAGCTTTGGTCGTCAGGGTGTCTCCAGTGTGGTTTGTTGGAGTGAGAAATGAGGGGTTTTGGGTGAGGAAAAGGGGGGAAAATGGGGTTAAATGTAATTATCCCATATACATAATCAACTATTCCTAAATTACTAATTGACCCCAAGAATTTCTTCAGCCAGCAATTGAGTCCCTCCAATTTTGAAGGAGCAGGACTTGACCCTAGTTAACTTGAAACTACCATGCAACCCCAAAACCTTTGGAAGTTTGCTAAATTAGTTTTTCTCAACCTTTCAAATTGACCCCAAAACTTTTAAAAATTTTGCAATCAAGTCCTTTTTATTTCTTTTTCGAGCACTAAAATTCGACCAATCAATATCTTGATTCATAAATTCTTATTTTTTGAAATATCAAAATTTAGGGGTGTTATAGTTTTTTGTTGTGTGAATGCTAATATGAATTCGACTATGGATTAAAAATAAAATATATGCAAATTTTGTTTGTTTTCCCTTTCTTTTTCTTTGTGAAGGTTTCTGATGTTAAATGTATTACTAAAATAGATAATTAGTTGTTTCTAACGTGAGAGATATAATTTGATTCTAGAGCCAGGGTCATGAATTTGCAAATGCATATTAGAAATGTTGTTGTTATATTTGGTTTGTGTAATTAGTTATTATTATTATTGTTTCAAGAAATTTAGAGTTACCTAACAGAGCTGCTTTTGTTTGCTTGTCATTTGATTTTTTCAAGAATACCGAACACATTGAATGTGTTTCCAACTTTCGCTTCTTTGTTGTTGGTCTAATTGGACTTGTACTTTGCTATTACAATAACTTCTTTAAGCTACGGTATCATGATTTTGTTTTCTTACACAAAGCACGAGAGACTTAGGTAGTTGGGGTGCATATGGCTTGATAGGGGAAGTTTACTTAATAACAGAATGATACTGCACTTATATATCTTTTGATATGGAGCATTTCTAATACACATATATTTTATCTCTTTCTTGTGTTGTAGTTTGAAGTCAATAGTGCTATGTGAGTAGTTGCTGGGGAAGATAGCACAAAAATATAAGTCTTGAATTAACAGGAATTAAGAGTATCTATCCATGCCCATCGACTATTCCTTTAAAGTGACACATATCTCTCTTTAGATGTTCTCTTTTTTCTTTCATACTATCTTCATTGTGATTAGGCTGTGTCCTAATCTCGCATGTTTTCTTTTTCATTCTTGTCTACCTTGAACATTTTGTCTATCTTTGCACAACCCTTCTACATTAGTTGCTACTTATATTTTTTCCTCTTGCTTGCTATCGAGATTGCACTTCTAACCTATCCAGTGCTGATGGCTTTTGAATATCCTCTTGTATCAAGTAATTCTTTTTCTTCTTTGCTTAATTCTTTCTTCTTTCTTTTTTGTTTCTTTTTTTCCTTTTTCTTTTTTTGATGGAATAATACGTAACATGTTCTTTCTATAAGCACTTAATGTAGGTCCTTATTGAATTTTGTGCACTATATATTGTAAAGTCCATGTTGATGAGCATCTTTCACTTGTTTGTTTCTTTATCTTTTCATGACAAAATTTTAGAAGAAATACTTGATCTATAATATCAATACGACTTTAGTGCTTCAATATTTATTGTTCTAAAAAAGTATAGTATTATTGTGCAGTTTGATTTTGTCCCTATTGGCGAGGATCAGAAGCAACAACTCGAGCTGACTCAAGTATTAGTTGAACGTGTTAACTATCTCTATGGAGAAAGGAGACGAGAGAAATGGGAACGGTAAGGCGCATTATAGTTCAAAGTTTATGATTGGATTTTTTTCCTTGTCTATAATGTTAGCCTTTCGTCCCAAATTTTTTCCTGTTATTCTTTGTGTCTTCTCCTTGGGCATTAGGAAAACTACATGATTTGATTAATCAACTTTTTTTGGCCAAAGGCAAGGTGGTGCTATTTTTAAGGTGCGTTTTCTTCATTTATTAATTATGCAATACAATTCTAAGATACATGCCAAGTTGGAGATTGATTAACTTATGCTTTAGTGATGTGATAGATGTAGGTTCGAAAACCCCTTATACTACATACTGGAGCTTGTGTGATGTCCCTCACTGATGGTCTTCCCAAGGTTATGATTAGTAATAACTTCTTATTATCTTTGCAATAAGGGAATTGACAACTTATTGATGCACAAGAGAAATTTAGCTCACCTAAAATTGTTGTTCCACATTTACGACATGATTGAATGGCCCTACCTTTATGGATGTTTTCCAAATAGCGATGTCTTTCAGAAAAATAAAGACAATTGTCTTTTCAAGAATGTTGAATTAAAATGATTATTGGCTCTTTTTGCAACTACGAATCTCATGTGTGGTAATGTGACAGACCATCATGTTAAATCTCTAAAAAATTAACTTAATGGTTGCAATGCTTAGGGGACTTCATTTGAAAATGAAAGAAGCTGCTACTTGAAAAGAGTCATGCATGCCTCATGATCTTGAGTTAGGACTCTTTCTAGACACTACAAAGTTTTTAATTCTTATCTAAAACCATTGAGATCAATGCATTTAGTTATAAATAGATGCTCTTTCTATTGTAGCTTTATATATAGTGTCTCCATTTCTATTTCTATTTATCTAATTAGGACCTTATAACACAAAAAGTGATGAGTGCATCTTACATAATCCTGATTCAAATTAGACTGAGTTTTGGGATTTCCCCTTAGATAACAAGGTAGAAAAGAGATTTTTCTTTTATTCGATATCTCTCATTGTTTTGGTCCTAAAATATTCACTTCATGAATTGAAATCTTTGATGAACTGTAAATTTCTTACATGCCATGGTTCAAGTGGGTTAAAGTATTTCACTAGCATTTTATTATAATCTTCAATGAGATTAAAAAGTTAATGTTGCCAAGGTTTTTGGTATTCTTGTTACGTTTTCTAACCAAGTGTATGTGTTCTCCTGTGAAGTAAAAATCCATTACTTGCACTTGTTTGTCCAATTCTCTTCCTTCACAAAATATGTTGTTTCAGCACACACCAATCATCTGCATAGTGCATGAGTTGGAATATGTTTCACTTTATGGCAAAGCTTCTCATGGTTTCTCTAGCTTTTGTCGATGCGCGTGGCTATAGTGGCCATGTGTGTGAGGAGAAATTCTGCATTTATTTTTTGCCTCTCCCCGATCAAAATGATGTCGTTTCTTGATTTTCTATGCTTAAATATGTGTATTCTATGCTGATTTTGTAGAACATGGGTTTGATTTTTCTGAACGTGGTTAGAAGAAAATGCCCTTTTTGGGATTTGTTTTTTCACATAATCAAAAGAAAATATTTTCTCTAAGTTTCTCTTTGATTCCCTTGGTTTTGTATGGTTGCTACGATATCAATTTACAACGATCGGCGATTCACCTTTCCCGATATCTGATTGCGACTTTTCTGTAGCGGTTCTCTTTAATACTTTCCACACTTAGAAGAGATGAAGAAATGGATGGCATTGGCATGGGGCGTTGTAGTCGTATGTTTTGTAGTACTAATGTTAGTCACTTCGGCAATTCTTCAGTCCCAAGAATACCACAATTTCATTGATAAACGTGAATTCTTCGGTAGTTTGTTGCTTTCCTTTCGCAGCCATCAAGTTCTTTTATTGTTAGTCCTATTTATTTATTTTCATTTCCTCTTAGATTTTTAGTAGTTTCAATGTTGCTTTATTTGAATTTGGAATTTCTAGGATTCTAATAGAATCCTAGATATATCACTTTTCTGTGTATCCAGTTTTTAGCTCACTTACTAATTCTTCCTTTAAAGTTTTTACTGAGTTCTTGTGTGCATAAATGGCATATGCAGATAATTGTTGCAAATTTGTGTTTGACATGTATTTATACGACCACAGTTTTATAGACAGTTTAAGCGTTCTATTGATTTTTTTTCCACTTTTTTCGTGTTATGGAATTCATTTAACTTGTGTTTTTTTTTTGTTTTTATTATTTTTTTTGGTTCAATGTTTTGGTGGTCACTTATGATTTATTTTTTATGATTAAATTAAACATTTTCAATATTTAAATTATAATTAAAATTAAATAAAATAATTTTAAAATTTAAATTTATTGTCTATAAAATGTATGGATTCAAAGCTATTTTTTTTTATAAAAATAAACTATATTAATAAATATTTTTCTTTTCAAATTCACTAATTTAGTAATCTTGATTAAATGATCAATTGAGACATGCATCAAAATCTTTTTTCTTTTATTTGTATGTGAATTTTATTTTAAAAAGGTTTAGATTGTGCCTAACCAATGTAATATAAATTATTTTAATTTTTATTGTATAATATATTTGTTCAAGTTCTCTCCCTCCCTATTTATATACATAAGTTTATATGTGAAATTAATATATATATATAAATTAGTTTATATATGTATTATCGGCTTGATGCATAGAGTATTAATTTTTTAGTAATCTCTCTCTCTCTCTCTCTCTCTATTTATATATATATATGTATCTTTGTAAAACGCCTAAAATTTGGTATTTTGGAAAATAAGAGTTGAGGAATCAAGAAATGGGTTGGACGAATCTTGGGGCTTGAAAAAATAAATAAGAAGGACATAATTACAAGAAAATTTGAAATTTTGGGGGTCAATCCCTAATTTAATAAAACCTAGTTGGACTGAACTTGAAAGGTTTGGGGTTTGCATGGTATATATTCTTGGTCAAAGGGGCTAATGTCATGCACTCATATTATCTTAGGGATGGATTGAAAGATTTACAACTTTGAAGGATTTAATTGAGGGCTGAGGAAAATTCTGGGGTCAATTTGAAAGAGAGGAAAAGTTCAATTATATATATATATATATATATCATATTTCATTTCTTTCCCCATTTTAATCATCTTTTCCATTGAGACCCTCCATGCTCTCTCACTAGTGATCACCTCCGACCACACCTCGAAACAAAAATCTAAACCAGCCAAAACATTCCTCACCTTCTTAGGAATAGAATGGTACCACATGCAACGTGAATCACCGGTAGACGGTGAGGTAGCGGTGGTTTGAGAAAACAACTATGGCAAAGATGGCAGGTTCACCATTTTAATGACTATTCACGGAGGACCAAGGTGGAGTCTTGACAGGTTTAGCTTGTAGAACACTTGGGTACATTCAATTTTGGAGTTGGACCACCAGCGAAGGAGAATCGATAGTGGTGGCACGGTGGAGAAAGAGACCCAATTGGGGTTTTTTGGTCAATTGACCCTCGATTCGGCGGTTAAAGGGGAAATTGAAGTGTGCATTGTGTTTGTTGAGCTGAGACACATCTTTTGGTGGTGGTAGTGACCATCGCCAACAACGGCGGTGAAGAGATAGTGTCATCTCGTCATTGCAACGGTTGTGACGGTGTTGTTGGTTCGAGAATCTTAGGTTTCGTTGATCGAATCGTGGGTAAAAAGGGTTGAAATGGGGTTATGCTTATATATACGCATATGTTGTACTGCTAATTCCACCACCTTGTGTTATGCCAAGAATAAAAGAATAAAATATGATTGACGCATATATTTTCCATGCATAGAGTATTATATAGTTAGTGTACTCGGATATGTCATATTATATGCCAAATTTGAAGTAATAAATTTATTAAGTGATTAAACCTTGATTCATGAATTTAAGATCTAAAAGGCATTGGTCGGAATTAACTGTGAAGAATTAAGCTATTATTGTGATTTTAGGATGATATTATGAGAAAGATTATGTAATTTAGGACTAGTTTATGTTATGTTATTAGACTTGGTATGAAAATTGGGATTATTTTGGCAATAGCAGCCTTCATGGCCATTTTGGGCTAGTAGTACCATTTAAGCCCTGAAACTATCATGTTAATCAAAAAATTAGTGATTTTGGGTTAATGGTAAGTAAAATAGTGACTATTGAAGTCAAATGTAGATTTTGACTATAAATATACTCTTTCGGTTAGGTGACGAGGAAATGAGTCCAGCGGACCAGTAGGCTATTGATTGTGACGGCCTTTTGAGACTTTAAAGGTGAGGGTATGCCATTCTGGCCTTGTTTGTATATATATGTTCTTGTAGAATGATCCTTATATAAGTCCAATTTGATTGTACGGAACTACTTTTGATTGTTGAAATCGCACTCGCTTGAGTATTGGTTCTTGATATTGTAATTGTTCTTACTTACGTGTTCAATTGTTATTTATTACTTGATACTTGTACCCCTGTAAGGGCTTACTGCTTTGGTATTTGTATTGATGAACCTGTCTGTTATCCATTTCAAAAACCCTGTGAAGGTTTAACCTCTTGGATATTTGTTTGTATGCCTTGTGAGGATCTACCAATCTAGTTTTTGCTTTATAATCCCCTGTGAGGTTTCAATATACTTTCTTATGGGAAATATGTGAACTTCAATCGTTGAATTCCTCGTAGTATTGGTTACTTATTTCGGATACCCCTGTGAGGGTTTGTTTCATTAATTCTGGCTTTTGTTATTGTTTAGTACAATCCGTGACCTTGTTAGAATACTTGAATTCATTATGTATTTCAGCTGATTGACCTTGTGGCATTCTTGAATCTATCATGTATATGGGGTATTTAGCATTGATGACATAATTGATTATTAATTGTATTAGCGGAACGCCAATCCCAGCAGAATGCTTGGATTATTATTACAGAATGACCTTGCTGGCTAGTGTATTGTATATATTGTTGTTCCACACACGTAGCTTGTTATATTCATGTTGATTGATTAAAAGTTAAATTCATATCTGTTGGCATTATATTAATTCAACCCATGCAGACACCTTTGGGAAGTTCAACCCAGAGGGATGCCATGGGAAGTTGGGCCCGGGGCTAGGTTTGAAAAGATGGCTAGGCAGAATGGACTGATGTTACAGATCTTCCGGCTAGTACCCACCTACGATCCTTACTCAATAGGGAGCTGGAGGTAGCCAATTGTAAGTAACGGGATCCTACATGTGGCCGACCATGCCATAAAAGCAAGTGTTACATGCTGAGCTAAGTGCTCAAGCAATGGAGAGACAAGAAAATCTTGTTTGTACTATACCGTGCCAGTATTAGTGGTTACATATTGATCTAGGAGTAATAAGGTTGGAATGACCAACAACCTGTTAAATTTGATATCATGTGTTATGATTGTATATGTAGTCTACACCTGATCGAGATAGCTATCTAAGAGATGCTATGAAGATGTTAGTATGAAACTTAAGGTACTTGGTTGTACAAACTATGCTATGGAGTGATATTTTGGGTTAGTGCAAGTTGTTCTTTTTTTCCCTTTAGTTGGTTAAATTCTTGATTCCCCTGTTATTATTTGATTTAAATTTCAAGCTTGAATTGGTGGTACCTCCGCTTGGGGGTCATCCTAAGTGGGGGTGCTACAAAGCTAGTATCAGAGCCTAGGTTATCGATGTCCTAGGTGTGAAACACTATTGGAATTAATGGCTAACTTTTGTTTAGGTTAGTTAGGATACGAATCTTGGGAATTATGGACATATTAGAAGGTTTCATGGGATGTAAGGGAATTGGGAATAGATTTAATAATCTGGTGTTAATGAAATAGATTTGATAATTTTTGTATTAGGGGATGGCTAACAATCATAAGAAAGAAGCATGGAGTCCCTAGACGAGAGGATTGAGGTTTAGAATGAGAGAAAGTGAGCTTGCTAAGGATATGTCAGACGCTCAAGGATAGGTTATGCAATCAGCTTGAGTCACTCATGCAAAGTCGAGCAGAGTCAGCCCATTTAAAAGTGATATTGTGTTCTAGGTGCTACCTCATGGAGAAGTTTGTGGAAGACATTGAACGAGAAGGAGAACATGTTAGGATAACAGAGGTATCAGTGCAAGGACTTCGTGCCATATGAGCCCAAATGATGGAGGATCTAGAGGAAACTCAGATGATGAGTAAGGTTCATTCTAAGAAGTTACATAGTGCTAAAAAGTGATTACCTTAGGATGAATGAATTCTAGCTAATTGCTTACGGATGAAAATTTGGTCATGTGGATATGCAAGAAAAGGATTAGTGAGCGTAGCAGTATATTTAAGAAACACATTATTATTATTATAACTGAGTGAAGTTTTGGCTTATGTGAAAATCAAAATCTAATAGTGTGTCTAAAGGTAAGGGGTGACATGACGGAAATATAAATGTCATAGATAGAATGTCGTTAAGAAAAAGAATATATGACGCGCATATACAATTATGGCACGGTTGGTAGATTATGTTGACAAGAGATATGAAGATAGGAAATTGAGACTATAGGCTATAGAAATTAAGAAATAACCAATGACGAGAGGATATATTTTTAGGGCAACTAGTGTATGATCCAGTAATCTAAGAATGTCAAGCATAGGGCTCTCTGAATTTCAAAAAGGTGAAATTTAGAGAAATAATTCACGTTTAAACGTATTTTACGAGATTTTAGAATTATAAAACTAAGATTCTCCCAAACAAAGTTGCATTTGATGATTTAAAAGGTTATATGGATAGATTAATATTGGATAAATTTGCATGGTGTGACTCAAACGATATAGTTATTTGGAGTTTAGTTGTTGGTAACAATAGAGTTATAAGAAATCATTGAAAAGATTGAAGAAGTGAAATTGGACGGAGCAATAAATTGCAATTGAGGACGGTCGCATTAGAAATATCCCATGGGAAGAACCGAAGGTGATATTAGGCCTTATTTCTCCTCTGCTCATAGATCAAAAATAGAAAGATTTGTGGTATAAACTTAGTGGAGTGAAAGGACGGATCTTAAAACTCTATTGATGAGGAAATAAGGTTAGTGATCTTAGGAGCACAACAGAAACTACATAAAGGATAGCCACGAGGAATCTCTAGAGTTTTACCCCATTGAAAGGATTAGATAAGTAAAACATAAGGGTTTGGACTAAAGACTAACATTTGGAGTATCAAGTAACTTGATGACTAAAAGAAATAAGTATCTGTTTATTTTTCTTAGGAGGTATCTTGCATCACCGATAAGAATCAGTAGAATAATAGTAAGAGCTTGACAAAACCCATCAAGTTTGAGAAGTTGGAAAACATTTTCTCTATAAGATATATAACCTAATGCACATGTTTGGGGTGATTAGAATCAAAGTTAAGAAAATGATACTACTGAATGAGAAACTCAAGGAAAATGTGGGCCAAGAATTTGCCTTTTACTTGCAACATAGACATTATGAATTAAGATAAAGTTTTGGGATTGGTTACAAGGATCTTGATTAGGACCTTAAATCTCTTAAAATTTGAGAAACTAGCCATATTATATATATATATATATATGTGTGTGTTTAGGCTATGATCTCACAAACGTTACAGAAACCATTCCATCAAGGTTATAGACAATCAAGTGTGACCAGAAAATATATCAAAGTATAAAAGTTCTTGGAGTTCTCCAATTGATATTAATGGTATATCCAGATCTTTTCTAAATCAATAAGTGCATTGGTGAAATCAATTAAGGAAATGCTCGGTATATATATGCTTTATAAAAAAAACTTGGTATATAAGAATGATCACACATGCTTTTGAGAAACTTAAGTCAAAAGATAAACTATTGTGCTTATGTTCAGGATTATTGAAATGGTGATTGCTTAAATGAAATAGAGATATTATTTAATAGTTGAAAAGAGAAATTTTTGTTGATTATGTATGCATTGGCAAAATATGCTTTGGGTCAACCTAAGATGAACAAACACTTTGGGTTTGAAATGAAATTAATATATTTAGTGGTCGGCGAAATAAGTAAAGGATAAGTATAAATATCACAAGGATAAAGGAAAACATATAGCAGAAAGTTCCACTTAAGTTCTTGAATGTTAGTAGGGAGTTTGATCCTGCATAATCATGATTTTATATTTCGAGAGCAGTATCTAAAGAGCAAACGACATGTTGTTTATGATTATATCTAGTATGTTTAATTTTTGTCAACTTATAGCTAGCTATTTGGGAATGTATAACTTGTTTCAAGGACTAGTATGTTAAGTCTAAACTTGACTACTTTTTGATGTAAATATTATGTAAGTGTGAACTTGTGATGTTGAGTAATTATTTGTTACTACAATGACTTTATGGTGTTTTAAATAAGAGCATGCACTCTATCACAATTGAAAGGGAGAATATTTTAAGTACTGAGATAACAGGCAATAGAGACGACATGTGTGCTGGAGGAAGTGGGAGAGAGAATATTAGTTAGGCACTCAAGTTAAGATACACGATGCATTCGAGAAGCATAAAGATGTATTGGGACTTGAAAAAGCAATCCTAGTAGAATATAATGAAGAGATAATGTAGATCGACTGACTGAACCAACTTATTTTTTGCTAGTCAGAACAGTATCTAGATAAGAATCTAGGGACCAAATTCTTTTAGGGGGGAGGATTGTAATGCACCTAAAATTTGGTATTTTGGAAAATAAGAGTTGAGGAATCAAGAAATGGATTGGCCGAATCTTAGGGCACGAAAAAATAAATGAAAAAAACTTAATTGCAAGAAAATTAGAAATTTTGGGGTCAATCTGTAATTTAAGTAAACCTAATTAGACTAAACTTGAAAGTTTTGGGGTTTGAATGGTATATATTCTTGGTCAAAGGGGGAGGCATGCGCTCATAGTATCTTGGGGCTAGATTGAAAGATTTACAACTTTGAAGGATTCAATTGAGGGCTGAGGAAAATTTTGGGGTCATTTTGAGAGATAGGAAAAGTTTAATTACATATAAATTATATTTTCAATTCTTCCCCCATTTTCATCATCTTCTCCACCCAGACCCTCTATTCTCTCTCACCAGTGATCACCTTTGGCCACACCTCAAAACAAAAATCTAAACTAGCTAAATACTCCTCATCTTCTTAGGAGTAGAATGGTACCACGTGCAACGTGAATCACCGGTGGATGGCGAGGTAGCGGTGGTCCGAGAAATAGCTAAGGCAGAGATGGCGATTTCGCCATTTCAGTGACTTCTCACGGTAGACCAAGGTGGAGTCTTGATAGGTTTAGCTTGGAGAACACTTGGGTACCTTCAATTTTTGGAGTTGGACCATCGATGGAAGAGAATCGGTAGTGGTGCCATGTGGAGGAGAGAGAGACCCAATTGGATTTTTTTGGTCAATTGATCCTCGATTTGGCGGTTAAAGGAGAAATTGAAGTGTGCATTGTATTTGTTGAGCTGAGGCATATCTTCTGGTAGTGGTGGTGACCATCTCGGGCAGCGGCAATGAAGAGGTAATGTCATCTCCTCGTCACGATGGTGGTGATGGTGTTCTTGGTTCGAGAATTTAGGGTTTTGTTATTGAATCATGGGTAAAAAGGGTTGAAACGGGGTTATGCTTATATATATGCATATGTTGAACCGTTAATTCCACCAACTTGTGTTATGCTAAGAATGAAAGAATAAAATATGATGCATATATTTTCCATGCATAGAGTATT
The DNA here is from genome assembly GCA_018894105.1 of Jacaranda mimosifolia. Classification (NCBI taxonomy): domain Eukaryota; kingdom Viridiplantae; phylum Streptophyta; class Magnoliopsida; order Lamiales; family Bignoniaceae; genus Jacaranda; species Jacaranda mimosifolia. The sequence continues at coordinate 13,648,645 of CM032124.1, forward strand.
ATAGAGATAGTGTACCCGGATATGTCATATTATATGCCAAATTTGAACTAAATAAGTTTATTAAGTGATTAAACCTTGATTCATGAATTTGACCTAAGAGCCATTGGTTGGGATTAATTGTGAGGAATTAAGATATTATTGTGATTTTAGGATGATATTATGAGAAAGATTATGTAATTGAGGACTAGTTTATGTTTTGTTATTAGACTTGATATGAAAATTGGGATTATCTTGGCAATAACAACCTTATTGGCCATTTTGGGCCAGTAGTACCATTTAAGCCCTAAAACTATCATGTTAATTGAAAAATTAGTGATTTTGGGTTAATTGTAAGCATGATAGTGACAATTGAGGTCAAATGTAGATTTTGACTATAAATATACTCTTTTGGTTAGGTGATGAGGAAATGGGTCCAGCGGGCCAGTAAGCTATTGACTGTGATGGCCTTTTGAGACTTTAAAGGTGAGGGTCTGCTGTTCTGGCCTTATATATATATATGTTTTTGTGGAATGATCTTCTTGATATTGGAATTGTTCTTACTCGCAGGTTCAATTATTATATGTTACTTGATACTTGTACCCCTGTGAGGGCCTACCGCTTTGGTACTTGTATTGATTGGACCTGTCAGTTTCCCATTTGAAAAACCCCATGAGGGTTTAACCTCTAAGGTATTTGTTTTGTATGCTCTGTGAGTATCTAATAATCTGGTTTTTACCTGATAAACCCCTGTGAGGGTTCGGTATGCTTTCTTCTGGGAAATATATGAACTTCGATTGTTGAATTCTTCGTGCTATTGGTTACTTGTTTCACATACCCCTATGAGGGTTTGTTTCATTAATTCTTGCCTTTATTATTGTTTAGTACAATCTGTGGCCCTGTCGGAATACTTGAATTCATTCTGAATTTTAGCTAATTGGCCTTGTGGCATTCTTGAATCTATCATGTATATCGGTTATTTGACCTTGACAGCATAATTGATTATTGATTTTATCGGTTGGGTGCCAATCCCCATGGAATGCTTGGATTATTATTATAGAATGGCCTTACTAGCTAGTGTATTGTATATATTTGTTCCAGACACATACCTTGTTATATTCATGTTGATTAATTAAAAGTTAAATTCTTATCTATTGACATTATATCAATTCAACCCATGGGGACACCCTTAGGAAGTTCAACCCAGAGGGACATCATTGGGAAGTTAAATTCTTCTTTATTGTTAAATTTTGGATGATAATTTTATCGAAGAAAAATACAAGTTAATTCCCGATGGATTGGGAATAGTTAAACCCATAGGATAAAAAGAGAATGGTTAAACCCATATTTTTGGTGATGGAATTTCCATCACTAAGTTATACCAAATATTGGTTTTGGGAATGTACTTGACATGAGAATGTCAATTTCATTCCCACTTCATTCTTGCATATCAATGGTACCATTAAGTGTGACAAAGATTATTATCAATTATCGCTTTTTATAATGACACCATCAGACAGTATATATTAATGGAAAAAATATAAATTTGGTCCAGTAACTTGATCCTATTGGCAAAATAGGACTTTAACTTTTTAGGCTGCGAAATTGGTATACTACCTTTAAAAATTTGGCAATTTGAGGACAAATTCGGCCTGAATTACATTTGTCACCTGCTTGTGTCTACATGGCGCCGCATGGTGCCTTATCACTCCACACCTCATCCTCTCTCCTATGTAGCATGTGGTGTGGCAAACTCTTCTTGCCATGTCAACACATGTATTACACTGGACCAAAAAAAAAAAAAAAGGAAAAATTGCACAAAAAACCAAAAAATACATAAAAATTGAAAAAAAGCAAAAAAAATAAAAAATAAAAAATAGATAAATCTTGAAAAATATTTATATGCTTATATAAATTCATGTATATAAACATACATACACATATATTCCATTTGAAAAATCATCTAATTAAATGACTTGAGTCCTAAAAAAATTTAAAACACTTACACATAAGAATTTAAAATATGAAATATCCTTCAAATTTATAAGGTTTTATTTCATACGAATTTATCATTTAAAATTTTTAAAAATCTGATTTACCACTTTAGGCCATATAATTTTAATAATATTAAGTTACATAATTAATAATGTCAAAATAGTAAACATATCTAAAAATTTAATTAAATTTTGTTGAATTTATATATTAATTTAAAAATAAAAAATCCCAAAATATAACTTATATTTATATATAATATGTATACATATAAGTTTATGAATAATTATATATATATTTTTATTTATATATAATAAATAAATTCTTTTATTTATTCCATATTAACTAATGTCAATATTTAAAAAATTATATATAATATAGTTTTTATTTACACTTATATAATATATGTACACATATAAATGTATCTATAATATATTATATATTATTTATTTATACATATCATATATATGTTCTTTCATTCTTTTAAAATTAAACAATATTTTTAAGATTTATAAAAAAATAATATATTTTTTTATTTATAGTTACATATAAAATATATGTACATCTATCAATATGAACATACATTTCTTTCACCAAAACAAATAAAAAAAATAATACATAATATATATATATATAAGTTTTCTTCATTTATACATACATTTTATTTATACATATAATATATATAATTTTTTTTCACTTTCAAATAATATTTTTAAGATTTATAAAAATATAATATTTTTTTTATTTATAGTTCATATAAAATATATGTACATCTATAAATATAAACATATATTTTTTTAACCAAAAAAATAAATAATACATATAATATATATATATATATTTCTTCATCTATACATATAAACATATATTTTATTTATACATATAATATATATATACACATAAATTTTCTTCATTTTCAAATTAAATAATGTTTATTATTTGTAAAAATGTATAATATATTTTTTACTTATACTTACATACAAGTACATATATATAAATTTATCATAACATATATATAATATAACCCCCCCCCCTCGCAACAACCAACCACCCCGCCACATCCCCCACCCCTCTTCCCTATACTCGAGCAGGCTGCCATGGTAACGGTGCATAGTGGTCGGATTTGGATTTGGATTTGAATTTGGATTTGGCCAGACCCACCCACTAGCCATGGCGGCCGCCGCTTGCCATTTTTCTTTCATTTTTTCTTTTTTTTTTCCCTTTTTTTGGCTTCTGACAGCTGAGCTGCCGGGGCTGGCTATTATGGCAGCCATCCAAATAGCTACCAGTCTGCCAGTAGCCACGACAGCTGGTGGGGGGGGGGGGGTATGGGGGATTGTTTGGGGCAGGGAGGTTACATTACATTTATATATATATATTATACATTATATATATGTATTATATTATATTATATATAATATATTATATATATCTTTTAACATATATATATATATTTGCTTTTTTAATTTTATTTTTTTGTTGAAGTGGCAAGTTAAATTGCCACATTGTAGGCCACAAAGGAAAGAGAAGGATGTTTGGAGTGACAGGGCGCGGCACGGCACCAAGTTAGCCGCCATGTAGGCACGAGCCGGTTCATTGAATTTGTCCTAAAATTACCAAATTTTTAAAGGTAATATATTAATTTTGCGATCTGAAAAGTTAAAGTTCTATTTTTTCAGTAGGGTAAAGTTACAGGACCAAATTTGCATTTTTCCCTATATTAATTTAAGCGACAAAATAATATAGATATTATGGCCTTTTTTGTTGCAACAATAGATAATTTTTTTTTAAATGAATATATATGGTCTTCTCCATTAAAAAACTAACGGAATTGGGGACCAGAAATTTCATGAAACGTGTGATGAAATTTGCGTACCCATATTCTACGGACAGAAAGAACGTAATTTGCAATGTTATCAGTGAGTTAATATCAATATATATTTTAAGTTGCCTGACAATTGGCTTAGAAAATGATTGTTGTTGAGATCTGCATCATGAAACAAAACCCTGTATCTCAAAGACACAATTAAATTTACCGACAGCCATTTTACGTATCTATTAATTGTAATTATAGATTGTTTACTATACATTTGGTACTAATTAGACAGTATATAAGACACCTGATTATTAAGTACTTGGACTAAAATCGCATTGCAAATATATATTGACAATCTAGAAATAATAATATTTATTCGATATACATGTTAATCATAGATTTTTTTCATTCAAATTGAAACTATAATTTTCATTAATTGTTTCGGTATATATTATTGACAACGTAGCAAATGTAATTATCTGTACTATTTGATACCCTTCACTGAAACTATAATTTTCAAGTATGCTACATTATTTTATTTTTGCATTGGCTTAATTACCCTAACCCCTGAGGTGTGACTAAATTACTCAAAAATTCGCTGAATTACTCAAAAATTCATAGGTTTGCAATAATTACAACCAACCCGCTAATATTTCACTCCAATTTACACTTTTTAAACTTTGACGTCGTGAACGCATGCGTGACAACCTTTGGTTGTGAATGAGCTTCGAATTTGGTCTAATTTGGTAAAACTCGGTTTAACAGTTAATTGCTCCCTAATTCCAATTTGATTTAGGTGTCGAGCTAAAATTTTATGTATTTTAATTTAATGATGGATTGTGCTTCTGAGGTAAATTAATTGGATGTAAAAGTTATATGCAGTGCTAAGTGAACTCGAGTTGTTAATTAGAACTTAATTATCTTTAATTAAGCTAATTTGTGTAACTAGAAGCCTAATTTTGTGTAACGTTGTAAAGATTAATTGTGAATAGAAAATATGAGAAAACCCTACGATTAGGTTGAATTATTAGACATGGGCTTAGACTATCAATTTATGTATTATTGATATAAAAATAAAATAATAACTCGAAACTAGTAAACTCTTCATCAATGTTAATCATTTACAGTATCATGCTTTAGGGGGATAGATGTACATTACCTTCGAAATTAAATTTATAATTGTTATACATGCCAAAAATATGTTAATTCTAGTAAAATAACTTAGACGATCGAAAGAATCGAATGTTTTAGTATAATTACCAATACGCGAATCGGATAAAAATTTTAAGGTAATTAAGAGATCCCATTAAATAGAAAAAGTAATAACATTAAAATGTATTACTAGTTTAATTACTGTTAGAAGAATTTTGTACAGATATATTGACGTTTGAATATGTTTTATTACAATAGGTGACGAGGATCCATGTCTTATGGACAATAGGACACCGATAGCATTGCTGCTGAGCCTGAAGATAAGGTTATAGCCTCTGTTATTTTTAGGAAAAGAATGACATTGTTATTCTTAAATTGAGACTCTTTTGTTCTTGTGTGCCTATTTGCTATCATCGTGATGGTCAGGACTTTCCATTGTGCTTACATATCTTGTGCCTTGTACCCCTCAGCCTTGTCGGCTGATCCCGTATTTATTATTAACCCCTTATTGAAATTTCCTTGATACAATCTTGTTGATCGATTGCATATCATTATTTTGTATTGTTATGTGAAAGGTCTTGCCGACCAACTATTTTATTCTTTTGACATTATTGTGCAGCATGGTTATTGAAATGGTCACATCGATCGATTGAAAAATTGTTAGTTTTCTATAGCTATTATTAAATGTTTATTTTGTTGGTACCCTTGTAGAGTTTTGGGCCCCAGGACTAGGTTTGGAAAGACAATCAAGTGGATTGGACTAATGGTAGCTGGTCTCCCTATTAGTATCCACTGGGGATCATATCTCATGGTCGTTGGAGTTTAACTGACCATGAGCAAGGGATTACCGTGCGAATATGTGTGTGCTGTTATGACGAGTTGATCACTCGAGCAATAGAGGAATAAGGAAACTCTCTTTGATATGTTCTAAGGAGTAATAAGGTTTGAGACCATCACCAACGCCTTCCTTCTAATTGCTTGGTTTTATTCCTAAACTATTTCTATTTTGTCACTTATGTTAGTTGAATTACATCGTTATTTTCATTCCTTATTTGTTGCTAGTATTACATGGTTTCTTCTAACGCCTTTCAGCTAGTTTTGCTGATTTCATTTGAATAGTTTTCTTTCATATTGATAATTCTACGGAATTGCCACTTATTATCCTTCCTTATCTCTAACCCCTCACTATGTCCTTACGACTTACCCCTCTTGTTGTTTCCTGATTCTTTCCCTAGACAGGATTTGGCAGATAATAGGAGGTTGAGCTTGCTCAAAAGTTAACGTATATGGTTATGTAACTGGTACTAAATGTTTATGTACTTGTGGACTTGAAGTGTTTTGTGTCTATCTTTTAGTTGTACAGGACTCTTAGGACTTGACATGTAATGTCAACCATGTAAGCTCGTGACTATCTTCTCATATGTAAATATTTTGTGTGTTTATGAATTTTGTAGCCAAAGTTTATTTCAATCTCTATCTTGTGGCGTTAGGAATTGAGGATGAATGAGTAGTATCTTAGGTCAGGTCCATTATCCTAACTTGAGTGCTACAAAGGTGGTATCAGAGCTTAGGTTTAGCGTTGAACAAGGTATATGTATATTTGGGCATGTTTTTAGTATCGATATTGATGGCATTAATAGAGAGTAAACAAGATTTGGGAGTTAGCTAGGAGTGAATTTATAGGAAAAGGTGTTCGATAATATTATAAGGAAGGAGATTATACCTGGGACCACCACTAGCTTATAATCTTCACTTCTGAAGATCGAGCATCAGACTTTACAATAAGAATAGATCCCTTAGGTATCTTGTGTGTCAATTGAAAGGCCTTAATGTGATTTAGAGAATTTGGAAAAGAAATTAATTTAGTGTGATATTAATGAGACAAATTTATATATTAAGGATGAAAGGCAAACATAGAAAGGGAAAAGAGCACATGAGAGATGGTATTGAGGATAAAGAATAAGAGAGGCAGAGACTCCAAGAGTTGTGTCAAGTTTATAAGGATCGAATCGAAGTGCATTGAAAACTTTCACCTGAAGGGTTTGTTCCTGATGGCAAGAGGATACATTGCTAGGGTTTGTGAAGTACAAGGAAAGAGGGAATAAGGATAATAGAGAGTCAAATTGGAAGGCTTCGTGTAATGCAGGCTTAAATAAAGGATACTTTTAGGATCCTTGAGTTTGACCATCCAAAGATGGTCTCTGTGACTCATATCACTATGGATGAGGTTAGGAAGATATCGATATACTGTGGGAATGTGATGGATCAGATAACTAATGGTGGGTTAGTGCCAAAGATAGGTCCCTCTAGGATGCACCCATCTTTAGAGCTAGGAGCAGGATGAGGGATCCGCATCGAGGAGGTACTAGGAAGGAACCCTGGGGGAGGTCCGAAGGGAAACCATGAAGATGTGTTGAAAGAGGATCCCAAAGATGATCTAGAGGAAAACCCATCTACTAGTTGAGAAGCCACAGATGGAGAACATAGATGATGCGATTATAGGGGATGAGGAGATGGGTAGGGAGCTTGAGAAGGAGGATGAGGAGATGGGTATGGAGCTTGAGGAGGAGGATGAGATGTGGAGGCCCCACATATGTGTAAATATGTTTATGTGTGTATATATGTATATATATGAGATTAAGTGGTAGCTGTAACTATTGAACTTAGAATGTAATAGACTAGTGTTAGCCTAACTGTAGTAGATTGACCCCTAACTCAAGCTTTGTCATTTTGTCTTCGATTAGGCAAATAATAGCCTTAGTAAATTATGAGTTTTGACTTTATAAATACTAATATAAACAAACTGCTAATGCTAACTTAGATATCTAACGAAACTTTATTATGCAATTAAAATTGTGTACCCCAGACCATTTAATATCCATGAATGCAAATAAAGAAATAGAAACTAGAAAAGATTTAATAATAATATTTAAGTGTTATTTTGCGATCTTGTCGGCTTTGTAGGTTAAGAAACACTTTAGAGTTTACGCAGGTTTAAGATAAGGATGATTTTTTGTGAAGGCTCTCAGGCACCCTTCTCGCCTATTTAGGACGCATGGGAAATAACTCGGAAGATGAACTATTACTCAAGAGTATCCCTAGACAACATGCTCTCGTTCCACAGCAACAAACACATGAAGACGAGATATCATCAACTCTCTAGTAAATCAATTGGGATACCAGGCAGGACCCATATTCCAAGTGTGGCAACAACTCATGTAATTTTGCCAACAACAGGGACAAAAGTGATAGAATCAAAAGTGCTAAGGAATTCATAGAATACCAAGCATTAGAATAGTTCCTCCATCTTCAACCATTAAGGTTCTTGGGTAGAGCCAGATGACAGAAAAGTGGAGGTGTGGATTGGTGGAAAATGGTAATAGGGGTAGGGGTGTACAATCGGTTTTAATCGACCGAACTGAACGGTTCGGTCGGTTAACCGAAATTTTTGGTTTTCTCGGGAGTAGAACTGATCGGTTCGGTTTTTACCGAAACCGGTACTGTTCAGTTGGAACCGGTTTGGTTTCGGTTTTTTAACTGAAACCGAACCGGTTCTTTTTTTTTATTTTTTATACTCTACCGGTCTGGCTCGTCTGGAAGAGGGACAGAGGGGAGAAAGGGGCTAGCTCCTGGCTGTTGCCTGTTGCTGTTGCCCGCTGCTTGCTGCTGTTGCCTGTTGCTGTTGCCCGCTGGACCGTTGCTGCTGGTTGCTGCTTTCTCCTTTCTCTGTCTGTGCGGCACTGCGGCGGACGGACTGTGGTCTGTGTGTGTGAGTTGTGAGTCTTGTGAGTTGTGAGTGTGACTGTGTGAGTGAGAGTGAAGAGTGATTTTTACTTTTTAGGGGCTTTACTTTAGACTTTAGAGTCTAGATTTTAGAAATTAAAAATTTAGAATGGTCAAAATTAGTCAAAATTAAAATTCAAAACTTAAATAATGTCATCACTTATTTGAATAGAATATTAACATTTGGAATTATTTATATTATGTCTACACTCTACATATTTAGAATTTAAAAAATAATTTAATAATTCACTAATATAGTTAGAACTTAGAAATTAGGATATAATTTTTATAATTATCAATTATAAATTATAATTCATCCATTATAAAAATATATATTTAAAATATTATAAATTTAAGAAGATAAATAAATATTTTAATTATTTTATGTTATAAAAATTTTACTACACACATAACACATTGAATGTACTAAAATTGCTAGTGTATAAGACAATATTGTTTGTTTTCTCATCTCCAATTTTACTTTTTTTTTCCCTCAATTATTTCACCTTATAAAAAATTTCATTTTTATCTATCCCAAAAACTTAAAAGTACATTACCGTTTTGAAAAATTACACTTAAACTAAAAAAAAAATTAAAAAATAAAAAATAAAAAAATTGATTCGGTTTTAACCGAACCGAACCGAACCGAAAACCAAAAACTGAAATTTTTTGGTTTTCGGTTTTCGGTTCGGTTTAACCGGAAAAAGAACCGAACCGAACCTAGTTCGGTTCGGTTAGGTTCTTTCGATTTTCGGTGTGTTCGGTCGGTTTCGATTTTTTCTGAACACCCCTAAATAGGAGGTAGACCATGGAAGGTACGTAAAGCACATAGGGAAATTTACCCAGGAATTTATGGAAAAATTTGTGCCATTGGCAATCAAGCATGCCTAGGAGCGGGATTTAATGGACTCATTTTAGGAGATCACGTTAATAAGCTAGTATGAGGCCACATTCAGTCGATTAGTCTATTATGCGCTTTACACACTAGGGGATAAAGAACAATAGACGTGTAGGCTTGTGGAAGGGCTTCGATTGGAGATTAGACGGGCACTATTACATGTGACTTGCCGAATTCAATCAAGCTATGACTAAAGCATTATAAGTGGAGTTTGAGCTTTGGGAGATTAAAAAAGTCGATGATAAAGGAAAGAAATGAAGAATGATGCTTGGTGGGAAAGGTGATCTGAGCAAAAAACACCTAAAACTTCAGATTGGATCATCTAGCCAGCATTCACATTCGACGAGTGGGATCATGAACCCTACACCAGGGACACCTCAAAAGTATTGTGGATTCTGTGGTGGTATAAATTAGGATAAATCAAGATGTTGGGAAAAGCAAAGAAGGTGCATACTATATGGTAGTGACTAGCACTACGCCCAAGATTGTCCCAGATCTAGAACTATTGCGTTAAGGATGCCTGAAGTAAAAGGAAAACAAATAGCAGGGACCAGCGCGAAACCAAAAGTTTGCACTTGTCCATATGCCCTGTCAGGAAAGGATGCACTGGATCCCAATGATGTGGTTGAATGTATGATTTCTATCTATGGGAGTAAGACTTTTTATGAAGCCGAAGCTACTCATTCCTTTATATTTGTGCATTTCTCACAAAAACTAAACATACAACATGAAAGCATAGTCTATCACTTAGAAGTTCAGACACCCTTAGGGAAAGGGTTGATAATAGATACCATATACCAAGCTTGTCTAGTGGAGATTGGGGATAAGGAGTATCCAGTTGATCTCATAGTGATGCATATTCTGAATTATGATCTAATACTCGGGACAGATTGGCTATACCAACACTAGGTGTAAATGAATTGTTACACCTGAAAGCAAATAAGGCACTAGGATCTAATTATAAAAACTTCAAAACCTTAACAAACTAGTGCTTACATGCTAACAGGATCAAATCATGTCTAAAATCTAGATTTAGATAGAGTGTTAGCTTGAAATGCTTAAATCTAAGGAGAAAGTGGTGAACCTTTCACCAATCAAGAATCTATCAGAAACCATGCAGTAGGAATGGAGTGATTTTTAACCACAACAAAACTACTCCAAAAATCACAAAAAAAAAATACTGCAACCTTTTAACACCTTGGAGGAAACACAATAAAAAACTTGGACCAAAAATCTCTTTGGATCTCCCTTGAAAAATTCGACAAATCAGACTCTGTGCAGATGGATCTCCAAACAGTAGCAAACTAACTTGTTTGCCTCTATTGATATGATCCACACACCAAATAGATCTTCCCAAATCTCTAGTCTATAAGGTGGAATAAGACCAAAGATAAGCTATGGTGGAGGCCAATTTTAGGAAGGGAAGAAGAAGAAGAAGAAGAAGAGAGCAAAGCTTTCAACACATGAATACAATGCTTGCAAGATGTTTTGGAGGGAATTGCAAAAAGAATCCAATTCTTCACAATTTCAGCAATATCCAATCCACACACCCACTATATCTATGTACAGGGTGAGGTTGGTGTGATGCCAAGTTGGCATCACACCTTCCTCAAGGTGGGCGGCCACTTGCATTGCCAAGGTGGAAAGTGCAAATTCAAATATAATTTGAATTTCATGTGCATCTTAATTATATTTGAAATCTAATTTCATGTTAATTAAAATGCTAATTCAAATGAACATTGCATTCAATTGTCCCTCCAAAATGTGTCCTTCCCATTAAGTAAATTAAACACTTTAATTTAATTAATTAACTTTTGACTCAACTCTTAAGTCAAACATGCTCAACTTTTAAGCTTGAATTTTTGTTAACTTAACTCTTTAAGTTAGCATGATCAATTGATGGTCATGTTGGTACCAAATAATCAACTCCTTATTTATTGTCCTAATTTAACTCCTTAAATTAATTGATTAATTTAGCACTTAAATTAATTAAGCCAAAATTAACCTTCAAAGTTGATACCTTAAAATTGGTCCACTAGGAGGTATTTTCTAATACTTCAAAAATTTTCTCCATTAATTAGGAAGCTAATTAGCTTTTGTGTATGATGCAATATGTTCTATCATTCATTGGACATGGGCTCACAACTCCTTGTAACTTTTGAATATCATATATATTCATTTTAGTTTAAAACACTTTTAAGCTAATCGACTCAATTCAATTAATCTTATTAATCGAAAAGTACTAATCTCCATGGTCGATGTCCAACATCAAGCTCATGGAGCCCAACTAATTGGCCAAAATGAATCTTTTGGAAAACCATTATAACTCTATGCTTACTATGCAAATACGGTCATTCTATCTCTTATCTCCCGAAAGAGGTCTAGGGTAAGATATTTGTTGGCTCCTTAATAGCCTTGATACTCTGTCTCTATTCCTAATGCTCGATTCCTTTGTGTGACCTCATCTTTGGAAAACTCATTTTCCAAATTGTCACACCACATTGCGCAAGAATTTCTTGGAATCAATCATTATATATTATATAGGAGATGCCTTCGCCCTTCACAAAAGCGAGGAGTTGGATTCCATCATGGATCTTACAAACCTCCATGCCAAGTACATCATGCCCAATCTCAACCTGAAAGACCCGCTAAGTGGTCAAGGAAGAGACATAACATGGGGACCAGACACAAGGTTGCCATGGATCCTCAGGTTAGAGGACTAATAATATGCACTAGCATAAGCTGGAGAACTTGCCACTTCCAACTTGCCCAAGCGACTATCTAGTGGATTCTCTATTGGGCCTTCAGTGCCTTGTTCTCTAACAAGCACCTATATCTCATACGGATGCTCATGGAATGGAGCAATATCCAACTTTTGGATTTATGCATCGTTAGTGCAAGTCTATCCAGATCATAGATGCCCCGTCTCATAAGATCCTACGATTTGGAAGATTTAAGATTATGATCGTGTGAGACTTATTCCATGGTCCCCAAACCAAGTCCTATAGTTAAGAGTGATCTAAGAGCTTCATCCAAATGTAAGTGAAGTAATAATGAGCATGAGATGAAGATGGCCATATAAAGAATATCATTCAATCAAGATTATTTTACAAGAAAATAGCTTTTACAAGGCTAATCTAATTAGCTTGTCGGGCACTATTCCAACAACACCAAACAGATTACTCTTAGCAAGGAGGCATCGATCCTGATGCATTATTCTAAAGACTCGACCTCCCTAATACCTACCATATCTATATTAGAGGCCAAGAGAATTCTGAGGGAAGGAGGATAGGGATTTCTAGCATATCTTATCAATCAACAAACCCGGTGATAAAGATAGATTAGAAGAAATAGAAGTAGTAGCTAAGTACCCCTAGATTAAGGGATAGAGTTCATCATCTACACTTTTCCTAGCACATCCTTTTCCAAAACCCATTGTCGAATGGAACCTATAAAATTGAAAGAACTGAAGAAACAACTTCAAGAACTATTAAAGAAAAAGTTCATAAGACCTAATACCTTTCCATGGGGAGCACCTGTGTTGTTCGTCAAGAAGAAAGATGGGTCCTTGAGAATGTATACAAACTATTAGGTGTTGAACAAGGTTGCAATTAAGAACAAATACCATTTGCCTCACATGGAAGAATTATTTGACCTCCTAATGGGTCTAAAATTTTCTCAAAATTAGATTTGAGATAGGCGTACTACCAATTGAAGATCAAGCAAGAGGATATACCGAGGACTATATTTTATTCTTGATACAACCATGATGAGCTCGCGGTAATGCTGTTTGGTCTGACCAATGCCCCTACAGCTTTTATGGACATGATACATTGGATTTTTCGGCCATATTTGGATTAGTTTATGGTGATATTTGTTGATGACATTCTAGTATATTGAAGGACCAATGAGGAACATGCATAACACTTATGCTTGGTTTTGAGGACACGAAGAGAACACAAGCTATACGTGAAGTTCAATCAGTATAACTTATGGCTGGAGAATGTGACTTTTTTGGGACACATTATTTCTAAGAATGGCATAAAGGCGATAATCAACTTGAAGGAACTTGAGACTATGATAGAGGTACGGAGCTTTTGGGGGCTTGCAGATATTATCGCATGTCCATACAAGATTTTTTTTTAAAATGGCTGACCTATTAACTAAATTAACTCAAAAGGATCAACCATTTGAATGGAACGAGAAGTCTGAAAGAAGTTTCCAAGAATTGAATGATCGATTGACCTCAGCTCCAATTCTAGCCCTCCTTGAAGCATTAGAAGAATTCATTGTTTATACAGACACATCAAAGAAAGGGCTTAGCTGTGTGTTAATGTAGAAAGGACAAGTCATCACCTACATATCAAGGAAGCTTAAGCCGCATGAGCAGAACTATCCCACTCATGATCCAGAGTTAGCAACAATAATTTTTGCACTGGCCAAGTGAAGACATTATCTCTACAGAGCTAACTTTGAGATACACATAGATCACAGGAGTTTGAAGTATCTATACTCCCAAAAAAAGCTAAACATACAACAACCAAGGTGGATAGAGTTCTTGGAAGACTATGACTATTTTATTGTCCACCACTCAGGAAAAAGTAAATGTGGTAGTAGATGCCTTGAGCTAAAAGGCCAGAACAACCCATATGATGGGAGAAAAAGCATTATAGGATCAAGAGGCAAACATTGTGGTAAGAATGAAGCAATGAGCACAGAACGCAGGGATAAGCATGCAGCCAAAACTACATGATGAGATACAACGAGCTCAGATCAATGATAGTTGGATGCAAGACTAAAAGGAAACCATTGCAAGATATGGAGAATCCAAGTTTAGTATTGATAGTCGAGACACTCTTTTATTCGACCAGAGAATATGTATGCCTAAAGGGATAGGGGAAACTATCAGAAAAAGCACATAAGACAAGATGTACAATACATCTGGGAGGCATGAAGATGTATTAAGATTTGAGAAAGCAATTATGGTGGAATGGAATGAAGAAAAATGCACAAACTATGTAGAGAAGTGTTTGACCTGTTAGTTAGTGAAAGCAAAACATTAATGGCCATTAGGAATGCTGCAAGTAGCTCTAATTTCAGATTGAAAATGAGAGTAGATAACTATAGACTTTGTATTAGGTCCACAAACTGTTTGAGGAGGATCTGATAGCATTTGTGTCGTAGTGACTAGTTAACCAAGTCTATACATTTTGTGCCAATTGGGTCACATTTCAATTTAAGAAGGTAGTAGATTTATACATTAAAGAGGTAGCTCGACTACATTAGATTCTAGTAAACATTGTGTCAGATCAAGACCCTAAATTCACCTCAAGATTTTGGAAAAGTTTATAAGAACATCTGGAAACAAAGCTATAATTCAGCTCTGTTGTTTACCCCTAAACTAACGATCAATCTAAGAGGGTTATTTGGATATTGGAAGACGTGCTATATGTGTGTGTCTTGCATTTTGGTGGGAACTAAAATAAGCATCTCCCACTAATAGAGCTTGCCTACAATAACAATTATCAATCCTCCATATAGATAGCCCTTTATAAAGCTCTGTATGGTAGAAAATGCTGATCTCCTTTGCATTGGGACCTAGATGAACAGATGAGCAATGTTGATAAGACCACGAGGACCTTAAGGCCAGAATTGATACAATAAACTATTGATAAAGTCCAAGTGATAAAATAGAGGATGAAAATAGCTTAAGATCGATAGAAGAGTTATGCAGATAAGTAGATGAGAGACTTGGAGTTTGAGGTGTTTGACAAGGTGTTTCTTAAGATATCTCCCCAAAAAGGCATTTAGAGAATTGAGAAAGGCGGAAAGCTTAGCCCAAGATATGTAGGCCTCTATGAAATCTGTGAACAAGTTAGACCAATGGTCTATCGATTGATAATGCCTAAGAACATCACTAGAATTCATAATGTCTTCCAGGTATCACAACTTTGGAAGTATCATTATGGCCCTTCTTTCATCATTTCATATAAAGACTGGGAAGTGACTTGACATATGAGGAACAACCAATTCGCATCTTGAATCTGAAATTCCAAAAGCTTCAAAATCGAAAGATTTCTTAAGTAAAGGTGCTGTGGCGAAACCATAATTTGAAAAAAGCAACATGTGAACAAGAAGATCACATGCGCCAGCACTACCCTAAACTCTTTCGATGACTAGGTAAGAATCTAGGGACCATATTCTTTTAAGGAGGGGGAGGATTGTAACACCCTGATCCCCGGGCATAAAAATTTCACTTAGATTTCAAAATTTATGAATTGAACTAGAATATTAAGATTTAGAAATAATAATATTAATAATGATAACAATAATTGCAAAAAAGTCGGTATGGACTTAATAGGTTATGTTTAAAGAAATTAGGGCCATAGTATGGTTATGGAAGTTATAGGGATCAAAGATTAATAAAATAAGGGCATAATTAAAATTGTGTAGGGCTAGTGGGGGAAAGGAAGAAAGATTAAGGGGTTGATTGAAGGTTCAGGGGTCAATACAAAGCACTAATAAGTCAAGGGGCTTCATTGAAAATTGAGAAAGAGTTTTGGAGTCCCTTTTAAAATTATGGAAACTACAACTATATATAGGATTCCCAACCCCCTATTTCCTTCAAATTATCACATGCAACTCTCTCTTCCCTCATTGGTGATTTCCTACCAGTGCTGGCAGAAACCTAAAACCAACTCGACCATTAGCATCTTCTCAGCTTAGGAACACACTTATACCAAAAGCATCCAAAACCAGTCAGCAGAACGACCAGAATTTGAAGCTGAAAGTGCATGGCAGTGTGTAGTGGTGGTCACAGGGGTTCTACCAACGGAATCTCGAGTTTGAGAGGCGAGTCTTGATGGGTTTAGCTCAAGGAACATTTTAGTAGCCTTAATTTCACTATTCGACCATCGATGGAGGAGAATTTAAGGTTGTGGTGTGTGGCTGTGTTGGTGATGCAGTAATAGTTTCAACCATAATAGACTGGCGAGACAATGACGAACCAAGAAATTAATTGAGGGCCTTTGTTTGTTGAGGGGAGACACTTTGATTGGCGGTGCCACAACTTATTTTTGATAGCGACAAACCGCAGCATAAAGTGGCCGGCGGCAATGGCTCCGATAGACCAAAGATGGAAATCTCTTGCTCGATGTCATGAATGCATGGATGACGACCTGTGGTTGTGAATAAGCTTTGGATATCATCTGATTTCAAAAATCTTGGTTAAATGGTTAATTGTTCTCTAATTCTAATTTGACTTGGGTGTCGAGCTAAAATTTTATGTATTTTAATTTGTTCAGACGATGGATTGTGCTTCTGAGCTAAACTAATTAGATGTAAATAGTGTATGCAATGCTAAGTGGGCCTAGATTGTTAATCAGAACTTAATTATCTTTAATTAAGCTAATTTGTGTAATTAGAAGTCTAATTTTGTGTAACGTTGTAACGATTAATTGTCAATAGAAAATATGAGAAAACCCTACGATTAGGTTGAATTATTTTACATTGGCTTAGACTATCAATTTAAGCATTATTGATATAAAGGCAAAATAGTGACTCAAAAACGGTAAACTCTTCATCGACGGTAATAATTTACAGTAGTATGTTTTAGGGAGATATATATACATTCCTTTTGAAATTAAATTTATAATTGTTTATACAAGCTAGAAATATGTTAATTCTAGTAAAATAGCTTAGACAGGCAAAAGAATTAGAGTATTTTAGCATAATTATTCGTGCGTGAATTAGATCAAATTTTAAGGTAATTAAGATATCCTACGAAATAGGAAAAGTAATAACATTAAAATGCATCAGTAGTTTAATTGATGTTATAAGAATTCTGTGTAAGCATATTGATGTTTAAATATGTTTTATTGGAATAGGTGATAAGGATCCAGGTCTTCCAGGACAGTAGGACATCTATAGCATTGCTGTCGAGCCGAAAGATGAGGTTATAGCCCCTGTCATTTTTGGGAAAAGAATCACATTGTTACTCATAAATTGTGACTCATATGTTTTTGTATGCCTATTTGTGATCATCCTGATGTTTAGGACTTTCCATTGTGCTTACACATCTTATCCCTTATACCCCTCAGCCTTGCTGGCTGATCCTGTACTTTTTATTAACCTCTATTGAAATTGCCCTTGATACCGTCTTGCCAATCGATTATCAGATCATTGTTTTATATTGTTATGTGAAAGTTCATGCCGACCAACTATCTTATTCTCTTGAACTTATTACGCTGCATGCTTACAGAAACGATCTCATCGACCCAATAAAAATTGTTAGTTTTCTATTAAGCTATTGGTGAATGTTTATTTTGTTGGTACCTTTAGGGAGTTTGGGGCCCGGGACTAGGTTTGGAAAGACAATTGGGTGGAACAAACCAACGGTGCCTCGATCTCCCTGCTTGTTCCTACTAGTGATCCTGTTTCATGGCAGTTGGAGTTTAGCTGACCGTGAGTGAGGGATTAACATATGGTCAGTGATGCCATATATACGTGTTTATTGTTACGTTGAGCGAATCAATCGAGCAATGGAGGAATAAGGAAACTCTCTTTAATGTTCTAGAGAGTCATAAGGCTAGAGACCACCAACTGTACCCCTTGTCTAATTGCTTGGTCTTAATCTTGGACTAATTTTATTTTGTCACTTGTGTTAAATGAATTACATGGTTATTTTCATTTTTTGTCTATTGTTAGCATTACGTGGTTTCTTCTGACGCCTTTTAATTAGTTTTGCTGATTTCATTTGAATAGTTTTCTTTCCTATTGATAAACCTATAAAATTACCACTTATTGTCTTTTCCTATCTCTAACTCCTCATTAAGTTCGTAGAACTTACCCCTCTTGATATTTCCTAATTATTTCCTTAGATAGGATCTGAAGGAAGACAGGAGGTCGTGCTTGCTGAAGGGTTAATGTTTATAGTTATGTAACTGACAATAGATATTTATGTACTTGTGGATTTGAAGTGTTTTGCTTTTATCTTTTAGTTGTATAGGACTCTTAGGACTTGACATGTAATGTTGGCCAGCTAAGCTTGAGACTATCTTCTCGTATGTAAATATTTTGTGTGTTTATAGGTTTTGTAGCTAAAGTTTATTTCGATCTCGTATCTTGTGGCATTAGGAATTGAGAATGAATTAGTAGTGTCTTAGGTCAGGTCTATTATCCTGCTGGGGGTGCTATAGCTATGGTTGTTGCGGAAGACAGTTTGGTTACACATATATATAGGCTATATATATGTGTGTAGGAAGTGTGTATATGTGTATATATAAGTTTTTCAACAACAACAACAAAAAAATGATGCCAATTACCATGCCAAGATACAGTCGGCCATAGTGGCTGATGGTTATATCTAGCTAGGCCAAGTCCAGCCAGTTCGTCTGCTACCATAATAGCCATGAATAATTTTGGAGGGGTAGGGGATGGGTTGGGGGCTGGGGGGTGAGGATGACATATTATTTATATGTATATATATAATATTATTTATACTTTTTATAAAGAAAAATATATATTATTTATATATTTATATATGTTATAAATATTATATATATGTGTATGTATATATATAATTTTGTATGTATGTATGTATGATGATATCATTTTCTTCGGGGAGGTTCTGGTGAGCTAGGACAGTAGGGCCAATTGACCAAAAGGATAGTTGAATAGCTTGGAATGCAGTAGAGAAGGGAGCTGGATCCTATAGCTAGTGAACACACACTTAGCTAGTCGAGTATGCCTATGGCTAAGGTCTTTCGGTGCTTAAGTTAGTAATAGTTCAACCAAAAAGCAAATGAGTTGAATGATCGCTTAGAAGTGAGTAAAATCATACTCCTTATTCTGAAATAGTATTTATAATGTTTGCTATCTGAGGGAGACTAAATGCCCATGTTCTCCCTACTATCTAGTGAGATCCCCTTTCTATTCATAGGGGCTTTGATAAGAGCCATTTTAAGGTTGGATGGTAGCCATGCTTTTGACAGGCCAGAAATAAAGGAGCCCTTGCTGTAACTAATGCGGAGGTGACCTACTAGCAGAGTTATTAATACAGATAGAATAGTAGTTCAGTGGCATTAAATATAGAAGTAATTGGTGGTAGGTGCTGTAATTAGTACAACCACGACTTGGAAATAACCTGGTCTGCTTCATTGGTCAACTTGTATGGTCGAGAAGATTTTTCACCGGAGAGACCACGAGATGAAAGGTTATCTTGTGGTTGACTAACCTTACTTAGGGTGTGACGACTTAAATGGTTAATTAACCCTGTTGGGGGTCAACGAGCTTAGTGGCGTTTTGCTTGGGCCCGTGCAAAGGTTTGGGCCTTAACTTAGATATTAGGCTTGTGGGCCAAGAGTATTAGCCTCATCTGCATCACCTATATCATGAGTCTCTCTACTCCTCAGTCCTAATCTAGCGTACAAAAGGTTGGAGTGGGGAGTAGTTGATATGCTTGGATGTTTTTTGACCAACAAATTTAAATTTCGACAAACGTTTTGATGGCAGCAATTACGGATGATTTTGGGTAGTTACCTTAGGTAGTTAAAGATAATGGCTAGCAGTTATGCCATAAATATCTGATGGCCAATCACTTGAGCCTGTTGACATACCTAGGAATGGGCTTATAAGTAGTCCCTTTAAGTGCTCATTTACTATTTTTACCGAGCCACTAAGAGGTTGAGCGCAGAGCATTTTGTTTGAGTGTTAACAGTCCCCAAGGTTACACTAAGTGTTTTTCGGCCACTTTCAGTTAGGGTTTTCTATTATACACTTCTTTGTAAATTCTTTTCACTTTACTAAGTTTGCTTTTGGGCATTCATTTTTTTGTATTTTGCATCGATAGTATGGCTAAGGTTCTTAATGTGGAGAGAGATGAGACAACTGGTTCTAAGGCAACTCGATCAACTGAGGGTTCGATCGATAGCGGTAGTTCATCTTTTGAGGATTCCTCCAATAGCATCTCTAGTAGTTCTGGCAATTTAAGCATGGAGGGTCGGGATGCACAAGTGGTCAAGGCTCAGATAGGAGTTGGTCTATTTAAGCTTAAAGTTGATGAGCCAGGCCCTTTTGGGGGAAGGGTTAGTTGACCACCGGTGTTTGGGGGGGATTGCTTACCATTACCTACTATGTCGGCATCGTGTTAGAAATTACTTGAAATAATCTAAAGTCGATTAGGCATAAGTTCCATATTCCTGTAGAGTTTGAGTTAATCAAGCCGATGTCAAGAGATTGGATGAATAAGCCTCCCAAGGGTTGTATTGCTGTTTTCGAGGGTACACTCCCAGATGTTTCACTATCCTGTATAGTTTTGTTATTCCGATGATGTATGATACATGACCAGTCCCCATCTTTTGTTAACTTTAGTAACCTTTTTCATCTTTTAGTGTCCCAAAAGTCAAGTGGTTCCAAGGAGTCGTGTTTGTACTATCTCACCGTCCACCTCATTGAAAAATATTTGTGATTCCATCTTTTTCTCACGGTCAAGGTTGAAACAAAAGGTTTTTCTTTGTTCAAGCTCCCGAGGCCTTCAATATTCCTAAGGGTTGGTTGAGGGGGTAGGTTGAGATGCCCAATAATGAGAATTTCCCTTAGCATAATACATTCATTTAGGACTTAATTGAATTCAAGGAGATGGAGGCCACTGGATTTACTAAGGAGAGAAACTTGTTATTGGCGGTATTGCTGACCACTCTAGCTGTTATTTTTTCCATACTTTTAATCTACTTTTTGTGTGGATCTTTTGTTGCAAATAAGTCGATAACGAACCAAGATCATCAACTTGTAATGACTAGGTAATGGAGATTGTATGAGAGGTAGGGGCCGCCACTACTCGTTGAGAGGGGATGTCTGTGGCTGATGGGGTTGGGCATCCTTTACCAGTAACTCCTCTTTCTGCTCGACAAGCGACACCTGATGCCCTAAGCCTAATGGCAAAATCGAAGAGAAAGGCTGTTGAGGTGTAAGGTTTTAGCTGAGCACCCCTCATTATGAAAATTATTGTTGAAAAAGCAAAAGCTAAAGCTTTTAAGGACATTCGGGCATTCGATAAACTACAGCTGTTGCATGATGATGGGCTGTTCAATTTGTCCGATTATCTTGAACCCTACTTTAGGCCAAGGGATGGGGTCAACAATACAGCTTCTATGATGGATGCAGGGGTTAATGAATTGACCTTGCTGAATGTGCTCAAAGATTATCTGTTCTCAAAGACTAGAAGAGGATGCTCGATGGCTAACTGATTGAAGTGCCGAAGGCGCTCACCTATCACACAAATATGGTAACATGCTCAATCAATGATCTTTTTGGTTGATTATATTTGGTGTTTAGTTTTGTGCCCTACTAATGCTTTTAAGTGTCCTTACAGGTCGAGCAATAGGGTTACAACTTGCATCGTCGATTCTACCTCCTACTAGCTATTCGAGCTAACTGGCAGCGCGAGTATTAAGAGCTAGAGAAGAAGCAGTTTGAACTCTCCAAGACTAAGGTCGATTCCCTATAGTCCAGGATCTAAGAGCTGATGAGGTAACTTGAGGAGAAGGACATGGAGGTAGTAGTGGCTGTCAGTGAGAGGAGCCACCTTGATGAGTTATTGAAGAAGTCAAAGGCTAAAGTCGAGGGGACTACTATCGCTGGGAGGGTGGGTGGTTATGTTAGCTGCCTTTGGTATGCGAAGTCCGAATTCTTCAAGATACTGCTCGATATTCACAAGGTGGCTATTCAACAGCTCATGTTAACTTCAACCTTTATCGATGCGAGTGTAGTTTTTGGCATAGGTGATGCCAAGAAAATGTTTGAAAAGATGATAAAGCATCTCGAGTTTTAGGTTATCAATTTTGTGAAGAGGACAAGGCTTGGTTCAATGCCTTCAAGAACAAATAGCTAGAAGACTATCCTGAAGATAATCCTACTGAGGTGGTAGAACCTTCTACTCATTCAAGCATCCTTTTAGTGGCCCGAGAATTTAACTTTACCAACATGTTCACTTATGAGAACAAAAACAAAGAACTCAATGTAACCACGTTCTTTTGTCCCATTGAGCGTGACTTCCTAGGGATGAGGCAAAGCTTTCTTGACTAGAGGATGCATCTAATTTGGGGCAGAATTAAGAGATCGAGGGCCTGCCGCAGGCCATCATGGTAGATACAATAGGCAAGAATGATCTTGATAGCGCAGTAGATGAGGTTGTGGCCGAGGTAAGTGAGGTTGCTACCGCTGTAGGTGCTAGGCCACGGGAATGTGTTGAGTTGAGCTGAATGTGGTGTTGCTTTTTATGCTATTTCTAGGATGTGATATGAACTTTATTCTTATATGTAATTTTATGGATGGTGAAATTTTTTATTTTGATCTCTTTTATTGGATATGTTTTAACGATTTTAATATTGAATGGGATGTTTATTGTTGTTTCTCTTTGTTTGTTTTGATTTCATATATGCAATGTATTGTATATTTTACACGTTGTAAGGGATTGGTCATTTCCTTTCTTTATATATGCATTGATATGCATTACGAGGAGATTGGACCTCGCAAATTTTTTTTCTAACTGACTTGTTATTACTGGACTACCATAAATACTAAGAAGTTGGAATCTCAAAATGGGATTTTAATTTTATGGAGAACACATCTCGAAATATGATATGTTGAAAAGACAAGATTTAAAAGATGATAAGTATATCGAGAAGATTGGATCTTGCTTATACATAAAATTTCTTCAAATTTGTTGCATCCCACGACTAGGCAACTTGTTACCTTGCATGTCAGTTAATCAGTATGAGTTATTTTTTGCAACTTCAATAATAGTGTAAGGGCCTTCTCATTTCCAGTTGAGTTCTTCAACGTTCTTCGAAACCTCCACTTTCTTGAGGATAAATTTGCTAATCTGAAAGGTTCTTGGTCAAACTGATTTATTGTAGCTTTTAGCCATTATAGGTGTAGCACCCTTTCTCGAGATAACTCCTAAGCTGAGGTGCCACCAATTCAATCTTAATCTTAAACCATAAATAAGTAATAGGCCCATAAGAATTTTTTTGCAATCAAATCCTTTTTATTTATTTTTCGAGCCCTAAAATTCAATTAACTAATATCTTAATTTCTAAATCTTTATTTTTAAAATACCAAATTTTAGGGGTGTTACAATAGGCCTATACCTTTGCATCTTCTTTTATGCCTGCTAGCGTTACTTGTCGATAGTCTCGAGGTCAAGACGTCTTTTTGCTTCATTTCTTATTGGGTTATAGTGTATCATTCAGGCCATGTGTTGTATCAATTATGTGGGGATTACTACTTCCGAGCCATAAACCAAGCTATAATGGCTTCGACCTATGGCTATCCATGGGGAAATTCTATAAGCCCATAATACCCCAGGTAGGTTATCTGTCCAATTCCTTTTAAGTCCTTCTAGTCGAGTTTGATATGATCTAAGATGGTTCTATTGCTGACCTCTGTCTATCAATTTACTTGCGGGTCATCTATTAATGTGAAGTGCTGCTTTATGCTAAGGCTTTTACATCAATCTCTGATCTTTTTGCTTTGGAATTGAGTCCCATTATTAGATATCAACACTTTTGGTAGACCAAAGCGGTAGATGATGTTTTTATAAAAGAAACTCCTTATCATGGCATTTTGTTGTCTTTCTTAACCTATTTAGTGAACTATTCGACCACGACTATCATGTACTTTTTTTATCACGTGACTCATGGGAATAACCCCATAATGTCTATTCCCTGCTAGTCAAATGGTCATGTGATCTCGACTGGGACTAAGGTCGAGGCTGGTTAGTGGCTAATGTTAACATGTAACTAGCATGGTGGGCATTTTATCACGAAGTCTACTACTTTTTTCAATAAAGTCGGCCAAAAGTGTCCTTGCTTGATGACTTTGTAGGCTAATGCTTGGCCACTGAAATGGTTGCCACAATTGTGTGAGTGGAATTCTTTTAGTACCTCATGGGCTTCCTTTGGGTTCAAGCATCTCAATGTGGGGCTAGAAGAGACCTCATGTATAATAGTGCAAACTTGTAAGAGCGAACTTCATTGCCTGACCCTTCAACATCCTAGCTTCTGACTTATCTTTTGGTAATTTGGTTTCTCTCAAGTATGTTTTGATCATATCTTAGCTAATTAAGTCGCGACTCCTCTATCTCCTATATTTGGTTCCAGTCAAGTCCTTTTTATCATAAGTTTCTCTATGACCGTAAATATAATGGTTCTCTCTCTGGTTCCTCAAGTTGAGCTGGTAAATTTAGATAGTGCATCTGCTCTCTGATTCTCCGACCTGAGGACTTAATTGAGTATGGACTTCTTGAATTGCAATTGCAGCCTCTTAACCTCTATCAGGTATTTATTCATGAATGCTTCTTCAGCTTTAAAGTTGCAATCAAACATTTGACCACTACTTAGGAATCAGTGATGGCAGCTATGTATTCGACTCCCTTGTCTATTGCCATTTTCATGCCAGTAACAAGTGCTTCATATTCAGCTTTATTGTTGGCCATTGGGTAGTCGAGTTTGATAGTAAAATCTTATTCTTCTGCATGGGGGGAGCGTAAAGATATTCTCTTTCCTTCTTTCGATAAGATAGATGACCCATCTACGTACAAGTCCAGAAGGATGGTTGCTGCTCGACCACTATGAGAAGGTCGAGGTGCTTAGCCACGAAGTCTACCAGTACTTAGGCTTTGATAGTTATTCGAATTGGAACTTGACATCAAATTCTTTGAAGTCGATAGCCCATTTGGTTAATATGCCGGATGTATCTAGCTTTGATAAAATCTATTTGAAGGGTTGGTTTGTCAAAAAAACTATAGAGTAAGATTGAATATAAGGCCTCAATTTACTTGCCCCTATAATTAAAGCAAGGGCAAATTTCTTGATTTTTAGGTAATTATGTTTGGAATCTTGCAAAGCTTTGCTAATATAGTGGATTGAGCGGTGCCCGCTTTGATCGGTTGATGATGGGATTGAACTAATCAATGCTACTGAGATTGTAAGATACAAATGCAGCACTTCCCTGATGGACAGCTTAGCTAGCAATGGAGGGGTAGAAAAGTAATATTTCAACTTAGCTAGGCTAGGGCTTAGTCGCATTCCTCTGTCCATTAGAATTTCCTTGCATTCCTAAGGATCTTGAAAAATGGTAGACTTTTATCTACAAGTCCGGCAATGTACCAACCTAGGCTATAACTCTTTCGACCAACCTTGTACTTCTCTAACCATCTTCGAGGGTGAGATGTCCTAGATTGCCTGAATCTTCTAAAGGTTTGCTTTGATGTCCCTTTAGCTAACCACCGGAGAACTTGCCTCCTCTAATGTCGAATGTACACTTTTTCATATTGAGCTTTATTCTAAATGTTCTCAATATTAAGAATGTGTGGTCGAGGTCCGCCAAGTGATTGGTCTCCTTTTTAGATTTGACGAATATGTCATCTACATAAACCTTTATTGTTCGACCTATCTTATTTTTTAACATAAAGTTTATAAATCTTTAATAAGTTGCTCCTGCATTTTAAATGATGAATGGCATTATGAAGAAGTAGTATAAACTGTTGAGGGCTACAAAAAAGGTCTTGTCCCTGTCTTCGAGGGCAATGAAAATTTGATAGTATCCTTGAAAGGCGTCCATCTTCCTCAACAAATCACAACCTGCAATTGACTCTATTAATAAATCTATTCGAGAAAGTGGGTAAGGGTCTTTAGGGCATACTTTATTCAAATCAGTAAAATCATTACACATTCTCCATTTTCTCTCATTCTTAGGGATAAGGATTACATTACATAACTAACTAGGATATTGAATTTCTATAATGTATCCTATCTTTAAGAGTTTGTTGACCTCGTCTTTGATGATCTAGCATTTTTATGCATTGAATGTCCTGGTCTTCTATTTGATTAACTTGTAGGAAAGGTCTATGTTGAGGTAGTGGGCAATGACCTAGAAGTCAATTCCATAGAGGTTAGCTGCCTTCCAAGCAAAAACATCGACATTTCGTTATGGGAAATTATCCAGCATGCACTCTATGTTATTGCCCAAATGTGTGCCAATCCTAGTAGTCTTGTTAAGGTTACCAAGATCCAACTCAATAGATTAAAATTCTTCTACTAGCTTGACTCTGGTTTCTTCATATTTTATTTTTTTGGTCGTATGTTCCTCTTCAGGTTCCATTTTTGGGATGTCCCGCAAAGACCTTGATTTCAATCAAATTTTCTAGTCATTTGTTTCCACTAAAATGGTGTAACAGTACCAAGCTTTCTTCATATTTCATAACAGCTCCTCAACTCCTGCACTTGTAGAAAATTTGACTTTCATGTGGTAAGTTGATGCAACAGCCTTGAAATCATTAGGCAGGTCTCCCAATGATTTCATTATATACAAATGGCTCATCGATGACCTAGTAACTAATCATCAAAGTTTGTCATTTTGGCACAGTGTCAAATGACGTGGACAATGTTATGGATCCGATCGGGATGATTTAAGAACTGTTGAAACCCACATGTGGGGTGTTATCTTGCTCAAATTTTAACTGACCTATGTCCATCTTACATAGGGTCGACAAGAAAATGATGTTTGTTGAACTGCCATTGTCGAACATGATTTTCTAACCTCAAAGTTTTCAATTTTAATAGCAACCACCAACAAGCAACTGTCTACTCTTTGCTCTCTTACATGAGTGAGGTTGGAGTCTAAGAAGAAGATGGTTTCAGCGCTTGTGGAGACCTGATAGATTGTGCTTGCTGATATGTTCTTAATGGATTCCAATTTTTGTTGGACTTGCTTTCTTACTAGCTTGGAATCCCGTTCGTTGGGCCTCCAGCTATTGTGTCTATCACCCTTTTAAGTGTAGGCTTGTTGACCTCCATCTTATTTTTCTCTTTGTTATCTCTCCTTAGGCTTCTGGACCTTTCTCTATAAGGAGTCTGATTAGCTTGCCCATAAGACTTTTGACCCCTCTGGTCAATATATTTCTTTAAGTGTCTTTGTCGAATGAGATGTTCTATCTCATCATGTAATTGAAAACAATCTTTACTGTTATGGCCATTTAGTTAGTGGAAATGGTAGTAATATTTTTCTTCATTATAGTTTCATTGCATTTCCCAGCTTTTTTAAGAGGTTGTCGATCTGTATTGCAAATAGGATCTCTTTCCTTAGTATTTTGAGAGGGGTGTAATGGTGGAACCTCCTGATGGGGGATCAATTGCCATCTTTTTGCTGTTTGTCCTCTGTGTCTTTTCCTTTGCTATTTTTCTTTTCCTAGTCATGGTTTCTATACTTCATCTTATTCATGTCCTCTTGGGTCATATACCTACTGGGCAGGTCAAGTAACTCTTTTATTGTTATCGATCTCTCCCTAACCAATGCGTTGGCGCACTCTTTGTGCTTGAGCCTGAGGAAGAGGACATCGACCAAAAATTAGATTCTAGGGTTTTAAATTTTCAGCACTTCAGCATTGAATTAGGCAAAGAAATCTTGGAGGGACTCCCCATCATTCTACTTAATTGCATGCAGTTATATGTGTAGGAGCTTAGCTTTTCTTTGACTAGCAAATTAGTGCAAAAACTTGTCACTTAACTTATTATAGAAGAATATTAAGATTAGCTCCAATTTTACAAACCACTCAAAGGCTATTCTTGGGAATGTGGTAACTAATATTTTGGGTTGAATATGATTATTGTGTATATGAAGCTGCATCATATGCTCAAATTGCAAGAGTTCTTGTTTGGGTCAGTGGAACCATTATACATGGACAAGTTGGTGTGGATTTTTGCGTCAATTGCTATAAGCTCCTTGATTATTTCATGAATGAATAGTGACTCTCTTTCCTAACGGAGTCAAGGAGCATTGTCGAGCTGTAAGTTTCTTTTAGTATTAAACCTCAAAATTTCCTCCAACCGCTTCTTCAACTACTAAACTTGATGGGAAACTTCTTCCTACTCTTTGCAATCTACCTAGGATAGATTCCTATTAGGCTGGTTGCTTGGGTCGCTTGACCTTTTTACACTTCAGGGCTCGATAAAGACGAATAAGATATTCAACTGAATATGCTACTTTATTTTGGGGATGATGGCAAGCTTTTTCGCAAAGGAATTATCTTAGGATGACCTCACGCTGGCTAGTCTTGGAACATACCTCCTCTTATGTTCTTTCCTCATGCTAGAGCGAGCTTGTTGCTATGGCTAGTAATGCTATAGAGAGTAGGGCTGACAATTGGGTGGAAATTTGATCATTTATTATTTGTATAAGTATCGCAACCTGATCCGATTGTGAACTTGGACATGATGCTTCTAAAGGTTGTTATGATTGAGATGGTGGCGGCATATATCTTTCATTACTCTGTCTTTTCGACATGGCAAGCTTAGTATTCACTATTTTCTCAAATGCGGACTCAATATTGCATAGACGATGCCAAATTATGATGGTATTTTCTACAAGGAGATTCTAATGAGCTAGCGAAGGATGGCCAATTGACCAAAAAAATATTTAAATAGCTAGCTTGGAATGCAGCAAAGAAGCGAGCTAAGTCCTACAGCCAGTGAACACAAGTTAGGCTAGCCGAGTGTGCCCTCGGCTAAAGCTCTCTAATACTTAAGTTAGTAATAGTTCAACCAGAAGGCAAATGAGTAGAATGAGGGCTTAGAAGTGAGTAACATCATACATTTTAGTCTAAAATGACGGTATTTATAATATTTGCTATCTGAGGGAGATGATGGGGTCAAAATGACTATGTCGTCCTTATTGTCTAGTGAGATCCCTTTTCTCTTCATAAAAGCTTTGGGAGTCATTTTAGGGTTGGCTGGCAGCCATGCTTTTGATCGGCTAGAAATAAAGGGCATCCATGCTGTAATTAATATGGAGGTGACCGGTTGACAGAGTCATTAATGTGGACTAAGGATATCAAAATTACCCGTCCCAGTGGGTACCCACGGGGAATTCTTGCAATGGGGCGAGTATGGGGAGAAACTTTTCCCCAATGGGATCAAAATTGACCCCTAATTGCTAAATGGGGCGAGGACGAGAATGATAGTCCCCATTCCAGCTGTACCCACCACTTGTTAAAAATTAATTAATTTATTAATTTAACATTATATTTTTTTAAAGTAATGTCAAACTGTATATGATTATTAAAAATAATTTTCTCTTCTAATAAACTACATGTATTTTTGTGGGAACAACATTAAATAGAGAATTCTTTCGAAGAATTCTGAAGTTCTATTAATATTTATATTTATGTATTTTATATCTTTTAATATTTTGATTGTAATACATAATTAAATTTAGTGTGTTATATATGATAATTTTTTAATTTTGTAAGTCATTTAAATTATTGAAAAACTTTAGGATTTTTAATATTAATTTTTTTATTTATAAATTTTTCTATAAATTTTATCAAAATTCATGGATACCCATAGGTACTCGTCTTCCCGTAGGAAAGTGGGGATGGATACCCATCATAGAGGCGAGGACGGGGGCTCCCTCCCATCGCACCCTATTGACACTTCTAATATGGACAAAACTGGTAGTTCTGCAGCATTAAATGCGAAAGTAACTAGTGGCAAGTGCTGTAATTAATGCGACCGCAACCTAAAGATAACTTAGTCTGCTTCATTTCTCGACCTCTATATAGAGCTCAAGAGGAATTTAGGTTGGGGAAACTGTGGGATTGAGGGTCAACCTGTGATCTGACCTTGCTTGGGGGCGACGACCTAGATGATTGACCTTGCTTGGATCGATGACGTGAACAGCATTTTGCTTGGGCCCATGCAAAGGTTTTGGGCCTTGTCTTAGGTATCAGGCCTCTGGGCCAAGAGTATTGGGCTCATCTACATCACCCATATCATATATATTTTATGAATATAAAATATTATCTAATTTATATAAATATGTTATATATTTTATAAATAGGAAATCATTTGATTTAGATTAAATGAAAAAAACATAAGGATATGAAATATTTTTATAAATATATGAAGGTATTTTTATTTATATAGTATAAAATTTAACTCAAGTACATAGAAAGAGATAGTAAGCCACAGTTTAGAAACATAGGGGACATTTCAACCTTTCTTTTTATTACAAGGGGGTAAATTGGGGTAAAAATATTTTAACCCCA
Organism: Jacaranda mimosifolia; assembly: GCA_018894105.1. NCBI lineage: Eukaryota > Viridiplantae > Streptophyta > Magnoliopsida > Lamiales > Bignoniaceae > Jacaranda > Jacaranda mimosifolia. The sequence goes on from CM032124.1 coordinate 13,679,368, forward strand.
ATTAAATGATTATAATTTTCATGGCTTGAGCTAAGGGCATATTCAAAAGTTAGAGTGTAGGGAGACAAAATTATAAAACATAAAAATTCAAATATAAATTTCATGATTTATGAATTGGAGATACATTTCTTCATCGAAGTTAAGTGTTGACATTCTTGTATATTGAAATTCAAAATTCATCAATGATTAAATTAATATCAAAAATTTTAGCAACTCTTTTTCAATGTCAAAACTTTTAGCAACATCTATAAGAATAACAATCAAATATGTTTTTGATTATACAGTATTTTACCACAAATTTTATTCTTTTTGCAAGACTTAGAAGCATATCTAAATCCGACTTCATAAAACTAATTGCATTTTGTTAAACAAATTGTCTTTTATCATATTGCCTAATTAATTATATAATGGCATAAATAATTTCATTATATACATTTTAAAAAGTACATATTTCTTATAAATTGCATTGAACATATGAATAATCAAAATATACCAATATGTACTAAGTTTTGTGAATGATAAACTGTTAACCAATTTATAAATAAATAGTAATTCCACAAAGAAGTAAATAATGACAAATGATTTTAAAAATTTATCAATTTACTATCCCTAACTATCTAAAAATTCTCTATGGTTGCAATAATTGTCAAATAGATGCTAATTTAATTTATTTTTTTTGATGTCTATATACCATAAACAGACAAGTGCATTTTATATTTTGTACACATTTCAATATCACAACTCACACACTCACACAAACACACACATATATATATATATATGTGTGTGTGTGTGTGTGTGTATCAACCTCCTAGTGGTAAACTCAGGGTATCGCAAGGGCGTGGGTTGTCTTACAGCCAAAAGAAGCACGTGAAGCTTGTTGAGGTGGCTCTCAGCTAAAACCCTCAAATGCTTGGTTAGTGTAAGCACAACAAGAGAGGAAAGTGTAAAATGAGGGCCAAAGTATATGAAAGCATACCTTAAATTATACTAAATTGGGATATTTATAGTATTCACTTGTTCAATAAAGGGGGAGATAAAAAACATAACTCACTCCTTATAGACTAATGAAGCTTTTACTTGCTTGTAGGGTCCTTTGAGGTCTTTTTCAGAGTTGGTTAATTACCATGCTAACCACTTGCCTGAAATATAGGGCGAATGTTTCATAATTAATGCAAAGGTGATCTTAGACATGATGTTGGTTCAATTGTATTTCATGTGAAAGTAATTGGCTGCATGTGAATAGAAAACATATTTAATGCGGCCACACCTAAAGGAAAGCCCTCGTCGACCTCCACACATTTGAGGGGGTCGAGCTTGTCTTCACTCCCAGAGTCTTTCTCGCTTTGGCATCATTTACCTTTAAGTAGATTGATTTCACTCCTCTCTACTTGCAGTTCAGGTTCCACTAAAAATGAGCCAGGTGCATTATTGGATATGGAGTCAAAGGTGGTTTACCCTAGTTGAGCTTATCCATATCATGAGTCCCCTCCACTCCTTAGTGCAATCAAGCTTACGAAGGTTGGATTGAGAAGTAGTTTAATCGCTAGAGGTCCATCAACGATGCTGAATTTAAGTTTCTACTAGGGTCTGGGTTGGCTAGAGTTACTGGATAGTTTTTGGAAATTTAATTGGAGAATTAAATAATCGACTGGTGGTTATGTAATTATTAGCTAGTAGTTAGTCATTTTAATTGGTTACACTTTCTAATAGTCCATCTATAAATAGTCTATTTGACTTCCCCTATGTTTACTTTTACTGCTTTTGTTGAGGTTGAGCTTTGTACCATTTTGGTCAATTTCATCATCTTTAGCATTTGTATATTTCCCTCCATTGAACTTTCATTTGAGTTTCCTCTCTGTTCTTATCTTGTAAGTGTTCATTCCATCATCTTCTTCCCTTGTCCTATTATTTTACGGTTGTTTTGCTTCTCTTTATGTCATTCTTAGGATTTTATTTGCTATTTTTGTTGATAATATGGCAATGATTGTTAAGGAGGAGAGGAGTGCGGCGAGCAATTTTAAGGCAACTAGGTTATCTGCGGGTTTAGTTATTGGTGAAAGTGATTTTTTGGAGGGGTCTTCTATAATGATTCTAGAAATAGAAATAATTAGACGTTCTAATTTTTGAAGAGGTGGGGCCTTCTAGACAAATTGATGGACCCCCGGCATCAAGGGAGAGGTTTTTTATGGCAGAGCACTACAACGAGATTTTTTTAAAGATTATTTAGAGTGACTTATAATCCCTTAGGCATAAATTTCGTATTCCTCCCAAATTTGTACTGATAAAACCTAGGTCAAGGGATCAAATGGACCGATCCCCTAAGGGTGTATACCTGTGTTCGAGGCTGCTCTAAAGTATAGGTTGAGATTCCTAATTGTACATCCAATACTCACCCTTCCAGGTGGTCTGTAAGTGTGTATTACTCAGGTTTTGCCAAATTCTTTTATGATTCTTCATAGTTTTGTTGTTCTTATGATTGTAAATGACCAACCTCCATCCTTCACCAATTTTTACAACCTTTTCTACTATCTAATACCCAAAATGTCAAGCGATTTTGAGGAATCAAGTTTTTATTATATCATCACCCATCCTCATCAAAAAAATCTTGGTTACTTTCTCTTTCTCCTATAGCTAAGGTTGGAGAAAAGCCTTTTTTTTTTAGCTCCCTGATGATGGGGATTTAATATCTCTAGGGGTGGATAGGAAAGGTCAATCCTCTCAATAATGAAAATCCTTCTTGGCACAATGCGTTTATTCAGGATTTGATAATGTTTGGGGAGGTAAAGGCTACTGTGTTTATTAAGGAGAGAAATTTGGTAATGGTGGGCTATCAATTGCTCCTCTAAGGGTGTCGCCCAACGCTTGCTTAGGTAGCTCTTAATTCTTATTACATAGAGTTTGCTCTACCTATTAAGGTTTCTTATCTATTTCATATATTTATATAATGTGTAGATCAATAAGTGACGGTTAGTTCAGGTAGCTAAGATGGCCAAGCAGCACAAGGTGGAGTTCTAACACGAGGTTGTGAATGATTGATGGGAGATGACATTAGTTGTTGCAGGAGTAGGCCATGATTCTCCTCCTACACCTCATCGAACCACTAATGAGGTGCCATATCTTGCGAATCCCTCAAAGAAGAGAGTTATTGAAATGAGGGACTCTAGTCGAGCTCCTATTGTGAAGAAAGTAGCTATTGAGAAAAGGAAAACCATAGCATTAAAGTACATATGGGTGTCTGAAGGTCTACAGAAGATGATCGATGAAGAAATTTTTTGACCTTCTTGTTCTTTTTGGCCCAAGGTTTGGGTTTGAACTACATGTTGCAAACAAAACCTCTATGATGGATATGGGGCCTTCCGAGGTGACCTATATGAATGTGATGAAGGCTAGTCTATTCCTAAAAGACAAGAAGAAGATGCTTGAAGTCGAGTCGACTGAGGCTCTAAAATCTATTGCATTTCAGGCAAACAAGGTAAAGTTTCTTATCAAGTCACTTTTGATACATTATTTGTTTTACTTTGAGTAATAACAATATTTTAATTTTTAATTTAATTAATTTTTGATTTTTTTCTTTTTTTTGATAATATATTAGGCCGAATAGTGTGGCTATAGTTTATTTCATAAACTCCATGCTTCTTTGTCCGACTGAGCTAATTGGCAACAGAAATATGAGGCCCTATAAAATGAGCAGTCTAAGGTTTCAAAGACTGCTTTAGCATTGATATAAGATCAAATCGACAAGCTGGCCAAGCTGGCCAAGCTAGTCAATGAAAAAGATGTTGACTTGCTAGCGGTGGTTATTTAGAAGAGTTGGCTCAAGGAGCACGTGAAGCAACTGAGCATCAAAGCCAAGAAGGGGCTACTAGGCTTGGCATTTGAGGGGCTACTAGGCTTGTTATTGACAGGTCCAAAGTGAGTTCTATAAGTTGCTGCCAAAGATCCAAAAAGAGGTTGTCCAACAATTCATGTTGAGCCCAACCTTCAATGATGCTAATGTTGTCCTTGGAATGGATGACATTAAGAAGGGGTTTGACAAAGCTGTGATGTAGATGGAGAATTTAGGCTATCAAATTGGTGATAAAGATAAGGAAAAGCTTGATGTTTCTAGGGACAAACAGTTGCAAGATTATCCTAAGGGCCACAACTTTGCTCTAGAGCCCATTGCCCATCCGAGTATTCCCTTGGTGGCGAAGGAATTTGATGTTGCTACTATTTTTGCTTATAGGATCTTAATGCTGCTTTATTCTTTCCTTTGCCACTCGATTCCTCAAGCACAAGGCTAGGTTGTGTCGACCATCGAGTGTGCCCAATTAAAAAAAAATGAGGTCAAGAGACGAGTTTGATAGGGCCACAGATAAGGCCGAGGTTAATGTTAAGAGAGCTATTGCCACCGGTCTGGATAAGAAGATTGGGACTTGCTAGATTTTTTATTTTCTTCTTTTGATTGGATGTAAAAGAGATATTTTTATTTTTTAGCTTACGCAAACGTTGAATGCTTCTATACAAAGTTGTATTTTATAATATTTGTTTGCTACTCTTTTTCGTTGATGTGTTCTTTATTTATTGTATTAACTCGATGCATACCAAAGTAAGAAGTCGATTGCTCTTTTTAATAGGTTGATATGATTAACGAATAACCCATCGTTATGTGCTTCGAGAAGACTAAATCTCATGCTCTTAAAATTGAATACATAATTTGTAATGGATGGTAAATTAAAGTGAGAAGTTAGGATCTCATATGAGAAATTTTCTTTATATAAATAGGAACTAGATTGTTGAGAAGACAAGATTTTGTTACGTATAAAATTATTACAAATTTATTGCATTCTAAGGTTGAGGCATTTTGTTGCCTTCCATATCCGCAATCCAATATGAATTATTTTTAGAAACTTTTACCATTGTGAAAGGTCCTTCCCACTTAGTGTCAAGTGTTCCAATATTCTTTGAGACCTCCATTTTTTAAGCACTAGATCACCCATTTGAAACATCCTTGGGCGAACTAACTTGTTGTAATTCTTGGCCATTAGAGCCCTGTAATGCTGTATCTCTATGTATGCTTGTTAGTGCTTCTCATCAAGTGTCTCAAGGTCAAAAAGATTTTTGCTTAGTTCCCAATCAGATGATAATGGATGATTTAAGATGATTTAAGTTATGTGATACATTATTTCCATAGGAGTCACGACTTTCGATTCATAAACCAGACTATATGGATTGTGGCCAGTCTGCATTCTTGAGGTTGTTCTATATGCCCACAAGACCCCTAGGAGATTGTCTGCCCAATTTCCTATTGCACCTTGTAGTCGAGTTTTAATATGATCAACGATGGTTCTGTTGGTGACCACTGTTTGACCATTTAATTGGGGGTTGCCTAAAGATGTGAAATGTTGCGTTATGCCCAACTCCCCTTACCAATCCATCATCATTTTACTCTAAAATTTTTGTTTTGCTATCATATTAAAAGATTGCAGGGGTTAAGATGGGTGCTAAGGAATTATGGTTATCTGCCTTTTAGTGGTACATCTCAGGGTATCACAAGAGCGCGAGTCTAGTCTTGCAACCAAAGAAAGCACATGAAGCTTATTGAGGTGGCCTTTAGCTAAAACCCTTCGATGCTTAAGTTAGTGTAAACTTGACGGGATGGGAAAGTGGTAGAGTAAGGGCCAAAGTATATGAAAACATATCTTAAATTTTGCTAAATGGGGGTATTTATAATGTAGATTGGCTGGATAACAGGGGAGGTCGAAAAGACAACTCACTCCTATAGCCTAATGGAGCTTTTACTTGTCTGTAAGGGTCTTTAAGGTCTTTATGAGAGTTGGTTAATCACCATGTTTGCCACCAACCAGAAATATGGGATGGATCTTCCATAATTAATCCAAAACTGACTGATTGATGGAACATTTAATGTAGATAGGATGTTGGTTCAGCTATATTCAATGTAGAGGTGACCAGTTGCACGCGAACAAGAAACATATTTTAATGTTGTCGCACTTGGAGGTGTAGCAGTGAACCTCCACACGGTCAAGCGGGTCAAATGTGTCTTTCCCAATAGTCTCTCTTGCATCGACAACATCGACTTCACTCCTCTCGACCTGCATCGTCTAGGTTCTACTCCTAATGGGCCATGCCAATATTGAATATGAACTCAAGAGTGGATGACCCAGGTCGAGCTTACCTATATTAATAAATTTTAATCAAACTTGAAAATTGTGCGTATTTTAGTAAAAATGATAATAGTTTTTAGTAGTCACTTCAACTAATTGTGTTATATTTGAAGAAAAACAAAATTAAATTCAACTATGTTAACACTTGCTAGTTTTAGATAATAACTTTCAAGAACCTCATCAAGTAAAGAAAGTTATTTTCCTCAACATAGATTACATTTCACCATCTAAGGTCAATGGAAAACATATGATGTACAAAAATGTTCTAAATGCAAGTTTAATAATAATTTTATCGATACTTTTTTCTTACTAAACAATAACTAGTGTTGTGTGACCTTATGTTTTGTTTCTATTAACTGTTTAAGATTAGAAAAGTTTTAGTGGATCATTTAAATAATTGCTTTTCATTTTAAAGAAAAATAATTCATTATTGCAATTTTTTAATGTTTGTATATTTAATGAAGTAAAAATATCGAGCCTCTAGCTCCAAATTATTAATAAATTTAACATGCATAAATATTTTAGTTTACTTCTTTTGAGAACTCAACTAAAAGATCTATCTTTTGAAAATGAGAAAAAAAATATTTAGTAAATATTAGAATATATAATTGTTCAATTCAAAACTAAATTAATCCAATATATTCTACTGAGATTACATTATTTTAAGTATTTATATATATTTTTTTCAATTATAATAAACACTATCATTATTTGTATTTACAAAACTTTGTATGCATGCAAATATAAGTAGAGCTATATGAAATCTAAAAATAATTTTCACTAAACTTTTTATTCAATGTACTACATCGATCATTTCTATTTCAATAGATACTCCTTGACATTACCACTTAACTAATTTAAAAAATATTTAGAAAATAATTTTATTCATTGATTAAACAAAAATATAATATTTTATTTGTAAAACACATTGCATTAATTGTTTATTCAGTTTAATCAAATTAAATGAATACATCACAAATAGCGCAGGTATTATGTTATAATTTTGTTAGCACGACTTATGAGTGACTTTGGGGCCATTAATAATTAGATTAGATTGTACTACATAGTCATAATATTCCGCGCATACTTACTGTTATGGTTAATCATAATTATTATTCCTCTAAGTATTTTTCATCATTAAGTGTGCCGTATTTATTAAACTATTTCTTTCATTAGGATTTGAGAAAAATTACGATGTCAGTGAAATTTTTTAAAGAACTTATTTTGCCCCGAAGTGGTATTTTTGGTTCAAAAAATTATATGCTTTGAACCACTCACTAGAGAAGGAAAAATTATGTTCCCGCTCGCATATTGTAAATAATTAATGCACTCCTTCTTGACTTATTAGTAATGGGCTAAAATGTCCGTGTGTTGGAAAATCATTGTTTTATCTTTTCTTTTATATGATAAACATATTTTTTTTGTTACATTAATCCAGTTGTTTTTAGGTTGGATGTTCCTATCTAATAACTAATCACAAATATGCAATCTGGGTGGGTTGGAGTTGGGTCAAGGTAGGGATATTATATAAATTTACTCAACCCAAACTTAACTCATTTAATTTTCAACCTGATAATTCTAAACCCAAACCCAATCTACTCCGTATTAGGTCAACCTGGATCAACCCAATTATAAGTTGGATTGACCCAATAACTTGAAAATCCACAACCCACCCAACCCATTATGAAAATATGATAATATAAACCATATTTTACATTGCTTCTTGTTGTTGATTTGACTTCTATAATCCATTTTCATTGTGCATTTTAGGAATAAAATGCATCACACAAACATTTGTACAATATGAATAATATTTCAATGGATATTAACTTGGTGGATTTTTGAAGGATATATTTTTTTTGCATTAGAAATCATAGACAAACTTTCTAATTTTTGCAGCAACACTCTAACATTTGCATATAATTAAAAAAATGTCATGATTCTCCAACCAAGCAAGGTAAAGGGGAAAAGGTGTATGGAGATTGGTCATAAGAAAGAAATTAATAAAGCTAGGGCCTCCTTCCGTTTTACCTTATTTTAAGCATTTAAGGCTTTTATTTATTTCAAGTATCTAATTTATATTTTTTTTCCCTATATTTGGGTTGGGTTGATGGGTCGATTGACAAGCAATTTTGGGATGATCGAATTAATCCGTGACCTAATCCCAACCTACCCAAAACTTTTGGGTTGTGTTTCGGGTCGACCTGATTTCAACCCAACCCAATAAGCCTCAATCCAAATCCACTAATTTTATATCAGTTTCGTATTAGGTTGTTGTGTTGGGTTTGAAATTGCTAGCCTTACAAATGCTTAAATCTATCGAGTGGTCAATTAATTCAGTGGCATTGCCATCTCACATATAAGGGTAAGGTTTGAGGTTCAAACTCCAATAAACTCCTAATGTGCATTTGTGTAAATTTAAGAAAAAAAAAAACTAAATATGCCATATGATCAAGATATACTTAAATGCCATCCTATTGTTACTATTTAATACATTGTCTTTATATTGATTAGACACTATAAAAAAAAAATTGTTTTCCTGACGAAATGTACTGACGAAAAAAATCTATCGGACATTTTCGATGGATTTTTCATAGATTGGATAGACATTGGAAATCCGCCATAAATTAGAAAGAGAACTGCCAAAAAATTGGAGGTTGTTTGGCGTGAAAAGGCGCAAAAGTATTTGACAAAAATTTTGTTAGAAGCCCTTTAGAAAATTTTGCTGAAATTCATCGAAAATTTGTAATTTCTTCATTTAAAAAAAAAGTTATTTTTCGACCGAATTTCCTTTGGAAATTTCTGCAAAAAAACTAAAGAAAATATGAATCGTGCCCCTCCTTCTTCCCATTTCCTCTCCTTCTCGACACACCCAAGCACCAACGCTATCACCGCCATAGTCCGCTGCTATCATCCTTTTGTTGGCCGTCGTTGCTGCTCACCGCCCGCCGCCCACTCGTTTGTCGTTGTTGTAAGTTATTCTTTTCCTATTTTTATTTAGTTTTGTTTATTTTGTCAGCTTGGCATGTTAGGATGTTATTTTAGAACGATTTAAATAATTTAGTATGATTAATTGTTAGTATATTAGTTGATTTGATATGTTAATTTGATATGCTAGTTTGATATGTTAGTATGATAAATTGTTATGTTAGTTTGATATATAAGTTTGATATGTTAGTATTTATATTTCAGTATTGATATGTTAGATTGCTTTCTAAAATATGATTAATTGTTAGTTTAATTAATATTTTAGTTTGACAGGTTAGTATGTTTAGTTTAAATAAGAACTTCTTGATATCTAGTTTAATATGTTTGATTTGATATTGAATTAAATCTGTTAGTTTAGTATGTTAGAATTGATATTTCATACATAATATATACCAATCTAGGGCAATAAATTTGTTTAAAATGTTAGTATGTTTAGTTTAAAATATATAGGGAAATAAATTTCATACATAATATATATTAATTATAAATGTTAATATGTTTAGTTTAAAATTTTTAGAAGTTGTTGATATCTAGTTTAATATGTTAGATTTGATATATAATTTAATATGTTAGTTTAGTATGTTAGAATTGATGTTTCATACATAATATATATCAATATAGGGCAATAAATTGTTTGCTTTGATAAAATTGAAATAAGGATGCAAAATCAAGCTAATATGTCTCTAATTTTAAGATTACAAATCAAGTTACTAACATGGGATGTAAAATAGGATTAATCATAATAAATACCAAGTCTTGTAATCAATCATGGGCTTCAAGTATACTAACCAAGAGGCCGGACTGCTTGGATTATGTATCTATGATGCACTATTTTTCAAAGCAAACAAGGCCTTTTGGTTTAGAATTGAGTTTAAGATAAATTAGACATTTCGAAATAGCTAAGGTAGGTTATGAAACTATAATTAATGTTGAGATCATAATGAATACTATATATTGAGGCTGAATATTCAAAAAATCATAAGGGATAAACTATCAAAAAATCAAGCATTGGAATGTCAATAGACCATTAAAACTCCACTCTTATTACAACCACAGAGCCTAAGGTCAAAAGTATTTTATCCGATGAAAGAATGAAATATTCTATATATCTAAACTTCAATTTTACTAAAAAGTTAACTAAAATGATGTATATCTGTCTAATTATAACCGAATTATCATTACCTGTAATGACAACATAGCATATTATAGAGTTTAATGTATGTAAATATTAAGTTGTCCTAATAATATTAATTATTGTCCTTATGTGAAGTTTGTTTTTGTTTTACATATGGCAGGCTAGTCTGTTTTTGTCTCCCTACCATCAGATGAGGTCGGGGTTCTAGCTGAGGTAGGGAAATGAATTTCCCGATCCATCAGGCCCACTTGCGTCCTAAGGGACGCTACGGGTGAGCTTAATTGTTATATAAAAGTTATTTTATTTTTGTTCTAATGCTTATATGTACATATTAACAATTTATGCAGGTACACATCCTTGGAGGATGCTACCAAGTTCTTGACAAGGGTGATTAAGAGTAAGGTCCAAGAATCCTATAGGACCTGATCAGAAATTCCCCAACACCTTCAAGATTTAATGTTCGAGGAGTGGAAGTTATATAAGTGTTATTAATATATTTACTTTTACAAATTAATTATGTTTGTGTATTGTAAGTACACTGATTGATTTCCTTTTATTTAACAAAGATATGTCACTTGGGATCCCCAATACGTGGGCCATTTTTAGAGGATTTTCGACACCTAAGATGGGCAAGAAGTTGGAATAGATTGGTGAGGACACTTGGGCTACCCTATGCCAGCACCGGGAGTCCCAAGATTTTTAGAAGAAACCAAGCAGGCCAAGAAGAATCAAGCTTCTAAGATTGGTGGATCTCTCTATACTAGAGGGAGTATATTCATTGGGACACATGTTGAGCATATAGTAAATTTCTTAACTTTTAGTCTTTAGTAATTAAATTTAGTATATATTTATTACTTTCTTTTATGTTTATAATTTTAGCCTGACATGGTTGATGGGGAAGGGTTGGTGGCTTTCCTATTTGTTATTAGTTATCTTATGTTTTCATTGTTGAGCTTTTGAATTTTTAGTAAAGACCAATTTTAGGGGAGCCTCGGCCAAATTTTTTTCTCATATTCATTGTAATTTAGTATTTTGTACATATAATACACTTATGTTAATTCTTGTTCTCTATGTAGGCTCGAGAGTTGCAGACGTAATCGATGGTAGATGAGGTTTTTGCCGCACCCACCAAAGGCAGGCCAATAAAAGTTGGGTGCACGAGAGGATGAGGAGTTACTGTAAGTTTATTACATATGACATATTACATAAGACTGTTTTAGTTACATTAATATATTGCATTCATATTTTTATTTTTATACCTTGCAGGAGAGCTTCCAGTAGGTGCTTTAGTCCTAGTCTCAACCAAAGGGTGTTGGGAGTAATGCAGAGACCCGACAATCTTAGGCTGAGTTGTAGACTTAAGTTATGGGTGGCCCTAAAAAAAAGAAGCGTGTTTATGGGCAGAGCTGCTGACAGCTGCCCTCATACACCAGCGTGTCTTAGGAGGAGCCTAGTGCATCAGCTGCATCTAGGTCGAGGTATGCTTGGAGGCCCATTTGTAGGCCAATATTGATGATATGCAGATTATATTCTCAGAGCAGTTGGTCAAGATTAGAATTTGTTCTCCTATCTATTCATGTAGAAGAATGCTCTGTCAGGTTTCAATGTTCGACCACTACCCCCACCCACCTTAACCTACCACCAACAGCTCCTACCACAGCAAGGTGATGATGACCTACAGTGTAACACCTATAAATTTGGCATTTTAGAAAATAAGATTTTTAAGAAAACAAAATATTAGTTTAACAAAAATTTTGGGGTCCAGATATAAATAAAGAGAACTCAATTGCAATGATTTTGGAAGTTATGGGGGCTAAAATAGAATTAATTTTGGTCAACTAGGTCAATATAAGGCACTAAACAAGTTGAAAGCTGAATTAATAACTGATTGAAATGTCTGAGGGTTCAAAGGTAAGCTGAGAAAAGTTTTAGGGCACAATTCTAATTTCTGAAAACCCATTTTTAAATAGCAATTTTGCCCCCTATTTTCTTAAATTTCTTCCATGTAGCCACGACCCTCCTCTCCAGTGATTTGACCCCAGCATCGGCGAACTCTACAACCAATACTACTGCTACTTTTCTCACACCTCAATAAATACACTGGTGCCAAGAACTACTACCAACAGTTAACAAAGTGGCCAGAATTTCAAGCATGAAGCTCAGCATGGTGGCCAACGGCGATCATGACACTTTTGATTGCTAAACCTCACGGCTGAAGGGTGGATTATGATAGGTTTAGTTAGAGAAATGTATCGATACCTTTAATGGAAGAACTGGACCACCGATAGAGGAGAATCGAGCACGGCGGTGCACGGCAGCATTGAGGTGGTCAACTTCATTTTTTGGCCAATTGAGCTGCGATTCGGTGGTGAAAGTTGAAATTAATTTGGGGATTTGATAAAGCGTAGCAAAGCGCACCTTTTGGTGGTGGTGGAACCCAGTTCCCGTGGTGTCGCATGGCGATGGTCCGGCAACTTCCGAATAAAATCTTTGGCTCAATGATCTGAGTACATGCATGCTATTATCACATTACAATTTGGCCTCGGATTTAGTCAATTGGGTAAAATTCCAATTGATCAATTAAACTAATTCCTGAGTTTAAATTGGTTAAGTTATTAAGTTAAATTCCATGTGAAATATTCGTTATTGGACCGAAATATGTAATTGTAAGGTGTACTATTGAACATAAAGATTTGTCTACATTTGAGGTGTTTGCTCGAATTACTAATTAGGAGATAAATATCATTAAATAAACAATTTATTGATGTAAGTTGAGCTAATCGGGCCAAATTGTAATAATGGACTATTAGGACAAGATTTATGATATCAAGCCAAAATATTTGGACATATAAGTCGTGTGCAATGCTAGTGGGCCCAAATTGGTAATTAGGACATAAGCAAGATGCATCTTTTGGCGGTGGTGGAACCCAGTTCCCGTAGTAGCGCATGGCAGTGGTCTAGCAGCTTCCTAATAGAATCTTTAGCTCAACAATCTGAGTACATGCATGATATTATCACATTACAATTTGGCCTTGAATTCAGTCAATTGGGTAAAATTCCAATTGGTCAATTAAACTAATTCCTGAGTTTAAATTGGTTAAGTTATTAAGTTAAATTCCATGTGAAATATTCATTATTGGACCGAAATATGTAATTGTAAGGTGTACTATTGAACATAAAGATTTGTTTACATTCGAGATGTGAACTCGAATTATTAATTAAGAGATAAATATCATTAAATAAACAATTTATTGATGTAAGTTGAGCTAATTAGGCCAAATTGTAATAATAGACTATTAGGACAAGATTTATGATATCAAGCCAAAATGTTTGGACATATAAGTCGTGTGCAATGCTAATGGACCCAAATTTGTAATTAGGACATAACCATTGCTAATTTAATCAGTGGAATTAGGTCTTATTTTATATTATGATATGAAATGATGTGGAAAAATGTGCTATGGGATCAAGAAATGAGATATGCATGGATATATATTAGCTTAGTGGGCCCGAATTTGAAATATTATATGACAATCTTGGTTAATTAAGTTAATTAGAGATTAAGACCCTAATTTTACATAGTTTAGCCCTAAGTGACAAAAATTGGGTTATTAATGATAGTTGGGCCATCATAATCAATTTTGTGTAACGTTGCAAAGAAAATTATAAATAGGAATTTGATTTTTATCAAAGGGAATATGATCTCATAAATATTATAGTACTAACAGCGCAATTATGTGACCACTCTCGATGATATCGAAAGCGAACCCTAAAATACAGTGCTAATGGTAAAATGACCGATAGTTGAACGCTATCTATTTAATTATTGTTATAGGGTCAAAACATGTGTTTTGATGATAAGTTTGCTCTTTTGGTTTGGTGATGAAGAGCCAGATTCGACGGACAGTAAGGCAATGATAGCCTTTTTCTGTGGAAATTAAGGTAAGGGTATGCTTAATTTTCTTCTGGGAAATAAAAGTTCTATGCTTGTTCGGATTCCTCGATTGTTTTGAATTCCTTGTATTATCTGTCATTTGTTTCATAAAACTCTATGAGAGTCTACTTAACTTTCTTTTGGGAAGTGAAGGTTCTATGATTGTTCGGATTCCTCGATTGTTTTGAATTCCTTGTGTTATCTATTATTTATTTCGTAAACCCCTGTGGGGGTCTACTGATTTGGTAATTATCTTGTACACACCTATCTATACTTCTAGGAAATAATTGTTTCTTAATTTGTTCGGATTTCTTTGATTAATTGAATTCCTTGATTTTGCTTTTGTTGAAAATTGATTGTATCTATTCTAGCACTAAGAACTTTCATTGCTTATCTGTTATTGTCCAATACAATGTGTGGCCTTATTGGAATACTTAAATTCGTTCTATATATTAGTTATTTGGCCTTGTCGGCATACTTGAATCTGTTTTGTATATTGGTTGCTTGGCCTTGTTGGCATATCTGAATTGTTCTATAGATTTGTATATCGTCTGTTTGGTCTCGTTGGCATTTATTTATCTTTTTCTTTGTCATATAGGGGAATGAATAATGAGACATTAATCCCCACTCTGTGCATGGGATAAGCTGTAAGCTCGAAATTCTTGGTTAAATAATGGGACGTTAATCCCTATTGTATGCATGGGATAAGTCGTAGGCTTGAAACCCTTGGTCAAATAAATGGATGTTAATCCCTGCGGTATGCATTAGGATAAGCCATAAGCTCAGAACCCTTGGTTAAATAATGGGACATTAATCCTTGCTGTGTGCATGGGATAAGCCGTATGCTTGGAACTCTTGGTTAAATAACAGGACATTAATCTCTGTTGTGTGCATGGGATAAGCTTTATGCCCGAAACTCTCTAAATAATTTATGGGACGTTAATCCCTGCAGTGTGCAAGGCTTTGACTGTTATGCCTGAAGGAGGAATAAGAAGAATCTATTATGCATATTATTCTTTAGGTTTGATTGATTCTATTTGTACTCTATTTAGGGAGTGATAAGGACGAAGATGTTTCTGTTTGCTGAATTTTGATATTATTTATGTTCTGGCATATTCATGTTTTAATTGTAAAGTCTTATTAACAGATAATCTATTGAACTACTATTTCTTTAACAGAACCCTTATGATTGTTCAGTGTACTTCCCCTCACTAAATCCTTCGGACTTATTCTTTTTGTTGTCCTTTATTTCTTTCCAGATAGGATAAAGTGAAGAATAAGCGATCCACGTATAATAGATTAGGTGTTTTATATGTATATACCAACTACACCTAATCGGAGTTAAGGTTTTGAGACTGTTGATGTGTTTGAAGGTTTTTTGGGAGACGTATGGCATGTATATGCAACACCCTTGTAGTGGTCTTTTAAGTTGAAGCATGTTGTTGCTGTTACATAAGTCTTGTTGAAAAATTTTATGGGCCTATGGGATATTTTGTATGTTATGATTTAAGTATGAATTGATGGAATTTCAGCTTAGGGGTTATCATTAGTAGGGCGCCACAGTGGTGGTATCAGAGCCTGGGTTTCCGATGACCTTGGTTAATATGAGAATGATTTTTATAACTAGAATCGACGGGTTACTGTGATTAAATTGGAATTGGGAATCAATTAGGATGTAAACACTTGGGTTAAGGTTTTCGTTATGCTAAGATTTGATCCTAGGATATGATTATCGGATTATAGGGAATAAATTTGATTTTGGAAATGCTTTAGATGTGTATACTTAAGTTAAGGAATACATGAGTTATGACAGAATATGATTCTTGGAATGTGAAATTTCAGATAGAAAAATATGAAGTTTTATTATGGAATTCAATGTGGAATTAAATAGGATATAAACCCTTGAGATAATGCTGAACATTAAGGAAGTGAAAGGTTATGATTGGGGTAACCAACCAGTGTATATCCTCTTACTTTTGGTATGTTAGGCATATAAACATATGGTTATTAGTAAGAATGATGTTGTTTGGAACTATGGCGTTATATGAGCAATATCTATTAAGATTGAATCTGATGAGTAGATGACTAATTGGGAAAAATTATATTCAGCATGTAGAGAGTTACTTTGGGGATCAATGTGGTACGAGTGACATTCGTGGAAGTTATATATGATGAGTAAGGATCACTATAATAAATTACACTTTTGGTAACGACATAATTCATTACCATAGGTCCAAATTTTGTTACCTTAACTAATTGGTAATGAAAGTTTTGCTACTAATATTTCATGTGTTAAAGCCAAAGCCCGTCGCCAAAAGTATTTGTAACAAAAGTTTAGATTCGTTACAAATATTAACCCTATGGTGACAAATTGTTTCCTTACAAAAAAGTTGGTACTAGTAACAAAATAGTGTTAGTTACAATAGAATTGCAAAAAGTAACAAAATATTTTGTTGCCATATATTGTCAGTTTTGACATATATTAATTTTTCGTTATCAAAGCTTAGTATAATAATAATATTTCTTCCCTAGAATTTTGTTACAAATATTTAGTGTAACAAAATAAATTATTACCAATAGTTGATTAACAATGCAATAAGAAATTAATTCTTTTTCATTTTTTTTAATGAGTTAGGGATATCTTAATAATAAAAGAGCCATATATGAAAGTTTATAATGTGCCAAAAGGGAACGTGCTCCCTTAATGACAAATCAAGACAAAGAAAGCACATCACTATAATGAGGCCAAGAACAAACTGCCCATAAGAGACCTATACAACATGTGCCAAAAAACCTCTACAAAAGGTTAATCTATGAAAATTATGTGCAAGAGAATAATTAGAATGAATTGATGCTTCATTAATAGAAATTCCAAACTAGCAAGGAAGTCAATTCTCGATGGCCATGAAGTAAAACTGAAACAATAGGAGCAGCTTACTTGAACATCCAAGAAACTAACTGAATAAATTGGTTCCAATAGCAAAAATAAGTAACAATACAGTGCCTTCAAAAGGATATTCATCAGAAATAGCACATTTAAGATCAATGCCAAAAATAGCAACAAGCACGATGTAGGCAGGAAAATTTCCAGATTCTAGAAACAACCTTAATCATGACAATTGCCACCTCCCATAGCCATTAGAGAAGACCAAAAAAGGCTTGCAAACCCTCAGAGCATCATCACTAGAAAATAAACTGAAGGACTAGACAACATATCTGTTCATCTAAATCTAAAATAAGGGATACGAAGTCCTTCCAAGTGGATGATGGCTTGTACCTTTTTAGGAAGTTGATGGCTATGACGAATAACGGTTTGGTCAACCTTACAAGCCTCCTTAGCCAAATAATCCGTTGCAGTATTACCCTTTGTATAAATGTGACTGAATGAAACATTGAGGAGCTATATGTATCTTTTGATTTTCATAATCAAATGTGCCAGCTTCCAATGATACGGTTTGTTATTGGTAATGAGATGAATTAAAACTTGTGCAACTGTTTCCACAATGATGTTTGAAAGCCATTGTTGGGAGCATAGTTCAAGTCCTTTAAAACTGCAGACAATTCAGCAACCATGTTTGTAGCTTCTCCAAGAGGTTGTATGAAGGCAAACAACACTTGATTGTCTTTATCTCTAATAATACCACCCACTTAAGCCCTGCTAGGATTATTTTGCATAGCACCATCGGTGTTTAACTTCAAAAAAATCAGCATATGGAGGTTTTAGCATTTCACCATTTTTCAAGTGAAGGGGTTAACCAACATCTGCCTTTAATGTATATACAAGTAATATTCCTAAATTGATTTGGAGCAACAAGCTAGAATAAAAACAAAAAGATTAAATCAATAGAAAAGTAGATAAAGAAAGTCTATTGTGCAAAAATTATGAAAATGGAAAAGATATCAGAAGTATATAACTTCTTGATATATCTACTACTTGATATTTCCAACAATTATCATGTAGTCTACCATTATTCTTTACCATATATTAGTTTAATGTTTATACATACCAAGTGGTGTTTTTTTTATATTTTTTGAATTATCAAATCAGCACATTATTCTTACAAAGTACAAATAACAGCATGAACAAGATAAACCCCCACCATCCACCCCCAAACTCGTCTACATCGTATGCACAATTGTTAATCAAAAGACTTAAGAGGCATAATGGTCTAGAAATAAACATGTAGTTAACAAAATTTCAATAAAAATTAACGACAACAAAACATTTAGCACTTTATTATCTTCCATGATTCCCTTGCTAAAGCATCAGTCAAATATGCTCTGTACATAATCTTTAAGTCATCCATCTTTCTGTCACCATCATACTTCCCACCTAAAACCTAAATATTACATTAGCTGCAATTAACAAATTTAGCTGTGAGAGAGAGAGAGAGAGAAACTCTCTTGATCTGGCAACTAAATATTTCAAAGACACAAAAATCACTAAGGAAGATCAAATATGACTAAGAACAATATCCCCAACACCTATACATGACCTGGAAAAGAATATTTTGACATTTAGTTACAATAAATGACACCCTGCGATAACCTTTCTATCCATCAGTAAGCGAAAAGCATTCTTCGCAAATTTTCTATTCTTGTATCTTAATATTTCCTCCTCTACCAACTGCTTCACAACCATTACCCACCAAAGTCATATCCCACAAAATTATACACTTCAAACATATGCATTTTTTAATCGTGTAATAGAATAAACATCTATTCTAGAAAAAGTTGAGATGCCAATGCTGTAACACAAAAGAGACAATTTAATGGAGCAACTTTCTCTAATGAATTTGGACTTTCTTGACAAGTATTACTGTCTTAGCGATAGCTTACAATTTACTACTATGCTTACTCGAAACGATCGAGCACAAAAGAAAGTTTAAAGTAGGAAAAAGGTGATAAACATATGACCTTTGGGTGCCAGTTTTGGCAGATGCATTGTTCTTACACTATGACTTCTCTCATCAATATTTAGAGCATGCCAATTTCATTTGATTCTATCCAGCAATTTGTTTGAGTCCTCTAGCGCATTGTAAATGAATTTACAATTGTGGCAGAAGATACTATCTTCGTGCATGAAGGGCTGCAGAAAAAAAAACACACACAAAAAAAAAAAACATAATGGTCATATGTTAAAATCTATGAGACAATAATCCATAGTTATAGAAAATAAGTGTATATGTGTAAATAGTGGTCACAAAGTGGAAATTATACCTAAGATATAAGGTTTGGAAGCCTAGATACTCTCTCTATTTCCTTCATTATCATTTCCTTCTCTTCAAATCCATCATCTTCATCACCTATAATAAACACTATGTATTTAGTGGGAACAAACAATTTGGATCGTTCTTTTTTTAATGAAGAAAATCTTGAGTAAAGTTTGCGTGCATAGTCAATTTGTAACGATGCAATAAGAGAAGTTTTGAACTACAATATTCTTATCCTTTGCCAGCTGATAAATTGGGGAGCAATGTTAACAGCTTTTCATGGTTCTTGGCCAAGATAGCTTTTATATCTTGAGGTTTATTTAGGTTAGCCACAAAAACCTACAAGTTGAAAAAATAAGTCTAAAATAAGGTTGAATATGAAATAAACCAAACTAAATGATCAGATGTAAGGAACAAAAAGAGAAAAAGAAATTATATCTTATAATAAGATGTCATAAAGTGTAGCTCAAAATTTTTAAGAAAGAAGCTTATATGCTAGATATTTGAATGTGTATTACCTTGAAAATATGGAAGGCGGATATTTGGATGTTTTTGCTTGAATCCTATATGGAAAGAATTCAACAAGAGAAAATTATGCTCTAAAATAATTCAACAAAAAATTTAAGTTATGTTTAGAGCAATTTTTCTCTTACAGAATTGCATCGATTTTTTTCTTGCTTAAGAAGCATAGTGATGCATAAAAAAGCTCACCCAAAAGGGTGATTTATGATGTTGATCTTCATTAGCTCAGTATGTTAGGCATCTTTATAGAATTTTACATTAGTACTTTTGAGTATTAAATACCTTCAGCAACATCATCATGACTTTTAAATGGTGAACATCTACGATATAGCAATTCATTATATGGAGATTTAGAGATTCCAAAAGAAAGTCAAAGAGAAGCTAAAGAAATTAAAAATTAAAATGTTAATTTAGGGAACAATGAGAAAAAGCTAGGGTAGTCCATAATAATAACCAACCTTTAAAAACTGCCTTTTGATCACATAGTTAGTAGATGTTAAGAGTTTTTCATATTGCTCAAAAAACTAAAAAATATTAAGTAAGATAAGTAGGCGTTTCCAAAAGAGAAATCAAGATAAGGAGACACTAGCAAATGTTGCAATAAAAATGCATACTTATTGAGGAATAGAATGACATTAGGTAAAATTAATGTCATTCATATTGAAAAGACTTAATTGTCGAATTCCTTATATACTACATCAACTGTAATACTGAGAGAGATTGGGCAAAACCTCATCGTAGTGATTAGTCAGGAATTTTGAAACTGCAAGTGGATGTTTAGTGAGCAGATCCTGGAAAATTTAGTCTTACGTGGTAAATATAACAAAAAAAATACTTCAAGAAGATTATGAATACATATGTGAATTGATAAACAAGAGATTTGACCTTAGAGATCTTTAGGAATTTTTTTTATGAAAGATCTGTAATATAACACAAGGCTTTTTTTCTCACTCACGTTTTACCAACTCTAAGCATTGGGGAGGGGGTGTAGAGGTCGAGACACAAGACAAGGCCCTAGAAAAGTTAGAAATAAAAAATTGCACAGTGCCCATACATGTCAAAGATACAGGTCTAACCCCTCGAGCAAAGCAACAAGCATCATGATGGCTTTTAAGTGAGATTAAGTGATTATTAAAAGCCAATATCTTATCTAGCTTCTCAATAACACGTTGCTTGTTGGATATATGCATTCAATAAGGCAATGCATATGCTAAATGTATAGATTGTAAGAATTTGTTGAGAAGAAACAGTTAGCTAGTTGAAGGAAAAAATATATATATACTAGAAAAAACTAGTTGAGCAAAAGCTAAAAGAATAACGTGCTATCATAAGCATACAATCGCTGCCAAAATCTTGAACATATACAAAATTCCACACTTTCTTTTTCAAAAGTTGAACAATAAGAAAAAATCAACATATAAAAATATTGATCAATACATAATTAAAAAAATCAATTTATACAATTTAACTTAGAGTATTAACTAATAAGTTATTAATAAACACAATTTATATAATTATAACTTAACACTAAAATAATTATCCTTTTTTGAATGCCAAAAATATGCAAAATCCCAGCCTCTAGACCTACACAATTAAATAAAAGTATTATATAACTATAAAAAATTTCAAAAAAAAAAATTAAAAAAAGAATAACACCATAGAAGTGGCTCTCTGCCGGAAGTGGGAGGTCACCGACCAATGGCTATTTTCAAATGGAAGCAAAAAAGAATAACAGACAAGAAATTGCATACACTATATCACTGGTTACCAAGGGTTGCTTAGGTTTACCTTCCTGTATATAAAAAGACAAACATATCATCAGCAAGAGTTGAAAATCCCTGTAGGTCCAAATATACTTAAAGAAATGAAAAATAAAATGCTGAGAGATAACTCACTTTGGAAAAGTCTACTAATATTTTTGGGTCATACTCGTATTCTCTTCGTACCTGATACTAACACAACATAAAAAAATTGACATGAGACCTAATGCTATGATATCTAAGTATCAAATTAATAGTAGAAAATTAAACTCAATGCATGTTTTAGAATAAAAGACAACAGTTTAACCAAATAGATGAACCATGGGGCACACCGCCATTGTTGCTTTTTCTTCCTCTGGCCCTCCACCCTACTAAAAACAAATGAATCACAAGCCAAAACTAATTCTCAAATTCATCAAAGGTCCATATATCAGAAACAGGACAATAAAGAACTATAAAGCTGGCATCTTTGGCGTCAGATTCTCAACATTTTATCAAATCTGCATAACTCAACATATTTAGAACGAAAACTTTGCATTGTCAAACAATGGATATTACTAAAAACAATATATTCACAACAGTAAATGTAAGAAAAAAGGGTGTTCCCATTATCTAATGAGGCTCATGGCATCAATAGAGAAAACCTTTGCAATAAGGTAGGAAAGTAAATGAATATTGCTTAACTAGAAAACCATTTGCATTATGCTTCAATAGAAAATAAAGCCTTCAACTTACACAAACAGATCATTCATCTTGTTCCAAGGTGCAAGTTCTTGCAGGGCTCTTAGACGTTTCTCTGTGATCAATGCAAGCTTAATCACATAATTAAGCTTTTTGCTATTGTGGCCGAGCCTGTGATTTGGAATCCATATGGTATTAATAGATGTAAATATAACTACAAATGCAACAGTTGACCTCCCCATTGCGCGAGCCAGCTACTGTTGGCCTTATTTGCGATTGAAAGCTAATAACAACTGGTTTCCCCGTTGTGAGACCGGTAGATCTACTGGCTCTCACTTGGCAAGCTACTACTACTGGCCTCATGGAACATGCTGTAGTGGAGGCCAGTCGGCCTTCGAGACGAGCCTCTCCCGACGCCCTTGCCTGCAAGAATGAGTAGTTAGAAAAATAAAAAAAGATGACCTAGGGTTGGGAACTAAGATATAGAGTGTGGCTACTGTAAGAAAAGAGAGACAAGGAGGAAATGCAATTTGAATAAGGATGAAAGAATGGGAAGTAGGTTTACTTTTATCCTTTACTTTCTTTCTCTTTTCTTTTAGCCCCCTTTACTTTGTGATATGGGATGTGGGGTGATAGGATGAAATGAGGGATGAAGAGTGGGATTAGGATAGTTTTATATTTTTTAAATTATGTTTATTTTGTGGAATGATATGAATGATAAAAGTGGATTATTGCATTGAATGTTTACTTTGATGAGTTATAATGCTGGGATAATTGTAAAAGACTAAAGTACCTCTAATTAAAATATTTTTCTTCTTAGTATAAAGAAATTAATCTTTCTTCATTTCAATACAACATTCAACTATTTCTTCTTTTTTCCAAATATAAAGAAATTAATTTTCCTTAATTCCAATACGACATCTTTACACATGAAAATAAAATATTATAATCCAAAGAGTTAATTTAGGGTAATTTTTTTCCATTTTATTATTAATATTATTAGATAAATTACAATTATATATATATATATATTTCTTTTAACTATTTTTATTTTAATTATATTTTTAAAATAATTTAAAATATTTTTAAAATATAAATATATTTTAATAGGAACATATTTTTAATTATTTTTAAACTGTTTGATTAGCGCCACAACCAGAAGTTCTTTGAAGTTGTAGCACTATTTAGTCAATGGGCGTATTGCTGTAATTAATTATGAATAGTTGGGATAAATTTGTAATTTTAACTCATTATCGAACTTTAGCAATTCTTGGGATAAATTGTTAGAGCTTCTAAGCCAAATGGGGCATCCTTCATTTAGTCCGCACAATAGCAGGCTTGAGTTTATTTACTAGACCCAAACATGCAAAGTAAATATTGGATGAAGTGGGATGAGGCCCAACATCCCACTTCATCAGCCCAAGTAAACGGTCCATTAATATTTTATTTTTATAATACTGATTTTATATTTAAACTTTAAACTTTTATTTAGTCATAATAATTTATATTTTAAGTGGTAAAATTTTGAAAAAATTTAAATTCAAAATTTATTTATTCACTAGTTTAATGTATGATTTTGAAATTCATATTTATGTACTTAATATTTTTGTATATTATATTTTAATATAATATAAAGAAAATTAGACTTTAAGATGAATATCGAATATTGACATTTAATTTTAGATAGTTGAACATTAATAATGTTAATTAATGAAAATATTTACTATTATTATTTTTAAAATTAAAGTTTATAGAGTTGTGGGATTTTAGGATTCAGGTTTGATTAAGTTTTACTTTTAAATAAATTTTATTAGTTTTCTGAAATAATAATACTACAAGTCTACAAAGTAAAATTATGAACTGATATATTCTTCTTGTATTCCATGTATAGTTAAATATTTTAAAATGTTTAATGTTCCTTTTACTAGTTTAGTATCTTACCTTACTAGTTGTCAGTCTGTGCATTGCATAAGGCACTAAGTTTAAAATTTTATTTTATTTTAACTATAGTTTAGATATTAATTTTTTTTTATAAATGTTATAAATATATCACCTAAAAAATGAAGAATTTTGTTTTGATATAATACAATTGATGATGTAAATGAGGCATAAAAATATTTTATATGAATATGATTTATGTATTATCATATCAAATTTCATACATTATTTCTACACATAAATTTATGGCTAAATGTTAAATCACTTTATAAATTCAATAAACTATTCATAAAATATAGTGGATGATAAAATTAAAAAAAAATAACTTTAACATTGATTTAGTTTGAAGAAAAATTAAAGAATTCAACATTAAAAAATAAACTTAAGTAATAGAAAATAAAATATTAAACTTGCCATAAAATTGGAACTTCAACTTTCCTTTTTTTTTTTTTTAATAAATTTTCTTAATTCATTAGCATAAAATTTCAAACATTAGAAAAATATATGAGCATCATACATATATGCGTCTTCAAGAATGAAAAATAAATTTTAACATGCCAAGAAAATGATTCCATAGAGTTGGAGAAAAAAAGAAGACCAATATTTTTATATGTTTAAATAGTACATTGTTTGTTTAGAATATTCTAGTTCATATATTTTTAAAAAAATTTAGTTTTGATTATGAATTTTCTCAACTATGATTTAGCTCAAATAAAATGTTAAATTATAGAATAAGAGATAACTCATGGAAGAACATAATATAACTTAAAATTAGATTATAAGAGAATGATTTTTCAGAGGTGGAGAAAAAAGATAAATAATATTCTATTTTGAAATAGTAAATTATATGTTTAAATTATATTTAATGCGAACTATTGTTATAATTTTAGCTTAGGCAAGACATGTTAATTAAATTGCATTAATAAATAGACATATATATATCTAGTTATATACACGTATATATATATATGTCTGTGCATGTGTGTTTGTTCATAATTATTCAAAAAATCAATTTGAGAATGCAAATCACAAATATTGGAAAAACTATTGGACAATATGTATAGAAAGGAGTGCAAAAATTATATATTAAAATAAGGAGTTAACAAAATTAATATAAAACTTGTATATATTAATATGCATGTTAAATATTTATCAAAATTAGATATGAAGTTATAAAATATGAACTAATAAATCTTTTTACATTAATATTAAAATAATATAGATAGAATATTATATATGTATATATATATACATATGCATATGTTGACATAGGAAAAAGGAATAAAATTAACAATAGAAGGAGTTACAAAAATTATATATTAATATAGGGAGTTACAAAATTATGTTATAGGAAGTTACATACACTATATATGGAATATATTTATATGGCAAATATGAATAAAACTAACATATCAACATAATTATCGCATAAGAAATATACTTAAAATAGGAATGGGCATCATTTTACTTTAATATATTAGATTTTAAAATTAAAAAAGTAATTATTATTGATTAAGTTAATTTTTCTAATTAATGATTGACTCTATAATTAATTAATATTAATAGAATTACAACTGCATATATTAATTATAAGATCAAACAACAATAACTTTATACTGATTAACTTCATTGTTCATATATTGATTTTTTAGTTCTTTATTGACTTATTAATTATTATTACTAATTTACAAATAATTTTGTTAAGCTCAATTCTAATAATAAGTTGGTCAAACCCAATTAACAAATTATTTATTTTACTGTCAGGTCCATTTCTCAAAAAGCCCAAGTCACAATTTCACTAAAAATTTGTTGAAGCCCAATTATGAGAACAAGTTTATCAAGCTCAATCAATAATTTCTTTGCTTGTTTGGAAGCTAATTTCTTAAAACAAAAAAAAAAAAAAAAAAAGATAAGTTCAATTTACCAATTCATTAAAATTTTTTGGTGAAGCCCAATTCTAAAAACAAGTTGGTGAAGCCTAACTAATTGATTCTTTGCATTATAATAATGCCAACTGTAAAGGAAGCCCCATTCACCAATTCACAAAAATTGTAGTCAAGTTTAGTTCTTTAAAGAAAACCTAACCCACAAAATTCACTACGAATTTGGTCAAGCTCAATTTTTTAAACAAGTTTGGCAAATGCAATCAGAAAATTCTTTACATTATTGTCATGATCAATTTTTAATGAAAGAACAATTGACTAATTCACTAAAATTTGATGAAGGCTAATTATGAAAAACAAGTTGGTCAAGTCTAATTAATAATTTCTTTACATTAATTGGAAGCCCATTTATTAAGAAAGGCTCAACTTATTAATTATTAAAATTTTTGGTGAAGTCTATTTCTAAAAACAAGTAAGTGAAACCCAATTTAAAGGGAGTCCATTCAACAAATCACAAAAAAATTAGTTGAGCCCAATTCTTAAAAACAAGTTGATGAAGCCCAACTCAATAATTCTTTTATCAATTCAGCAACTTCACTTTTAGAGGGAACAATAATTTTTAAGGCATAAATTCTCCACCAAATTTAGGAGGGACACATTTTGGAGTGAAACAAATTATGGGTGGGAAATATATTAATTCTAATTTATAATTAGTAACAAATAAAATTGTTATCATATCTATACAATAAAATTTTGGAGGGAATATATTTTTGGAGGGAATTTTATTTGACTTTAGTAACAAAAAATTTTGTTGCAATACATTTTATTTGTAATGAATTTTACAATGTTACAAAAAGTACAAATATTTGTTACAAATAAGTCTTCCAAAATGACAGGAAATATTATTTGTAACAAAACTTCATTTCAGTAACGATAGTCAATTTAGTCATGTAAGATCAAAAATTTAAGGTAACAAATTTTCATTAAAGGTAACAAGGTTTTTCCTTTGTTACCCACGATGAATGTATTGGTAACAAAATATTTATTTGGTTACAAATAATCCTTCATTTGTAATGAATTTTACATTTGTTACCAAAATTTTGGTAACATGAGGTTTAATTTGTTGTAGTGGATCATTCTGAGAAGATATGTAGTGCTAAAAGGTGATTACCTTAGGGCGAACAAATTCCTGCCACTTGCACATGGATGAGAATTAGATTGTATAAATACACAGGAAAAAGGATTATTGGAATAAAAGGTACCCTTGGGAAATGCATGATTATTAAGAATGAGAGATATTTGACCTATGAATACAATCGAAACTAAATGGTATGGTCATATTGACAAGGAATATGATGGGAGAAAAAGGGATACTGACACAATATAAAGGGAATTAGGTGCAAAGAACGAAAGTCAGCATTTTGATAAAGCCCAATTCTTTGATGAAACTTGAGGATATAAAAGAGATTGACGATGACTAAGAACTAATGTTTTGGGAAATAAGAAAACTATGCCCTAATCCTCATGATACGTATTTGAGACTATGGGCTATGGAAACTAAGAAAATAATTAATGACAAAAAAGTATGTTCCCAACATAACCAGCATATGATTCAATATTCTAGTGATGTCAAGTCGGGATAGGACTCTTTGAAGTTCGAAAAAGGTGAGATTTGGAGAAATATTCCACGGTTAGATATGTTTTGTGAGTTTTAGATTTATAAGTTGAGGATTCTCCTAAACAAAGTTGCATTTACTGATTTAAAAGGTCAGATGGATAGGTTAATATTGGTTGAATTTGTATGTTATGAATCAAACGATATAGTTGTCTAGGGAATGATCATCGGCAACAATGGAGATCCGCGAAATCATGTTAAACATTTGAAGAGAAATGGGGCATTACTGGTTTTGGGATGCATGAAATCATAAATAAGGGCGACGGAATCAACTACACGATAGTGGGAAGAATAAAAAAGAAGGATGAAGAAGATGTTTTTATTGGGGCAAGTAGGAAGGTGAATAGAGGATAAAGATTGGTGTCATAATGGAATGATGTCCCCAACTTAAAGATATAGAAGATGCGAATGAAATGGGAATGCACACCCTAGCATTGACAAAGGAAATTGAAGAATCATAAAGTGTGTTAATTAGAAAAGAGGTCAAGGCGCACATATATGTGTATGAGTAATTAATTTAGCTCAGTAAGTAGAATATGATGAACGATTTGTTATAACAACGATATATTAAATTTAGTAAGTTTCACCCACCGTGAGTCAAATATTTGTTAGGTCAACTGATAGTTTAAATATTCTCAAGAACTACTAAGCACTAATTTATATGTACGATGATAATATTGTGTATGAGTCAGATATAAATAAAATTGTATCTTGCATATCATATATGTTGATTTGAGTTCTAAGAGATCTTGACTAAATGGAACTTGAGCTCATTTGATAAGGCCATGAATCATGATATGACAAGGTACGACACTGCCAGAACATCCTAAAATGTGAAGGTGATCCTATATTGACCAAATTATAGCAGATGGTCATCACTCAATGAAGCTATCACACTCAAAACCACAATAAGGACACTTGCATTGGAAATACCTCATGGGATGAACTGAAGATGACATTAGACCGTATTCTCCCTTACAAGTAAATTTGAAAATAGAAAAACTTATGGTATCAAAATTTATTGCAGTAGGAGGGCAGATTTTATAACCTTATTGATAAGCCAATGGGGTTAGTAATCTTAGGAGTACAACATAGACCATGTGAAGGATAGCCTCAAGGAATTTCTAGAGTTTGACCTTCAATCACTGAAAAGATTAGATAAGTAAAATATAAGGATATAGATTAACGAATGTTGAGAAAATTGGAGTATCGAGTAAATTCGATGAAAAAAGGGTTTGAGTATCTGCTTACTTTTGGAAAGGATTTTGCATCACTAATAAAAATCAGTAGAATAATAGTAAGACCTCGACAAGACTTATCGAGTTGGAGAATTAGAATATCCTTTTTCCTCATAAGCTATTTAACCTAATACGAGCACCAAGGTTTGTTCAAGGTTGAACTAAGGATGTGATACTATACATAGAAATCTGAGGAGGAGATGGATTGAGAACTACATTCTACTTGTAATACATATATTATGAATTGAGATGATGTTATTGAGGTCGATTCGAGTCCTTAAAATATTAAAAAAATGCGATACATAGAAAATTGCCCGTATTATTAGGATTGATTTACAGTGATCTTGATGGGAACCTTTAAATTACTTAGAATTAAAGAATTAGCCATATTACATCTGTTTTTGGGCTATGAACTCACAAACATTAAAGGAATAATCTCATATGCCCTGAAGTCATAAGATAAACTATTTTACTTATGTTTAGGACTATTGGAATGGTGATTGCTTTAATGAAACAAAGATATCATTTAAGAGTGGAAAAAGAGATTCTTATGGATTGTGAATGTAGTGGTACATATGATTTGGGTCAATCTAAAATTGACAAATACTCTGGGTTTGAAAATAAAATTACTGTATGTAGTGGTTAGCAAAATAAATGAAGGATAGGTATAAGTATCGCAAGGGTGGAAATTTTTGATCTCGAATGTAGAAACTGGTGATTGACCTCAAAAATAAGTTGAAATGCGAAGTGCACAAGTGAGAATAAGTAAGTTGAGAAACTCAAGCCAATGAGCTCCAAAGGATAAAAAAACAAGTAGCTGAGAGTACTGTCTAAGTTTTGAACATAAGAAATGAGTTTGATCCCACATATTTTGACTATATCTCTCAAGATGGAACCTAAGAAGCAGTGGATGGATTGTTCGCAATTGTATCTAGTATGTATAGTTTTTGTGAACCTTTTGTCAGATGTATGAGAATATATGAACTTATGGTGTTGACGATCGTTTATTGCCATAGTAGTTTTGTGATTTATTAAATGGGAGCAAGTACTTTATTAGGGTGTAATGGAAAACCTTAAGTATTGAAATGACATGTGATGATGTGCGTAAGGTTTACTGAAATTCAAATAAGCATAAAGTTCTAAGTGATATTATGGGATCATCAAGGAGGCTTAAAATTCTTTTTCGGGATAGTTTAATTACTCCGTACAAGCACAATCGTGCAGATCAAGGAAACTTTAAGTGATGATGGATAACAGAACCATAAGTTATGGGATTATCAGTCAATCTTAGAAATATAAGGTGACACCACATGCCTTAGTAAGAATAGATATGTTGGAAAGAATCAGAAAGAGAAAATTCTTAATATCTTAGTAGAATACCAAAGATTGGAGGGAACATATTGTGACAATAGGAGAAATCCACATGTAATTGAGGCAACAAGGGAATAAGAGCATTATATGTGGTGGTGTTAACAAAGTTCTTCAGTCGAAGAAGAGAATCTAGGGACTAGATTCTTTTAAGAAGAGAAAGATTGTAATACCCCTAAATTTGGCATTTTAGAAAATAAGCTTTTTAAGAAAACAAAATATTAGTTTGATAAAAATTTTGGGGCCTAAATATAAATAAAGAGGACTCAATTGCAATGATTTTGGAATTTTTGGGGGTTAAAATAGAATTAATTTCGGTTAACTAGGTCAATCTAAGGTACTAAACAAGTTGAAGGTTGAATTGCAAACTAATTGAAACGTCTAGGAGTTCAAAGGTAAGCTAATAAAATTATTGGGGCCCAATTGCAATTTCTAGAAACCTACCTTTAAATAGCAATTTCACCCCCCCCCCCATACAAACAATTTTCCTAAATTTCTTCCACATAGCCATAGCTCTCCTATTTGGTGATTTCACCCCGACACCTGAGAACTCTGCAACCAACCCCACCACTACTTTCCTCACACCTCAAGGAACACACCGGTGGCAAGAACCACCACCAATGGCCAATAGAATGGCCAAAATTTGAAGCATAAAGCTTAGCACGGCGGCTAACAGTGGTCGTGACACTTCCAACAATTGAAACACACGGTTGAAGGGTGGATTGTGATGGGTTTAGTTAGAGAAACATATTGATACGTTTAATGGTAGAAATGGATCACTGGTGGAGATGAATCGAGTACGATGGTGCACGGCGGTGTTGAGATGGTTAGCTTCATCTTTCAGTCAATTGAGCAGTGATTCGGTGGCGAAAGCTAAAATTGATTTCGGCGTTTGACAGAGCGTAGAAGGCGCACCTTTTGGTGGCACGTATGGCAATAGTCCCGTAACTTTCAGACGGAATCTTTGCCTCCCCTATATAAGTGCATGCATGCTATTATCATAAGATAATTTGTAGCACCCCAACTCGGGATATAACCTAAATGCTAAAATGCCACTCAATCAATCCTATAGCGTGCAATAATATATCTAATAAGCCCATAAATTTTTTTTCCAAAACTCTCCAATAAACCACAGTGATCACAACTCACGACATACTTTAACTTAACACAATAATATCAGAGTGCGGAAGTCATACTAATAACCTATCGTCATTCAAAATAGATATTAGCATAAGAAATATCATACATATATGCCAAAAGTCTCATACTCTTCCTGATATATCACAACGTTTCTAATATCCATACATATTAAATGGTGAACTCACATATGAACATCCATTCACCAAACTTAATACAAAATGTCAAGCCATAACTCTCAGTCTAAGCCTCCAGTCTCATACCGGTCTGAAAAGAAATAAATGGTACGAGGGTGAGTCATAAGGACTCAGTGAGGAATAAGGTAAGGTAATGGATGGCTGTCTAGAGTTAATAATAACAATGAAGCTCGATAACACAAAACTGTGAAAGCTCAAAATAAGCCAAAATGAAGATAATGAACATTTTTCAAACAATAATAATTGCCAGGTCGGGATGCTGTAACTATTAGCTCAAAAGGCCCTAGATCATCTCGACCGATGCAGTTTGGGAGGTTTAGAGGGTCTCAACCAATCATAGTTAGCAAGGAATATAGAAAACTCAATTGGCTTGGCTTCAGCCCGATCTAAAGTGGGAACTCACTCCAGGCTTATTGCTCCACGAATTGAAACAATTTAAGAGTGCAAGCCCAACAGAATATGCATATCAAATAAAATAATTATGCATATCAAATTGTCCTTATGCATCCATATAATATAATCGATCAGTCAATAACAATTCAGTGGCACGAGCATGATAGCTTGGCAACAACAGTGGCACAAGCAAGACGGCTTGGCAAAATAGTGGCACAAGCATGACAGCTTGGCAAGGCTCTCGGCCCAACAATTCTCCTATATCACTTTCAATCAATATTTTGAACGATCAATTGCCAATAGGGCAGAATAACTAAACAATGATGTCGACACGGTAATTCCAGAATATACTGATCAATCAATGAAATCAATACAATATTTGACACTCAAAACACTAATTCAACAGAAATGATACGGTAACACTGTGAAAGTTCATAACGCCAAACAGTAAATTAGTGCATTTAGAATGTTTTAAAGAAATACAGACCAATCAGCCGTACAATTCAGTTTCTAGAATAAGAAATCAATTTTCACAAAGCTTCACAGAAGCCGATCTGGACAGTTATTTTCAATAAAACTAATCAAATATCAATCAATTTCAAATCAAGAGAACCTCACAGGGTTTGAGAATCAATAACGAATCAAAATAGATATCAAATCAGCAATACCTAACGGGTTCTATGAAAGACTATAGATTAGGCTCAAACAAATCAATAACCAATCGGTAAAACTCTCAAAGGAGTAACAATAATCAACAGAGTACGATAATCAAAGCAATAATAACCCTTATAGGGGTTTATCAAGGAAACAGTTGGTCCAAAGGTTGCTAGATTGGCAGATCCTCACTTTGTCAATCTAAGCAATAATTCAGAATCCAACTGGTCTCCAGAACCCAAATCCTCATCACCTATTCAAAAGAATAATTTACCAGATCAGAACCCTCGTTCAATATTGAATGTCTCTATCAATCATATTAATATTAATAATAGTCTAATTCAATAGTCCTTAACTAACATAATGGTTAGGGTTTGGCTTTAGCATCATACCCGCATGATATACTATAAGTACTGGTTGCATGAAATATTTACGGATTTCAACCTATACCGGCAAAATAATACAATTGAATCCTTAACTTACCAATTTAACCTTATAACGAAATACTAAGTCGATAATAATAGCCCAATTTTTATAAAATCCCAAATTTTGTGACTTAAGGCACAATAACATGAAATTAGCGTTTTCTATACTTAACAAGCCTTCTAGCCTATAGTTCACATGAAATAATACCATTCCGAATTCAATAAACTTATTTATCGTGCATGAACGTTCACATCTTATGCAGGGTTGTTCTGATCGATCATTTCCTTCATTATCTTTCGAAATACAAGGTTTGAATGAAGAATACATGTATACAAATACATACAACAAGCTTAATCCCAATTTCAGACATTTACCTAAATATTGAATTATCGATAAGGAAAAATGACGATCAGCCCGCATGCATGTTATCCTCTCGACCAGATGAACAAACTGTCTGGTCACTGCCGCCGCATCGCCGTCGTCTATCACCGCCGGAGTTGGTCACTGTCACCACCAGAAGATGCTCCTCAGCTCCACGAATCAAACCCCTCAAACAATTTTTGATTTCGACATTATTTGGCTGGTTAATTGGCTGAAAAACCAAAATCCTACCACCAACACTGCCGTGCGGTTTTTGTGCAATTTATCCTTCCACGGTGGTCCGTTCGACAATCTGAATGCTCCAAAGTAATCCTTGAGCTAAGCCCGTCAAGATTATACCCAAGTTCGCCATGAAATGTTGCTGAAATGAAAAACCACTAATAGCCCTACCATGGTCGAAACTTTCAGGCCTTTTTTCAGCCGTTCCACCAGTGGCTTGTGCAAGAAATTGGTACCTTTGTGTTCTAATTGAAGAGAGAAAGAGAATGGTATATAATTTGAGGTATTTCCATCGCCGGGTAGAGGTTGCTGAAAAAGGAGAGGAAAACAGGAAGAAGAAAGGAGAAAATGGGGAACAAAATGGAGAATAAAGAAAGAATGTTATTTTTATAAAATTCAACTTTTGGTAATTTGAAATTGGCCTCGACACTTTTAAGCTAGCTTCCAATTAAGTCCTCAAAAGTTATTTCATCTTCAATTTCAGTCCCAAACTTACTTAATACCTTATTTTGGCCCCTTTGACCAAGAATAATTCCACTTTGACCTACAAAATTTCCAAATGTTGGACAATCAAATTTTCCTTAATTTTCAATTAAACCCTAAAATTTCTAAAATTCCTATAATTAAGTCCTTTTATTTTTTCAAGCCCTAAAATCCAACCAACTAAGATCTTGATTTTCTAAATCCTTATTTTTCAAAAATTACCAAATTTTAGGGGTGTTACAATCCTCCCCCCTTAAAAGAATCTGTTCTT
Organism: Jacaranda mimosifolia; assembly: GCA_018894105.1. Lineage (NCBI taxonomy): Eukaryota > Viridiplantae > Streptophyta > Magnoliopsida > Lamiales > Bignoniaceae > Jacaranda > Jacaranda mimosifolia. The sequence continues at coordinate 13,714,031 of CM032124.1, forward strand.
AGATTCTCATCTGAGTACTATTTCAACTTGCAGAAAATATGTAGATTCAATCAATCAATCTACATTCGTTTTTCATTACTTTATGCCAAAATTGCTTTTCCAAGTCCCAATACATTCTCATGCCTTTTAGATACATCCTGTATCTTATCTTGTGTGCCCTATCTAACAATCTCTCATTCATTCCTTCTGGCACACATATCTCATTTGTGGAACAAAAGAATATCTTGGTTCAGTATTGAACTAAGAATCCCAGAACTTCTAATATTTTCCTTTTGTTTTAACATTCATATATTTTTAGCTTATGGCTCATCGCATTTCATCCTATGATTCAAATTACACTTATCTCTGAAATCCTACTTTGCTGTATTAATTTTAGCTCAACATCTGTTCTTAGATTTTCTAATGCTTCTGCTATCAATAAGTGAGCCATTTTAGCCCTTCGGCGCAAGGCATTGGCTACTATATTTGCCTTTTTTGGTGATAGGTGATGGAGAAATTGTAATCTTCTAGAATTTTCCATTCATCAGTGCCGTCTCCTATTCATATCATCATTCTGGTCAAATGGTTGACCTTTCTAAGTTAGTTTAGTCTACGTGTTAGCCAATTGGAAAAGTTCTCCACAATTTTCATTAACGGCCGACAAGATGCAGAAAACTACGAACTTCTATCATGTTTTCTGGTCTTTTCCAGTTGACTACTGCCTCTATCTTAGAGGGATCAATCCTCTACCCCATCTCGGAATATAATGTGCCCAAGAAAAGGAACATTCTCTATCCAGTATTTGCTCTTACAACCTTTTAATACAATTGACATCCTCTCTCAAGGCTCCGAGAATCATGTGTAAGTGCTTTACTTGGTCTTTTCTTGCCTTTAGCTGGTAGTACCCTTCATTCTTCCAACATTTAATCTCATCTTTCTCTATATTCTCTATTAATCTGTTTAACATATAACTCCTTGCCCTAAGTAGTGATTTTAAATGACTTGATTTCGTTCTTCTATCCTTGTGAAACTTATGTTCATCCTTCACTTATTTCATTAACTACTGAATATGGAAATTTCATTTTCAAATCCAAGGTGTTTGTTAATCTTAGATTAATTCAAATCATACCTACCAGTATATTCACCATATGCAAGAATTTCTCTTTTTCCACTTTTAAATGATATCTCTATTTCATTAAAGTAATCGCCATTTCCGATAGTCCTAAATATAAGCAAAAAAATTTATCCTGTGATTTAAGTTTGCCCAAGGCATATGAGATCATTCTCGTACAACCTAATTTCCTTGACAAGACATATATGCGTCTCGCATTTACTTAGTTGACTTTACCTATGCACTTACTGATTGAAAAAGCCTGAATACACCATTGGTACAAATGGGAAAAACTCTAGGAACTTTTTTATTTTTGATATGTTTTCTAGTCATACTTAGGTGTTCGCAACATTAATAGGATCATTCCCTTAATGTTCGTGAGATCGTGGCCCAAAAACATATGTAATATAACTAATTCCTCAATTCTAAGCAGTTTAAATGTTCCAACAAGACCATTATAAACTAATCCCAACAATACTATCCTGATTAATAATGTCTGCATTATAAAAGACAGTTCTTAGCCTATCTTTCTCCTCGATTTTCCCATTCTATAATATCCTTTCTTTATCTTTAATCTTAATCGAACCCCAATATATGCATCATATTAAAAAGACATCCCAATTCTCAAGCTTGCTGAGTCTTTTGGAGCTTCTACTATTGGTCTACTAATCCTGTTTAGTAATGCAAGGTCCTTCCCAAAAGTAATTAGTATTCTAAATTCCTTCATTCATCAAGTTTACTTGATGCTCAAATTTTTCTCAGCATTCCTTAATTTAAACCTTTATGTTTTACTTATATAATCCTTTCAATGATTAAGGGGGGTAAAACTCTAGAAATTCCTCTATGCTATCCTTTATGTGGTTTATATGTCATGCTCCCAAGATTCCTAACCCAATTCACTCATCAATAAAGTTTTAAGCTCTTCTGTCCCTTAGCAACATGTTCTTGTCTTTGGATCTACTAGCAGGACAGGAAATAAGATCTAATGTCATCTTCAGATTTTTTTTTTCTCACAAGATGCTTTTAATTTCGGTATCCTCATTGCTCGGTTGAATTTCGACATCTCGCAAATGGCCAGACCCTTTCTCAATTCTGATTGCAAGCTTTATGCAAATTGTTGGGTCTGTCGACCTTCCTCATTTTATATGTAGGGAGCATATGGTATCAACCAGCTCAAATTAACCTCATATTGACTTACAAATGGTGCCCCCTATACAAGGTCTATAACTCTACTTCTTGCTTGCATCACCACCTCCGGCACATTTTTATTCATGAAGTCTTAGGTGAAATTCTCCCAAGTTTGGTGGGTTTCTTTAGCCGTTCACCTTCGATCAATTATCTTCCACCAACTTCGAGTGGAACTCTCCAAAAGGAACATGGAACATCGAACCATCCGCTCATCCGAATAATGCATTATCTCAAAAATATTCTCCAAACTCTCAATCCATTCTTCAACCTTTCTATCATCATGGCCTCCCGAGAACTTCGGGGGATTGAGACGAAGGAACCATTCCAACGTCTAATCTTTGGCCACCTCTTTAACAACTCATGTTCTACCACCTAGTTGTTGTCCATGTGGCACATATCTCGGTCCCCTCTAATTCATAGGATCTGCTGGCTAACCTATTGAAGGGTTTTACAAAACCTCTTTTTCTTGCATGATTTGAGAGTAAGCAGGTACGTCTCGCCTTGGCGCCCGTTGGTTGTTGACCTGTCAACAAAAGAGTCTTCCCCTATGACCTACTCTTACTAGTACAGGGTGTCTGTGCTTCCATAGGATACCAGTACACCATATATCTCTCAAGTATTTAACCTTAGGTCATGAATTGTGAAATAATACCTCGATCCTCAACCCTTTCGAATTTCTCAAGCTTATAAAGAGTAAAAAAGGATAAATATAAACTTAGCAAGATTCTATAATCTCATAGTAGTGAAAGGAGGAAATCCGTTATCAATATTCAAGGGCAGAATTTATGTATATATATTTCGGCTTAGAGTTATACATTAGTATGTACATAGGTTCAATGTCAAGATGACTAAGCTAACTATCTGCCTGATCGAAACCAAAATGATAAAGTGAGTATAGGGTATCTCCCAATACATCTAGATAACCGAGCCAACACTATGCGTCCCAATGGTCAAAAATTACTACTACCCGATATACATCTGTACCAATGTATCTATGAATACCAAATCATCTAGCTCTAATCCTCTATATTGTAGATAACAAACTCGATATCTGCCATTAAAAAAACTTAGGTGGAACCTTCAACGACCTGTTTTCCTTTGTCCTCTTGAGCCCTTGTAGTTGATCTCTTATTTCTAGGACAATCCTTGAAGAAATATTGATCGCTGCCATATCCCTTGCACCTTCCTGGCTTTTTCCAGCAGTTAGATTCCTTGTGATTCAAAACTCTACAAAATCCACAACCTCTTTTTTAGCATCCTAGTTTAGACCTTCTGTCGTTTCCTACCTGAACCACTTTCCTTGCTCACAGCGATTTCTAGTTCAGAAACTTTCCCTCGCTTGCCCTTCTTCTCATAGGTAAATACTTCAAGAGGTCCTTATTCCACTTGTAAGGCTCTCACTAAAGCTTCCTTAAAGTTAGGCTTCTTGTAAGATGCAAGGACTTATCGTATCTCCAATCTCAACCCCATAATAAATTTCTCTGTTTTATATTCTTCTTTTCTCGTTATTTATGGTACATACCGAATCAACCTATTGAGTCTTGCTTCATATTGCCTTATTGTCATATCTCCTTCGGTAAGACCCTCAAATTCTTGTTCCTGAGCACCTCTTACTTCTTGTGGTATGAATCTATCCATAAATTCCTACACGAAGTTATCCTAAGTACAAGGTATCTTTTTGTGCTCCCATCGTTGACTTACTAAGGTCCACTATTGTCGTGCAGCTCCTTCCAACATATAGATAGCAAACATAAGTTTGAGGTTATCTGGGTAACCTAACATCTGAAAAATATCTTCAATCTCCCTAATCCAAGCTTCTGCCTTTTGATGATCTGATTCACCCATAAACATTGGGGGATGGGACTTAAGGAGATGTGTTAATGTCCCAAACTTTGAAAGCTCTTCGCTTCTCTCGGGGCTATCTATCTGACCTTGTTGCTAACATTTCTCATTCATTAGTTATATATCCTCTTCTCTTACTATTGAATGCACCTGTGAGTCTCATGTCCTTTTTTAAGCATATATTGGACGTCTCCATTCTGAGGTATCTTCTTCCAAATTTTCTTGTCCAAGAGAAGACATTGGGGTTAGTTTTGGTGATGCCATTCGGTGAGTTGGAATCTTCTCAATAGTAAACTACACTTATTTGTAATGATTAAACGAATTATTTCGTCAGCTAAAATATAGTTGTTGTTAGTTCTTGATGCACAAGGGTCAGTATATATATATATGCAGAATCGTTCAGTATTATATAGTTCGAATAAAGATTTCGTCACTCTTGTCCTCTTTTCTTTCTCATTCAAGTCTTAAGTAATTCCAAAGTCAAGCTTATCATCCCCTAATCAAGAATTTCATATTCGAGGATCATATCCTAGTACACCCCAAGCATCCCTTAACTCAAGTTTACACGCTTAAAGCATTTCCATAGTCAAGCTTATTTCCTACAATCTGAGAATCATATCCTAAGATTAGATTCTACAATAACTCAATTTTCCTTATCCCAAGTGTTTACGTCCCAGATGATTCTCGATTCAAGCTTAATCTTTACTAAATCCATCAATTCCAGTCACAAAAATCATTCCCATATCAACCTAGGTCATCAAATTTTGCATGTCCACTAGCCATCCCATAATACATAACTTATTTTCTCAATATCAAATAAATCAAATGTACCTCAAATCCTTGAATCACACAGAATTTCTCAACATATGCAAAACATCCAAAAGTTGATTCCTAAATTCTTGTATCATTACAGCTCAGGTTTCCTAAACCTAAGCTCTTATACCACTTCTGTAGCAGCCCAACTTGGGATATAACCCAAATGCCACTTAATCAATCCTATAGCATGCAACAATATATCCGATAGGCCCATAAATTTTTTTCCATAACTTTCCAATAAACCACAGTGATCACAACTCGTGGCATGCTTTAACTTAACACAATAATAGCAGAGTGCAGAAGTCATACTAATAACCCATCGTCATTCAAAATAGATATCAGCATAAGAAATTTCATACATACATGCCAAAAGTCTCATACTATTCCTGACATATCACAACGTTTCTAATATCTATACATATTAAATGGTGAACTTACATATGAACATACATTCACCAAACTTAATACAAAATGTCAAGCCATAACTCTCAGTCCAAGCCTCCAGTCTCATACCCATTTGAAAGGAAATAAACGGTATGAGGGTGAGTTATAAGGACTCAGTGAGGAATAAGGCAAGGCAATGGATAGCTGTCTAGAATCAATAATAACAATAAAGCTCAATAACATAAAATTGTGAAAGCTCAAAACAAGCCAAAATGAAGATAATGAACGTTTTTCAAACAATAACAATTGCCAAGTCGAGATGTTGTAACTGTTAGCTCAAAAGGCCCGAGATCATCTCGACCGATGCTGTTCGGGAGGTTTAGAGCATCTCAACCGATCATAGTCGGGTGGGAATACAGACGACTCAGTTAGCTTGGCTTCAGCCCGATCCAGACTGGGAATTCACTCCAGCCTTATTACTCGACGAGCTAAAATAATTTAAGAGTGCAAGCCTAATAGACTATGCATATTAAATAAAATAATTATGCATATCAGATTATCCTTATGCCTCCATACAATACAATCAATCAGTCAATAACAATTCAGTGGCACCAGCATGATAGCTCGACAATAACAATAGCACAAGCATGATATTTTGGCAACAACAGTGGCACAAACACGACGGCTTGGCAAAACAGTAGCGCAAGTATAATAGCTTTGCAATGCTCTTGACCCAAAAATTCTCCTGTATCACTTTCAATCAATATTTTGAATGATCAATTGCCAACAGGGCAGAATAACTGAACAATAATGCTGACACGGCAATTCCACAATATACTGATCAATCAAGGAAATCAATACGATATTTAACACTCAAAACACTAATTCAATAGGAATGATACAGTAACACTGTGAAAGTTCATAGCACTAGAACAGTAAATCAATTCGTTCAGAACGTTTTAAAGAAAACACAGGCCACTCGGTCGTATAGTTCAATTTCCAGAACAAGAAATTATTTTTCACAAAGCTTCACAGAAGCCGATCTGGACAGTTATTTTCAATTAAACGAATCAAATATCAATCAATTTCAAATCAAGAGAACCTCATAGGGTTCGAGAATCAATAACGAATCATGACATATATCAAATCAGCAGCACCTAACGAGTTTAACAAAAGACTATAGATTAGGCTCAAACAAATTAAGAACCAATCGGTGGAACCTTCATAGGGGTAACAATAATCAATAGAGTAAGATAATCAAAGCAATAATAACCCTTAAAGGGGTTTATCAAGGAAACAATAGCTCCGAAGGTTGCCAGATTGGTAGATCCTCACCTTGTCAATCTCGGCAATAAGTTAGAATCCTACTGGTCTCCAGAACCCAAATCCTGGTCACCTATTCAAAAGAATAATTTACCAAATCAAAACCCTCCTTCAATCCTGAATGTCTTTATCAATCATAGTCATATTAATAAGAGTCCAACTCAATAGTCCTTGACTAACATAATAGTTAGGGTTTTGCTTCAGCATCATAGCCACATGATATACTATACGTACTAGTTGTATGAAATATTTACGGATTTCAACCTGTACTGGCAAAATAATACAATTGAATCCTTAACTTACCAATTTTACCTTATAGCAAAATACTAAGTCGACAATAACAGCCCAATTTTTATAAAATCCCAAAATTTGTGACTTAAGTCACAATTATATGAAATTAGGGTTTTCTATACTCAATAAGCCTTCTAGCCTATAGTTCACATGAAATAATACCATTTCGGATTTAATAAACTTATGTATCGTGCATGAACGTTCAAATCTTATGCAGGGCTTTTCTGATCAATTATTTCCTTCATTATCTTTCGAAATACAAGGTTTGAATGAAGAATACATGTATACAAAAATATACAACAAGCTTAATCCCAATTCCAAACATTTACCCAAATATTGAATTATTGGTAATGAAAAATGACGATCAGCCCATATGCATGTTATCCTCTCGACGAGAAGAACAAATTGTCCGATCACTACTGCCACGTTGCCACCATTGTCCACTGCTGCCGGAGTTGGTCACTGTCACCACCAGAAGATGCTCCTTAGATCCACAAATCAAACCCCTCAAACAGTTTATGATTCTAATGTCATTTGGCCGGTCAATTGGCCAGAAAACCAAAATCCTGCCACCAACACCGCCGTGCGATTTTTGTGCAATTTCTCCTTCCATGGTGGTCCATTCGACAATCTGAAAGCTCCAGAGTAATCCTTGAGTTAATCCTGTCAAGATAGTACCCAAGTTTGCTGTGAAAAGTCACTGAAACGAAAACCCATCATAGCCGAAACTTTTAGGGCTTTTTCTGGCCGTTCCACCATTAGCTTATGCAAGAAATTGGTACCTTTTTGTTCTACTCAAAGACAGGATGAGAATGGTATATAATTTGAGGTATTTCCGTCGCCCGTGGAGGTTTCCAAAAAAGGAGATGAAAACGGGAAGAAGAAAGAAGAAAATGAAGAAGAAAATGGAGAAGAAAAGAGAAGGAAAAACTAATGTTATTTTTATAAAATTCAACTTTTGGTAATTTGAAATTGACCTCTAAACTTTTAAGCTAGCTTCTAATTAAGTCCTCAAAAGTTATTTCATCTTCAATTTCAGTCCCAAACTTAGTTAATGCCTTATTGTGGCCCCTTTGACCAAGAATAATTCCACTTTGACCTACAAAATTTTCAAATGTTGGACAATCAAGTTTTCCTTAATTTTCAATTCAACCCTAAAATTTCTAAAATTCCTACAATCAGGTCTTTTTATTTTTTCGAGCCCTAAAATCCAACCAACTAATATCTTGATTTTCTAAATCCTTATTTTTCAAAAATTACCGAATTTTAGGGGTGTTACACAATTTGGCTTCGAATTTGGTCAATTGGGTAAAATTCCGATTGATCAATCAAACTAATTCTTGAGTTTAAATTGGTTAAGTTATTAAGTTAAATTCTATGTGAAATATTCATTATTGGACCGAAATATGTAATTGTAAAGTGTACAATTGAACATAAAGATTTGTCTATATTCAAGGTGTGGACTCGAATGGTTAATTTGGATATAAATATCATTAAGTAAACAATTTATTGATCTAAGTTGAGCTAATTGGGCCAAACTGTAATTATAGACTATCAGGATAAGCTTTATGATGTCAAGCTGAAATGTTTGGACATATAAGTCATGTGCAATGCTAGTATGCCCAAATTAGTAATTAGAACATAATTATTGCAAATTTAATCGGCGTAATTAGGTTTGATTTTGTATTATGATATGGAAAAATATGCGGTAGGATCAAGAAATGAGACATGCATGATACATATTAGCCTAGTGGGCTCGAATTTGTAATATTATATGATAATCTTGGTTAATTAAGTTAATTAGATTATTAAGACCCTAATTTTATGTAATTAAGCCCTAAGTGATAAATATTGGGTTATTAATGATAGTTGGGCTATTATAATTGATTTTATATAACGTTGCAAGGATAATTATAAATAGGAATATGATACTTATCAAAGCGAATATGACTCATAAATATTATGGTACTAAAGGCACAATTATGCAACCTCTCTTGATGATATCAAAAGCAAACCATAAAATACAGTACTAATGGTAAAACAATCGATAATAGAATGTTATTTGTTTAATTATTGTTATAGGGTCAAAATAAGTGTTTTGATGATAAGTTCGTTCTTTCGGTTAGCTGAAAGGTGCTAGGATCTGACAGATAGTAGGTGAGGGTCTGCTTAACTTTCTTCTGTGAAAGTTATATGATTGTTTGGATTCCTCAATTATTTTGAATTTCCTGTGTTATCTGTTATTTATTGTGTAAACCCCTATGAGGGTCTACTGATTTGGCAATTGTCTTGTATACACCTATATGTTCTTCTGGGAAATAACTGTCTCTTGATTTGTTTGGATTTCTTTGATTAATTGAATTCCTTGATTTTACTTTTGTTGAAAATTGATTGTATCTGTTCTGGCACCAAGAACTTTCATTGCTTATCTGTTATTGTCCAGTATAACTCGTGGCCTTGTCAACATACTTGAATCTGTTTTGTATATCAGTTATTTGGCCTTGTTGGCATACTTTAATCCATTTTGTATATCAGTTGTTTGGCATTGTCGACACATCTAAATTGTTTTGTAGATCTATATATCGTTTGTTTGGCTTCATTGGCATTTGTTTATCTTTTGTTCTGTCATATATGGGAATGAATAACGGGACATTAATCCCTGCTGTGTGCATAGGATAAGTTGTAAGCTCGGAATTCTTGGTTAAATAATGGGATGTTAATCCCTATTGTATGTATAGGATAAGCTGTAAGCCCGAAACTCTTAGTTAAATAACGAGATGTTAATCTCTGTTGTGTGGATAGGATAAGCCGTAAGCCCGGAACTCTTAGTTAAATAACTGGATGTTAATCCCTACTGTGTGTATGGGATAAGCTGTAAGTTCGGAACTCTTATTTAAATAATAGGATGTTAATCCCTGTTGTGTGCATGGGATAAGCTATATGCTCAGAACTCTCGAAATAATTTATGGGATGTTAATCCCTGCTGTGTGAATAGTTTTGACCATTATGCCTGACGGAGGAATAAGGAGAATCTGTTATGCATCTTATACTTTGGGTTTGATTGCTTTTGTTTGTACTCTATTTAGGGAGTGATAAGGATAGAGATGTTTCCATTTACTAAATTCTGACATTATTTATGTTTTGCCATATTCATATTCTAATTGTAAAGTCTTGTTAATTGATAATCTATTGAACTACTGCTTCTTTAACAGATCGTTTCTTATTGTTCAATGTACTTCCCCTCACTAAGTCCTTCGGACTTACTCTTTCTATTGTCTTTTGTTTCTTCCCAAGCACAATTAAGTGAAGAACAAAGGCTTATGGCTAGGCCCTAAGGATCCGTCTGTAATAGATTAGGTGTTTTGCATGTATATACCAACTACACCTATTCAGAGTTAAGGTTTTTAGATTGTTGATGTGTTTCAAGGTTATATGGGAGACGTATGGCGTGTATATACAACACCTTTGTAGTGGGCTTTTAAGTTGAAACAAGTTGCTGCTATTGTTGTTGTCGTTACATGAGTCTTGTTGAAAAATTTTATGTGCCTATTGGTTATTTTGTATGTTATGATATAAGTTTGAATTGGTGGCATATCAGTTTAGGGGTTATCTTGAGTGGGGCCCCACAAGCAGCAACACAACACTAAGCAAGATGACTATTTTGACTTCTATGGTAATGCTGCTATCGACTACTAGATAGAATTTTCATTTTTTTTTTTTTTTTTGCTTTTGTAATTACAAATTATAAATTTTAAAAATTTATATTTATAAAATTATATTTTCTTTTAAATTTTTTTCAATTATTTCTAATTTTTTTGTATTATAATTCTATGTTATTTTTTATACAGGTATCAATAGGTCATAGGTGTAATGAAATAAAATTTATTAAAAATATATTTAAAAAATAATGCATTTCCAACGAAATTCTGAGGGTTGTTCGAAGAAAATTATTAAATAAAAAATAATTATGAAAATTATCCATAAAAAATCCATCTATATCCCATCAGCATAAGTAAAAAATAAAAGAAAAAATATTAAAATTTCTATTAGAAGGTTGACAGAATAGAGTCAAAAAGGTATCTGATGGAACAAATCATTGGAGAAGAGACGAAAAATTTGGCAGTTTACCATTGTCAAAATTCCATAAAAAATTCGACTAAAATCCATTGAAAAGTTTCCGATGGATGAGCACCAGACGGAAATCAATTAGGAATTGATTCGCAACAAGGTTTTTCCAACAAGAAAAATTCCATAGTGATCTGTCGAAAATTTGTTGTTCCGTCGGAAACCATTAGAAATGACAAATGACAAATTTTTTTGTAGTGAGAAAACCTCAATTTTCTTGTATAAAAATCAAAACATCTTATCTTTTGTTCCTAAATATGAGCCAAATTTAATTTAAGATGCAAAGCAAAGAGCGATAGTCTATAGGCTCAAATGCATATTCCCCCAACTTTGCGAATAATCATTTTATATTTATATATTTTCCTACGTTCATTATACTAAAAATTAACATGCTTCTAAAATATATATATCTATAATTTGTATAATTATGGAGCTAGCGGTCACATAAAATAAAAGTTTTATAGTATTACCATATTAAAGAAATTAAAAAGTCATTAAAATATTGAGCTTACCTTATGATTAGAAAACATTTTCTGAATAAATGTTGATTATTTGAACATATAAATTTTATTGAATATATATAGAATAAATAAAAGTGCAAATTTAGTATATTTGAAATTTAGTATAATAACGTTCATTTTAGAGATAAAAGAGACTTTCTTTTTATAATAGTATAAATTATGTGTCGAAAATAGCATAAGTTTCGAAATTAGATGGTTGCTTTAACTAAACTTAGTAGCTCATCATGGTGAACTTTGTGACCAAATTGAAGTATGTGACAACTAATGTCTATGGACTCTAAGAATTGGAATAACCATAATTATAATGAACTTTGAGAACAAATTCAAGTATGCCACAATTACAACTATTAGATGAAAAAAAAAAAAAAAAATATGAACTTAAAAAGAAAAAAGCGCTAATGGCACATGGATATCTTTTGTTTTCTTTTTTCTTTTTGATAGCATTCTAATTAAAAGGAAAATACATATTTCCATTCCATATTTTCAACTTTTTTCTGTAATTTTTTGTTTTTTCAAAAGTAAATGCCCTTTTAAACACCTTTAGTGGCGTAGTGTCGTGTCCCTTGACCGATTAATTGTTATGTAGATATTACAAATATTTTCAGAATATTATGATGATTGTTGCATTTTTAATATTTATTTTGTTTTTATTTAAGTAGAAAACTTGCGATTTTCCTAAGGTATTGGCGTTTAAGCGACAAAATTTTTTGTTTTGCCACAATTAGCTTAATTGTGATAAGAACTAATGTTTTAAATTATTACTATCAATAATTAGTGAGGCACTTATAGTGACTATTTAAAAGCACAAAAAAAAATATATATATCATTATAATTTGTGATAAATTTTCTTTGACACTAAATTGTTGATACAAATGTGTTATTAACTGCTAATAATGATAACTTAAATTTCATTCTTACGACTGCTCAATTTGTAAAAATCATTAGAATAATGATATAAATTTTTTTTATCACTGAATATATATTAGTAGTAATAGATTTTGTATTATTACTTAAGGCCCTTTTGTTTTCATTTTCAAACTCCATTTTCATTTTTTCCTCAAAATAAAAATATAAAACTATCAACTTGTACACTTTTTTTCATATATTTTCATTCTCAAAATATTGCTTTTTACATTCTCTCTTCATTTTCACACCTTTTTCAACCCCTATAATAACCTATATCTACTTTTTACATTCTCAATACTTCTCAAATAACATTCATCACAAAAATATTATAAATTCAAAATCAAATTCAAATTCAAATTCAAGTTCAAATTATAATATTATTTTTTCAAACAATTATATATCATATCATCAATTCAAATTCAAAAACTTTCTTTCTTTTAATATAAAAAATGCCTAACATCCAAACATATCTCACTTTCACAATTATATAAATTTACAATTTTAAACAACACATCCAAATATAACTCATTTTCAAAAATACTTTTTCTAACCAACTTTTCATTATGCATTTTTACTAGAAAATGAAAATAACTTCAAAAAATGAAACCAAACAGGCCGTTACTGTTTTATCATTATTTTTTCTTTTCCTTGCACCCGATGTACGGAAGGGCAACTTTATTTTGTAATTTATTAAGTAAAGTGAGCTTGTTAAACACGTGGATATGATAAAATAACGCACAAGAATTAATACTAATCAAGTCAAATTCTGAATTATACCAAATTTCATTCAATGCGCCTACATTTTTGTCATTTGGTACACAGTACACCACGTGTTTGTCTATAGGGCTTCAATTGTGGACCGAAGCCATTAAGGGAAATAAAGAATCTTTCAAAATATGGTCCATGCTTGTTTGGTAGTAGCTAGCTAGATAATTATTTTTCATCTATCAAAAGATAATAAATTAATATTTATGGTATTTACTATCTTTATATCGATGTCAAACTATTTGTTCCTTCATCCATTGCTTTTTATGGATTTTCGGTAAGTCTAATATCATAGAATTTTCAAATTATAATATGTTGTATGTTGTTATTCAAGAAAAATACAAATATTACATTAAATATTAAGAAAATTATGTGGTTGCATTTAAAACAATCACTAGAAAAAATTAGGACATGAGTTATGATCTATTTTGTAGTTGATGTTAACAGTCATTAGATTCAACTACGAAAATTAATTTAGTTGAATTAAAAGGAAATATTCTTGTAGCTAAATCTTACTATAATCAAGTCACAGCTAATGACAATATATATAATTTTCTTAAAAATAATGCATATATAATCGGTTGTGCTTATAACAAATATCACTACAAATTGATAATTGATCATTTTTGTTACTTGTTATTTTAAAACGATTACATTTGTTATAAAAAATTTATTGATATAATTTATAGACATATCTAATAATTTCATTAAAATTTTTCTATAGTAGATATATAATCTTTTACCATTGAATTAACTAAATTAAGTAACGAGCATTACAAAGGAAGCCATCACTATGAGACTAGGTACTATTATTAAATTATAAAAATGAGAAACTCAAATTTCATGAAAAAAATGAAAATTAACATCCATCACATATTCTTTTTGTAAGATTTGAAAATTTTAGGAACGTTTCTTATGACTACATGAATATTATGAAAAGTTTAATGGGCAAATGCCAATCCTAATTAAATATATATAAGGTAAAATCCACTTTACCCCTTGTATTCAAACTTCATCTTACTTTACCCCTCTATAATTTTAATTGCATTACTTTACCTCTATATACTCTCAAGTTTACTTAAATTATTCAATTTTGTCAAATTCTCTTCATATCCTTAACACCATTAACTTTTTCTTTTTAAAAGATAAAGTTGCCCATAATTTTTAATTGTTCATTTAACAAATAAAATCCATCTTCTCCATAAAAAAGAAAAATTTATATTTGAAAATTTAGAAATATAAAATCACCAAAGACATATAACGAAAATGTGTTTCTTAAAGACTAACTTCAAATGCTATATGGAATCTCACTTACATATAGCTTCGTTACTACTTGGTGCTAAAGGCAGTGGCTTTTTTTATTTTTTGTGATTTCATAGAGGGATGTATCAGGTAATAAAATAGAGTTAATAAAGCAATTCTATGGAGGAAAAAATGGGGTTTGCATATTATTAATTTAGTTTTTTTTAATGAAAATGTTTGTTTCTGCTAGAGATATACTTTTAGTATATAGTGCAAGTTTTTGATATATTTATAATGCAGTAAATAGTGATGTTCGTATTTCATCTTTCAGCATTCTGCTTGGATCTTTTAATTTAATTTTAATATTATTTTGTATAAAATTTGTGTATTCGTATAAGAGAAGAATAGCTAGGAGAGATTAGCAAAAAAGTATTGAGGTATGGGTATTTTAGGTATATAAAAATAAAATATGATGATCTTATTATTTTTGTTTGGTTTGCTAATAGAAATTGAAGAACCTTTAATGGCGTTAAAGTAAGTGAAGTAAAATTAAGAGTACAAGAAGACAAAGTGATGCAATCAAAAGTATAAGCAGATAAAATGAGACAAAATTTGAGTATAAGGGATAAAGTGAATTTTACTCTTAAATATTATGTACAAAGAAGTTCCTCCATATTTACCTTTAACAAATAAAGGGAATATATGACTAAAAAATTCCTTGTTTTTGGAGACAAAAATAAAGGATTCAGAGATTAAATCCATCTCTAGCGTAATAATTTCAATTCCAAGATATGTTTGATGTTTCCATCATTTTTATCCTCATGTTGGATTATGTTCTTCATGCCAAGCTATTATTACCTTAATATGGAAAGTAAATATTATTGGTGCTCCATACATTTAAAATAAATTGAAATTAGTTCGAAATCAATTATTGAACAATACTAGACAAGAATATTATTCATAAAATATTTTCAAAAACATTTTATGAAAGAACCATTTAAAAATTGGTCCAAATAATGCGTGGGATCCATCATAGAACTAAGAATCAAAATGTCACATAAATCATTCTCAATTTATTTTTTTTTCAAATTTTGTCAAACATTTTGTATATGTGCATTCAAATAATTACCATTAATCTTCATTCAAGTTACATGTTTTAATTGATATTTGTCATGTTTTCGTAGTTTGTCATTAGCCACGTAAAACAATGTTTGTTGAAACGTGAACCTCAAAATTAATTTTTCATTATTTAATAATTATAAAAATTTATACATCTCAAAGAGGTTTATTACATGAATTTTAAATTGAAATTTGATCAATGACCCATTTATAATTTATTTTCTTCATACAGGTCGGATTATATTATTTATTTTTTGACTTTTTTTTGTATAAATTTCTATTATTTTGACAAAATGACCGCATTGGAATTTGTTGTAAAATTATTTTACTATGCAAGCTCCCTTTAATTAAATTTATTGCTTTATTATTTTTTATTTTGCTCTCAATTAAGATTCTACTGTAAATAGGATCCCCCCACCCCCACCAAACAACCCCCTAAAAAAAGAGAGATAGAAAATATATTCCCTCATTTAAAGTGATTATGTGTTATTATACGATCATAATCATTTTATTTGAGTGCAATAATATTATAAAGATATTAAAAATTTTATCCTTTTAAAATTTAGATAAAATTTTCTGACAAGTGAAACTATGGACCAATAAGATTAAAATGGAAAGAAGACACCATATTATCGAGAGCCGAAGCATTCAATTATATATCTAATCTGATTTTGGTTAAAGGATTGCGTTAGATATAGCAATTTCTACCACTACTAAAAAAACTGTTTTTTGGGACGAAAAAATTCGTTGCAAATTGCAACAAATTTTGTGATGGTAAATTCATCATAAAATAATAATCTTTGAACAAATTAAGTTTGATCTTTTGCAGCGAAAAAAATTCATCGCAATATATATATATATGTAAATTGCGATAGATATTTCCATCGCAAAATTGAATATTTGCGATAAAAAAAAAATCCATATTTGTGACTAAAAAAAATCCGTATTTGCAACTAAAAAAAATCCATATTTTCAGTGGATCTTTCTATCGCAAAACTGAACAAAAAATTAAAAATTAATTTTCTTTATTCAATATATATAAGACAAAATTTAAAAATTCATTTGGCCACCTGATATATATTCTACTGCTTGTAATTGAGTAGTGTTATTTAACTAAAATAAATAAATAAATTAATACCGAATTAACAATATATTTGTCAAAAAGTGAAAAAAAATAAAAATAAAAAATAAAAACAATGTTCTTCTGATTATACTGACGTGCATTTTAGTCCATTAATTACTAATAAAAATGTCAAAAATAGAATGCATTTATCATTAATTATCTGAAGTGAGAATATCATTTCCATCTATAAATAGGGTTATCGGCTCTTCATTTTGATCAAGCCAAAGTCACTCTTGCAATAAGAAATTAAGTACTCGATCTGTCCCCTTTTTTTTTTTCTTTGCCTGTCAGAAATGGAGAATCAAATCGGTGGAGCCATCATTGATATTAATCCACCACAACAGGCGGAAATATGGGAGGATGTTAACCCACCACAACCACAAATTTCAATTGATCAGAACAACAGCGACTTATCCCGAAATGATTTCCCAAAGGGTTTTCTCTTTGGAGTTGGTACATCTGCTTATCAGGTAATTATTAATTTCCAAACATTAATCAATATATTCTGAACATTAATTAATTTGTGTTTCAACAAATCAATAATTAATAATGTTCTTTTGGTTTAATTAATAATTTGCTGTCTTAATTTAAGGTTGAAGGAGGTGCTGCAACAGATGGCAAAGGCCCGAGTGTGTGGGATGATTTCACCTTGAGGACTCCATGTAATTATATCTTTATTACTTTGAATTATACAACAAAAATCTTCAACTTGATTATAATTCAGTAAGCTAGAAATAATTAAGTGATTTTGATTCATATGAGTTGCAGATAGAATACGCTATGGAGCCAATGGAAATGTGACTGCTGATATGTATCATAGATTTAAGGTAATTAGTTAATTTTCTAATAAATTATTTTTATAAGAAATATTTAATACACTTGACATATGTCTGTGAAATAGAATAATAGATAAAATAGGAGAATCCAAACTGATTTTTACATATATAGGCTGCCTACTAATATTTTTATATGCATATTGCAGGAAGATATTAAGACCATGAAGAAATTAGGTTTTGACGTTTATAGATTTTCCATTTCATGGTCAAGAATATTGCCAGGTAAGATTAATTATAAGTGGTATTTAATTAGTGTATATATGATCAATTATAAGTGGTATTTAATTATTGTATATATGCTAAAGTTAAAAAAATAATAATAATCTACCAACTCGTTTCCATTAATGCAAGCATTATTTTGATTCTGAGTCCATGTACTTGTACTATTCAAAGGTGGAAGATGCTCTGCTGGAATCAACAGGGAAGGAATCGATTATTATAATGATCTTATTGACACTATCATTGCGCATGGTAATTGCATGGATTCGATAGAACCCCTTCATTTTTTTCTAGTTATTTCATTAAATTATATAAAATTAAGCATTTGTATTATCTTAAAATGTTATGTAGGCATGACGCCCTGCGTGACTTTGTTTCACTGGGATCTTCCTGATTGCTTAGAAAAGGGGTATGACGGCTTTTTAAGCAAAAAGATATTGTAAGTGCAACTTTAATTTGGTTATATTTCATGAAAACTTCTGTGTGTGTGTGTGTGTAACATAGTTTATATTAATTTCTATTGGAGATTTTAGAATTATATTAATTGGCGATTTTTTATATGATATGTATGCAGGCCTGATTTTCGTGAGTATGCAGAATTATGCTTTTGGGAATTTGGTGATAGGGTGAAATGGTGGACCACCATAAACGAGCCATGGACCTATGCAGTGAATGGATATGCTAGAGGCTCTTTTCCACCAAGTAAAGCTTCAAGTTCCCCAACCAGAGTTTTGACAAATCTCCCTGCTCATAGAAGTATTCAAGATCCGAGTGCAACAGTACCCATAACCCGAACCTACTCGGATGTCAAGTATGACAAGTCGGATCCAGCCAAAGATGTGTATACTGTGGGAAGAAATTTACTTCTTGCCCATGCAGAAGCAGTTCAAGTATATAGAACAAAATTCAAGGCTTGGCAAGCGGGCAAAATAGGAATAGTACTAAATTCCCATTGGTTTGTGCCTCTAGATAAGAATTCATATCTTGACAAAGCTGCTGCTAGAAGAGGAGTCGATTTTATGCTCGGGTGGTACGTGTATTTATAAAATGTTTTGATATATATTATCCCAACATGAGTTCTCTAATTTATTTATGGATATATGTCAAGTGTATTAATTAAATATTTTCTTATGAAAATAATATATTAAAAATTAGATACACTTGACATATATATATATTTATTAAAATGAAATAGAAGATGAATTAAAAATAGATTGGAATAAAAGATCCAAACAGCCCCTCCCCCGAAAAAAAAATTAAAAAGATAAAAATTAATTGTTCTAATTAACTTCAAAATTAATTTTGTTTCAGGTTTCTAGATCCTGTATTGTATGGTCGTTATCCTCAAAATATGATAGATTTTGTTCCAGCAGAAAATCTAGCACCTTTTTCTCACTATGAATCCGCCATGCTCAAAGGTTCCACTGATTATTTGGGTTTAAATTACTACACAACACAATATGCTTCCCATGATTCGCACCGTGGAGGTGTAGGCTACGATGCCGATCAAAAAATTGCATATAGTCATTCATGTAAGTTTTTGAAAATATTATCAAACCCAAATACAAATATACTCTTTAATTTGGTCACCATAAATTAATCTATATACTTTTAAAATAAACATTTTTCTGTGTTTTATGTAGCTAAAAACGGCTTACTAATCGGAACACCGGTGAGATTAATTCCTAATTTATTTATCTATATTGTCCTTAAGTTCATTTTTAAAAGCGAATTAATTTATTCTAATCTAACATTATTCTTTCTCATTTAATATGTAGTCTGCATCAAAATGGTTGTACTCGGTTCCATGGGGGTTGTATGAGCATTTGGTATATCTAAAGGATACATACAAAAAAGACTTGCCTCCTATATACATTTGCGAGAATGGTACGTACTATTTAGTTACTTCTATATATATTTCGAGTATAACATATGAGATTTTGTGACAATAATATATATATATATATATGCTTGATACATATATATACTTGATATATATATATATATACAGGGATTTCTGAAGAGAATGACTATAAGCTCACTGCCAAAGAAGCTTGTGCCGACACAACGAGGGTTAAGTATCACCAAGACCATCTTGCTTACCTTCTAAAAGCAATTAAGTAAGTTTAATACAACCTACATCTAATAAATTATTCATATTTTTTAATGTCTAATATCTACACCTAACTTTAGAGTGCTCGTTTTCAATTTCTAGGCATTATCCAGGACTAATATGTGATTATTTAGCTAAAATTTTTGTGATTGTGATGCTTGCAGGGAAGTGAAAGTGGAAGTAAAAGGTTATATTTTGTGGTCATGGTGCGATACTTTTGAATGGGCTGAAGGATACACAGTTAGATTTGGTATAATGTATATAGACTTCATCAATAATCAGACAAGATATCCAAAAGATTCAGCTCTATGGTTTGCTATGTTTTTAAATGGTCATAAGTTTATACTATATGCTAATGCAAATAAGAGGCCAATTGAGGAGAATATTGAGAATGAGCCCGAGAAAAGGTTGAGATTGGTGGAAGAATAAAGTTGTGCCCCTTTGGCGAATCTTGAATCTTTATGTGGAGAAAGACTATCGAATTTATGTTGTTTCTCGAAATAAAGAGTCCATTGTGGACATAGGAAATAATCACTTGCTATGTTATTGGAGGTTATGTGTTATGTATGCACACCTCTGTACTACCTTTCTGTGCTCTTTACTAATAAATGAGTAGGTATTATTCCTACCTTTATATTTACACTTTTTTATTTGTTTTTAATTTTAAATATAGACAAAAATATTATTTTTTCAATAACTTACCCATTGTCCCCCATTTCGACCTCGTTGATCAACTCACCTTTTCTTAATTTTTAGTTGCATTCAAACTTGGATACATTTAAGAAATTATAGGACTTAATTATAATTGAGGTAAATCATGAGATGAAGCAATAATTTTGTCTTGAAATAAGTCATGAAATTTAGATATTTCATATCAAATGGTTTACCTAATATTTCGACATGATTCTATTTACTCATGATTAGCTATCAATTAGCTTTCAAGTCAATCTATGAGCAAAATAGAAGCAACAACATGCTGCATGAGTTTAATGGTTAATCTCGCATGATATTGAGTGAATCCATAGTGAAAAAATATGAGATAAATATCTTGAATTAACTTTGAGATAATGGTTGGAAAAGTGTATGCAGAAATGGAGAGGATTATTAATTTCTATACTTTGGGGGATATAAGACGCACACGATATGTTCTCATGATGAGTTGATTACATTATTGCAGCTCAACACTTTTAATATAATTTGAGATTAGAGAATTTTCATAAGATTTGTGTTTTATTGTCCCCTGAACTTTATTAATTCAGAAAAATGTACAACAAGAGGAGAGGAGGCACTACAAGAAAAATTACATTTAGTGGCATTAGAAAATGCAACCTAAATAATATTATAGTGGTAATTTTATATTTAATGACATTTTTTAAAAAGGTCACTTGTAGCGGTGTAGAGAAAGGTATAAATATTGCTAATTTACCTCTATTGTGGCATTAATAAAATGCAAGAAAAAATGTGTTAAATGGCACATTAAAATGTCACAAAAATGCATTACATAACATGCCAAAATGCCATTAAAGAAAATTTTAAATGGCATGCCAATATGCCACTAAAAATGTATGTAGTGATATATTAAAACGCCACCAAAATTCCTTTAAATGACAATATAATACACCACAAAAGTACTATAAATGACATGTTAAATTGTCAAAAAAATAATTTTAAAAGACATGCTAACGTGCTACAAAAAATGCATATAATGATGTTAAAATGCCACAAAAAATTCCTTTAGATGATATAATAACATGCCATAAAAGTAATATGCTAAATTAAATGGCCAAAAAGATTCCTTTGAATGACATCTTGATCTACCACCAATAGCCATATTATGGGACTCCAACATGTTTCAATTGCTCCGTATAGGACTCGAACTTGCAATATTTTACTTGGAAAGATATGAGTTTACCGCCAAGCTACACACCAAATGTTCATTATAAATATTCAAAAATATTATTATATTCTTATACTTTAAAAGTATATTTTCTCAATTATTTAAATATATGCTCGAAATTATTATATTAAATAATACATTTGAAAAAGTTTGAAACATTAAATTTAGAGATGAAAAATATTCAAAAATATAATTTATAGGTGACGAGAGAAAATGATCAAAAACTTAGTTTTTTATACTTCTTGAAAAATATGATTAATTTAGTCGATACATTAAAATTATATTTGAGTAGTTAATTTGATCAATGCATTATGATAAGATATAAAATTATATATTTTACAATTTTTAATAACTATATATACTTTATCTATTTTTGTGTGATATTAATTTCATGCTACACTATAACTAAATTATGAGTTATGTTTTTCTCTTTTTTTCTTTTTTAGCAGAAAAAGTAGTATTGCTAGTTAAATACTTTTAACATATAGTTTTGTTAGTAATTTCAATAAAATTACATTTTTATAACATTTACTAATCAATTACTACTAGGTAACACTATATTATAAAACGAAGTTAAATTAGTGCTACTAAATAGTTTATGGTACTTTTTATAAATGATATCATAGATAAATATGAGTAGCATTTTTTTAAAACAAATTAATGGCAATACTTAAATGCCTTGCAAATATATTTATGTTGGCGTTTTCAATCATGTCACTATTTTTTATTTTTTTTTGTTATTGGATAATCAAATGCCATTACATATTGTATTATTGTATCATTTTTCAACAATTATCACTATATCACTCTTATTGTCACTACATTATCTAATGTCACTAAGTTAGTGCCACTAAATATTTTGTGGCGTTTTTTTAGGTGCCACCATAAATAAATATGAGTGACATGTTTCTAAGAAAAGTTAGTGGCACTAATTAAATGCCTTCAAATTATATTTTTGTTGGCATTTTTATCAAATGCCGCTATTTTATATGTCATTTAATAATCAAATGTCACTAAATATTTCATTATAGTGACATTTTTTTTTATGACTATCACTATTTTATTTTTGTGTGTCATACACTATAAATGCCTACAACTTATTGCCACTAAATATTTTATAACATTTTTCTTTAAACGGCACTATAACCACATATTAGTGGCATTTTTCTAAAAAAAATTAGTGACACTAGACAAATGCCTTTGAAATGCATTTATCTTGGCATTTTTAATCAAATGTCACTATTTTGTTTGTCATTTAATAATTAAATGCCATTAAATATTAGATTATAGTGGCATTCTCTCATGACTATCACGACAATACCTTTTCATGTCATTATATTATAAAATGTCACCAAATTAAGGTCACTAAATGTGAATTCTCTTGTAGTGGGGTCGAGAAATTTTCGAAAGCACTAGCAATTTAAATTTGATTCCTTTGGGGACTTTAGCATCTCATGTCCCCAACTTATCCCCCACCCCCCAACCCTAAAGCCTCCCCAAACATAGCAGGTTTTTATTTTGTTTTGTTTTTTTTTCAAATTTATATATAAGCATATTAGGAATGTGATAAGTTTAAACCTCTAATATCACACTATATGTATGACACTTGTATCAATGGATCAAATAGCCACGAAAAGTGAGAGACTTGAAATGCAAGACTTTTCTTTCAAAATAGGATTTTCATCTCGGTTTAGTATACAATACATATATATATATATATTATTTTTCCTTTTTTTTTTTTAAGGTTTTTCATACTTAGATTTAGATATTTCATTTCCATTAGGCCTAGACTTTGTTAAATAATCCAAACCCCCTATTTTAATTTAATTCAACTCTCAAGTTAAAAAAGAGTTCAATTAATTCATTCGATCAAGTAATCGATTTCTAATTCATTTAGTGTTTTTCTATAAGACCAAGTAAACAAGCAAATTGTTTAATTAACAAATTTAACTCTGAAAGTAGTTTATCCCTAACTTAATTAACTTCTCTAAATGCAGTAGTAGGATCGAATCTTGTAAATTAAAGTAGATTCATTTAATTTTGCGTTAGATGACATAGTTATATTCATGACTAATTTGTTCTAAAGAATATTAATATATAGAACATATCTTTTTAAATTAAATAATTTATTTAAAACTTAATTATTATACTCATTTATAAAGTCATCAAAATTCAATATTGGCACAATTCTATAAATGATTTTTTACTAATTGTTAGCATACCATGTTTTAGTTATTCTTTTATACTATTCTAATCATTTTGATATTTTGTATTTAAAAAGTTTGGACATATACATATTAATAACAAAATGAAATAAAATTATAAGAACTGATTGTTTCAAGTATAAAGCAATCCAAAGGCCATCTATATGAAATTTTTATCTTAGATTCCCTCCTTTATTGCGTAAGAGTTGATCATGCATTATATGACAAAATATGAAGAATTATCTTGAAAAATAAAAACACACAAAATTTGTCTCATCCTTGATAATTAAAAAAAAATTAAAAAAAAAAGAAATAGAAATTGGTTAGATATACTGGAAATTTAGAATTGTTAAAAACAAATTGGAATATAACTAAGTTGCATTTGCTTAAAACTAATAGATATTGTTCGGATTAACGGTTGTTAGCCAAGATTAATCAAAATTATTGATATTGTTAACTATTTGAGCATAATTCTAGATGTATAAAAAGAATGAAATAACTAGGCATTATATTCTAATATAGTAATGAACTCATAACCGAATCACACATATATGTAAATGCAAACTGCTTATATAGCATTATAAATTGTAGCAAATCTAAAATTATTAGGAGAGAAAAATATTTATGAACAAGAAATGTGGAGCAATATATAGAACACGAATAATGCAGTTCTATTTGAAATTATAACCATAAAACTTATAAAAGTATGCAATGGATCATACCCAGAGGAAAAAAATAAAAATAAGGGCAATGACATTGAATTTACATTGTGATCTACAAGTTGCCATAAAATTAAAATCTACCAATCACATTCAATTAATTAGGAATAAATTATACATATAAAAACACATTCATGACCTATAATATAAATTATTTCACATGTCAGCTTACAACATAGTATAATTTTAATATGAAAAAATATTATTATTGCCCTAATCCTATTATGAAAGATCTTTTCATGTTACTACAACTTGACAGATAAAATATAAGATTACAATTTCTCAACTCAATAAATTTAGTCGAAGTTACCATAACAGCATTCAAAAAAATAAGGCACATCTTTAATATCCGAGAGCCACCATCATTTCATGCTAAATGTCGGAGCATTGAAGTTTTTGGACCGCGCCAACTCTGCTTTACATAATTTGATGGAAATTAAAGACTAGTATTACTTTATTCTTATTTTAAAAGTATGTGATTTTTAGAATCATATAATTATTGAATTTATGGAACATCTTTGCTTCTTCTTTTTTTAATACCCCTTTTTCCATTAGTTTCAATAGTATTCTAATTTAAATGGAATAATAAATATTTGCATCAACAATTTCAACATAATTTATGAAAGAAGTTAAATAGAAGCGGTGTTAGGCATTAAAAGATAAAGTAAGAATCTCATTTGTTAATGGACAATGTTATCAATTGTTTAATTTAAAAAGGAACTGAAAGTCACTACAAAAAATTAGGACATCTATTACGATCAATCAGTAACTATTCATAACTTTAACTACGAAATTGATCTAACAATATTCGAAATAAATGTTCTCATAGCTAATTCTTGTATGACTAAGTTGTGGCTAGTAATTATTATTTAATTTATGTATATATATTAATTTAATTCCTAATTAACAATAATGTATATCCAAATAATCTTTGCGCTTTCAATGAACAATGTTACAAATCAATAATTAATAATTTTTATTATTTGTCATTTTATAAAAATTACAATTGCTATGGAATTTGTAGTTAGGATTGTAGATGGATATTCGAAAATTAGCTTACTATTTGCATTTGTATCCATTTATACAAAATTTATATACATTTGTTTAAAGCGGATATTATTCGATTAGTAAATATCCGATTATAAATGAATACATATATGGTAAATGCGTATTCGATCCATTTAATATCTAGTTCTGAATATATATTTATTAAATAATATATTATTTATATTTTTTAATAAAAATCTTATAATCCATATATATATATAAATCATAATAGAAGAATTGGGAAGAAAAAAGAATTACATAGAGAAAAAATTGAAGAATAAAGTTATTCAACATAATTATTATTGGTTGACTTTATAATTAATATACTTAAATGCCATTATTAATATTAATTAGTAATAATAATTAATTATAAAGTCAATTTTTAATTAAAAATTATGCTATTTGTTGGATTGTTTTCTTTTAATGAAATTGTATAGTTTCTTCTTGTGACACCCCACTCCGGGTAACCCAAAGTTGAGATATCAAAACATTCCTGTAACACCCCACTCTGGGTAACCTAAAGCTAAGATATCAACTCAATTCAAACTTAATTTCTGAATGTTATAATACAAACAATAATTCAAAAGCAACGGAAAATAGCATCGACTTAAATAATATTATTAACCATAACATTCGAACCAAGGTTCAATTCTTAAGTATATTGCAAAATATATACACAAAATCAAGGTGCCTCGGTATATTCTGACATATCACAACATCTCTATGTTACCACCTATCCATCTAGCGATCCAGGCAAAAGAGAGATACCAAACTATTACAAAAGAAGCATCCCTACACTTCAAGTCAGAACTTTCCATTCTTAAGCCACTCTGTCTGCAAAAGTAATGAAAACGAGGGGCTAAGTCCAATGGACTTAGTGAGGGATAGATATCAAGCGATAATAGAACCTGTCAAGGGAAAAGCATTTCAACAGATCTAGAATCAATAGCAAACAAGTACAATTACAATTTAGCAAAACAAATATAGCAAACAGGAAACTCTCCTACCTTATTGCTCCAAGAACAGTTCACAAGAAAGTAGAAACGAGTACAAGCAAGCAAACCCTTACAGAATATGCATTCCAACGAAATAAGTTAAGACATGCATATCAGATCCCTTTATGCCAATCAAACAAGTACTTTCATAGCATGATAGCTTGGTATACAATTCGTGTGCCCGTCCGTATGGTGCACTGCCCATATAGACTGTATGGCGCATAGTAGATATCTAAGTGGACTGTTTAGCGTATCGCGGATACCTATGTGAACCGCATAGCGTACCCTGGACACCCAGGCAACTGCAAGGCGTGTCCCAAGTATCCCAGCATTCTGCATAGGATTGGCACTCGGCCCAAGCACAATCTCCAAACAAGTACAACAAGAACCAATCAAGTACAACAATCAAGTACATACAAGCCAACTGGCTAGATATTAGGATACAACAAATGAGTATGCCGGCAAGGTATTTGATAACAATTCAAGCGGGAACAAGCAAGTACGATCAAACAAGTACCAAACATGACAGACAGGAGTTCTGGGTGCCAGAACGAGTAAGAATGATTGAAACAAGTGCGAACCCTCACAGGGGTATACAAGTCAATAACAAGTAACGAGCAAGTACGAGTCAAACAATTTACGAACAAGTACAATCAAGCAAATTAAACCCTTACAGGGGTTATGCCACAAGAACAGATAGATATATCAAGGCCAAAATGGCAGACCCGCACAGGGGTTCAACAATTAACGAGAGGCTTGTACAAAGCAATAACCCAAAGTAGGAGAACCCCACCTCCAAAATCTCTGATGGTACAAGTTCTGCAGACTGCTCATTGGTCCTCGTGACCCACTTCTTCGTCACCTAACCATAATGATATATATATATATATATATAGTCAGAACCCACTTTAATTTCCTAATACATCTTTTTCATATTGGTTCTTAACTCCAAAATTTGCTATTTATCCTATTAACATGATAACTTAAAATGAAAACATTGATAAAATTCCAAGAATGGTTATAAGACTAGTCTTGTTACAATAATCTTAATTCTCATATTGTTTCTCCTATCAATAAAGTCAAGTTTCTTAACCACATGATCTACATATTGTCACTTAAATCATCAATTGTTCAAGATCCCAACAATTTCCAATACTATCTAGTTTAGGTCCTCAATCTAAGGTCTCAAGTTCAATTTTCTTATCAAATTCATAATTCCAATTTGTAACTTAATATAATGTTCAAGTCCACTATAACATCATCCTTAGCATGGGAGAGTTCAACATACACATATATATACTTAATATATCATCATCCTTATGTTTTATTCTTAGCATAGATACAACATCAATTAGGAATATACACATGCATGTACAAACATATACATATATATAAATTCTTAAATCTTTTACCACAACTACGCAACGAGAGCTTGGATCCACGAACCAACTATGCCACTATGATCATCTCGACGAAAAGAAGATTATGTCTTCTAGCCACTGCCGTCGAAAAATCTCAAAGCCAACACTAGTCTACTTCTTTCGAGCTCTTGAATCCAATGCCGCCTTCGATTTTTCGTTTCGAGGTCTACAGCCACTGAAAACAAGCTAAATAGCCCAAAAATCTCATTTTCTTTGCCAGCTCCGATCTTTATTTCTCGTTGTCTCCACCGCACCAAACCTACATGCAACCACGTATCTTGCTTCACCTCCTCACGTGCTATCCAAAACACCCTTCAACTATCCAAGTTGTCGCCAAAAAATGCAAACCCAGTTCACCAGCTGTGAATGGTGTCTCGGTCCTCTTCACTCACTGTGGCTCATCGATTTCCAGCCGTGCATGGGTAGAGGAAGGTGGTTAGGGGGTGGAAGGGAGTTATTTGAGAGGGTTAGTTTGGTGGTTGGTGGTCGTCGGTAAGAGGATTGCCGGTGGTGATGGTGCTTGCAGGAGAAAGGAGAAAAAAAGAAAGAAAGAAACGAAGAAGAAAGAAAAGGAAAATGAAGGAAAATGGGAAAAATTCTGCTGCCCATTAAGGAAAATGAAGGAAAATGGGAAAAATTCTGCTGCCCATTTGATTTTAAAATCAAATTTCTCAAATTGCAATTTAGTCCTCCAAGTTTTCAATCAGCCCCAATTATACCCTAAAATTTTGAAAATTACAATTTAACCCTATTGACCAAGACCCTCACATGCAAACCCCATCATTTTCAAAAAGTGCTCAATCAAGTTTTACTAAATTTTGAATTGACCCCAAACTTTTAATTATCATGAAATCAAGTTTATGGCAATCTATATATATTGATTACACAATTTCTAAATTACCAAAAAATCATGGAAATTCATAAAGTACACTAAAATGAATTATCTAACAATTATACTATCATAATTTAAGAAAATTAGGGGTGTTACAAACTCCCCCCCTTAAAAGAATTTGGCCCCCAGATTGTCACCTAAAAATCGGAATAGTTCAAGATATTGATGGTGCATGAGATCTTCTGACTCCCAGTAGCTTCATCCACATTAAGATTGCGTCATAATACTTTTACTTGGGACATTTTTCGATTCCTGAGTTCTCGAAATCTTTGATCCAGAATGCATACTGGAGTTTCTTTATATGACAAATCACTCTTAACTTGCACATTCTCCAACGATATGATATGAGAGTGATTAGGATAGTATTTTTGAAGTTGTGAAACATAAAAACATCATGTATTCCCGCCAAATTCTGAGGTAGTACCAGTCGATAAGCTACAGGTCCAACTTTCTCGCATATTGCATACGGTCCTACATACCTCGGACCCAGCTTTCCTCATTTTCCTATTTGTTTCACCCTTTTTCTCAGGAATACTTTTAGAAAAACTTTATCACCAACTTCAAACTCTAATTCCTTTCTCCTTTTATCGGCATAGCTCTTTTGTCTATCCTGTGCTACTTTCATTTTCTACTTAATCACTTGCACTTTCTCGACAATTTCTTGAATCAACTCAGGTCTTATAATACTTTTTGATTCTCCCATCTTGCCTCTATGCTCTTCTAGATCCCAATGTACCATCGATCGACACTTTCTACCATACAAAGCTTCATACGGTGCCATTTTGATAGTAGCCTGGTAACTGTTGTTGTAGGCAAATTCTATCAAAGGGAGATGTCGATCCCAACTTCCATAAACTCCATAACACAGGCTCATAACATATCTTCTAAAATCTGTATTACCTCTTCTGATTGCCCATCCGTTTGAGGATGAGTAGTAGAGCTAAATTTCAATTTTGTTCCCAAATGTTCTTGCAGTCTTTTCCAGAGTTTTGATGTAAATTTTGGATTACGATCTGACACTATACTGGTGGGAATGCCATGCAGTCAAACAATTTCCTTAACATATAATTCTAACATCTCAACTTTATACTGCGTTCCAACTGGCAGAAAATGTGCGAATTTTGTCAATCGGTCCACAATCATCCAGATACTATCATGCCTTCCTCGAACTAAAGGTAGACCAGTTACAAAATCCATGGTCACCTGTTCTCATTTCCAATCTGGGATTAAAAGTGGCTATAGCAATCCTGATGGTCTTTGGTGCTCTGCTTTTACCAGCTGACAGGTTAGACACTTTTGCACATATTTTGAAATATCTCTCTTCATTCCGTTCCACTAGAATTGTCGTTCTAGAACCTGATACATCTTAGCACCTCTAGGTTGTACTGTAAAATTGGTCTTCTGTGCCTCATCCAGAAGTCTTTTCTTGATGTCTCTTGGCACACATATTCTGTTCTAAAATAAAAGAATGTCTTGGTTATCAATTCCGAATTCGGTCTCTGTCACACTCCTGCTTATTTCTTTTTGTTTCACTATCCATTCATCTTAAGCTTGAGCTCGTCTGATCTTATCATACAGCTTAGGTTGTATAGTTATCCCTGCAACCCAAACTCCCTGTTTAAGTTTTATCACAGCCGTTGCTTCTTGGCTTCCAGGCATTTCTATTCCTTGTAAGTAAGCCAATCCTGTTTTTCGGCTTAAAGCATAGGCTACCACATTAGCTTTTTAAGGGTGATAAGAGATGGAAAAATCATAATCTCCCAAAAGCTCCATCCATCTTCGTTGCCTCATATTTAAAACCTTTTCTGACTGTAAATATTTGAGGCTTTTGTGGTTGGTATATATCTCAAAGGTATCCCCATAGAGATAATGTCTCCACTTGGATAATGCAAAAATGACCGCGGCTAATTCCAGGTCATGAGTTGGGTAGTTCTCTTCATGTGGCTTTAATTTTCTAGATGCATAAACAATAACACGCCCTCTTTGCATCAATACACATCCCAACCCTTTCTTGAAAGCATCTGTATAGACCACAAATCTTTTTAGGCCATATGGAAAAGCTAGAATAGGACCTGTCATCAACCGATTTTTCAATTCATGAAAACTCTGCTCACAATCCTCGTTCCAAATAAAAGGTTGCCCTTTCTAGGTTAACCTAGTTAAGGGACTAGCTATTTTGAAAAAATCGTGAACAAATCTTTGGTAATAACCGGCCAGGCCTAGAAAACTCTGAATTTCAATAACAATTTTGGGTTTCTTCCACTTGGTTATCACATCCACTTTGGAGGGATCAACTTCTATTCCTCTATGAGTCATAACATGTCCCAGAAAAGCTATTTGTTCCATCCAAAACTCACATTTGCTGAATTTAACGTACAACTAATGTTCCTCAAAGTTTGGAGAACTAAATGTAAATGCTTTACATGTTCTTCTTTGGACTTTGAAAATACCAAAATGTCGTCAATAAATATAACCACAAACTGGTCTAAATAAGGCCTGAAAAGTCGATGCCTTAAATCCATAAATGCTATCGGTGCATTAGTTAGGCCAAATGACATCACCACAAACTCAAAATGGCCATACCGAGAGTTGAAAGCGGTCTTTGGAATATCCTCTTCCCTAACCTTTAACTGATAATATCCTTACTTCAGATCCAATTTCAAAAAGATCCTTGACCCTTAGAGAAAATCTAACAATTCCTCAACATGAGATAGGGGATATTTGTTCTTGGCAGTAATTCTATTCAGTTCTTGGTAATCAATGCACATTCTTAGGGATCCATCTTTCTTTTTGACGAACAGCACTAGAGCTCCCTAAGGCGATGTGCTTGGTCTGATAAATCCTTTTTCCAGAAGTTCTTGAAGTTGATTCTTTAGTTCCTTAAGTTCAGCTGGCGCCATTCTATAAGGAGTCTTGGAAAAAGGCATAACCCCTAGCAGAGTATGAATAATGAATTCTATCTCTCTCAGGTGGTAACGAGTTTAGTTCTTCAGGGAACACTTCTAGATATTCAACTACTACTTCCACGCTCTCTAGCTGAATAGTATCCCGAGGCTTATTTATGAGGTAAGCCAAGAATCCTTGCCCGTCTTCACTTAAGATCTGACGGGCCTCTATAGCCGAGATGACTGCTATTGGAGATGAATTGTCTGCTGAATGGTGTGTTGATACCAATGTCACTTCCCCGAGCATCACACTCTTGGTAAAATAGTTTACCTAAGCTTGATGGTGATATAGCCAATCCATTCCTAATATTAAGTCATATCCTTGATATAGCCAATCTATTGGCAATTGAATGAGGTTAGTAGGATATTCTTGATCCCCAATTACTATCGGGCAATCCCGATATATGGTGTCGGTGTTTATCGCTTCTCCTATAAGGGTGTCTAAACCTTAATTTGATAATTCATGGTCTCAGGTAGTATATTCAGTTTTTCTGATAATGCAACAAATAGAAGAATGCGAAGTACCATAGTCATATAATGCTTTACCAAAAATTTCAAAAATAGAAATAGTACCTTCCACTACTTCATTAGGATCTGGTCTATCTTAGGCAGTGATAGCATATGCACAGGCCCAAACTCTTTGCTTTCCAATAGTTTCGGCTGCCTGTTTTCCTTTTTCGGTTGGTAGTGGACCTTTCATTCTAGGACAATCTCTCATGAAGTGTTGATCACTTCCACATCTTAAGCATTTGCCCTGCTTATTCCAGCATTCTATTTCTTCATGGCTTGGAGCTCCATAAAACCCACACCGCATCAGTGCTTTGCCCTGATCCAGATCTATCATCTGATTATTCTGAGGAACTCTTTGAGAAGCACTGCTGGCTTGAAGTCTTGGTTGCTTTCTGCTGATTCCACTATGCCCTCCCGAGATTGGCCTTCATTTTCTGGTTCTATCCTCAATCTTTTGGATTTCTTGTAACTCCGATTCAAGTTGTGAAGCCTTACTTACAGCTAAATTGAAATTTTGCAAATCCCAAGTAGCAAAACCTCTTCTTAGTTCTGGCTTTAGTCTCTATATGAACCGTCTGGTCTGCAAATTTTCATCTCCTTGGACATAGGGGCATATTGTACCAACTGACTGAAAGTGGCCTCGTACTAGCTGCCCAACTGATTCCCTTGTATCAGATCCAGAAATTTATGCTCTCTAACTTGTTTGGCTACTAGTGGCATATACTTATCCTTAAACTCTCGAACGAAGTTTTCCCAAGTTTTGGGGGTATCCATAGCTGTCCACCTACGATCTATCATCCGCCACTAGCTTCGTGTAGATTTTTCTAAAAGAAAAGTAGCAAAATGCACTCTCTACTCATTTGGGTAATGTAATGTCCTGAACATGTTTTCCAAATCTTCCAACCATTCTTCAGCTATGTGATCATCTGGTTTGCCAAAGAATTTCGAGGGCTGAAACCTCAAGAACCTTTCCAAGGCTCTATCTTCTGTGAGTACTTTTGCCACACCTGCTATGTCTGCTGATTGGTGATCCGATTGTCTGGGCCTCTGTCTTTCCCTATAATTAGGCTCAACTAGGGGATCCATCGCTGGCTGATCAATTTGAGGGGTTTGAGAAACTTCCTTCTCTGGCAGATGTCGTGGAAGGACAGGTGCTTCTCTTCTAAGAGCTCGAGGCACATTAAGCTGCTGA
Organism: Jacaranda mimosifolia; assembly: GCA_018894105.1. Classification (NCBI taxonomy): domain Eukaryota; kingdom Viridiplantae; phylum Streptophyta; class Magnoliopsida; order Lamiales; family Bignoniaceae; genus Jacaranda; species Jacaranda mimosifolia. Next base: position 13,747,756 of record CM032124.1, read on the forward strand.
CCTGGCAGTCTGCCCTTTTACACCCGTTCTTGTAGGTATGTGAGTATCAACACTTCCTCTAGATGCCATCTATTCTTAAAATCTAACGGGAATTTAACTTATCAGCATGGCTTGTAAACATAATTCTCAACATCCTCAACCAATATAAATTGGAAAATATTAACTTACAAAGTTTAATATCGTTAAATAAAAATAGATAAATGATCAGCAAAAGCAAGGTCCATTACAACATACAGTCATTAAAGTCGTTAAAAGCCATACAAGTGAATTAATATATCAACTAGGCGAATGCCCAATCTTAAGACAAAATGATAGGGCAATATCATGAAATACTTATATGTCTAAGGGAAAATTGGTCAACGCTATGTCAATGGTCAAGCACTATGCTATATAAACATAAACCTAGCCAGACTGCCGCCTAATCCAAGTTCTCAACATCAGTGACATTGGATTCATCATCTTCCATGGCTTCCTCATCGGACTCTTCTTGATTCAGTTCATCTCTTAAGAAAGCTACGTTAATACCTCCAACTACGAGCTCATTATCTCCATCATCTTCCATTGCCATCAGATCTGCTGTAGGAGCCTCAAGAACTTCTTCTTTCTTGGGATCTTCTTCAGGTTCTTCGGCAAGGTTCTCTATAGGTGCTCTTTCTTGGTTCTCCACTGGTCTCTCCTCTATATGTATGCCCATCTGATGACCTTGACCAAAATATGGACGAACTCGAGCAGGTCTTGCATCGGTGTCAATACCAATACCGACTCCGATAACTTGATCGATGGCTATATGGTAATGTGTCATCATTCAATGAATCTCTTCCATGATCGGGTGAGGCACGTCCATAGTTCTTTTATAATTAGCATCTAGGGCCTTGAACATTTCTTCCATATGACGTCGCATTACCCGAAGTTCCTCGATCCGAGTAGCAGCTATTCCAACCTGAACTTCTTCTTACTCGACACTTTCCATTATTCGGTCTATCATGTAGTCTATCGCTCCAATTGACGACTTAAGACGGCATAATTTCATCCTCTCGTCTTGCAAAGCTCCATTCATGTCATAGAGTTTCTCTTCAAGTTGCTGGAATGTCTGACAGAGATATTTCTTGTATTTCCTAAGGCATTCTATTTCTTGTTGCAAGTGCTCAGGGTTGTTCTCATCCATCAATTCCTTGCCTTTACTAGATGATCCCACCATTCTATAATACAAGTCATAAAATTCAATCAGTAATATAAGATAACACAAGTGAGTCCTAGTCTTCTAAGGAGCTCAATATTTCTAGAAGATCTATGTCCCAAAATTCATACACCTCTCAACTTAGTGAAAACTATCAATAAATATTCCAACAATAATATTGGCCTAGGTCAGCTGCAACCTAGGCACTGATACCACACCCGTGACACCCCACTCCGGGTAACCTAAAGTAAGAGAACCCCACCTCCAAAATCTCCGATGGTACAAGTTCTGCAGACTGCTCATTGGTCCTCGTGACCCACTTCTTCGTCACCTAACCATAATGATATATATATATATAGTCAGAACCCACTTTAATTTCCTAATACATCTTTTTCATATTGGTTCTTAACTCCAAAATTTGCTATTTATCCTATTAACATGATAACTTAAAATGAAAACATTGATAAAATTCCAAGAATGGTTATAAGACTAGTCTTGTTACAATAATCTTAATTCTCATATTGTTTCTCCTATCAATAAAGTCAAGTTTCTTAACCACATGATCTACATATTGTCACTTAAATCATCAATTGTTCAAGGTCCCAACAATTTCCAATACCATCTTGTTTAGGTCCTCAATCTAAGGTCACAAGTTCAATTTTCTTATCAAATTCATAATTTCCAATTTGTAACTTAATATAATGTCCAAGCCCACTATAATATCATCCTTAGCATGGGAGAGTTCAACTTACACATATATATACATAACATATCATCATCCTTAAGTTTTATTCTTAGCATGGATATAACATCAATTAGGAATATACACATGCATATACAAACATATACATATATATAAATTCTTCAAACTTTTACCAAAACTACTCAACGAGAGCTCTGATCCACGAACCAACTACGCCACTACATTTATCTCAATGAAAGGAAGATTCTGTCTTCCTACTGCCGCCATCCACTGCCATCGAAAAATCTCAAAGCCAACACTAGTCTACTCTTTTTGAGCTCCTGAATCCAATGCCACCTCTGATTTTTTGTTTTGAGGTCTGTAGCCGCCAAAAATGAGCTCAACAGCCCAAAAATCTCATTTTCTTTGCCAACTTCGATCTCTGTTTCTCGTCGTCTCCACCGCGCCAAACCCACATGCAACCACGTATCTTGTTTCTCCTCATCACGAGCTATCCGAAACACCCTTCAGCTATCCAAGTTGTCGGCAAAAAATGCAAACCCAGTTCACCCACCGTGAATGGTATCTCGGGCCTCTTCACTCACGGTGGCTCCTCGATTTCCATCCGTGCATAGGTAGAGGAAGGTGGTCAGGGGGTAGAGGGGAGTTGTTTTAGGGGGTTAGTGTGGTGGTTGGTGGTCACCTGTGAGAGGATCGCCGGTGGTGATGGTGCTTGTGGGAGAAAGGAGAAAAGAAGGAAGAAAGAAACGAAGAACAAAGGAAAAGAAAAGGAAGGAAAAAATGGAGGAAAATGGGAAAAATTCTACTGCCCATTTGATTTTAAAATAAAATTTCTCAAATTGCAATTTAGTTCTGTAGGTTTTCAATCAGCCCCAATTATACCCTAAAATTTTGAAAATTACAATTTAACCTTATTGACCAAGACCCTCACATGCAAACCCCATCATTTTCAAAAAGTGTTCAATCAAGTTTTACAAAAGTTTGAATTGACCCCAAACTTTTAATTATCATGAAATCAAGTTTATGGCAATATATATATATATATATATATTGATTACACAATTTCTAAAATACCAGAAAATCATGGAAATTCATAAAGTACATTAAAATGAATTATCTAACAATTATACTATCATAATTTAAGAAAATTAGGGGTGTTACAGACTCCCCTCCTTAAAAGAATCTGGCCCATAGATTATCACCAAAAATCGGAAGAGTTCAGGATATTGATGGAGCATGAGATCTTCTGACACCCACATGGCTTCTTCCACATTATGATTCCGCCATAATACTTTTACTTGGGAATTTTCCAATTCCTGAGTTCTCAAAATCTCTAATCCAGAATGCGTACTAGAGTCTTTTTATATGACAAATCACTCTTAACTTGCACATTCTTCAGTGATATGATATGAGAGGAATCAGGATAGTATTTTCGAAGCTGTGAAAAATGAAAAACGGCATGTATTCACGCCAAATTCTGAGGTAGTACCAATCGATAAGCTACAGGTCCAATTTTCTTGCATTTGCATACGGTCCTATATACCTCGGACCCAGCTTTCCTCTTTTTCCTATTCGTTTCACATCTTTTCTCAGGAATACTTTTAGAAAAACTGTATCACCAACTTCGAACTCTAATTCCTTTCTCCTCTTATCGGCATAGCTCTTTTGTCGATCCTGTGCTGCTTTCATTTTCATCTTAATCACTTGCACTTTCTCGACAGTTTCTTGAATCAACTCTAGTCTTATAGTACTTGTTGATTCTCCCATCTTGCCTCTGTGCTCTTCTAGATCCCAGGGTACTGGCAATCGACACTTTCTATCATACAAGGCTTCATACGGTGCCATTGTGATAGTAGCCTGGTAACTGTTATTGTAGGCAAATTCTATCAAAGGGAGATGTCAATCACAACTTCCACTAAACTCCATAACACAGGCTCGTAACATATCTTCTAAAATCTATATTACCCCTTCTGATTGCCCGTCCATTTGTAGGTGAGCAGTAAAGCTAAATTTCAATTTTGTTCCCAAATGTTCTTGCAGTCTTTTCAAGAATTTTGATGTAAATTTTGGATCACGATCTGATACTATACTGGTGGGAATGCCATGCAGTGGAACGATTTCCTTAACATATAATTTTGCTAACTTCTCAACTTTATACTGTGTTCCAACTGGCAGAAAATGTGCGAATTCAGTCAATCGGTCCACAATCACCCATATACTATCATGCCCTCCTCGAACTAAAGGTAGACCAATTACAAAATCCATGGTCACCTGTTCTCATTTCCAATCTGGGATTAAAAGCGGCTGTAGCAATCCTGATGGTCTTTGGTGCTCTGCTTTTACCAGCTGACAGGTTAGACACTTTTGCACATATTCTGAAATATCTCTCTTCATTCCCTTCCACCAGAACTGTCGTTTCAGATCCTGATACATCTCAGCACCTCTAGGATGTACTGCAAACTTGGTCTTCTATGCCTCATCCAGAAGTCTTTTCTTGATGTCTCTTGGCACACATATTCTGTTCTGAAATAAAAGAATGTATTAGTTATTAATTCCGAATTCAGTCTCTGTTGCACTCTTGCTTATTTCTTTCTGTTTCACTATCCATTCATCTTCAGCTTGAGCTCATCTGATCTCATCATACAGCTCAAGTTGTATACTTATCCCTAGAAACCCAAACTCGCTATTTAAGTTTTATCACAGCCCTTGCTTCTTGGCTTCCAGGCATTTCTATTCCTTGTAAGTGAGCCAATCTTGCTTTTCGGCTTAAAGCATTGGCCACCACATTAGCTTTTCCTAGGTGATAAGAGTTGGAAAAGTCATATTCTCCCAAAAGCTCCATCCATCTTCGTTGCCCCATATTTAAAACCTTTTCTGACTGTAAATATTTGAGGCTTTTGTGGTCGGTATATATCTTAAAGATAGCCCCATAGAGATAATATCTCTACTTGGATAATACAAAAATGACTACTGCTAATTCCAGGTCATGAGTTGGGTAGTTCTCTTCATGTAGCTTTAGTTTTCTAGATGCATAAGTGATAGCACGCCCTCTTTGCATCAATACACATCCCAACCCCTTCTTGGAAGCATCTGTATAGACCACAAATCCTTCTGGGCCATCTGGAAAAGCTAGAATAGGAATTATCATCAACCGACTTTTCAATTCCTGAAAACTCTGCTCACAATCCTCATTCCAGACAAAGGGTTGCCCTTTTTGGGATAACCTAGTTAAGGGACCAGCTATTTTGGAAAAATCTTGAACAAATCTTTGGTAATAACTGGCCAGGCCTAGAAAACTTTGAATTTCAATAATATTTTCGGGTTTCTTCCAATTGGTTATCACATCCACTTTGGAGGGATCAACTTCTATTCCTCTATGAGTGATAACATGTCCCAGAAAAGCTATTTGTTCCATCCAAAACTCACATTTGCTGAATTTAACTTATAGCTGATGTTTCTTCAGAGTTTGGAGAACTACATGTAAATGCTTTACATGTTCTTCTTTGGACTTTGAAAATACCAAAATGTCATTAATAAGTATAACCACAAACTGGTCTAAATAAAGCCTGAAAATGCGATGCATTAAATCTATAAATGTTGCCAGTGCATTGGTCAGGCCAAATGGCATCACCACAAACTCAAAATGGCCATACCGGGAGTTGAAAGCGGTCTCTAGAATATCCTCTTCCCTAACCTTTAACTGATAATATCCCTACTTCAAATCCAATTTCAAAAAGATCCTTGACCTTTGCAACAAATCTAACAAATCCTCAACATGAGGTAGGGGATATTTGTTCTTAACAGCGATTTTATTCATTTCTCAGTAATCAATGTACATTCTTAGGGATCCGTATTTCTTTTTGATGAACAGCACTGGAGCTCCCTAAGGCGATGTGCTTGGTTTGATAAATCCTTTTTCCAGAAGTTCTTGAAGTTGATTCTTTAGTTCCTTAAGTTCAGCTGGCGCCATTCTACAAGGAGTTTTGGAAAAAGGCATAACCCCTGGCAGAGTATGAATAACGAATTCTATCTCTGTTAGGATGTAACGAGTTTAGTTCTTCAGGGAACACTTCTGGATATTCAGCTACTACTTCCACGCTCTATAGCTGAACAGTATCCTGAGGCTTATTTATGAGGTAAGCCAAGAACTTCCAATTTGTAACTTAATATAATGTCCAAGTCCACTATAATATCATCCTCAGTATGGAAAAGTTCAACATATACATATATATACATGACATATCATCATCCTTAAGCTTTATTCTTAGCAAGGATACAACATCAATTAGGAATATACACATGCATGTACATACATATACGCATACATATATATAAATTCTTCAATATTTTACCACAACTACGCAACGAGAGCTCAGATCAATGAACCAACTACACTACTACAATCGCTTGATGAAAGAAAAATTCTGTCTTCTTGCCGCTGCACCCCCGTCTTCGGAAAATCACAAAGCCAACACCAGTCTATTCCTTTCGAGCTGTTGAATCCAATGTCGTCTTTGAATTTTTGTTTCGAGGTTTGTAGCCACCCCAAAACGAGCTCAACAACCTAAAAATCTCATTTTCTCCGCCCACTCCAATCTTCGTTTCTCGTTATCTCCACCGTGCCAAACCCTTATACAACCACGTATCTTGCTTCTTCTCTTCACGAGCTACCCAAAACACCCTTCAACCGTCCAAGTTGTCGTTGGAAAATGCAAACCCAATTCACCCGCCGTGAATGGTGTCTCGGTCCTCTTTACTCAGGTGGCTTGTCGGTTTCCAGCCGTGCGTAGGTGGAGAATGGTGGTCAGAGGGTGGAAGGGAGTTGTTTGAGGGGGTTAGTGTAGTGGTTGGTAGTCGCCGGTGAGAGGGTCACAGGTGGTGATGGTGCTTGCGGGAGAAAGGAGAAAAGAAGGAAGAAAGAAACGAAGAAGACAAGAAAAGAAAAGAAAGGAAAATGGAAAAAATTTTGCTGCCCGTTTGATTTTAAAATCAAATTTCTCAAATTGCAATTTAGTCCTCTAGGTTTTCAATCAGCCCCAATTATACCCTAAAATTTTGAAAATTATAATTTAACCCTATTAACCAAGGCCCTCATATGCAAACCCCATCATTTTTCAAAAAGTGTTCAATCAAGTTTTACTAAATTTTGAATTGACCCCAAACTTTTAATTATCCTGAAATCAAGTTTATGGCAATACATATCTTGATTACACAATTTCTAAAATACCAAAAAACCATGGAAATTCATAAAGTACTTTAAAATGAATTATCTAACAAATATACTATCATAATTTAAGAGAATTAGGGGTGTTACAATTCCAATCAATAATTCTGAACCCAAAATACAAGCAATAGCCCATAATTAAACTTTCAAGCTTATCAGAAAGAGCAGCGGATTACAACTTAAACAAACCTGTAAAAATCCTGTAATATATAGTGCATAAACTAAATACATGCCACAAAATCTCAAATTCAACTTATTAGAAACAATGAAATTTCAAAATTAACAGACTCGATAAACTACAAAGTAAATGCCAAGATTCACATTCTTACATCACAAAATATTTACAATCCTTAAACTATCTATATCAACATAACATATCATATGCCTCAAATCCATACTTAGCAATAAGACAATTTTCATATATACATGCAACATTTGATCTAATACAAAACATACTTCTGTGCAGCCTAGAGTCCAAATTCCTTGCTTATTCCCTGTTGAGAGAATCAAAATAAATGCGAGGGGGGGTTAAGTCTAAAGGACTTAGTGAGAGATAACTGTAAGCATAACAGAAAGAATATGTTAAGGAAGAATCAACTCAACAGATTGTAAAACAACAGTCAAGCAGAATAGATCAAAATATGATTAGATAGTCAGGCAGGCAAGCAGTCACTCAGTCAGGCAAGCAATCAATCAGTCTGTCAGTCAAGTAGTCAATCAGTCAGGAAACAATCAAAATCAATCAATAACAAATCAAATCAATCGACTCAATCATCTTCCACCAACTCCGAGCGGAACCTTTCAGAAGAAATATGGCAAATTGAACCCTCTATTGATCCGAGTATCCGAGTAGTACAGTATCTCAAAGATAACTTTGAAACTCTCGATCCACCCCTCAGCCTTTCTATCATCAAGACCTCCCAAGAACTTCGGGTGATTGAAACGAAGAAATCATTCCAAGGCTCTGTCTTCTGTAACCACCGATTGCCTACATCTCTGTCTCTCTCGTGGACTAAGCCCTGCCGGGGGATCTATTGCCGGTTGATCCATCGTCGAAGTTTGAGAAACTTTTTTTTCTAGTATCGGTTGAGGATGGGTAGGTGCTTCTCGCCTAGGAATTTATCGGTTAATGACCTTTTGCCCATGAGGTCTACCCCGTCGTCCTGTTCTAGAAAGAATGGGTGTCTCTAAACTTCTTTGCGATAATTCCTTTCCTATATCTTCACATAACCAAATTTCTGTCCAAATCCACATTCTAAGGATCATATCCCTACATAGCTAAGGTATCACTTAACTCAAGCGCATACATTTTAAATGATTCCCAATTCAAGCTTAATCTCATGTAAGTCTATCAACTCTAACTCCTCTAAACTTCCAAGAATAAAAGGAATAGAAGAATCAGATGGGGTTAAACCAAACTCAAGGATACACAAGTCCAGTCATCCTACGATAACAACAAGATCCTATAGGCATCCTACAAAACTCAAACTCATCTTCCCAATATTAACTGATTAAATTCATCTTAAATCCTTGAACCACGCAAGAACCCCTAATATGCAAAAATACCTATAAGTCATACTCAAACTAATGTGAATGAGAAGTCAGTCACAAATCTCAGTGATACCTAAATGATATTCAACGCCTAAGTCATAGATAACCTAGGCTCCGATATCCTTTAACTCATTCATATCTTAAATATTTCCACAGTCATGCTTAACTCTACTATCCAAGATTTCCATATCCGAGGATCATATCATAGCATTGCTTAGGCCTTCCAAACCCAAGCTCTGATACCACCTGTGATACCCCACTCCGGGTAACCCAAAGCAGAGATATCAAAACATTTCAATCAATAATTTTGAACCCAAAATACAAGTAATAGCCCATAATTAAACTTTCAAGCTTATCTAAAAGACCAGTGAATTTTAACTTAAACAAACATGTAACAATATGGTAATATACAGCCCATAAACTAAATACATGCCACAAAATCTCAAATTCAACTTATCAGAAGCAGCAGAATTTCAAACTTAACTGATTCGATAAACCACAAAGTAAAAGCCAAGATTCACATTCTTATATAACAAAATATTTACAATCCTTAAATCATCCATATCAACATAACGTATCATATACCTCAAATCCATACTTAGCAATCAAACGATTTCCATATATACATGCAACATCTGATCTATTACAAAACATACTCCTATCCAGCTTGGAGTCCAAATTCTTCACTTATTCCCTATCTGAGATAATCAAAATAAATAGGGAGGGGTGAAGTTTGAAGAACTTAGTGAGGGGTAACTGTAAGCATAATAGAAAGAATCTGTTAAGGAAGAATCAACTCAACAGACTGTAAATCAACAGTCAAGTAGAACAGATCAGAATACGGTCAGATAATCAGGCAATCAATCCATCAATCAGTTAGTCAAGCAGTTAATTAGTCAGGAAAAAATCAAAATCAATTAATAACAAATCAAATCAATCGAATCAATCTAACAGATCATATCAAAACAATCATATCAGTCACTTAACAACTCATCTCACTTTACATATGGGAATAACATATCGAATCGTCCCGAGCTTAACAGTTAGGAACAACGTATCGACTCATCCTGAGCTTAATAACTGGGAACAACGTATCAGATCGGTAACAGATAACAGACAATTGGATATTAGATCAACAGATAACAATATAGACAGATAACAAATAACAGTAGAAGGTTCTGGGTGCCAGACCGGATAGATAACAAATTCAATCAAAATAATAACCAGTATGGACCGATAAAAGATATCAACCGAAGGATAACCTACACAAGGGTATACAGGTTAATTTCCAGATAACAATCAAATTCTGAACAATTAACAGATTTCAATAATATATCTAAGTACGGTACATAAACAAAAAACCCACACAGGAGTTTATTCCAATAATAGATAATTGAAGGGAGTGCCATGTTGGTAGAGCCTCACCGCCGTAGTCTCAGAACTGCAACCTCAATCTGCAGTCTACTAGTCCACGGGACCCACGTCCCCGTCACCTAACCAAAATAGTATATTTACCATCAAAATCCATATTCAATCCCAATAATTACTAGTAGACTATTAATAGTCCCAAAATCACCAATTATTCGCTTAATACAGCAGGTTTGGGGTTTAATTGGTACTATGCGTATGAAACATGCTAATAATGACAGGTTCTTATTTACATATAAACCTCATAATGTCACCCCAAATCAATAATAATAGTCCAATTATCTCAATTACCCAATTCTTGCCACTTAAGTCTCAAATCCGTAAAATTAGGATTTTCTTATCTAATAACCTTAATTAACCAAAGATGCCAAATAATATAATATATCTAGGACTACTAAGCACTTGCATTTATCCATGTATGGCATATGTATATACATTTCATAATCAAATCTCATTTTCTTGCCATGGTACAATGTTCGGTAGAAAAAATGGTACAAATAAAAGCCGAAAAGCTTTAACCCTCCCAATTACCCAAGATCTGACTATCAAGATGCTGAAATTACCAACCGAGAGCATCCTTATTATCGTCGGGATGAGGAGAAGCTTTTGTCTCAACACCGCTGCCGGAAAACACCCAATTAAAGCCAAAATGCTCATCTCAAACTCCTGAACCTAAAGCCACAACCAATTCAAGTTCTGCTACCTCAATAACCCTTAATTTTCCTCGAAACCCCTAAACGCCATTCATGCCACCACCTCGATCCTCTTATTTTCACGCCGATGGTGGTCAAAACTCAAAACTGACTTCACCAAATGCTTCCTGGAGCTAAACCCATCAAGAACCCATCTTAGTCTGCAGCAAAAAGTCACCGAAATGGCGAACCTACCAAGCTCCGCCGTACACCACCTTGGTCTTTGGTTTTTTGGTGTTTCACTGCTCCAAAATGGGAAGTTCTTGGCACCAGTATGATAACCGTGAGGAGAATAAGAGGTTGGCTAGCTTAGTTTGGTATTTTTAGGCTTGCCGAAGAGAGAGAAGACTTGTGCATGCAGGAGAAAGAATGGAGAGAAAAAAAGAAAAATGGTTGACCAACTATTTGAATTTGATTTTTTTTTTAAATTGCAATTCAGCCTCAAAATTTTACCTCATTCTTCAATTAAGTCCTCTAGCAATTTGCAACACCTCAATTTAGCTCCCAAATTATGTTAGTGCATTACTGACCCGTTTGACCTAAATTATTAGCTATGCAAACCCCAAAACTTCCTAAGTTAGTCCAATCAAGTTTCTAAAAATTGCAAATTTACCCCAAAACTTTCAAAATCTTTGCAATCAAGTCCTTTTAATATTAATTATGAGCCCTAAAATTTGATAAACCAAAATCTTCATTTTTAAATCTCGATTTTCTGAAATACTGAATTTTAGGGGTGTTGCACTTCTATTAATTAAAAATATGTATTTATTATAAGTTCATAAATTCATGTACTTGAATATTCGTAAATAGATATCTAAATAATTATTATCAAATATGAATATCAAAACAATAGTTTGAATACAAATAACTTTAATTAAATATGAATATATCTGAAAAATTATAATCGAACATGGATATATCCAAATTCAATCGATATTCAATGGGTACAAATTCGAATATCATGACACTACAAAAAAAATAAGCTTTAGTAACTGAATTTTGGTCACCAATCAGTCAACTTGACCAATTAGTGACCACTTAATAACTGATTAGTGATCAATTTAAATATAATATTTTAAAAAAATTAGTGACAAATTAGTGATCGTGCTCTTTTTCTAGTCACTAAAATTAGTGACCACACAAAGCGGTCACTAATTAGTGACCAAACTCTTTTTTTTTTTTTGTCACTAATATTAGTGATCGTATAAAGCGGTCACTAATTCGATCACTAATTAATGATCGAATTATTTTTTAGTCATTAATTTATGACCAAATTTTCTTTCAATCATTGATGCATTCATTGCTAATTAATGACCGCATTTTTCAATCAATAAACATCACAAATATAAAATTTTATTTTTTGCATATTCTTGTAATATGAAAGCATACAATTTATGTAAAGCCTATATAAGTAATAAAATATTATGTTTGTTATAAATAAATATATGTATATATATATATCAATTTTTTATAATAATATATGTATTTATGAAAAGTATAAAATTATACATACATATATAAAAATATAACCACTAAATATTATTTTATATATCTGATGAGGGTTCGTTTCACTGGATTATAATCCAAGCTTGAATAAGGGAGGAACTGGACCTGGACGGATTTGTATTCCTGCGTAGTTAGGGAAAGAATTCTGCAATCATGATAAACGTTAGGCTAGCCGAGAGGCTCTCGGCTTAGGCCCTCCGAAGATCAAGTCAGTAGAATTCGACCTTAAGAACCGATCAGAGGAACATGGGCCTTAGGGTGTGTTTAAGTGCGTACCTCTAGAAGGCTGGGTTGAGGGTATATATATCCTTTCTCCGTCTAGGAAATGTATGGGAAGCCCTTGGGTACCTCCAGCAATCCCTAGTCTTGGGCCAGGGGTAATTAGTCATTTCCCCTATTTGAATATTTCCAGCCAACTGTCCTTCCAAGTTTCCTGGACAAGATAGTACACTGTAGCGGCGCCTGCTGTGTCAGACGGTAATGGGGATGGCATGCGCCATTAATGCGGAGGCGTGGTGCCTGCCAGTGCATTTAATACGGTGGCAGAGTACTGTACTGGTCTCGACCTCGGACTCGACCTCGACCAGGTTGACTGAGGTCGAGACGCTCCTTGGGCCGAGGAAGCCTGACTGGGCCGAGGGAGCCTGACTGGGTCTTTGTAGGTTTTTGGGCCTTACTGGTTTGGGTCATCCCATATCATGAGTCCCCCCACTTTGCAAGGCTGAACGAGGTATCGACAACAAGCGTTGGGAAGTAGCGAAATCAGTATTAATGGTAGTCGATCCGGGTTTTTGAAAATTGACCAGGGTTTAGTGCATTTATTGAGCGGTTACATCATGGTGCGCGTGGGGCGGCGTGGCGGTTACAGTCATTATTGCAGACGTTTGGCTTACCGCGCCCCTTCCCCTATAAATACCCACTGTAATTATTGCCATTTTTACTTTTACCGCTTTAGAATCTGCGTGAGTGCTTGTAGAAAACTCTTGGGTGCCCAGGCTTTCTGAATCTAACAATCGCATTCTCTTCCCAGGTTTCCTGTGTTTAACTTCCATATTCAGTAAGTGTTCTGCTGTTTTTACTTCCTGTCGTCTGCTTTTCTTTTGAAGATCATGTTGGGATTATATAGTTCCGAGGGTAGTCAAGGGGGGGACAGTGAGGCCACCCAGTCGGAAAGGCATAAGGATTCGCCTGCGTCATCTAGTTCGAGCAGCTCGACTAGGAACCATAGGAGGGAAGAGTCAGGGCCAAGCCGGATACCCCTATCGCGGGGTCGACTATTTACTCCCAATCATTATAGTGAAATAATATCTACTATGAATCCTGGGGACTTGAGGCGCCTGAGAGAGTTATATCATATCCCTCATGAATACCAACTTTTAGCTCCTAGTCCACCTGGTCGAATGCATCGCGCTACTGCGGGCTGCATAACTTTGTTCGAGGATACGTTTAGGTGCGGGCTTAGGTTCCCTCTAAGTGATAACATGATAGGTCTGCTTAGGGGTTTTCAAGTGTGTATAACACAACTTCTGCCCAACTATTTTTCCACCTTCTGTAGTTTTATAGTTTTGATGCGTTTGTTCAACCAACCCGCTAGTTTTGAAAAATTTTCCAATTTAATCCATCTTCCCATGTCCCGGAAGTCGGGTAGTGCCGACGAGTCGGGGTTCTATTACCTCACTACTCGACCTCGTCGAAAATTTCTGGTAGACCCCTCTTCTTTGTATGGTCAGGAGTGGAAAAAATGCTATCTCTTTGTTCGAGTGAAGGGGGGTTTTAATATTCCTCGGGGCTGGTTGAAGGGGCATGTCGAGATGCCTGGTAATCGCAGCCCGACCTGGCCGAACATGTTCGTACATGACCTGGTCGAGTTTGGCCCCATGGAAGCCTCTGTCTTCATCGAGGAGAGGCACTTAGTGTTGGCCAGGTTCTCCCCGGCCCCGATAAATTTTCCTCCAGATTATGAAATAGGTAGATAAAGTGTGTTCTGGCACTTGTTTATCTTTGATGGTGTGTGTGATTCTTTGTTCTGATCCCTATTAATTTTGATGTTTGGCAGATCATGATGAAATCATGGACAGATCGAGATCTGAGGCGTTGGCTCGAGCAGAAAGAAACAAGCAGCGACGACAAGGCGCCGCTGCTCATGAAGAGCCGACTGGCTCCGAGGAGCCGCGTCGAATTACTGCACCTTCGCCGACCCTTTCGCCTGGTCGGGCAACAGCAGCCGCTAGCGAGAGCCCCGTAGACCGGGGCAAAAAAGTGATGATCGAGCAGGGCGGCCCTCCGCCCAAGAAAGCGACTGTCGGAAAAGGCAAAGAGAAGGCAGCAGCGTCAAGGCCGCCGACCGGGAATGATCTCTTCGGAGGTCGTGGGGACGATGTTCTGTTCACCCTAGCGAAGTTGCCATCTCCACGGTTTGGGCCCGAGCTAAGCCCAATCGTACATAATTCTTCGTACACGCAAACAGCGGGTCTAACTGGGTTGGATCCTTTGAAGGTGTTGATGGTGGGTCAGTTTCTGGCTTACCAAAAGAGAATTATGGGGATGAGTTAGGCTGCGGCCCTTTGCGAGTTCACATACCACGCGAACATGGTAAGATTTCATATTCTGTACGCCTGTGTATGTATACTTTTATTGCTCTAATAGTGATGACCTTTATGTTTCAGGTCGGGCAATTGGGCTACAATTTCTACCATCGCTCCGAGCTAGCCCTTGCTGATCGAGAGCAGCTAGATACTGGCAGTGATGCCGAGACTTTGAAGGCTCAGCTGGAGTCTTCCCAACTGCGGCTCGATAAGCTGAAAAAGCAAGTTCGGCAGCAGGCCAAGGAGCTCAAAGAGAAAGACGAGCAGGTCTTCCTCGTTGTTACAGAGAGGACCAAAATGGACGCGAAGCTGGAAAAATTTCAACTGGACGTACAAGTTGCGTACAAGTCTGGTTGAGCTGCTAGTTGTGGGGAACGTCTGGCCGAGGCTAGGGCTGAGTTCGCCCGTATACTGCCAAAAATGCACCGGAAGGTTGTTCAGCAGTTCATGGTTAGCCCAGCTTTCCAAGATGCAAGTGTTGTGCTTGCCCTGGACGACGCGCGGAACATTTTCCAGAAGGCAATTCAGCAAATGCAGTTTTTGGGCTATGCTCTCCGTCCTGAGGACTGCTCCAGGATGAACTATGCTCTCGACGAGCAGCTACATCCATATCCTGATGAAGAAGACGCTGTCGAGGAGGCCGTCGTCGAGGTAGGGCTGGAAGTTGAACTGTCGCCCGAAGAGAGAAAGCGGGCTGAAATAGATAAAAAATTGAAGGCAGTGGCCCGAGAGTTCGAGTTCGCCGGTGACCTAGCCTTTGATGTTTCAGAGGGAAGAGCCGATGTAGCTTCCTTCTTCCCTGCTACTGAGAGGCTATTTTTACAAGCCGCAGCTGGCCCCTTTCAGCCCGTGACTGCTGCTGTTCCTGTTGCAATGACACCACCCGAGCTTCAGCCGACTGTGGCTCCATCAGGTGCAACCGCTCTTCCCGCTGCCCCCATTAACGAGGGGATCGACAGCTCCCACTAAGCCCAGTTTTCTCTTTTTATTCATTTTGATTTATATGCCTCGCTGAGGCTTTAAAGATTGACTGAATTGTTGCCTCGATGAGGCTTTTATTGAATTGTAGGGAATTCAACTACAATCTCAATTGTTGTTGTCTTTGTGTTTGCATTGAATTATTTTGACGGATGCCCATGAATGTGGCGAGTAGTTTCTCTTCACGCCTATTATTAAATGATGACTTGCTTTTCCGACTTGGTTTTTAGCTCTTATAGGGCAAGTTGCAATCAATCCTATGGGATAATAGTCAATGGTCAAGTTTGGAATAGCTTTCGCGATTGTGGGTTAAGTTATCATTGTAGGGATTTGTATTTAACAATTTTAATGGGTCGACTTCAACCATACAGGCTATTTTGTCAACTACGGGGTTGGCTTGGTGGCGTTGAGCCTTCTTTGTTGACTACGAGGTCGACTGTTTGGTCTCGGCGCGATGGCCTCGACTTGGCGGCGTGAAGCCTTTTTTGTCGACTACGGGGTCAACTGTTTGGTCTCAACTCGATGGCCTCGACTTGGTGGCGCGAAGCCTTTTTTGTCGACTACGGGGTCGACTGTTTGGTCTCAGCTTGATGGCCTCAACTTGGTGGCTTGAAGCCTTTTTTGTTGACTATGGGGTCGACTGTTTGGTCTCGGCGCGATGGCCTCGACTTGGCGGCGTTGCGATTTTATTTCTTTGGGCGATACAAAGGTCATTCGTGACCAATTATACAAAAAACTTTTTCAAGTTTACTGCATTCCAAGGTCGGGGTAGCTCGTGGCCTGATGCATCGGCTAATCTGTAGGTATTATTTTTAGACACCTTGATCACTGAGTACGGTCCCTCCCATTTTGGGTCGAGTTTCCCACAGGCTTGGATACTTCCACTTTCTTGAGAACGAGGTCGCCGACCTTGAAGCTCCGCGGTCGTACTGACTTGTTATAGCGATCCACCATCTTTGAATGATATCGCTGCATTATGTTGTAAGCCGCATGGCGTTGCTCGTCGACAGTGATTAGATCTAGTGTCCTCTCGGATGTATTTTTTATCAAGTTGTAGTGGATCACCCTCGCTGTGTGCTGGATTAATTCTGACGGAATCACTGCCTCAGATCCATAGACTAGGCTGTACGGGCTGTGTCCTGTGGCTGTTCGGGGCGTCGTTCTGTAAGCCCAAAGGACACCAGGGAGGTCATCTGCCCAGCTGGCCCCTGTCCCTGCTATTCAACTCTTGATGTGGTCGAGAACAGTCATGTTGGTAACCTCAGTCTGTCCATTAGCTTGCAGATTTCCCACCGAAGTAAAGTGTTGGGCAATCCCCAAGGTCTCGCACCACCTCCTCGTGTTTTTGCTCTGAAATTGGGTGCCATTATCTGAGATTAGGACTTTTGGCAACCCAAATTGGCATATAATATTCTTCCAAATGAAACTTTTAATGGCGGCGTCGGTGATCTTCGAGATTGCCTCAGCTTCCACCCATTTTGTAAAGTATTCGACGGCCACTATGATGAATTTTCACAAGCCGGAAGCTTTTGGGAGCGATCCGACTATATCAATCCCTCACTGGTCGAATGGCCAGGTGATGTTAACACTGGTCATTGGTGCGGCTGGCTGGTGCTGAATGTTAGAATGAATTTGACATGAGGGGCACTTTTTAGCAAAGTCGACAGAATCTCTCAACAAAGTTAGCCAAAAATATCCGTAACGAATGACCTTATGTGCCAGGGATCGACCGCCAGAGTGGTTGCCGCAAAGGCCGGCATGTACTTCCTGCAATACTTTGTTTGCCTGGTCGAGATCCAGACATCTGACTGGTAGTCCTACTATCGACCTCTTGTACAGTTGTCCGTGCTCGTCCAGCTCATATTTAGGTGCTAAACCCTTGAGTCTATGGGCCTCCCTATCATCACCAGGTAAGGTACCCCGACTTAGATAAAGTTTGATTGGGTGCTGCCAAGAGAGGGTTGTTTCCTCGAGGCACCCGACCAGGCCCTGGCCGGGGGTAGGGACACAGGGCTGGTCGACGACAAGGAATGTTATTGTTCTTTCTCTGGTGCCTTTAGTCGAGCTGGCAAGTTTGGAGAGCGTGTCTGCTCGCTCATTTTCTGATCGAGGGACTTGGCTCAGCAAAAAATTTCTGAACATTTGCCTCAATCGGTGCACTTCTGCCAAGTACTGTACCATTTTCAACTCATTCACCTCAAAGGTGCCTTCGACCTGCTCGGCAACCAGTTGAGAGTCAGTGAATGCTGCGAGTTGCTCGACGCCGCGGATCGCGGCCATGCGCATCCCGCGATGAGAGCCTCATATTCTGCTTTGTTATTGGTGACCGGGAAATCAAGTTTAACTGCAAAATCATAGTCCTCGGCCAATGGGGATCGGAGGGATATCCCTAATCCTCCTCCGGATGAGACTGCGGACCCGTCGACGTGCAAGGTCCACTAGAGTGTGTTCTCAACATCCTGCGTCGGAAGGTTGAGCCTTTCGACGATGAAGTTAGCCAAGACCTGCGCTTTAATGGCAATCCGTGGTTGAAATTGGATGTCAAATTCCCCGAGCTCAATGGCCCATCTGGTGAGCCGACCTGAAGTGTCTGGCTTTGATAATACCTGTTTTAGCGACTAATTCGTCAACACCAAAATTGTGTGGGATTGAAAATAAGGTCATAGTTTCCTAGCCGACGTGACTAGGGCCAGAGCAAACTTCTCGATCTCTAAATAATTGTGCTCGGGTCCCTAGAGAGCCTTGCTGCAATAGTATACTGGATGGGGGCTTTCTGCTCTCATCGTCGTCAACACTGAACTGATGGAGGCCGAAAAGACTGCTAAGTATATCTGTAACACTTCTCCCAGCTCGGGCTTGGCGAGCATAGGTGATGATGAGAGGTATTGCTTGAGGTCGAGCAGGGCTTGATCACACTGTTGGTCCTATTTGAATCCAGATTTCTTTGCGCTTCTCAGGATTTTGAAGAAGGGTAGGCTTTTGTCTGCTAGTCGGGCTATGAATCTGCCCAAGGCTATAACCCTACCGACTAGGCGCTGGACTTCACGAACCGTGCGAGGTGGGGCAATGTCCAAAACTGCTTGAATCTTCTGCGGGTTGGCTTCAATGCCTCTCTGACAGACCATGTAGCCGAGGAACCTATCTCCCCGAACCCCGAAGGTACATTTGCCAGGATTGAGCTTCATACCGAAAGCTCTCAAAATGGAAAAGGTGTGGTTGAGGTCGATCAAGTGGTCTTCGGCTCTTTCAATCTTTACAATCATATCATCCACATAGACCTCCATTGACTTCCCAATTTCATTCTTGAACATGAAATTTACCAATCTTTGGTAAGTTGCCCCCGCATTTTTAAGTCCAAATAGCATAACTAGAAAGCAATACACTCCATTGGGAACAAAAAAAGAGGTTTTGTCCTTGTCTTCGGGTGCCATGAATATTTGATAATAGCCTTGAAATGCATCCATCATGCTAAGCAATTCGCAACCAGCAGTAGAATCAACAAGTAAATCAATACGAGGCAAGGGGTAAGGATCCTTAAGGCAGGCTTTATTCAAATTCGTAAAATCGTTACACATCCTCCACTTCCCCTCATTCTTGGGGACAAGTACAACATTACAAAGCCAAGATAGATATTGGATTTCTACAATGTAGCCTACTTGCAGAAGCTTGCCAACCTCCTCTTCGATAATCTGGGTTCGCTCAGCATTGAAGGTTCTTTTCTTCTGCTGCACTGGCTTGTGGGTTGGGTCCACATTGAGGTGGTGGACGATGATGTTAGGATCAATGCCCTGAAGATCCGCGGCCTTCCATGCAAAAACATCAACGTTTTGCCAAAGGAAATCGACCATAAGGTATTATAGTCGATCTCCCATCTCGATCCCAATCCTGGTGGTTTTCTCTGGGTTCCCAGGTTCGAGCTCGACCATTTTTAACTCCCCAACGGGCTCGACCCTAGTGTCTTCCAACTTTCTCCTTTTCGATGAGGATCCCTCCTCGGGTTTCGCTACTAGGGAGTCCCCCGAGGGCTTCGGTTCAGGTCGTTTCTTCTGGTCGGTAGAATCGACATAAATGGTGTAGCATCGCCAAGTGTCCTTGAGATTGTATAAAAGTTCGCCCACTCCAGCTGGGGTCGGAAATTTTATTTTCATGTGATATGTGGACACGATGGCTCTGAAATCATTAAAGGTTGGTTGACCTATGATGACATTGTATGCAAAGGGGGCGTCGACCACCAAGTAGCTGATCATCAATGTTCGGCTGCGCTGCCCCTGTCCAAACGTGGTGGAAAGGTTAATGGACCCTACAGGGATGATCTCGGACCCTTCAAATCCGACCAAGGGTGTTTTGACTGGATCAAATTTCAATTGTCCCAATTTCATCCTGTTCAAAGTCGATAGGAAAATGATGTTCACTGAACTTCCATTGTCGATTAGCACCTTCCTTACCTCGAAGTTAGCAATTTCTATGGCGACCACCATCGGGCAATCTATTTTCCGGTCAGCTCCTCTGTTTTCCATATGGTCCAGGTCTGTATCAGTGAAAGAAATTGGTTCAGTATTGGTTACCAGTTGGAAGACTGTCTCGACCTTGGATGGCCTGGACGAGTCGAGCTGCCTCTGTGTTTGCCTCCTCGTATTTCGGGAATCTCCTCCCATGCCCCGGCAATCATGTCGATGACGCCCCTGATGGGTGGGTGCGGTTCATGGGCTAGTCGCTTTCCTTTGTCCTCTCTCCTCGGGCTGACCGACCTTTCTCTTCGAGGAGTCCGGTCGGTCAGGCCCTCCTTTCTTTGGACCTGCTCCTCGAGGAATTTCTTCAAGTGGCCTTGTCTGATCAGCCACTCAATCTCATCTTTCAGGTTAAAGCACTCCTCTGTGTCGTGCCCTTTCTGCTTGTGGAAATAGCAGTACTTCTTTGACTTCTTCATAGCCTCGGTTTCCATGATTTTCCAAGGCTTCTTAAGCAGGTTCTCATGTTGGATGGCGAACAGCACTTCTTTCCTCGGCATGTTTAGTGGGGTGTATTCATGGAAGCGTTTAATCGAGGAGCGGCGTCCCTCCTTGTTCTGCCTATCATCTTTCTCTTTGCCCTTTTTCTTGTCGGCTTCCATGCTGCCGTATTTCATCATGTTCATCTCCTCCTGGTTCATGTACCTTTCTGTGAGGTCGATGAGCTCCTACATCGTTCTGGGCTATACGCGTACCAAGGCGTTGGCGCACTCCTTGTGCCTTAGGCCCAAGAACAATACATCAATCAAGAATTCAATCCTCGGGCTATCGATTTTCAACACCTCTATGTTGAACCTGGTGAAAAAATCCTAGAGGGATTCTCCTTCAGCCTGCTTTACTGTATGTAGGTGGGTATGCGGGAGTTTTGCCTTCCTCCTACTAGCAAATTGGTGCAGAAACTTATCACACAACTGGTCATAAGAGAAGATGGATGTGGGCTCTAGTTTCACAAACCATTCCAAAGCTACTCCTTGGAATGTGGTCACCAGCATCTTTGCATGTATATAGTTATTATGCCCATGCAGCTGCAGCAGATGCTCATTTGGGTCCATGGAGCCGTCATACCTTGGAAGCCCTGTAGGGATCTTGGCATCGACAGCGATGCGCTCGTCTATGATCTCTTGAATGAACGGTGAATCCCGCTCTCTCCTAAACCTTTGCGGCCCGTCCGGCTGGGCCACCCTATCCACGTTCCTTCTTGAGATCTCCAGCAGGCGCTTATTCAACTATTGCACCTGGTGAGATACCTCCTCCCATTCTTGCTGATCTGCTTGGGAGGCACCTCTACCATGCTTGTATCTGGAACGCTCGGCCCTATCGCGCTACGGGGCTCGAATGGGCCGAACATCATGATCTACAGAATCTGCTACCTCCTCTCTCGGTTGGGGGCGGCTGCTTTTCCAGGAAAACGGCCCGAACTCAAGTCTCCCCTACGCTGGCGTCTTAGCGATTTCGGGCATTGAGAAGGCCCTTCTGGCCGTGCCCTTTCCGGAACCGTAGGCTGCGACGTGGCACTAACCGCTGGCTCCGGTTGTACTGCATGTCTGTTCAGGGCGGCAGAGAGTTGTGCTGAAATCTGCTCACTAATGAGCTGTATTAACTGCGAAATTGTGAGTGTGACCACAGGTTCAGGCTGAGCGCTAGATCCTTGTGTATCCGGCTCTGGGTCCTGACGATGGGGAGAAAAGTTGGATCTCCTGTTTTCATCTCTTCGGATGGGGCTCGCCTGGTGTTTACCATTTTCGACAGAGGATTCAAAGTTTCCCACAGACGGCGCCAAATGATGAGGGTTCGTTTTGCTGGATTATAATCCAGGCTCGAATAAAGGAGGAACTGGACCTGGACGGTTTTTTATTCCTGCGTAGTTAGGGAAAGAATCCTACAATCACAATAAATGTTAGGCTAGCAGAGAGGCCCTCGGCTTAGGCCCTCCGACGATCAAGTCAGTAGAATTCAACCTCAAGAATCGATCAGAGGAACATAGGCCTTAGGGTGTGTATGAGTGCGTACCTCTAGAAGGCTGGGTTGAGGTTATATATATCCTTTTTCCGTCTAGGAAATGTCTGGGAAGCCCTTGGGTACCTCCAGCAATCCCTAATCTTGGGCCAAGGGTAATTAGTCATTTCCTCTATTTGAATATTTCCAGCCAACTGTCCTTCCAGGTTTCCTGGACAAGATAGTACACTGTAGCGGCGCCTGCTATGTCAGACAGTGATGGGGATGGCATGCGCCATTAATGAAGAGGCGTGGCGCCTGCCAGTGCATTTAATGCGGTAGCAGAGTACTGTACTGGTCTCGACCTCGGACTCGACCTCGACCAGGTCGACTGAGGTCAAGGAGCTCCATGGGCCGAGGGAACCTGACAGGGCCTGTGTAGGTTTTTGGGCCAAAGCACTTGAGCCTTGCTGGTTTGGGCCATCCCATATCAATATCCATATAATTGAACATTAATTTATTAATGTATATAAACAAGAATAATATTCTTATACAAAGAAAAAAAATTGGAATTAATTAATATATACATGTCAATAATATATATATTATATACATGAATTATGAGTAAATAAATACTTATAATATAATTAATAATATTACATATTAATTTTTATGTATTAGCATATATACATATTACCATATATATATGTATGTAAACTATTTATTACTATACATATTAGTATGTATATACTATTTTTAATGTGTTTATAATATATTATGATAAAATATACCTAAAATTTAAAAGTAATAGTTGTAAATAATAAATAGTGTACGTTATTATATTGAAGAAATATTACACAAATATTAAATGAATAATTACTATTTTTGTTAAATTTTAAAATGTAAAAGAATATACATAAGAATATTATAATCACTTTTTGATTTGTAAATATTATATATATTATATTGTTGAGGTAAATGCATGAAAATGCATGTGGTGTACTGGTTAGTTACTCATTTGAACAAAACAAAGGTCTTAACTTTGAATTCAATATAAATATTTTTGACCTATTAAAATTAGTGACCTAAATATGCGGTCACTAGGCCTGCTTAGTAATATATACGAATTTTTTCAAAATTTTTTAAATAATTAGGGACCACTACTGGCAATCACTAATTAGTGGGTAACACTAATTAGTGATGTGGATTTTTGTGACCAATCCGATCAATCACTAAATCGGTCACTAAACTTGTTAATGACCGATTTTTGCATATTTAGTGATCGATTTAGCTGTCACTAATACCCTCTTTTTTTAGTGTCATTTTTAAATATCTGTCAAATTCATATCCGTATTCGAATATTCAAAAAGTTGAATGGATACGAATAAGGCTGTAAATGGATATTCGAAAATTCGTTTACCGTTTCCATTGATATATGTTTATACAAAATTTATCTGCTTCCATTTAAAGTGGATATTATCCATATTCAATTAGTAGGTATCCGATTATAAACGGATACGGATATGGTAAATGCGTATCCGATCTGTATAATATTCGAATCGAATATATATTTATTAAATAATATATTATTTATATTTTTCAATAAAAATCTTATAATGCATATATGTATATATATAAATTATAACTGAAGAATTGGGAAGAAAAAAGAATAAATTTAAAAAATTATTGTAATATAAAGAAAAAAAATTAAGAATAAAGTTAATCAACATAATTATTGTTGGTTGACTTTATAATTAATACACTTAAATGCCATTATTAACATTAATTAGTACTAATAATCAATTATAAAGTCAATTATTAATTAAAAGTTTTGCTATTTGTTTGATTGCTTTCTTTTTAATGAAATTGTATAGTTCTTTCTATTAATTAAAATATGTATTTGTTATAAGTTCATAAATTCACGTATTTGGATATTCGTAAATAGATATCTAAATAATTATCATCGAATATAAATATCAAAAAAATAATTTGAATACGGATAAGTTTATTCAAATATGAATGCATCTGAATAATTATAATCGAATACGGATATATCCGAATTTGACCTATATTTGACGGATACGAATTTGGATATCATTTTTAAATATCCATCAAATCGTATTCATATCTGAATATTCAAAAAATTAAACAGATACGAATATAAAAACAGTGTATTTGATCCGTTTAATATCCGTTTATACCCCTAGATACCAATATGAAAATAATGTATCTCATTCGTTTAATATCCGTTTACATCCCAATTTGTAGCCATAGATATAAAATTAATTTCATAGCAATTTTTTCACAACAAATACCTAGTTATTGGTAGTGAGTGGAATACCTTTATCAATTTTTATATCACAAAATCAACTCTCATTGGACAACTATACTCACATTTGATTTATCATGAAACGTTAGATAGGAGTTAAACAATTAAAAAATTATCATCTTCATATAGGAAATTATGGTCAAATTAATAATTGTGATTCAGTGGTCATATATTATTATTTTAAATGAGAGATCTAGTTTTGGAGGAAAAATAACTCTATGTGGAATAAAACTTTATTTTTTGGGACGTAATAAAAAGTGAAAAATTATAAAGCAAAAAAATTGAATAAAGGGAGCATAATAAAAAAATACAATCTGGACAATTTTTCAAAATTATCCAAAATAAAAGAAGTGGTAAAAATATAAAGCAATCCCTTTGGAGCAAAAGAAGTATTCGATAGATCTTTTTACCATTCTGAGAAATATTAAACCAACAACTAGTTTGACCAATCGGCAGAAATTTTTATAACATATTCCAATTCGGCAATTTTGCATAATAGATTTGACATTGTATTTGAACTTTAAATTCTTAGAGTTAAAAAAATGTGATATTTCCCCATTATTTAATAAGAACTAATAATTTTTTACTTTATCAAGATAATAATTATTTTTCACAAAATTAATTGTGATAAGAATGGAAGTTTGATTGTGACTATAATGAAACAAGGAATCTTATCATAGACTACTGAAATTTAATTGTTAATATTATTAGATTGTAAGTATATACCAATGGAGCCAATCCTTTTACAAGTTTTGGAGGACTGTTTTAATATAATACTTGTTGTTGGTGGATTTAAAAGCGGTTCAATTATATATATATATATATATATATATATTTGTTCAATTAGTTAATAATATACATTGAGCAAAATGTGAAAAGTTGCTGCGCAGCTGGCTTTGGTACAAATCTATTTTACGAGGTTTGATTTCATATTGTGACCAATGTGTCACTCTCATTTCTTTACCGGGACACCAAAAATAAGTTTTATATTTCAGACAAACTTTTCACTTAAAATAATAATGTGACACCATTATGAACTACAATTGTTAAAAATAACAATGTAAATCTATATAGAATTTTTATTTTTTATTTAAACTCTCATGTAAAACTTTTTGCTATTAGTCAAAATTAGCTTTAGTACGTACGTATCTCGCACTTAAATTATTAAGACTTTTACCTATTCTACGTTCAAGTTTGGTTTATTAATAAATTGTGCCTAATTAGAAGGTACAAGAGCAACACTAACTTCAGTTTAGTTAACCTAACTTCACTTCAAATGCAATAAGCATGCATGTCGAATTAATGGGCTTCCGATTTGGCCTAAGAAATTCTTGGTCGTTGATGTTCCAATGGTACTAATTATAACTATAGTTTAAAGGATAATTATGTTGGCATAGTTCCATCAAACTACAACTATAGTCTATAATGATGATAAGATTGGGAAAAATGGATTCATACTACACAAAAAAATTCTTTCAGAAGTAATGGTTGTTACCAATTGAATTGCCCTACAAAAAATATAATATTAGCAATAAAAAATAAGTAATAATATCTTAAGTGGCAAAATAATTTTTATTTTATCACTAATGATATTCTTTAAGTGATAAATTTTTTTGGTTTGTTCATAGTTAACTTAAGAGTGAGAGTGTTGACATTGAAATTTAAATTACCATTTGATAGCCCAAATAAATTGGCTATTGATTTGAGTCCTAAATTAAAGTCCATAATATATTTGAGCTTTATATAATGGACCAATCCAAGATGAATTGTAAAAGTTTTATTTATTTTGGAGTAGCCACTTGGGCCAAAATATATTTTGATACGGCCCATTAGTAAATTAAGCCCATCTCAAGGGATATTCAAGTCCAAGGGGAAGACCCAAGTCTCAAGTCATCAAACCCTAAATTGTGCCTATAAAAAGAGTTGCGGGGAGGCATACTTAGAGATCAAGAAATTCATCAAGAAATTCAAGCTCTCAAATCCGAGCTCCTACCACGAAGAAGTGCTACGACCACAAGGGTTCTACATCTTTTTCAAAAACATTTAATTCTGAGGACCTTGATATCAAAACAAATACTTGATTTCAAGGTGATTCATGATTTCATCCACAAATCTAAGAGGGAATTACACATCTGATTCAAAAACAAGCGTCAAGTCCTTGAATCAAATCCAAAGGAGAAGAATCAGAAGAATTAAACTTCAATTACGGAGATATTTCCAGATATTGTAACCACTTTTATTTTCAATAAATATTGAATTTTTCCATATTTTTCTCATCTTGTGATTCTTTTTACAGACTCAAAATTTGTGTGAATAAATTTTTGGCATGCCCAGTGGGGGAATCTCTGCCTCTCATCTCTTTCTCCTACATCAAAGTTTTAGTTGTCATTTCCGAACTCTCTATGGCACCTAAGAAAAATCAAGTCACTATTATGAATCAGATAAATGTTATAGGCATTATTGCTGCAGCTGGTCAATCTTCCACTAGGGGCAAGATCGTTGATACTACTCCATCAGATGGCTCGAACTCAGTAAGTCCTAAGGAAATAAAGTCCAAATCATCTCTTTTTGTTACGCTGCCTTCGATGGTAAATGAAACAACTACAGTGGATGAACAACTTGCTCAGATAGCTCAAGCTATAGCTGATCTTCAGAAGATTGTGGAAGACAATGACCTCCAAATCACCCAATTAATGAACAAATGGGAGCACTCGAATATTGGAGAGTCTAGCCAGAATCATTTATCCTTCTCAAATCATGATGAAAATGAGAAGCAAATGGATGAGGCACCACTCAAACATGACTCAGTGCAGAAATTTAATCACTATACAACATTCATTGCCGCATTGTTCGTTCAACAATTATAAGAGATGATAATTAACACTATCAAAGCCCAATATGGTGGACCTTCGCAGAATTCGCTAGTGTACTCAAAACAATACACTAAGTGGATTGAAGCATTAAGGATACCGATAGGTTACCAGCCACCAAAGCTGCAATAGTTTGATGGGCAATTCAAAACAACATATTGCCTATTTTGTGGAAACATGTAATAATGCAAGAACTGATGGTGACCTCCTCGTAAAGCAGTTCATGATACCACTCAAGGGAAATGCATTTGATTGGTATGTTGATTTAGAGCTTGAGTCTATTGACAGTTGGGTAGAAATAGAGAAGGAATTTTTAAACCACTTCTACAACACCCATCGCATTGTGAGTATGATAGAGCTTATCAATGCAAAGCAGTGGAAGGACGAGCCAGTCATTGATTATATCAACCGTTGGCGTGTACTAAGTTTGAATTGCAAGGATAGATTATCGAAAGTTTCAACAATAGAGATGTGCATCCAACGGATGCGTTGGGCAATTTTGTATATCTTCCAAGGAATCAAGCCACAAAGTTTTGAGGAATTGGCTACCCGTGTTCACAACATGGAGTTGAGCATTGTAAATCATAAACCTGCTTTTCTGGTTGATGATCAAAAGAAAGACAAAAAAGACTCAAAGAGAAATGAGAAGTCTACAAAAAATACTGTGAAAGAGTCCATGGCAATTAAAGTAGCTTCTATCAAAATTCTTGCAAGCAATGACAAAGGAAAAAAGCCTGATCAACATGTGCCAGTTGAAAGGTGTCAACCTTCATTGAAAGAGTTATAAGAAAATGAGTACCCATTCCTTGACACTGACATCTCACAAATCTTTTATGAGTTATTAGCAAGAAAGATGAATGAGTTTCCCAAGTCGAAACATCCTGATGAACTTGGGAAGGTGGATGACTCGAAATACTATAATTATCATCGAGTTGTTAGCCATCCTATAGAAAAATATTTTGTAGTTAAAGAGAAAATCATGACGTTGGCAAAAGATGAAAAAATCATACTTGATATTGAAGATGCGGTGGATGCAAATGTTGCTAGTATTGCAGTTATTACAAATGCTACTTGCAACCAAAAGAATGTTCTTTCTTCACTCATGGGGGTATCAAAGTTGGTTTAAATTGGAAGTATAGACCTAGTCCTGTTCAAAACTTTGTCCACTGATGAAAAATAAAATTCGAATACAAGTTCTGTTTCTAAAATTGAAGATGATAGTGAATGGATTCTCGTAACACGGAAATGGAGGCAAAGGCGATGAGTTCACTAGCTTTATCCATCATTCTTAAAGAGAAAACATCTCAGTAAGTGTCCTCAATGAAAGTTAACGAGAGATATGAAATCTTCTCGTGTTAAGTTGAGAAAATTGAGAAGAAGTCATTGGGATTCTGTTACTGTTGGAGACTTTTTTTCCCATGATATTTTTTAAGCAGAAGGCTAAAACGACATTTACTGCATCTGGCGAAGTGGAGAGCCAAAATTTTGCTTCATGTTGTGCAATTATTGTATTTATAGATGAAGATTTGTTGTTGGGATCAAAGCTTCTTAACCGGCCACTCTTTGTTTTTGAATTTACAAAAGATCAGAAAATCAACCGCATGCTTATTGACAGGGGATCAGTGATTAACATCATGCCAAAATCTACTATGAAACAATCGGGGATCACAGTTGAGGACTTATCTCGTAGTCGCTTGGCCATTCAAGGTTTCAACTAGGGAGACCAGTGGGCCATTGGAATGATCCACCCAGATCTTACTATTGGAGAGCTAAAAGTGGATACTTTGTTTCATGTCATTGATGCAAGGACTTCTTTACAGCCTTGCTGCTAGGAAGACAATGGCTTCATGAAAATAGAGTGGTTCTATCTACCATTTGCCAATACCTCAAGTATTCGAGGAATGGTAAGATAATAAAGGTCGATGTTGATACAAAACTATTTATTGAGGTAGAACTATATTTTAGGGATGCCAAATTATACCTAGATTCGAGCTCAGTACAAGAAACATTACTGTTAAAAAATCCAATTAATCATCCTATTAAGGGAAATCATGTTGAACCTATAACTCTGGAGTCTAAAGATCAAAAGTCCAAGAGGTTGATTGCTGTTGAAACTTTGGCAAGTAAAGTCTTTAAATCTGAAGGGACGCCCAATTTTCCAGTATTTCAACATACCCTTCAATCATGTCGAAAAGAAAGACATGAATCATGTAAAATACACATTCCATCACTGCACAATAAAAGAGAACAAATAAAGGAGGTAGGATCTGATAACTACAAAGTTATGACAAATGAGTTAATCATGCCCATTATTGGTCTGAACTCAAGGCCTCAGCTGAATTTTCTTCTAACGAGACTTAGCATCAAAAGTTTCATGGGATGTTTGATCCAAAAGCCTATAGTCTCTTCGCTAAGTCTGGAAATGACTTTTCCAATCCATCTGAGCTAGGGGAGTTAAAACCTGAGTTAACCGAAGAAAAGGTCTATGGCCTCAGCAAAGCACAAAAAAAATTACGAAGCCAACGATTTCGTGTTGATCAGCCAAGGACTAGCTTGGGATTTGTATAAAGAAAGTCTATCAGAATACATGTGACGAAGAAAGATAGATGCATCAAAATCTAACATATTGCTGCTAAGAAAGATAGAAATAGTGGAAATCAAAATTCAAGTGATCGTCACATCTCTGTATTTGATCGGCTGATTACTCACACCAACAGTCCTTCTGTCATTGATAGACTTGGTCAGAATCCACCGATTCGTAAAGGGCCTATTACAAGTCATCATACATAAGGTTCGGTCTTCAATCGACTTAGAAGTAATGCTGCAGAAAAAGTAAGAAAAAGAAGTAACTGTGATGAGACCAACATGATAGAGTTGAGAACTGAAGATCAGACTATTTGCTCACCTCAATCGAGTGAAACCAAATCCTCTATTCTGATCATCATTATGGACAAACCTGTGAAGGTGATACAACGTACTATGAGACATTCATCTTATAAAGATAGTGGACATGAGGATGAAGTGGAAGTCACTATAAGGTCTAATTATACAAATACTGTAGAAGAGTCAAGCCCTTAATGTCTTGAAGAGTTCAACAGATTGATTATGGGTGACTTCCTGCAAACTACAAGTTATCCTAGGTGGAAAATGATACTTATCCCTATTGTGAAAGCAAATGGAGTTATACAATGAAGAGTCATATTTCTAATAGTAGAGTAGACACTATATAGTCTTATGATGAATAAGACAATGAGTTGTATTCATGTCATCATGTTATTTTTAATGAAGAGTCTAACTTAGATATATCTGAAGATGAGATTCAAGAAGCCTCTCTACAACTTGAAGATGGTGGACAAACAACTGTAGATGAATTTAAAGAATTAAATCTTAGCATAACAAAAAACCTAAGACCCATATTTGTGAGTTATCTGCTGAGTCTTGAAGAGGAAGAACAATACTTCAAAGCCTTGAACGAGTATAGAGATGTTTTCAAATTGACATATAAAGAGATGTCGGGAATGGATCCCAAAGTTGCAAGTCATCACCTTGACATAAGGTATGGAGTGCGCCTAGTAAAGCAATCACAATGAATTCTCCACCTAAAGCTTGTCCCTTGAATTGAAGTTGAAGTAAACAAGCTCATTGATCTAGTTTTTTTAGAGAAGTCAAGTATCCAACGCGGATATCTAGCATCGTACTTGTTAAGAAAAAAATGGCCAAATACCCATTTATGTTGACTTTCAAGACTTAAATAAGGCATGCCCGAAAGATTATTTTTCATTGCCTATCATCAAGCTCATGGTCAATGCAACTACTGGTCAAGAAACTTTATCCTTCATGGACAGGTCTTCTGGCTATAATCAAATTAGGATGTCACCACAAGATGAGGAGTGTACAACTTTTCGAACTCCAAAGAGAATTTACTGTTATAAAGTGATGCCTTTCGGGTTAAAGAATATAGGTTCCACTTACCAACATGCAATGTAAAAGATCTTCGATGATATGTTGCATAAAAGGGTTGAATACTATGTTGCCGATTTAGTCGTCAAAAAGTAAAAAAATAAAATAAAATTAAGCACTTGGTAGATCTTCAAGTGGTATTTGATTGGTTGCGAATTATAACTTGAAGATGAATCCCCTTAAATGTGCTTTTGGTATTACATCCAGCAAGTTTCTTGGATTTATAGTCTGCCATTATGGTATTAAAGTTGATCTTGCAAAGATAGATGTTATCCAGAAGAAGCATGCACCCAAGAACTTAAAAGAACTACGGAGCTTGCAAGGTAGTCTTGCCTTCATAAAAAGGTTCATATCAAACCTTGCTGGAAGGTGCCAACCATTCAATTACCTTATGAAAAAAGATGCTCCTTTCAAATGGGATGAAGGATGCCAAAATGTTTTTCAAAGTTTAAAGAAGCATCTCTTAAATCTACTGGTGTTGGGAGCTCTTGTACCTGGAAGGCCGCTTATATTATATATTCCAGCACAAGAAAGGTCAATTGGTGCTCTTATGGCTCAAGAAAATGAAGAAGGTAAAGAAAGATATTATATTACTTGAGTAGATCCCTAACTAGAAATGAACTGATATATTCCCCATTTGAGAAGATCTGCTTAGCATTATTTTATGCCATTAAGAAGCTAAAGCATTATTTTGAAGCATACTCCATACAGTTTTCTCTCATGCTGATCCAGTCAAGTTTATTATGTGAAGACCTGTGCTCTCTAGGAGATTGGTGAAGTGGTCTGTCATATTCATCCAATACGAGATCACCTATATGCCATAAAAAGCTGTTAAAGGGTAAGTTCTTGCTAATTTCTTAGCTGACCATCATATCTCTACAGAATTGGAGTTATTTGATGACCTCCCCAATGAAGATGTTCTCTATGTTGAAGTTCTCCAATCATGGACAATGTTCTTCGATGAAGCAACTATATCTAATGGATCGGGGGCAAGGATTGCCTTCGTTTGGCCAAAAAAGCAAGCATTGACATATTTCATTGTGTTGGGTGAGTTTTGCTCCAACAACATTGCTGAGTATTAAGCTTTGACCATTGGACTTCAAATGGCCTTAGAAATAGAGATTGTGGAAATTGAGATCTATGGTGACTCAAAATTAGTCATCAATCAACTTTTGAAAGAATATGAAGTCAAGAAAGAGGATCTCGTGCCTTTCTTTCAACAAGTCTCAGACTTATTGGAGAAATTTGAAAATGTCAGCTTAAACCACGTCTCAAAAAAGAAGAATAGGATGTGACTGATGCATTGGCTAACCTGGCAACTACTCTTGCTCTGTCTAAGGGAGAAACAACAAATGTTCTCGTATGAGATTGGTGGATCGTGCCACCTTCTGCTGAACCCAATCATGAAAATTCAAATGTCATATTAGTATCGATTAGTGATGATCAAGATTGGAGGAGTCCATTGATTGATTATTTAAACATAGAAAGTTTGCTGAATGATCATTGCCATAAGATAAAAGTACGAGGAGATCATCTTATTTTATTATATACAAAGATACTTTGTATCGTCGATATTTTGAAGGAAATTACTAACATTGCTTCAATGGCAAAGAAATAATGGAAGCCATGATCGAAGCACATTCTGGGGTCTGTTGCGCTTACCAATTTAGTCCTAAGCTCCATTTTCAAATCAAAATGATGGGTTACTATTGGTCTATAATGGTCAGAGATTGTTTGGAATATGCGTAGAGCTGTGAAGCTTGCCAACTACATTCAAATTTCATACACCAGCCTCCAAAGCCCCTACATCCTACTATTGATTTATGGTCATTTGACGTTTGGGGTCTCGATGTTGTAGGGCCCATTACTCCAAAGTCATCTGCTGGTCATGCTTATATGTTGGCAGCTACTGACTACTTCTCCAAATGGGCGAAGGTGATTCCTCTTGGAGAGGTAAAGAAGGAAATAATGGTTGAGTTCATTCATTTGAACCTTATTTTTCGATATAGGATACCTCGCTACATTATCGCTAACAATGAGAAGCCATTCTATAATAAGTTAATGGATAATTTATGTGCACAGTTTTGTTTCTAGTAGCATAACTCCTCAATGAACAATGCAACAACAAATGGTTTGGCTAAAGCATTCAACAAGACCCTGTGCAACCTCCTAAAAAAAGTGGTGTTGAAGTAAAAAAGGGACTAGCACAAGAAAGTTGGAAAAGCACCATGGGTATATAGATTGACACATCGAACTGCTACTCAGGCCACTCCATATTCTTTGGTGTACGCAGTTGAAGCTATTCTCTCCCTTGAAAGTCAGATACCTTTACTCTGTATTACAATTTAAGAAGGACTCACCACTGAAGATAATGCTCGTCTCAAACTTCAAGAATTGGAAACATTTGATGAGAAAAGCTTGAAGTTCAACAGCAACTTGAGTGCTACCAAGCTCGCATGACGAAAACATTCAACAAGAAAGTTCACCCTCGATCATTACAATTTAAGGATCTAGTCCTGGCAATGAGGAGGCTGATTACCATCACCCAACAAATGGGAAACAGGCTTATATAAAAGTGGGATGGCCCTTATGTGGTGAAAGAAACTTACACAAATAGTGCCTATAAGTTGGTCGATAAAGATGGACTGTGCATTGGCCTTATAAATGACAAGTTTTTGAAGCACTATTCTTTATAAAGAAGTATGCTCCTTGACGGACGAGCATAACCTGCATGTTACTCTTGACCTACATAAGCATAAATTGTGTAGGTACCCACTAATGGTAGTGTATGTGGATAAACTGCTAACCTACTCCACTGAAAGTATTTCATCTGGCTAAAAGTAGAAATACTTCACCTCATCCAAGGTGGCTAAGCTATGGATACTCCTAACCCGTATAAGTATAAATTGTGTACGGTACCCACTAATGGTAGTGCATGCGGAATGCTAACCTACTCCACTGAAAGTATTTCATATGGCTAAAATGTAGAAATACTTCACCTCATCTAAAGTGGCTAAGCTATGGATACTCCTGCCCTGCATAAGTGTAAACTGTGTACACCCTCCCCCCTCCAAAAAAAAAAAAAACAAAATTCATTGAACTACGTGATGACTTGATCCCCTTGATAGGGTACGTAAGCAGCTTGGAATTTATTTTCTAAGTTCAGTTACATCTTTAAACAAGTTGGTTTATCTTAAAGATAGCCAATTTGTTTGTAAGGCCAGTTCATCTAATCATTTGGTCATTGAAAGCATGTGTTTAATCTTTGATTTGTTGGTGTTAATGAGAAAAGTGTAGAAAATAGAGCGTAAGAAAAAAAGAGAGGAAGTAGAAAATTGATGAAAAGAAAAGAGCTTTTATTGCATATGAAAATAGATATTATTTTACATCAATTTAAAAATGAAAGAAAGAAAGACAGAGTGCTAAAAAGTTAAATGCTCAAGTAAACAAGTCAAAGGGGCGTCAAATCATGGCGAGATTCTTCAAGTAATGCCTCCATCCTCTTCAAAGCTTCAACCTCTTTGTCAGTAAAAAATGGATTGCTCTCAAGCTTTGAGACTTCTTCCTTCTTGGTGGCTACTTTTTTTTTTAATAGTGGAGATGTTTTCTTCAGCTTTATGGAGTGATAAACTTGTAAGCTCTTCTTTGTTGTTCAACTCGGCAAGTCGCGCCTTCAATTCTTTTTGCTACTTGGTGATTTGGAGGAGTTATGCTTTCAGACTATCCACTTCCTCAAGTCGTTCAATTCCTATTGCCTCAACCTCATAAAGATCTTGGTATGCAAAAAGAAGTCATATCTCATGAACATCTTGTGTTTCTCTCTAGATGGAGTCCAACTTGACTTTTGTGTAATTGGAAGCACCCTCAAAGAAAGAAATTCATATATGTCCTCATCTACACAATCAAATCATCAATCGCTGGCTTCACCCCTGAAATTTGCTCAAATGAAGTTTTCATAATCTTCTGACATATTCATTCCCAATAAAATTTGATCATTATCTACTCAACTTTAGTCTTTATAACTATGGGGTAAAATTCAAAAACTTTAGCACATAGAAATACCCATGATGGAACTTCAGATGCCCTCTTAGATTTCTTAGGCATATTCTCCTTAACATGCAACTTTTCTGCAATAAAAATAGGCAACATCATTTAGATACTTGCAAAAGGTCTCAATTTTATAACGAAAAATAATTGATGCATTGTTACTAAAAGGGTAGGAAGTAATGTCTTCTTCACATAAACCAAAAGTATTGACTTTATTTATTGAGCCTATGCTACCTTCAGAAATAATGGGGGTTTCTTTCTCAAGATCTGCAAGCTGAAAAAAAAAAAAAAAGATATAAGATGGGTGAAGGAGAATGATAATGCAAATGAATAAAAAATGATAATAATAATGAGCGTATGTACATATTCTGCTAATTCCTCTAAAGGCAATGAAGAACTTGGAGCATCTGCAAAAAATGTTGAATTCACACTAATATTGTCTAAGTGAAGAACCTTCAATCTATTTTTAAACTAGTAATGGTTGTTGGATTCATCATTTGAAAGTGATAAGGCAAAAATCACTTCACATCCTTTGGTTAGACTAACTGTAGGGACAAGCTTCTGAGTCAAGGTTTTAGGAAAAGTCTGTTGTTTCTTGGAAGGCACTTTTACTGATTTCACTCCAACAACTGAATCTCGAGGAGATGGAGCAACTTTGCCATCCTTAGAACCTTGTCTTGAAATCCTTTGAGATCTTTTGAGATTCATATCTATGAGTTAATTAAGTTTGAGAATGATTTTTGTGTTTTTCCCCTAATAAGCCTACCAATGTTTAACCCACAAATCTGCATATTCCTTCGTGACCAAAGGTGATGAGAAGGCACTACTTGGTACAATTAGCTTGGAAGATGTGCCCAACAAAATACAAGACTGTCAAAGTTGAACAAGTTCAACCAACTCACATGTAAGAATTTTCCTCTTTAGGTAGCCAGGAATATCTTGACAAAAACCATGTTGCCGGCCAAATCAATGAGCATTATAAGCTTTAACAATACATATTGCCCCACTCCAAAATGTCACGTAGCTAGACCACAGGGCCATGAAAAGATCTTTGTAGGTATTAGATATACTTGCATCATCTGTTACTGAGATTTGCCTAGGTGTGCACAAGTTTTGAAGCCTTGAAGGATTAATGTTGTAACGACCCCAAAATTTTATATATTTGTTAAAATTATTATTATTTATTTTATCAGTTAATTTTAGTTATCCGATTAGAATTTTGAATTATTTAATCATGATAAAAAATTATATAAGATTCAATTGATATTTTACAAGATTTTTAGATTGAAAATGCATTTTAATTATTTTGAGGACTCAATTGAGGGATCCTATAAATCTAGGGGCTCAATTGAAAAAAAAAATATATATATATATATATATGAAAATGAAAGCATGGATGAAGTCAACCGAACCCATACCTCCACCATGCTTGCTCCATGCTTATGTCAAGTCAAAATTTAATGCTATTTTGACTTTCATTTCTTCTCTTCCTTTTTCTTCTTTCTTCTTCATTTTTCTCCTCATTTTCTTCTTCTTTCCTCCCTCACAACCGAGCAAGAGCTTCACCACCAAGCATCTATTTCTTCATCACACCTTACCACCACCTCCCTCACCATTTTCAGGCCATTGTTGCTAGTGCCATTGTTGGAATTGCTGCCATATTACATTCATCTGCTCTAAAACTTCTCTCTTTATTGTTGATTGTACTTGTGGACCTCATGTTTCTTCCTCAACACTTATTGGACGTCTCCGATCTAAGGTGTCCTCTTCCTGACTTTCTTGGTTAAAGGAATACATTGGGACTAGTTCTGGTGACGTCATCTAATACATTACAAGCTTTGCAATCGATGACTAAACCTATCTGTAATATTTAAATATATATAATTTCTAAATTTTTAAAAGTAAAGAAGATAAAGGTAAGTTCAATAAATTTTCAATAACTCATAATAATAGAAAGAAAGGAAATTTGCTAACAGATAACTGAAAGATAAAATTAGTTAATATATTAAATTAGCATCAGCAAAATTACAATAACGTGAGCACAATTCTAGAGTTCCAAAATAGCTATACTAATTACGCCCGATCGTACACAAAATGACAAGTCGTAAGGAACGGAAAAAGAAAATGTCAGTTGATGTTACGAAATCTAGCAGTCAGAAGTTACTACTAAGCGACTACTAACCCATATACATATATACAAGGCATCCACAGCCACCACATCATCCCGTTATAGTTCATTCTCTATCACTTAAGATCCCAAGTCCTTTAACGAGATTAGTCAATGAACCCATCACCATAGGAAAACCTCAAGTACACTCTTAACATTAATTCGATAAGGCCTAAAGGCTCTACATTTCCGATCAAATTTCATCTCAGCTTTCCCAAGCAATTATAATCTCAATAAGATCATCCTGATGATCATTCATGGTTTTGCACATCTTTAAATGTACCTTTACCTTATTCGGCACTCAATTACTTTAGGAACTTAACAGCATAGACAAACACGAATTAGGGAGTTCAATATAACCATATACCCCAAAAGTATATAATAAATTCAAATCCACCATTGTTGTTTGTATCAACCCACCTAAACATAAATATTTACACGAATTACCCTGAAGTTCAAACTTACATTTGTAATGTCTCACATACCCAAACTAGGTTCAGTACATCTAGGAACCAGTAACAAACTGGTTTACACTAATGCTACCTAAGTTTTATAACAAGTCGGATACTTCCATAGAGTTCACGACCAGTTCACCAACTTGTTTACATACCAGGCACAATCATGGGCAACATGCTTATGATCCTTAGATTCTATTTATAACATAAGGCTCGGATTATAGAGGACTAGGTCCTTGATTAATATTTATGGCTTAGACAATACCTTAGCATCGGTACTATGCACATCCATTAATGGTCTCACAATATTCATCACATAGCATATACTACAAATCACAAATTTAACCCAATATATCACAGTATCTATAAATTAAAGCTTACCATTCACTTGAACTCATGTACACGACAAACACCAGTTGTACCACAAACATATTTCCCTCCAGCCTAAGCTAGAAGTTTATATCTATCACTTAGTCCTGCCTGGGAATACTACTAAAGATAGAATAGGAGGATAAGCTCAAAGGATTTAGTGAGTGCCCATCTTGATAACAAATTGGTAGAGATTTGTCGAGTACAAAACAACTTAGCAAATCATAAATTAACAATCAGAACATGTGCGTATTCAGATACAACCAAAGAAAGACTTACCTCCCTGTATTCTATGATATCAAACAGGGAAGAGATGGTTCGAGATGGATCTGGGAAGAAATGTATTCGATTTCCTTTTGAAGATTGTACAGAATATAAGTTATGATGTATTGTATTCGGAATGAAACCTTAGAGATATTGTGATAGGTATGATTGTAATTATAAGGCTTTAATGTGTTACGCCGTAAGGTATTAATATTATGAAGTTTAGTAAGTGTTTACTTTGAAAATTGTGGTTTAGAACTCATGGATGGGATTGAATGTCATTTTAGAATATGTGTGAAATCGACTTATGGGCCTTTTGTTAGCTTGCGAATCTGATATTTAAGATTGAATCTATGTGGTGCCTTGACTGAGGTGTCATCCTGATGAGGGGTGCTACAATTAGTGGTATCAGAGCTTAGGTTTGGAAACCTGAGCTACGCTAGGATATGATCCTTGGAATATGAAAGTATTGAGTTAGTGGAAAGTGAGCTTGATTCTAAAATTTGAATGAGATTTGAAAGTTTTGGGTCAGTAAAAAGGTAAGCATGATTTTAGAATTGATCAATATAACTACATTGTGGTGATTGCAAGAGAAACAGGAAATATTTTATAAGGAAAAATCAGTTACGTATGTCCTGCCTAATTCTTTGAATTGCACACATACTCAGAGTTTTTGCTTTGATTATATTCTGATTGTTATATTCTGCTCATGGAGCAATAAGGATGGTGTAATTCCTTAGTCTAGGTCGGGCTGTTGTTTAGGCCAAACGAGTCGTCTGTATTTCCTCTCTATCAAACTCGATTGAGATGATCCTGGGCCATTCATTGAACGAGCTGTATGTATTTCCTCCCGATCAGATTTGGTCGAGATGATCCCGGGCCATCCGTTAGACGAGCCGTCTGTATTTCCTCCCATTCTGATTCGGTTGAGACGATCCCAGGCCGTTTGCTGAATGAGCTGTTTGTATTCCCTCCCAAGCTGATTTGATTGGGATGATCCCGGGCTGTTTGAGCTGAGGGTAATAACTCCCGAGCTAGCACCTACCAGTCACCTTGAATAGTTCATGCTTGTATCTGAATACGCACATGTTCTGATTGTTAATTTATGATTTGCTAAGTTGTTTTGTACTCGACAAATCTCTACCAATTTGTTATCAAGATGGGCACTCACTAAATCCTTTGAGCTTATCCTCCTATTCTATCTTTAGTAGTATTCCCAGGCAGGACTAAGTGATAGATATAAACTTCTAGCTTAGGCTGGAGGGAAATATGTTTGTGGTACAACTGGTGTTTGTCGTGTACATGAGTTCAAGTGAATGGTAAGCTTTAATTTATAGATACTGTGATATATTGGGTTAAATTTGTGATTTGTAGTATATGCTATGTGATGAATATTGTGAGACCATTAATGGATGTGCATAGTACCGATGCTAAGGTATTGTCTAAGCCATAAATATTAATCAAGGACCTAGTCCTCTATAATCCGAGCCTTATGTTATAAATAGAATCTAAGGATCATAAGCACGTTGCCCATGATTGTGCCTGGTATGTAAACAAGTTGGTGAACTGGTCGTGAACTCTATGGAAGTATCCGACTTGTTATAAAACTTAGGTAGCATTAGTGTAAACCAGTTTGTTACTGGTTCCTAGATGTACTGAACCTAGTTTGGGTATGTGAGACATTACAAATGTAAGTTTGAACTTCAGGGTAATTCGTGTAAATATTTATGTTTAGGTGGGTTGATACAAACAACAATGGTGGATTTGAATTTATTATATACTTTTGGGGTATATGGTTATATTGAACTCCCTAATTCGTGCTTGTCTATGCTGTTAAGTTCCTAAAGTAATTGAGTGCCGAATAAGGTAAAGGTACATTTAAAGATGTGCAAAACCATGAATGATCATCAGGATGATCTTATTGAGATTATAATTGCTTGGGAAAGCTGAGATGAAATTTGATCGGAAATGTAGAGCCTTTAGGCCTTATCGAATTAATGTTAAGAGTGTACTTGAGGTTTTCCTATGGTGATGGGTTCATTGACTAATCTCGTTAAAGGACTTGGGATCTTAAGTGATAGAGAATGAACTAT
This sequence comes from Jacaranda mimosifolia, assembly GCA_018894105.1. Lineage (NCBI taxonomy): Eukaryota > Viridiplantae > Streptophyta > Magnoliopsida > Lamiales > Bignoniaceae > Jacaranda > Jacaranda mimosifolia. Next base: position 13,788,597 of record CM032124.1, read on the forward strand.
AACGGGATGATGTGGTGGCTGTGGATGCCTTGTATATATGTATATGGGTTAGTAGTCGCTTAGTAGTAACTTCTGACTGCTAGATTTCGTAACATCAACTGACATTTTCTTTTTCCGTTCCTTACGACTTGTCATTTTGTGTACGATCGGGCGTAATTAGTATAGCTATTTTGGAACTCTAGAATTGTGCTCACGTTATTGTAATTTTGCTGATGCTAATTTAATATATTAACTAATTTTATCTTTCAGTTATCTGTTAGCAAATTTCCTTTCTTTCTATTATTATGAGTTATTGAAAATTTATTGAACTTACCTTTATCTTCTTTACTTTTAAAAATTTAGAAATTATATATATTTAAATATTACAGATAGGTTTAGTCATCGATTGCAAAGCTTGTAATGTATTAGATGACGTCACCAGAACTAGTCCCAATGTATTCCTTTAACCAAGAAAGTCAGGAAGAGGACACCTTAGATCGGAGACGTCCAATAAGTGTTGAGGAAGAAACATGAGGTCCACAAGTACAATCAACAATAAAGAGAGAAGTTTTAGAGCAGATGAATGTAATATGGCAGCAATTCCAACAATGGCACTAGCAACAAGTTCAGATTGATAAGCCATTTTCAGGAACCTCCCAAGTTTAGGACTTTACCGCATCTTCTTAAGTTTTATCCTCTAATATTTATAGGTGAATCAATCACCAGAAAGTAGGGAGATTGATGATATTTTTCAGACGTTAGGTTACCCAGAAGACCTCAAATTTAGATTTGATATCTATCTATTGGAAGGAGCTGCAGGTTAGTGGTGGACGTTAGTAAGCCAACGATAGGAACATAAGAAGGTACCTCGTACCTGGGAAAATTTTGTGTGGGAATTTATTGATAGATATATATACCACAAGAAGTAAAAGATGCCCGAAAATAAGAATTTGAAGGTCTTGCCCAAGCAAATATGATAGTGTGGCAATATGAGGCCAGATTTAGTAGGTTGATTCGGTATGCCCCACATATATTGAGAAATGAGGAATATAGAACCAAGAAATTTATTAAGGGATTAAGATCTGAGATACAATGAACCCTCATACCTTATGAGCAATCTAACTTTGAAGAAGCCTTAAGGAGGGCCTTGCAGGTGGAACAAGAACCTCTTGAGGTACATACAGATGGAGGAAAAAGCAAGATAGGAATATCTTCTAAGATCAGAGTTGCTGTTAGCAAGAGAAGTGGTTCAGGTAAAAAATGACAGAAAATCTAATCTGGGACATCAGAAAAAATTTGTGGATTTTGTGGCATGTTAAATCATGAGGAATCTAACTATTGGAAAAGGATAGGAAAGCTACCACCTAGTGGTTAAGATCACCTCAATAACAAACAATCAAAGTTACAAATTGGGGGTCTCAACCAGCAAGTTTATTGGATTGGTGAAGCCACGTGTCCAACACAGAAAGTGTATGGATATTGTGGAAAACTAGGACATGAAGAATCAGGATGCTGGAGAAAGTAGGATAGAAGTTGATCCCTCTAAGATAGAGGCAGTAATCAATTGGAATGGACCGAAAAACGTGATAGAAGTATGTAGTTTTCTGTGTCTTGTCGGCTATTAACGAAGACTTATGCAGCACTTGTCTAAATAGCTGACTCATTGACTAAAGTAACTCAGTAAGGTCAATCATTTGACTAAAATGAGGATATGAACATAAGACAGCGTGATGGATTGAAATTCTAGAAGACTGTTACTCTTCCATCACCTATCACCTGAAAAGGCAAATGTAGTGGTCAATGCCTTGAATTGAAAGGTAAGAATGGTTTACTTACTGGAAGCAGAAGCATCAGAAAGCCTAAGAATAGGTGTTATGTTGAAATCGAAGAAAAGTTGATCCTTCTGGAGAGTATGAGTGCACTACCGATATTCAAGGTATTCTTCTGTTCCGTAAGAGAACATGTGTGACAAAAGAAAGGGAATGAAGGACCTTAAGTATTGAAATAACATGTGATGATTTGCATAAGGCTTACTCAATTACCAATAGCGTAAAGCACTTAGAGATGTCATGGAATCACCAATGAGGCTTAAAAAAAAAAAAATTTAGGAAATCAGTTGGTGATGGTGGGGAATGGAACCATGAATCATGGGATTATTTGTTAATTCTAAAGATATAAGGCGGCACCACGTGCCTTGGTAAAATGGATTGGTTGGAGAGAATCAGAAAAAGGAGATTCCTAATATTTTAGCATGATAAATATCACTCAGGAATTGAGGATGTATATCCTGATGATAGGAGAAATTCATATATGATTGGGGCAACAAGGAAATAAGAGTATTATATGTGCTAATATTGATCAAAATTCAGTTAATCTAAGGTAAGAATCTGGGGACAGATTCTTTTAAGAGGGGGAGATTGTAACGACCCAAAAATTTTATATATTTGTTAAAATTATTACTATTTATTTTATCAGTTAATTTTAGTTATTCGATTAGAATTTTGAATTATTTAATCGTGATAAAAAATTATATAAGATTCAATTGATATTTTACAAGATTTTTAGATCGAAAATGCATTTTAATTATTTTGAGGACTCAATTGAGGGATCCTATAAATCTAGGGGCTTAATTGAAATATATATATATATATATATGAAAATGAAAGCATGGATGAAGTCAACCGAACCCGTACCTCCACCATGCTTGCTCCATGCTTCCCCATGCTTGTGTCAAGTCAAAATTTAATGCTATTTTGGCTTTCATTTCTTCTCTTCCTTTTTCTTCTTTCTTCTTCATTTTTCTCCTCATTTTCTTCTTCTTTCCTCCCTCACAACCGAGCAAGAGCTTCACCACCAAGCATCTATTTCTTCATCACACCTTACCACCACCTCCCTCACCATTTTCAGGCCACAAGACGGCAGCCATGCACAGTGGTTGAAGGTGGACGAAGAAATACCGTGAAGAAACCCATTTCCTTGGTTAACTTTCAGTACTCATCTCCAAGCCCCGAAACCTGAGACAAAGGGTATGGTTGTGTAGCTAGGGAGGAGAAGAAGCAGAATATATGGTTTAGTGGCGGTTTTCGGCAGCGGACAGCGGTGAACGGAGCTGAACAGTGGCGGCGGAGCAAGGTGAGTTTGGGGCTGTTTTTGGTGTTTTCTGGCCAATAGAAGCAGTATAACTAAAAACTAACCGGAGATTATTGTTCAGGAGAGTGTAAGGAAGAGAACGGTGTAAAGTTACCATATACAGGCGGCGGCGGCCGGCTGTGGTGCGGTGGCAGACGGTGGTAAGCGGCGGCGGCGCTCCGGAGACTTGGGGGCAGAATTATCTCTTCGTTCTAACGGTCGTGAATGTATAGTCCATTTTTGAATCCGGGCATTAGTTAGTGAGTTATGAATTTTGCTAGGTTTTTTGATAATTATATTTTTATGTATTATATATATTCATGCAAGGTATATGTATGAGTTAGGATGATAACTGATTTAATTATGGATTTTAGGTTGTGTTATTATATTATTATGTATTATATATATGTATAGGAATTTTAGATTTTGATGGAATATTAATAATTTTGGAGATAATTGTTAGATTAAGCATGAAATATTATGTAGCTGGAGGTTGAATTGAGTTATATAAGATTTTGTAAGATTTAATTAGTGACATTTTGTGGGTTTGAGTTAATTATAGATTATTATAAAATAGGAATTTAAGATTTTAAATCTTAAATTGTTAATAGTTGATAAGATTAAGTTAGTTTGATTGATTTATATAAATTTGGACTTAAATAAGACTTATTTGGTAATTTTGGGAAATATTAAGTTTCGATATCGAATAAGGTTAGTAGAATCGATCGAACTTTAATTATGAATTATTTTGTGAATTAAGTGATGGAGATTTGGCTGGTGACGAGCAATAGCTATATATCTTACTGACTGGGTATAAGATGAGGATCTATCCCTCTTGGTACTTGTTATACCTATGAGGTTCTGCCAATTTGGCACCCTATTGAGCTATCTGTTATTGAAATTAACCCCTGTGTGGGTTTACTGTTTCTGTACGTTACTCAGAACCATGTTTGGTTTCTGTTTGTTATTTGATTCTGTTCTAAATGCCCCTGTGAGGGTTATATCTGTTCTGTATCTGTTTCTGTTTGTTCTGGCGCCCAGAATTTTGTCTGTTATCTGTTCTGATCTGATTTGTATATGTTGCCTTGTCGGCATTTCTGTTATCTGATCTGTATTTTGGCCATGCTGGCATATCTGTATCTGTTACTATTATCTGTTGCCTGATGGGCATTGTTTCTGTCTGCTATGATCTGTTCTGTCTGAAACCGGCAATGTGCTAGGGACTTTTCCCTGGGCATCTGCATAAGCGGTTAATTCTGTTATTTGTACGGTGATTATAAGGCCAATGGCCGATCCGGGTGATATATTTGGTTATATGAGGCACGCTTGGGACTTTCCCCTCAGTGTCTATGGCACGCTTGGGATTTTCCCCCTCAGTGTCAACGATACGCTAGGGACTTTCCCCTGGGTATCGGTGGTACGCTAGGGACTTCCCCTGGGTATCGATGGTATGCTAGGGACTTCCCCTGGGCATCGGCGGTGCGCCATACAGCTCGTATGGGCATCTGCCATATACTAAGTTGTTACGCTTCGGTGATATGTTTGTCTGGTATAAGGTGAATCGGCAATGCACGTCTTAGACTATCCTTTGAGTGCATATGCTTTGGGTTTGATCTGTCTGATTGTTTCTGTCTGTCTGACATCTAATCTTGGAGCAATAGGGCAGGAGAGTTTCATGTTTGCTTATCAGTACTATCTGTTTCTGTATCTGTTTGAACTGTTCGATTATATTATGATTTGTTGAGTCGAATCATCCTCGATAAATCCTTTCTGCATTCCTCACTAAGTCTTTGGACTTACCTCCCTGTATTCTATGATATCAAACAGGGAAGAGATGGTTCGAGATGGATCTGGGAAGAAATGTATTCGATTTCCTTTTGAAGATTGTACAGAATATAAGTTATGATGTATTGTATTCGGAATGAAACCTTAGAGATATTGTGATAGGTATGATTGTAATTATAAGGCTTTAATGTGTTACGCCGTAAGGTATTAATATTATGAAGTTTAGTAAGTGTTTACTTTGAAAATTGTGGTTTAGAACTCATGGATGAGATTGAATGTCATTTTAGAATATGTGTGAAATCGACTTATAAGCCTTTTGTTAGCTTGCGACTCTGATATTTAAGATTGAATTTGTGTGGTGCCTTGACTGAGGTGTCATCCTGATGAGGGGTGCTACAAATGTTGTGGAATAATTCATGTGCCTCATCAAGTTCAAAGTGTTTAGCCATATTCTCTCCTGCACATTTCACCATTTGAACTCCAACTAGTTCAAGTTTAGATGAAAAATGTGTTTGAAGATAACATCCAATCTAGCTATACACATAATGAATAGGAAAAATGGTGGTGGACTCACTCAAGCTCTTTGAGTTAGATATCTCTCTCAAACTGCGGTAAATGTTTGCCAATACAGGAACTGCTACAGAAAAACAATCCCCATGAGTTATTTTACTTGAAACTTTGAAAACAGAAGCACATACCTTATCAACTTTGCGATATGGTAAAGCAAAGCTGCATAACCACTATGACAAGAAAGCAACCAAATAAGTTTCATCCTTGATATCCTCTTCAATCTCTAGCATTAAGAAGGCCTCATCATATTCCTTGGTGCGCGATAAAAGAGACATGCTGATGTTCCCACAAGGATTGCGAGATAGCCTTGGCTTGACAAGCTTCTTTCGGGATGACCTTGGAGGTGGTTGTGCATATCTAGTCGAGCTTCTGAACTAAAACCTAAACCAGTCAGAAACAGATACACCATTAGAGTCCTTCGAAAACATGTGGTATGCTACGAATAAATACTTGCAGCTTTGCAGTAAAGAAGATTGACAGGTATCGGCGTCAAGTAGCTCCTTGGCAGATAAGACAACTTCATCATAGAAATCTCCATATCTCAGCAATCCGCAAAGTCCACGAAGATCTCATAGAGAGATTGACAGTTCTCCAATAACAGTATGCAACGTGTTTATTGAAAAGCACCATAGCTCGAGGAATGTTTGGAGGACATTCTTGTTGCAAACGAAGGTGAGAAAAGAGACATGAACGGTTGCATAAATCTTGGACTGACAAAGAGTATCTGCATGATGACCCAACACATTCTCTATCCGCTCTCAATAGCCAATGTGAAAGGATACCTAGTCGAACTTGGATGTTGGAATTCTCCATGAGCCTCTATTGATGCTGAGATGGTAGTTCAGAAGTGAGAACTCTGCATGCATGGTTCCAATGTCATGAAGTGATGATTTCAACAGCAAGACCATAGAATGTTGACTATTCATCTCCTTAGTTATCTCCTCATAGTATTCAACAACATGCATAGAGTGGTTTGACTGAGCCTTGGAGGATTGAGCATCCATAACCGCTTCATACACATACAAAGTAGTGCTTTTCGCTTTGGAGAAGTCTTTGTCTCCCAGACTCACGATGCATGGAGTCGATTCACTACAGTCCTTGATATCTATTTTCATAGCTCTGCTGAAATTTTGAACAAAAAAAAAATACAAATTATTGATGGAGAAGTAATATGAAGAGAAGAAGAAAACAACACAATGTTTACTCCAAAGAAAAAGAAATTGCACTAATATTATATGTTTCACGAATTTAAAAGACTATTACAATTGTGATCCACCAACTCTTGATTGCCTATAAAGCCTGTAGAAAATTGACGAAAAGAAGAAGAATCAACATAGTAGTAGAGTTGTCTTTTCTTGGACAAATTTACAAACAATTGATGTGAAAATTTGTGTAAGGTAGACTTGTAGAACCATGGCAAGCAATTTTCACTGGTTTACCACTCAAGAAACAAGTATCAAACTAGTTGACCAACACCAAATATCCTGAGGAAATTTTAATGTTTTGCTTTGCTCTTAACTGTAAAGAATTTAGCAACAATAATAATTGATGAGGGTTGAATCCGTTGAAGATTGGATTAGGTAGATATTTCGTTGAAGTTCGACCTCCCTGGTCAATATACGAGTGCAGGTGGGCTGAATCCTGCAATCACTAGCAAACGTCAGGCTAGTCGAGGAGCCCTCGGCTTAGGCACTCCAATGCTCAAGTCAATAAGGGTCGACTAGATAATATGAGCAGCAGAGTAAGAGCTTTGTGTATATATGAGAGCATACCTTTGAAAGGCTAGAGTGAGGGGTATTTATAGCCTATGCCCTTAATGTGTAGGAAGGACCCTTGTCCTTACATGAGGGGCAAATAGTCATCTCCCACCCCTGTACTATTTCAGGTGGCTGCTTTTCCAAGTTTTAGGGACAAAGTAGGACACAGTTGACGCGCCTACCACGCCAGGCGATACTGGGGCGGCATGCGCCATTAATACGGAGGCACACCGCCTGTTAGGGCATTTAATGCGGCAGAGACAACACTATGCTTCGTTGACCTCTCTGGTCGAAAGAATGGTCGACCTGATAACGGATTGGAACACGGCGACGAAGGCGTACTGGCGGTGCGGGTCGAGATATCGAACCGCGGCCTTATACGAGGCCTGGTCGACTGCTCGTTTGCTTGGGTAAGCCGTCGACCTTTGAGATCGACTTAGGTCGATAACACTATTGGGCCCAGGATGCTAGATGAGCTTGATGCTACATCCTTGGGCCTGAGGTATTTGGGCCGAGCCACTTGAGCTATCCCACATCAATAATTCTCTTATACTTATTCAAAAATGGTGAAGGATGGAAATTTGCCATATTTTTAATTGCTTGGTGAAAGAGCAGCATTCTAAAGGGAACTTCCAAATTCTTCATGGTGATTAGTAGGGAATAATTGATTGTCAACTGTCAAAATTTGTTAACTGGGACTTTCCTCTCAACCAATGGATCCGCTGCATATTTGGAAGAAAATTGAGCATTAATCTTGTGTTGCTGGATCATGAAGACCAAAGGTGCGAATCACGTTTTTAATAAAAATAAAAAAAAAGAGGAAACAGTAAATATGAAAAAGTTGACCGAAAGAAAAAGGAAAAAAGGGAAGAAACAGAGAGTAAAGAATTCTGATCGTTCTGTGCAGCAAGCTCGGTCATTTCTTAACTAATGCGTGTAATGGTCTGTGTTTTGGTTTGTTAAATCCTCAAACATGTGGGCCCGAGCATTTTGAAAAAAAAGAGGAGGGGCGCAAAAGATGAGGCTTATTTGCTCAAAGAACAAATTGTTGCTGTTGTTGCAAACTGAACATGTGTTGCTATGAAGTGGAAGCAAATAAGAATGAAAATGGGCCATGCTTCCTAATTAATATATATATATATATATATATATATAGAGAGAGAGAGAGAGAGAGAGAGAGAGAAAACAAAGATAATGGATTGGAGATGGCTCAAAATCAAGTTTGTTATTGCCTTCAAATTAGCCTCTCATATGCTACTGGCCTCAAAGTCTAACTTGGTTACTCAAATTGAAGACAGGCCCATATGTTTTCATTTAAAAGAAAAAAAAGGAAGACATAGGTTATCAAACTCCAAGTTTCGTCTCCAAATTTCTCATTTTATTGAAGATATAATAAATTTATGGGTTTTTCAAATTTTAGTCCGTATAATTTATATGATTCGATACTTCAAATCCAACCTCACACGCATTGGGCATGTTGTTCGCCGAGTTTTGAAATGGGGGCATCTGTTGACATTGAAATTTTATTGAGATAAATTACTATTTGATAGCCCAAATAAATTGTTTATTGATTTGGATCCTAAATTAGAGTCATAATAAATTTGAGGTTTATATAATGGGTCAATCCAAGATGAATTATAAAAGTTTTATTTATTTTGGATTAGCTAATGTGGCCAAAATATATTTTGATACGACCCAGTAGTAAATTAGGCTCATCTTAAGTGATATTCAAGCCCAAGGGAAAGTCTCAAGTCATCAAACCTTAAATTGTGCCTATAAAAAGAGGTGCAGAGAGGCATACCAACAAATCAAGAAATACATCAAGAAATTCAAGCTCTCAAGTCCAAGTTCTTGCTACGAAGAAGTGCTACGCCCACAAGGATTCTACATCTTTTTCAAAAGTATTAAATTCTAAAGATCTTGATATCAAAGCAAATATATAATTTCAAGATGGTTCATGATTTCATCCACAAATCTAGAAGGGAATTACACATTCGATTCAAGAACAAGCATCAAGCCCTTAAATTAAATCTAAAGGAGAAAATCACTAATTATCGATGACAACAACTTAAACACTATTTTGTTGCTATTAAATTTGTAAAAATCATTAGAATAACAATACAAAATCTTGGTTATTTAATATATGTAACTAGTGATCATTTTTGTATTATTATTTATTATTTTGTCATTATATTTCCTTTTCTTTGCATGATGTACGGCAAGGATAACTGTCTTTTTGTACCTTTTTTAAGTGAATTGGGTTGTTAAACACGTGAATTGATAAATTAATGCACAAGAATTAATATAAATCTAAGCCAGTTCTGAATTGTACCAAATTTATTCAATGGCCGTACATTTTTGTCATTTTTGTACGCCATGTGTTTGTCTATGGGCCTTCAAATGTGGACCCAAGCCATTAAGAGATATAGAGAATCTTTCAAATTATGGTCCATAATTGTTTGGTATTAGTTAGCTAGAAAATTGTTTTTCATCTATCAAAAGATAATTAATTAATATTTATAGTATGTAATATCTTTATATCTTTTTTTTTTTTGATCCAGCAAGTACTATCTTTATATCAATATCAAACTATTTCTTCCTTCATCCATTGTTTTTTTTATCCATTTTTTATAAATTTAATATCATAAAATTTTCAAATTTTAATATCTAGTATGTTATTCAAGAATATATAAATTGTAACACCCCGATTTTTAGAATATCAGTTTAAGTTGATTAGAATAAAATAAATTAAAGGTTAGCTAGAAATATTGAGAATTGAGGGATTTAATTATAAATAAGAAAATGACTTAATTGTTTAAAATTATAAAGTTTAGAGGGTTAATGTGTACAAGCTAAAAGTTGGAGGACCTTAAAATAATTGAATTTGGACTTAATTGCCCTAAAACAAGAATGTTAGGGGGTAAATGTGTAAGAAATAGAAGTTGGGGGACTCAACTAAAGGCCAAGGACCAAAGTGAAGGTGGCTCGAAAGTTTTGGGGTGAAAATTGAGTCGGCCATAAAGTGTTGGGGCTAATATGAAATAACAAAAAATACAATTATATATATAAAATGAAGAACAAAAATTCTTTAAATTTTCAAACGTAGCCCAAACTTTTCCCGGTGGTGAATCACTAGAGAACGGCTATGAAACCCAAAACCAACTATACCAACATGTTCCTCTCCTCACGATGAACAAAACCATACCTATATTCACCAAAAACAGTCAATGGATTTGCCAAAAATAGAGGCGACGGTAGGCTCGCAACGGGTTGGCGGTTCCACCGCTTTTGACGGCAGAAAGTAGTTGTGTTTGGATGGGTTTTGATCACAAGGTAGTGGGTAGGCTACTGGTAGCGTTAATTTGGTGTTTTGGTGGCTGGAAACAGAGAACTGAAGGTGGTGGAGGACGACGGCGAGTTAGGGCTAGCCGCAGATAAAAACGGCAAATTGACCAACCTATCGTCGCCAGAATCAAAAATTACTTACAGGGTTTTGCTTTCCGTGGTGAGACACACCCGGTGGTGGGGTTGGTTCACCTTTCCGACGATGGCGCGTAGAGGTCTAGCGGCGGCACGCGACGATGGTGTTTAAGCAGTTTGTGCATAATTGGCTTCCGAATGCATCTAGGCTATTTTTAGCTTGAACTTGGATTTTGGTTTGACCCAATTTGGGTAAATTTTAATAATCGAATTTTAATTTGATTCAATTATCGGATGTATTCGGGTTTCGGATAAAGTTTAATTATGACCTAAGTGAAGACTGCTAAACTACAATCTAGCCTAAGGTTATGTATTAGTTTTATAACTAATGAAGTCTTGAACTCAATCGACTCAAAGGAATTGTCAGATTTCAGTTAAGACCTTAAATAAGCTTTTAACTATTGCTGTCGACTTGTCGAGTTAAGGATGGTGGCATATGATTATTTAAACTTTATGAATATAACATGGAATTTGAAAATTATGACTCAACAATTAAGGTGACCAAGGAATTTGATGAGGGCATTTAAGTACATTGAGAAATTATGATTTTGAAAACAAAACAATGTTGGTTTGGGCTATTTTACTTGAACTTTGAAGTGAACAGGAAACCAGGTCATGAACTTTCCAAACATTTAAGGATTATCGGAGCTATGTCAGAATACCCATAAGTTTAATAAAGACGTTAGTCATATTTGTATTGAAGATTCAAAGGATTGATAAGATAATAACTCGAGTTATCTTGTGACAGTTCCCGATTTGATTAGGAAGCCAGGACCTGAGTGGATGTACAATTAAGTGTTTGCCTGCATTCACTAGGAGAGTTATATTAGCTTTCTTTGCTGGGGGAAAAACATAAGTACTTATTTTTATGTCTTGCTGCTTGGTTCTATTTGTGCTACAATTCGACGATTGATGCTTGCACGTTCTATGCTATTCTTTGGCTTTCATATTTGATCTATCAGTTTGTTTGAGTTGTCCTCTTTGTTTGAAATTCTTGAGTTGCTATTTCCTAAACTCCTAATTTTAATTGATACAATTTATGCCTTGTACGCTTACACTGATACAAGTATATTAGCTTTGCTTGGCCACCTTTTTGCTAAAAATTGTCGTTCATCTATATAATATTGACGTGCTGCCCTTGTATTCTCTCAGTAGTTAATTGGACCTCTCTTACCCTTATCTGTAATCCTTGAACTATTCATACCTGAGTCTCCTCACCCATTTCACATAATTGAGTTCGTACACCGCAATTCACTTCCACCCAAGTTTTGATAAAGTTAACAATTTATGAAAATACTACTCCACATTGCCCCTTTTACACTGAGCACTCCTATTTATATTTACTAATGTCGCTTTATACAAAACTGGTGATTGTGTTGAGGAAGCTGAAAGTGATTTCAAAATATATATCGCCATGTTTCCTTGGAATGAGCCTTGTGCTTATTCAATGATTATTATTTATCATTACAAAGTGACGTGCTAAGTTATATGTTGTTGGATGTATTAAACAACATCAGTAATTATATACTTAATACCCTTGGGGTGGGCCCTGGGATCGGTTACAAAAGACGGTAGGGCGGAATAGTCCGCAGCATCAGATCTTTCAACTGATACCCGTACAAAATTGTACACAAAATCCCTACTCATAGAGGGATGGAGATAGTCGACTACGAGCGGGATCAGGCATGTAGCTAGTCATGCCTAGCGAGTGATTAAGTATCCGAGCTGATCACTCAGTACTTTGAAGGAATAAGAATTTATGTGTTTTCGAAAGTGGAGTGACAAGGTAAGAGAACCTCCAACAGCTTAATAGTGAAAATGTTTTATTAAATCATATTCAGATACTAGGTATGCTTGACACTTATATTGGGAATCTCAAATATTTGACTGGAATTCAGTAGATGTTCAAATGGCATAGCGACCCCCTTTCTAATCATAGTTGAGGTTTAAACTTTTGTGAGAGATAGTGAATTTTGTGAAGTCTCATCACTTGTATAGGACGGTGGTGAGATGGATCACCTCAAAACCCTGACTAAAACCTTCTCTTACAACTTCTGAAGAGATTATGCCTCTACTTGTTTCTTATACAATAATCGTGAAATTGTCACTTTGTTATCATTGCTATACTATCTCATTAAGTCATTCGGACTTACGTTATCTTGTTGTTTCTTTTGTTCTTTACCCTAGATAAGGTCGAGTGATGAAGATGGACTAACCTAGGTCACACATGAGGCAATGAGGGTGATAGAAGTGCATATTTTGATTCAAACTAGAACATCTTATGAAGGTTGTTGCAGAAATTTAATATTGTGAATTTTTGAGAAATGAATTTTTCTGTTGTGAAGAGACTTGTGTGGTATTGTTGAGTGACACCTCAGCCGGAAGCAAGCGCCTTCCGATCGAGGCGTTACGTAAATATTACTTTAAATATAAAGAAAATTATGTGGATGCATTTAAAACATTCATTAGAAAAAATTAGAGCATGAATTATGATCAATTTGTACGTGATGTCAACAATCAGTAGTTTTACCTACAAAAATTAAGTTAGTCGAATTAGAAGAAAATGCTCTCATTGTTGATTTTTAATATGACCAATTCATAGCTAATGACTATTTAGATTATATATATACACACATAATTCTCCTACAAATAATACATATAGAATCTATCGTGTTTACAACGAACATCACTACAAATTGATAACTAATAATTTTTGTTACTTGTTATTTTAAAAAGATTACATTTGCTATAGAAAATTTGTAGATATAATTTGTAAATATATTTATAAACATATCTTTTGGTAGTGAAATAAATAAATTAAGTAACGGACATCACAAAGGAAACCACCATTATGAGACTAGGTAGTATGTTAAATTATAAAAATATGAGACTCAAATTTTATGAAAAGAAAAATGAAAATTAGAATCCATCCCATATTTTTTTGTCAACATTTGAAACTTTTAGAAACTTCTCTTATAACTTACATGAATATAATGAAAAGTTCAATGAATAATGTTCAGTCATAATTAATATACTATACAAAGTAGTTCCTTAATATTTACCTTTAACGAATAAAGGGAAAATATAAATGACACTAAAAAATTTCCCTGTTTATGGAGACAAAACTAAAGGATTCAGAGATGATAGTGAAAAATCCATCTCCAGCGTAACAAACTTTAATTACAAGATATTAATTGTTTTTATCATTTTTATCCTTCAATAGTACTGATGTTGAATTATGTTGTTCATGCCAAGCTACTCTATCACCTTGATATGGAAAGTAAATATTATTTAGCTCCATATCCAATTTAAAATAAATTGAAAATAGTTCAAGGTCGAGTATTGAACAATACTAGACAAGAATATTACTCATAAAATATGTTCAATTAAATTTTTATTTTTTTTTCCTACCATGTGTATCACGAAAAGAAGCAAACAACATTAGAAAAGCCTAAATAAGGAGGACTCCTCCCTTACAAAGATTTGAGAATTAAATTTAAAAGAAGCTTACCCAAATGATACTCTAAAGTGTAGTAAGTGGAGCAACTCCCAGCTAGCCCATATGGAAAAGTGTGGATGGCCCTTTGGATAGGCCCAAGTTCGAATTCTGTTTCAACCATTTTAAGGCAATTTGAATGTGGCCCATTATAAGTCCGCGGGTTCGGCCCAGTATACTTCCTCTTCATCAAAATCCAGTCCGCCCTTTAATAGCCCAGCAAAAGTCAGCAAAATCCAGTATTCAATTAAAATATTTTATGAAAGAACCATTTAAGAATTGGTCCAGTAATGAATGGGATCTGTTATAAAACTAAGGATTAAAATTTCATACGAATCATTCTCAATTTATTTTTTTAAATTTTGTCAATATTGTTATCTTTATGAAGGAAATGAAATTTAAATAAAGCACAATTTAAATCACTAATGAAAAATATTCGTGTTCAGATGAAATGGATCCATATATATATATATATATATAGACCGTTTGAGAGAGGAAATTTAAATTTATTGCAATAAATATGATATTATTTTTTTCAATATCAGCATAACAATTAACTTGTCAAAGAGATAAGATAGTATGATATTTAGTGTGTTTAACTTACTAGAGTATTTATTTTTAGACAAGCAAAATATTGCAGAATAAATATTGGAGATATGGAATGAAAATATTTGTTCTTCGATGTTTACATAAAAGAAATATACAAAAGCTAGCTAAAAGAAGAAGGGGGGGGGGGGGGGGGGGGAGCTAAAAGCAAAGCCATTCCTTTGTCGTTAGCCAGTATCTCTCTTAAAGTATATTTTTTTATATTCAATTAATTATCTAAAACTTTTTTTTTTTTATTTGATCTTTGTTATTTTACTTGAATAGATAACTAACGAATTAACAGTGGATTTTTTATTTTTGATTTTTGTGATTTTAAGGCTAAAGAATATACTAAAAGTTTACGTACCAATAAAGTTTAGTTTTAAAACAACCGTATCATGTTTCAAAATTATGCTATTATATAGTCACAAAATATAAAAGTTATGGTATTAGTTGCACTTATCAAAAAGTTGGGGGAAAGTATGCGACTGAGTCTATAGGTTTCATGATGTTGTTGTTGTTGTTTTAATTTCTCTCTTTTTTCTAACCATAAATTTTAAAATTATTTTAATATCCTTACAAGTGAAACATGGTATTTTAATTTTATTTATGTATGTAAGACAATAGGTTCTTTTTCTTCTATATATCCAATACTAGTGCAGGCACACCTCACAAAGAGCGGTATCGTGCCCGTTGACATAATTAAAAACATGTGTTTTAAATATATATTTAATAAAATATATTTTTTATTTAATTGATTATTAAATTTTAGTTGCAAATGAATATTTAAATTAGTTTTAAACCTAAAGGATGAGATCAATATGCTGATAAAGTGATGATTAAGAACTTAGATGATGACAAGTTAACAAGGATTCTCTATTGTTATAAAGATAAAACATGGTTAGAAATCTGTGGCAGCAATTTTGGAGTCAAATGAGTGCCTACATTTGTCTATCAATATAATTTATAATATTATGTCAAAACTGAGAATGTCAACCATGAGTTTTTGAAAGAGATTCTGCAGCACAAGGGCACCAGGTAATTTCCCTTCACCACAAACATGTCCAAAGTTCACAAAAGAAGCTACGTGTGCGCAACTATATTCCCGTTAACTCTCTGTACTTTCACAATTCATGATAATAAACTAAAAGTCAAAAAAAAGAATAGCAGTGGATAAGCATTCATCACATGAAGTGTCAAATACAAAAGACATCATATGTATCATGAATGACCATCATCTCCCCTCTCCCTAGGAAAAAATAAATTAGATTAAAATACACTCTCCACACACACACACACACACACACATAGAGTGCAGCCAATATCATTTTCAGACCTTTCTCTACAAAGTCACACTAAATTCTCAAACCTATTATGTGCCATTAGGCTCTCAATTCCACCAAAAAGGCCACTACCAAAGACCCACTTCTTATCAACACATGAGAAAAAGAAATATATAATTCCTGAAATTTTGTCACAACTTCACAAAATTCTTTCATATACCAACAAATTTGGTCGATAATATATTCTGCAGTTACATTCTCAAATCAATACAAAAAGAACACACATTGCACAGATGCATATGTATCTCCATATATAACTAAGTCCATGTGCTCAATTTCCAGCATCCTGGCTTCCTTTGGCTGCCAACAATATATATATATATATACTTACGTATAATGCCAAAAGCAACCAACCACCCACACTCTTTCCCTGAGATCTAACGGTTGCCAAATTCAGATCTAGTTATACTACTAACTTGGTACTAAGCTAAAGAACCCAAAACCCAAAAAATCAACAAATTCAGAGAGTTACAAGCTTTCTCCTCTTCACATTTCATAGTAGGTTCTGCTCTCTGTTGTCGTATAAGGGCCAAACGATCTGTAAGTTGAGAAAAGAACAATACATCAAGATGTATTACTATTTTGCCTCTTAACTGATATGATATTTAACATTTTAAACTTCAACCACAATTATTTGTGGGCATAATAGTAAAACTCAATCAATAATTAGTACAAAAGTAAGAAAGTGAAATTGATAAGTGTGCAACAAGTTCAACTTATGCCACATAATGCCAAAGGCCCCTAGAAAGCGAGGAAATAGAAATATATGACTCAAGACAAAAGGAAGGGATGGCATTTCACAATCAATATGTAATCTAACGATTCTGAGACTCAGATAGCTTTGCGCGCTCAGCTAATCTTTAAGGAGTTAACCAATGAAACAGGAGTAAATTAATTAATAGAGGGCAAACCCATCAAGAAAAGAATTCTCTTGGTTTCCTTAAGTTACGTTCCCATTCATATGAAAATGCGCCAAAAACAAGGGAAGGCATTGAAAGTAAAAGAAAGAATAGTTTACCATCATTTCTAACAAATCTAGTGCCGAAAAAAAAAAAAAAGGAGAAAGAAAGCAATCACAAATCTTTTACATCTTGAAAGCTTAGTTGTTTTCTCTATCTGCAAACAAAGAGCAACACTCAATCAAAAACAAATATTAAACAAAAAAATAGCTTACTTCAACAACTTACTCGACATCATGTGCCTTCAAGTTCTTTGGCTTTGCCAGCTTGGGATTTTCAATTTGAATAATACCCTGGGTGCCTTTCAATTTCTGTCAACAGCATTGACAAAGATGAGGTAAAAATGTTTACTTGTCAAAGCATTTTATTATAAGTCAAAATTTCTAGAGAAATGAGAAGTGCTTTCTAAGAACCAAGAGGCCATAATTGTACTCACTTCAGGTTCATCACCAGATTCCTCTTTAGACTCTACTTCAGAATTCATCTTCTTCCACCTCAGCTTCTTCCTGATAGCACAAGAACAATTATAAGAAAAGGGAAAGAAAATATCAATACTACAGTTATCATAACCACATTAAGTCAAGATCCAATTTTTGACTTATTGACTGCCAAAAATCAGCTCAAACAATAGTAGTAAAATAGGTAGGCATTTGTAAACAGGAATTTATTTTCAGAATTAAACTAAGGTACCCTACCAGTGTATAGTAAAACAATTGTTCACATATGTTTATATATGCACTTCTGACTTTAAAAATGGCGGTTAATTATCAGGCTTCTCCCGAATCTACTATATTAATCACCATTCTTTTTTCCTTTATTTCACCAATATATTTGATAATAAAGCTCAAAGAATCTTGAACAAACTTTAAAAAAATAACATGATAGATTTATAGTAGTAAAATACCGTACTACCATAATTGAGGAAAATTAACACAATATAATACCTTTTTGAAGGTGTGACGGATCCAAATATAGGAAAATTTTAGCTATCCATTCCCCATATTAAACCCACATTCGTCATTATTTGGTAGATACGGAGATGAAATTATGAAAAAAATATTTTGACACTTTAAAGATAAATTTTTTTCAATCCTTGGAAGAAGCAAAGCACCTGAATTTTGACAATTTTTTGTTGAATTAACAGAAATTCTTTTTGCTTCTTCCAACCACGATACTTTTTTCTGAATGTGGACTACAGAAACATTGACCATACCATTAGAATGACCGAAGCCAGAGGTTTTAGCAGCTACAAGAAAAATAGCAAGCTCATCTGGAGTAAGTAACTTATCACTTCCCTCTTCAATAAACTACTTCCCTTGAAAAGACTGCACATGGAAGATTTGGTGAGTGTGAGCTGTTGCTTGCGTAGCATTACAGACATCAGTAAGTGAATACTTGAGTGAGATTGTATCTGATACATCATCTTTAGTTGTTGGAGCTACTAAACATTCTGAAACAGTTTGTATCTGATACAAGCTTCCTTCTCTCCATCTGCTGCAGCATCCCCCTCTTCAGAGGACTTCTCAGCTTTCAAACCTTTGTCATCTTCATTAACAATGCCCTCAGCCACTCTATAAAAGAAAGGTAGTTAATCAGCATCAAAGAGATCACTAATAATTAACTTTTTAGCACCATAGAATAGCATGCCTAAAGATATTGCGAGGCAATCAAATCGTTCATTCCAAATGGATATAAATTCAATTTAAGGAAAAAGATGGTCATACCAAAAATAAAGATACACTTACATATTGCACATGCAGCAATATGGAGAGGTGCTCATTGATAAATACGTATTGTATATAAGGAAAGCTATGGCTAAGCAGCTGGACAAGATTATTCGGGGAAACGGCTCTGGGGTTATGAATTCCTCATCGTCTAGGTTCATGCCGCCTCAGATTTCCAGCTATCTCAACGTGCCGTTGTCGAAATCGAACGGATCAAATCGAGGGATCATTTAACAACAAAAATTTCAAACTGGACGTAAGTCCCTTTCCCTTCCTTCCTTTCTTCCCTTCTTTTCTTCCTTTTTTTCCTTGTTTTCTCCTCCCAGCCACCCATCTATCTCCCCAGTTTCTGATTTTCCCCCAATTTCACCTTTCTTTCCCCTCATATGTTCCCTCAAGCTCTTGTCCCTCCTGCTAACCTGCCAAACCCACTCGCAACTGGCTAAAGTAGAGATAACCAATTCAATTAAAAGCATAGCATTGTATTCATCAAACTCTATAAGTTTTGAATAGGTGTAGATATACAACAAAGACATTTGAAAACTTATGTTCACTACTGAAACCCAGAATCTTTGAGCTCTATTAAGCCCAATGAAGATATGGAAGCATAAGGTGGAAAGAAAGCTACAACAATATTATCTTTCAGGCATGCACCTATCTTTCGAACCTAACACTTCAGCAATCGTAGACAAATTCACATAAAAAATTCTTACAAAATCAGAGATATAACGGGTATAAAGACTTTAGAACCAAAAGAACCCTCAGTCTTTTGGTAATCTAAAATAACAATATCTACCTAGCATTCACCTAGCGATTGAACCTCATAATTTCAGCAATAGCAAACAAATCCAAAATTCTCACAACATTAGAGATATAAAGGGCAAAAGACTTTAGAGCCAAAGACTCTATCAAACATTCAGTAATCTATAAACAGAATTTAATCAGATTCTTAACCTCAAGATATTCATAGAGAAAGTATATGCAGAACATAGACCATACACAACATAAAACGAAATAGCTCTCTTAAATCCCCTCCAACTTTAAACAAGTTCCCAGTAGAAGAAAAATAAATTTATTTACAACATCGTCAATATACAAACCCAACTCAAACACTAGAATACACTGCACAGCCCCACAAACCAGAACATACCTACACAAAATCAAATACAATAATACTCATACAAATGGGCAACTCTGCTACCCCCAACTAATTGAAATTCAATTATCTAAATCCCCTAAAAATTGAAAGCCAAGAAAATCATAATACCTCACAGGTTGACTTAAAAGTGAAACCACCAGATTATCTTCTTCTTCCTCCTTGTCTGGCGACTTCGAATTTCCATCTTCCATCTTTTCCAGAGAACTCTGATTGTTCTCTTCTTCTTCCATGGCCTATTCCTACACACAATAAGTATGTGAGTGCATGTTATTTTCATCAAGAAAAGCAGACAAAAAGAGTTTTCCTTCTAATTTCTTTTAACCATTTCAGAAAATGCCAAAATAAGATGCAATAAAAGAAGCTCAGCGTACAAGTGGATCAAGCATCTAGCCTCCCGAAACGACGTCGTTTCATATGCGAAAAGGGCAAAAAAAATAGAAAACACTGCTCATGCACGGCGTACTGTTCACACGCGCTTCGACGCCTATATAATATAGTAATATGTAAGAGAAAATTAAAAAATTCATTTTTTCACCTGATATATATTCTACTACTTGTAATTGAGTAGTGTTATTTAACTAAATAAATAAATTAATACCAAATTGACAATATATTTGTCGAAAAGAAAAATAAAATAAAATAATGTTCTTCTAATTAATTAAACTGACGTGCATTTAATTTAGTCCATATTACTAATAAAAATGTAAAAAATAGAATGCATTTATCATTAATTCTCTGAAGTGAGAATATCGTTAATTTCCATCTATAAATAAGGTTATCGATCGGCTCTTCATTTTGATCAAGCGACAGTCACTCTTGCAATAAGTAATTAAGTACTCAACCTGTCCTTTTTTTTTCCTTTTCCTATCAGAAATGGAGATTCAAACCAATGGAGCCATTACTGATATCAATCCACCACAATATGAGGATATTAACCTACAACAGGCAAACATAGTGTACCTCAACTCACCAGTAGAACAAATTTCAATTGATCAGGACAACAGCGACTTATCCCGACATGATTTCCCAAAGGGTTTTCTCTTTGGAGTTGGTACATCTGCTTATCAGGTAATTATTAATTTACCAAACAAGAATATATATATATATATACACACTTAACATTAATTAATTTGTTGTTTCAAAAATCAATAATTAATAATGTTCTTTTGATTTAATTAATAATTTGCTGTCTTAATTTAAAGTTGAAGGAGGTGCTGCAACAAATGGTAATGGCCCGAGTGTGTGGGATGATTTCACTTTGAGAACTCCAGGTAATTATATATATCTTTATTACTCAAGTTATACTGAAAAAAATCCTCAATACTTGATTATAATTCAATACCTAGAAATAAGTTGTTTTGATTTATATGAGTTGTAGGTAGAATACTGCATGATGGATCCAATGGAAATGTGGCAGCTGATATGTATCATGGTGATGATGGTAGGATCTACTTGCTAGTATATTGGGATGCTCTGGTCTAATAGAATCGACCAGAATAGGAATTGGATGGAGTATTTAGATGCAATAGGGTCGAGCCCTACAACCAATAACAAATGACAGGCTTGCTAAGAAGCCATCGACTAAGGCACTCCGAAACTTAAGTTAGTACTTAATCGATCAAAAAAGATAGCGATAGAGTGAGGGCTTTGGTGATAATGAACATACCTTTCTAAAAGATGGTAATAGAGTATTTATAGTCTCTCTTGAGAGGTTAAAGTGTCCGTGATGCTATTGCTCATGCAAAGAGGGCCTTTGTCCTTACTTGAGAACCTTCCTTTTGTGTACTTCTCCAGGTGGCGCCTCCTCTGACTTTTCAGGACATGGTGGTATAATGGAGGCATGCACCATTAATGTGGAGGCACGCTACCGGTCAAAACATTCAATACAGCAAAGTGGTGGTTATGGCGTATTCAATGCGACTGTAACCATTAGCGTGGGATTACTCTAAGCTACTCCGATCGACCTCCTAGGGTCGAGATGTTTCCTTGCCTGCAAGTCATCTATCCACATTCTGGTTGAGAGGATGGAGCTTTCTTGAGAGGTTAAGATGTCCATGATGCTATTGCTCATGTAGAGAGGGCATTTGTCCTTACTTGAGGACCTTCCTTTTGTGTACTTCTCCAAGTGGCGCCTCCTCTGACTTTTCAGGATATGGTGGTATAATGGAGGCATAAACAATTCTGCATGTATGGAATTGTGGTATAGCGGAGGCATGCACCATTAATGCGGAGGCACGCTACCTATCAAAACATTCAATACGACAAAGTGGTGGTTATAGCGTATTCAATGCGACTGTGACCATTGGTGTGGGATTACTCTAAGCTACTCCGATCGACCTTCTAGGGACGAAATGTTTCCTTACCTGCAAGTCATCTATCCATATTCTGGTTGAGAAGATGGAGCTTTCTTGGATCCGAAGGCCTTTTGGTCATTCTCGGGCTGATTGACCATACTATGGACGACCGAAAGGGTGTTGATAATTAAGTTGGCAAAATGGCCGAATGAGGATTTGGGCTTGGTCGATTACCTAGTCGACTGTTAGTAAGCTGGGTTTATTGGGCTATACTATATTATGCATCCCCCAACTCTCGAGTCCTAATCAAGTTGCTCGACGAGAACAAATGGGGAGTAGCTAATTGGAAAACTGGAATACATTCGACTAGGGATCCAATGCATTAATGATCTTTAAATTTCAAAATTCGACCAAGGTTTCAATGCATTTAATGCATCAGTTACATTAGGCAGTGCAGTTCTTCAACCGAAGGATGCATAATAATTGCCCGATAGTCGATCAGTTTAACCGATTAACTTACCCAACAGATGGAGGCTACAAATAGGGGGTGAAAAATTTTATTTTTCACTTTCACTACAATCTTGAGAGGTTGAGCTCTACACTTTTATCGCTCCTTCCGATAGTCGAATTTTTTCTATTCTTGTCAACTGTGCAAGTTCCCTTCGATCTCGACTAGGTTTATTCTTCTTAATTTTGACCAATTAATTTATAGCAAACATGCTCAGAATTTTCGAAGAGGATAGCGATAGGGGGAGTGATATTGAGGAGACCTGGTCAAAGGCGGATTCGACCATGAGGGTAGGTGACTTGACTAGTCGGACTAACGAGTCCTCCAGTAGTAGTTTTCGCTCTTCTAGCAACTTAAGTGATATAAGGGTTGACATTGGGGGTGGGGCTAGGGAGACGAGTCGTCCTTCGATGTCCCGGGGTAGATTATTTACTGCTGATCACTATAGTGATACTGTATCTGAGATCATGGATAGAGATCTTGAGCTGATTAGGTATCTATACCATATCCTATTGGAGTTTGATTTAATAGTTCCTGGTCCTAATGGCAGGATGCATCGATCTCCGGCTAGTTGCACAGCTATCTTTAAGGATGACCTCAAGTGTGGGCTTAGATTCCTAATAGTATAACCTATAGTCGACCTGCTCACGGGTCTTCAGGTCTACATTACTCAATTACTTCCCAACTGCTTCTCAACTTTGCACAGTTTTGTCGTTTTGATGATTATACATGACCAAGCTCCTTCTTTCATAAACTTTAGTAACCTTTTCCATTTTCCTATGTCCTGGAAGTCGGGTAGTAAGGAGTTGAGCTTTTATTATCTCACTGCCCATCCTCGTTGAAAGTTCTTAGTGACCGCCTCCTCTTCGTATGGCCAAGCTTGGAAGAAATGTTATTTTTTTGTTTGAGCTCCGAGGGGGTTGGGTTCAATATCCCTAGGGGTTCTTCATATGGCCAAGCTTGGAAGAAATGTTATTTTTTTGTTTGAGCTCCGAGGGGTTGGGTTCAATATCCCTAGGGGTTGGTTGAGGGGACGGGTTGAGATGCTTGGGAATGAGAGCCCCACCTAGCATAATACATTTATTCGATACTTAGTCAAATTTGGAGAAATGGATGTATCAAGGTACATCAAGGAGATAAATCTGGTATTAGCAGGCTTATCGACTACTCAGTTGGATCTGCCTGCTAATGCTCAACTAGATAAATGTCGCTTGTTGATCGTTGTTCACTTTTAGTTTGGTACTTTCTAGTCGATAATGATGTATTTATTTTTATGTCATTTCAAATCGAGGAGAAAGCATAAACCATACTCGTTAGCAAGCCATGGCACGTCAACAAAATACGCAAAAGCACCGACAAGCAGCTGCTCGCCGAGAGTCTACTTACTAGAGTGCTCTGCAATCGCAGGCGCCATCGTCTGTACCTCTTGCTTCTCGACCAGCTCCGATTGAGGCCAATAGCCCAATACTTCAATAAAAATGGGCGGCTATCGACGAGCAAGCTCCCCCACTGAAGAGGACTGCAGTTGAAAAAGGAAAAGGGAAAAGGGAAAGTTAGTAAGCCCTCACTCTTCGATCCCCAACCAAATGATAAGTTATTCCCCTTGCCCCCTTTTCCTTCCCTGAGATTCGGGTCCAACATCAAGGTTCAAAACACAGCGTCAATGCTAGGGGTGGGATTGGGCGGAGTAGGTCCTCTGAAGGTCTTAAGGGCTGGTCTGTTCATGTTCGACCACAAGAGAATATTGAATATGGGGCAACTAAAGGCCCTAAAAGTGTTCGCATATCATGTGAACATGGTAAGTTTTTCATCGAGTGTTATTTGCTTTAAAAACTGATTGTTTGTGCTGAATCTTTTACCCAACTTTCTCCTGTTGCAGGTCGGCCAACTGGGCTATAATTTTTACTAAATGGTTGAGCTAGCCCTAGGTGATCGCGAGGAGCTCTAAAAGGAACAAGAAGATACTTAAATGACAAAGACTTAGGTTGATTCGTTGCAGTTGAGGATCAACGAGCTGACCCAATAGGTCAAAGAAAAGGATGCGCAACTATTAGCTGTCATAACTGAGAAAAGTCACCTTAATGAGCTACTGCATATGGTGAGGTTAGAGGCAAAAGCAACCGATAATACTGGTCAAGTACTGGGATACAACAATTCTACTAGATACACGCAAGATGATTTTTTCAAAATGCTACCGAGCATTCGCAAGGAGGCAATTCAATAGTTCATCCTGTGCCTAGCTTTTCAAGATGCCATCATTGTCTTCAAGGTTGATGAAGTGAAAGAATCTTTTGAAAGGGTCGTGAAGCAGCTCGAGTTCTTAAGTTATTAGTTTTGACCTGAAGATAAAGAACACCTTAACGTGCTATAGAATGAGCAGCTTAAGGATCATCCTGGCGCCGTACTCGCCGATGAGGATGCGCCTGCAAAAGGCCCTAAAGTTGCAAACCCAAGGGCGGTCGAGGTGGCGAAGGAGTTTGCTTTTGTGAACAAATTCGCCTTCAATATCAAGGATTGCAAGGTTAACACTACATCTTATTTTCCTCCCACTTAATGAACATTTCTTACAAAGGAGACGGGTCCTTCTCGACCTACAAGTGGCACCCAACCAGAGCCAGGGTAGGAGGTTGAAGGCCCCCTACTATTGTGCAAGTGAACTTTAGGAATGAGCTCGACATCATTGTTGATAAGGTGGCGACTGCTCGAGGTTGTGGATAAGATGGAGATGGGTCGAGTTGAAGCTGCTCCTTTTTACTGCTTTATTTTGTTTTGATTCATCTTGCGAAGCACTTTGAACGATTTGATAAACAACTTTTGTGATGTAATCATGTAATTTGATAAATAATTTAATATGTTTTCTTTTTTTTCCCCTTTTGTATTGTATAAAAATATTATATTTATAAAGTAAATTTACATCATATTTGAATTTTTAACAATTTTTATTATATATTAGTCCAAAAGTTAAATATTTGAATACTAAACCCCTATTTCATATTATATTAATGCATAGATGAACTATTCTACATTATTATATTTCATATTTTATCAGTATTTCTCTTATTTTTTAGGCTAAAGACTCAATATTAATAGTATAATATAGATGTTAATATAGATATTAGGTCAATATAAGTTTTATTTTAAAATCTTTATTAATATTATGTATAAAATATTAATTTAATAAAACTATGAATTTCTGTCATATTTTTCAGCCTCTTTCAGTTGACTTCCGCCTCTTTCTTAGAGGAATCAACCTCCACTCCACCTTGGGAGATAATATGCCCAATAAAAATCACTTTCTTTATCTAAAATTTGCACTTGCAAACTTCGCATATAACTGATGCTTTCTCAAGGTTCCGAGAACCATGCGTAAGTGCTTTATGTGGTCTTTTCTGGCCTTTAGCTAGTAGTACCCTTGCTTCAACTCCAGTTTTGAGAAGATTCTTGTCCCTGCAGAAGGTCAAACAATTCTTCTACATGGGGTTGGGGGGTAATGAGCACACTTCTTTTGGGAATGCTTCTGGGTATTCAGCTACCACATCTATTTCCTCGATTTTAAACTATATCTCGGGGTTTGTTGATAAGATACACTAAGAATTCTCGCATGTCTTCCCTCAAAATCTATTATTAACCCTATTTGGATAGGCATCTATATAAGTTTGGCTGGATATACCCAATCCCCAATCATTATCTGGGCAAATTCCTATACATGGTATCTATTATTAACCCTATTTCTAAGGGTGTTTGAACTTCTTTCTGATAAACCATAGTCTTTGATTGCACATTTAGTTCGAGGAAATGCGACAGGTATGAAAGAATGTAAAACATCAGGATCATATAAGGCATTATCATATATATCAAAAATGGAAACCATACCTTCGGTCACTTCATTAGGATCAGGTGCTTCTTCTCCTGTCAGGGTAGAGGCCCGAGCTCACCTCCTATATTCCCTACTAGATCCTGCTGCTTGCTTTCCTTTCCCTACAGATATGGGGAATCTCTTTTCGGGGTAATCTTTCGAGAAGTATTGATTGCTTCCACAGCCCCAACACCTACCTTGTTTCTTCCATCATTCCGATTCCTCAAGGCTAGATGCTCCACAAAATCTATATTGCTTTTGTGGTCTCTCTTGCATCAGATTTGCCACCTCCCCAAACTGAGGAGCTTGTTGCGCAGTGCTTTCGACCTGAAGCCTTGGTTTGTTTTTTTCCAGCATTACCTTGCCCATCGAGGTGCATCTTTTCCTTTCAGCCCCTATCCTCAATTTTATGGATCTCCTACAGCTCTAACTCAAGTTGCAGTGCCTTGCTCATTGCTAAGTTGAGATTTGGTAAATCGAAAATGGCCAAACCCTATCTAAGCTCTGGCCGCAACCCATGTACAAATCCTTAAGTCTGTCGACTCTCATCCTTCAAGATATAGGGCCCGTACTATATAAGTCGGCTAAAAGATGCCTCATACTGGCTGACGGACTGATTTCCTTGAATTGAGTTCATGAATTCCCGTTCTCTTGACTGTTTGACCACCAGAGGTATATATTTGTCCATAAACTCCTTGATAAAGTTATCCCACATCCTGTAGGTCCCTATAGCAGTCCATTTGTGGTCAATCAATTTCCACCAGTTCCTTGTAGATCTTGCTAGGAGGAACGTGGCAAACTACACTTTCTGTTCATCTGGGTAGCGTAAGGTCTTGAATATGACTTCTAGGTCCTCTACCCATTCTTCTATTTTTCAATCATCCAGTTCTCTAAAAGACTTTGGGGGCTAAAAGCGAAGGAGCCTTTCCAATGCCCGATCTTCAGCCATCTCATTAACAACTTCTACTCCACTACCGAGTTGTTGAGCCTGTGGCCTAAATCCCGGTCCCCTCTGATACACATGGTCTGCTGGCTAACCTACTAAAGGGGTTTACGAAACCTCTTCTTCTCACATTACTTGAGAGTAAGCCTTGGAGCCCATCAATTATTGACCAATTGCCCGGGAGGTTTTCCCCGTCGTCCAGTTCTAGACGAAGCGAGTGCACCAAAACTTCCTTAAGATGCCATCAACTCTAACTTCTCCAAACCTCTAAGAATAAAAAAAGGAGAAGGATTAGATGAAAATAAACCAAACTCGTATATATATAAGTCTTAATCATCCTATGATATACGACAAGATCCTATAGACATCCTACAGTACTCAAACTCATCTTCCTAATATCAACTGATCAAATTCATCCTAAATCCTTGAATCACATAGGAGCTTCCCAATACGCAAAAATACCTAAAATTCATACTCAAACTAACCTAAATAAAAGGTCAGTCACAAATCCCAATAATGTTAAATGCCTAGGTCATCGACAAACTTAGGCTCTGTGGCACTCCTCTCAGGATAACACCTAAGCTGAGATGCCACTCTAATTCAAACTTAAATCTTAACCTATAATTCAAACAATAAGCCCATCAAAAAAAAATTCCAAAATTATCAGAGATAGCAACGAGCTTCAACCTAAACAAACCTTAACAAAAGTATAATTTACATTCATAATAGATCCCATCATTCATCATTCATCATTTCATATATACTACAAATCTTAAGTTCAAATCTGACATATCGCAAAATCTCTAAGTTTAAAACTTAGCATACGAGTAATCCTATAAACAAATATAAACGCATGTTCTATTACAAAACATATATACTTCAATCCAAGCCAGAAGTTCATCTTCATCACCTAATCCCTATCTGGGAAAACATGAATAATACGGGAGGTAAGTCCAAAAGACTTAGTGAGGGATAATCATAATAGTAAGCAGTAGGGATCTGTTGAAGAACGAATCAACTCAACAGATTAACAATAAACAATCAAAATAGGGAGCATATAAAGAGATTACAGTCAAGATAAGATTATAGGCAATCAGGATACAATCATAATAAAATAGGCTCGATTAACATACGAAACCCAACAGATCAGGACAGGACAAGCATATCAGTTTTTTCACTTTTTAGTCAGTCAAACAGTCTTACCCAAGCATGATAGCTTGATACACGGTAGATGCCTAGGAGTATCCCCATCACATCGTTAATGCCCAAGAGTATTGCTGGCATACCACCGATACCTAAGAGTATCCCTAGCATATCGCTGATACCTAAAGTATCCCTAGCATATCACTGACACCCAAGAGTATCCCTAGCGTATTACTGACACCAAGGAGTATCCCTAACGTGTCCCATATACCCAAGCATTCATCTAGGATTGACACTCAACCCATACATATTTCTAGGCATATATCCAAAATTAATAAATAGATTGCCGGCATGGCAAAATATTAACAGACAAACAGATAACCGAACAGGAATCAATAACAGAATAGTCAGATAACAGAACAATAAGATAACAACGAGAGTTCTAGGTGCTAGAACAGACAGAATTTAGAGTCAATATCAAGAGATACCCTCACAAGGGTGTACATATCAGTTGACAGATAACCAGCGAGATCTCAAACAGTTCACAAATTTCAATAAACATGATACAGTTACAGTTCAAAAATAGAAACCCTCACAGGGGTTTATCACAATAATAGATAGGTGTATTCAAATGCCAAATTGGCAAACCCTCACAGCGCATACAAACAATTACCCAAGAGGTTAGACCCTTACCTCCGTAGCCTCAAAAAATGCAACCACAATCAGTAGTCTACTGGTCAATGGTACCTAGTTCCACGTCACCTAATCTAAAAGAATAGGTTCACAGTCAAAATTCCCATTCAAATCTAATAATCATTAATAATTACAATTATACCATTAACAGTCTAAAATCACTAATTGCTTGGTTGGTACGGTAGTTTTAGGGTTGGCTCGACATAAACATTATGGAATCCTGCTAATCACGCTGCTCTCAAGAACGAGATAATATCAAGTCCTTAATCATACAGCTGATCTTGCCACAATATACTAAATCAATAATAAAGGTCTAATATTCCTTAATAATCCCAATTTTATTCTTAGGTTCCAAATCCATAAATTTAGGGTTTTAAATCCTTTAACTAATTCAATTAACCAAAATTATCATATAATAAATTCAAATTCGGGTCCACTAAGCTTTTATGTACATTCATGCATGTCTATTTCCACTATTCCATACACATTTCTTAACAATTTTTCCAATAATACAAGAATTATAAGAATTTAATAGTACAAAATAACTTAAGCCCAATTATCTGGTCATTTACCCAAAAGTCCTAGTCAGAACTTTGAAACCACAAACCAACTACCCCGACATGATCATTGCGACGAGTTGAAGAACCTATCTTAGCACTGCCATCAAAAAATATCAACACCGCCACCGCTTGAAGCATCTCAACTCCAACAATCTAATGCCTCGATCAACATCAAGTTTTGCTGCCAATTCGACCCTTAATTAAAGCCTTGAAGCTCACATCTCTAAGTTTTTCCACCTAGAATCCAGCTTCCACCATCACTCTGTTGAGCCCGTCAATTGCCACCGTGGCCGGGACTTCTAACTCAAATTTTGGCCCTCTCGCTGTTGGGTTTGGGGAGAAAATGGTATGGTTGAGTTCTTGGAAGTGAAGCAAAGGCTTTGACTGGTTTGGTTTAGGAAATTTCAGGCTTGCCAAAGAAGGTGAACAGAGAAGGTGAGGTGGGTGCTCGGTGGAAGAATGAAGAAAAATGAAAGGGGGAATGTATATATAAGTCCAACTTTTTGAAATCTCAAATCAACCCCCAAAACTTCTATCCAGCCTTCAATCAAGTCCTCTAGGGTTTTGAGCCTCTTCAATTCAGCCCTTGGACTTAGTGAGTGCCTTATATTAGCCCATTTGGCCCAAAATATTTCCACAACCCCAATAATTCTTAAAATGTGGTCCAATAAAATCATCTCAATTTGCAATTCAACCCCAAAACTTTCAATTTTCATGCAATTAAGTCCTTCTAATTTATTTTTCGAGCTTCTTTGATTTTTAAATCCTTACTTTCTCAAATTCCCAATTTTAGGGGTGTTACAGATTCTATATGTACATTATTATTATGTACATGAATATAATAATAAGTCAATTTTCAATATTAGATTCAAAATAAAATAACACTCTCATATATATATATATATATATAAGTTACTTTTATATGTATATAAAAATGTACAAATAATTAAATGGATACTTACTTTTGATTTTTGATCTGACATCATTAATCTATGTAAAAATATTTTTTATGAATTATTATGTAGCGTCCCCACTTGGGATAGCCCCTAAGCTGAGGAGCCACTCAAATTCAAATTTAAATCTTAACTCATAATACAAACATTAGGTCCAGCGAAAAAATTTTCCAAAATTATCAGAGATAGCAACAAGCTTCAACCTAAACAAACTTTAACAAAAGTACAATTTACATGCCATGACAGATCCCATGATTAATCGTTTCATACATACTAAATAGCAGCGGATTTCATCTGAAGCAAACCTTATCAAAAGAACTATATACAAACCATAACTAATATCATAATATTCAACATGATATATATACAGCCTGCAGATGTTAAATTTAGACCTAACATACCACAACATCTCTAGGGTATACAAAATGTCCAAAAGTACCCATAAGCATATACAACTGTTTTTCTATTACAACATGTGTTCGTCGATCCAAGTCTGTAGTTCAAGTACATCACCTAACCCTATCTGAGAAAATCAAAGAAATACCGAGGGGAGGGGGGTAAGTCCAAGAGACTTAGTGAGGGATATTCAAAATAATAAGCAGTAGAGATCTGTCGAGAATGAATCAACTCAACAAATCATAATTTAACAGTCAGAACAATAACATATCAGATATAAATAATAGTTTTAGCAAATAAGAATCTCTCCTTCCTTATTGCTCCATGAATAGTTTACAAACAATCGAATACAATTGAAACAAAATAATCTCGAGTCACATATCCCGTCCAACGAATTAGAACATGATGGCATATCAGATTTCTCTTTATACTAGCCAGTCAATCAGACAGTCAGTCGGTCAGTCAGTCAATCAGTCAGTCAGATATATCAGCACGTTCCGAGCATAATAGCAGAGAACAACTTATCGACACGTCCCGAGCTCAACAACAGGGAACAACTTATTCCAATTAGTCAGTCTTACCAAAGCGTGATGGCTTGGTATATAGCAGATGCCCATACGATTCGAATGGCGCATTGCTGATGCCCGGGGGGAATCCCTAACGCCTTGCTAATACCAGATAAAATAAGTGTGCTGACGAGGCAACAGATAATAACACAGAACAATACAGAAATGCTGACAAGGTAATACGGTATCAGTAAATAATTTAGATAAGCCAACATGGCCATTTAAAGCTGTAACAGATAACATGTGTGTCAGCAAGGCAACAGATAATGATACAAGACGGTACAGATAGCAATATAGCAACAGAAAATAGGGCGATACAGATAGTAGGCAAGAGTTCTGAGCGCCAGAACAGATAGGATTCAAAATCAATATCAAGAGATATCACTTACAGGGGTATTCCAATCAGTTAACATATAATGAGTAAGATTTTGAACAATTCATAGATTTCAATAAACACGATGCAGCACAGTTCAAAAACAGAACCCTTATAGTAGTTTATCACGATAGCAAATAGGTATGAGAAAGTGCCAGATTGGCAGAACCTCACCTCCATAGTCTTAGAAAGTATAGTCACAATCAGTAGTCTACTGATCAGCGGGATCCACTTCCACATCACTTAACTAAAAGAGTATATTCACAGTCAAAATCCCCATTCAATGCTAATAATCCTTAATAATTACAATTACACCATTAACAATCTAAAATACTAATTGCTTGGCTAATATGGTAGTTTTAAGGTTTGTTCTGCATAAACATTACTGAACATGCTAATCACACTGGTCTCGATAAAAGAATAATATCAGGTCTTTAGTCCTCCAGTTGACCTTGCCACAATATACTAAATCAATATTAATGGTCCAACTATTCCTTAATAATCTAAATTTTATTCTTAGGTTCCAAATTCACAAAATTAGGGTTTTCATTCTCCAATTAACTTAATTAACCCAAAATTATCTTATAATAATACAAATCCAGGCCTACTAAGTTATATAATCATACATGCATTTCACATATATATCCAAATCCTATATCAATTCTTTATTTTCTTTGGCAATATACATAATTCGGAATAAATTAAATGATACAAAGCTTAAACCCAAATCTGGTCATTACCCTAAGATGTCTTAACTAGAATCTCAAAATCACAAACCAACTACATCGTCACGATCGTCATGATGAGCTGAAGAAACTGTTCCAGCTCTACCACCGTCTGCTGCCGGAGATAGTCACCACCGCTACTAATCGATGCTCCTCAACTCCAGCAACCCAAATCTTTGGTCAATTTTAAGTTTCGCCACACAGAAAGTCATTAATTGAAGCTCTGAAGCTCCAGTGCCACCTCACACCACCGTGACTATTTTCATCCAATTCCGCCATCTCCAGCGGTATTAATTGAGAATTGCTGGTACCAAAATGCTCCTTGTGCTAATCTCCACTAGAACCAACCTTCATATACCAACTCCCCTCGTCTAAACCACCGCTTTGCCACTCACCGTCGAGGTTTGGTTTCAGTCTTCAATTTTCTGATAGCTCACTGGCGATCTCGAGATGATGTGGTATGGATGGATTCCCGGCAACAAGAGAAACATTTTGGTTGGTTGGGTTTCCTATTTCGGGCCGTCGCCAGTGAAATCGCGAGGGAGGATGAACGGAGAGGGTAACGGGTCTTGATGAAGAAAATGAGAAACGAGGGATGCTATATAAAGAGCAACTTTCTGGAATCCAATTTTGACCCCCAGAATTTCTGCCTAGTCTTCAATCAAGTCCTCAAAAGTTCTTCCATCTTCAATTTCAGTCCCCAACCTTCTTAGTGCACAACATTCACCCATTTGGCCTAAAATATTCCCACTTTGACCACAAAACTTTCCAAATGTTGGTCAATCAAGTCTTCTCAAATTGCGATTCAACCCCAAAACTTTCAACTTTTAAGCAATTAAATCCTTCTTATTTATTTTTTGAGCCTTAAAATCCGACCAACCAATTTCTTGATTTCTAAATCCTTATTTTCTCAAATATCCAATTTTAGGGGTGTTTCATATTATAACCAAAAATATTAAAATAAATATACGTGATATAATTACAAAACTATTTAACTAAATATATTGAAAATATAAAATTGACATTATTTTCTATTCAAGTAGTCATTTATCAAGTTTTTGAAAATTTTCGATTATGTCCACTATACATATGTATATGTCCCATATTGAAGAACTTAATTCAAATAATTGAATCTCTATTATTATATTGCTAAAACTAAAATTATTTAAACTAATTAATAATATAAAAATAAAATTCTGAGTTTATAGTTGTTACAAGAAGTAACTTTTTATATTTGAAATATTCTTCAAATTAAATTATTTCTTATGTACTATAAATATAGTTTTATCTAAAAATATTTTACATATCTAAAAAATATTATTGTATAAATAATTGAATTTTAAAGATTTTGATAAATTAAGTTCTTACATATCAATTAATTTATAATTATTCATTTCTCAAACTTCAAACTCTTTAATAAAGATTATGAAATATTATTAAATATATTTTGGATATTGGATGAAAGAAAATTAGAAAAAAGATACAATCATATCGGTTAGAGATAATGATAAACAACTAATGAATTTTTTTTAATTTATTTAAAATACTCAAATTTATAAGAATTTGACATTTTGGCCAAAATTACACAGTTAGAATCAAAATTGCACAATTGGACAAGTACAAAATTGTACTATATATAATAGTATACAAATGAAGTAGAAGAAAATCTTAACTACCTGAAAATCTTTTATATTATCCCATTAATATACGTAATCTTAAAAACATAATATTAAATTTTTTATTCAATAAGATTTTAAATCACATGCCAGAAGTTGATTAGATGCTATCTTATTAGACTACAATATGCAAGTTTATTAATTAGAATACCTCAATAAAAATTAAAAGATTTTATCAGTTATTAATAATTTATCTAGTGGTTAATCAAGAAAATAGATTATATGTGAATTTAAATTAAGTTGTTCCTTATCTAAATAAATTTTGAATTTTCTTAGATAAAGATGAGTAATTAGCAACCAAAGGGAATTTTTATTTTTTTTTACTAAAAAAAACACAAAATTCTGAAAATTCAAAATTTGGTTAAAATTGTACAATTGTGTTTCCCATATTGTTGTGCTATATATAATAGTAAAGACAAATAAATAGATAATATCAAATTATTTATTTTATTTATTGATAAATATTATGATAACAATTAAAGTAATTAGTTATATTTAAATTAACTTTGATATATTTAAAAATATAATATTCATATTTTTCAAATAAATTAATAAAGGGTAGGATTAAAATGATTTCTAAGGATAGATAAGTGGAAGAGGGTAAGAATTTGAGGCATGTGTTAATTTTACTGAAAAAGTATTTCATATGCTTTGATCAATTCTTATCAATTGAACTAATGGGCTTACCAAAGTTCAAAAATCGTACAATGGCCCATTTTGAGCTATTCGAACTAAATTTCGTTGCATTGTATATTATACAACTATAATATAGCTCCCCCACTCAGAATAGCACCTAAGCCGAGGCGCCAAACAGTTCAATCTTAAATTGAACCTACAATTCAATCAATATGCTCATAACACTCAATCTTAATTTACCAAAAGCAACGGAAATTTCAAACTTAATTGACTCGTCAAATCATTAAGAAAATATCATGATTCAACTTCTTATATCTAGCCATATTTACATGCCTTAAGTCATCAGTATCAACATGACATTATCACAACATCTCAAGTACAAGCTAAATATTCAAATGATTCCATATATACACATTGAAACAATTGTTCTTATTACAAAGGATAATTTTCCTCCAGTTCAAGCCAAAAGTCCACATCCATCACGTAACCCTGTCTGAGAAAATCAATGAAATAAGAGGGGGTTAAGTCCAAAGGACTTAGTGAGGGATAATCATAATAGCAACTATAAGGATCTGTCGAGGAATAATCAACTTAACAGATTATCATTAGTCAATCAAACAAGAGCATATCAAGCGATTACAGGCAGAGTACAATCAGACAAAACAAATCAGACTACAG
Source organism: Jacaranda mimosifolia (assembly GCA_018894105.1). Lineage (NCBI taxonomy): Eukaryota > Viridiplantae > Streptophyta > Magnoliopsida > Lamiales > Bignoniaceae > Jacaranda > Jacaranda mimosifolia. The sequence continues at coordinate 13,824,563 of CM032124.1, forward strand.
GCAGACCGGATACAAACAGACAGACAGATCAGATTAGACGATTAGAATACAATCGAGCAAAACAAACATTTTCAAATTTCAAGATTATTAGTAGGAACTAGCTTAGGAGTTGTGGTTGTAGGCTTGAATGGCCCGAGATCATCTCAACTGGATCAATTCAGGATGAATGGTCCATCTCAATCGAATCAATTCGGGAGGAAATGCAGATGGCTCACCGGCCTAGACAGCAACCTGATCTAGACCAAGAAACTTTTGCAACCTTATTGCTCCATGAGTAGAATACGAGCAATTAGAATACAGTCAGAAAACAAAACAGAACATGTCAATTAGATTTCCTTATCTCACGAGTTTTGAGCTTTCGGCTTATCCCATGCACCTAGCAAGGATTAATGTCCCCGGGCTTACGGCTTATCCCAGGCACACAATCGGGATTAACATCCCCATTACTTAATCACGAATTCAGGGCTTACGGCTTATCCCATGCTCACACTACAGGGATTAACATCCCGAAATAATAGTACAAATAGATAAGATACAGTCAAATAACTAATCAAACAGATAACAGTACAAATAGTTCAAAACGGAACAGAAATGCCGACAAGGTAGAACGACAGCAGTAAACAGTCCAGATAAGCCAACATGGCCAATTAAAAGCTGTAACAGATAATGGATATGCCAGTAAGGCAAAAGATAACAGAACAGGACAGAACAGATAATAGACAGTAACAGATAACATAACGGTACAGATAACAGATAGGAGTTATGGGCTCAAGAACAGACAGGATTAGAAATCAGTAACAGACAATAACCCACACAGGGGTGTACAATTCAGATAATAGATATCAATCAAAATTTCAACAAATCTCAAATTTCAACAAAACAGAATATAGATCAGAAATAGAAACCTTCACAGGGGTCATTCCACAAGAACAGATAAGTGTAATCGAGGCCAAAATAGCATACCTTCACCTTTGTAGTTCTCAAATATAGCAACCACAGTCAGCAATCCTACTAATCGGCAAGACCCACTTCGTCATCACCTAAACAAAAGGGTATTTCCATAGTCAAGTTCCTATTCATCTCTAATAGCCTTCTAGAATTGCATCATAAGCATTCTAACATTACTAACTTATTGATCAACACGATTATATAGATTCAATAGGTAGTATCTTCACAAAGTACCTCAATAAATCAACTATTCTAGAATTAGCCACGATGGACTATATCGGTTCCAAAATAGCATAATATCTCGTTCTTAATTACACAATAAACTTATAACGTCGTCCCAAATTGATAACAATATTAGTCCAAATAAATAGCATAATATTATGAACTATGCATTTCCATAAATTCCAGTCAAGGTTGAAAATTTTGGCCGGTGCTTAAAAATAATAATAGCTTTTGATGATCATAATTACTAATCATGTTTGATATCAACAAAACAACAATTAAATTCAATTATATTAATATTTAGCCTAATTTAAAATAATAACTTTTTTAAAAAGCTCTCAAGTGAAATCAGTAAAGAAAATGGGTCCAAAAAAAAAAAAAAAAAAAAAAAAGATGTATAAACATATTTCAATTGCATAGAAAGTGGTAATTTGATCAATTCCTTACGTTATATTGATAATAATCACAATAGTGTGAACTTAGAATTTTTTTCCTATTATATGTTTTGAAAAGGAAGAAATGGTTTTATTGAATCATTTGAAATAATGTTTTCCCAATTTCAAGAAAGAAAATTTGTTATTTGGCAAACATTTGATATTTATATGTTGAATAAAGTAATAACATTATGTTGAAAAAAATAAAACATTGAGGATCTCCAAGTTCAGAAAATACTAAATATTTAACTTTTTTTCTTTCAAAAGCTCTACTATGGCATCTCTAATTTTTGAAAAGAAAAATAAAGATGTTTAAATATTAAAGATAGATCAATATATATTCATTTCAAAGCTCAACTAGTCCAATAAGTTCTCATGAGAAAATTTATTCCGATCTATTAATTTTTGTTATGCTTTTTAATTATAATGCAATTCTATTATCTTTTGTATTTTACAGAAGTATTTATGTATCATTTCCTAACATGGGTTTATAAATAGAGATATATAAGATATAGAAATATTCCGCATTAAATACTTGAGTTAATGTACTGTATTATTGTTGTTTCAATAGATAGTTTTTGGCATCAATTAAATAATGCTTATAGAAAATGATAGTATTTTGTTAAATGAATGCAAATAATTATAATATTTTATTTGTACATATTCAACAAATTAATTGTACATTTGTAAGTCTTTTTGTTTAATTTAATTCAATGAATGCACTATTCGTCGCATGGGATTTATGCTTGCACTAATAAAATGGAGAAAAAAAAAGCAAATTACACAATTAATTGAAAACAAAATAGAGTATAGAGTTAGTTGTAAAGCATACAAAGAAAATGGTAAAGATATATACAACAATAAACAGATAGCAACAGAGATAAGTGAAAATCGATGAAAATATAGGGATATTAAAATAAAAGAAGAGGAATTTCTTGGAGGAGCTGAGAATTAGATTATATATTTCCGTATATCTTTTTGTTGGTTCTTATTTAGCACAACTTTTAGATTTTATCTTATTCCTCAATAATATTTTTTGATTCAATATGTGGAATAAAAATTTTCGATCCAGTATGAGGCGGAGAAGAATACAATAGGGTTTATTGATAGTTGAAATGGAAGGAATATATGACACTTTTTTCATGCTCTTGCCTGAGGGTGATATATATTTGGCCGTCAATATGATATTTTTTTTCTCATTTTTTCAATTTTTATTTTTTCAATGAGGAATTACAATACAAAGAAATAAATAAAAGCTGGATAGATTAGTTAAGGAATGTCATTGTCAAAGATTGAAACGCATGGGGTTGCTGGTCAAAAGAAAAAAGGCTGGAGGATGAGATCACATTTAATCAGTGATTTGAAAACCAAACCCGACCGGCGATCGGTGGTGGTCAAAATCGATCAAAACCGGTTCAATCGGTTCACTTTTTTTTTTTTTTTTTTTTTAATTTTTTTAAAAAAAGTAAAAAAAGAAAAAAGATATTATGAGTTGAAAATGATGATTCAAAATTTTGGACATGTAATTTTTTGAAATATGAATTTATTTTCTTGAAATTTAATAAAGTGGTAGTTATATGTGAATATTTATGTTTAATTTATTATTTTATTTTGCTTAATTTCTCTTAAATTATGTTGAATATTTAGCGTAAAAGAATTTATTTTTACTTGAAGTTGAAGTATGAAACGAATAATTACTTAAATTGATGTGAAACATTATTTTTTATTTATTTATAATTGACTAATTGTGAAATAGTATTATTTTCTAAAAAACTTACTTAAAAATAAGCGAGTTGAATTTTTTTTTTCAAATAATATTCTTTCTATATCAATTGAAAGTTTTATTTTTTGGTAATATTAGAATATTATATATATTTATAAAATTAAATATAATTATTCTGTCATTATTGCATCATACCGGTTCGACCAGTGGTCGAACTGATCTAGTTGAACCAATAACCAGTAAGGTCACCAATTCATTGTTCGATCCGATTTTGAAAACATTGCATTTAATCCAAGTATAAGATATATCCTATTTAAACAATTAAATGTTGAGAAATGGATTTAAAATTATGAGAAAGCGTAATGTCTTGGCTATATGGAGAAAGTTGGCTAGGAAATTTGTGTTTGCTGGTGGTTTGATATCTTTAATTTCTTTTAAATTTTTGCACCCTCAAAGTAAAATCCTTACAAACCGATTGAAAATTAACTGATAAGAAATAATGATACAAATATCAAGAAAACTTCGTAGTCACCGCGCATATATTACTTTTATTTTATAAACATTAATTCTTTTGTTATACTTATTGTCTATGATAACACTTATGCGCAAATCTTGATTTAAATTTTTATTTCAGGCGTTACAGTAAAAATTTTATGGTATGTGATTTTTTGAATCGTATAATAATTGAAATATATATGTACATATAAAATAATAATTAAAATATTTGAATATAAAAAAAATTACTTGGTGTAATAATTTAAAATCTTTAATACTTATTAACAATATTATGGAGAAAAAAATTATAATTTTTGGAGGAAATGTTTGATTTACTTTGGAAGAAAAAACTTAATTGCGAAAAACAAGGAGAATAAGGAAACAAATCCCAAGTCTTTTAGCATCTATAAAACAGCTCATCTTAAGGTATGAACAATGGGGATGTAGCTCAGATGGTAGAGCGCTCGCTTAGCATGCGAGAGGTACGGGGATCGATACCCCGCATCTCCATTTTCCTATGCGGCCCTAAGCTTTTGGGCCTTTTCGGGCTGTAACACACTTGGAATTGCCAGTTCAGTTTCTTTTGGGCCTTTGTAATCTTTTGTTTAATCTGTCTTGGGCTTTAAACAAATTAGGTTGGGGTTGCGTTATTAAGTAATTTTTATTTGTTTTTCATGTGGTATTTTTGTACATTAAGAAGCTCCTAACCCCACAAACAACACCCCCCCCCCCCCACCCACCAAAAATCCCCAAAAATAAATACATATATAAATAAATAAACAATTGACTCAAAAAAAGATTGGGACATAGCTTAATTTTATACCCAAAGAATTTTTTTAACAAAGTTTCAACATTTTTTAAACCCATTGATGAAAGTCCACAAACATATATATATATATATATATATAAACCTTTCTTTTTTCAACAAAATGGTGCTAAAGTGTCTTCACGATAATTACATATTTGAAATAAATTCATTCCTAAGTGTAAAGAAAAGCGAAAGACACACTGCTTCGCAAGAGGGCCTATATTACAACAATGTTAGGTTGAAACCATTTGACAATTTCATAGTTAATTTTTTTTTTTTAATTTCTATTAATACATATTAAATAAATTTTAATTATTATAAATTATTTTCATTAATCATTTTTAGTTGCAATCCTTAGAGTGATGTTTAGATCTTGAATTTTAATGACAACAATATAAAAAGATAAATATTTAATATATAAGGAATAAATCATACCATTTGAAGTTAAAAAATTCTTTCTCGAAGAGTTGTATTCACCCAAATTACAAATCCAAACATAACATTATTAATTTTTAATTATTTTAATAATTAAGCTGAATTTCATAGAAATTTCGGGGCAGCTGTTTTACCCTTGGATTCCCTTTCCGTTTCGACACGGAAAAATGATTTTTCCGTCGCGTATTTGACTCTTTGTAGAGTTCTGTTTCCAGTGAATTCATTTTTCCATTGGATTTCCACTAATCAAAACGTTGGTTTCTCTTATCTGGGCCTCAAAAAATAAAAAATAAAATAAAATAAATAAATAAAAGAAACCTACGCTGGCTGAGAAATTCGAATTTCGATGTTATCCTTGTTTACCACCTGGGACTTCTTCTTGTCATTAATATTAAGTTGATAAAATAAAAATTATTATCGTTTAATCATTAACGATAAAATAAATACCATTATCATTATACATATTCTTAATAATAATTTTCACATTATTACTTAACTTCTTCGGTGCTAAATATTATATTTTTTTTAAACAGAAATTACTTTGGATAAATAGAGTTGATTTAAGCTACTCTATCAACTAGGAACTCTTGTGCATATCCGGTTGCCCAGTAAGATATAACTTCCACAACCAGAAGAATTCCAACACACATTGTACTCTTCACCTCAGTAAAATTAAATATAATTTTTCATATTTGTTTACCACTAGTGCAATTTTCTTCTTTCCCAATTTCTTCCCAAATCACAACAAATGGAAGCTTCATCTTTATTATTTCTTGTGTTTATTCCTTCTTTACTGGTGCTAATTACAAGAGCTGATCCCTCAGTCTTTGATGTTTTGGATTATGGTGCAGTTGGTGATGGACAAACTGATGATACCAATGTGAGATGTAATTAAAAAAAAAAAAAAAACTATAGTGTTGTAGAAATTATAAGGTTTTTGAGACTATAATTAACTTGTTTTTTTTTTATTAGGCATTTGTGAGAGCATGGAAAGAAACTTGTGCATCATCTTCTCCTGCAGTAATGGAAGTTCCTCCAGACAAGACATTCTTGATCCGCCCGCTGCGGTTCAATGGCCCTTGCAACTCAGAGAGTGTTACTGTGGAGGTCTGCACTTTAATTTGTTTAGTACTTATGACAGTTCTGATTCTCTTGTATATGTTTCTTGGATTTCGATTGTCTGATTCTTTTTTCTTTTTCTTTTTTTTTTTTCGGTTGGTTGCTGCTGCAGATAGATGGAAATTTGGTTGCACCTAAGGATCCCTCAAACTGGGAATGTGAAAACCAAGCCTGTCATCAGTGGATCCATTTTCACAAAGTTGATGGCCTTATAGTGCGTGGACATGGCAGCATTGATGGCCGAGGAAAGAAATGGTGGTATGCAGATGTAAGGAAAAAAACAAAAAAAAACATTTGAAATTAAGTTAGAGAATTAGCATGTTAAAACTATCCTTTTTTAGGGCCATTTCACTGTCAAAGAATCTATGTGCATTTATTGAAATTTTTTTAATATTTAAGTAAGTAGATCATAATCTAATTTTAGGATGTACTCAAATTTGGAAGCAATTCTTGTATCCATTGAGCCGCTTGCTGGCCTGAGGCGTGACACCTTTCATTTGTTTTATATAAGGTTTATCTATTATGTTGTGGAGATTTCTCATTTCGAGTTTCTAATATGATTTTCTTTTTGTCTTTCTTACGTACTCAGCACCTGAACAGACCAACTGTAAGTCTCAATTCTTAACTGAAATCTTCCCTTTCCATAATTATGACTTATGAGGTCTGTTCATTTACTCCTCAAGAAAGGGAAAATTAAGAGTTTACAATCAACTGAACTGGCTGCAGGCTTTGGAGATCTCGGATTCTGACAGTGTTTATTTGGGGGGTGGTCTGCAATTTAAGGACAGTCCTAGGATGCATGTTGTCCTTAATGGATTACAAACCCTTTCCGTCTCAAACATAACCATAGATGCTCCAGAAGAGAGTCCAAACACTGATGGCATTCATGTTACAGGGTGCAATAACGTTTTAATTGATCATTCCCAAATTGGGACCGGTACGAATTAAATATTCTTGGACAAATTTTTCTTTTTTTTTTTTTTTTTTTTCTTAGATTGTCATTGACAACTTTACAATGTATGAATTAATGTAGGCGACGATTGCATTTCAATAGTTGATGGCTCGTCCTTTGTCACAATTAGCAACATAATATGTGGACCTGGACATGGTATAAGGTTGGACTCATTTTCTCTATTTTCTTTACCTTTTGTTCCACATGCGAACATCTATCTTATAATTAGATGAAGCGAAGAAACTAGAGTCTTTCTTGGTTTTAATGCAGTATTGGGAGTTTAGGCAAGAATGGAGCAAATGACAAAGTTGAATATGTTAGGGTGAATGATGCTGTATTCATAGGATCTAAAAATGGAGCCAGAATAAAGACATGGCAGGTAAAATCTGTTTCTATGCTTTAGCCAAGTAGCCGTGGCTGCTAATCTTTTGAGTCGATTGATGAATCACTATCAGAAAATTAGGTATATCTTATGAAAAAATTGCTAAACAATTAATTTGGTAATTTTAGCTACAAATTTTCGTAGCAAATATAATATTTTTTTAAATTACATGCAACAAAAATTATTAATTATTAACCCATAGTCTTGTACAAATGTTCAAAGCTACTGCAATAGATTTATTATGCTTTTTTTTTTCCAAGAAAAATTGATATATATATATATATATATATGCACACACACACATAAAGAATAATCATCAGTTGTAAATTGATCGTAGTGCATGAGATTAATTATGAGAACATCTACTTTGAATTTAACTACAACAATTTTGTATATAAAGCAACGAATTTATAGCATGAGCTATAGTTTGTCCGTAACTAATGCCCTAATATTTTGTAGTGAATCTCTAACGTCTCTTTAATTTGTCTGCTTGTAGGGAGGAAGAGGCTATGCTAGACACATTGTGTATGAAAGAATGTTGTTCCACGACACGAATAATCCAATAATCATCGATCAATTCTATTGTGATCATCAGCAATGCACAACCAGCGTTAGTTCTCTGCCTCTCTATAAACAAGAATCATCCTTAGTAATTTCCACAAGATAGAAAGAACTCGGACAAGAGTACTAATTCAATTTTCCTTGTATCATTTTGTTTTTGCAGGAATCAGCAGTGAAGATCAACAATGTGACTTACAGACAAATACTAGGAACTTCGAGGAAGAAGACTGCTGTAAAATTGAAGTGCAGTGAGTCGGTTCCATGCAGCGATATCGTTATTGAAGACATGCACATTGTCGGAAGGGATGCAGAGGATGCGACGTATGAGTGCAGCAATGCATATGGAAGAGCTCAAGGAGAGAAGGTTCCCCAACTATCTTGCTTGGATTTGATTAATTAGGTTAATATTATCAAATGGATCTATATACCATTCTTTTTTAATTGTTCTTTCTTCTGTAAATTCTTTTCTACTTTACAAAATTTTAAAATTTCTTGCATTTCCTTTAACCACATTAATTTCTTGCATAAATTACATAAGTGACTTAGAGTCTGGATGCTAAAGAGTTTTTGCTAACTGTCTTTCAACTGAAATTTATTTTGAGTGTTTAGAAGCGATGTTTTTGGTTTTAATTTTTTTATAGTTAAATAAAAATTAAAAGTAAATGTAAATTCTGAGATGACTTTTGCAGTTTTTTATGTTTTTGCTTTTACTTTTTCTATAGTTAAGTAAATAAAAATAAAAAATTAATTAAATTAAATTCTGATCAAGTTTTTAGTATTGTGGTAAGTAGTTGAAAGTTGTGTTCCATATTTTTATTCTTGAATAATATTTCATAACTCCAAAATACTTTCAAATTTGTATCCAACACTTGATAGGGATATTAGTCATCATTTTATCAAATAGTAAATGTTCAGTCATTTTTTTCCCATAGCACTCTACTTTTTACTTTTCACATCATTTTAATTTTTACACTCTCACTCACAATTTCTCACTCATAATTTTTACCTTCATATGATATATTCAAAAGAAAGGATAGCATTTTCATTAACTATTTTTAGATTTTCAAAAAAAAATTCTTGATTGAAATAAACTATATTCTTTATGTATCTCTAATATCAAGAATATCATAAAAATAATTGTATTTTTACCAAGAAACAATTGCATTTTATTTATATATTTTGAAATTTTTGATTTTTTTAAAATTTTGGTTGGATTAAAAGCTCTTAATTTATCTATAATATCAAGAGTATTAGAAAATTCTTGTTTTTTAACCCAAAAAAAAAAGAAAAAGAAAATTCCATTTCATTTAAATATTTTTAGACTTTTTTAACCATTTTTTTATTAAAATAAATCAATTCTTCTTTATCAATAATGTAGTGTCCCACTCAGGGTAATCCCTAAGAAGAGGTGCCACAAGTCCAAACTTAAATCATAACATATGAGATAACTGAAAAGCTCAAAATTCAACAAGTCTCGTAAGGTAGCAGCATACTTCTAACTTAAAAGAACACAACAAGGAGTGCATTATATACATACCAAAAGTCTTCCAATTGACATTCAAACATAACATCTGTTCTCAAGTCTTAGAGCCTGACTATGTGAAGTTTATATGTACATACAAAACACCTAATCTATTACAAAACAGTCTCTTCGGGCCAAGCCATAAGCCCTCAATCTTCATTCGGTCCTATCTGGAAAGAGAATAACGGATAGCAAAAAGGGTAAGTCCTAATTAAAAACTTAGTGAGGGAAATACGACAAACAATCAAGGAAGACTGTTGGAGGAGCAGTAATTCAACAGATGTGTCAACAAGCAACACATCACAATTAGAAACATGATTATACCAGAACAAAAATAATATCAAAAGTCAGCTAATGAAAATATCTCCGTCCTTATTGCTCCTTGAATGGAGTACAAACAGAATTAAACGGATCCCAAAGCATAATATGCATAACAAATTCTCCTTATTCCTCCATTGGGCATAACAGCTTGTCCTATGCACACAGCAGATACTAACATCCCGTAAATTATTTCGAGAGTTTTGGGCATAACAGCTTGTCCCATGCACACCGCAAGGACTAAAATCCCATAAATTATTCCGAGAGTTCTAGGCATAGCAACTTGTCCAATGCACATAACAAGGACTAACATCCCGTCATGCACACAACAAAGGCCAACGTCCTGTAAATTATTCCAAGAGTTCCGGGCATAACAGCTTGTCCCATGCATATAGAAAGGACTAACATCCCGTAAATTATTCCCACATGACAAAATAAAATATAAACAAATGCTAGCAAGGCCATACCACAATATGCAGGACGATTTCCAACAAAAGTGCAAAAAAGGCATGATTTGGTTAGCAAGACCCAAAATTAATATAATAAAGAGAAAGCCAGCAAGGTTGGAAGGTATAAGAGACAATAACAGACAAGACAATAAGGTTATGGACATCAGAATAAGTGCAATCAATTTCAATAGATAAGCAATGTATACCCTAATAGATAGGACAACAATAGTTCTGGATATCAGAACAAGTGCAATTAAATACTAACGAATAAACAAACAGAAAATAGCGCCAAAATGAGTACAATCAATTTCAATAAATAAGCACAAGGAATTCAGATAATCAAGGAGTTTGAACAATCAAGGAACATTCACTTCCAAAAAAAAAAAGTTAGGCAAACCCTCACCTTAACGGCCACAGAAATGGTATTCCGATCTACTGTCCTATGGGGTCCAGCTCCTCGACACCTAACCAAAAGAACAGACTTATCGTCAAAACACTTGTTTTGACCTTATAACAATAATTAAACTGATAATATCCTACTATCAGTTGTTTTACAGTTAATACAATATTTTAAGGTTCGGTTCTGAGATTATCGAAAGCTGACATGCTTAATTGCTATTAGTACCATAATACTTATGAGTATCATATTCACTCCAATTAATGAATCAATTCAAATTCTTATTTATAATTATCCTTGCAACGTTACACAAATGTCAGACATATAGTTACACTGATTAATTTAATTAATAATAATTATGTCCTATTTACCAATCTGGGCCCACTAACACTATACACAACTTACATATCCACACATTTCAGCTTGACGTCATAAATCTTATCCTAATAGTCCATAATTACAATTCGGTGCGATTAACTTAACTCAACGTTCGTAATTATCTTAACATTCTAATTAAGCTCAATCAGGAGACACTTAATTGTTTAATTAGAATTTTACCCAAAATCTCGAACTTAATGCTCTGAGTCCATAATAAATAAATTTAGCTTATCCATATGAATTTTACATGTTTTCCTAATATCAAGCAATCTTCGTAACATTACATGATATAGATTCCTCAATTACATCAACTAAATCAATTTAATGATAATTAGCTTTAAATTTACGATCTGAGTCCACATATACTTTCAATCAAATTCCTATCCGATCCTTTTAGTCTATAATCACAATTCATGGTCCAATTTACTTAAATTTACAAGGAAAATCAGCTTTATAATTTAATCAAACCATATCAAGAATCATTGAATCGATTTAAATAGATTTTTATCAAATTGACCAAGTTTGAGGTCAATTCACTACGCGGTAGTAAGCTGCATGCACCTGAATCATCATCCTGAAAAAAATTGGTGGCCGACCACCAGTTCACCATTGTTGGAGTTGGAAGTTGGTTGCTCTAAAATGTGCACCTTGCTGCGCTGATTAAAAGCCCCTAAGCAACTTTCCATTTGGATGCTGTTTGGATGGTCAATTTGCCGAAAAATAGCAAATGACCACCAAGTTCCTCTACCACCGCCACCGCCGCACCATTTTTCTTCAATTACTACTTCGTCTATTATCGGTTCCTCAAATTGAAGACATTGGGCCGAGCCCATCAAAACCCATTCCCTGTTTACGAGTTTCAAACACCGAAACTAAGCAATCCATTACTACAGCCATGAAGCTCCATTCAAAGCTTAATTCCCAGTGATTCGCCAGCTGTTTCACATCGAGCTTGGTACTGCTATGTTCCTTGCATCAAGAGAAAGGTGATGGTTGGTTGGGTTCGATGTTTCACCAACACCGGCGAGAGAGGGTAAGTGGAGGATTGACGGGTCATGCATGTGAAAATTAGATTAAGTTGAGGTCCTTCCTTTTATATTTTTAATTTTTTTAAAATTTCAATTTGACCCTCAGCAGTTCTCTTCAGATCTCAGTTTAGTCCGTTGGTTTATTCAGTGCCTCACAGTGGCCCCAAAACTTTATTTCAGTTTGCAATTGAGCCCTAGAAATGTCTAGTCGAGTATACAAGACCTCTCCGACCTCTGGCCTAGCTAGCATCAAAGGTGTTAACAACTATTGTTTTAATTCGACCAAGGCCTGATCACATTGCTCCATCTACTAGAACTTCCGCGACATTCTTGAGGATTTTGAAGAACAGTAAGCTTTTTGTCTGTTAGTCGAGCAATGAATCGACCCAGAGCTATGATCCTTCTGACCAGACGTTGCACATCTCTAACTGTTCGAAAGGGTGAGATGTCTAAACTTGCTTGCATCTTTTGTCAGATTGCTTCTATACCCCATAACTAACTATATATTACAAGAATTTTCCCCTTCTCACCCCAAATGTGCATTTGTTGGGATTAAGCTTCATATAAAGTGATCTCAGTATTGAAAATGTATGACTGAGGTTGGCTAAGTGGTTTTGCTCTTTTTCTGTTTTAACAATCATGTCTTCAACGTAGACCTCTATGGTCTTTCCAATCTTATTTTTGAACATAAAATTTACAAGCCTTTGATAGGTTGCACCTACATTCTTGAGCCTGAAAGGCATGACCAAAAAACAGTATAAATCATATGGGACCATAAAAGAGGTCTTAATACTATCTTCGGGGGGCCATAAAAATTTGATAATAACATTGGAATGCATAAATCATACTCAAAAGATCACACAACCAGTAGTAGAATCAACTAATAAATCTATGCAAGGCAGCAGGTAAGGGTCTTTAGGACAAACTTTATTCAAACCTGTAAAGTCATTACACATTCTCCATTTTTCCTTATTCTTAGGGACAAGAACTACATTACCAAGCCAACTGGGATATTGAATTTCTATAATGTAGCTTGCCTCTAAAAGCATGTTGGCCTCTTCCTCGATGATCTGGCATCTTTTAGCATTGAAGGTCCTAGTCTTCTGCTTGATTGGCTTGAATGAAGGGTCTACATTTAGGTAGTGGACGACAATGTTGGGTTCAATTCCCTAGAGGTCAGTAGCTCTCTAGGCAAAAACATCAATGTTCTTTATGAGGAAATCGACCATTAAACATTCCATGTTGCTTCCCAAATCTGTCCCAATCCTTGTGATCTTGTCGGGATTCCCAAGCTTGAGCTCTATAGTCTTGAACTCCTTGATCGGTTCGACCCTAGTCTTATCCAACTTCTTCTTCTTACTCTGCTATCCTTCTTTGGGTTCTGTTACTGAGACGTCCCCCAAAAGTTTTAGTTTTTGTTGAGTTTTCTGCCCACTTGCCTCGACCGAGATGGTTTAGCATTGCCAAGCTTTCTTCATATTACAAAGCAGTTCACCAGTCCCAGCAACTGTTGGAAACTTGACTTTTATATGGTAGGTCAAGATAATGGCCTTGAAGTCATTTAGTGTTGATTGTCCAATTATGGCATTATAAGCAAAAGGTGTATCAACCACCAGATAGTTGACCATGAGCGTCCTTCGTTAGGGTGCTTCACCAAATGAGGTACGCAGGTTTATGGATCTTTCAAAAATGATCTCGGATCCCCAAACCCAACTAGAAGGGTGCGCACTGGCTCAAATTTAAGCTTTTTCATATTCATCCTCTTCAATGTTGACAAGAAAATTATGTTCGTGGAGTTGCCATTGTCGACCAGAACCCTTCTGACCTCAAAGTTAGTGATTTCAACTAACATAACAAGGGGCAATCTAGCTTGTTGTCGGCTTCTTGACTCTCGATGTGTGAGAGGTCAAAGTTAGAAAAAGAGATGGGTTTTACACTGCTGGAGAGTTGGAAAACTGTTTCGAATGAGAAAGATTTAGCTGATTCCAACTCCTCTGGTTCTGTCTTCTAGCTAACTTGGAGTCTCCTCTCATCGGGCCTCCAAAAATAGTATCGATCACGCCCTTGAGGGGTGGGTACAGATCATTGGCTGGCTTCTTTCCCTTATCCTCTTTCCTTAAGCTAACCGACCATTCTTTATGGGGAGTCTAGTCGGTTTGACCCATCTCTTGTCTGGCCTTCTCATCGATAAATTTTTTCTGATGTCCTTGTCGAATAAGCCTTTCGATCTCATCGTACAAATTGAAGCAATCTTCTATGTCATGCCCTTTTTGTTGTGGAAGTGACAGTATTTTTTTGATCTCTTTAAGGTTTCAATTTCAATCAACTTTCTGGGCTTTTTGAGGAGGTTATCATGCTGAATGGAAAACAACACCTCCTTCTTGGCAGTGTTCAGTGAGGTATAGTTGTGAAATCTTTTGATAGGAGATCGATGATCATCTTTGTGTTGTATGTCGTCTTTCTCCTTAGCATTGTTCTTGTCATTGTTTAGGTTGCCATATTTCAGTTTGTTCATATCCTCCTCGGTCATGTATCTCTCAGCGAGGTCAAGTAACTCTTCCATTATCCTTAATCTTTCTCTGACCAGTCATTGGCGCACTCCTTATGTTGAAGACCTAGGAACAACACATTAATCAGAAATTCTAGTTAGGGACTGTCAATTTTCAACACCTCTGAGTTAAACCTGGTGAAAAAAATCTCGAAGAGACTCTCCCTCGTTCTGTTTAACTGTATGCAAATGAGTGTGGGGGAGTTTTGTTTTCCTTCAGTTGGCAAATTGATGGAGGAACTTGTCGCAGAGCTAGTCATATGAGTAAATCGATACTGGCTCCAACTAAACAAACTAGTCGAGTGCAATACCCTGAAATATGGCGACCAGCATTTTTGCGTAGATGTACTCATTATATATGTAGAGTTGCATTACGTGCTCGAACTAGAGCAAATGCTCGTTAGGGTATGAGCCATCGTATCTGAGCAGATTGGTCGGAACCTTGGCGACGATGGCTATGCACTCATGGATTATCTCTTGGACAAACCGTGACTCTCGCTCGTGGTGAAGTCAGGGTGCGCTATCATATTGAGGGTTCCTTTCTATGTTTCTCCTAGAAATCTCCTCGAGTTGTCTGTTTAGCTGTTGCACTTGATGTAACACTGCTTCTATTCTTCTCGATCAGCTTGGGATAGATTTCTGTTCGTTTGAGGTCTTTGTCGCTCGACACTATCACGCTGCTAAGCTCGAACGGGTAAAGCGAAGTGATCTACAGAATCAACCATTTCTTCCCAAAGGTTTGGCTGGGTTTCTTCCTGTGGAAACCAACTTGGGCTATCCTGAAGTCGGATGGGTGGGCGTTTTATCTCTGGTCTACCCTTGTCTTCCCTTAGGGCCCTGGGGGCCTCTCCTCATGCTGTGAAGATTGAGGGGTGGCATTGGCGGTAGGCTCGGGCTAGTTGTTGTGCTTGTTGAGGGCAACTGATAATTGGGCTGAAATTTGGGCTGATATCTGCTCACTGTTCAACTGCATAAGCTGAAGTATAGTCAAAGTTACCGCTTGTTCAGGCTGGGAACTGGGTCCAGCCACATCTTGTTCTTGCTGGGGTCGAGGAGAAGGGGTTGGGGACCTTTTGTTCTCCTCTATCTCTAAAACGGCTCGTCTTGTGTTTACTATTTTTGCAGTTACGGACTCTAGAACCCATAGAAGGCGCCAAATGATGATGGTAAGAACTATTTGCTAGTATTCTGGGCTTTGATCCAATGCAATCGACCAGAAGGGAGATCGAAAAAAGAGTATTTTGTGGAGTCAGTCGAGTCCTGCAACGAACAACACACGTTAGGCTAGCTAAGGTGCCCTCAACTAAGGCACTCCGACACTCAAGTCAGTACTTAATCGACCAAAAGATAAAGCGGTAGAGTGAGGGCTTTAAGCAATAATGAGCACACCCTGCTAAATAATGGCAATAGGTATTTATAGGCTCTCTTGGGTGGTTCATATGTCAATGATGACCCCACTTCTGTAGAGAGGGTCTTTGTCTTTAGTTGAGGACCTTGAGGTCTTTTCCCTTCTATATACTATTCCAAATGGCGTCTCCTCCTACTCTTCAGGACATGATGGTACGGAGGAAGTGAGCACCACTCTAGGTTCTGCAGCATGGTGGTACAGGAGATGATACCCATCATTAATATAGAGGCACAACGCCTACCAGAGCATTTAATCCGGCAGAGAAATGGTAGTGGTGCATTCAATGAGTCTGTGATTGGTGGCGCGGAACTGCTTTTACGCCGCTCAAATCGACCTCCTAGGGTCGAAATGTTTCCTCATCTGTCAGTCATCTGTGCATACTCTAGTCGAGGTGATTGAACTTTGTTGGATTTTAGTGTCTCTCCGATTGAGGGTTGAATGGTCATTCTCATGCTAATCGACCATATTCTGGTCGAGCAGATAAGGTGTCGATATTCTTGCTAGTGAAATGGTCCAACGAGGACTTGGGGCCTGGTTGATCACCTTATCGATCGTTGGTGGATTGGGCCTAATAGCCAATTGAGATATTTTACATCGTGTTGTCTACTTGGTCGACTGTTAGTGGGATGGGCCCGTTGGACTATTCCATATCAATATTTAACAATAATTTCTTAGGCCTTATTTATTTGGGCAGATTTGCTTGGATGAAGACATATATCCACTATAGTCCATTTCATACTTTGTTAGATGTGGGTCTAGTATGAAATTCATGACCCACATCTATTTGGACAAATTGGTGAATGTGCAATCCAACCAATTTGAAGGGATGCAGACATCCTAAATCTTAACCATGGAGGGATGAGAAATGATCATGTCTGTACACAAGCGTTAATTACATTTTTTTATTCCTTTTTCTTTTTTTATAAAGGATTTTTTAGTAATATTTTGTATCATCCCAAATATTTAATCCATCTAAGTAAACAATCAACTTAATTATTCCATTTCATCATTCATCTTATCTTACATAGTAAATATAATATAAAAAATATAAAATAATCACATTCTTAATTTCATTTTTCATTCCATCCTATCATTTTACATCCTATTTACAAAAGTAAATGAGGCCTTAATATATTATACCTACAGAACTCTTTTGCTTGAACATATGGGATTATACATGATTTATAATTAATTGAGTAATATAATAGCTATGGACTCATATTCATGGCTTAATACATAATTTCCTGTTTCCTTCGAAGTTTTCTAAAACATAATACCCCACATCTATTGCAGTCGCAGAGTTTGGTTAGTCCGATTATTTAACTGGATTATTCACGATTAGCATTCCTTAGAAAGAAATAAGCTTTTTCGATTGAAAAATAATGATTTTTTATTTTGAGAATAACATAATAAAATACTGAATTGGCATAATTGTGTATGGCCAAAATCTAGATTTTACTTCTTACACAGCTAAATCAAAAATGATAATTACAAAAGAAACTTACTAAATTTTTTATATAATGTTACTCATCAATGTTTCTAGCCATAAAAAATTAAAAAATTTGAATTTAATTAATATCTTGGGGAAAAAGAAAAAAAAAAGAATAGCCAGGGACTTAAACATTCAAGTTGTATTTGATATGTACTTAAAAAATAAAATATGATTTCAAGACAAAAGTTAAAATAGGCATGTAATTCTAATATGAAACTATGAAATCCAACAAATTTGAAATTATATAACCTAATTAATGGTCGAAGATAGTAGTTGCCGTAGCTTCTACAAAATTTATTTAATTTTCTTTTCAATTTTCATTCTTTTCTTTTCTTTTTTCTTTTTTTTTTTTGCTGAAGAAAATATATAAATAAAAAAATAATATCTTTTAGAAATATAAGCAAAAAAATACTATTTTTCTCGAAGGGTTTTTCGATATTCAGATGAAGAGAAATGAAGTTAGTATTAAATAATTAAGGCTTATTTAAATATAATAGGCGAAAATGTCCAAATAAAATTTAAGGGCAAATTAGGTTTTACCCCCGTGTAAAAATGAAAAAAGGCAAAAAAACCCCTTATGAAAAAAAAAATGCAATTCCCCCCTTATGTTTTTGAAAATAGCAAACTACCCTCCTCCAACCGATGGTGCAAATCACGCGTGGAAAGTGCATTTGGTTTAGAGTTTTTCTTGTTCAAATATCAATTTTGCCCCTAAATATCAACCGTTGGATTCATTGAAAAAAATGACGGATCAGATTATTTCTATTTATAAAAAAATATAAAATATAAAATATATTTATATATATATACCCACATATACATATTTATATATAAAATATATGTATATAAATTATATATACATATTTATATACATTTATATAAACTCACCACCCACCCACAACAATCTACCCACCCCACCACTGGCTGCTGACGAATGCTGCCACGGCGGCTGCCTCCTGCGAGCGGCAGCATGGCCGCATTTGCAGGCGGCCATCGAGGCCACCTCTGCGAGCAGAGACCTCGATGACCGCCTGCAAAGGCCGCCACCGCAGAGGCGGCCTCCATAGCCGAGTTTTGTAGGCGGCCATAGAGGCTGCCTCTCAAAATGCGGCCATGGAGGCCACTTGGGAGGCTTGCTAGCGGCGGCCGCTCACAGGGACAGCCATGGCCGCCAGGTGGGGTGTGGTGGGGGTGGGGGATATTATATATAATATAATAAATTTTTTAGTTATTAATATATATTATGTATAAACATAAACAAAAATATATTTATGTATTTATAATGTATTATATATTATATTTATATATAATATATTTATGTATTTATAATATATTTATATATTTATGTTTAATATATTATATATTTTATATTTATATATATAAATAAAAAAGAATAAATTAGAAAGATAGAAATAAAAAAAAATTAAAAATAGTTTTTAAATTTGAAAATAAAAAAATTGTTATAAAGGAAAAGAAAAAAGATATATAAAAATATATTTAAAATGAATAAATAAATAAAATTGAAAAAATATGAAATCATTAGGGGTAGTATAGTCTTTACATATTGAAATTAGGGCTAAATTGCAGCAATCATGAAGGGGAGGTGGTGTGCCTATATTTTGAAATCATAAGGAGGTTCGTTGTCTTTTTTTTTTTCATAAAGGAGTTTTTTGCTCTTTTTTATTTTCACATAGGATAAAATGCAATTTACCTTAAAATTTAACGTTAAAGTTTGGAAACTTTTGAATAACCGATCAGGCTATCCATAAATCAAGTTGACATTGGATACCATATCGAGCCCTTGTCTTTCACGGGCCTTTACTAATCGAGGCGAACATAGAATTATGATATTGAAGAAAAACTGCAAATAATCACATATGAGATTTACATATATGAGAAACTTATTATTGACACAAAAATATATCAAATATTAATGATTGTGTATTTTCATTGTCTTTATTAATATTAATATATTGTAAATTGGTGGAAAAAATTTCAATCTTGTACTTTTTATCTAATTAAAAAATATATAATAGACATTAATTTTACTTTTACATAAAATAATAATAAACTAACAAATTATATTTTTAATTATAATTAATTTGATCTATGCACAGCATGGAGCATATACTACCTAGTATCTTTTTTTATTTTGAAACACGTAAACCTAAGGTATATTGGGCTCCAAATCCCATGCGTCATAATATAAATACGAGGGGCATGCCATCAAGTCAATTAACCATTCAATCGAGATTAATTTTTGTAATTCTACCTAATTTTTAGGTGTAAATCCATATAAATTATTCTATTGGTTACACATGTTAATTACCTCGTCCGCTTGATACTTACAGATATATTTTGACCTTTGGACAAATATGTGGACAAATAATTTTCTTATGATCACATCAAAGTGAATATAAAATTAATACAATTACCCCAACCATTTCAATAATAGATATAAACATTACATTTGTAGAAAGAAATTTGCTACAATGATTTCCTCCTAAGCGCTACAAGTCACAATCTGGTGGCCAACGGTCTGTCCCACAATGGCAACGGGTTTTGAATTAGCAACCCCACTGATTTGCCACTGACAATTTGAGGATGGAAAATCAATCAAAATAATTCATATACAATTAATGTCATACTCAAGAAGTGGTCCAGTCCACCCACAACAAAATATCCCAAACACAGATATAAAAATATCTCTTGCATTTTCCACCTATTAATCTTTCCACATTGGAATTTCTGATGTAATTTTCTTGACTTTTTGCTCATAAGTTGCCATCTACACCTACTATTAATTTTCTTTTTCTTTTGGTTGTTTGTTTGATTTTATGAATTACCGATATCTCAAATATGTATCGAAACTGCGTTAATATCATATCCATATTTGATGCGCATATGACCCTCCATAAAATAATTCTTCAAAGAAAGTCAATGCTTCAACTTTTCCTCTCAATTCCTTACAATAATAATAACTATATTGAGTAGAGCAACTGGTAAATAAAAAGAAAGCCATGCTTCACACCAAATTCATTCCACATCTATTGTTAGTTGACTAACATATAATACAACTAAAACTAGTTGTTCACTTCTTCAGGTTTATTAATTAGGCCTAGCAGTTGTAGGTATAAGTTTCAGATTTTAATCTAATGATGGAATCATCCATGATGTAATCTTTAGAATTCCAAGTTCGTAATTCAAAATGAGAATTACAATTATGGTATAGCCCACTACACATCGATCTTTGATAGCCATATAATAATAGAATAGCTTAGAAATTATAGTGTCCAATAAGTCAAACTATAGATGACATTTGAAAGTAATATTCCAATACAGGACAACTATTCTTCCTTTGTTGGAGTAAACAATGAAGTTTTCTTTCATTTGCCAATTGCCAAAGTTTTCAATCCATCTTACTATATGTCAAAAAACTATAAATGTAATTTATTTAAGCATACTCAATCAATCTTGATTACAAGATAAATTTAATAGATAGCGTGTTGATCTATAAACCAATTTTATATATACTATTTTTATAAAGTAGTTCATAACATTATTGATTTTCAATAATTGATCACTGCACAAATACAATCTCGTCGAATGGTCATTTGACTTAATGGTATAATTATTACAAAGAATATGTGACATTAGGAATTCAAATATAATGAATTTTTAACATGAAATTATATTAATAAAAAAAAAAAAAAAAGGTCGTTGCCCAATACCAATAGATATTGAAAATTTTAGTAAGGATCCTAATGATGTTAATTAGTTTGGAATTCATTGTATGAAAACGTGTGGATTCCTTTAATTATTTGTGTTGACCTCAAATCAAATACAAAATAAAATTCTTAGCCTACAATCTCAACTTTAAATATCAAGGAAATGAAATTGTTTACCTCGTTTTGCAAGGTATTGGCTTTGATCAATTCCTCAAAAGTGACATTGTTATAATCTCTAGAGTTAATTATCCAAACTCCCTTGATGTTGGATCTAATTACTCAAAAGTTCATTGATTTATGGTAATTACAACAACTCCCCTAATGTTTCACTCCATCTTACATTTTTTTTTTTTTTTAACTCCGTGGGTTTCTATTAAAAAAATTGTTGACGTAGTCATAAAATTTACAAAAAATCCAAAAACGCACCCAATTATTGTTTCAATTATTTTTTAAAATAGAAATATCCTTGGACCTATTTATAATATACAACATACCATAGGGGTGTAATTTTAATATTATTTAAATTATTTGTAATAAATTTAAATATAATTTATTATTAATAAATTTCATAAATATGGAATAATTTTTAAATTCAAATTGATTTAAAGATAATTTAACTAAATTTAATTGAACTTATTTATCAATTAAAATAAAATAAGTAAAAAATTAGAATATAAAAATATAAACTAAATACATGCCTTAAATAATATAATTTTATAATTTCAAAATAAATACTCAATAATATTTAAATAATAAATATAACTAAAATTATATAATTAAGTTGAATTTACTTATTAACTAATAAATAAAAAAAATTATAATATTCAAAAAATAAAATAAAAATAGAAATATATTATTTTACGTAACATAACTTAATAATTTTGAGTTTAGTTGGATTTATTTTTTAATTAGTATAAAAAATTAAAAAAAATAAATTAAATCTAAATAATATTAACAAATATATTTAAAATAATTTAATTAAAATTATCAATAATTAATGTAAAATAACTAAAAAGTTAAAAACATCTATCATTTAGAACAATGTAGTTTTAATTTTTTTAAATTACATTTTTAATAATATTAAAATAATTAATACTTACAAAAATAATAAGAATATAAAATTAGAAAAAATGTTAAATTTGTCAACTTAATTACTGTAAAATAAATAAAAAATAATAATATACTATATTAATTAAGAATAAATAAATAAAATTGTTTTTAATATATAAATTATATATTTAAATAAATTATTTATTAATTAAAAATACACATCCCTCACAACAATCCCATCCCACCCCACCCCTGGTCCTCCAATTTTTTTTTTTTCGCCGATCTCCCTTTTTCATCGTCGATGGCTACTGCGGCAGCAAGTAGTGCGCTGCAGCCTAGTCATGCTGTTGTTGAGTAGCAACATGGCAACCACTGGTAGCAACCGCCATGGCCAAATCTGACCTTGTAAGATCTGGCCAGTGTGGGGTGAGGGATATGATGAGGGTGAAAATAGTATATGAGGGAAATGGGCTAAAGTCCAATGAAATCGACCAAAGGGTGGTCAAGGAGAGTGCTTTTAGTGTATAGGGGTCGAGTCCTGCAATCTACGGCAAACATCAGGTTAGCCGAGGGCACTCCAACACTCAAGTTAGTATGGATTAACTAGAGAATTGAGCAGCAGAATGAGGGCTTTAAGATAAAAATAAAATACCTTGTTGAGGGTTAGTAGTGGGGCATTTATAGCCTTCTCAGTGGGGTTGATATGACTTCGGTGCCCTTGCGGAGCAGAAATGGCTTTTGTACTTATTCGATTGATTTGAAGTATTCACCTCCTTATGTACTATTCGAGGTGGCGTGGCCTAGGGCATGGTGGTACATAGGTGGCGTGTACTAACCTATCGCTGCTGAGAAAAGGTAGTACTGTAATGGCATGCCCCATTAATGCGGGGGCATGCCGCTTGATGAAGCATTCAATGCTGCTGAGAGGCTGTCGCCTTGGCTCGACCTCCTTGGTCGCGATGAATAATTCTACATGATATCTTCTCAGGCTCTAGTCGACAAGACGTAATCTCGCCCTGGTTAAACCTTGCGGGTCGAATGAGAGAATGCGCCTCTGGGCCTGGGTCGACCAGGATCTGATCGATAAGGTGAACGTTGATGCTTTGCTTCGATGGATAACACTTGTGAGGTCGAGTGCTGGCTAATAGACTGGGCTTGTAGGCAATTAGGCCGTCAGGCCCCATATTTGTATCTTGGTCGAATATCATTGGGTTGGGCCGTGGGATGGAAGGCAATTGCGCCTAGTGGCCCCATATTTGTGTCCTGGTCGAATGTCGTTGGGCTGGGCCCGTTGAACCATCCCATATCAGTATATGTATGTTGTATTTATATTATATATATTATATTAAATATGAATATATATATATAAATAATTAAATATTTTTAACATTTATATTTTTTATGACTTAAAGGTATTTTTGTAATTTTATTAAGTTATGATAATTTTGTCACTTGCTTTTCTCATTTTTCTTGCTGATTTTTTTTATTTATTAGTTAAGAGTAGAATGGATATTTTATAAATTCTGTCAATTTTGACATCCAAAAATTAACATCAAGAAGTAATTATAATTATCATAAATCTATGAACTTTTGGGTAATTAGACTAAATTTCAGGGTATCTGGATAATTAACCCTATATTCTATATAACAACTTTGTAATGATCCAAACATAATTTCCAAGAAAAGGCCATTCACAACAAACAATGTCTTAGAAATTTCCTAGTAATTCCTTGGACAATGATAGGGAGCTGAATTGACCCATGGGAACAAACATATAAAAATATATATATCTTCGTACGCACAGCTCAGAGTTTCATAATAGTTTCTCACGCCGTTTTGGTCAACTATGATAATTGATATTTTCCACCTCATTCTTCAGGATAAGGTTGTAGACAAATTATAAAAAGAATTTTATTTTATTAATTTCTTCTTTTTTAATTGACTTTGTTTAGCTGACTTTGAATCAACTTCTCATCTCAATCCACATACCATTTGTTACAAATTTATAACTTTGATAATTTATTTTTGGCACCCAGGTTAGAATTTCATTTTTTTATAATGAGAATTTCCGAAGATATCATATCACTAATTTCAACTCAATTACTTGAAATTTATATCATATTGATTAAAATCAAGTATATATAGAGAGTAACAAAAATATACTCCCGTCTTTTGTATATATTTTGATTTAATGAATAATACTTGTAATTTTGTTGTGGAACATTTGAATACATGCAATATATAATACTTGATGTTTAGTATTCAATTTTTAACAATAAATATTTTATTTATTTCATGCTTAAAATATTAAAATAATTCATAAGTATTAAAAAATAATACCTATATATATAAGGTGGAATATTTATTATATCCTATATAATACTTGACGAACAATACCAGATTTTGTAACAAATGGTTTTGTTGTAATTTGCTTGATACTTAAAAAGTATTAAAACTATTTTTATATGTATAAATTGAGTATTATACTAATAAAACTTAAAAAATTGAATAACTCTACAAAAACATTAATTATATTTTAAAATAAGGCACAATAGATATATAAAAATAATTTAGACTCTATATTTTTTTATTTTCTCGTTATTGAATCAAACTTTTCGCCTTCTTTTTGAACAAAATTTCAGAAAACCAAGTGACGCATTAGACACCACATATTTCACATCCCATAATTAACTAAGAATTTCGACCACTATTTACGAGGACAATTTTTTGGTAACTACTCTAAAATTTTCAATTGTTAAATGGGTAAGTATTTGTTTGTACCAAAATTAATGGCTAAGTAATTTAAATTGTGAAATCATAAAAGAGTAACATATTCTTGATTGTGACACACTAAAAAATGTATATTTTCCATTAGTTTGATGAGATATTTGTATGAATTTAA
The DNA here is from genome assembly GCA_018894105.1 of Jacaranda mimosifolia. Classification (NCBI taxonomy): domain Eukaryota; kingdom Viridiplantae; phylum Streptophyta; class Magnoliopsida; order Lamiales; family Bignoniaceae; genus Jacaranda; species Jacaranda mimosifolia. Next base: position 13,849,862 of record CM032124.1, read on the forward strand.
AAATATTCATCCCAGCAACGTTGTAAGTACATAGGCAGACAACTGACAACCCAAATCAAATGATGATATGATTACAGCCGTTGTTCCAAGTTTGTGACAAATAAGAAAAATCCAAAACTCTTAAGATATTTTAATTTAAATCTCTAAATAGGAGACAGATGGGTCCGCTTGAATATGTTTTCAATTTCTTTTTTTCTTTTTAATATTTTTACGAATTGAATATTAGATATAACTTTAAAAAGGAAAATAGAATTATATCTAGATGTTTTGTTTGAAAACAATGATTAAAATAGATTATGATTGAAAATTTAAGTGATTTATATTTTTTTATATTTAAGAAGATTTATTTTTTAAAATATCATTATTAATTTTAAAATAATAATTAAAATTTGATAATTTGTATTTTATATTATATCGAATTTGAATTTGATTGTGTGATAATAGGATGATAGAATGAATTTAGGACAAATTAAAAATTAAATAAAATATGTTACATGAAAATAGTTAGAAATTGATACATTTTTATTTTTAAATAATGATTAAAATGAAAAGGAGCCTGAAAATGAAAACAAACCCTTTAAGTGTGTATTGAGTGGCCTTTGTTCCATTAATATTAATTTCATATATAATGCATAAGGTTAAATTTTTGAATTTAATGAATTTTTGTTATGTGGTGCAAATGTGTGTATAAGCCCAGCGGCCATAGGAAAAAAAAAAAAAAAAAGGGAAAAGTATTGCAATAGTAAATTGGTAAGTTGCTGGCGATGTTTCTTAAGAAACAAGTCGTGCTGGTACGCTTTATATATAAAAATTGCTAATTCCCAATTCCACAACTCGTATTTCCTTCGGCACAGGGCGCACGGACACACACTGTGAAACCCATTTGATTCTCTACTGCCCCGGAATCAATTTCATTTCCTGAGAAACTGTAAGTCTTCTCTCTCTGAGTTTCTTCTGTTGTGTGATGAATCTTGATTCTTGAATGATTATATATGTTTGAAGCTGTTTATAAATGATTCTGGGGTGGGCTAAGGCTCTGAAACTCCATGTAAAATCGAATCTTGGAATGAAAAGGACAGGAACTGAGTCAGTTTCTGATTTTGAACACTTTTACATGTTAAATTGTTATATGAATATATCAATGAGGTTGTTGTGTTTGGGGACTTCAAATTTACTTCTACATCCTTTTGTTGGTTAGGTGTGTGTCTTTTCAACTTTTTTCACTCTGCCTTTTCAACATGGATGATGGGCTTAATTGTGAGAAATTTGGATCCAGGATGGGTGATAATCGTGCTATATAAAACCGTTTTTTCGCTGTTAATCAACCCTTGTCTTCGAACTGTTTGTCTTTGTAAACAAGAACTTATCTTGACTATAGGACTTTTTTGTTGAATTTTTAGGTTTGAAATCTGATTTTTTAATGTCTACGAAGTATCAGGGTTTTTTATTTTCGTTTGAGTAATGTTATATTATTTTTCCTGGGATGTCATTAGTAGTGAATATTCAATGTTTTCCTCCAATTTGTGTAGGATATGGGAAATTTATTTTGCTGTATTCAAGTGGACCAATCCACCGTCGCCATTAAGGAGCGATTTGGCAAATTTGATGAAGTCCTAGAGCCAGGGTGCCACTGTTTGCCTTGGTGTCTTGGAAGCCAGCTGGCCGGCCATCTCTCACTCCGCCTGCAGCAATTAGATGTGCGTTGTGAGACCAAGACAAAGGTTTGTTTCTTCTAGGCAATTTTTTGTTAGTATTAAACTATTTCAAATCTTTTCAGGGGCAAAAAATTTTAAATTTCAGTTATATGGTATATTCTCTTTCTGCATTTTTTTCTCTTTGATGGCTTGATGCTTGTAAATTAATTGTAGTGGTCTTGCATTAGTGTTCTAGCCAAAGTCTTTAGATTCTATCAGGATAAAGTTATAATACTCAATGATATATGGTTGATATGGATAATTAATGGCATCAATACTAATCAACCTATATAATAATTGGCCTTCAGGACAATGTATTTGTCAATGTAGTGGCATCAGTGCAGTACCGTGCCCTTGCAGATAAGGCGAATGATGCTTTTTACAAACTCAGCAACACAAGAAGTCAAATTCAGGCCTATGTCTTTGATGGTACATTTCTGTTCTTACACTTGACAGATATGGTTCATGGTGTAGATATTCATTTATTATGAATGACTTAAGTTCATTGAGTATATTACATCATCCAACCTGAAATGTGTTTGGGGTTTCCCATTATCCAGTGATAAGAGCCAGTGTTCCAAAACTCAACCTTGATGATGCTTTTGAGCAGAAAAATGAAATTGCTAGGGCTGTTGAAGAGGAACTTGAAAAGGTAAAGGCGTAAAGCAACTTTCATAGTATGCTACTTGAAGTGGATGAAACTATTTTTTAAGTATCTGGTGTTGATTTTTCATGCCTGTCCACAGGCTATGTCTGCCTACGGCTACGAAATCGTTCAGACACTAATTGTTGACATAGAACCAGACGAGCATGTTAAGAGAGCTATGAATGAAATCAATGCAGGTAAAGTGTAGAGTTCCTATTATTAAGACATTTTGCTGAAGCTTGCTCAATATATATTAATGTTCTGCACAAATGATCTTCAAGGATGTTATGTTCCTTCACTGGAATTCTTGAAGCATTTCATATTCTGGTTATTGGAGGGACCTGTAGAAAGGCTCCTCTGTAGCTTTTGGGAATTTCAGTCACATTTGTTATTCAAAATTAGTCACATAAAACATTAATATTTCAGAAGATTTAATACGGGATTATTATGATAATCTTATAACCTCAGTTGTCTTGGGGAAATAACTACTATGGTTTCTAGTGTATTCTAGGGATTTGGAGTTATTGTGTTGAAATAAAAGTCTAGCTTGTTTAAACACTAAGTATAGTGTTTTTTATGGCTTCTTTTCATTAATTTGAATGGTATAGACTGCATTTTCGACCTCTGAAACTTCTTTTGTTGAGCCACTCTGAGCTCGATTCCTTCTTGTTCTTGTTGCAAGTTACTATTTTTTGTTTTTTATTCTTTTGGCCTGTTACCTCCAACTTATAACTATTGTCAACATTACAGCTGCTAGGCTGAGGGTGGCTGCTAATGAAAAAGCAGAGGCTGAAAAGATTTTGCAAATTAAGAGAGCTGAAGGTGAAGCAGAGGCTAAATATCTCTCAGGTTTGGGTATTGCTCGGCAGCGTCAGGCAATTGTGGATGGATTAAGAGATAGTGTGCTGGGCTTCTCAGTTAACGTGCCTGGAACCACTGCAAAGGATGTTATGGATATGGTTCTTGTCACCCAATATTTTGATACAATGAAAGAGATCGGTGCTACTTCCAAGTCTTCTGCTGTCTTCATTCCTCATGGGCCTGGTGCTGTTCGTGATGTGGCAACTCAGATTCGTGATGGACTTCTCCAGGCTTCCCAGCATAATACCCCTTAACTTCTCCATCTGTTCTAAGAAGTGGAGATTGAAAAAAGCTTTATCGATGTTGCATCTTGTCTTTGTGGTGTTAAATACTTGTTTTCATTTCTGTTTTTGTGGATATTCTGCTGCACAAGATATTACTGCTATAGTATACCCTGTTTAAAGGAATTGTAAATGGGCTACAGAAGAAGTCTTGGACAGTCAAGATTGTTATGTTATGGTGTATATCTTTGAGAATTCTGTTTCTCACTCAAGTGTGATGAACATATATTTATGGGGTATCTAGCTTTTGAAAATTTTCTCATGTACATGTGAAAAAGTATCTGCAAGAGCTCTAGGGAAACTGTGAATGCAATGTATGATAAGCATTGCCAGATGGAACTGTTGGCTTTTTTAGCCATTTCCCATGAAAGAAATTTGACGTTTAACTCTCTAGAATTGTTAACCTAAGTGAGCTGGCCTTTCTGGACAAAACTTGTTTGATATATCATTCTCTAGGCTTGCTAAATGCCAGGTATTTATTGGAGTTCAAGGTCTCAATGGGGTCTGTAATTGTACCTGTTTCTCACTTTATTATCTTCTTCAATTCTGGTGGTACTAATCAAACGAATGTTCCTACTACATATTATTCCTGCCAGTTGCTGTTAATTCTACAAACCTTGCTAATTTTCATTTATCCTCATTATACACGCCCCCCCCCCGCCCCGGCCCCCCATCATGAGAGGCTGCTTTTACTAACTAGAGGTGTCAAATGGGCCATTGCTGGCCCAGCCCGACCCATTTGACAGATGGTTCACAGCGGTCTTCGGCCAGTCCGTATCGTGACAAGCTGAAATTTAAAAAATCCGGCTTGACTCAAAATCAGCCTACTATATAAGTGAGTTAGTTTATATATGAGTCAGGTTAGGCGGCCTGGCTTGTGAGCCAGCTCTTTTTTTTTTTTTTTTTTTAAAATAAATTTAAAGTTTTGATATTTATGTAATTATTAATGTTTTTTTAACACTTATACTTTTTTAAAAGACTTAATAATTTATATTTATGTGATTTTTAATATTTTACAACACTTGAATTTTTATAAAAACTTAGAAATTTATACTTATATTAATTTTTTGTATCAATTATATTTTTTCAAAAACACCACCAAATAAGGTGTTGAGGGGTTTGGTATGACCCTTCTACCCGTCATTAATTTAGAAAAAATAATTATATAAAGGTGAAATGACCAAATCTCTAAATGAAAGTACACAATAATAACAAAAAGAAATAAACAATCTTGAAATATCTTAACATCTAAATATGTCCAATGATAAAATCAATTCTTCACTCAAGTAATCTAAATCGCTCTCGGATTGAGATGTGGTGGTGGATGTTGCTTCAAGACATTCTTCATAATCTTCTTTAAATTGAAGGCAATATAGTCTTTACCTTTCTCAAATTTTTGTTTCTATACTCTTGGTTTAACCAATCCTTCAAAAGAATACGAAACTTGATCGAATCGGGTTTTAACCGCGATATTGTATCAGTCAATGTGCGCTTGCCCACACTAAAAGCACTCTCGGATGCCACCGTCGACATTTGAGGTGCTATTACATCTCGAGCAATGCGTGAAAGAATTGGATAATTTATAAATTATAAATTTATAATTTTTCAAAATAAATAATTTGTAATTTATAATTTAAATTAAAGAAATGTTATGGGCTAAGCGAGCTAGCCCGTGAACCGGCCCACTTGGCCCGCGAGTTGGGTCGGCCCGCGAGTTGGGTCAGCCCACGGTCCTTTATGGTCCGTGAATCAAGTTGATCCCGGGTTGCAAAATTTCAACTCGAAATGGGTTTTCAAGTAAACCGGTCCAACCCAGCTCATATTAAAGAATTAAACCAGCCGAGTTGGGCCTATTTTTTGAGGGCTGGGCCAATCGGCCCGGCCTGTTTTGACACCTCTTACTAACCTCTGTGTTGCAGATGAGAAAATGTACATTGTGCAGATTGGTGTCTGCAGCACGTCTCAAACAAATTGCTCTGTCGACGAAATGCATTTTCTCGTTCATTCCAAATTATCTTTAGTGTGGTGTGAGGAGCTTAAGCTGTTAATCGTTCCAGCTGGTTGGGTAAGTTTGACCCCACCACATTATATAGACTTCTTTATGCAAGAATAACTCATGATATAGAACTCTTGATGTCTCATTCAGCCATTTTTATCCTTATAGTTCCAATTAAAATGAGGTCCTCTTGTGCTAGTGCTAGTTCTTTTGAGTTGTGATGTCTTGAAGATTTTCAATTTTCCTATAAGGATACTGCATACAAAGTCAATACTCATGCCCTGCTTAAAACATTGACAATAAGAACTATGGTTACATAATACTCTTTTCTACCTAAAGTACCGAGAATTGGTTACGAGTTGGTACTCTAAAATATGCGAATTGGATTACTAAAAGTGTAAAAAAAAAAAAAAAAAAGATACATAAAAAAATTTAATTAAAGTTTCTTAATATACCAGATCTTTTTATCCTCTTTAATATGTTTGATAGAACTCTCATATTGATAAAAAAAAAAAATGAAATGTATTATATAATATTAATAATATAAATTTATATATACTCTTTTTTTTTTTTTGCATAGCTAATAAAAGTTATTTAATTATATTTTAACTTTAGAATACAAAATGTTTCACTAAGAGGAATCAATGAAAAGATAAATGGAAAAAGAGACTAATAAAAAAGAAGATGAAAAGAATGAGACAAAGTAGGCAGAAATAAATTAAAAGTACTTGGAAAAATGAAAGAGGAGACTCTGACAAAGCATCAATTAGAAGTACATTAAAAATGAAAAAAAGACAAAAATAAATAAATAAATGCAACTAAATCATGTTCTCCACTCAAAATTTAATGCATGACTTTCCACATCACAAACCTTCTCTCTATACACATTGGACACCCCACATGTTTTCCCTCATCCAATTTAATCTATCAGTATGTTTTGGCATTGACATAAAATATATGTGGATGTTTCTATTTAAATTTTATACAAATTTTTATATGATTTTCTAATTTTTTTGAAAATTTTACATTGAAAGGGTATCAAATAAATTATATAAGCATACCTCGTACCAAAAGAGCATATTGACTAAGCCTACTCCCAGCGTACCATATTTTTAGTAAAGTAACATACCGTGTACCTCATACCCGTACCACGTACCATAGAGTACCACGAATTCGGTAACTATGATAAGAACCCTGGATGCAATGTCTCCTTGCAACTAGACTGATGCTGGAAAATTGTATCCTTATCCCACAACCAATAGATGGTCATTCTTGGAACATCAAAATTCTGCAGTTTTTCTTAGCTACTGCGTTTAGTTACTATATCAGTAACAAGTTGCTAGTCCATTCTATTCTGCAATGAAGCAGGCATGCCTGAGGCAGACAATTATGTATACGGCATTTCTAACATCTAGTCGCATGCATAGTTTCATATCCTACAACTGCTTCATCCCAAAAGTACGTACCCCTTTACTGGGGAAACAGAAAAAATTGATACTGCTTTCTTCTAACTTCTACACCAGAATTCAGTTCAATTTACCTATAAAAAAGGTGAGCCTTTCGTGCAGAGGCAGGCGGGCAGGCTCCTGCCCTTGGATTTGCTGCATTTTTTTTTTAAAGTTTAACTAATCTTGGCCAACTTGGTTGTCGGTTTTGCTGATGCTTCTTGTCTTCAGGATTCTTAGTCGTCCTTCTTTGCTGAATCCATATCTTCCCTTTTCTTGCCATTAGTCTTCTCTTCATCTTTCTCTCCTTTTTCATCCTCATCCTGGTGCTTATCTCTCTCTTTCTTTTCATGCTTCTTCTTCCCCTCGGCTTTGGCTGCAGTGTCATGTTTCTCTGTATCTGTTGTTTATCCCATTCCTTGGCGCAGACACACATGCTGAAGAAAAAATTGGCACTTAGAACCTGATGTATGGAATTAGAAGATACAAAAAAATATTGATGTTATAAACGTATATATGATCATAAGAAAAGCAGAAACCATCAGACAATCAGATAGTAATCTTTGGGATTTAATGAAATTTTCTTACCAGATGTTTCTGAAATAATAAGGATTTCAAGCTCCAAATGCAATGTTACTGATTATTTATACTTGTCTAAAATGAAACAGTGAACACCAATAAGCCAGAAAGTGATGGCCTGGTGGATATGCCACTGTCCTACTTTTGCGCATTCTCAAGAAAATTTTTGGTAGATAATCTACTGTCTGTTCTCCTTAAATTTTGGCTTCAGCTGCCATTTTCATTGCTAGCCACAAATTTTGAATTATTACCCTAGGACTAAGGATTATATTAATATCTTCATATCTTAGAAAAATTTCTTTTTGAATTATTAAGATTTCAAGAATCAATTTCCACCCACTTCAAGTCTGGCAAAAGAGGCAATTGGACACCATGATGAGTGAACATAGATGAAAAAATGGCACCTTTAGTCTCCTGATTTGATTGGCAACAGAAGCAGTGAGGTGCCAAAATTGTCACTAGCAAACAACCGAAATAATTGAAACTGTTGTCAAGTGCCAAAATGCACCTTTGACACCTTTTTCACTTTGGCCACACCATATGGACCTTAATATTATTATTGCAGGACAGGTAAAAACCATCATCACAAATTTCTATGTTCTGTGGAATGAAAATCAATGTCTATACTTTTCAAGACAAAATTACATTATAAAACTCATGTCATTTCAAATCCCTCCTCCATTTTTCTCCCCCTCATGCCCGTCTTTTCCCTCTTCTTTTCCCTTATTTCAATAATTTGGTCAATTAACTCAATTGCCATATCAAAAGAAGCCACAATTTCTCCACTTTTTTCACTTCCTCCAAGGTTATCAATCCTGGAAAAAAGGGGGCGGGGCCTAACAAAGTCCATCCCCACCACTTCCACAATTTCAGGTGTTCACCAAATTTGAGCTCAATTTTTCTAAATGTACTAAACTATAGTAACCTATCAGACAAGCCCGGAAGCCTTCTGAAAAAACTCAAGCTAGCAGGGGGCATTGGATCCCGGAACATGGGGTGGCGGAGGAAGTAGAATCCGAGGGCCACTGCCACCATTTTGGGCGGCACCACGTACAAAATTATCGTAATTGCAAGACAGACCCCTATGAACAATTTTGTTGCCCTGGGGTCCCTCCAGCTAACCAAGGCCTGGATTCTTTCACCCTGCGTTGCAAAATCACCCAAAACAGTTTGGACCCTTGCTGCTAATATCCTCAACCGGTCATACCTGACCCGGATAACTTCAGGCGGTCTTGAACTTGGAAATGTGTCAAATTCCTCATCCAACTCATCCGGATCAATCGTATCCGCTTGAGAGAGTTTAATATCCATACCCGCTGGTATTTTTGGCTTGAAACGATAGTACCAAATGCCTATTAAGAACACGTACAAGAACCCGGTTGGGACAATCAAATCCGGGTACCATACAAGGACCAAATATAGAACATGGACTAATACGGTTGTAACCGGATTCCTCCACCTCCGGATATGATCCAACCATTTCGCCAACCCGACTGCCCAAGCCAGAACAGCCACTATCCGGAACCAATTAGCCTTACTCTTCCTCATGCTCCAACTGTGTGAATCCGCATCCAACATATACCGGACCACCTCCGGCCCTAACGGTGGCTCAGACCTAGCCAACCACGCAGCCACCATTTTGGTGGCCGCCCCACGCAATGCCTCCTGCTGAGCCACCCCGAGGGGGCGGAGATAATGCATTCGCGGCAGCAATGGCTGCCCATATATACCACAAGTATCTGGCAACAAAGAAGGGCAAGCAAACCGAACAGCCAACTCAATCTCACCCATTTTCTTCAACCCACTCCTTAGCAGCACCATTAATGGATACGAATTCATATACACCTTATTACTCTCCAATGTAGACACCCGAATTCGCACTTTTCCGACCCGGCAATCGGGCTTCTCCTCCCCGGCCTCGGCAAACATACGCCAATTGTCGAAAACTCCCAGTGTCAAGACAGTACACGGGTCATAAACTTGCCAAGTATACTGCTCGTTCCATCTGGGATCAAAACTATCCGTAACAGTCCGGGTCCGTACCCATTTCTTCCCATATTTGGCAACGCAATAAGCATCTGTGGATCCTTTCCCATTGCCCTTGGACTTCATTGGCAATAATCCTCTGGCACCAAGAATTCCCAGCTCTAAAATCCCAACAGCAGGCTTCCACAGCTGCTTGGCGGTTGGTCTGAAATCACTACAAAGATGAGCTGCTTCGTCCAGTACATGGTACCCACCCTCCAAGCACATTCTCAAGTGCAGCCTCCCGCAATAGGACCCATTCCCGCCGGGGCCACCTTCCAAATTATACCACTTTGCGGGCATGTGGCGCTCGTCGATTCGCTGCTCGATCGACCCCACGGGAATTAGGACGTGCCCCAGGAGCACTGGGTCTTTCCCAGTACGGTCCTCCACTAGTAAAATGAGACTGTCCTCGAGTGGCTCCCCAGCAACAAATATCAAGTCCTCGTTCCAGTGAAACGCAGAGGTATGATGGCTCATGGACCCTCTCCGGGTCCGGACCGACTGGAACCCCAGTTGGCCCTTGACCCGAATCTCAGGAGTGGTCAATGGAGGCAAATTGGGAATTATGTGAAGATCTTGAGCTTCGATGACGGTAACTCGAAGGTACCATAGTTTAGGAGATTGGTATACTTTGGGTCGCGTGTAAGACACGAAGGGCTCCGGCGCGTCGGAGCTCCAGGATTCGGGGAACGCGTCATCGGCCTGCGTGCCGATCCAAACCGACAGCTGCAAGTCGCCGGAAACCCTGTTCTGGTCGTCGGCAGCGCCGCCTTCCAGGTGGTACCACTGAGGGGCTAGAGGGCTGTCAGGTGGGTCCCGTACCGGCACGTCGGAAAGATCGAAACAGACGCCGCCGAGGAATTTCTCCGACGCGCCGTCCCAAACAGATATTTCGAGGGTGGAATTGGCTGCGGTTTCCTTATTGTAACCCAGAGCGAATACTTGGTGCCACTCGGGGTTCGCCGATGATTCGCTTCCCGGGGGATTAATCGCGGGCTTCGACCTTACAAAATGCCCGGAAGTGCGGATTTTCACGTGTGGATTTTCGTTCTGGGAGAGCCCACGGGCTTTAACTATTCTTACAAATAAGTACTGCATCGGCTCTACTAAATCGAACGCCTGAATTCTCTCCGATGTATCTGCTGCGAATTTTCCGGAGATTATCCTTGGAGAGTAATCTCCATTTAACGGACGCCGCATTACCTTCACCCTTTCTCCGGCCATGGGACCGGGACCTGTACCGGGAGCAGGCATACCGTTGCCTCCCATCTGCATTTTTCTCATATCCGGCGAGAATTCCGGCGGCGGAAAATTCTCCGCCGGAGGCCCGTTTTCCGCTGGAGTCTCATGAATCCTGACCATAGGCTGTGAATGATCTCGTGGCTCCATTGCTATGTGGGTCGGATGTGGCATTGGCGGGGACTCTTCCAAAACCACCAACACTGGCTTCTTCATCACTTCCTCCGGCCCCTGCGGCTGCTCTTGCGGTGGCGGCGGCTGCGGCTGCTCTTGGGGTGGCGGCTGCTCCTCCTCCTCCACAATCTCATCATAGTAATATATCTTCAAACCCAACTCTCCTCTTATCCAACTAAATACACTCTTTTTCTCTAACGTAAAATACACCAATCCCTCTTCCCCTCTCCTCACAAACTGCGAGCCGTACAACTTCACTCTTCCCAGAAAATGATTCTTTCTGGCACTCCCATTGCTAAGCTTCTTATCATTGAAAACCTCGACGTTGAGCTCCTCGAACTCCATAGTATTCGGGTCGGAAACAACGAATTCCAAGGCCTCATTCCATACTGGATTGAGGTTTCTTTGCACGGTGGATGTTCGTCTTTTCTGACCGTCGAAATCTGCCACGACATACGGGCTAGAGCTGCCCTGTCCATCTTTGGGGAGCAGGTCTCGCGCCTCAATCACTTCGACAATAAGTTTGCGGACAGTGGTCGGTGGCTTGGGATGCTCGGACGGCGGTGGAGGGTGATCGGACGACATGTTCATGGTTTCATATTGTTGAGGTGGTGTGGTTGTGGACTTTGGAGGTGCTTTTCTTTAGGTATTCTAAGTTTTACAAGGTTTTCTTTGGTATTATATGATCTTTAGGTCTGTACCTGGTTTAAGCGTTTTTGCTGTTTTCTTTTCTTGATTTTGTTGTTTTCTTGGGAGGCCTTTTTAGCTGTGATTAGCAGTAGTGGGTATGTTGTTTTGGGGTGTGCTTGTGGAATGTGACAGGAGAATGTTAGTAATTTGTTTGTGCACTGTGAGTGCGTGTGTGTGTGTGTGAGTGAGAGAGAGAGAGGGAGAGATTGGATTCCATTCTCTCTACTGAAGTTTTCTTGCTTTTCATATTTTATCCCTCCCTACTTTTCATTTTGTACCTCCTTTTAGGTTTTGGGTTCTCAATAGAACTTCTTGGCTACAACTTCCTATTTACACTACAATTTAATTATACTTATTATAAACATTAAAATTTTGATAACAATGCTTTTATAATTCTTTTTAATTGTGTACTTTGGTCATAGACAATTAATATTTTTTTTCTTGGCATATATGCTATGATTGTTTTGTTGAATTGGAAAGGCTGCTCACGCAGACTTGGATTTTGTCCCAAGTTATGCTCCACTAGCTCTATTCTGAACTAGAAAAATCCATCGGAAGATTGGATCTACTCCATGGGATAATAAATATATTTTTAAGGATTATTATAGTAATATAATGTCCAAAACAGCACAAAAGATCAATGAGATTCTTGGTAGCCGCTGTTAGTAACCATTTAACTTATTGTTTGATTAACAAGACTGCAAACTATGACTGTTAGCTGTCTGTTCCTGTAATACCAAGAACTACTCTGTAGTATATTCTGTTTCAATGTGGTAGCAAAATGTACTAAACATATAAAATCCTTATAACCTGTTAATGATTTGTTAGATCTGGGACTGCTTACAGCCTCCAGATTATAATCCAATGCCTTCTGCTGCAAATTTGTCTGTGTCAATGGAAGAGGATGGCTTTACTGAAACGAAAGGCAATCATTAGTCGTCTACCAGTTTTTAAGTAGTCGTCTATTAGTTTTTAAGCCGCAGGATCAAAATGCTTTTGCAGATGTTGAAATTTAAAATGAGAAGATGAATATTTGTTGTTAACTTCATTGGCATTTTTCTTGTTATTGCAGATTTGACTATGATAGCATCAGTTCATGTTATCTCCCAGAAATGCTATTGCTTGCATTAGTTCATTCTTGATTTTATCTAATTGTTAGCTGTGGTAATGAAACGAATTGCCATCTGAAGAATGCCATTCTGTTTTCATCTACTCTATCATTAGCAACAATCATACCTTAGATTAAATTAACAGAATGTTTTACTGTTAATTTCAATGTTTTTTCCTTTTTCTTTTGGCCATTTGGTTCAAATGCGTTGGCCAGATTTACTTTCTTGCGTATGCGATGCTTTTTCAAACAGATTATATTGCTCTTTCAACTCAAAGCAGAGCATATATTCTTCCCAAGCAGCTTATTTTTCTGCTGTGCATCAGTGCAATGTGCTCCCTCATCAAGTTTTTTGGTGTAGAGAAATTGACCAAACCAGAAGACCCTTTAAATTATGCATCAACATAAGATGCTCCTAGAAGCACACGATTCCACCTCCCAACATGGCTAACTCCTTTTTGTCAAAAGTTTCGCTGAACATTTTGAAAAAAAGTTGCACAAAAGCATCTTCTTTTATTTGGTTCAGGTTCTTATTCTTCAAATCTATCGTCAACATAGCAGCTTTGGAAACCAGATTTTGCCGGGCTTTGTCAGTTCATTATTTCATCAGACTAGGATTATTATCAAGAGGAATACAGTTCAGATGTCTCGATTTAGTATGGATTATCAATTATTAGAAGTATATTTGTCCTTAGCACAACTTCCTATAACCATATCTGGATATGTCTGAATTATTTTCTCATTCTTAATTTGCATAGACTTATTTGGTTTGGGCTGTCATTCCACTTTGTGATTGGACTCCCACTAAACTGTTAACTGTATGACTTCTGCATCTGGGAAATATATATATTTAAGTTGATTCCACTGTTATCTTAACCAAAATTTGTAGTGATTGATCCATTTTCATAACAAAGAACCTTAAAATAAGGAAACTGCTGCCTGAATGCTACTCTTGCTTAATGAAATGAAACATTTGGGAATAAATTAGTGATCAATGCATTCGAGCAATGACTATTATGAAGGCGCCGTGTCTCAATCTGCTTTTCAAATTTCATGTTCAGATCACATATCATGGGGCTATTATTCTTTGATTCTTTTTATGGCTTCAACCTTACATTTACTACATTTTAGGCATATATTTACTTTCATTCCACACTTTAGGCACAGTAACAAGAGGCTTCTTCCTCATTCACAAAGGGACTAAAATGAAAGGATCTTAGTGCAGTATTTTCCACCTTTTGTGAATTGGTGGGCTTGTTTTGGAATCTGATCCTTGTAAGATAAAAAGTCCTTACATTGATGCTTATATTTTTGTGGGATATTCTCTTGGCTGGTTATCTGATGAAAAAATATCTACAGCTAGCATCTAAATTTTTTTTCTTTTACATAATTCTTTTTTTTTTTTGTGTATTTTCCTACTCTTTTCATTTATACACTGTATTTTTCAGGTAAGGTATTTTTTGTCGATAGTTTGGTTGTATGTCCAATATATCAATAATGTAACGACAGTCTCTGTTTTCCTGGAGAAAAAAACAAAAAAAAAAGAACATATGAAATACACGAGATTTATAACTACGAGTAACAGTGGAAAACAGCACTCATTTAGATCTTACAACTTGTGACTTCAACTGGCATTTATGGGATACAAGAACTCCAAACGAAAATGCTACAACAGCTGTTAAGACGACGCATCTGTTTTTGTTTAGTTTCTTGGATACTTTCTGCAGTAGATTGCTCTTAGTCCACTCCTCTGCTGAATTTGCATCATGAAATTCCTCTTCTTGTTGTTCTTTTTCTTCTTGGGCAGTTTCTTCGTTGTTTTGACTACACTTGTTGTCATTACAATTGTCCACATTTTCTATATCATTGGACGCAGTGGTTTGACATCTTCTTCCATTAACAGAGATTGAATTCTGAACCTGTGTCACTTTCTTTGGTATAGTTATGTAAAAGATTTCATCCTCAAAGAAAGCACTGGTCTCCTCAATGTCTGCTGAATTCGCTGGTACCATAAAAGATTGCTCAAAATGAATGATTTTGTTATCGTTCACCTGCCTTTCTCCGCTTACTATTACTCGGCCATAGGTGTCACCTCGGAGCCTCACTTCTTCATTCTTGAATCCTTAAACACCACAAGCCGTTATTAAGTCATACAAATGCTTAAATTGAACAACAAATAAATATGGAATATAATTGTTTCCAACGAGTCTGGTGAGGATATTCCCAGAAATACATCCATATTTATATGAAATTTTTTATAAACAGTCTTTGCATCTGTATCATTTTTATTTAATTCGTGTTGATTTAATCCAACACCACGTG
Source organism: Jacaranda mimosifolia (assembly GCA_018894105.1). NCBI lineage: Eukaryota > Viridiplantae > Streptophyta > Magnoliopsida > Lamiales > Bignoniaceae > Jacaranda > Jacaranda mimosifolia. The sequence continues at coordinate 13,864,925 of CM032124.1, forward strand.
ACCAAGTGAATTATAGTCATTTGATCAACTATACTTAAAAGGTTCAAATTAGGCGGCCTCAGCCATGGTTTGCCCGACAAGCACTTCTAAATACTCTATAATTTGATATTTATCGGTATCTCACTTTCTTTAAGTGTTGGAGGTTGTTTGGTAGGCAACCTCGAACAAACTTAATCTCTTTTTGTGGTTTTTCTAAACATTAGGTTCTGGTTAGCTCAATCAAAACTCTATCGACCTGATAAATTTATTTCTTAAACTCATATCAGTTTCTGAAAAATATAATTATTTCACAGCAAGTAAAGAATCCAAGAAAATTGACTAAAATCTTCTTGGAAGTACAAATTCGTTCTTTTGTTTGTAAAAATGGTTAAAACCATAAGCAAATTAACGAACAATCAAGTTTAGACAAAGATTTTCTGATCGTAATTAAGAACATTCTTGTCAAGACTTTATATTTTATTTTTATACTCCTTTGTGCACTAAGAGTGTGTGAGAGTTAAATCTCAAAAATTATATATATATATATATATATATAAGTATGAGGACAGAATACTAAGAAATTTTTTCAAATACAAGATATTAAACATTGAAATTTGTAATTAAATTGGAACATTAAGAAAAATATTTTCCCAAGTAGGCATTGCGGCAATGTAAAATCAAGACCACCCTTGAAATGCAAAATGTAAAATACAAAAATGTTATTTTGATACCCGGAAGATCAATGAGCAAACTGTGGGAATCAGTATCCTCAGTCCAGCAGGAAGAAGGCAACATATATTCCCATATCATATTTCCAGGGTCTCATCTTATTGGCTCCCCATGCATTCTCCATTGATGATACACTAATTATTTTCTTTCACTTTACGTGAAAAATTCAAAAAAATTTCATAGATGTGCTAATTAACTTTACTTGCAAAACCATAAATGTGTTTATTCCTAACTTTTGCTTGTTAGTTTTTGCCAAGAAAGGACAAGTATTCTTTTCTTTGCTTGGTAGACCGAAAGGTTTAATTTCTGTTATAAAGTAGTAATTATAGTTGGTTTTGCATATTTCCCTGCCTTGGGCCCTTCATGCAGTGAAATTGCGCTGATGAATAATGAATATCTGCCCTTGCCTTTATATGATTAGATATGAAATCATTTATTTTTTTTTAAATTTGAATTGAAATAGTTGATCTTTTAGCTTTGTATGTTTGTTGAGAAAAAAAATCAGACTATTTAAGATGCTAATATTATGAAATTGATTAACAATACATAGCCAAACTTTGGAGGTATATCTTTATCTTTATTATACAAAATGGGTGAATATACACGTAAATGCAAGAATGACAATTCAATCTGTAATTACTTGTGAGTATTCATTCGTTCGCTCTAATTTAATGGATTTTGGGATTCTAATTACTGATTAGAGAATGTCCAATTTACATTAAGGAGGTAAAGATGGATATGGTATACCTTTTGCCTCGATCAAAATCCTCTGAATGGATACTTACAGAAAATAAGAGATGTAGCATGAGAAATCCCTTTCTTCTACCTCTATCTCCACCTTTTCCTGTGCCTCAATTATCGAAAACATATATATACTATTACTAGCACATGTCCGGTGCGATGCACTAAAAATTATTTTAATTTCAATATTAAAATAAAATATTGAAATTATTTTCAGTGCATCACATCGGATACATGCTAATTATAATATTAATTAAAGTAATTATTTATATTTAAAATTAAATTAATATTAAAAATATAAATAAAATTTATATTTTTTTCAAATAAATTAATAATAAAATATGCTTAAAATTAGTTCTTGATGAGGGTAAAAATTGTATATAACTGGATTGGGATGGAATCTGTGTGGATCGACCTGGCTGGCCGAGTAAATGAGCTCTACAGATACCTGGGCTGAGTCTTGCAACCACAAGCAAACATTAGGCTAGCTAAGATGCCATCGGTTATGGCACTCTAACGCTTGAGTCAATATGAGAATGATCAGATAAGATGAGCAGAGCGAGGGCTTTTAAGTATAGAATGACATACCTTGTGAGAGGCTGGCAATTGGGTATTTATAGCCTTTTCCCGATGGATAATATGTCTAAGGTGCCCTTGGCATTCAGAAAGGGTTCTTGTCTCTACATGATAGGCATTAGGTCTTCTCCCATTTGTGTACTATTCTAGATGGCTTCATCTCCAACTTTCATGGACAGAATAGTACATAAGTGGCGCGCCTCTTGTCTAGCATGGTAGGATAGGCGATACTGGGGCGGCATACGCCATTAATGTGGAGGTATGCCGCTTGTCAAGGCATTTAATACGGAAGAGAAGGGATTCCGCAGTGAGTTGACCAACCTGGTCAACAAGAGGATCGATCAGAGGGGTAGCTTTGGACTCGATAGATGACTGGCGGTTCTTTGCCTCCAAACTTTCTCATCGGGACCCTCGAGCATCTGCGTTCGACCTGTGGCCTGGTCGAATGACATCAGCGCTGCTTAGCATGTTGACAGGAAAGAGTATGAGAGGTCGAATGGGGTCAACCATAGGATTAGGCTATCGAAATAGAACGGGCCTTGCGTACTGTTCTAGGGCTGATAGTTGTTGGGTTAGGCCAATTGGGTCATCCCATATCATGAGTCCCCTCACTTTCTAGTTCTGATCGAGGGATTCGACGAGGAGGAGTGGAAAGTAGTGAGCTAGCCTACTCGGCCTTTTCGGGAGAGGATGTGGTATTCGACAAAGGTTACCGGAGTCGATGAGGGTTTTCAAAACCGATCAGAGTACACCAGAGTTGATCAGGGTTTGGTGCATTTAATGCGGCGGTGACATTGTGCCAGCCTGAGAGCCGGATGGCGGTTATGCAATAATTGCAGTCATTTCGGTTACCATGCTTGGGTGGCTATAAATAATAGTGATGAAAAAAATTCATTCACTTTTATAGCATTTCGGCAAGTCGATTGAGGTACCTCAGAGCACTACCAATTAACTGCTTTCCGATTTAGAGCCTATCGGCCAGAGGTATGTCATGCACCATCCTTATCTAAATCTCTTAATGAACAGCAACGAAGAAACATAGATGATGAGGATGATGATTGATTGACTTATGTATGAATATTTTAGGCATATATTGTATTAACTTGATTATACTTTGATAATTACATTTAATATTTTTATATTGTTGAATTTATAAATATTTTGCTTCTTTAATGTTATATTTAGATTTTATGAAAGATTTGTTGTTTTATTATTTGATGGCCATAAATATCGTTAAGTATGGTGGTATTGGATTTGTGAATATACTATTATTGATTACAGGTTTTTAATATTGAAAAAAACGCTGCAAAAAATATATATATATATTTTGCGACGGAAAAATTCTTCAAAAACTACCTTTTGCTACGGAAAAATCCATCGCAAAAAATCACCAAGAAATTCAACACTTGCGACGGACAAAAATTCATTGCAAATTGGTAAATTTGCGGTGGAAATTTCTGTCGCAAGTTACTGCGATAGAGTATTTTGCGACGGATTTATTCTGTCGCAAAACAACATTTTTTTAGTACTGCTTTAGCACGTAAGTCCCTCCTCTCTATATCTTTCGATCATAACATATAACATGATGCTGAGAGTGTTCGATGAGGGCTATAGTGAGAGTAATAGCAGTGAAGCAACGGGGTCTAATCGGGTTGACCTTAGGGGAAGAGGTAACCCAACTAACGGGTCTGATAGTTCTTCGACCAGTAGCTCGACCTCCAATAGTGCTGGTGATGAGTGCGTTATTACTGAGGACGAGGTTGGTCCCAGTCAAGAACCTGTTTCTCTAGGTCAACTTTTCACACTGGACCATTATAGTGAGATAGTGTCCAAGATTACACCCATGGACCTTACTCTAATAAGATAAAATTACTGTGTTCCCCTAGAGTATGAGCTGATCGTGCCCGGGCCTTCTGATAGGATGCATCGACCTTCGTATGGGTGCATAACCGTATTCGATGAGGCTTTTAAATGTGGGCTTAGGTTTCCCTTCGCCCGACCTATAATGGACTTGTTGAGGGGTTTACGAGTGTGTATGAGCCAATTGCTGCCAAATTGCTTTTCAACCATGTATAGCTTCGCGATTCTCATGTATATACACAACCAATTTGCCACATTCGCCAACTTTTTGAATTTCTTTCACCTTTCGATGTCTCGAAAGTCGAAGAGCACAGAGGAGTCGGGGTTTCTATTACCTCATAGCCCGCCCTCGATGAAAGTTTCTAGTTACCCCTGCCTTATCCCATGGTTAAGAGTGGAAAAAGCATTACCTTTATGTTCGAAGGCCGGGGCGTTTTGACATTCCGAGGGGTTGGTATAGAGGGCACATCGAGATGCTAAGGAACAAGACCCCGACCTAGCCCAACACCTTTGTGCAAGATTTAGTGGAGTTTAGGCAGATGAAAGCCTTAGGTTATATCGAGGAGAGGAATTTGGTTCTCACAGGCTTGTCGCCTGCTAACTTAGGATTACCCGCTAGTGATCGATTAGGTAGAACCTTTAGTTTTTGCTTACAACAATCTGTTTTTATCATTGTGGTCGAGGCTAATTGCTGTTCATTTCTTGCTTACGCGGATCGAGAAGAAATAATGAATTAGACCCGAGCTCAAGCTATGGCCCACGCTCAAAGGAACCAAGATCGATGCTAGGGTGCAGATGGTTGACGAGGAGGCAGGGCGCAGGCGGCCCAATAGCTACATACAGCACTATCTGCGTCGGCAACTTAGCCGGCTAGGCCTCCGGCTACTACGACCCCCAGACCTTTTCCGCAGCGCGAGAGGTTGGCATCTGAGCAAGATGGGCCTATTCCAAAAAAGGTGGCCGTCAACAAGGGCAAGGGCCCCGCTGGGTTGACGGGCCCACCAACAGGTTACGATATTTTTGGTCGAAAGGATGATGATGAGTTGTTCCAACTAGTCGACCTCCCGTCGCCTCACTTTGGGACAAATATAGTTGTGCAAAACTCTATGTCTGTGCTCACGGCAGGGTCGAGCGGCGCACTACCACTAAAAGTTATGATAACTGGTTTATTCGCCTCCGACCAGCAAAAAATGATAGAGATGATGCAAGGAGGCATGCTGAGAGCGATGGCCTACCACTCAAATATGGTATGTATCTAGTCGAGTATTGCATGAGAATTATGGGTTCGCCCTATCTTTTTTATTGTTATGGGTGCTGAGGTTTTGAATATACCGATCCAAATTTGATTACAGGTGAGCCAGCTCGGTTACCATTTATATCGGAGGTTGGAACTCGCCCTCAACGAGCATGATAGCCTTTAAGGGGAGCAGACTGAGACGGAAATGGCCAGGGCACAGACTAAGTCGTCTCAAGCTCGAATCGAACAGCTGACAGGGGAGCTGGGGAAAGCTCAAACACAGCTTGAGGCTAAGGATGCCCAGCTTATCGCTACAGTCGTCGAAAAGAGCTCGGCTGAAGAGTTGTTGAAGAAAGTCCGCGTTGATGCCCAGACCCATTATAATTTTGGCCAAGCGCATGGTTATAATAGCATGCTCGACTTTGTGTAGAAGGAGTTCGCCAGGATGCTGCCCGACGTCTGGAGAGAGGCAATGTAGTAATTCATGTTGACGTCGGCTTTTTAGGATGCTAGTGTCATCTTCTCGATTATTCACGAAGGCACTCAACCAGCTAGAATTCCTGGGCTATACAATCCATCCCAAAGATAGGGAGCGGCTGAACCCCATGCTTGATGAGCAGTTACGTTTGTACCCTGATCCTGTCGAGGCTGCTCCTACTGAAGGAACTAATCCTACTGAAGCTGCTGTCATCGAGGCGCCCGTCGCTACGCCCATGGCCATACCTCCCCATGTGGCTAGGGTCGAGGCTGTGACGATAAAATTTAAATTTGGCGGTGACTTCACATTCGACATCAAAGATGGCAAAGTCAATGTGGCCAAGTACTATCCTCTGAGTGATCATCCCTTTCTGGTCGACGAGGCGAGCCCTTTATGACAAGTTTCAGAGGTTGAAGCTGGTGGTGGGAGGGCAAGTAGGCGATCAGAGATGTGGCAGTGGTGACCGTGGAGGAATCTGGATCGAGTTAGGTCCTCTGCATTTGGCTGGCACGCTTTTGCTTCTTTTTTTTTTTTGGAATTGTAATGGAAAACATGTAATCCGAATTTTATCTAAGTGAATTGAATGGTGTTTTCATGCTCATCGATATTGTTTTCCTTTTAACGATGTCGTTCTTGTCGAATGTTGACCGTTGATGAACACTAATTTGATCTCAGATAATATAACCCCAAAAATAATGGAATTAAGTGCCTGGGGTTTATAGTTCATGGTCGATTCGAATCAACTAGTGCAAAATAATGGAATTGATGCGAAATGATTCATCGAATTTTGGGCTGATTTGAACTATTTTTGTTGCGCCAAAACGAACACTTTTGACAAAATGATCATATTAATTTAACGCTTCTTACAAGGTTGTCTCCGACTACGTGTTCGAATTTTTTATTTGTTATTTGAGTGTATTCATTCATTTTTGTTCGAAACCATACTTTGCTGTAATAATGATTTGGGGTCGACTATAAACAATCAACTTATCTAAACTTGCTCATTTACTTGTGCTGAAAAGCCTTGGTTGTGTACTTGAGGCCGTTGTTTTGGTCGACTTCGGGTCGTTGCTTTGGTCGACTATAAACTGTTAGCTCGTTTATTTTCTAGGGCTATAAAGCTTTGATTTCATGGCTTGAGGCCGTTGCTTTGGTCGACTGTAGGGTCGACTATAAACGATCAGCTCGTTTATTTACTAGGGCTATAAAGCTTTGATTTCATGGCTTGAGGCCATTGCTTTGGTCAACTGCAGGGTTGACTATAAACGATTAACTCATTTATTTATTTGGGCCATGAAGCCTTGATTTTGTGACCTAAGGCTATTGCTTTAGTCGACAGTAGGGTCGACTATAAACGATTAGCTCGTTTATTTACTGGGGCTATAAAGCTTAGATTTCATGGCTTGAGGTCGTTGCTTTAGTCGACTGCGTGGTCGACTATAAACGATCAGCTCGTTTATTTATTTAGCCATGAAGCCTTGATTTCTCGACCTGAGGCCATTGCTTTAGTCGACTATAAACGATTAGCTCGTTTATTTATTTGGGCCATGAAACCTTAATTTCTCGACCTGAGGCCATTGCTTTGGTCAACTACAAGGTCGATTATAAATGATTAGCTCGTTTATTTACTAAGGTTATAAAGCTTTGATTTCACGGCCTGAGGCTGTTGCTTTGGTCCACGAACAATCAACTCGTTTATTTATTTGGGCCATGAAGCTTTGATTTCGCGGCCTAAGGCCGTTGCTTTGGTCAATTGCGGGGTCGACTATAAACGATCAACTCGTTTATTTACTAAAGCTATAAAGCTTTGACTTCAAGGCTTGAGGCTGTTGCTTTAGTCAACTGCGGGGTCGACTATAAACAATCAGCTCGTTTATTTATTTAGGCCACGAAGCCTTGATTTTGTGGCTTGAGGCCATTGCTTTGGTTGACGATAAACGATTAGCTCTAGCAGTATAAGCGAATAGCTGTAGAGATGTTGAGATTTTCATTTACATGAGACAATACAACGAAGACTGATGATCTCTTTATACATAAAATTTCTTTAAATTTACAGCATTCCAAGGTCGTGGGAGCTCATTGACATTCAAGTCCGTCAGTCGATATGCATTATGCTTTGATACCTTGACCACAGAATGGGGCCCTTCCCATTTTGGTTCAAGTTTGCCTACATTCCTCGACACCTCCACTTTCTTGAGGATGAGATCTCCAACTTTGAAGCTACACGGTTGAATTGCCTTGTTGTAATATTCTGCCATCTTTGACCTGTACCGTTGCATCATGTTGTAAGCTTCGTGTCGCAACTTATCGATAGTTTCCAGGTCGAGTCCCTTTTCAAATACGTTCCTAGTTAGATTATAATGGATTACCCGGGCCATGTGCTGTATCAATTCAGATGGGATGACTACTTTAGAGTCGTAGACCAAACTTTATGGGTTGCGACCAGTGGCTATTTGAGGTGTTGTTCTGCATGCCCATAACATCCTAGGGAGGTCGTCTACCCATCTTCCTCATGTTCCTTCTAGTCAAGCTTTAAGGTGGTTGAGGACAATTCTATTCGTTATCTAGGTCTGACCATTAGCCTGGGGGTTCCCAACTAAAGTAAAATATTGGCAAATCCCCAAAGCTTCACACTAATTTCTCGTGTTATTGCTTTGAAATTGGGTTTCGTTGTCTGAGATCAAGACTGTAGACCAAGCTATAAGACCTACCAGCTGCTAAACTTAGTGAGACATTTTCTCCCATTCCTCTCATCAGCTTGGGACATATTTCTGTTCACTTGAGGCCTCAAGCACTCGACCCTATCGCGCTGCTGGGCTCAAGCGCCTTGGTCGATTGAATCCGCAACTTCTACACGGCGAGCGGGAAGCACCATTTCCCTGGAAAAACGTCCTAGGCTGGTTCCATGCCTTGAGGGAGGTCACATGTACTCTGGCCGACCATGGTTCTCTCTGGGCGGTCTCTTCGTGCAGGGCACTGGTTGTGGGGTAGCCTGGTCGCTGGTTTGGGTTGGGTAGTACGTTAATTCAGGGCGACAGAAAGCTGAGCCAAAATTTGAGTAGATATCTATTCGCCGATGAGTTGCATTGATCGGGCATGATCAGAGTAATCACATGCTTCGGTTGGGCACTAGGCCCTAGTACGTCTAGTTCTTACTGAGATCGAGGATGAAAAGTAGCCAATCTCCTATTCTTCTCTCTCTCCAAAGCGGCTCGCCTAGTATTTACCATCTTTCAATTGCGGACTCTCTTTCCCACATATGGTGCCAAATGATGAGGGTAAAAACTGTATATAACTGGATTGGAAGGAATCTGGGTGGATCGACCTGGCTAGTCGAGTAAATGAGCTTCACAGATACTTGAGTTGAGTCCTACAACCACAAGCAAACATCAGGCTAGCTGAGGTGTTATCGGCTATGGCACTCTAACGCTCAAGTTAGTATGAGAATGATCAGATAAGATGAGCAAAGTGAGGCTTTTTAGTATAGAATGGCATACCCTATGAGAGGTTGGCAATGTTGTATTTATAACCTTCTCCAGATGGATAAAATGTCTAAGGTGCCCTTGGCATTCAGAAAGAATTCTTGTCTCTGCATGGGGGGCGTTAGGTCTTCCCCCTTTTGTGTACCATTCCAGGTGGCTTCATCTCCAACTTTCATGGACAAAATAGTACATAGGTGGCCTGCCTCCTGCCTAGCATGGTAGGATAGGCGATACTGGGGTAGCATGCGCCATTAATGTGGAGGTATGCCGCTTGTCAGGGCATTTAATGCAGTAGAAAAGGAATTCTGCAGTGAGTCGACCAACCTGGTCGACAAGAGGATTGATTAAAGGGGTAGCTCTGGACTCAGTAGATGACAGGTGGTTCTCTGCCTCCAAACTGTTTCATCGGGACCCTCGAGCATCTGCGTTTGACCTTTGGCCTGGTCGAATGACATTAGCGCTGCTTAGCATGTTGGCGGGAAAGAGTGTGAGAGGTTGAACGGGGTCGACCATAGGGTTGGGCTGTCGAAGTAGAATGGGCCTCGCGTACTATTCCAAGGCCGATAGTTGTTGGGTTGGGCCCATTGGGCCATCCTATATCAGTTCTAAAGATAAAAAAAATCCACCTACGTACTAATGTTCATCATGCTTCATCACTATATACTCAAGTAAATATATTTATCAAATTTTGATTAGAATCACCAAGTTTCATTGATATGTACAAAGAATTCCCCACTTATTTACATATATTAATATTTAAATAATTTTTTTCTTGGTTACTACAATAAAGTGAATAATCATAAAGTGGACAAACATGATTGAATATGATGTTTAATTAATAAAAAAATATTATTATAATTGAGTAAATTGTCTATTCCACAAAGCTTATAAATTAAATTTGTCAATTAAATAATAAAAAAGAACAAATCTCATGATTCTGATGTAAATCAATCGCAAATATTCAATATTTTTTTTATTCCCCTAGTATTCCCTTTATGCTGCACATGGATTACATCAATACCTAAAGTCAATCAATTTCATATAACGAACAAAACATACAATTAAAACCCTAACAACAAAATCAAGAGAAGAATATAACTAAATAGCAATTAATTTTTCTTTACTTACATAGAAAAATTCTTATGGAGATACTTAGTAATTTCTCTTCTTCAAGACATGAAATTGGAAGATTGTATAAGAATTACTTGAGACTTGGATGTGTTTTTATTTTTTAAATTGTATTTAGGTATATAAAGTATAAGAGTTTTAGTACATCTAAATATCTTTGATATTATCTCATCAATATATACTAGCATTATTCCCCGTGCTATGCACAGATTCTTTAAAATTACTATATATTAATATAATTATTGAATTATAAATATAACTAAAATAATAATATAAAAATAAAAATATCACATAAATATCAAGTAATTAGTAAAATTAAATTTAAAGTTTAAAAATTTAGTATTTAAAATTTTGCAACATATAAAGACATCTCATATACATTATGTCATAAAATATAAATTTTAAAATTATTCAGCGAGAAGTTAAAAACAATCGAAACATCCAAAAATAAAATTCTATGGATATGATTATGTACTATATTAAAAAAAATATTATGCGATCAAAATCTAACAGATAGTTGCATTAAAAAATAAAAATATATGAGAATGATATAAAATACAAGATTGATGGCTTGAAAGTTGTTTGAAAAAATTTAAAATCATAATACTTTAAGATTATTTTAGACTTAAAAGAGGATGAGTATATATTAAGTTAAAACTTAAAATATAAAGAATTAGATAATATATTAGTTGCCAAGGATTAGAAAAAATCTTATTTAATTTTAGTTTTTGATTAAAAATCAATTAAGTCAAGACAAAACTATGATAGTAAAGATATAAAATAAATAAATAAAAATAAATATATAAAATAATTACAAAGTTAAGATCAATATTAGTATATAAGTTATAGAAACCTTTTAATTTGAATCATAAATTAGTTATCGAATAATTAAGTGGAGAAAAAAGTTTAATATTAGTAATGCAAAGTTAAAATCATAGTAAATTGATAAAGTAATTATAAATTCAAAATTAATTTTGAACAGGAATTAGTGATAGGATATGAGGATGAAATTAAAATGTAAAATAAAAATATGGAAAAAATAAATTATTGTGTTCATTCTCAATTTTTTTGTATGAATATAATTGGATCTTCATATTATATTTCGCAAATAGCAAAAAAAAAAAAAAAAGTGAATAACAAAAAAAGTTGTTGACCTTTCAAACAATCAAAATTTTAAAAAAATAAAAAACAAAATTATATATATTTTGATAGACTAAATAATGTCTAGAGTTATAAACTTAAAAAATCAACATGTGCATTTTCTATTGAAATAACCATCTCATAATTTTTTTAAAATATATCAAAAATGATCTAAGAATATATATTGATGTAGTATATAAAATTTTTAAAAGGAGTACAAATTATACATATTTATACATACACAATTACAAATATGTGAATATAAAATCAAATTAAATGACACACTTCTAAAATTATAAATATTCAAAAAGTGAAATAAATTTTAAAAATATTAAAACAAAAAAATAGATCTCATCCTATAAAACTATAAACTTAGATGAGCAAAAAAAGCGAATTGAAAAATAAATTATAAAGTTTAACAACAAATTAATAACTTGATTCAAAAAATAAGTAAAAGAATGCTAAATGTATAATAATTTAAATAAAATAAAAATTAGATGACAAAATTTATCAATAATTAAGGAGAAAATTGTAACTAATAAAAATTAAATTAAATTAAAAATATTAAGTGCAATTAATAAATCTCACAATAAATGAATTGATAACATAAACTAAGTAGTAAACAAAAAGATACATAAATTTACAAACTTAATAGTAATAAAAGCCAAATGATAGACTTTATTTAGGTTGAAAAGAAAATTATAGTATTAAAATCCAAAAAATCTCTTTCATCATGTAATATACCTAAAATAAACTGAAAAAGAAAGAAAACAAAAAGTGAACAATAAAATCAAATAAACAATAAACACTTTGAATAATGAACTAAAGATGCACACAAAGAGATAGAAGAAAAAAAAATGCCAAAAAATAAAAAGGACACAAAGAATAGAGTGAAAAAAAAAGCTAGAACCTGATAATGTTAATGAAATGACTTTTGAAATTTTTTTATATATATAGTGGTATGGATATAAATTAGTCATTAAAGATAAGAGAAAATCATGAAAGATTTATCAAACTATAGAGTTAGAATGATAAAGAAATCTTCCACATATTAAAAGTAAATATGGAAAAGATTTTGTAGATAAAATACAATTATTTTTGGATATTATAGATAAATAAAGAAATTATTCTAATCAAGAAAATGATTTCAAAAAATCAGATATCTTTAAAAGGAATAAATAATATCAAATTTAACAACTAAAAATCAATTTTTAAATTTAATTAAAAAACTCAAAATTCTAAGAATTCAAAATTTGGTCAAAATTGCACAATTATAGGTTTCACACTGTTGTGCTATCTATATATAGATAGATATATTTTAATTTTGAATGGAAAAAAAATTAGAAATAAGATACAATCATATCGGTTAGAGATAATAATCAACAAATAATAAAAAAATTTCAACTAAATTAAAATACTCAAAATTCTAAGAAATTGACATTTGGCCAAAATTGGACAATTAGAATCAAAATTGCATAATAGTAGGTTCTACACCATTGTGCTATATATAATAGTATAGATAGTATCATATAAATAATATCAAATCCTCTACCAGATAAAGTTTATGAAACATTATCAAATACATTTTTAATTTTGGATGAAAGAAAATTAGAGATAAGATATAATCATATTGGTTAGAGATGCTAATTAACAGCTAGTAATTTTTTTAATTGAATTAAAATACTCAAAATTCTAAGAATTTGACATATGGCAAAAATTGCACAATTAGAATCAAAATTATACAATTAGATAAGCACAAATCTATGCTATATATAATAGTATAGATATATAGTATAACGGTGTAGGACCCATAATTATGTAATTTTGATTCTAATTGTACAATTTTGGCCGAATGGCAAATCTTAGAATTTTGAGTATTTTAATTTAATTGAAAATTTTACATTGGTTGTTTATTTGCTTTTATATTTTATTTTAATACAATCAACTTATCTATTTTATCCAAAATTGCAACATAGATTTCTATCCCATAATATAATTCAAAAAATATCTATTATCATATTTTTATCTCACTAAATAAGTTTATAATTTTAAAAATATTTTATAAGCACCATATTAAGTATTTTTATCACAAAATTCTATCGTACAAATTTAATTTATCACAAGATTAATAGATAAATATTTTATTTATTTTATATGTAAATTTTGTTAGTCCATAATTATTTTTTTTACATTTCATTTCCACATTATTTGTAGTACAATTCTATATTTTTAGTTGTAGGACCTCTTTCCCCAATTAGCATAATATAATAATATTTTTCCTTTTTAATTAATTTTAAGTTCATTTCATAGAAAAATTTTATATTTTTTGATAATATATTTTTATATTGTTTTTATTTTAAATTAATTAGATACTTTTCTAATATATTTAAATATTTTATCAATGTTATTACTTTATTATTTTCTCAATATTTATTTAAAATTAAAGTTATTATGACCAACTTAGGATAGTAATTTTTATATTACTTAAAAACATCAGCATGCAGTACTTTTTTTATTTCAATTAATTATATTCTATGTATTTATTTTTAATAATATGTTCAAATATTTTTGTATGTTTATATAAGAATTTATCTTTGATATCGAATTTTTATTTTACTATTATTTTAGTTGCAGCTATCTCAATTTGTCTAGATAAATATATATATATATATATATACACACACACACACACTTCTTATTTCAGTAATGTCCTTGAATAATGTGATGTAATGAAATATTTAAAAATATTATAATTTTATTAAGTTGTTGAAATTATTTTAATTTTCTTATCAAATGAATGAAGAAATGCTATATATTTTTTTGTAAAATATTCATTAAATTTATTAGCACTTGATTTATCCATTTCTAATTATGTGCATATAAGAAAGAATTTTTTATGTTTTGTATATAATATCATGTATTTTGATAAATTTATTTCGATTGGTTGAATCATTACTCATTATAATATTTCTATAAAAAAAATATTTTATTTCTCTTCAATAAATAGATTATGTATAAAAAAATTATGTTTATAATAAAAAATTCATTGCTAAGTAAATACTTTTTCACAATTGATATATTTCATATTTAGTAATTTATATTCACTTTGATAATATTAACTATAAAAATTTAAATGGATATACGAAGTAATGAAATTATCTAATAAATTTGAGCTCTAATAAATATTAACTTATTTTTTCATTTAAAGAGTTAGATTTTTTTTAATTTAATCATACATTTTTAGCCAAAAAACTAAAAATTTATCCAAAAAAAAAGTAGTTGATAACTAAGTTATTTCAAAACAACAACCAATTTTTCATACTTAATAAATTCTTTTATATTTATGTAAAATATCAAATAATTTTTTTTTTTTTTTTGTTAAAGAGCTAGGAGTTTGAGAAATGAATAATTATAAATTAATTGATATATAAGTCCTCAACTTATCAAGGTCTTTAAAATTTAATTATTTTTACAATAATATTTTTTAGATATGTAAAATAATTTTAGATAAAACTATATATATAGAATATAATAATTTCATTGAAGAATTTATTTTAAATATAAACAGTTACTTCCTACAACAACTATAAAGTCCGAACTTTATTTTTCTATTATTAATTTAATCATTTTAGTTTTTTGGCAATATAATAATGGAGAACTCATTTTCAATTATTTGAAATAAATTCTGTTATATGCACATATATATAGTTGACATAGTTGAAAATTTTCGAAAGTTTGATAAATGACCACTTAAATAGCAAATGATATCAATTTTTGTATTTTTTTTAATATATTTAATTACTCTACTGTATCATTATATAGCATACATTTATTTCAATATTTACACTTATAATTATTCATAAAAATACTTTTACATGTATTACTAATGTGAGATCAAAAGGTTTAACTGAAAGTAAGTATCCATTTAATTATTCGTATTTTATATACTTATAGAAGAAACTTGTGAAAGATTGATATTTTATTTTGAATTGAATATTATAAATTTACTTATTACATTATTCATATACATAATATATGTTAATTGGTAATTTTAAAAATAGTAAAATAAATGCATGTATAAATATAAATAAATAAATAAATAAATTTTACTTATCAACGTTATATGGAATATTAAAAGATATTTTAGCTTATAAAAATTGTATATATGTTACAAACTACTTATTGAGTTAGTTATCAAATAATTAATAATCTAATGTAAGTTATTTTCATAGATATAAGTACAAAGAGGTTATGTATTTACTCTAACAAAATTATTTATTGTTTAAAATTCTCAAATGTTATGAAAGTGTAACTCTTAACTTTCAAATTATTAAGAAATCATACAAAAAAGCTTTGGCTATGTTGGGTTACGTTCTGCCAGAACAAATTTGTTCTGGCAGAATGTAACCAAACGTGTTGCATTATTTTCTCCCAAAGTGCACCTTTCAAATGACTAGAACACCCTTGCAATTCACCTGGCGGATTACCGAAAAAAACCCCAACCCTTGGCCCACGGAAATAATATTGGCTTTTGCAGATTTTGTCTACAAAATTTGACAAAGCCACTATATATATTTATATATATACATTATATAATATATATTATATAGAATATATTTATTATATATATTATTATGATATTTTAAACTTCAACATCATTCAACCAATACTTTCAAAATTACATCACAATCATTACCAATCATCACACACGCACACATATATTTACATATCACAATATTTTATTACTATTATTATAATAAAAAATATTACTAAAATCTACTTACACCCTCAAAACTCAACAAAAAAAAGTATTGATTTGACTACTACAGAGGAATTTGTCTCCTTCCAAAATATAAACAAACATACCAAAATTCTCCAAAATAATTTTCTTACTATTCCCAAAACATAAACAAACACACATTACATTCCCCAACCCCACTCCCAAAACTCATTCTCCAAAAAAAATAATAATTCAAAACACATAATATATATCCAAACATTACCTTTATATTTATAAAAATTATTTATTTATTTATCATATCAAAATATATAAGTATAAATGTATATACACATATGTCTAATTTAAAAAATGCATTTAGTAAAATATTGTGTTGTATTCTTATTTTCTTAATTCTTTTTTTTTAAATTTTATCATTTTATAAATTTCTGTATAAACTAGAGTTAGCAATTCTTGATATTTTATAACTTTTTTAAGTATAAATTATCTTTAAACATAGTATTTTTTAATTGAAATATTTATATTATTTTATTTACTTAGTAATAGATTTTCTTTTATTAAATGCTAAAAATAATTACAATTCATGTTTTAATCACATGAAGTAAAATAAATATTATTATAAAATAAATTATTTTCGGTGCATCGCACTAGGCACATGTTAGTATAAATGTATTTATTGACTGAACTAGTTTTACAATTTAAACTAATTCCTAATGCTTTTTTTTTTTTCAAGATAACTATGGTTTAATTATTTAATTTCAATTTTTTATTTTTTTTTGTATTTTACCAAGTGAGTGCTCTT
The DNA here is from genome assembly GCA_018894105.1 of Jacaranda mimosifolia. Classification (NCBI taxonomy): domain Eukaryota; kingdom Viridiplantae; phylum Streptophyta; class Magnoliopsida; order Lamiales; family Bignoniaceae; genus Jacaranda; species Jacaranda mimosifolia. The sequence continues at coordinate 13,881,815 of CM032124.1, forward strand.
TTTTATTCAATTCAATTTTTTGTTCAAAATAATACAATAAGCATACTTGAATGTAAATTCCAATTGTAATCAACAATGGTATAAGCGGTATAGATGTTTTTATACCTAAGTTCTTAATTACAGTCGTTATTCTGGTAGAATTTTGAATATACCATTGATTTGATCTAAAAATATGAAATTTAAAATTATATATTATTTTCTACACTAACTTAAATAATACTAGTTGGAAAAATCAAGCTGACTAGATTATATTTCCGTGATTTTATTGTATGTTAATTTTTGTTTTTAACTTTGTTAGTTAATATAAGAATCGTGGAGTCTAATTTAGACTTGTGTGATATAAATAAATAATGATGAAGAAAATGAACAAGTTGACTTATATGACTCTTTATGAACTTATTTTATTTTTATTTGTATTTTATTTAAATTTTAAATTGTACTTATTTGGTTTAATCCCATTTTAGTCTTTTTAACTTTGGAACTGCGTTTACGTTGAGTTAATTTACCATTTATGGGCTTTAAGTTAACAAGATATATTTCAATTCAATCTATTTTAAAAAATAAAATAAGAAACAAGAAATAGGAAATGGAGAAATACGCAAAAATTCCGCATTCAATTGATGCGGCGAGGGTCGAAGGTACAAAATTCTCCTTCCTGATAGGTGTGAAAACTAATTTAAAAAGGTGAGGATGAAAATGGAAATTGACAATCCCTCATCCGACCCTTTCCTTTCCTTTCCTTTACTTTACTTTCCTTTCTGATCCTTACGTAAATGAAATAATCTTTATATGAAAGATGAAAGTATTCGAAGTGATTAAGGAAGAATGTATCGTAAAATTGCAAAAGGCTCTAATATTACTGCTTTCTATTCTTAATTCTTGCTGTGCATTTCACTACTTTTTTTAGTTAATTGCAGCCAACTCCCTTGAGGTTAGTCCAATGTACACCTGACCACTTAAATGTTCCATTTATTACACTTAGATCCTCGTTAGTGTCCACATTTTCATATTTGATCCTTCAGAGTTGAGGCCAAGTTTTAAGTTTTTGGTTTCTCTTTATGCCCAGTTATGAAAATGTAAACCATATTGCTCAAGAAAACCACCACCAGACCGAAGTAATTGGGTATAAAACATAAGCAATTTACATTGAGATTGAGGAACTCCTCTTTTATTCCTCATTACATAATATTAAGACACACATAGTATAACTGCTGATCAGTATTATTTTTTCCTTGTATGGTATGGCTACCCAGGAGAGACTACGCACCGGAGACGGTGTGGAAGAAACTGGGCATGAAGATCACAAAGAGAGATGAAGAACAGAGGCATTTTATTAACAGACATTTGCGGAAGTTCCTGACATGATCAAACCAGAAACCTGGAGACTTTTTGCAAGTAAGCTGAGGCGATTTTCAGGCTGTCTAAATTGCATTCAGAAAAAGGCATGTTAGCTAAAGAAGTATATATCAATTGAACTCACAAGACAGCAGAGAGTGTAATAAATTCGGATTTTTCCTACTCCTTACACTCTCCTCAGTTGCCCGGTTGACTGCTGCAAGAAGATCTCAAGATTTAACATGTATTTATTCAGACAAGAAATGGGATATTTCTGTACTAATTCCATTTTAGCATGCATATGTGAAGTAATCACATGTAGAATTCCAGCAAGTTCTTGAAAATTATGTCAAGCATTTGGAATTAATGGAAATAAATAAGCCAGCGATTAAAAGGAAAAAGCAGGAAAAATATACATGTATATACAATTAATTGATCAAGAGATCAACTCCTTCGTTCTCCCTTCTGTCTATACGCGTATATACAATTAATCAAATAATGGCTGACGGTGAAAAATAGCTATATACAGAAAAAATAGGCAGCTGATTTTCATCATAAGTGAATAAATATATATATGGCAACTCAAGTTACCTTTCGAGGGAACCAATATGGTCCTCTCTTGTATCTTTTCTTTCAGAATCTGTCACCAAAAAATGTTTCAGAAAAACAAAATTTCAGAACTAAGATCCAACAGAAGTTTCATTCAAGGAGATATTAGAGGCTCAAAATATAAAACTCGAGATTATTTTAAGAAAAAGGAAAGGAAAGAAAAGAAATTCTGATCTGCTTCCTATAAACTAAAGAAATGCAGACGAGTAATTCTGAGCCACTGACCTTATAATTTACACTTCAATTTTCTCCCTCATTGACAAAAGAGGTGCCTCAACTTTCATCAATTTGGTGAACTGCAGAGCAGGAAATGAAAGGCCAAGAAAAAAAAAATTCTCACTGAAATGAATGCAAATGTTGCTGTGGATAAATCACAAGAGGATAAATTGTTAAAGAAATTTGGAGTCGAAGCACAAACCTGAGACGTCTTCAGCTCCAGTTCCTGCCATTCCAGGGCTGAATTGCTTCCTTCTACTATCCCAGTTCCAGCATAGAGTAATGCACCGACACCCTTCAGATTCAAATCAATATATTTCATCAACAAGATTGGTTATGCACCTGCTTAGCTGGAATAAGAATTGATTTTGAATCTTGTTTACTTCTATTCAAAGGCTAGTTTTAGATCATAGAAATGGCACTTGGTACAGATTTCAGAAAATACTATAGGTATATGGTTGACAATAGATGCTAATATCCTCACCTTCCCAACCAATGCTGACCTTATTCCCACAGCAAACTCACTCTCTGCACCGCCAAACCAACCAACAGGGCCAGCATACATTCCTCGATCAAACATTTCTGCATAACATAGTTGATTAGTTTCTAATACATGTTCTTAGTCCTTAGATTCTTTAGTAGGAAACTGTGATGAATGAAAGTCAAGTTCTATGGAGAAGTAAGAAGGAAAATCGCAAAAGTAAGGAAGCAATCATCCCTGGAACTACTGAATTCTTAAGTCATTAATTTTAAGTCGTATAGCAATACGCTCACCGGTTTCTGATATTAAAACTCGTGCCTCTTCCATAGGTAGCCCACAAACAGCAGGAGTTGGATGAAGGGAAGACAAAATCTTAAACTGAAAACAGGCAAATGATATCCCATTAGTAGTTGAAAAAGCAACTCATGTGTGCCATGAAATAAAACAAGAAGCCATTAACAATTTGAAATATTTTGAAATTGAAATGAAAAAATGGAACTAGAATAAAGGTCAAACCTCATCATCTTCCTTCTGCAGTGTGCCTGTCAGTTTAGCATAAAGATGTTGGACACGCGGAAGTTTACGTAGAGCTTTGCTTGGTTCAATTAGTGTGCTATAGCATACAGACTAAAATGCAGAAAATTTGAGAAGGAAAACAATGGTGTTACTCCAAATCAGAAAATCCAATAGTTCTTCAATGTGGTGGTATAATGCATGTTAGATGTCATCATAAAGAGACATAATGTGGGAGATCTGCAAAAGGTATAAGTTCCACTTGCCTCCAACTTTCTTCTTATAGTTTCTCTTACTACAGCAAATTCATGGTGGTCTTTAGCACTGCAAATGAATTTAAAAGAATGACTATTATTGGGAGTAAGTTCAGGACATTTAAAGCATCAAAGTCACAAGAAAACATCTGGCTCAGTTGAGACTAAAATGGAGAATAACCTGGAAAGTAAATCTTGTCCTATCTGAAAATCTAGAGACTCAGTTCCACCTCTAGCTCGTGTTCCAGCCAAAGCCTCACTGCAAACGCTAAGCCGATGTCGATAGAATAGTCGCTCAGGCTATTCACAAGTTGCATAACAAAGAAATCATTAAATCTATCCTGGTATTGTAAAAAAATTTATACACTAAAGTCCATAAAGAAAATAGGGCAAATCCTTGTGTAACATCAGAAACTCCAACGAAATGGATGAAACTGGACTTCAAGAATAATTTTTCAAAATGTTTTTGTATTTCAAATATAAAGTAGGCTTGAGTCTCCACCCAAATTGAAAATGCAGAGACAACCCTTGAAATTTCCAGGTTTAGGTCCAACAATGAGTATCCTATTAAGCAGTTGACTGAAGGAAGAAGATATCATATGCTGCACAATTATTTGACTCTTCTTTCCATAGATTGCACCAAAGAAAAAAAAGTGTTATCAATTCATAGCTAGAGCACTATATTGCTGCATAGAATTTACAAGTATTACAAACCAGGAAAACTTTAGCAGTATTGTGTTTTTGTATAAATAATGATGCATGAAGTTGACGCATTATGCCATTATCACCACCTGAATTGAATCTAGAATCCTATCTAGCAGGCTGATTAATGCAGCTTTAGAAATGAATGTATATAACTCATTCAAATTAAGTTTCTTCGGATACTGCTAATCATTGAGATTGTCAGACTGGTGTAAAAATTGAAATAGAAAAAGCAGTCCTTAGTAAATAATGTAGTAAGTTACGGTGTTTCCGATGAATGCAGGTGATTCAGGAGGCTGAAGACAAAACTGGTAAGCATTATCCCCTTCAACCTGCAAGGATTAACCGTTGTATGCTAAAACATCAACTCATCCTTTAAATCATCCTTACAAATCAGTTGCTAAAGATCAAATCTGAAGCAAAATCAAACCTGCAAGCTGGTCAGCCACTCTAAAGGGTCAATCTCTACCGTGGTCAATATTCTGCTGCTACGTGCAAGAACGACCTGTATTTTCAAGACCAAATACATCTTTATCATTTAAAGAACTGCAGAGAAAATACAAGAAAATTTTGGATTCACAATCCATCTCTAGCATTTAATAACTCTGTTCTAATAAGAAGCTTTCACACACAACACACTCACAAAAAATAAAAAATAAAAAATGCTATGCATGTTATTAATCTGCAACCTTAACAAGGGATGAATTTTTCCTATTTATCAAGTCCAAAGCTCGCTTAACAGCTGAATCCCAAGATGCTTTATTAGGAACATGAGTCTGATGAAGTACAACAGCACGAGGACTGTTGCCATTTAATCTACGGACAACGGGTGAAACCTGCAACACAAATTTATAGATTGAGCCCGAAAAACCTAAATTAGATAGAACGCCAAAATAACAAGCCAGACCTGCCACATTGTATCCTCAAGTGCAGCAATTGCCTGTTCATAGGTCTGTGACAAGCAATTGTCCCATGCGATAGTTGCAGCAATCATTGAACTTCCTTCAAACTCATCAAATTCAACCTGCAATCAGTGTAGAGCTGCCTATTTATATGCTATATATATATATATATATATAATGTTGATAGCAGAAACTTGCTTACACAAATTAAAAGAACAATTTTATTTACCTGAGGGACCATGAAATAGAAAGAACCAAAACCCTTCCACTCAGGGGCTATATCAGACCTCGCATCAAAGCGCATTGCACCATAGGCACGAATCAATGGACACTTTTTTGATAAGAACCTTTGTTGAAATGTAATCACAATTAGGATTCACAAGTTATATGATATCAATGCAATGTAATGGGAAGCAAATTATTGCATCTTTAGCCATCTTCTATTCCATTTCAACAACAGCTACAATGGCAAAGACTCCACTAAAATCTACTATCAAACAACTAAACAAAAGAAGAAACAACACCATGGTCCATGGGGCCATATATATATATATATATAAATATAATTTTGTAAAACTCAAAAGAAAAGTTTAGTTACATATTAACAATTAAGTAATTAAATTGTCGATCAAGTGGCATATTTTCACATACAAATGTAAGCTTAGGGGTTTGAACCCTAACGAATACTTACTATACATTTATATAACTGGAAAAAAAAAATGAAGCAATTAAATTAGGCCTTTTAAGCCACTTTTATTTTATTTATATGAAAAATATTATGGGTTTAACTAAAAATAAATTAAGGAACTTGTAAAACAATCAAAATATCTTTTTTGTGAATTCATCCACATAAAAAAAAAAAAAAAACAGATACAAAATAGGTAAATGAATATTTAAAAAAAATAATTTTTTTCTTTCTTTCAAGAACTTCAAAAACTTTTTGTCCTATGAATATTATCAAAAACCACCTTCTAAATAATATAAAAGATGAAATTTTTTAACCGTGTATTTAGTTACTTGTATTGAATAAAATACTACTAAAAGGTTTGACATGATTCCTGTCATTAATAAATTTTATAATATAAAAAAGTATCACTTCAACTGCCTATTCAAATCATAAATTATGAAACTTATATACGAATTTTTATATTTTATAATTTTTGTCCTCGTACTCCAATTTCTGAATATAATATATACACACTAACACACACACCTTTTAATGGAATTCCAGTCGTCCAAAGAGAATGGACGGAGATGGCGGAAGAAGACAGCTGAACCCAGCCCAGCAACACTAACAAGCTTCTGTTGAGGATCATGAGAAGAAGAAGAATGGCCATTTCCATTTCCGTTGAAGTGTTGAATGAGTGAGATATAATTGGTGGAATCCCCATCACGGTCCCGGCCCGAGAAATAACAGCGAGGTAGAAGGGTGTGGCTCTGGCAACGAAGCCAATCAAGGGCCTCTATTTGCTGCTGGATCGGCACCTTTACAATTACAAACCCATAGGTACACTCAGATAAATTCTCCACTTCTAATAGACCTCCTTTGATATATGGATAAAATTGATTAAATTATAAAATAAGAGAAAGAACTATGTATTTGATACCTAAAAATGCATATTTTTTAATTAAAATTCAATTTTTTTTTTTCAATATTTATATGGAATGTATAACTTGGGCTTAATGTGGGGACTATTTATCAAAAGTTATAAAAATTATTAATTGGGCCTATAATTTTTCCTGAACTTAATTCATCAAAATTAATCGCTTGATGGGATTTCATATGATAATCTATCAAGGCTCATCCAAGAATACAAACATGCCCATAAAGAATAATAATATCATCACCAACTTTGATATCATTATATATAATTAAGATATCAATGCTTAGTGAATAATTGATCCAGTAGTATCGTCTTCACATTTTTATACGTGAACTTCGAATATTAAAAGTTATTATTAATTGGTCCACTTGAAGTTTTATTAAGCTCTAAAAGTTATATTTATCCATGGTTTTATTATTAATTAAATTGAATCAAATTTGAGTGGAGTCGAGTAGCTAGATTTTTTTTATGCATATTTTTTAATTGTTTATTAATTGAGTCGAACAGGTCAGGCTTTAAATCTTATCCTACAAAAATTTATTAAACTTTGGCTGTTATATTTACAAATTCAACTCATATAAAATGTTCAGGATTTTTATTTGGATATCAAATAATTTATTTTGCAATCCTAATTCTTGAATATAAATTGTATTTGGTTGATGTAGCAATCCATAATGAGGAAACAAGAAAATGACAAATGTAGATTAATAGCAATGTGTTCAACTTTCAGCTCCATTTTTTAATTTTTTGGGTCTAACAAAATGACCTTTTAAACGGGCAGATACACACATCACATGAAAATTGACTTCTTTATCTTAAGAACTGCCAAACTTAAGGCTTATCAAAGCAAGATAATAAATATATACATACATATATATAAATATATCTTGATTCAACTCAAACTATATCTGCAAGTTTGAATAGTTGTTAGTCCTGATTTCAGTTAGCATTTTTATTAAGGTCCAAACCTCTTTTCCAAATTTAATTTACTCTCGTTTACCTAATTGCATGATAATGTTATTATACTTGTTCCATGATTGCTTACTATTTTAAGTTGAAGAATATTTAGATAATTAACATGTACTCAGTGCAATGCATTGAAAATAATTTTAATATTAACATAATTTGTGTAGTAATAATATTCATTTTATTTCATATAATTAAAATCTACACTGTAATTATTTTTAATATTTTTAAAAAAATTATTAAATAACATAATATGAATGTTTCAATTGAAAATATGAAATTTGAAAATAATTGGTGTTTAAATAAGTTGTAGAATATTAAAAATTACTAATTCTAAATTTATAAATTATACATAAAAATTTCAAATAATAAAATTTTAAAAAATAAATAACAAATAAAGCATTAGGTTCAGCCAAATCCGATCGAGAGACTATATTGTATTACTTAAAATAATTCGTTATCTTTCTTTGATTCCCTGCATGATTGGATTAGGTTCAGCCAACCGGATCCAGATTATAATATTGAAAATTAATTAGTTTTCTTCTCTTGAAAATGGATCCAAGTTGATACGCAAATCAAGAAAAATTTATATATATATATATATAGACACACCCACTCAAAATAAGAAAAGGGATAATAATGTTTATGGCACAGACAAATCAATGCAGCTAAAATACAGGCAAGATCATCTGTATTTTCTAGACTTCATTGAATTAGATATACATACAAATATATATATTTACTAGGCAATATTTAAATAAAGTAGCATTTAATTATTCTCAACTCCCAAAACTAACACTGATATGAAGATTGCAATTATTAGTAATTTTAGAAGTAGCTTTTAATTAATCACAATTAATCAATTCTTCCAAAAACTTATTTTACCAAAATTCCTTAATTTTCCAAAACCTAAATTGCTCACTTAATTCAGCCCCCACCACATACGGAAAGCTCCTTGCTTAATACGACTTAAATTTAGATTTGTTTTAACTACTGTTTACAAAGATTTTATTGAATTTAGTCCTGATAAGACTTATACATACAATTTTTGTATCGGCTCACATTTAAAAATATTCTTACCGAATAAAATTTGAGAAATAAATATGTGATCTTATTAAAGACCATTGCATGAGTCAAGACTACATATCCTTTAGTTGAATTTATGATTGGTTACCTTTTAAAGTCATATTTAGAAGTTAGGAGTTGTAAGACATACCATCTGAATGTTCCTTTCTTAGCCCAGTGAGAGAGAATTCTTTTAGGAAGCTAAGGAATACAAACGAGCCGAGCCGAGCTTTGACTATTTTTTCAGGCTCAAGCTCGACAAACTCAAGAAATTGAGGTTCGAGTTCGGCTCGATTCATTAGGCTCGAATTCACAATCAAGTTATAGGCTAGAGTTCGCCTCCGAGCCCAAGCTCGAAAAATTAAATTATTTTATAAAAAAATTTAAAATTAGTATATTTTATTATATTTTTTTATAAAATCAAGTTATAGGTTCGAGTTCGGCTCGGGCTCAAGCTCGAAAATTTAAATTATTTTATAAAAATATTTAAAATTAATATATTTTATTATATTTTTTTATATATAAATATTTTTTTAATAAAAAATATAGGCTCGCGATCTTACGAACAAGAATTATTTGGCTCGAGCTCAAACACTTCTCGAGTCAGGTCATCAGGCTCGCGAGCTGGTTCGATTAGTTTGCATCCCTAGGAAGCTTGGCTTCTGATCCGATAAATGATACCATGATTACATTAACTCCTAGCATTCTCTTGTTGTCTTGTTGGCCAATAATGACATTAGGGATGGTAATGGGTCCGGGTAAACCGAGGACTCGCCCCGGATGGGGCGGGTTTGGGGTGAAAAAAATGGGCATGGGGCGGGTAGCAGGTCTTGATTATCAAGACCCGCCCGATTCCGGGGGAGGTTACGGGTTTTGGTGGCCCCGCCCCGGTCCCTCCCTATGTTATATTATATATAATATATATTTATATTATATTATATATAACATATATATTTATATTTATATTATATATAACATATATTATATATATAAGTATAAGTATTTATTAGGTTATAATACTATATTAGAAAATTAGGACTTCTTTTTTTTTTTTAACTTGTTTCAATTTTATTCTTTCAAACCCGATATTCATCAGAGCAAAATCTGTATATTCAAGTGATTATGAAGAAAAGAAGGTAAAAAATATATACACAAAAATACAAAAAAAAAAAAAAAAAAAAAAAACGGGTTAGGCGGGTCCAACCCGCCAGGTCCGGGGCCAAAGGGAAGGCAGGGCGGGGCGGGGCGAGGCCTGGGTCTCTCAATTTTCAAGCGGGATGGGTCCCAAGTCCTGCCAGACCCGCCCCGTTGCCATCCCTAAATGACATCAACCAAACTATATGGCAACTCTATAGTGAAAAAACTCCATTGCTTTTCGTCATAAATTAGGTTGTCTACTTGTCTTATACCAAGTATATAGTAATAAGTTGCCGCTGGTGCATTGGTCATATATTAATCAAGCGATACCATCCTCATATTTGTACTTGTGAAGTTTGGGGTTCAAATCTCAACAGTCTAGTTATTTTCATTTCCAAAGCCGATATTCATTTTCAATACTATTTGAAAATGACAAACCATCAATTTCTACCCATTTTCATTCAAAATATTATTTAGTTTCATATTTAATTTTTTCTAAACCTACCATATCATCCTACTACCACATCAATCAAATTCAAATTTAATTTAACATAAATTACCTACTATTATTTTAATGTTAATAAAAAATCTTTCTAAAAATTAACATATAAATATACTAATTTTTCAATTTTATACATACTCTAATTATTACTTTCTAATATAACATTCAAATACAATCTCATTTTCATTTTCAAATCATAGCTGATTTTCTAACTTTCGAAAATATATGAAAACTGAAAATATAAATGGAAATAAATCCAAACGGGTAGTAAGAATTCAAAGTACATGTTCGTGTAATAATAATAATAATAAGCGGCCTTCAAGCATTTTCTTCAGTCGAACAAAGCCAGAAATAGTGATTTAATTAACATAATCCCAACCCTACTCGAGTTCAACGCAGAAAATATTGTTCAAAATTACAATTAAATTGAATAATTAAAAAGAATAGCAGTATACCAATTATCATCAATCAGCAGTTTAGTGTTCTGGGCACATTTTTGTTGGCCCTCCAACTGAAGGGCGAAGGCCTCTTCTTTGTTAAACATCCAATGTATCACCAATCCCATAATCTTAATGATCCAATGTAGGATAAGGAAACAAGATATATTGGACAAACAATTATCCTCTCTCAACCAACCACGTGGCATATACCCACAAATGAATTCACCCCTCAATATTCTTTCTTTCTTGCATGCCCCCCCTTTCTTCTACGCAGACAAGAACATTCTGATACATATATACACTCAAAAACCTTAATTCTTGGAAAACTTCAATTCAAGAAACACTTACCTCGATACGAATAATCCCAGAATCGCACGGCGGAGGAGTGGACTTCAGGTCGAATATGGCGGCGTTGAGGCGGTCGGCGGCCAACGCCGGCGTCAGAGCGGTGGGGAAAGTTCGAGTTTCGATAGTACCAAGTGGGGCTCTGGGGTCGCCTCCGCAGCCATTCATGGACAGCGAGCCCAGTTCTTGATATTTCTGAGACAAAAATGAAATTTTGGATGCATATATTTGGTCAAGAGAAGAATATGGGCCAATGGTTAAAAGTGAAAAAAGACAAACAAAAAGTCATATTCTTACATGATTGGAGAAATGGAGTGATGGTTTTGCAATTGCAGTTGGGGATGAGAAAGAGCATTTCATGGGCTCAATGTCCATGAGACGGGCAATACAATGCTTAGCAGCACCTATTGCAGCCATATTGTCTAGTGTGTGTGTGTGTGTGTTTTGTGTGTGTTTCTGTGTGTGTTTTAATTTTATTTTGGCTGCTTTGAAAAGGTTATGGACGATAAGCATGGGGAGTTCATATTTATATACGCAGAAGTCCAATGTCAATTTGTAAGTTCCGTAATCTAAAATTTTATTAATTAAAGTCACTAGCGACAGACGTGCACATGCTCATAATTTTCATTTTAAATTTCAAATTTTTTTTGGGGGTGGCAAAAGAGATAGAAAACAGAAACTAAATCAAAACATCTTTCAGAAGCTCTAAATTTCAATTTTTTAAAATCTATTATGTTGTATACAATTTTTTTTATTTTTTATTTATACACATGTATGTGACGAGTTTGTTAGGTCTGAATGTCCGACCTTACACTTTATTTATTTATTTATCCAATACAGATACAATATCATGGTTCAATAGATTCGAATATCTAACTCCACACTTTATGTGTGAGACTTATGCCGGGAGGTTAAATGACCACCAACAATCTCAAATTTTATGTGTGACACTGATGTTAGGAAACAAAAGTATCATTTAATTTTATTGTAGACCATGATATTTTATCTACGGAAATATTGTATTCTATAATATTTATTAGTCCCAATTGAGTTGCATCCCCTCTCAAGTGGGGTATTATTACTGCATATCCCGCTAATATAGGATCCTCTTGGATCAATATACATAAAAATGACATGATCCATGCTGGGCGTATGGAGGCATTCTAGTAGAGCCGTAAATAGATATTCAAAAATTTGGTTACCGTTCGTATTTGTATTCGTTTATATAAAATTTATCCATATCCGTTTGAAGTGGATATTATCCGTATTCAATTAGTGGATATCCGATTATAAATGGATACGAATATAGTAAATGCGTATCCGATCCATTTAATATTCGCTCCGAATATATATTTATTAAATAATATATTATTTATGTTTTTCAATAAAAATCTCATAATCCATATATGTATATATATAAATTATAATTGAGAATTAGGAAGAAAAAGAAAAAAAAAATTATTGTAATATAGAGAAAAAATTGAAGAATAAAGTTAAGCAACATAATTACTATTTGTTGACTTTATAATTAATATATTTAAATATCATTATTAATATTAATTAGTACTAATAATTAATTATATACCAATTTAATTAAAAATTATGCTATTTGTTTGATTGCTTTCTTTTTAATGAAATTGTACAGTTTCTTTTATCAACTAAAAATATATGTTTGTTATAGGTTCATAGATTCACATATTTGGATATTCGTAAATAGATGATTAAATGATTATCATTGAATATGAAATTAAAAAAAAATCGAATACAAATAAATTTAATCAAATATGGATGCATCTAAATAATTATAATCGAATATGGATATATCCGAATTTGACCGATATCCGATGGATACAAATTCGGATATTATTTTTAAATATCCGTTAAATCCGTATTCATATATGAATATTAAAAAAGCTAAATAGATATGAATACGAAAATAATGTATTCGATCCGTTTAATATCCGTTTACATTCCTACATATGACTATCAATATGCTACAATGGAAATTTCTTATACATGCACATTCGATATAAAATTATTAAAAACAATGTCTACTATATTATATCAGCGAAATCTAGATTTATTATTGATGTAGGTTAATTCACGTCGTTTTGCATTTTCAAATTTGATGCATATCAATTTTTATTTTTTATTTTTTATTTATGTTGGTTCCAAATTAGTAAACTTAAAGCAGGCTTGGAATGTATTAGGACAATGAATTCACTAAATAGAGTATTTTATGCATATGACAATGATTATTTACAAGCAATTGTGATTATTCGAGTTTGAATCTCGATTTTTATTTATGTTGGCTCCAAATTAGTAAACTTAATGCGGGCTTGGAATATATTAGGACAATGAATTTACTAAATAGAGTATTTTATGCATGAGACAGCGATTCTTTAAAAGCATTTGTGATTATTTGAGTTTGAATCTCAATTTTTAAGAATACCTTTTAAACTCAATTATTACAAAGAATACCTACATAAGCATGAAGGCAATATCACTAGACAAATTGATTAGTAGCTCCATCCTTACATACTTATAAAACTACATTATTATTAATTACCCATTTGTTTTCATTTTCAATACTATTTGAAAATGAAAATCCATCAACTTCTATTCATTTTTACTCAAAATATTTCTTTTTTTTTAAATCTACTCTATCATCATATTATCATATCAATCGAATTCAAATTTAACTTGACATAAAGTACCTATTACTATTTAAAATTAATAAAATATACATATATTTCAAAAAAAAAAAAATTAACATAAAAATATAAATCAAATAATTTTTCAGCATTATACCTACTATAACCATTACTTTTCAAAAAAATATTTAAATACAATCTCATTTTTGTTTTTAAATCATAACTATTTTTTCAATTTATGAAAATGCATGAAAATTGAAAATAGGAATGGAAATAAATCCAAATGGGTTCTTAGCAGCGGAGTAACAAATAGAGAAAGATGCTTTGATGTTGTTCCGCTTACGCCCAAGACAATGTTGACCTGAAAACTTACATTATTCTTGCAGCCTCGGAGTAATTAGAGATTTTTTATTTTTCTTTTTCTTTTTGGGAGGTTTTTTGTTGGGTGGGATGAAAGTTTTAATATGAAAATTTTTTGCACGTTTGTAATTTTAGGCGCAAAAAGCAATAGCTAAAAAGTAATATCAATCATCCCACCATTTTAGAAAAGAAAATATTTCATATTTCAAATTATTTCTGAGGGTCCCAAAAAATAATATAAACAACAAAATCATCCGCCACTCCTTCTAACTAGGCTACAACATAGCTCATTTTATTGTAAAAAATGGCCGAGTTGGTCAAAAAAAATTTATTGGGCCTAGGAGATAGATCCAGAGACCAAATGAACAATGGCCGGGGCCTGAAAAATGGTAAAAAAAAATAAAAAATAATAATGCATCAGCCAACCCTCATATTCCGTCTCAATGAGAAAACAAGTATCATTGATTAGTTTAATCCACATTTATTTATGATGATGAAGTCAAATGGTAAGAGATCAATTACATAGGGTGTGCCAAAACCTAACCAATAGACATATAGGTAAATAAATGGTGTAGTGACATATATACACCTTGATCTTATAAACTGTCAAATTGGATGTACTGATTTGTCTGTTTTATCTGTTTGTATGAGATGAATGAACACGACTTCTCATAATAAAAATAGACTATCCAACTGTTCGATTAAATTTAATTAAAAGATCTTATAAACTTCTATATTTTTATACGATGTTTTTAAAATTTATAAAATGTTTAACTTTTATTTTTAAAATATTTTTTTAAGTATTTGGAGAGATAAGATCTTGAAACTTATAAAATATTATTGATGATAATTTTATAATTCATATGATTAAAATTAAAGAAATTTATTAAAATTTTAAAATAATTTAAGTATGTCTTTTTTTGAATTTTTTTTTTTATAAAATTCTAAAATTTTACCTTGAAAGATTATAAATTTATTTTAAAAAATTTATCGAATATTTTATGATATCTTATAAAATATTTTTAAAAAAATAAATAAATACACTCGAATACAACCGAAAAAAAAAATGTATAGTGAGTTACGCAGAAATGATGGGTGCTTACGTAAGGTGGGAGTGTGCTATAATAAATGTATACTATTTGGAGACAATTTATGGGCAAATTTCGGGCGTCAAAGGGATGAACCCACATCCCATTTGTGGAAGATATTTAAATTTATAGATTAATTAAGTCATCACTAATCTTGACAAGGTTTTAAACTCAAATATAAAAAGAGGACAAATAAGACATCATTTTGAAGTTGAGGAATTTATTTATTACAAAAAGGAAGGAACGTCGTGTGTTTGGGTCAATAGCAGCCTAACGCATGCTATTACCGAGTCATGGCCGGCTCTTACATACATACATACATACATACATATATATATATATGTATATAGTCAAATTTCTCAATGCCGGCAAGGGCTTGAATGAAGTGGGAAAATTTAATTTTTTGGGATGAGATTGATTTTAAAAAGTAAGAATAATTACACTTATTTCCTCTCCCGGTATTAAAATTACTAGGGTTGGCAATTTGAGTGGATCGAATGGGTTCGAGTTGGGTTGAAGTAGGATTATAACATTAATTTTTTTAACCCGAACTCAATCCAACCTGATTCATATTAGATTAGCATTGGGTCGACCTGATTTTTAAAATAATTATTTGAATATTTGTTTTAATTTTTAGAATTTTTTTGGTATTTTTATTTTTTAATTTTGTCTATTTTTAATTATTAATAAATTAGAATAGAGTAAGGAGTTCTCATTATAATTTCACAAATGAACTCAAATAGTTTCAATTGAACCACATAATATATTGATTTTTAGGATTTTTTCCTTTCATTTTCTAGTATCTATGGGTATCATAAAAATATTGAAATCACAAAGTGTCTTATTTTTAAAAATATCATATTTTTTAAAATTTTACTCACAACTCTCTTTAATTTTTGGATCTTTTTGTGTCAATTAAGTTATCTCTTTTAACTTTTTAAAATTAATGCCACTATTTTTTAACTTTATATTGATTTAATTAAGCAATACATAATTAATAAAAATATATCATCAAGCAAATAAGTAAAACAAATATTTTAAATTATCACATAATTTATTATAAAAATTTGCTTAAGTCTTTTGAATTTTTTATGACCTTTCAATAGAAAGAATTTTTATCTATTTATATATGCAAAATCTTGTATTGTATACGGCCTAAGAAAAACTTCTTAAACAATTCAGTAGTTAAAGCAGTATTTTGTTAACTCTTTGAAGTACAATTTTCATGTCCAGTTGGATACAAAAATAATCATTATAAGTACTTCAAAATTTTAATAACACATCTTATATGGTTGTGAAAATAAATAAGACCAAAAAATGCCAAGGTAGTAATTTTGATATTGCTAAAGTTCAAAATTTCAAGCTTTATTTTGTAATTTTATATTTTTACTCCTAAAAAAATTTAAATTTTATTTGTTTAATTCGGATTGGGCCGAGTTGGTTTAGGTGGATTCGGCTTGTCATGTGACACACAATCAAATTTCGGATTATTCGTGTAACCTGAAATTCAACCCAATCCAACTCAACTCATTTTCTTCGAGTTCTTATTCATGTCAATCTAATTGGCCTCGAACCCAAAATGAGTCAATCCAAACCCAAATTTTTTGTGTTGAACTAGTGTCGAGTTATCTTGTCGTGTTGGAAATCGACACCCCTAAAAATTACAACTGCCCCCCTTCCTCCCAATTAAATGATCGAAAATTTGGTTAAAATCGATGAAATTTATAAAATAAATAACTTATCGTTCAATAAAATCTAATTTAAAAAATAAGATTGTTTAAAAAGTTATATTTTAAGAGGATAAAAATGTCCTTTTCACTTATGCAATGCAAGTTTCTACCTAAATATTCATCTTCACTTCGTCTTTCTCTCTTTTTTTCTACCACAGTTCTCTTAATTTGTAGAACACTTTGTTTGTGAGGTCATATTCTACCATTTCTCTCTCTCTCATCATTTTCTCTATTGTCTTTCTCTCTTGAGATTGTTCTTCAAGTCGTCTATTTCTCTCAATTACCTACTCTCTATTTACATTCTCTTTCATCAATTCATGTGCGGGTAATTTGGAAAAGTTTCTTAAAATTTAATAATGATACCATCAAATTTTGATAGATTGATGGACAGAGGCAGTTGATTTTAAGACAAATATAAGTTGTAAGAGAAGTATGTGTAATTTTGAAACCAAAAGTAAAGGTTTTATGTAATTACAAATAGTTATACAATAGGACAATCAATGTAATTATCCCTAAATAAATACACAAGATAAAATTTTAAATATATCTATATTATATTATCTTATATAGAAGTGAGTGGGAGGGAGTTAATAGATGTTCCTGGTTTTATTAATTACCCACCTGTATTAAAAGATGGAAATCCAGCATGAAGTTGGTGAAAATGACACTCCCAAACAGAGACTAAAAACTTCATGCATGGTAGCTGAAAGGGTTGTTCATATTTGTACCATTATCTTTAATTTCTTTGAAAAGTGGCTGCTTACATCAGACAAAGTTAAAATTAAAATTAATGAGCAGCAGAGTTCAGCAGAAACAAACTAATTAACTATAGCGGCCGCGAGCATATATGAAGATGAAGCACAATCATCTTATTTTAAGGATTTTATAAATTTATTTATTTATTTTAAATTTCAGCAAATAATTTAAAATATTTCATAAACTCTCAAATATCTTATAACATATATTAAGGAGTTTATAAATTAACAAAATCACCCCCTTAACAGGTGTTTAGCAAAATTTATTTTAAAAACTTCCTACTTTTGATAAGCTGATTTTATAATTTATAGCACACTAGATTCTATTTTAAAAATTAAATCTTAAAGTATATGAATAAGAAATTTATCAAAATTTCATTTTATTTTTTACATTACAAAAGACATACTGACTAAGCATCAATTTTTTTTTTCTTAAACATATATTTGGCATTAATAAAATTTATATCTGATGTATACCGGTAAAATGAAATATGAGATGAAATATCAAATTAAAATATAAAATCCAAATTATTGAATAAGTCGTTGTATTCTTGATCCAAAAAAGGGACGAGGAAGAGTTGCAATTTAATTAAAGGAGGGCAGAAATATAGAGCAAAGCCGAGCATGCTTCAGGCAGTAACTGTCAAGAAGCATGCTGGGCATGGGAATCAATCAATATATCTTTCTTGACATTTTTTACTTTAGAAAACAATTTCACCGGGAAATGGCTCTGAACAATTAATGCCCACGCCGGTCGCCAACTTCTATAATGTTTATGTACTCATGACCATTCTTTTTCCTACAGAGGTTTGTCTTTGAGATCAGTGCAGACATTGACATTTATACATTAACTTGTTTACTAGGGTTATTTCCAAAGTACTCTGTAGAAATCGAAGATTACCTTTGTATTTTCAAGGTCTGCATCCTTTATTATTTGGTTCGATTCGAAGTTCATAATTTGAAATCTCATCCATTAAACAAAGTATATTTTAATAATTTGAAATTACACCACCTCAAACGTAGTGAAGTGGATATGTGGCAATTACCTATACATGACTCCATTTTAAATATTTAAAGTTTCACATTCATTTCACTAATTTTGATATTTTCTTAATATTCCCAACTTTTTATATCCTTTTTCCTACTTGAGTGTCAACAATTTAATTTTCATGTGATTTCAGAGTTAAGGTTCGAATAATCCAAACATAAGCCTTGAAGCTCTCAATCGTCTCACTAACCTTGATGTATACTTAGGGCACGTTTGGTTTTAGAGATAGGATTGATAAAATTATAATGATGTGGTGGAATTACATTGTTGAGAATAATATAATATGGTATTTGGTAACTAGAATTACACAGTTTTGATATAAGGATTAAGTAATGAATTTACTAAAATATCAATTGTAGTAAGACTAAAAATTGAATTTGCATGGGTATAATTGTCATATCACAAATTCTCCCTCCTTCCACTAATTTGGATTACACAATCACACCTCAAGTGGGGTGATAGGCAATCAATTGAATGTAGGATTAAATACCGGGCCATGTATCAATCATGAGCTTTTATCACTACAACCAAACACTTGATATGGCTTGATAAAATTATCTATCAAGCCATATCCACCAAACCAAACGAGCCCTTAATGGATTGTCTACAGTTCATGATGCCTTGGTTTGACCTAAAGTAGTCCTTATTTAATTGAATGACACGTATTCCAGAGATTTACTATTTCCACTCCTTCGTTATTATTGTCAAACTAACTTATTGGTAATGTAAGTTGGTTGAAAAAAGAAAAAGTCAATTCATCGAAAAAGAAAAATGAAGGGGATGAAGGAGAAAGCATTCTCTCTTCAACAATAAACCCCTAATCTCTCTCTTGCTGTGAACCCCCAGTCTCTATTCTACCACTCCACCTCCCAATTCGTGTTTCGTCATTGAAGTGTTTCCCAAATAACATAGATCTGCTTTTGCTACTACGTACTTACTTTCTATGCCCCATGTTGGGATTGGGAAGTGAAGTAAAGCATTCTCTTACCCACCATTAGTTATGCGAGTTGAGAAACTATACATCCATGATTCAGTAGTTGAATTGATTCTTATCCCTTTTATTATTTGGAAATTTGAAAGAAACATCAATGGAAAGAGCCGATGAAATAAACCGCAATGGTAAGCCTCGACGCCATTGAAAGTTTAGAAACTAAAATTTTGAAATTCATAAATTCTTTTCTTGTATTAGATTTATGGCTTTTTATGACTTTAATTTATTTGACTTAATACAGATATGAATGATAATGTTGAAATGAATCTCATATTTGAATGCGAATCAAACCCGTTTCTGTCACATGAGGATAGAATACCAATAGACAATTTGCAATCTAGTGAGAATGAGAATAATGAAATGGTTAATTTTACAGAACCACCGGGAATGGATGTAAATGTAGATTTTGTCCGTCATCTAACATTTAAAATTGTCGATGAAGCGGAGTTGTTCTACCTTGCATATGCTAGGGAGGTTGGATTTGATATTCAAAAACAATGCATAAAGCTAAGAACATAACAAAACTTGGTGAGGTACAAGGAATGGACATGTTAAGCACCGGGTTCCGTATGGTTAGAATTGATAATTCACATAGCCAAGAACCCAGACCAAAAACCTAGATACAGGTGTAAAGTTAGTTTTTGTGTTAAGTATCATCGTGATTTTGACTATTACGTAGTCTATAATTCGACCTAATAAGGTATGAATGGTTTTGGGTAAGTTGGGCTGATGTCCAATTTAATCGACCAGGTGGGAGGTCGATCTGGGTGTTCAATAATTCAATTGGGTTAAGTCCTTTAATCTACAATACACATCAGGCTAGTCGAAGTACCTTCAGCTAAGGCACTCCGACGCTCAAATCAGTATATTATCAACTGGAATATAGAGTAGCAGAGTGAGGGCTTTTGAATAATGAATGGCATACCTTGTAGAAGGCTGGCAATTGGGCTATTTATAGCATTTATGGTGTGATTAATATGTCTATAATGCCCTTGTTGCACAGAAAGGGCATTTGTCCTTACTTGAGGACCTTTGAATCTTCATAAACTTGTGTACTATTTTAGGTGGCGCTGCCTCCAGCTACCTAGGACAAGGTGGTACACTGGAGGTGTGCAATAGCCTGGTGCAGCTGAAAAGACAGTACTGGTGGCGGCATGCGCTATTAATGCAGAGGCATGCCATATGTTAAAGCATTCAATGCGGCAGAGAAGTTGTCGCGTTTGATCGACCTTCCTAGTCGAGACTAGCACTTGCTCATGAGATATCTGTGTAGACTTTGGTCGACAGGATAGTGCTCTGTCTTACTCAAATATCTCTTCGGTTGAGGGCTAGAAAGAGCTTCCTCGATCATGATCGACCATACTCTGGTCGACAGGAGCAAATGCTAATACTCACACTAGTAGATGGAGCTCGGTGAGGTCAGACCTAGTCGATTACACTGTCAGCCCTTGGCCAATTGGGCCTGATAGGTAGTTGGGCTGTCTCGCATCGTATTTGTGCTCTGATCGAGCATTATTGGGTTGGGGGGCCGCTGGGCTACCCCATATCATGAGTCCCCTTACTTTCGATTCCTGATCGAGATTATCGACGAGAAAGAATGGGGAGTAGTTGATTTATAGAAATCGAATACGCTCGACAAGGGGTTTGATGCATTGATAACGTTCTAATTTTGAATGTCGATCTGGGTTTCAGTATATTTAATGCGGTTGTTACATTGGGTCACGTGAAGCGTTAGGCGGCGGCTGTATAATCATTGCAGTCACTGGGGTTACTGTGCGTTGAGGCCTATAAATAAACGTGGTAAAAATCATCATTTTCACTTTTATAGCATTTTGTGAGGTCTAGTCAATCGTTTACTGCCAACTGTATTCTGCTTTAAACTCTCAAATTGTGTAAGTCCTTTGAAATCTTTTGTTGTATCTTGATCGTACGATTTTTCCAATCATGTTGAGGTATTTAGTGACAATGGTAGTCAAGGGAGTGATAGTGAGGCAACTAGGCCAATTCGGTTTCTGACCAGGGGGAATGGTGGCTCGACTAGCGAGCTAGTAGTTCCTCTAGTTCAACCTTTAACAGTTCTAGTGATGATCGTGTTGCTGCTGAGGGTGAGGTCGGGCTGAGTCAATCGCGAGTTTCACGTAGTCGACTATTCACCTTTGACTATTATAGTGAAATTGTGTCAACGGTGATCGAGGGGGATCTCGACCTTATCCGACGGTTGTACCATATTTCTCGAAATAAGCCCAAGATATGATGCATTAACCTCCTGCCGGTAGTATTACTGTCTTCGAGGATGCCTTTATATATGGCCTTTGGTTTCCAATCGCCCAACCAATAGTCGATCTCCTCACGGGCTCCAAGTTTGCATTACCCAACTACTACTAAACTGTTTAACCAGCCCCCGACTTTGCAAACTTTAGCAACCTATTTCATCTTTCCATGTCCTATAAGTCGACGAGTATTGAGGAGTCGGACTTTTACTACCTCACGGCCCGTCCTCGTCGAAAATTTCTAGTGACCCCCTCTTCCTCATTTAGCCAAAATTGGAAATCCTGCTACTTCTTTGTTCAATCCCCAAGTGGGGTCGAGTTTAACGTACCTAGGGGTAGGATGAGGGATCATATTAATATACCTGGAAACGAAGCCCCGACCTGGCCCAATACCTTTTTATCAGGGATTTAGTCGAGTTTGGGCAGATGGAGGCCGTAGGGTATGTTGAGGAGATGAATTTGGTGCTAGCAGGCTTATCACTTGCCCAGCTAGACTTGCATGCTAGCGCTCGACTAGGTAGATGACTTCATTGGTTTTTCAATTGGTTTATCTCAACTTTGTGGTCGATGCTTACGTATCTTTTCTTATTGTTGTGTAGATTGAGATGAAATCAAGAATCAGACTCGAGCACAAGCACTGACCTGGGTTCAAAGGAATCAAGAGCATTGCCAAGGAATGGCTCGTCAAAAGGCTATTGTGTAGGCTGGCCCTAGCCCCAAGCAGTATTGCTTACTCCCATTGCTTTTCTATCTTGAGCAGCTCCAGTTAGGACCAGCAGTCCTTTTGCTCAGCAAAAAAGGCCACCTACCGAGCAGGCAGGACATGCCGAAAAAAGAACTGTAGCTGACAAGGGCAAGGGTAAAGCTGGATCCTTTAGCCGACCAGCCAGCAACAATCTCTTCGGACAGCGAGAAGAGGACCAGTTGTTTCAACTGCCAAAGTTGCCATCACCTCGTTTTGGTACTGAAATGGCTGTGTACAACTCCCTGTCGATGCTAACCGTGGGGTTGACTGGGGCCGTACCCTAAAAGTGATAATAGCTGGGCTATTCGCATCGGACCAGAAAAAGATGATGAATCTAAGCCAGGATGGGGTGCTAAGGGCCTTGGCGTATCACTCAAACATGGTAAGTGTCTAGTCGGGTACTATTTATTTATCAAATACTTCGCTATTTGTTTTTATTTTTTATTTTGTTTAACATACATCTCTGACTAAGATTGTTTCCATTGCAGGTTAGCTAATTGGGCTACCATTTCTACCGGAGGTCGGAGCTGGCCCTTGGTGATCGCGACTAGCTTCGATAGGAGCGAGGCGATGCTGATACACTAAAGGCTCAGGTCGAATTTGCATAGTCGGTGATCGAGTAGCTGAATGTATACCTCAAAGAAAGGGACGAGGTGCTCGAGTTCAAGGACACGCAGCTCATGACCGTAGTGTCTAAGAAGAATGAAATGGATGAGCTGTTGCTGCAGGCTTAATTGGATGTGCAGGCTAGTTATGATGCTGGTCGAACGCCTGGGCATAACGTCGCGATGACTTATGGTCGAGATGAATTTTTTAGGATGCTGCCGCTCATTCGATGAAAAGTTGTGCAATAGTTTATGTTATGCTCGGTGTTCCAAGACGCCAGCATCGTCTTTTCCATTGAAAACGCCAGAGACACCTTTGAAAAGGCTGTGAAACAGCTGCAATATTTGGGCTACCAGTTCCGTCCCGAGTACAAGGCGCGACTTGACTTAATGTAAGATGAGCAACTCTAGAACTATTCTAATCTCGACGAGAATACTCCTAATAAGGGAGCTATTGCTGCACTTGTGGTCAAGACTGCTGGTGATCATCAAATGAGGCTCACCGTGGTGACCAGCGAGTTTTCTTTTGCAAACGACTTGGCGTTCAATATTAGGGACAACAAAGTCGATGTGGCTGCTTTGTTCTTTTCAACCGAACATCCCTTCCTAGTTGACGAGGCAGGACCATCTTGACCAGTCCCTACAATCCAGCCAGCATCTGCTGTAGTGCTCGAGCCTAAAGTTGAGGGTCCTTCGATTGTCGCTATACCTTTAAGCGACAAGCTTGATCAGGTAATTGATGAAGATGTGCGAGCTACTCGAGTCGCAGGGGCCATGTTCGGTTGGAAGCTTGGGCTGGTGTATACTTCTTGGTCGCCCTTAGTTTTAATTTTTCTTTGTATTTAATTCAATTCTCCGTAATCGAATTTGCTCGAATTCAATGGATAACATTTTTCTGTTCGATGTGTACTAGATTTCTCTTTTAAATGTTTTTATTACTGTTGATTACTTGCGTCAACAGATGGCGAAATAAATAATTTCTCTTATGAAGTCCGCGGTTGATTTAGAAATCAACTGGCGCAAAAGTAATGAAATTAATCTAAGGTATTCACATCAACTTATATAAAAATAGGCTTTGATCTTTGTCATTGACAGCGTGGTCGACTTAAGTTGCAACATTGTCGCTGTGACATGTATATCATTTAAGCGTGTTTGTTTTTTACTACGAGGTCGATTTTTGGTGGGGTTTGAAATTGTTGACTCTTTGCAATTAGTTTGTTCATTAATTTGGGCTTGAAGTCAAGATTTTGAGGTCGATGGTGGGGTTGACTTTAAATGATCCATTTGTTTGTTACTTCACGTTGAAAAGCCTTAGTACGCGGTTTGAAACCGATGTGATGACGACTGTGGGGTTGACTTTAAACAATCAATTCATTTATTAATTTGGGCTACAAAACCTTAGCGTGTGGTTCGAAACCGGCGTTATGTCGACAACGGGGTCGATTTTAAACGATCAATTCATTTATTAATTTGGGCTGGAAACCCAGGTTCATAGTTTGAAATCGATTTGTGGTTGACTATAGGGTCAACATTAAGCGATCACGTTGCTTATTGATTTGAGGCTAGAAGCCTTAGTTGTCGGTGTGGGAGAATGGCTGCAGGAACATAAGTAGTTTTCATTAATTTGGAATTATATTGTAATACAGTTAGGTGGAGACCTTGGTCTCTTTACACATAAAAATTTTCAAGTTTATCGCATTCTATGGTTGAGAGAGCTTGTTGCCATTCATATCTGCGAGTTGATAGGCATTGTGCTTTGCTTCCTTGACCACCGAGTATGGGCCCTCCCACTTTGGGTCAAGTTTTCCCACGCTCTTTGACAGTTCGACCTTTTTGAGGACAATGTCCTCTACTTTGAAGCTCTTCGATCAGACTCCTTTGTTACAATGTTGCACCATCTTGGATCAGTATCTTTGCATTGTTGTGTATGCTTGTTGTCGTAACTTGTTGATCATCTCAATGTCAAATTCTCTTTTTGAGCTATTCCTAATCGAGTTGTAGTGGATTATTTGAGCAGTATGTTGTACCAATTCTATTGGGACGACTGTTTTTGATCCATAGACCAGCTTATATGGACTATGACCTATTGCTGTTCGAGGAGTGGTTCGATATGCCCGGAGCACCCCCAGGAGGTCAGCTGCCCAACTCGCTCTAGTTTATTCAAGTTGAGCCTTAAGGTGATCTAGGACAGTTCTGTTCATGACTTCCGGATCCCTGGGCTCTCGTACCAGCTTCTTATGTTTCTGCTTTGGAATTGCATCGCATTATCTAATATCAAGACTTTGTGTAAGCCAAAACAACAGATGATGTTTTTCCATATGAAGCTCTTGATGGCCACATCGGTTGTTTTTGGGACTGCTTCTGCTTCCATCTATTTCATAAAGTATTCGACTGCAACGATCATGAATTTCTTTTGACATGTGGTTTTAGAAAAGAACTGACTATATCAATCCCCCACTGGTCAAATGGCCATGTGATCTGGACGAGCATTAGTGTTGCCATAGGTCGGTGAGCTATGTTCGAGTAGACCTGGCAGGATGGGCATTTTTTGGCGAAGTCAATGGCATCCTTCAATAAAGTTTGCCATAAATACCTATATTTGATAACTTTGTGGGCTAGAGATGGTCCTCCAGAGTGATTTCCACAAATGCCTGAGTAGACTTTATGTAAGACCCCAAGCCTATTCTGATGTCAAACATCTCAATGGTGGTGCAAAAATCGATCTCCTGTAAAGCTGACCATGTTCGTCGAGGGAAAACTTGGTTGCTTAACCTCGAAGCCTGCGTGCTTGGCCTTTATCCTTGGGAACTTTACTTTTCCTCAAGTAAGCTTTTATCTCATCTTGCCAAGAGAAGGGGGCTTTCTCGATTCGCCCTATCCAATTTTAGTCGAGACCGCCTATGGTGAGTTTGTTGGCAACAAGGAATGAGATGGTTCTGTCCTTGGTTCCTTTCATCGAGCTCACAAATTTTGACAACGCGTTGATGCATTCATTCTCTGATCGAGGAACTTGGCGGATGGTGAACTTCATAAACCACTGCCATAGCCTTTTGACCTCAACCAGATACTTGCTCATTGTAGTCTCTTTGGCTTCAAAGTTTCCTTCAAGTTGTTCTTCGACCAGTTGGGAATCAGTGATGGTTGCCAGCTGTTTAACTCCCCTAGCTACGGCCATCCTCATGCTTGCAAGGAGGGCCTCATATTCTGCTTCATTGTTGGTGATGGGGTAGTTAAGTTTGATTATGAAGTCATATTCTTTGGCTTGTGGAGATTGTAGGGAGATGCCGATTCCCCCCCTGAGGAAGTTGCCGAACCATCGACATGAAAAGTCTATATAAGGGAGTCGTGGTCAAGTTGACCGGGTAGGTCAAGTCTCTCAGCAATAAAATTAGCTAGCATTTGGGCCTTTATGGCAGTTTGGGGCTGGAATGTGATGTCGAATTCGCCTAGCTCGATTGCCCATTTTGTTAACCTTCTAGACGTATCTGGTTTCGATAATACCTATTTTGAATAGTTGATTTGTCAAGACCACAATGGAGTGAGACTGGAAGTAAGGCCTCAATTTCATAGTTGCAGTGACCAAGGCAAGAGCGAATTTTTCAATCTCCAAGTAGTTTTGTTCCAGGCCCTGCAATGATTTGCTATTGTAGTAAATAGGTCGATGGGTGCCATTCTTGGTCGAAACTAAAACCAAACCAATTGATGCCGATGAGACTGCTAAATAAACATACAAAACTCCTCCAACTTCAGGTTTGGCCAACATTAGTGCTGACGAAAGGTATTGGTTTAATTCGACTAGTGCCTGGTTGCATTGTTTTGTCCATTGGAAACTTAATCTTTTCATGTTTCTTAGGATTTTGACGAATGGTAGGCTTTTGTTAGCTAGTCGGGTAATGAATCAACCTAGAGCTATAATTTTGCCAACTAGACACTAAACATCTCTGACTGTTCGAGGAGGTGTGATGTACAAAATGGCCTATATTTTTTGTGGGTTTGCTTCGATACCTCTCTGACTGACCATGTAACCCAAGAACTTGCCCCAAATATGTATTTGTTGGGATTGAGCTTCATGCTAAATGGCCGTAATATTGAGAATGAATAGCTGAGGTCGGTTAAGTGATTTTGTTCTTTTTATTTTGACGATCATGTCATCGACATAAACTTCTATGGTCTTACCAATCTCATTTTTGAACATAAAATTGATGAGTCTTTGGTAGGTGGCACCTATATTTTTTAGTTTGAAAGGCATGACCAGAAAGCAATACACCCTATTGGGGACGACAAAAAGGGTTTTATCCCTGTCCTCAGGTGCTATGAAAATTTGGTAATAACCTTGAAATGCGTCCATCATGCTCAACAGATCATAACCAGCAGTAGAATCTACTGATAAATCTATACGAGGCAGGGGTAAGGATCTTTAGGACTAGCTTTATTTAAATCAGTGAAATTGTTCCACATTCACCATTTTTCCTTATTCTTAGGGATAAGGACTACATTACAAAGCCAACTTGGGTATTGAATTTCTATAATGTATTTTGCCTCTAAAAGTTTGTTAACCTCTTCTTCAATGATTTGGCATCTTTTAGCGTTGAAGATTTTGGTCTTCTGTTTCATTGGTTTAAATGAGGGGTCTATGTTCAGGCAATGAACAATGGCACTCCGATCAATTCCTTGTAGGTCGGAAGCCTTCCATGGAAAGACGTCAACATTTCTTTTGAGGAAATCAACCATGAGGCATTCCATGTCGCTGTCTAGGTCGGTCCCAATTCTGGTGGTTTTGTTGGGGTTCCTTGGCTCTAGCTTGATGGTCTTGAATTCTTTGAGAGTCTCGACCCTGATTTTCTCCAGCTTTCGCTTCCTATTTTGTTGTTCCTTCTTGGGTTTTTGCTACTGTGGCGTCCCTAAGGGCTTTAGTTTTGGTCAAGCCTTTTGCTCGTTTGCTTCGATTGGAATTGTGTAGCATCGCCAAGCTTTCTTTATATTGTAAAGAAGCTCATCAGTTCTAGCGGCTTTGAAAACTTTACCTTATATGATAGGTCGAGATAATAGCTCGAAAGTCGTTCAGAGCTGGTCGTTCGATGATAGTGTTGTAAGTAAAGGGTGCATCGACGACCAGGTAGTTAACCATGAGTGTTCTTCATCGGGGACCTCCACAAATGATGTGGACAAGTTTATGAATCCTTCGGAGATGATCTTCGACCCCCCAAATCTGACCAGCGGGGTGCGCACGGGTTCGAAATTTAACTTTCCCATATTTATTCTCTTCAAGGTCGAAAGAAAATGATGCTTGCAGAGCTACCGTTGTCGACTAATATCTTTCTTACCTCAAAGTTGGCTATCTCAATAGATACCACAAAAGGACAATCCAGTTTGTTGTCGGCTCCCTGAGTCTCGATATATACGAGGTTGGCATCAAAGAAAAAGATTGGTTCTACACTGGTTGAGAGCTTGAAGATAATTTCAATCGAGGAGGATTTGGTTAATTTTAGCTTTCTTTGGTTATGTCTTCTTGCTGACTTGGAGTCCCCTCCAATCGGGCCTCCAACGATTGTATCGATCTTCTCTGATGGGTTGGTGGGTATCATGGGTAGGTTTCTTTCCTTAAGCTAACTGACTTTTCTCTGCGGGAAGTTTGGTCAGTTTGGCCCATTTTTTGTTAGGCTCTCTTATCGACAAAATTTTTCAGATGGCCTTGTCGAATCAACGCTTTGATCTCATCATGGAGATTGAAGCAGTCCTCTGTGTGATTGCCTTTTTGCTTATGGAAGTGATAGTATCATAGCTTCTGTCTCCGTCAACTTCTCAGTTTTCTTGAGGAGGTTGTCGTGCTAGATGGAAAATGGTCCCTCTTTTCTAGCATTACTGAGTGGAGTGTAATTGTGGAAACGTTTGATCGGTGATCGATGACCATCTTTGTGCTGTCGGTCATCTTTCTGTTTGGCCTTTTTCTTGTTAGCATTAGGATTGCCATATTTAAGCTTATTCATGTCTTCTTGAGTCATGTACCTCTTTGCAAGGTCTAGCAATTCCTCCATGGTCCTCGGTGGCTCTCTGACCAGAGCATTAGCACATTCTTTATGTCAAAGGTCCAAGAAGAGCACATCGATCAAAAACTTGATCCGGGGGCTGTCGATCTTTAGAACCTTAGTGTGAACCTAGTGAAAAAATCACAGAGTGACTCTCCCTCATTTTGTTTAACAGTGTGCAAGTGGGTATGTGGGAGCTTCGCCTTCTTCCAACTAGCGAACTAGTGAAGGAACTTGTCATATAGTTAGTCGTTCGAGTAGATTGACACCCGTTCTAATTTCACAAACCAATCAAGTGTAATTCCTTAGAATGTGGTGCTAGCATCTTAGCATGGATGTATTTGTTGTGTCCATGTAGCTGCATCATATGTTTGAATTGTAGCATATGCTTGTTCGGGTCTGACGAACCATCATATCTGGGCAGCACAGTAGAAACTTTAGCATAGATGGCAATTCGCTTGTTTATTATCTCCTGGACAAATGGTGACTCCCGCTCTCGATGAAGCCGAGGAATACCATCGTGGTGAGGGTTCCTCTTTGAAATCTCTTCCAATCGCTTATTCAACTATTGTACTTGATGGGATACTTTTCCCAGTCTTCCTAATCAGCTTGGGACATGTTTCTGTTTGTCTGAGGCTTCGCGTGCTCGACAATATCGCATTGTGGGGCTCGAATGGGTTGGACACCATGATCCATTGAATCTGCAACTTCTTCTTGAGGGTTCGGTTGAGTTTTTTCCCTTGGGAATTGCCCAGGACTATCTTCTCGTCAAGTAGCTGGTCGCCTAGCTTCTGGTCAACCCCTCTCTTCTCTAGGGGGCCTCTCTTCGTGTTAGGAAGGTTTGGAAGTGGCATTAACAGCTAGTTCGGGCTAATGATTGTGTTTGTTGAAGGCAACCAACAGTTGAGCAAAAATCTAGGCCTTATCAGCTGTATGAGCTTGGGCATAATCAAGGTAACCACTTGTTCTGGGTGGGAGCTAGGTCCCTCATCATCTGGCTCTTGATGGGGTAAAGGAGGAGGGGTCGAGGATCTTCTATTCTCATCCCTTTCAAAAAGGGCTCACCTCGTGCTCACTATTTTTCTCAATTGCAGACTCAAGGATTTCCACAGACGGCGTCAAATGATGAGAGTATGAATGGTTTTGGGTAAGTTGGGCTAATGTCCAATTTAATCGACCAGGTATGAGGTCGATTTGGGTGTTCAATAATTCAATCGGGTTGAGTTCTGCAATCAACAACACACGTTAGACTAGCCGAGGGCTTTTGAATAATAAATGGCATACCTTGTCAACGGCTGGCAATGAGGTATTTGTAGCCTTCTTGGTGTGATTGATATGCCTATAATGCTCTTGTTACATAGAAAGGGCCTTTGTCCTTAATTGAGGACCTTTGAATCTTCTCGAACTTGTGTACTATTCTAGGTGGTGCTGCCTTTAGCTACCTAGGACAAGGTGGTACACTGGAGGTACGCACTAGCTTGGTGTGGCTAAAAAGACGATACTGTGGTAGCATGCGCTATTAATGCGAAGGCATGCCACTTGTTAGAGCATTCAATGAGACAGAGAAGTCATTATGCCTGATCTACCTCTCCGGTCGAGACTAGCACTTGTCTGTGAGACATCCACGTAGACTATGGTGGACAGGATTGTAACATTCAACATATTTATATGCCAAAATCAAATAATTGAATAAGAAAATTGAGTTTAAATTGAGAAATAATTTAAGGACACTTTAGTGGGTAGAACAAGTCTATCCACATTGGAAAAAATGGTACGGGTGTGTAACTAAAATAATTAAAGCTTATTTTTAATGTATCCCGATGGACAAACCTTTATACAAAAAAGTTAGCTCAAAAGCTAGAGCTATGACTTGAACTCATAACTCTTTAATGGAGTTGTAACTCTTTATTAAAAGAGTAAGTTATGGGATTTTATCCTATAGTTGTGTCCTTAAAAGAAAGAATTATTATTTTAGAGAAAAATCATGTCTCATTTACAAAATTGCATTACACAACTATAAATAGGAGCACATAAAACCAACCAAAATCACTGGAAAAAAGAAGCATACAGACCAGCATCCTATCTCACTACATTGCACACTTACACACTGTCCATTGAAAAAGAGTTCCAAGTTAGTAAAGTTCGATAGTTCCATTCTATTGGAGTGCTACTTTAGACTAGAAGAGAGTCGTTGTATCTTGGGAGATTAATTGTCAGGAGCCTTCTAGCACCATGTGAGGGGCAATATTACTTTAAGGAGACTGTTGGAGCAACATGCCTCAACTAATACAATTTTTATTTTGCATTCAAGTATGCTTTTCTGTTCATTCTTTACTTATTAAATAATTTTATATGTTTACATAATTTTATATGTGTATATATTTTAATTATATGTTCACACAAAGCACAAGCATACACAATATCTTAATTAAATATTTCTCTGACAATCTTAAGGTAATATTTTGTTCCAATTGCTTGTGCCGTTGACTTGTGCTTAGTTAACTTTATGTCCGCTTAATATATGCCTAAAGTTTATGTTGTTATGTCAAATTAGTAATACAATTCTGCTTTAGGCTTTGAATTAAGATAGAGTCTAAATTTTTTTCAAGCAAGCAAGGAGATTAAGTATTCTGTAATCTCATTAGGCATCAGTATTGTT
Organism: Jacaranda mimosifolia; assembly: GCA_018894105.1. NCBI lineage: Eukaryota > Viridiplantae > Streptophyta > Magnoliopsida > Lamiales > Bignoniaceae > Jacaranda > Jacaranda mimosifolia. The sequence continues at coordinate 13,913,817 of CM032124.1, forward strand.
GTCATCAATTGAAGGAATACCTATTTGTTTTGTTTGGTTCTAAGAAAATAGATTTTGCATCTTATTACAACTTGCATAATCTGTTGTCTATTTAAACTGCCAAAATAGTGCTTGATAATTTTATGCGTGAAAGAAATCTTATGTTACTTAGAAAATAGACTTTGTCTCCTGTTCTAGTTAACAAAGTTGTATCAGTTTGTATTTCGATAATATATAATATATATATATATATTGTTCATTGCTTTCTTGTGAAGAAAACAACTTTTAATTTGCAAAGTTGGGTCAATATAGTTTGGGATTGTGAAGTAACTATTGGTTCTAGGCATTTAATTACTAATCTGCTGTAATTTGCAAAGCTGCTTCAAAAGTTATTGACTTTCTACTTTAATTCAAAAATAGGAGCTTTACTTGCAATAGCTTCATTTTTTGTTATTTTTTTTAAGATTTGTGGGGGTTCTAGATTTATTTGTGATAGATTCATTATTCAATTATAGAAAAGATAAATTATGGCGTTAAATAATGAGGCAATCAATGTTGCAACTATTGAGTCCAATGTTAGTGGCGTTGGTAGAGTTCAGATCACTCCAGCTGTTCTTGCACTTATTATGGTGGGACAAGCTGAGAAGCTCGTAAAATTCAACGAGCATGAGAAGATGAATCTTGATATCAATAAAATGGACAAACTACCTGATGAGGTAGGAGATATGAATTTGTCCGTAATTGGTTCAGAGGCAAATTTACCTGAAAATCCCAAGCAATGGTGGGTGGATACAGGGGCCACTTGACATGTTTTTCTTTATTTAACTAACCTAACAAAGAAATTATCTACTCCATCCGACTGTTCCGGGTTTGAATCCCGGGCAACCCACTGTTATATCAAAATTATATGTATAGCAATCCATATTTTCTTTTTGTAATCTACTTGATTTAGTTACAATAAATTCGAATAGATCTAGATAGTTATTGGGATTGGTTGACACGAACATATAAGTCATGTTATACTATTGAATAACAAGCCTTCCATTTTGTGTGCCGAAAGAAATATGTTTGCAACCTATAAGGAGGTTGAGGATGAAATTTTGTACATGGGAAATTCCTCAATCTCCAAGGTGCATGGAGTTGGCAAAGTAATATTGAAAATGACCTTCGGAAAAGAGTTGACTCTCAACAATGTGCCGGAGATTAAAAGAAATTTAGTGTTAGAGCCAATGTTAAGTAGGAATGAGTTTAAAATGGTCTTTGAGTCTGACAAGTTCGTACTTACTAAAAATGGAATACTTGTCGGTAAAGGGTATTTGTGCGATGATCTTTTTAAGATGAATGAAATGACCATCTTAATAAAAAATAGACTTAATGTTGATTCTAATAACGAAATAAACTCTTCCTACTTACTTGAGTCGTCCAATTTATGGCATCATAGATTAGGACACGTTAATTACAAGTCAATCTCTAAACTTGTAAACATTGGCTAATTACCAAAATTAAATTTTGACTTAAAATCAAGATGTGAAATTTGCAATGAGGCAAGGATGACCAAAATTCTTTTCACATCAATTGAGAGAAGTACTGAACTATTAGATTTAATTCACACTGATATATGTGATTTAAAAATAGTGCAATCTAGAGGTGGAAAGAAATATTTTATTACTTTTATTGATTATTGCACTAGTATTGCTATGTTTACTTACTTTCAAGTAAAGATGAGGCTTTAGTATTTAAACAATATAAAAATGAGGTTGAGAATCAACTTGGGAGGAAAATAAAAACTTTTTGAAGTGATAGAGGAGGGGAATATATTTACCCATTTGAAGAGTTTTGTATAGAGCATGAAATAATTCATGAAGTGATAGCTCCATATGCACCTCAATCAAATGGGATTGCAGAGCGTAAAAATAGAATGTTGAAAGAAATGATGGATGCTTTGTTAATAAATACAGAAGCACTTTGAAACATGTAGGGAGAGACAATGTTAACTACAAACCACATATTTAATAAGTTACCTCATAAGAAACTAGAAAAGACACCTTATGAAGGTTGGAAAGGTCGTCCACCTTTCTACCAATATCTTCGAGTATGGGGGTGTCAAGCCAAGGTAGGAGTTCCACATCCTAAAATGGTCAAGATAGGACCTAAAATAGTTGACGGAATCCTTATTGGGTAGGCACAACATAGTGCAGCGTATAGATTCCTTATATATAAATTTGATATAGATGATATTCATGTTAACACTATTATCGAGTCAAGGAATGCAAGTTTCCTTGAGGATGTATTTCTTTGGAAAAAAGGAAGAAGGACAAATCTCAATTAAAAGACCCGAAGAAGTTCAAGAATCGGACAAAGAGGAAAATAAACTTAGACGTCGCAAGAGGACTAGAACACCTAAATTATTTGGACTCAATTTCTTGACTTATGTGATAGAAAGTGAACCACGAACTTTCACCGGGGCTATGACAACGCTAGAAGCTCCATTATGGAGAGATGTGGTAAATAGCGAAATTAAGTCCATCATGCAAAACCACACGTGGGAATTGATAGATCTTCTTCTTGGAAATAAACCCTTAGGGTGTAAATGGATTTTCAAGAAGAAGATGAAAGCAAATGGTACAACATATAAATATAAGGCGAGATTAGTGGTCAAAGGATATAGACAAAAAGAAGGCCTCGACTACTTTAACACTTATTCACCAATAACTAGGATAACATCTATTAGGTTGTTGATTGCATTTGCAGCTATCAATAATCTTGAGATTCATCAAATGGATGTTAAAATAGCCTTTTTAAATGGTGATTTAGATGAGAAAATCTATATGGAACAACTAGAAGGGTTTGTTGTTCCAGGACAAGAGAAGAAGGTGTGTAAATTAGTGAAGTCATTATATGGCTTAAAACAAGCACCTAAGCAATGGCACATAAAATTTGACCAAGTCATGCTTACAAATGGCTTTAGGATCAATAAGTGTGATAAATGTGTGTATGCCAAGGGCACCGCTTTTGAGTACGTCATTGTGTGTCTATACGTAGATGATATGTTAATATAATGACGTAATCAAAGAGACAAAAGGTTGTTGAGCAGCATATGAAAGGTATAGAAGTAGCGGATGTGATCCTTGGAATAAAAATTATTAAGACATCTCATGGGCTAGCGCTAACATAATCTCACTATATTGAGAAAATGTTACAAAAGTTCTTAAGACAAGAACATGGACCTGTGAAAACTTCTATAGATGCAAATCAACGGCTTACCAAAAATAAAGGTGAGACAAAGGCTTAACTAGAGTATGCGCGTACAATTGGGAGCCTCATGTACATCATGAATTGTACAAGGCCTGATATAGCATATGCTGTTGGCAAGCTAAGTAGATTTACTAGCAACCTAGGTTAAGAGCATTGGACTGCACTAATTAGAGTCTTAAGGTACTTGAAATATACCTTAAGTTATAAGTTGCATTATACAAGATATCCGGATGTAATAGAATGTTACAGTGATGCTAATTGAATATCAGACTCCAGTAGAACTAAGTCCACAAGTGGTTATGTTTTCACTTTAAGAGCAGGGGCTATCTCATGGAAATCCTCCAAATAATTTTGCATAGCTAGGTCAACTATGGAATCTGAGTTCATAGCGTTGGACAAGGCAGGTGAGGAAGCAGAATGGCTACGCCATTTCTTGGAAGATATCCCATATTGGCCAAACTTGTGTCGGTAATTTGCATTAATTGTGATAGTCAATCGGCAATTGGTAGGGCACAAAGTAGTATGTACAATGGTAAGTCTAGACGTATACGTCGTAGACATAATACCATTAGACAATTGCTCTCTGATGGAGTTATCTCTATTGATTATGTGAGATTAAAAGAAAACATTATGGATCCACTAACCAAAGGCTTAAATAGAGAGCAAGTTGAAAAATTATCGAGGGGAATAGAACTTAAGCCTATAAAATAAATGAGGCACTACAATAAGAACCCTACCTATGTGACTGGAGATCCCAAGAAACAGGTTCCAAGGGAAAAACAAGTTGTTGTGTCTCAACATGGATGCACTGTGGGGGTCCAACCTCCATTCTATTCCTATGATAAGTAGACAGTGCCACTTGCAAAAGGTTATAGTTAAGCTTTGCATTTAATGGCTCTTATACTTTGAATCTTCGAGTGGGGGTACAACATGAACCTCTTAATAAGAAGCCACCTATATGAGTAGAGACTAGGCCGGTCCTATGGGAATTTTTATTTTTGAATTCTCAAAGAGTACTCATGAATCCCAAGAATTGTTCAGGGCCGAAATGAACACAACCGTAGGAACTTAGACTGACTATTGGGCGGAGTTGTGTGAAGTTCTATTGTCTTGGTGCACACGAAAAACCGAACAGTTCAAAACATCACATTCACTGGTTGGCGAATACATCCGATAGTTCTCATTGAGGAAGGTTCAAAGCCACAAACTACCTATCTCAATGCAGTTTTGCTCAAGCTGGAACTCTTTCGTGTGTGTTTGCATTCATATGCTAGTTGGCGAGATAATTTTCTCATTCATGTGGGGGATTGTAATATTAGGCATATTTATATGCCAAAATCAAATAATTGAATAAGAAAATTGAGTTTAAATTGAGAAATAGTTTAAGGACATTTTAGTACGTAGAATGAGTCAATCTACATTAGAAAAAAGGGTGCGAATGTGTAACTAAAATAATTAAAGTTTATTTTTAATGTATTCCAATGGACATACACTTATAAGAAAAGTTAGCTCAAAAGATAGAGCTATGACTTGAGCTCATAACTCTTTAGTGGAGTTGTAGCTCTTTATTAAAAGAGTAAGTTACGGGATTTTATCCTATAGTTGTGTCATCAAAAGAAAGAATTATGATTCTAGAGAAGAATCATGTTTTGTTAACAAAATTGCGTTGCACAACTATAAATAGGAGTTCCTAGAACCAACCCAAACCGTTGGAAAAAAGAAGCATACATACAAGCATCATGCCTCACTACATTGCACACTTATACATTCTCCATTGAAGAAGAGTTCCAAGTTAGTAAAGTTCGATAGTTCCATTCTACTATAATGCTATCTTAGACCAGAGGAGAGCCACCGTATCTTGGGAGGCTAATTGTTAGCACCATGTGAGGGGTAATATTACCTTAAGGAGACTGTTGAAGCAACATGCTTTGGATACAATTTTTATTTTGCATTCAAGTAGGCTTTTCTATTCATTCTTTACTCATTAAATAATTTTATATGTTCACATAATTTTATATATGTATATATTTTAATTATATGTTCACACAAAGCACAAGCATACACAGTATCTTAATTAAATATTTCTAATAAGGACGATGCTCTGTCTCATTCAAATGTCTCTCTGGCTGAGTGTTGGAAAGAGCTTCCTCGATCAGGGTCGACCATACTCTGGTCGACAGGAGCGAATGTTGATACTCGCATTGGTAGATGGTGCTCAGTGAGATCGGACCCAATTGATTACGTGGTCGGCCCTTGGCCATTGGGCCTGATGGTAGTTGGGTTGTCTCGCATCATATCTGTGCTCCGATCTAGCATTATTGGGTTGGGCCTGCTGAACTACCCCATATCACGACCCAAACATAATCATCTATTGGTGATGTCTGAAAATGTTATTCGATTGAATTGCAACCTATATATATATATTTATTGGATATTTCATGAGCAGAATAATAATTTACTGCTAGTTGGTTGCTTTTTGTGTTGCTTGATAGTTATTGTGATGTATATTGGTTATTTTTTCCTTATCTTCAACTGCAGGCACTTGATGTCAACAAACAAGTCCTTGTTAAGTTTGTTAAGTGATGTTGGTTTCAATCATTGGCACTTTCGATCCTTTATTCCATTTCCTATTCTATCTCTTATTCCGACTTGATGTATTTATACCAAGTGTATTTGGTTCTCAATCAATTATTTTTATATGAAAATACTTTATATATACATATGTCATATATGCATGAAATGGAATATGTGATGAAATAGAAAATAGAATTGAGGATTTATACTAGGTCACAAAGTACATAGCCTAATTACATTAAGGTTTACAAATCAATTAGTCTTTGTCATACTAAATTAACAATTTACTTATAGATTATATTGTATAATACAATCTACTTAATATTAGTGATATTTAAATAAAATTTATTTCTATATGATATAATACACTATACCCCTGATCACTAATTTGAACCTTAATCCTTAATCCTAAAACCTAACCCTTAGACCCTAAACGTTACACCCTAAACAATTATATCCAAACACACCCTTTGCTATTACACTCTTAACCTATACAGGAAAACATATCCTCTGCTATTACACCCAAACACCCTTATTGTTGGAATAGTACCCGGCAAGCCAATTAGATTGGCCTTGTAAAAGCTATTTCTTTGTAAAACAATCTTGATTAAATGATATTCTTTGTATGGTCATCTTCATCTTATGCTCTTTATTACTTCACTTGCATTTGGATGAAGCCCTTGGATCACTTATGAATACGAAACTTGGTTCGGTGACCATGGAATAAGTTTCACACGGTCGTGATTTTAAATCTTTCAAGTCGTAGAATCTTAAGAGATGGAGCATCTAAGATCCGGATAGACTTGCACTAACGATGCATAAATCCAAGAGTTGGATATTGCTCCGATACCACTTGAAAGCTAATAAGGCACTAGGATCCAATTATAAAAAACTTCAAAAGCTTAATGAACTAGTGCTTACATGCTAACTAGGATCAAAGCATGCTTGAGATTCAAATTAGGATAGAGGGTTACCCTGAAATTGCAAAATCCAAGGAGAATGAGGTGAACTCTTTACTGTTCCAGAAACTGCTAGAAAATGCGCAGCAGGAGAGGAGTGATTTTTGCCGTCATCAAATCACCTCCAAAAATCATGCAAAAATTGTTGGAGCTGATCAACACCTTGAGGAACTCTCAGTAAAAAATTTAGACCAAAAAATCTTTTGGATCTCCCTGGGGAAAATTGCCAAATCGGGCTTTATGCAGTGGATCTCCAAAACTGTAGCAAATAAAGTAGTTTGCCTCTATTGATATGATCCACACACCAAATAGATCTTCCAAAATCTCCAGTCCATAAGCTAGAATAAGGCTAGAGATATGCTATGGAGGGGGCCGATTTTAGGTATGGAAGAAGAACAAAAAGCGAAGCTTTCAACACATGAATGCAATGCTTGTAAGGATTTTGGAGGGAATGGTGGAGAATCTAATTCTTCACATCTTTTGACATAATGACCAGCTCTTTCTCTCTATATCTATATACAGAGGCTGGAAAGTGTGATGCCAAGGTGGCATCACACCTCCCATGAGGAAAGGGGGCGGCCAACCTTGGCAAATGCAAATTCAAATCTAATTTGAATTTCACTTACATTTTAAGTCTAATTTCAAGTTAACTAAAATGCTAATTCAAATGAACATTTTTAAATGAACAAGTCATTTGAATTTTTCCTCCAAAATGTGTTCTTCCCATTAATTAAGTTAAACACTTTAATTTGATTAATTAACCTTTAACTTAACTCTTAAGTCAAATAAGCTCAACTCTTAAGCTTGAATTTTGTTAACTTAACTCCTTAAGTTAACTTGACCAATTGATGGTCATATTGGCACCAAATGATTAACTCCTTAAATTAATTGATCAATTTAACACTTAAATTAATCAAGTCAAAATTGACACCTTAAATTGGTCCGCTAGGAGACATTTTCTAACACTTAGAAATCTTTTCTCCATTAATTAGGAAGCTAATTGGCTTTTGTGTGTGACCCAATAGGTTCTACCATTCATTGGACATGGGCTCACAACTCCTTGTGACTTTTGAATATCAAATATTCATTTTAGTTTAAAACGCTATTAAACTAATCAACTCAATTCAATTAATCTCATTAATTGAAGAGTTCCCAATCTCCATGGTCGATGTCCAACCTCAAGCCCATGGAGCCAACTAATTGGTTGAAATGAACGTTCTGGAGAACCATTATAGCTCTACGCATACCATACAAATACGGTTATTTCGTCTCCTATCTCCTAAAAGAGGCCTAGGCAAGATATTTGTCGGCTCCCTAATAGTCTCAATACTATGCTTCTATTCTCAATGTTCGATTTCTTTGTGTGACCTCATCTTTGGAAAACTTCTTTTCCAAATTGTCACACCACCTTGCGCAAGGATTTCTTGGAATCGATCATTATAGAATACATAGGAGATGCACTCGTCATTCACAAAAGTGAGGAGTCGGATTTCATTTTGGATCTCACAAACCTCAATGTCAAGTAGCTCATACCTAACCTCAACCCGAAAGACCCGCTAAGTGGTCAAGGAAGAGTCAAAGCATGAGAACCACACACAAGGTTACCATGGAAATATTTTTTAAGTCCTAATATTTTTGAGGTTTAATATTTTTTGTGCACAATTATCATCTATTGAAATATAAGATTTTGATATTTGAAATGCATATATCTTATCTATAGTTATACATAGATGTTATTAAATCCATATCACTTTAAACCATAGCCAAGGCACTATTAAGTTATAAAATTAATAAATAATGAAATTATATAATAAAGTATATTAGTGTAAACTTTGTAATAATAATCTATACTTTTCAAATGTACCAAAATTTTCCTTTTTATTTACCTTTCAAATTTAATAAAATTAGGTTATAATTGTAAAACAAAATCCAAATAACCATCATATTTTTAAAAACTTCTACTATTATAAGATAAGCTCATACTTTGATGAATGTTGAATCTTTTTATTTATTCCGATAATGGACTATAAAATGTTTATTTTATAATGCTCTTTCATTCAATTTGTTTTTATAATAATAATTTTTATTTCTTATTCAAAAAATTAAATAAAAGAATTCAACTTATCAATATATATACATACATATACATATTAAGCAATTATGTTCATGGTAAAGAGGCACAATTGTTCACAGAAGCATTTGAAATGGTGGCCACAGTCTTTATCGGTATATTTATTTATTTTTTTCATAAACAATGATGACATCTACACAATTAATGTTGAGATACATCAAATAGTGCGCAATGAATTTCTTGCTTTGGACGTCAAACCGCAACAACTTGTTCAGCATAGTCTCATTGGGTGTTTTATGGAAGAAATCGATAGTCATCATACTCTATACAGCTATGCTGTAGCGATTGATGTATTCTGTTGTAGTGCTATAATTATGTATATAGCTATGAGTTAATTTTATTTAAACTTAAAAATTAAAAAAAATTATGTCATGTACCCATAAATTATTGAATTAAATTTGATTAACTTATTTTAGGTGCATTTATTATTTTAAATTACTATATATGCTTACTATTTGACATTAGCAAATAAATTTTGTACTGGCATCATTAAATTTATTATTAGAAGCAAACGGTATTGCAAGAATGTAAGACGGAGCCAAATCATTTTAATATTATTTCCTCAAAAATAGGCAACAACATATTTTTGTGTCAACAAGCCCAACATATGTAACCTACTTTCTTGGTAGCAATGCAAGTATCATAAGTGTTTCCTGCTACTTCGTATTGCCATGCGTTGTACTCTTCAGATATATGTTCTATACTTCAAATTTTATTCATCGTCTCTTTCAAGTTCGATTTCCTATACAAATCTTAAACAGGTGTTACTCCGAAGTCTCTCTAGCTAATAGGAAATATGTCCCTATTAACTCTGACCTTCTCATATGATCGAGTAATGCCATTGCCTCCCTTTTCAACTCATTAAAACCCTTGAGGATGGTAATAATACATGTCAAATAATCGTCCTGACGTGGTCTTTCTTCATTGATTTGAATAAGTTATGGCAAGCTGAAACTAAGTCTGGTTTGCCGAAGTACTGCCTCTGGTTGACACAAAATTATCCTTTGGAATGATAAATGTCAAGTGTTGTCCAGAACTAATGAACAACTGATGAATGTGCATAAATTTAATATTTCTAATACAAAACACCTACAATTGAATCATGGTATAAGACTTCAGGATTTCCGATTTGTCTGCAGTAGTTCCAGAAATCCCTCTGTCTGTAGGCAAAAGGATAACCATGAAATTGATCTCCGACTTGGTAAAAACATAATCTTTTAACTACTTCTGGATCCATTGAACCACTTGCAACTTTGGCCACATAATGAATATAAAAGTTCAATTACTAGAAGTCATACAAAATGGTGTGCGTGTATCTATTAACCATATTTGCAATTTGCCTTAATAATAGTAATATTTCTTCTCTGTCATACCTTGCCCTTTCATTGAACAAGTTCCTAATCGATGATTCTCCTATCCTTGCTAAAATTTCAGATGTCAGCTAATTAGGTAAAGTTTCAATTGGGGAATGAAGATCTTCTGTGAACGACTTCCCATTATCTTTTGATTGTATGCTAAAAATATTTTTAATTGTAGTGTGTTGTAGTTTGAACTTCGTTGCTTGACGCACCGAGATTAAGAATGGATTTTTTTTTTGTCCAGAATATGAAATGTGATCATGTGTTCAATATCTATAATTGTGACTTGCACACGACCCAAAAGCCATCGTCATATTTATAACCATATATGATGATTTTTTACATTAACTTTTAAATAATACTGTAAACAATATTTATTTACTAGCAACTTGATATATTCGATGCATGTGCTAAATGTTTTATGACATTTTAATTATATGATGATATTATTTTTTGTGTAATGCAAATCTTTTAATAATTTTAATACGTTTATTTAATTTTTTTCCATAAATAAACATTAAAAGGCTATGAGAAAGTGGTAATTGTAGCACAGAATAGGTGAGTTATTTATAACTAGCAAATTGGACACATTCGATAAATGTTCTAAAACTTTCATAGTATATAGTAAATAATTTATTGTTTTACATAATAGTAATTTGAGCATATCACATAATTAGTCCCTAAAGTTTTACTCTAAAATCACTTTAGTCCTCAATCTTCAAAAGTTCATCTTTTAATTCCTGACGTTAATATATCATTTCATTATAGTCCTCAAAACTACTTTTCGACGGTATTTGGTTGGCAAATTGAACAATTTTGACATTTTAAGGGCAGAATTATCAATTTAAGACTTATGTTCCACTTTAGTCCCAATTTAAGGTTTTATGTTTCACTTTAATCCCTCTGTCACTTCCTTCTTCTTCTTTATTTTATTTTATTTATGCCAACAACTATATTTCTTAATATATTTTATAATTACATGATAAAAGTACTAAAATGCTTTTTAATTGGCAAAAATTGTATCACATTCTTTGGTATTCACTGGAATTACCCATTCTCAAATCTACAAACATCACTTTGTACTAAGGCCACACTGCCCAGGACACAGGTATTTTTATTTTATTTTATTATATATGTTTAATTGCTAGCTTAATCATTCTAAAATGCATAATTAATTGATTTAAAGTCACATATATTCATTTTATTGGAGTGATTGAACAACTATTTCAAGAACAGTCTGAATGGATTATTGACGTGAATAATAGTGGCCACAGTGGAGGTGCGGCCATGGTAGCCTGGAAAACAGCAGCCATGGTTGTTGTTTTTCAAGGCGGTGTGGTGGCTATGGCAGCTTCAAAAACAACGGCCATGGCCCCTATTCGCACAAGCATATGCGAGGCAATGTTGTTGGGTAGGGATTAGGCAATTGGGGATAGAGGTGGGGGTTGCAAATGTACAAGATATAGGGGTTGGGTTTGGCTGCCATGGCCACAGTTGGGGGTGGGAATGGGGGTTGCAGAGGGTGCGGGATGCAGTGGGGGTGGGTTTATTGTATAAATATAATTATATAGTATATTTATATATTTATGTATATATTTATATTTATTTATTAATATATATTATATAAATATATAATATATACATATAACATAAATATATACATAGATATATTATATAGTTGTATATATTATATATTCATATTTAATATATACAAAAATGAAAAAAGTAGAATAAATTAGAGAAATAAAAGTACAACAAGTAAAAATAATTTTTAAATTTAAAGGGGATGAAAGAATATATATATGAAAACATACTTAAATAAATTAATTAATTAAACTAAAAATATATAAAATAACTAAGGGTAGTATAGTCTTTATATGTTAAAATTAGGGTTAGGTTGAAGCAAATCAGAAGTGGGAGGTGGTGTGCATAATTTTCAAAAACACAAGGAGGCTTTTATTTTTTATTTTTTTTCATAAGGGTTTTTTTTTTTTTTTTCCCTTTTCCATTTTCACAGGGGTGACGCAATTTGCCCTAAAAAAAAAGGAAAAAGTGACATAGAAACTAAAGTGAAACATAAAACCTTAAATTGGGACTAAAGTAGAACATAAAATCTTAAATTGACAATTTTGCCCTTAAAAATGTCAAAATTTGTTAATTTCCCGGCCAAATACCGCCGAAAAGTGGTTGTGAGGACTAGAGTGAAACGATATATTAATGTTATGGACTAAAAGATGAACTTCTAAAAATTCAAGGCTAAAGTGATTCTCGAGTAAAACTTTAGGGGCTAATGATGTGATTTGCCCTATTAATTTTTAGTAGCATTTGATTCTTATTTGAGTTTTTACATAAATAATAACAAAATATTAAGATAAAATAATAATTATGGGTATAGAATGTGTAGGTTATGTGTATTATAAATCATAGTTATTATACAGTTACATTTATGAAGGAAAAAAAAATTGCTTTCATTTTAAAAACATCATACAAAACATACCAAAAAGTATTTATGTGCTTTATTAACGGTATACATAGTTATCATCTTTTATATAAAAAAGTGAGGGCATTTCAGGCAAATGTGCATATTGTTACATTCATTGTACAAAAATTAGAATGCATCTAAAGTATGTATATTTATAATTTGCATATTTATAAAAATATCATTCATATAAAATAAATATTTTGCACCCCATTGATAAATTTTAAGAGAATAAGTGTAGAGTTGGAAGCATGAGTAAGTGGATGGAAGTTACTGGATATGTTAGTCGAAGGAAGGAGTTATGAAATACTTGTAGTTATACTTTTGGTAAAAAGAATTTTTTTTGATGTAGCAGTCTAATAACCACCATTTTATGGGTGTAAGAGCCATTTTCATTTTTATATAGATAGATAGATAGATCGATAGATAGATATAGATGTAGATAGACGAAGAAATAGATAACTACCTATATGTATATGAATTCCCAAATTCATCCTCAATGTTATATCAATCTATGCACGTAGTTTCTGCATGCATATTTCTTCTATATAGAGAAAGAATTACATTTTTTACGAATTAATAAAATTTAGTATTACAACTACATAAATGTCCATAATTTCCAATCTTATCCTCCATATCACTTTGTTCGTATAAATCATAAAAAGAATTAAAGGACAATTATGTAAAAGGACTACAGATAACTTCCACCTTGGTAGTTCAAAATATTACAGTGTTAAAATAATTTTAGTTAATTAAAATAATGCAAAAAAAGATGAAGCAGCGTATAAATGAAACGGTTATAACCCTGTCAACTTCTACTTAATCTGTGGAATTCTTCAACACAAAGTCATTCTACTTTCACTACATTCAAATAATTCCAATAGTGTATCGAAACATTTTGTTTTGAAACTTCAAAGTATTCTCTATCATCTGTTGTAGGAAAATGGATGAGAAAAAGTCAGACACTGAACGTATCCCATGAGACATCCTTGATATATTAGCAATAGTGGACGCGTATTCAATTCACAATTTTTTTTGTTGGAATAGTGCCCGGCAAGCCAATTAGATTGGCCTTGTAAAAACTATTTCCTTGTAAAACAATCTCGATTGAATGATATTCTTTATATGGCCACCTTTATCTTATGTTTCATATTACTTCATTTGCATTTGGATAAAGCCCTTAGATCACACATGACTACGGGACTTAGTTTGATGACCATGGAATAAGTCTTACATGGTCGTGATCTTAAATCTTGCAAGTCATAGGATCTTACGAGACATGGCATCTAAGATTCAGATAGACTTGCATTAACGATACATAAATCCAAGAGTTAGATATTGCTCTTGCTCCGTTCCATGAACAATCTCTATGAGATACGGGTGCATGTTAGTGGGTGCTTGTTAGAGAACAAGGCACTAAAGACCCTCCGGAGAATCCACTAGATAGCCGTAGTGGCAAGTCGGTAGTGATCAATTCTCCTGCTTACGCTAGTGTATATTATTAGTTCTCTAACCAGAGGATCCATGGTAACCTTGTGTCCGATCCTCATGCTTTGACTCTTCCTTGACCACTTAACGGGTCTTTCGGGTTGAGGTTGGGTATGAGCTACTTGGCATGGAAGTTTGTGAGATCAAAGATGGAATCCGACTCATCGCTTTTGTGAAGGGCGAGTGCATCTCCTATGTGTTCTATAATGATCGATTCCAAGAAATCTTTTCGTAAGATGGTGTGACAATTTGGAAAAGGAATTTTCCAAAGGTGAGGTCACACAAGGGAATCGAACATTGAGAATAGAGACATAGTATCGAGGCTATTAGGAAGCCGACAAATATCTTGCACTAGGCCTCTTTCGGGAGATAGGAGACGGAATGATCGTATTTGCATGGTACGCATAGAGCTATGATAGTTCTCTAGAATATTCATTTCAGCCAATTAGTTGGGCTCCATGGGCTTGAGGTTGGACATCAACCATGGAGATTGGGTACTCTTCAATTAATAAGATTAATTGAATTGATTCGATTAGTTTAAAAGAAGTTTTAAACTAAAATAAATATGAGATATTCAAAAGTCACAAAGAGTTGTGAGCCAATATCCAATGAATGGTAAAACCTATTGGACCACACACAAAAGCCAAATAGCTTCCAAAATTGGTAGAGCAATTTTCCAAGTGTTGGAAAAATCACCCTTGGGTGACCGATTTTCAAAGGTCCAATCCAACGGTCAATTTTGGTTTGATTAATTTAAGTATTAAATTAATCAACTAATTTAAGAGTTAATTATTTGGTACCATGTTGACCATCAATTGGACAAGTTGACTTAAAGAGTTGGGTTGACTAATTTAAGCTTAAGAGTTAAGCTTGTTTGATTTAAGAGTTAAATCAAAAGTTAATTAATTAAATTAAAGTATTTAATTTAATTAATGGGAAGAATACTTTTTGGAGAAAAAATTTAAATGAAGTGTTCATTTAAATTAGCATCTTAATTAATTTGGAATAAGATTCCAAATGAAATTGAAATGCACTTGAAATTCAAGTAAGACTTGAATTTGAATTTTGCCAACTTGGCATGCCACTTGGGTTGTCACCTTGAGGAAGGTGTGATTCCAACTAGCATCACACCTTTCACCCTCTATATATAGATATAGAGAGCATGCAAAATTCGAAATTAATGGCTGAGAAGTGTGAGAATTAAATTTTTGCATTCCCTCCAAAATCTCTTTCTCCATGCATTGCATTATGAGTTGAAGCTTTGCATTCCTTGTTCTTCCCAACCTGAAAATCAGCCTCTTCCACCTCATTTTCTCCTCTCTAACTCCAGATTCTAGTGAGGGGAAATTGGAAGATTGTTTAGTGCGTGGATCATATCAATAGAGGCAAGGCACTTGACTTGCTCGGTTTTGGATATCCACCTACAGCAGCTTCCGATTGGAGAATTTTTCTAGAGCGATCCAGAAGGATTTTTGGCTCTAATTTTTCACAGTAGCTTCCCTTTGTGTGGAGGTGTTCCATATTTAATTTCATGAATTTTCGAGCAGTTTAGCCTGGACAATTGTTGTCATCCTTCCACTGTGCCAGATGCAGACAGTTTCTGGACTCGTGAGAGATAGTTGATCTTCTCCTTGATTTTGAGCTACAAGAGGTAATTTTTCATCCTAATCTAGATCTATATCATGTCTATATCCTTGGAACCTCGAGTAGCTTAGTTTATTTCATGCTTATGAATGTTGATTTATGGATCGTAATGCTACTCTAGTCTTCAAGTGGTATCGAAGTTTTCATGCTATGTTTTGGATTATTGTTTGATTGATTCATATGATGAATAGATCAACATCACCAAATACTTGATCCAATCCATGGATTGAGGTGTTTGGATGATGATGCTTGTGGCTCTATTGCTTGATGGACTGAAAGCATGCTTTTATGTGATTTAAGTGTTAATTTATGTTTTAGTATGTTTCAATTCATAGATATAAATGTTGAATGTTGATTTAGCATTTATTGATGTTATATGATGATATAGCATGTTGATGTTTGATCAAAAGAGTTTTGGTCATTTTTGGATCCAGTGTGATTGGAGTTTTGTTGAAGATTTTTTAAGAATACGATTCTTACTTGAACTTGATTTTTGAAACTTGATTGAGCACTTAAATTTTCAGTTTTACAATGTGTTTTAGATGGTCTATAATGTGTGATTTAATATTTAGAATGAGTTCTAGCATTTTGGTGCACAAAAGTTGAGCCAAAAATGGCCTAACTTGCCTTTGACCCAAAACAGGGGTTGCTGCCGGCTTTGGCGCACATTGGTAGGGCTGTGACCGAAAGTTACTGCCCAGCCATGTGCTTGCCTCGGCCAGCAGTGCCCTGTCATGGGTTGGGTGAGTTTTTGTGCAATTTTTGGGCTCCTTTGGTGACTAGAAATGATGTTAAATCATGTGTTATGGATGCACAAGTGTTGTGCAAGTTCTCAATATAATGTTTGACATTTTCAAGCTCCTTAAATCTTGTTAAAGTTTATCTCCAATAGTTGCATAAGTGTTATGCTTCTTCAATTATTTGTTTATGAGATAAGCATTTAATTTTTAGAATTAATTGTTAATTCTAGATTTATTTATTGTTCATTTAATTGTTGAATGAATGATGAATGAATGGGGATGATCATGAGCTTTTAACATTGATTTTATATGTTTCAAGTTGTTGAAATGGGTTATATTAAATTGAAGCTTGCATGCCTAATTATTTCTACCTTGTAAATGTTATGAGTAGAATCACTAGGAGTAATGATTTCTTTCTCATGTAAAAGTTACATGGAGCAAAGGAGACCATGGAGGCATGGAGACTTTTGAAGACCCATGAATGTATGGGATACACTCATGTAATAGCTAGATTTAATCAACCCACCTAAAATCAACTAGGTGGTGCACCTATGGCTCTATGTGCACTACTTAGTTAGGCTCATGGTCATCCCACCCTAGGAGCATGCTAGGCACATTTACTTATTTATGCTTTCCATATCCTATTGATGTATAAGATGCATGGTTAGGATATAGAAAACCTAAATAAGAAGATAACATGATGAGATCTTTGCAAGCAAAAACCCTTCATTTAGAATGTCTAAGTGCTTTTCAAATATTAAGTCAAACTGGATACAAATTAAAAGAGTTTTAACTAATCCAAGCCTTCTACCAATAGTATATGGCATGACGATGCTACCACTTTTGTATGATATACATCCGATCACGGGGGTCATGCTTAAGTGGAAAGCTATGATCATACACTTTGCATGGGATGCACCTTTGACTTGGGAATGCCCACACATTATATATCCGGTCACAGGGGATGCTGTGGTGCCCATCTCGAATCGAAGATTGATTGGTAAGTTTGACTTAACACCGAGTAATGTAGAGGTCGTCCATTAGGGGATCTACATGAAATGGTGAGGCAAAATATATCAAGAATTGCATGAGATGCAATTAGCAAAAGTTGCTTACCTTTAGATTGCTCGTGGATATACATCCGATCACAGGGGTCCACTTGCAAGTCTTTAGGATCTTAATTCTCACTAGGAAATATGATTTCCTGAATTCTTCTAGAAGGTGAAGGATTTGATAAAATAGTGGGAGAAAAACATGCTTGAAAGACTATGAACATATTTTTAATATCAAATTCAATCACATGCTTATTCTCTTTTTCGCCTTTGAGGGTTTGTGAAATCTCAAGAATGGTTTAATGTTCCACTCAACATTTTTTTGGAAACCAATAAACTAACCAGGCCAAACTTTCACGATCGACTTAACCTGAAAATTGTTCTAGATTCCTAGAAATGGATAGATGTCCTATATCAAGGTGCTCCAAATCCCATCGGGATTAAAAGTAGATCAAGAGACACGTGAAAAGTTCACGAATTGGGTTTAGGATTGTCCTATCCCATAGTCCCATGATGCCATCTGCAAACTTTAAAAGTCTCATTGACACATGAATAGTACCTTGGTTAAAGTTTACAAGAGTTGTAAAGCTAACAAGGTATGAGAGGTTTATGGTGTCAAAAGAGATTTTTCAAGCTAGGATGAATGCGAAGTCATGTGTCATCGACTACGGTCTAAAGATGATTAAGCTTGGAGAAACTTTTTCTACTTGGATGTAGTGATGGACAATGATCTCCATGAGGATTTGATCCTCACATCCTCACCGAATTTTATTGATCAAAGTGTTGATCTAGAAGGAGACTACCATGACAAGGACAAACCTTTAACACTTGTTTCATCCTCCAAGTCTATAGGCCCTAGAGGTGCTAGAAAGGGAGGTAAAAGGAAGAAAAGTTCTTCCTCCAAGGGAAAACAACTATCAAAGGCATTCGGAGGAGTCAAGAAGATTATAGAGGAAATAGTCGATATTATTTGTTTCTACTTTGGTAAAATAGGCCATTGGAAGCCGTTTTGCAAGGAATACCTTGCAACCCTTTGGAAGGGTACATACTTTATTGAAATGCATTTAAGGATTAATTCTTCCTCATGGATATATGATATCGCATGTGATTCTTATCTTTGTAAGTTATTACAAAGAATAAGAAAGAAGAATAAAACTTTGTGATGTGGATATGATCCACCGCCTTGGCTAAGGAGCAATAGTTGTGATGAAAGCCAAAGGCATATAATAAGTTGGACTTAGGGAATTCCATAATTGTATTGAACCCTTGCTATTATGTGTCATATATTGTTGAGAACATTATATCAAATTCCCATTTTGGATAGTGAAGGATTTGATCCTTCTATATCAAATGAGAGATTGAAAGCATTAAAGAATGGATTCTTTAATTGCTTATGGTACACTTAACAAAGGATTATGCATATTGGATTCTCAACTATCACTAATGCACTTTCAACAAAGTAAGGAAATTAGATATTCGAGAATATGCCATTCTTTGGCATGCAAGACTTGGCCATATCTCTAAGAATAGGATGAGCAAGTTAGAAGCTCTCAAAGCACTAAGTGTTAGTGGCATTGAGGATCTTCCTACTTGTGAATCTTGTTTAAAGGAAAAAATGACCAAAGCTCCTTTTGTAGGACAAACGGAGCGCTCCACAAGTCTCTTGGATTTGATCCATATGGATGTTTGTGGACCACTAAGAGTTAGTGGGAGAAGAGGCTATTCCTACTTCACCACCTTCACCGATGACTATAGTCGGTTCGGACATGTGTTTCTTATGAAGAACAAGTCCGAAGCCTTTGAAAAGTTCAAAGTGTATAGGAGTAAAGTAGAAAAGCAATTGCGGCTAAGTATTAAAGCTCTTTGATAAGATCGAGGAGGAGAATACTTAAGCACCAAATTCTTGGATTATCTAAAGGAGAATAGGATTTTCTCTCAATGGACTCCACCTCGGCACACCCCAAGTCAAATGGAATAGTCGAGAGGAGAAATCGTACTTTGTAGGACATTGTACATTCCATGATGGGCTTCTTCAATGTGCCTATATCTTTGAGGGGATACGCCTTATGGACGACGACAAAGTTACTAAGTGTAGTACCTTCAAAGTCGGTGCCAAAACACCATATGAGATATAGCATGGCAAAGCACCCTCTAACCAATATATCAAGGTTTGGTGATCTCCTGCCTACGTGAGACGAACAGTGGGAGATAAGTTGGATATTAGATCCACCTTGTGCAAGTTTGTGGGATACCCAAGAGAGTCTATGGGTTATTACTTTTATAATCCCTCGGAACAAAAGGTGTTTGTTTCAAGGAATGCCACCTTTTTAGAAAAGAAATTTCTATAAGATAGAAAAGGCGCAGTTGTTGAACTTGGTGAAGTTCAAGATGATCATAAAATTCCACAAGTGGTAGAAACAAATATATATCAAAGAGCCTTGCACACAACCTCTGAGAAGGTCGAACCGAATCAAGAAGCAACCCGAAATATTTGGATTCCTTCATGAAATGGGCCAATCGGATAATGATCCGAAGACCTATAAGGGAGCTATGTTGGACATAGATTCGGGATGATGGCTTGGAGCCATGAAATCCAAAATGGACTCTATGTACTCAAATAAAGTACGGACTTTGGTAAATCCACCAAAGGGAATAGTTCTCGTTGGTTGCTAGTGGATCTATAAGCGAAAGCTTGGAGTAGATAGAGAAGTGGTGACTTTTTAAGCGCGACTAGTGGCAGAAGGTTACACTCTAAGGCCCGGTATCGATTTTGAGGAAATATTTTCACCAGTTGCTATGCCTAAGTCTATTCGGATTCTACTTGCCATAGCCATATATTGTGACTATGAGATATGGAAAATGGATGTGAAAATCGCTTTCCTCAATGGTCACATTGAAGAAGAAATCTATATGGAGCAACCACAAGGTTTTACATCCAAGGGGAGTGAGCAAAAAGTTTGCAAACTCCAGAGATCCATTTATGGACTCAAACAAGCTTCCTGAAGTTGGAACATACGTTTTGACAAAACGATCAAATTGTTTGCCTTTGTCAAAAAATGTGTATGGACTATATGTGTATAAAAAGGCTAGCGGAAGTAGCGTACAGTTTATTGTGCTTTATGTTGATGACATCCTTCTCGTTGGGAATGAGGTAGGAATGTTAGAGTGTACTAAAGCATGGTTGTCTACATAATTCTCAATAAAAGATTTAGGATAAGCATCCTACGTATTGGGAATATGCATCTATAGAGATAGATCTGGGAGGATGCTGGGGCTATCCCAAACCCTGTACATTGACAAGATACTAAAGAGGTTTAGTATGGAAGAATCCAAAAAGGGATTTCTTCCCATGGGATATGGCATTCATCTTTCCAAGTCTATGGCCCCCCAAGACTGACAACGAGAGACAAAGTATGTTCCACATACCTTATACCTCCTTCTATTGAGAGCACGCAGATCAATGTACAAGACTGGATGTGGCACATTCTCAAAGAGTTACGAGTAAGTTCCAATCCAATCCCAGTTAGAGTTACTGGATAGCCGTTAAAGCAATCCTTGAGTGCTTGAGAAGGACTAAGGACTTGTTTTTAGTATACGGCAATGGAGAATTGAAACCAGAGAGGTTTTCGGATTCAAGTTCCCAATCTGATGTAGATAACCTCAAATCCACTTCTGGATTAATATTTTGCCTCAATGGCGACGTGTTGAGTTGGAAGAGCTTCAACAAGACACCACAGCCAAGACAACCACTGAGGTGAAATAATTTGTGGTTTTGGAAACCACAAAAGGAAGGTGTTTGGATAAAAACTTAATCCAAGAGTTGGATGTAGTGCCTAGCGTGCATGATCCCACAATTGTCCTTGGAAGATAATTTTTGGACTTGAGCCAAGATCTCATCAGTGATCCAAACATGGTAAATGCGTTATCATTTGATATATGATATTAAATTGATAGAGATGACAACTGAGTGGACAAAAGTTGCCTCAGAAGAGAATTTAGCAAAACTACTGTTTAAACCCCTAATAGCGAAAGGTCTTTGAAGAACATCTTGAGAAGATAGGTCTCAAGGTAATGGGGTATTGGCTTTAGGGAAAATGGGAGATTGTTGGAATAGTGCCCGGCAAGCCAATCAGATTGGCCTTATAAAAGCTATTTCTTTGTAAAACAATCTCGATCGAATGATATTCTTTATATGACCACCTTTATCTTATGCTTTATATTACTTCACTTGCATTTGGATAAAGCGCTTAGATCACACATGACTACGGGACTTAGTTTGATGACCATGGAATAAGTCTTACACGGTCGTGATCTTAAATCTTCTAAGTCATAGGATCTTACGAGATAGGGGATCTAAGATCCGAATAGACTTGCACTAACGATACATAAATCCAAGAGTTGGATATTGCTCTGTTCCATGAACAATCTGTATGAGATACGGGTGCATGTTAGTGGGTGCTTGTTAGAGAACAAGACACTGAAGACCCTCTGGAGAATCCACTAGATAGCCGTAGTGGCAAGTCGGTAGTGATCAATTCTTCTGCTTACGCTAGTGCATATTATTAGTCCTCTGACATGAGGATCCATGGTAACCTTGTGTCCGATCCTCATGCTTTGACTCTTCCTTGACCACTTAACGGGTCTTTCTGGTTGAGGTTGGGTATGGGCTACTTGGCATGGAGGTTTGTGAGATCCAAGATGGAATCCGACTCATCACTTTTGTGAAGGGCAAGTGCATCTCCTATGTGTTCTATAATGATTGATTCCAAGAAATCCTTTCGTAAGGTAGTCTGATAATTTGGAAAAGGAGTTTTCCAAAGGTGAGGTCACACAAGGGAATCGAACATTGAGAATAGAGACATAGTATCGAGGCTATTAGGAAGCCGACAAATATCTTGTCCTAGGCCTCTTTCGGGAGATAGGAGACGGAAGGATCGTATTTGCATTGTACGCGTACAACTATGATAGTTCTCCAAAATATTCATTTTGGCCAATTAGTTGGGCTCCATGGGCTTGAGGTTGGACATCGACCATGGAGATTGGGTACTCTTCAATTAATAAGATTAATTGAATTGAGTCGATTAGTTTAAAAGGAGTTTTAAACTAAAATGAATATAAGATATTCAAAAGTCACAAAGAGTAGCTTCCAAAATTGGTAGAGCAATTTTCCAAGTATTGGAAAAATCACCCTTGGGTGACCGATTTTCAAATGTCCAATCCAACGGTCAATTTTGGTTTGATTAATTTAAATGTTAAATTAATCAACTAATTTAAGAGTTAAATTAGACCAATAATTAAGGGGTTAATTATTTGGTACTATGTTGACCATCAATTGGACAAGTTGACTTAAAGAGTTGGGTTGACTAATTTAAGCTTAAGAGTTAAGCTTGTTTGATTTAAGAGTTAAATCAAAGGTTAATTAATTAAATTAAAGTATTTAATTTAATTAATGAAAAGAATTCTTTTTGGAGGAAAAATTTAAATGAAGTGTTCATTTAAATTAACATCTTAATTAATTTGGAATAAGATTCCAAATGAAATTGAAATGCACTTGAAATTCAAGTAAGACTTGAATTTGAATTTTGCTAACTTGGCATGCCACTTGGGCTGTCACCTTGAGGAAGGTGTGATGCCAACTAGCATCACACCTTCCACCCTCTATATATAGATATAGAGATCATGAAAAATTCGAAATTAATGGCTGAAAAGTGTGAGAATTAGATTCTTGCATTCCCTCCAAAATCTCTCTCTCCATGCATTGCATCATGAGTTGGAGCTTTGCATTCCTTCTTCTTCCCAACCTGAAAATCGGACTCCTTTACCTCATTTTCTCCTCTCTAACTCCAGCTTCTAGTGAGGGGAAATTGGAGGATTGTTTAGTGTGTGGATCATATCAATAGAGGCAAGGCATTTGACTTGCTCAGTTTTGGAGATCCACCTGCAGCAGCTTCCGCGTGGAAAATTTTTATGGAGCGATCCAGAAGGATTTTTGGCTCTAATTTTTCACAGTAGCTTCCTTGTGTGTGAAGGTGTTCCATATTTAATTTCGTGAATTTTTTAGCAGTTTAGCCTGGACAATTGTAGTCATCCTTCCGCTGTGCCAGATCCAGACAGTTTCTGGACTCATGAGAGATAGTTGATCTTCTCCTTGATTTTGAGCTACAAGAGGTAATTCTTCATCCTAATTCAGATCTATAGCATGTCTAGATCCTTGGGAGCTCGAGTAGCTTAGTTTATTTCATTCTTATGAATGTTGATTTATGGATCCTAATGCTACTCTAGCCTTCATTTTTTAATGTCAAATTATGGTAACGCTTAATATTGGATGTTCAGTGTAATTGATTTTCCTTTTTCAACACTTTATCGTACTTCTTTTGGTCTTGTTATGTTTTGCTTATTAATAATGTTTTTATTTTTGTTCTCCATAGGCACAAAACATTTAAAGAAATTGCGAAAAATTATCAGATTTATAAAACAGTATCTTTAGATGGAATCCCATTTAAACCGTGGAGACATCCTAGTGCCGAGCAGATAGCTTTCATGAATAGATGTGAACAATGTCTGAATGCGAAGATGTTGTATAGACGTGCAATGGTGTGTGGCATAAATAAAATTTTAATTTATTTTTTAAATATTTTAAGAATCATTTTCTTTTTCTATATTTACTATTTTGAAACATTTTATAATATTATTAGATTTGCTATTTTGGAGGGCAAAAAATTATACATGGACTGTAGGGCTTGGACATGTTAAAACAGCTGGGACATATGGGCCCTTTATATGTCAAACAGGTTGCCCCCATATATAGCAGGAGTGAAAGTTCTAAATAGATGGGAATATGTACGCTAGGTGAATTGAAGAAATATATGTTAAGAAGAGAAGCAACAATTCATCATCGAAAATTGGTTCAATGGTTTAGTCAAATATGAAGACTAAATTGACATTTGAAGTACCGGCCAATATGTTGAACTAATCGAGAGCACTACTGTACTCAAATTGGTATGGATGATGGAGAACTATCCGTAAAGTGGCGGTGCTTGGACGTCGGATTTTAAAATTACTCAACTTATTAAGAAATGGTTTGCATTGCATTTTAGGGATTTTTAAGGCTTATGTTGTAGTAATGGTTTGTATATAACTTTGGAGTGTTTTAAGGTTTATGTTGCAATAATAGTTTATTTATATTTTCAATGAAGATTATGTTTAAAATGAAATTGCTTTTTTTTTTTTTTTTTACATAGGTTTGTGTATGGAATGTACAGGTTAGAAGAAAATAAAATCTAACTCCCTAAAAAATATTAAATTAGTATCTTAAGTAATTGCTTCCACGGTGTATGTGATATTTATACATTTCATTAATTGCAGAAACACGTTATCTACGCAATTACGATAAATGCATAATTCAATCAAGAATTTATTCAGAAAATGGTGGCCACAATTAATGTTTATTGGGATATTTATTTTTTTCCATAAACAATGATGACATTTACGCAATTAATGTTGAGACACAACAAATCATGCATAGTGAGTTTCTTGTTTTGGACATCCAACCACAACTACTTATTTGTAATAGTCTCATCGAGCGTGTCATGGAAGAAATTGATAATCATCATACTCTATGTAGCTATGCTGTATCGACTCACATATTGTGCTACAGTATATTAATTACGTACATAGCCATGAATTGATTTTTATTTAAATTTTGAAAATTAAAAAATTTGTCATGTGCCCGTAAATTATTAAATTAAATTTGATCAACTTATTTTAGGTGCATTTATTATTTTAATATTATTAAATTTGTAACTCAATTACTATATATGCTTACTATTCGACATTATCAAATAAATGTTATATTGACATTATTAAATTTGTTACTAGAAGCAAATGAGTATTGAAAAAATGTAAGTTCGATTCTTTGAACTATTGCCTCTAATTGACATAAAATTTTCATTTGAAATGACAAATGCCTAGTGTTGTCTAGAATTGATGAACAACTAATGAATGTGCATAAATTTATGATTGCTAATACAAAACACTTACAATTGCATCCCGGTATAAGACTTCAGGATGTCCAATTTGTCTACAGTAGTTCCACAAATCCTTCCATCTGGCGGCAAAAAGATAAGAATGAAATCGAAATTTGCCTTAGTCCAAACAAAATCCTCTAACTACTTCTAGAACCTTCCCAAAACTTGCAACTTTGACCATACAAAGAAAAAAAATTCAATTAATGGAAGTCATATAAAAGATGTGCGGGTGACAATCAAACATATTTGCAGTTTGCCTAGAATAGTATTTCTTCTACGTCATATTTTGCTCTTGCCCTGAACAATTATCTGACTGATGATTATCTTAATTACCCTTGCTAAAATTTTAGATATAAGATGATTGGGTAAAGTTTCAATCGGGGAATGAAATGTAATTTTCTTTGAAGGACTTCCCATTATCTTCTGATTATATGCTAAATACAATTCTAATTGTAGTGTGATGTAGTTTGAACTTTGTTGTTTGATGCATATGGACTGTGAGTGTTTTGTCTGGAATATGAAATGTGGCTATGTGTTCAGTATTTATAATCGTCCTTTACGCACGACCCAAAAGCCATGATAGTTATGATCATTCATGATGATTTTTTTATCAATATTTTAGCACATTCGATACATGTACTAAAACTTTTTTAGTAATTTTAAATCATATCCTAAACGCTACTTTTTTTTTTAGCATTTAGAATATATTTATATTTTACATCTAAGACCCCCTATTGAGTAGTATTTTTCAAATATGGAAAATCAATATATTGTCGGTAGTTGTGATACGAAATTTTGCATCCCAAATTTAGCCTAATAAATTCATAAGGAATAAACATAATATAGTCCATCGATAAATTAAATAAACAACTCAAAATTCATCAGAGGATGAGCTTATTTTATAGCAATGAAAGTTTTTACAAACAAGATGGTAATTTGAATTGTGTATCATAATTACACATTTGCCCTTTTAGCTTTTTGTGTACATTTAGAATAGATAATTTCTGCACATATAGGGAGTTATGATACCAATTCTCCTAATTTCTAAATGTATCCTTTTCACTTATTCTAAACAACTATGATACTCAAATTGATATGAATGATGAAGAACTATCCATAACGTGCATTGGTTGCATGTTGAATTTTGAAATTAATCAATTTATCAATGTAGTATCCCATATTTTTTTCTTGTTTTCAAACCATAATTAATTGAGATTAGTCAAATATTTAGGAACAATTAAATTTTTATCAATTAAAATTACCTTAGATTGTTATTCAAAGTTTAAAAAAAAAAAAGATGAAATAAATAATAATATGCAAGCAAATATGTAGATAAAGATAGAATTTATAGCAATTCTAATACTTGTAGAACTCCTACTTTATTAGGTCTCCTTCATATCACATTCAAATCACTTCTTCTCTCTTCAGTACACATTCAAACCTTGAAATTTTCCAGCAAAATAATTTTTCTTAGAAAGTTCTCAATCCATTCATCTCCTTTGAAGAAATAAAAAACGGTAGGGCAAGAAAAAGATTGCCAAGAAATCTCAATGTTGTTGACTCTTATTCTCCCTTCTTCATAGGTATGATCTCATATTTAAATTATGATATAAAAATAAGTTTTGGTTAAATTACATGTCATATTATTTGTATTTTGTATGCATTTGGTAATTGTGAAGTTTAATAGTTGATGCTGTTAGGTTTTAATTTTCAGATTCCAGGGTTAAAAGTTTGATATTAGTTCATAGACTAAATTCTGGTAATTTTGTTTCAAACTTTTTCTGTACAATATTCAATGTGTTTAGAACGTACCTATAAAATTTTGTGTTTAAATAAATTTTCTTGAATTTTATAAAAATCCTGAAAGTTTCCTGCTAGATTGAGTGGCGAGTTTGAATCATTTCTTTTTAAAAAATTTATTTACCCATTGAAACGAAAGAATTTTTAATTGAAAATTTTATTATGAAACTTTAATGTGTTTAAAATATTATTGTAAAATTTTAAAGTCTCAGACATTATAGTTATTTTCTAAAAAACTTTAAGTAAAACTGCCTCAGTGCTTGTCGAGTTGGATCACCATCTTAAATTTGAGGGATTTGCTACGCATGATAATTGAAGTATTGTAATTTATTAATTTTTGTAAAATTAATTTCAAAATTTTCTAGAATAATCCAATAATATTAGAACCCAAAAGTTTTTATTTTATTTATGAAATGTATTGATGTGCCATGTTAGAAATCTTTCTACAGAAAATGCCCATTTATTTTCATAAGAACAACTTAATGCATTTTTCTCTTAGTTTCAAATTGAGTTTGGAAAAGATTTCAAATATATAAATTATAGATCTATCTCTTAGGTTTTTATTGGATTTTGAATAACCTTCATCTGAGGCCGGTAGTAAAAGTTATAGCTTAAATACAACCAAGTGTCATATCGAAAAATTTCCTAAAAACTGGAAATCTGTTTTTGCACCACTGCTGCCTATTGAACTCGATTTTTCTTCTTCATATTAGCCAATTTAGACTGCATCATAAACATAAAAGTTTTACCACTCTTTCTTAACTTTCTAATGCCACAAGAATCGAGCCATATGGATATATGGAAAGAAAGTTATGAGGGATTCAACAAAGTACGTATGAAAGGACAAATTCTTGCTAAGTTTTGTGAGTATGTATGTACTAGGCTAGCAACATATAGAAATTGTTGGTATTGGTTTTAAAGTTTTATTGATCATTGCCTTGATTTCTTGGATGAATTTGAGGTTAGAATTCATGGATCAAATCAGAATGTTGATTGAATTGAATACCACGCTTATGTCAACAGGTATTTTGGGACTTAAGCTATTAGGGTCGGCCCTTGATCCTGTTGATAAGTATAGTGAGTGCCTAAACTTACATATAATATCTAATACCTTTCAAAACCCATAAGGTTATAAATTGTAATGCATTCCATTAACTTTTTCTTTAATTTACACTGCACTATATTTATATTCCACTATGAGAAAACACATTCTTTCCTGATCTCTTTTTATTTAATAATGTTTATAGACTAGCAGCTAAATTCGATGATCAACTGATGGCTGAATTTACTGTTACTGCTATTGTTGCTGTTACTGTAAGTTGAATCCCCCCGGTGCACAACAAAAGCTGTTTGTGGCTGAGATGGGTCATAGGATGTCCCGAGGGCCTAGGCTCAGGCACTGTTTGGTAATTAAGATCGCACCTTACCCGGAGTGATAAGAGACTATTACGGTGGGAGTTATAAGGTTGACTGGCTACAACAAACATTAGTTTGATCATCGTATTTATAGTCTATTAAAAATGTTTATTGTTACATTCCATTTTACTACTGTATAATGCATAATTATTTTTCACTATCTTCTCGAATGTTTATAACTGTTTTCCACTATTTTTCAAGTGTTTATAACTGTTTCTCACTATCAACTATTTATCATTGAGCATCTTTTGATCATGATATATTGTGGAACTCACATTGCACACACTTGGCGGTCACTAAGTCCTTAACTCACACTCCTATATTTTGAACTTCCTTCTGGCAGATTTAGACCCTAGCTCTGATAGGGATGTTGAACCCGTTTTTGACAAGAATCAAGTTGAAAGACTTCTGATGAGGAATTAGTAGTATATTAGTATCATTATCATGTTGAGGATTTAGTTCTCGTCTTCTCTTTATATTGTTTAATAACTTCTAGTTGATAGAGGATTGGGCATTTTGAGTTTTTCATAATTGGATTTATTTGGACTACTAACAATGTTTGGGGTTTTATCTAAGGTTATGATTTTGATTGGCGACTCATTTATTAGGATTGAATTTCACGCCTCAATATTAGGCCTTATGGTTTGATTTTGGGGTATGACAGAGTGGTATCAGAGCCCAGGTTTTGAACTTAGGCTACATTAGAATAAGATCCTCGGACTATGGAATTTGGGCATGTAACCCTTAGGACTTGATTTGAGTATTCAGGTTCGACCACTAAAATGATTGATAGGATTTTATTTAACATCATGGTTGTGAGGGATTGTTATTACATGTTCCAATTGACACAATTGAACATTTTGATACTTGGCGATCGGATCTAGATGTATTATGAGACTTCGATGGGAAACACTCTAGAGCTTAGTTGTTTTCTTCTTTCTTAAGAATTGTGAACCAATAACAACTTTCCTTTAAGACTACTTCTTAGAGTACTTCGATATTTTCTTGTATTGATCTAGGCTTATTTTGGCAAGATGATGGGTCAAAGCCCATGTTAGTAGGTTTATCATATAGATGCTTCACCCTACATGATCATGGTCAAAGGAAGTGAATTCTACAACCCTAGTGCAAACGACCCATTCCTAGAAACTCAATACACCACGAAAGTATTACCCCAACCTAATCGTACATTAGCTTGAGGGAGATCGAACATATTTGATATAATTATATAAGCAAAGATTTGAAGAGTCAGAAAAACAGCTGGACTCTTATTCACAAGAGTTAAATCATAATAGCGGTGAGTTGTAAGAGTGACATCATCGAGGACAAATGGTTAAATAACCATGAGAGATCTTAGGGAAGTACAACACTTGTTAACTCGTTTTATTGATGATTCAACGAAAGAGGATTCATAGAAAGACCTAACTAAAGCAAAGCCTAATGCGAAAAATGAATAAGACTTTAAGAAAGACTTAGAAGAAGTGGGCTCGAATGAGGATATTAAAGAGATGGAACCAAATGAGGGCAATTTGATAGAATTTGATATAAAATTTTATAGAATTTTAATAGTAGAATTATCATCTAAAATTGGATAGAATTTTTATTTTTATCTGTGTTATTTTAGTAGATTAGATTTTCTATTTATTAGTTGCGATGACTTACAATCTTTATTTGATAATAGTTCGTTTGGGTGAGCTTGGGAAACCAATAATTGAACTGATTGGGGAACGGAAGCTAACTAGAATAACTTTGATCTCGAGGTACTGAGAATAAGTACGAAAGGATACGTAGCCTACCTTATCAATAAACCGAGGGACAAGATTAAGATTGAAGTCCTCCTAGTCGCAAATTTTCCTACCATATTCTCTGAGGAATTAACTTCGCTACCCCCAAATTGTGAAGTAGAATTTGGCATTGAGGTATTTTTATGAGCAACCCTAATATCTAAGGCACCATATAGGTTGGTGATATAGACCAAATAAATAGGCTCTTAATTGGAGCTTATAATTATTGAGGCCCCGTTTATTTATTGAAGCCCAGTTTATTTATTAGCAAAACCAAGAAATCTTAATAAATTAGATCAAATAATCTAATCCTAATCAAATTCTACCACTTATGATTATAAATATCCTAATCGCAAGGCAAAAAGGGCATTAGGATTCAAGAATTCCGTATAGTTCTATTAGAGATTTTCCTTCTTCTATCAAATAATAACTTGAACGTTAAGGGGTTCTTGTCACACAAATACCAAGAAGACATTCAGGTTTGGATCGGAAGCAAATTTTCCCTTACCCACATCAATTGGCGCTATCTGTGGGAAATAGCTTTTGATCACAATTTTTTTTTTCCTTTTCTTTTTTGAATGGAAGAAGGTGTGACAGAGACACCAATGAAGGAGACAATTATATCACAACCTAATCAACAAGCTCATCCGCTATCTAAGGCTTCTCTGATTTTACCACCAGCAAGGGAAAACGATGTCGCAATACACGAAGAACGAGCAAGCGAACCTATCATGTAGGTAAGTGCTACCCAATTTAATGATATGATGACAGATTAGTGGAAGAGGATGGTGGGCGATTTGCAAAAATAATACATGTTACCATCTATTATGGCATATCAATCTGCACCCGCCCAGAGGCAAGAGATCTACCCCAACCTATATCACCAAAGTGATTGTTCACGTCAACACGAGTGGAGGAGCTCCATGAAGAAAACAAGCATCACACGATGTGATGATTCAGAAGAAGTAGAATCCTAGATACCTATTCAAAGACCCTAAAATTCTGAAAAGGGAGAGTAGTTCCAGGATAGGTTTTTACCTCGTCGAACAGAAATGACTAAAGTATAGGAATTGAGTAGCTAAGTAGAGAAACTTAGCTGAAAGATGGAGATAGTGAAGAAAAAAACTGTGGGTGGAGATCAGCTTTGCTAAGGAAAAGATCCCCATTTTGTGAAAGAGATATTGGTAGAAACCCTACCTGTTGGATTTAAGATCCCGAATTTACCTAAGTATGATGGATATAAAGATCCTTGAGTGCAAGTGATGGCCTTTGAAAATATCATGCAATTACACAGATTATCGAATGCAATTAATAGTCGAATTTTCATCACCACCCTTATTGGGAAAGCTTAGGAATGGTTCATCAGCCTACAAGAGGGGTCAATTGAATATTATGAGCAGTTAAGCAAGAAATTCCCATTTCAATTTGCTAGTAAAAAGAGGATGAAAAGATCTGCTACCTACCTATTCACCATACGACAAGGAAAGAATAAGATCCTACAAGCCTTTATTAATCGATTCAATAATGAAGTATTGGAGGTACTAGATTTGAGATTCGATATGATGGTGAGCATTTTAATTCATGGATTAAAGAAAGGAACTCTAGCATCCGCCTTAGCTAGGGACCCTCCAGTGGGTGTAGAGCAGTTGATGGAGATAATGGAGGGATATATACATGAAGAAAAAGTGAACCAAATGAAAGATGAAGAATGGAATAATAATGTTTCCTGACAGCAGAGAATAAATAAGGCTAGAGAAGAAATGGGAAGACGTCTACCTGAAAGAGAGATAAGGTAATCCCCAGTTAGAAACTTTAAACATTATACGCCTCTAATAACCTCCTGAGCAAGGGCTTTTATGTCAATTAAGCACAAAGATGTAGTGAATTGGCCTAGGAAGATGAAGTTAATTCCAAGAAAAAAGTACCCAAATAAATACTACAAATTCCATAAAGATAAGGGTCATGATACGGAGGATTGCTTTCAATTTAAAGATGAGATAGAGAGGTTAATCAAGATGGGATACTTAAAAGATTTCATAAGGAGTAGAGTAGGTGGATCACCACGTCGTCGTAAGTCACGATCTAGGTTGCGAAACTGAGACCGCTTTGAGCAGAAGGGTGGAAAAACACCTGAAGGAAAAAGTGAGCTCAAAGAACCTATTAGGGAGTTTGAATGTGACAATCAGCCCAGGAGAGGGGTCATTAATATAATAGCAAGAAGGCCATCTATGGGAAATTCTTCAAGCTCAAGGAAAAGATATGAACGCAAGGTAAAGGTAGGATGAGTCGCATATAGTCATGTGTTATCAGTAAGTCGAACAGAAGAAAGCATAACCATAGGATATTGAAGGTGTATATATGCCTTACAATGATCTTGTGGTTATAACCATGGATGTGGCCAACTTCGCAGTGCATAAGGTATTGGTTGATAGTGAGAGCTCGGCATATATCTTTTCCTTGATGTATTGAGAAGAATGGAATTGGATACGGCAATGATAAAGCCAGTGAATACTTCGTTACTAGGCTTTGGAGGATCGAAAATCATGTCAATGGGAACAATAGACCTACCTACTTCACTTGGTGTTGAACCTTGTAGGAAGACCTTGATGATCAAATATTTGGTTGTTGATGTTTCTTTCACGTACAATATGATACTAGGGAGGCCAAAATTGAACTGTTTCAGGGCTGTAGTTCCTAAATGTCACCTAAAATTGAAAATTTCTACTAAGTCAGGGGTAGGTGAAGTTAAAGCAAACCAGAATGCTGGGAAGAAGTTAAGAGCTATTAGAAAATCGACCCCAGAACTAAATGGGGAACGAAGAGATGAGTCGAAGGAGGGGATTGATAAGAAGCAAAATTTTGAAAGAATAGAACCTATAGAATACAAATTGATCAAGTTATGGCCAAGAGATCCTAGCAAGACCACTAAGATAACTGCACAGATGCCCCAGCACCTAGAGTTGAACTTGATTGAGTGCTTGCGTCAGAATGCTGACCTATTCACATGGAGTCCAAGTGACTTTAATGGAATTGATCCAAGCGTGATTTTTCACCGTTTTAACGTGGAGCCTCAAGCTAGACTAATAAGGCAAAACAAGAGAAATTTTGGAGCTGAAAAGAATTAGGTGATCGAACAGGAGGTAAACAAGTTGTTAGATGCAGGTTACACAGAAGAGGTTTAATATACGGATTGGTTGTCCAATGTAGTGGTGGTCCCTAAAATAAGAGAAAAATGGTGCATGTGCAATGATTTTACTGATTTGAACAAGGCATGCCCGAAGGATTCATATCCTCTGCCTTGTATTGATCAATTAGTAGACTTAGCAGGATGTGCATTATTGAGCAAGGTGGATGCTTACTAAGGTTATCATCAGATCTTTATGGCAGAAGAAGATCGCCTCAAAATATCTTTTATAATCGACAAAGAAATTTATTATTATAAGGTAATGCCTTTTGAACTGAAAAATACGGGTGCTACCTACCAAAGGTTGGTGAATAAAATGTTCAAGGATCAGATAGGAAGAACGATGGAAGTCTAGGTAGAAGACATGCTGGTTAAAAGCATAATAGAAGGGCAACATATCATACACCTAGATGAGGCTTTTGCAATAATAAGGCAGTATGGAATGAAGCTAAACCCAACAAAGTGCACATTTAGGGTTAGGAGTGGAAAAGTTTTGGGCTTTTTTAGTAAATGAGAGTGGTATAGACGAAAATCCAGAGAAGATTGAAGCCATATTGAAGATGCCTTCACCTAGGTCGGTTAAGAAGGTCCAAAAGCTAACGGGAAATATGGCAGCTTTGAGTTGTTTCATCTAAAGATTAGCAGATAAAGGAGTGCCCTTCTTTAAAACTTTAAAGAATGTTAAATCTTCAAGTGGACGGAAGAATGTGAGCAGGCATTTCAAGCATTAAAGAATTACTTGGCTAATCCCCCTTTACTCGCCAAGCCTGTGGATGGAAAACCTTTATACTTATACCTAGCAACTTTAGATGTTGCAGTGAGTTCAATTCTGCTAAAGATTAAGAATAGGGAGCACAAGCCAGTATATTATGTTAGCAAGGCTCTGCAAGGTGCTTAGAAGAACTGGAATAAAGAAACTAGCATTTGCCTTAGTCACAACTGCACGAAAACTCGGGCCTTATTTTCAGTCTCATCAAATAGTGGTGCTCACCAATCACCCTTTGAAGATGACGCTCGCCAAGCCAGATATGTTCGGCATATGGTCAATAGGCAGTGGTGCTGAGAGAGTTCACCATTGATTATCAAGCAAAGGTGGCTACTCAGGCTTAAGTACTAGCAGATTTTGTGTTGGATTTGACCCCAGGAAAAGCTACACAAAAGCAAAAGACCAAATGTGGATATTGCATGTAAATGGATCCTCTACCTCAGAATGAGGTGGAGTGGGGATATTTTTGCAAGGACTAGGAGAAATAGAGTTGGAAATTGCATTGAAGTTCAACTTTGAAGTTACAAACAATGAGGCAGAATATAAGGCTCTAATAGCGGGAATGAAAGCAGCACAGGAAGTAAAGGCTGAAAAGGTCATAGCATACATAAACTCGCAATTGGTGGTGAATCAATTTGAAGGAACTTACGAAGCAAGAGAAGAAATTATGGCGAAATACTTAAAAATTGCGAAGGAGTTGGCTAAAAAGTTTGAAAGCTTCAATCTTCATCAGATTCCCAGAAATGAGAATGTGCTGGCAGATGTATTATCTAAATTTGCAAGTTTAGCTGAAGGACTCATCTCCAGGGAGATTATTTTCAGGATAGCTAATGAATTTGGATTTAAGCTAAAAAAAGAAGGCGAAATAGAAGTTATTCAAATAATAGGGGAAGAACCAAGTTGGAAAGATGATTTATTAAAATATCTGACAAAGGGAGAGTTTTATATTGACCCATCGGTAGAAGCTAAGATTCGAGCTCAAGTGCCTAGGCTTACTATTGTGGACAGAGAGTTATACAAACGATTAGTTGAAAAGCCTATGCTAAAGTGACTAACACCTAGTTAGGCAGAATATATTATGAGAGAAGTCTATGAAGGAAGTTGTGGTAATCACTCAGGAGGAAGATCTCTCACATAAAAAATGCTAAGGCAAGGTTTCTTCTGGCCTACCTTAGCTCAGGATGCATGATAATTTTCAAGAAAATGCAAGGAATGCTAGACATATGCGAATTTGACTCACTATCCTTCTATTGGAATGACCTTGGTACAGATATCTTACCCATTTGATCAATGGGGAATTGATATAATAGGTCATTTTCCGCCATCATATGGGCAAATGAAATTCATGATAGTAGCGGTGGAGTACTTTACTAAATAGGTAGAGCGGAAGCAGTGGCAAAAATTACTAAGAATGAGGTTATGAAGTTCATCTGAAAAATATCATGTGTAGATATAGAATACCTAGGATATTCATTTCAGATAATAGAACACGATTTCAAGGAAAAAAGATAGTGGAATGGTGTAAAGAGCTAAAGATCAAGCAGAATTTCACTTCAGTAGGGAATCCCAAGCAAAAGGGCAGACTAAGGTCACTAATAGAACACTTTTAAAGCACTTGCAAACTAAAGTGGGAGAGCAAAGGGAAATTGGGCAGAAGAGCTACCTGGCGTATTATGGGTATATCGTACGACTCCCAAGGTCGCTACGGGAGAAACTCCGTTTTGCTTGGTATATAGAGCCGAAGCAGTGATCCCAGCAGAAATAAGAATTGAAGCCTTACGAGCAACACATTATGATGCCGAGCGAAATAAAGAGTAGATAAACCTAGACTTGGAATTATTACCAGAACGAAGGGACCAAGCTTATATCCAGATCCTAAGACACAAGAAGATGATGGAAAAAGCTCGCAGCAAGAAGGTTAAGACTCAGATATTTCAAGTAGGGGATTTAGTACTAAAGAAAGTGGAAGTGTCAAAGTATGTAGGAAAGCTAGATCCAAACTGGGAAGGTCCCTACAAGATAACGAAGATATATAAATGAGGGCCATATTACTGCAAAGCTTGCTAGGACAGGATTTACCGCAACCATGGATCGCCTACAACTTGAAATTGTTGTATTCTTATATTTAAACCTCTTCTTTTCTTTTGGATATTTGCCATTTTCTTCTATGTTTAAATAGTTCATTTTCATTTCTTTACGTTTTGTTTAATTTTTCCTTTGAGGCTAAGTGATGTTAGAATTAGAGTTTGCATTTGGTATACAGATCAAATAAAGTGCAAATTTTTGCTTCCATCCTATCGTTAAGAAATTAAAGTTACTTAGATGATGAGCGAGATAGGCCCCTAAGTGGCCTTCAAAGTTTTAACACCAAAGGTTCTTAACGAGCACGATAAGCCCCAAGTGGCCTCAAAAGGTTCCCCAAAACTCATTAGTTGAGTAGGATAAGGCCTTATACAACCTCCAGGTTCCATTTGTAAGGATCAATAATAAGTATGATAGGTATTGATGGGCTTTGAACATATCCCATGTTCGTTGGTGAGTATAATAAAGGAAGAGGCTCACCCTAACCTAACTGAATATAGGGCCAAATTTCGGCGTATCTAAATTTACTTCGCACAATTGGATAGAGGGAGCAACTCAAGAATAATGTAGAGAGAGAGAGAGAGAAGATAAGCATTACTAAAAGGTAGCATTGCAAAAACAAAGCTAAGGGTCTGCTACTTCTATGCTTTGGCCAAAACTACTTTAGTCCAAACTTCAAGCACAAAGAAACCAGCCTCAAACCGAGCTTAAGCATCAGGAGCAAGGCATGCAAACTCAATGTCTTTCGATTTAGCAAGATGATCATCCTCATCATCTGTATACTCAATCAAGTCACCTTTTTTCACACAGTCTAGCTGAGAAATATCAAAGTTTGGAGCAAAGCCACCCAAGTGATTGATTTGATACTGACATTTGTTGAAGCCTTCAAGCATATCGTCTGTGCACTTGTTAATCACTATTTTCTCAAAAGCCTTTGATTGGAGAAAGGACTTGGTGCCTTCTAAACAATTCTAGGTGATGAGAGATTGGAACTCATCCGAATTAAGAAATTCTTCTACTGCATTGGCTTTTCCATCCTCATAAGCCTTAGTCTTCTACTTATCTAAAGAACTTTTCAAAGCATTCTGGATGGCTTCATAGCTCTTTTGGAGCTCTTCATAGCTTGATACCAAGGTATGATAATCATGTTGATTTGTTTCAGCCTTGGCTTGAAGGAGAGAAAGCTCACCTTCTAACTTCTCATTATAGGTACTAAGCCCCTCATGAGCACCCATAGCAGAAGAAAATTTGCAGTAATTAGCAGCACATTGTAAAGCCAAGGCCCGAGCAAATGTGACTACCTGCAAAAAGGACAAAACATTTAAGAATGGTGAAATAGAAAACTTTAATTAACAAAAACCTTACCTTAGCCTGATGATGAGCAAGGTGCTCCTCAAGTTTCAATATGGGATACTCGGACAAGGAGAATTGGTCCCTATCAAGCTCAATCCCCTTATAAATCTCATAAAAGATCTCTTCTGCTTGGGAGAAGAGCACCGTAGAGTCGGGGATAACACGCCACTCTGGATTAAGAGCAAGACCAATAAGGCTAGAGAGATCACGATTGAGATTAGTTTGAATGCTCGCTATAGCCCGCCAACTGTAATTAAGAACCCTTTCAGAAGATTTCAGTAACTCTTGGTTGACTTAAGGACTATAAAGTGGTTCAACAGGACCTCGAGAACTTTGTTGGTGAGAGTTAGAATCCAAATGGTGAATACTTACTTCGTCCACTAAGGAACATTGCTTGGGTTTAGCTTCGGCTAAGAAGGGCTTTTTTCATTTTTCTCTTCAATGGAACAAGAGTAGGTGTGGTTTCTTTAAGGAAAAAATGAGGGCCTAATGAGTAAGTTGGAGCCACCAAGGTAAGCTTGCTTAGTCCACCTT
The DNA here is from genome assembly GCA_018894105.1 of Jacaranda mimosifolia. Classification (NCBI taxonomy): domain Eukaryota; kingdom Viridiplantae; phylum Streptophyta; class Magnoliopsida; order Lamiales; family Bignoniaceae; genus Jacaranda; species Jacaranda mimosifolia. The sequence continues at coordinate 13,952,422 of CM032124.1, forward strand.
ATGTCAAACCTTAGCAAGCTTAGCCATTTGAGAGTGTTTTCCTATATCTGCAAAACAAAGATATTAAAGCTGTGTCAAAGGTAGAACAAGCATAAAATATAGGAGCAATAAGTTACCTAAATGCATAGTGCAAAATACTGTGCTAGGCTAAAGCTCGACCCTTCACAAATTCTCCTCCTTTATGAGGTCACAAACCTCATAAACTCTGCGGGTCAAACGATGAGAAATAAAGCCCTTCTCTCACTCAGGGTTGGTACGAGGGGAGGCAAGGCTTACGCAAAACCCATTCTCAGCAAACACGCCATGACTGGCCTGGGGGAGCTTCAATAAAAAAAAATCTGTCTTTCTATTGCCCTAAAAAAGAAGGAGGCTTTTTCATGAAACGATAATTTTTGCGTGGGGATAGGTAATAAAATCATTTTTCACTGCTAACTAAAGAAGATGATATGGTGAACAAATTCCAAAAACTGTTAAAGGAATGAGAAAGTTTAAAGTGATGCATGAGGACAATAAACCCAATGATTTGCCTAAAAGCATTTGGTACCAGTTGGGTAGGACATACACCTAGACCATTTAAGATATCCCTGATAGTAGGGCTTAAAGGAAAATGTAGTCCAGCATTTAGTGTGGCTAGGTGGAAGGTCCTACAGCGAGAAGGAAGAATGTGCATGTGTTGTTCAATTGAAGGAATGATAATGTTGAATTCTGCATGTATGGACTATTTCACCCTAATAGCTGAGGGTTGGCCAGAAGTATGGGCCAAATAAAGGTCTAAGTGGGGCATGGATAAGCTAAGACTTTCAGTACGAGTAGAAGGTTTCATAGATACTTCCTCCCCGGAACCTTAGATTGAGAAGCATGGTGCGATTCACTGAGACCTAAACTCTGAGGCGAGGCAGAAGGGGCATTACTAATAGTATTAGAATAATTTCATAGACACTTTCTCCCCGGAACCTTAGATTGAGAAGCATGGTGCGATTCACTGAGACCTAAACTCTGATGCGAGGCAGAAGGGGCATTACTAATAGTATTAGAATAATTTTTGGATCTTGGACTTGAGAGGCTAGGGGCTACAAAGACCATCTCTGTTGGAGGGAGCGGTCCTGAACATACTAGACATAATTTCATGTGGAAAAAAAGAAGAAGAAAAGAAACGAAAAGGGAGGAGAAGGTACTCACATTGGAACTCGAAGAAGCTTCTAAATAACTCAATTGAGAGTTTTTTTCTTAAGGAAATTTTTTTCTCTAAGAAGAAAGAAGTAAGAAAACAGATTTGAAGAATGAAGACTAAGAATGGCACTTATATATAGTTGGAGTCAATACGCAAATTGAGAAATCCAAGAATTGGCAACTGAGAAGGAATAGGCAGAGTAAATGCAATTATCCAAATTAAAAAGTAATAAAAAATTCCTTTACCATTTCAATGAGAAATGGTAACCCCAAAACGTAGCCTTGATTAGCAATGAAACAAAAATTATGACACATAGTATATTGCATTACCTTTGCCTCTACTTGGGATTAAAATCGGTAAATAGTGTGTTTTTCCCAGCCTCATTTAGAGGCTAAATTCGCTAAAAGTCTTGAAATGCTCCCTTGATAGTTGTGTGCATTTCTAAAGTAAATATTATAGAGAAAGAAATATCTTTTCTTCATATATAAAACTGATGTACAAGTACATGATTTTATAGGAGCTACAAAGAACTAAAAAAGGAAAAGATATACAACTAATTTCCCTATTTCACATAGTTGACTAATCCCAAAAAATCAGCCATAATTTACAGCAAATCAATCCCTAAAGATATGTCATAAAATCTGCCATAATTTCCCACAAATCACTCTTCTTTCCACACTCACCCTCAAGTTGGTTTGAATATGTCTTCCATTGCCAACTTGCCAATCAGCTTCTCAAATTATTTTTTAGGTAATCCTTTTGTAAGAACATCTGCAACCTGCTCGCCAGTTGGTGAATAAGTCATGTAAATCTGTCCACTCTCTATCTTTTCTTTGATGAAATACTTGTCTACCTCAACATGTTTGGTTCTGTCATGGAGAACAGGATTATGGGCTATTGAAATTGCAGCCTTATTATCGCAGTACACTTTTATGGGAGAATTACTTCCAACCTTTAGTTCATCTAAAATCCTTTTGATCCACAACACTTCACAAATTCCATGAACAACTGATCTAAATTAAGCTTCTGCACTACTTTTTGCCACTACATTTTATTTCTTGCTTCGCCAAGTGACAAGATTTCCTCCAACAAAAGTGCAATATCCCGATGTTGACCTTCTGTCAATTGTGCTTCCAGCCCAATCCGCATCTGTGTACACTTCAATTTGTAGGTGACCATGTCTTTCAAATAGTAAGCCCTTCCCTAGTGAACCTTTTAAGTATCTCAAAATTCTGTAAACAGTTTCAAAGTGCTCTGAGCTTGGAGAGTGCATAAATTGGCTTACCATGCTCACTGCAAAAGCTATGTCAGGACGAGTATGTGATAAATAAATTGGCCTCCCAACCAACCTTTGGAACTGTTCTCTTTTCTTAACTTCTTCTGGTTTAGCATGTTGGAGCATCACATTAGGATCAATAGGTGTTTCTGCAGCCCTGCATCCGAGTAGACCTGTCTCTTTAAGAAGATCCAATACATACTTCCTTTGAGACACAAAGATACCTCTTTTAGATCTTGCGAATTCCATTCCTAAGAAGTATTTTAAGGCTCCTAAATCCTTAATCTCAAAGTCCTCTACAAGAACCTTCTTAAGTCTTTTGAGCTTTTCAAGATCATCACCTGTTATTATAATATCATCAACATAAACAATCAAAATAGCAATTTTTTCTCTTCAGAATGCTTATAGAACATGGTATGATTTGCTTGGCTCTGTGTGTATCCATGGGCCTTTACAACTTTTCCAAAATGCTCAAACCATGATCTAGGAGATTGTTTAAGTCCATACAAAGACTTCTTCAATCTGCACACCTTCCCTTCACCAAGACTCTTCTCAAAACCTGGTGGTAGATTCATAAAGACCTCATTTTCTAACTCCCCATTCAAAAATGCATTCTTTACATCTAACTGATGTAAAGGCCAATCAAAATTAACTGCCAATGAGAGTAGGACAGGGATTGAATTAATTTTTTCAACTGGGGCAAAAGTCTTCTGGTAATCAATTCCATGTGTCTGTGTGAATCCTTTAGCCACTAACTGTGCCTTATACCTCTCTATGCCACCATCAGCTTTACACTTACCTATAAACACCCATTTACATCCTACTACTTTTTTCTCCTTTGGTAGATCAACTATCTCCCAAGTTTTATTCTTTTGCAAAGCGTACATCTCTTCTAAAACTGCTTTTTTCCAATTAGAACTATCTAAGGCTTCCCAAATGGTTCTTGGAATAAACAAATTAGAGATATTTTAGATAAAAGCTTTATGAGTAGTAGAAAGACGATGGTAAGATACATATTTAGCAATAGGATGTTTGGTATGTGTTCGAACTCCTTTCCTAAGTGCTATAGGAACATCAAGATCAGCAATAGTAGGATTCAAAGTAGTGGTGTCAGAATTACTTGAAGTGGTGGATGAACCATCGCCCGGAGATAGTGATCGGTCTTGTGCTGGAGTAGTAGATATATCTTTACTCTGATGAGTATGTCTCCTAGAATAAACATGGAGCTCTAAGGTAGGTTTAATGTGCTCCTGTCCTAGTATTTCTCCCTTTGTTTGTAAATCTTCTATATTTGACATACGAGGATTAGTACTTTCCTTTTGTTGATTATTAGTATCTTGACCAGTATAGGGAGGTAAAAAAATATTAGGCAAAGGAATAGAAGTTTCCCGAAACTGATCTTCATTTCCTATCTCTCCCTGAAAACAGTTTTTTCTTAAATATGGCTGGTTTTCAACAAAGGAAACATCCATACTTATAAAAAACTTTTTTGTTTCAGGATTATAACACTTATACCCTTTTTTACTTGGTGCATATCCAACAAATACACACTTTTCTGCTCTAGGATCAAGTTTAGAATGAAGTCTGTTGGGAATGTGGACAAAGGCAGTGCACCCAAAAAATTTTAAGGGTAAATCAGAAAAAAGTTTGCATTTAGGAAAATACCTTTTAAAACACTCTAGAGGAGTTGTATATTTTAACACACGAGTAGACTTCCTATTTATTAAGTAGCATGCTGTCAAAATTGCATCCCCCCATAAGTATTTTGGTATATTCATTGAAAACATAATAGCACGAGCAACTTCAAGTAAGTGCTTATTTTTTCTTTCTGAAATCCCATTTTGTTGAGGAGTGTCACTACAAGTAGATTGGTGTTGGATCCCTTTCTCCTTTAAAAAACTCCCTAACAACTGATTAAAGTATTCTCTTCTATTATCGGAATGAAGAATCTTTATTTTAGTTTGAAATTGAGTTTCAACCATATGAAGAAAAAAAAAATTAAATTTTTTTCAACTTCAGATTTATCATTCATCAAGTATATCCAACATAGACGAGTATGATCATCTATAAAAGTTACAAACCACTTTTTTCCAGAGTATGTGGTAAATCTTGAAGGTCCCCACACATCACTATGGATTAAATTGAAAGGTTTTAAAGCACAATATGGTTTTGGATTATAAGTAGAACAATGGTTTTTGGATAACAAACAACTTTCACATTTAAAAGAAGAATAATCCACACCTTTAAATAATTCTAGAAACAAGTATTTCAAATATGAAAAACTAAGATGTCCTAATCGAAGATGCCAAATCATAATTTTTTCACGAACAGAAAGAGAACTCATACCAGTACCAAAGCCTTGAGCTTGTTTATTTTGGAGAAAGTTGTCATCAAAGTAGTAAAGACCATCCACCATTCTAGCACTGCCAATCATCATCCCCGTGCTCAAGTCCTGGAATTCACAACAAGAATGAGAGAAAACAACACGGCAATTAGAATCTTTAGATAGTTGACTCACTGATAATAGGTTACATGCAAGATTAGGAACATGTAAAATAGATTTTAAGGTTATGTTTTCTGAGATTTTTACAGATCCTTTTCCTGCAATAGGTGAGAAATTTCCATCTACAATTCTAACCATTTTATTATTAGAACAAGGTGAGTATGAAAGGAAAAAATGGCAATGCTTTGTCATGTGGTCTGAAGCACCTGAATCAATGATCTAAGGTGTTGAAATAGAATGGGACGAAAAAACACTAAACTCTCTACCTTTTTAAGCCAGAGAACCACTAAGAGTACCAGATAGAGAATTGATTTTAAGCAGCTTTAAAAGTTGATCAATTCGCTCTTTACTAAAAGGGACCAAATCAGCTTCATTTGCACGGGCAATTTTGTCTCCAGTCTTGTTACTCTTCTGGCCAAGGTCTGAACACATTTGGTTTATGTTATCCCATAGTTCCTTGGCAGTTGAATTACACATATAATTTGCAGCAATATCTTCTTCCATGGAATTGACAAGCCATACCATAACCATGGAATTTTCTGTATCCCAAGTGGCAAAAGATGGATCCTTCACATCTGGTGCCTTCACATCGCCAGTCAAATACCCAATCTTTCCTCTCCCCCGTTTATACATTCTGACTGATTGAGACCAGCGCAAAAAATTGTCTCCATTGAGGCGTATGGTGGTTATTTGGACATAATAGGATTCAAAGTTATGGTGGCTGCGATTTTCAGTCACTCTAGAGGAAGAAGGGGCTATGTCGCAAGTGACTTCTGACATTATGAAAAATTAGGTCTTTCCTTGGAATAAGTCCAGGAATATACAGAAAAAAAAAAAGGTGCACTGCAGAGTCATGAAAGAAGTTCCTGCTCTGATACCATATAGAGAAAGAAATGTCTTTTCTTCATATATAAAACTGATGTACAAGTACATGCTTTTATAGGAGCTACAAAGAACTAAAAAAGGAAAAAATATACAGCTAATTTCCCTATTTCACATAGTTGACTAATCCCAAAAAATCAACCATAATTTACAGCAAATCAATCCCTAAAGATATGTCATAAAATTTGCCATAATTTCCCACAAATCACTCTTCTTTCCACAAATATAGGTCTTAAGGCTACAAGCTGTCAAACAATAAATGTAGCTTTAATACAAAAGCTATATACAAGAAAGTAGCCTCGTTACCAAGGTTACAGGCTGTCAAACAAGAAACATAGCATCAATATCGAAGCAATTTTACCAAAAAGATAGCTTCATTACTGAGGTGGTTTAACCTGCTTGGGCACATTCAAGAATGAAGTAAGATAGTGTAAATCAATTGGCAAAAAATGGGCTCACCACTATATGTTCTACAACATTTTGGTAAGAAAAGATTTCCAAAAACTAGCTTTGCCTTGAAATTGTGTACCGAGCAATTGCCACGTAGAATTACCTAAAAATTAATCAACTCAGCCTCAACTCGAGGCTCTCAACTTAAGGGAATGGTGGGTTGTTTCCTGCCCACTTAAGAATGAAGACCTACTTCACTCAAGTTGAGTATGACCAGCCCATACTTGAATAAATTGGGGGAATTACTGATATGGACCAAATAAATAGGCTCTTAATTGGAGCTTATAATTATTGAGGCCTAGTTTATTTATTAGCAAAATCAAGAAATCTCAATGGATTAAATTGAATAATATAATACTAATCAAATTCTACCACTTATGATTATAAATATCCTTAATCGCAAGGCAAAAAAGGCATTAGGATTTGAGAATTCCGCATAGTTCTATAAGAGATTTTCCTTCTTCTATCAAATAATAACTTGAGAGTTGAGGGGTTCTTGTCACACAAATACTAAAAAGTCGTTCAAGTCCAAATTAGAAGCAAATTTTCCCTTACCCACATCAGATGGCATTAGCAAAACTTTAGGAACTTAAGGTATAGTTGCAAGAGCTACTCAAAAGTAGGTATATTTGGCCAAGTTCATCTGCTTGGGGAACCTAGTGCTTTTCTTATAATGAAGAAAGATGGGATGTTGAGGATGTGCATAGATTACTAAGCTTGAATAATGTTACGATTAAGAATAAATAACCGTTGCCAAAAAAAGGAACTTTTGATCAATTTTAGGGATCTCAAGTCTATTTCAAAATGGATATTAGATAAAGGTACTATCAACTAAAGATTAGAGAAAATGATATGTCTATGATGACACTGGACACTCAATATGGTCATTTTGAGTTCATGACTACGCCATTTGGATTAACTAATGCACCTAGGGCATTTATGGATTTATTGCGCTATGTGTTTAGGCCATATCTAAACCAGAGTGTGGTTGTTTTGTTCACAACATTATGGTCTATTCAAAGAGTTAAAAGGAACACGAAGAACACTTCTGGAACATAAACTTTATGCTAAGTTGAATAAGTAAGAGTTTTGGCTTGATAAGGTAGCTTTTTAGGTCATATCATTTCTAAATGAGATCATGGTTGATCTATCCAAAATTGAAACAATACTAGAATGGAAAAGACTGAAAACGGTACTTGAGATGAGAAATTTCTTAGGGTTGGTAGGTTACTGCAGGAGATTTGGGATTTCTCAAAAATAGCAGCTCTGTTGTTTGGACTAACACAGAAAAAGGTGTTACTTAAGTGGATTGAGAAATATAAGATTAGTCACTACATCAACTCTAATATAGGCACTACATGATGACACTGATAATTTTTGGTATACACTGATGTGTCTAAAGAAGGCTTAGGATATATGTTGTTACAAAATGATAAGGTAATAGCCTGTACCTTAAGAAAATTAGAACTACAAGAGCAAAACTATCCAAATCATAACTTAAAGTTAAACAGATGATAGAAGAAGATTTTTTGTAAAATTAGAATTGGGAATATGGAATTTCTGAATTGTCGCTCAAAAATGGATCTGCGAGGATTGGAGTAGTAGCTTATCAACTTATTTCACTTTCAAACTTATGGGAATACATAATGTCTTCAATGTGTCAAAACCATGTAAGTATCAAGAGAATCATTAGCATATCACAAAATATAAGGATTTGTCACTTCAAGAAAACTTGACGTACGAAGAGCGACTAGTCCAATTCCTAGATTAAGAATACAAAAAATTATGCACTAAAGAGTACACTAGTGGTAAAAATTCTATGGAGGTGCCATAAGATACAGAATGTGACTTAGGAGAAAAAGGAGGAAATATTGAAATACCACATGGATGTCCTTGCAAATCCAATTAGAATTTGGGGACCAAATTCTTTTAAGGGGGCAAGAACTTAGTCTCCTTTTGTTTTTTTAGCTGTTTCCATACCTTAATTAATTCAGATTAGTCAAATATTTAGGAATAATTAAATCTTATTTATTAGAATTACCTTGTATTCTTATTCAAAGCTAAAAAAAAAAGATGAAATAAATAATAATATGCAAGCAAATATGTAGATAAAGATAGAATTTCTAGCAATTCTAATCCTTGTAGAACTCCTACTTTATCAGGTCTCCTCCATATCACATTCAAATAACTTCTTCTCTCTTCAATACACATTCAAACCTTGATATTTCCAGCAAAATAATTTTTCTTAGAAAGTTCTCAACTCATTCCTCTCTTTTGAAGAAATCCAAAATGGTAGGTCAAGAAAAAGATTGCCAAGAAATCTCAATGCTGTCGACTTTTGTTCTCTCTTCTTCATCGGTATGATCTCATATTTAAATTATGATATATATACATAAGTTTTGGTTAAACTATATGACATATTATTTCTATTTTGTATGCATTGGATAATTGTGAAGTTTAATAGTTGATGTTGTTAGGTTTTAATTTTCAGATTCTAGGGTTAAACGTTTGATATTAGTTCATAGAATATATTCTGGTAATTTTATTTCAAAATTTTTCTTTACAATATTCAACGTGTCTAGAACATACATATAAAATTTTGTGTTTAAATAATTTTTCTTGAATTCTATACAAATTCTGAAAATTTTCCGCCAAATTGAGTGGCGAGTTTGAATAATTTCTTTTTAAAAAATTTATTGACCCATTGAAATGAAAGAATTTTTAATTGAAATTTTTTTATTATGAAACTTTAATGTGTTTAAAATATTACTGAATTTAAAGTCTCGGACCTTATAGTTATTTTACTAAAAATCTTTAAGTAAAACTGTCTCAGTGCTTGTCGAGTTGGATCACTATCTTGAATTTGAGGGATTTGCTATGTTTGATAATTGAAGTATCATAGTTTATTAAATTTTGTAAAATAAATTTCAAACTTATCTAGAATAATCCAGTAATATTAGAACCGAATTTTTTTATTTTATTTACGAAATATATTGATGTGCCATGTTAGAAATCTTTCAACAGAAAATGCCCATTTGTTTTCATGAGAATATTTTGATGCATTTTTCTCTTAGTTCCAAATTGAGTTTAAAAAAACTTTCAACAAATAACTTATAGATCCATCTCTTAGGTTTTATAGGATTTTGAATTACCTTCATCCGAGGCTTGTGGTAAAAGTTATAGCTTAAATAAAACCAAGTGTCATATAAAAAAAATTCCTAAAAACTGGAAATCTGTTTTTGCACCACTGCTGCCTATTGAACTCTATTTTTCTCCTTCATATTAGCCAATCTAGACTATGTCATAAACATAAAAGTTTTAGTACTCTTTCTTTACTTTCTAACACCAAAGAATCGTGCCAAACGGATATATAGAAAGAAAGTTATGAGGGATTCAACAAAATATGTGTGAAAGGACAAATTTTTGCTAAGTTTTGTGAGTATGTATGTACTACGCTAGCGACATATAGAAATTTTTTGTCAGTATTTGTTTTAAAGCTTTATTGATCATTGCCTTGATTTCTTGGATGAATTTGAGGATAGAATTCATGGATCAAATCATAATGTTGACTAAATTGAATACTACTCTTATCTCAATAGGTGTTTTAGGACTTAAGCTATTAGGGTCGGCCCTTGATCCTATTGATAAATACAGTGAGTGCCTAAACTTACATATAATAAATAATACCTTTCAAAACCCATAAAGTTATATTCTGTAATGCATTTCATGAAGTTTTTCTTTAATTTACACAACACTATATTTATATTTCACTGTGCACATAAATATTTTTTTCTTATTTTGTTACAAGTTAAAAGAAAACATGTTCTTTTCTGATCACTTTTTATTTAATAATGTTTATAGACTAGCAGTAAAATATGATGATCAAATGATGACTGAATTTACTGTTACTGCTACTGTTACTATTACTGTTAGTTGGATCTAACTTGGTCTGGGTGTACGAGGGACTTCACAGGCAGTAGCGGGCTTGCCAGTTGAATCCCAAGCCCCCATGGCCTAATCCCTCCAGTGCACAACAGAAGTCGTTTGTGGCTGAGGTGGGTCATAGGATTTTCCAAAGACGAAGACTCAGGCACTATTTGGTAAGGTCGCACCTTGCCCGGAGTGATAAGGGACTATTATGGTGAGAGTCATAAGATTAACTGGCTATAGCAAACACTGGTTTGATCATCATATTTAATTGTTGGTCTATTAAAAATGTTTACCGTTGTATTCTATTTTACTACTGTATAATGCATAACTGTCTTTCATTGTCTTCTCGAATGTTTATAACTATTTTTCATTGTTATTCAAGTGTTTATAACTGTTTCTCGCTGTTTTTTCTCAAGTATTTATCACTGAGCATATTTTGATCATGATATATTCTTGAACTCACATTGCACACACTTGGCATTCACTGAGTCCTTTACTCACACTCTTATATTTTAAACTTCCTTCAACAGATTTAGATCCTAGCTCTGATAAGGATGTTGAACTTGTTTTTGACGAGAACTAGGTTGAAAGACTTCTGATGAGGAATTAGTAGTATATTAGTATCATTATCATGTTAAGGATTTAGTTCTTATCTTTTCTTTATATTGTTTAATAACTTCTGGTTGATAGAGGATTGGGCATTTTGAGTTTTTCAAGTTTGGATTTATTTGGACTATTAAGAATGTTTGGAGTTTTATCTAAGGTTATGATTTTGATTTGCGACTTATTTATTAGGATTGAATTTCAAGCCTCAATACTAGGCCTAAAGGTCTAATTTTAGGGCGTGACAATCAACAAATTGTTTGCATTTCACTATAGGATGTTTTAGTGTTTATACTATAGTAATGGTTTGGATTTCACTTTGGGGTGTTTCAATATTTATGCCGCATTAATGGTTTATTTGTATTTTTTATCAGGATTATGTTTAAAATGAAATTGTTTTTTTACATAGGTTTCCACTTGGTATATATAGGTTAATTAAAATAAAAATCTAACTCTCTAAAATAAAAACTATGTTAGTATTTCCAGCAATTTTCCTATTAAAATCGAGCATTTGGTTGCTTTCATGGTGTACATGACGTAGATACCTCCAATAATTGCAGTAGCACTCCATCTACGAAATTATGATAGATGCAGAATTCAACCATGAAGATGAATTTAAAATTATTTAGTCCATACTTCAAATTGATTATAAAACTCCAAGTGACCTAATTACATGAGCATCACTAGCTGCGTCCCTCAATGTTCTTTGGAAGACAAAACCTTTTCCCATGCCCGTTTTCCACTTCTACATGTGTTTAAACTTTTACAATATTTTATTTATTTAAATACCAAATAAATGCATTGGGTCAAATGATCAACACTCAATCACATAACAATTATTTCACTAGACGAATACAATTAAATGTCCAATCATACCATGTAGTGTGTAGGCCGTAATGTTGTAATAATCAATTTTGTCATGAAGTATCTAGTGAAATGCTGCTATAACATGTGCGTCTACTTTCACTTTTTTGTTTACTAAAATAAATTTACTTTAAAAATTTAAACCATATGGCTCTTTATTTTGCATCTATTCATATCATATAGTGACTATTGATTTTGAGTCACTTCATCTAAATTCTTTCATATTTGGTGTACCAACCACACATAATAAGTAAAACCTCTACTGTCATAAAACTCACTTAGCCAGTCATTTTTTTGCATTCTTTATGTTAAAATGAACTCCACTCTCCAAGCTATATTCTTATCTCTGCAACATCTTACTCATATTGATAGATGGATCTACCAAAATCAAATATTGAATGCCTTCCTCAAGAACTGCTAGTTGATATTTTAGCTAGGGTGGGAGAACATTTAGTCGCTAACCTTTTCAATTCAAAGCTTAGGTTACTATTTAATGATATTGCATTTGAAAACTTTTGGAGTTTAATTTTTTGCCAACCATTTATTTAATTCTGTGATTTTTTTTGTTGTGATGTGCAGTTGCAAAATATTTAACGAAGTGGAAAATGGACATATACTAAAAAACATATCATTACATTGTATCCCAATTAGATCATGGAAAGGGTGCAGTACACATGAGCAAGATTTCATGTTTAAAAATGAGAAATTTTTGAATCTGGAAGCTTTGTATGGAATTGGCGTGGTTTATCTTTTAGGTTTATTTTGCATGATTAATTATTATTCATCTTGAATTTACTCTTTTAACGAAACATTGTTTGATTATTTCATGTTTGGTTGATAAATGGAATTAATTTATGGTATGAACTGTATTACTTACAAGAGGCAGCAAAATAAGCACACCTGAGTGCATTCTACATCAAACATATTGTGTTTATATACAATAGGGATGAGACTCTAGTTGAAATAGGAATACGTACTCTTGGGGAATGGAAAAAGTTCCATTAGCCAAGGAAAGAAATTATAATAGTACGATGAAGATTGATGGCAATGGTGAGAAAGGTTTGGATACGAAATCCAGTCTTGAAACGATGTCCAATAAGTTGTTCTAATGCTCACCCCTACCCTAAAACTGGTTGGGATGGGGAAGAATTAGATGTGTCTTGTGATGATTGCACGATTGATTTAGAAATTAGAAAATTGCAAAAATGTTTTCATTTTGAGGAAAATGGATCTGAGTGGTAGTTTTTGTAATTATTTGTATCGCTTGAATAAATTATTTTGTCTAAATTCCAACAAGCTTGCTTTATTTAAATTTATTTTCAATACTAAATGTGACATCTGAAGACTTTGAATAGTTTATTATTTGCTTGTAAATTTATGAATCCAAAGAAAGAAGTTTAATAATCTTCAGTTTCATAGCCATAATTAGAGTGTATTTACATTTTTCTTAAGAGCATTAATACTATCTTATCTATACAAACAAGATATAATCTAACGATGGGACCCAATCAACTCTGCCTCATTAGGAATCTAATTGGTCCATGGCATGAGGAATGGGTAATGATAATGCTCTCATATTTATTTGGCTATATATAAAACAAAAAAAAAATACAGAAAGAAGCCATACGAAGAACATATCATTGTTAATATAATCCAAACATGATGGACTTGTCATCGTTGAAACCCAATGAAGAATACTGCAAGCATTATGGTGAGAGAATTCTAGTGATTCGTTATCATTGTGGTGAGAAATTATCTATTAGAACATACCGAGAAAAGATGATCCTAGCATGAGGTATCACCAGTGTTCGGAGTTAGGGGTACTAGAATATGTTTCTTCATCTTATTGTTTTTATTGATATATCTATCTAAGGAGAGCAACAGTTGCTTAAATATATGTCATAATTCTGTATTCTTCAATTTTTTGCCATTAGCTAGTGGATATAAGTTCTTTAAGGGGGAGAAGATTATACCTAGGTTACTAGAGGCTAACCATGAGAAAGTTGAAAGAAAGCAGCAAATAGAGCAAATCAACAAATTGCAAAAAGAAATTGATAAACTCGTGAATACAAATAAAGATTACGAGCAGAAAATCCATAGGCAAAATATAGAGATGCTAACTTCAAAGCATAAAATAAAAATATCAATTTTAAGGAGAAGATTGCTTGTATTCATTGCAATGCTGGGTTTCGTATTAGTCTTCATAAACTTAATGGCATTTCTTAATAGAACGAGGGTAGTTCTAGGAAGTCATCTTCTACTTATGTGAAGCAGCTACCCATGAAATTTATTGCACTAGTTGAATATAGCTGGAATTGTTAAGCTTGAAACTATGTTGTTGTACCATGCTTTGAAATGTTGTAACATACTAAAATTATGTTGATGCAGCACAAAATCTTTCGCTTGACATTACTCTGTATGCTATTATTTTATCTTAAATTAGTGATTAATATCATGAACCATTAACTATCAACTAAAGACTTAGTGACAAAAATCCAAAGAAATCTCCAATAATTACACTAGAAGAGTAGAATTCTGATGTACCTTATATAGTCAATGAAATGATATTTAGACAATAAATTTGAAAGTAAATTCCAGAGTCAACAAATAAAAAATTTAATGTTATAGGGGAGTTTAAACACTTTCTAGACAAATGATGTACAAGTTCAAAAAGCAAAGATGCTGATGTCCCTTCCGTGCCACCAAACTCATCACAATAATTAAGAAAGATGTCTTTTGTTGTACATTTAAAATAAATAATTACAGATCAGTGAACAGCCGCAGCCCTAATGCATATAACATTATTTCAATTAAAGAACTTTTCAGCTACCCAAATCTCATACAAAACAATGTGTCAGAACTTATTGGATAGTTAGTTGGAGAAACATAGTTTGAAGTGGGATATATTACTGGTTTCAAGAAAGTTTCTTAATTAGTCTCATCAAGAAAAAGGAATGTAAGTGCAAAATTCTTGTTGAAATGCTGTCTCGATGTAGTAGATTCATAAATTTTTTTTTTATCGATTTTGAAGTTATATTAGATTTATGATAGGGATAATGTCAATGGAGGATCCAAAAGGAAGCGTAAAATGCTTGAAACTATTAAAGAGCAGCAAAAATTCATAACACCTTCAGATTTGAAAGGCACCATGTTTAGCATGCCTCTACCATAGTTCCATTGACAAATGAGGCATAAAACAGAATTCTATCTTCAAATCCTTAGAATCTGTGAGGTCAAAAAGATCTTCCCTAGCAACAGACTCAGCTTCCAAGGCATCCGCATCCCCTGGTAGCAAAAGCAAGGTGATATTTGCTACTTTGCTTGCATTGACATTATCGTTATTGTTGTTGTTGTTATCTTGGGTTATACATTCCTATTAACAATGTAAATTCACAATTTACCTATCACATATTGGAAGAGATTGAAGAAGACAGTTAACAAAGGGGCATCATGTGCCCACCAGACCTCAAAAATAAAGAGGAATAGTCAACAGAGTTCATGAAGCCGACATATGGGGTATTATTGTTTACAAAAAAATATATAGTTCATATTAATACATTACATACCTTTTCAATTAGAAGATGTTATATATGCTTTGACAATTTGCAGATAATCCAGCTGAATCACAGGAGTTCACTTCCAGGATTGATTGAGATAAACAAGTGCCTTGCATATGTTCAATTTGATGCAATATATGATATGGTATGCAGCTCAATGATGAAGATTAACTTTGATTATGCTGATAATGCTATGATAAAATGGATATTAGATTAATATGATCCCACAAACATCTACTTTAACTATTAGCGGTGAAATTTTTTTGTTGAATGACGGTGCAATGCAACAAGCCTTGAGAATCCCAGCATCAGGACAACAAATCAATCTCGAATCAAGCTTCAGGATTAGTTATGAAAAGTACCGCAATTTCCTCAGCATGGTATATAGTCAAGTTGACCAACACTAGGGAATGCAAAAGCTCTAACATCAGCTTTAGGGTCATGTATTTGATTATGGTTATTGGGGTATTTTTATTCCCAATATCACAACACAATATCCCATTGGAGTATTTGAATATGATTGTTGACATTGATTTATTACCATCCTACAATTAGCTGAATTTGTTTTGGCAAAGTTCATTGAGGAAGTTCACAAATGGAAAAAATGGCTTGCAAAAATCAATGTCTGGTTGCATAAGCTTGTTTCAAGTAACGTAGACAAGAATTAAAACTCTACGCTATTAGAACAAAATTTCAATATGCAAATTATAGTAATTATTTTGATTGCATATTATTTTCCTTTCTCGTGTGCAACCACATGGTTCAATACATCATATAAATCCAAATATTAAATGACCTTTCTTGGAGTACTTACAAGGGCGAGAGCGGAACTAATTGTCTAAGAATTACAAAATGTAGGAGGATATTGGTTTCCAGGCGTAAGTGAATGTGTATTATAAAGTGCATGAATAGACAAAAATTTGCAAGCTACACTATGTCAAGAATTTAAGTGTATTCTTATCCTCTCTTTATTGTTTTGCTAAAGGCATGCAAGATAGATTGCACACCTCATGTGTTGCGGCACAACAAAGGTCATGCAGCACAAATTGGAAGGAGTAGTGAATCAAACACCATTCATCAAGATCAACATAATAGTGCATTAGTTGATTTAACTACACAAGGAACAAGCACTACTATATTGTTTTCAGAGAAGGGGTTCAGCACAAATGCACAACTTCATAAGGCTTTAAATATGTTGTGTTTGCAACTAGATACTGCTGATAATAATTTTAAGTTTCTAAGCTATGCTCGAGAGGTTAATAACTTATTTTCCTTTCATAATTTTATTAACCATAAACTCGAATTTTGAAATATTATTGTACCTATGCATTCAATTAATATCAATATAATGCATTATCATAGTCCATATCCGTAATAAGCTGACTATTCTTAGCTCATCAAATCCGGAGTAACAAATGATTTTCATTGAACTGTTTATATAATTTAATTTCCTAAACTTAAGTCTAGTACTTTATTTAACACACCATGTCATGAAGGCCCAAGGTCATGAATTAAATCTATATTCCTTGATTTATTATATCAAAGTCTTGTAATTTAGTTTCTATCTTTCAGTCATAAAATTAATTCATAACTTAAACAATAATATATCTTGTAAAAATTTTAACTCATATTATAATCAAGTTTCTATCAATAGTTTTAACTAAATTCAGAAAGGTAATCGAATTAATGTTTAATTATGAAATTTACCCAAATTAGGAAAGATTTAGGCTAATTCCAAGCACAAAATTAGCTTGGATGAGCCCTAGAATAAATTTTGCTTACTATCATTGTGTTGTCATCGAATCACCGTCGTATCACCGCGCGCCACTAGTAGAGGTGAGCACCACCACCACCAGCCTATGCGCCTCAACAAAGGGAGTAAAAGCCCTAAATCAATTTAGAAGCTTGACGCCCGTGAGCCGGTCAATTGGCCATCCAAAGCCATCGTGCAGCCCTAACGCCACTGCATCACCACCATATCAATTTCTTGGCCACTAGTTACTATTCAGTCAAATTGACACCACCAAATGCTCAAATGCTCATCCACCTAATTCCAACCACAACCCATTAAAGCCCACCTCACTTCTACCTCCATATGCCAGAGAACCACCAAGCCCGCTACTTGTCCACTATTGACTTCTTTTTTAGCGAGTTTGGACATGGTTTCAAAGAGCATTTTATATGGTTTGCTTGTGGTACTGAGGACAACATTTCAGTGGTTTCAATTTTGGACTTGATCTTCTTCTTCCCATTCCAAAGCCTTCAAGTCCAAAAATTTTTTTCCTTAAATGCTCCTTCAAATGGTGAAAAAATAGCAACAAATTTGTGCTCCAAAGCACCTAGCTGCCGGTTGAAAAATCTCCTTTAAACGCCTCTCAATCTTTGAGAACTCTTCTTCAAGTGCAATATCTTGTTCACCAACAACAAGCACTCCAAATGTGGTGCTTCCGTAGGTATTCACACACCTATCACACTTTATATCCTCACTCTAAAGCTAGAAGTAGGATGAGGATAAAGGAGGAATGTGATGGAGAATGAATGAGGAAGTTTGGAATAGATGGAGAGATTGCAGAGAATCTAGGAGCAAAGTTATTTTTTCTCAACACATAAGATAATTTTGGGAGGGAAAAATGAGATGGAGTGGCCAACCATTATGGTGTGATTAGGCAGTATTTATAGTGTGTGATGGTGCATCTAGAAGCACTCTCACATGCTCCTCACACCTTGCCTACTTACATTCCAACTTGCATGCCAAGTGTGATTCTAATTTCTACTAATTAAAATCTAATTTTCATTAAGAAATTAAAATGCCACATCATTTTAAAATGGACTCTTCCGTTTTAATTTTTTCCCTTTAAAATTAGATTCTCCAATTAATTAAATTAACTCCTTAATTTAATTAAATCAACTTAACTCTTTAAGTTGACTAGACTACTTAAATTGTCACATGGTTCCAATTAGGTTAACTTCTTAATTTAGTTGGTCTTAACTTCTTAAACTATTTGATTAATTTAACACTTTAAACTAATCAAGCCATTGTGATCAACTTTTAATAAGTCAACTTGGTCTCTTCCAAACTTGACCAATTAAATTATCTAACTCATGAGATAATTTCTTCAATTCCAATTAGAGTGTTCTAAGCTTTTGTGTGTGACCTTTAGGTTCATCAATTAATCAGACATGAGCTCACAACTCTTTGTAATTTAGTAAATATCAAATGTTTCGATTAATCTAAACTCTTTTAAATTAAGCACTCTTTCAATTAATCCCTATTAATTGAAAAGCCCCTAGTCTCTATAGTCGATGTCTAGCATAAGCCTATAGAGTGCAACCAATTGGATGAATTAATCTTATAGGTGAATCTTTTTACAGTTATGATTGCCATGTAAATATGGTTCTTCCATTTCCTATCTCCCGAAAGAGGTTTAGGGCAAGATATTTGTTGGTTTCCTAATAGTTTCAATAACTATATATCTACTCTTGATGTTTGATTCCCAAGTATGACCTCAACTTTCGAAAACTCCTTTTTCCAAATTGTCATATCACTTTATGTAAGGATTTCTTAGAATCGATCATCATAAAATACATAGAAGATCAACCCTTTACTCACACACTGCAAAAATATTTGTCATTTTCAATGGAATTTTTTTGATAGATTCCGATGGATTTTCGATGGAACAAAAAGTTACCGATAGATCTCCGACAAAATTTTTCTTGTTGGAAAAACCTTCATCACAAATCAATTTTTAACTAATATTCGTCCAGGCTCACCCGACGAAAACTTTTCGATGAATTTTTGTCGAATTTGTGATGGAATTTTCACATTGGCAAACTGTCAAATTTTCACTGCTATTCTGACAATTTGTTCAGTCAGATACCTTTCCAACACTGTTTCATCTACTTTCCAACAGAAATTTTAATATTTTCTTTCTTTTATTCTTTACTTGTGCAACAAAGTGTCGACGGATTTTCAACGAATAATTTTTGTAATTATTTTTTAATATATAATAATGTTCGTTGGAAAGCCTTCAGAATTCCATCGAAAATTCATTATTATTTTTAATAAATTTTATTTCATTATACATGTAACCTATTGATACATGTATATAAAATAACATACAATTATAGTACAAGAAAATTAGAAATAACTGGAAACAAAATTTGAAACAAAATATAATTTTATAAATATAACTTTTACAAGTTATAATTTATAATTACAAAATCAAAAAAAAAATCCTATCTAGTGGCCGGCAACAACATCATCATCGTAGTCGAAATAGTCATCATGCTCAATGCCATGCTGCTGCTGGTTATCATCACCCTGCTGTGGTAGGAGCTGTTGGTGGTAGGTCGAGATGGGCGGGGGTGCAGGCTGGACACCAAAACCTGATGGAGCATTTCTCTGCATAAATAGTGGGGATATAAAATTATGCATCGCACCCAACTGTTTTGAGAACATTGTTCGTATATCATTGATCCTCGCCTGTAAATAGGCCTTCAAGTGTGCCTTCAATTGGGATGCAAATGATGCACTAGGCTCCTACTAAGGCACGCTAGTGCATAAGGGTGACTAGAGATACCTCAGCACGTAAACTCGCCCCTTCTTTTTGGGGCCACCCACTGCCTGAGTCCACAACGTAGCATGAGGCTATTGTGTCTCTGCATTTCTTCCAACACCCTTCAGCTAAAACTGGGATTGAAGTGCCTATTGGAAGCTCTCTTGTAAGATATAAAAACAAATATATGAATGAAATATATTAATGTAACTAAAACGATCTTATCTAATATATCATATGTAATAAACTTACAGCAGCTTTCCTCGCCCTCTCATCCACCCAACTTCTATCAGCCTGTGTCTAGTGAGTACAGGCAAAAACCTCTTTAACCGTCGGAGGCCTCTACAACTCCCAAACCTATATAGAGAACAAGAATTGACAAAATATGTAATATGAGAAACAAATTTGGCAGAGTCTCCCATAAAATTAGTCTTTACATAAAAAGTAAAAGCTCAACAACAAAAACATAAGATAACCAATAACAAATGGGAAGGGCGCCAACCCTTCCCCATCAACTATGTTATGCAAAGATTATAAACATAAAAGAAAATGACAAACATTCTAAATATATGCTAAATTTACTAAAGGCTAAAAGTTAAGATACTTACTAAATGCTCGGCGTGTGTCCTGATGGATATACACCATTTGGTATGGAGGGATCCACCAGTCTTGGAAGTCCGATTCTTCTTGGCCTACACAAACTTCTACTAAAAATCTTGGGACTATCAGTGTCGACATAGGGCAGCCCAAGTGTCCTCGCTAACCAACTCCAGTCTCTTGTTCATCTTTCGGGCTTTCCACACGTCACTCAGTCGATGACCCCTTTAGTGTCAAAGACCATCTGAAAATAGCCCCTATTCCGGGGGTTCCAAGTGATATATCTCTATCAAATAAAAGGAAATCAATTAGTGTACTTAAAATACACAAATGTATGTAATTTGTAAAAGTAAGTGTATTAATAACACTTATATACCCTCCTCCCCAGGAACATCACATCTAAAAAGCCCTGGGGAATTTCCGACCATGTCATATAGGGCTCTTGGACCTTACTCTTGAACACTTTCATTAAGAAGTTGGTAGCATCCAGCGAAGGCATATACCTACATAAATTGTTAGCATTAATATATAATTATTAAAACAAAAATAAAATAATTTTTATATAATAATTTAAACTCGTTCATATTGTCCCTCAGGACACAAGTATACTCTGTTGGCCCCCTTAGATAGGGGTGTTGATCCTTCCTTGCCGCCCAATGTCTGGCTAGCTGAAGATCTACTGTTGGTGATGCTACTTCAAATGCTCTTATGGACTGGTTGAGTGAAACAGTAGGGAATGGCTAAGTACCAAGTAGGCTGGTGAATGGTGATGGAGTGCCTACGAATGTAGTGCATGGTAGTCGAGATGAGTAATCTTGCCATAAGGGTAGGTGTGGAGAACAGTAAGTGGATGATCTCATAGCAGTAGCAGAAGACGAGGAAGGAGTACTGTGGCTTCTGATGGGGGGAAGGCATAGGGTAAGTATAAACTGATGACCAACCGACAAGGTGGTAGGAGACTAGTCGGCGAAGAAGTGTGTCTGATGGGTCAGGGAATTTATCTCCCTCCCTCTGCTAAAACCCCCACCTTGGCCGATGGTAGAGGGATGGTAACTAGACTGGTCTACCATTTATAAAACAAAAACAAACATCACATAAGGACAATAATTGATATTATCATGACAACTTAATATTTACATACGTCAAATTCTATAATTGGCTATACTTTCATTAGAGGTAATGATAATCTAGTTATACTTTGATGGAATATATTTCATTTTTAGTTAAAATTGAAGTTTAGATATATAAAATATATCATTCATTCATCAGATAAATTGTTCAGACTTTCTATCTAGCTAGCTCTATAGTTGTAATAAGAGGACAGTTTTAATGGTCCATTGACGTTCCAAGGCTTGATTGATTGTCATTTACAACAAAAGACAACAAATTCAGGTAGACAAAAAGAATGAAGAAAAATTTCTAATGAATGAATGAATTTTTGAATAAAAAATTTTATTAGAAAATATATTTGGCTATTTGGTTCGATAATTATGTAATGACTCCTTGCCAAAAATGCCAGTACTGTGAAAAATTATTCTACGATCATAAGTTGAAAATCTACTTGAGGTCAGAAATGCCAGTACTATGGAAAATTATTCTATGATTATAAGTTGAAAATCCACTTGAGGTCAAATTTTCAACTTATGATCGTAGAATAATTTTCCATAGCACTGGCATTAATCTTTAGAAAGCAGACTAACATATCAACACTATCATATCAAACTAACATAATAACAATTTATCATCCTAACATAACAAATTAATATAATAACAATTAATCATACTAACATATCAAATTAACTAATGTACTAACAATTAATCATATTGAATCATATAAATCATTCTAAAATAACATCCTAACATGCCAAACTAACAAAATACAAATGATGGGTGTCGAATCCAACAAAAATAAATTTCTACTCCTAAAATATGATTTGTAATCAGTGGTGAGTAGATCGTATTTCACATGAATTGTTAAATTTTATTTCTTTGAACTTATTAAATAAAACGGAAAAGAGGGGGGGTTATGAAATACAGAAAACTAAAATCTTAGAAGTAAAATAAATTAAATAAGAAATCAATGAGAAAGAAATATAGTCTAAGGTAAAATCTCAGTTTGGTTCACATATTTGATCATTAATGCAAAGATAAATTCCTCTTGAATAAACTGGTTATAGTTACTCAGATGCCGCAATAATCAATCTCTCCTAACTATCTCGATAACTAAGAGAAGCTCGTTAGTTATTTTTCTTGCTAATAAACAACCCTAAAGAAACACTCCTAGAATTTAATTTATCAACAATATTAAAAACTAGAGAAACCCAGCCCTAGTCAACAAACACACACAAGTGGGGGTCATTTAAACTAGATTATTTATCCACATAACATAAATCATGCACATCTCCACACATAACTATGTTATTTGCCACAAGTATTAGAACAATTAAACAATTACGGATCTAATGTTCTAATTGGCAGAAGAAATATCCTAAACTATCAAATTTAGGCCCTAAATTCAATAAACCTAATTATTCATAATGAAAATAGAAGATAAATAAATACTCAAGAAATAAGAATAAAATTATTTAGATCTCACAAATAATGCAGAACCCAAAGTTCGATAATCCCTTAAACTAGAACAAGAGTTTAGCAACTCATGTTTGAGAGAAAAATGCAAAAAAATAAAATCTAACGAATGAAAGAATGAAAAGCTTCCTGTGAAAGATACCTAGTTCCATATAAATAGCTTATTACCCCTAATGCAATTAGGAAACTAATAAGAGCCCTACTAGAATAGGAAAACTCAAATTATCCTAATTAAAAAAATAGAAATTACAATATTCCAAATATATACAACTACTAAAATAGATTGAATGCTTCCAAATCAAATTTGAACAATAATCTTGGGAAGCAAGACACGCCGGCACTCAAATTATTTCCTTCTTCCATTTCTCATCTCATCGGGAATGCGATCTTCGCTCTAAACATAAGTACTCGATTTTCAACTGCACTTAGCTTTAATCTTCAATTTGCTTCAAAAATATAAAATGAAAGTTAAAACCAAACAAGTAAGCATTTTTACTATTAATCACAAGGGGAAATTATATGAATAAAAAGACAAAAATGCAACTTAACAACAAAAAACTAAATAAAAATAGGAAAAGAATAACTTACAACAACGGCAAATAGGCAGGCAGCGGATAATGAAAAGATGGCAACGGTAGACTACGATGGTGACGGCAATGGTGAAAGAGGCTCACAACTCTTTGTGATTTAGTGAAAATCAAATATTTTGATTAATCTAAACTCCTTTAAAATAATCACTCTTACATAGATTACCCATGAAAAAAGACAATATCCAACTCCTTGGAGTATGCATCGTTATTAAAGTCTATTCGAATCTTAAATGCCCCTTCTCTTAATCAAATTCTATGACTAGAAATATTTAAAATCATGATCATAGAAACTTGTTTCATGATTACCATCTTATGCGTCACAAGTCTTGTAGTCTAATATAATTTAAAAGCTTAAGCCAAATGTGCCAAATGCATATCATAAATGCATAAGATGAAAATGGTCATTTTACAGGTCAATTTAACTAGCTTTCGGGGCACTATTCCAACAATC
Source organism: Jacaranda mimosifolia (assembly GCA_018894105.1). Classification (NCBI taxonomy): domain Eukaryota; kingdom Viridiplantae; phylum Streptophyta; class Magnoliopsida; order Lamiales; family Bignoniaceae; genus Jacaranda; species Jacaranda mimosifolia. Next base: position 13,976,438 of record CM032124.1, read on the forward strand.
TCCCACTTATTCTAAAGTCAATTCCCCCATAGCCTTTAAACCCATCTTCTCAAGATGTCTTAAAGATCTTTTGCTTTTAGGGGTTTAGATAGTGGATTTGCTATATTCTCTTCCAAGGCAATTTTATCCACTCGAATGTTGCCTCTATCAATGATCTCATAGATCAAATAATAATGCATTCTTTTGCTAGCTCAGCAAATGTGCCATCCACAACATCCGATATATCCATAGCGATGAATAAAGTTTTCATTCTCCTGCTCCAATAGTCATAATATACACCATCAAAATATGGTACTTTGCCAAGAAACAGGTTGAATCTAAAATCTGGACCTGATGCTAACTCAAATCAAAGTTGTAGAATTTTGAAGAAGATAAAATAAGAGTATAATTTTAACTAAGTATGAATGCTGAAGGAGATGATTTTTACTTGCTTATCACGAATCTAGTTCAGAGTACAAAATTTATAGATGTAGTTGTATGCATGCCATGCTATTATATTTTCCAGATTCTTGGGAACTAGGTAAAACTATAATGTAATTACATTGTCAGATATGAGTTTCCATCTCTCAAGGTTTTTTCATTTTCCAAATATCCTTGTCTTTCCAAGATCATAGAGAATTGCAAATTATAGTTTCAATTAACTTTCACTTTAAGTGCTTGGATTCACAACATAATCTTGAAGAGATTTGCCGGGGATCACATATTTTGGTCAACTTCTTATGTCTGACTATGCAATTTTTTTGTAATATGAAGGCTTTATTGTGTTTTTTCTTTTTCTCTAATTTGTTTGAATTGTACTATATAGGTCAGGGGTGTCTACTAGCTTGTGTATAATGAATGCTACTTAGAGTTGTGGTGGATTTATTTGGAATCGTGATTGTGGGCTATGCATTTATGTTATTCATAAATAAGCATGTCTTGGGACTGGCTAATCACCATCTATTCTCTTACAACCTTATTTAAGGTTTTTTTTTTCTTATTTTTTCTAAACTATCTAATTAAACAAGGTTAACCCCCAGATTACACCATTTTAACCACTTGATGTACATGGACTTCTATTTTTTTCATAATTATCATGCAGAATTGCTTGTTCCACTAATTTCTTCTACATTAGAATGGATTATTCATTTTGTTTATAAGTCTTCCTTGAGTATTATTGATAGTATTAATTACTTTGTAGCAGAATTTTGCTCAACCAAGGTTTCTAGCTTTTCAACAGCTCAACTAACATGGACCGACACCATAATCTCCACCGCGTAGGAACTATAAGTCACCCCATAGGCATCTTCTATATATAAGGATCATGGACCAACCATAGAACCCTATTTATTAATGGGAATACATTAGCTATTCCCTCTAAACCAACATACATTAAAGCCAAGGTGCAGCATCAAGTACTTTGCAGCATCATTTTTTCTGAAGCATGGTTTCTAGATTTTCATCTAATAATACTATTGTGTCCAAAAATAATATATTTTCAAAATATAAAACTAGCACCGTACAAAAGCACTCTCATAATCAGATATCGATCAACCAATTTCAGGACCCAAACCTACTAGAAATTAATCAAATTATGATGAACACCAATTGGCTGAAGGAAGCAAATTAAAGAGGGTGATTTTGGATCAATTCGACTAAGTCATTCAGAATCAACTTGAAAATAATTTAATTTCAAGTCGCAAACATTCTTTACTAACACTAGGTGCTACAGCTTTGCTCACCCCTTGGGTTCTAGGTTTGCTTCTATAATCCGTCCCATAAAAATAAACATATAACTTCTCAAAATATAACAATTCAGGAAAAAAAACAAAGTTCCATTCCGAAAATGGGAATTATCAACAAACATCCTTCAACAAACTTTGTCGCAATTTCAAGTTTTACAGATAACAACATAATGAAGAAAAAAGGTACGATTACATATTTCATATACCGACTATTTTCCGCCTTGTCGGAGCCTTAACATTGATTCTCGACCACACCAATGTGATGGAGGACATCTTTTCTGCATCGAATCTACATATTGAGAGAAAATAAAGTCATACAATTCAATTACAATAACACCACATCACTACAACAATTAGTTAGTATCACAACTTTTGTTGAGCCCCTGCTTTCATACCTTTTCATATTTAATCCCTTTCCATAAAAAAATGAACAATTTCTTAAAAATAAAATAACACAGAAAAAACTCACTTAAGGATCGTCTCACATAAGAATGAGAAAATACTCAGCAAATCACATTCTTTTCGACTAATTTCGCAGTTAATCGATGTGCTATGCTACTACGTAGGATATAGGTACAAGCCGTGGAATCTTATTGCCTCTGCAAAGTAGGAGAAGAGAAGGGTTCATAGGTTGACGATGGATATAGGTACAAGCCGTGGAATCTTATTGCCTCTGCAAAGTAGGAGAAGAGAAAGGTTCATAGGTTGACGATGGAAGATCTGCCAATACCCAAAAGATGTTCCCTAATTCTTTCAAATTATTGTGGCGAATGAAAAGAATTCGACTCATCCTTCATCAATCTTGAAAATGAAGATATTTCTATTGCCTTGAAAAAATCATTAGGGTTCACCAATTTTGTAGCAAAAATTGGATAGGAAGTGAAAGGTTTTTGATTCTTCATCGATTTGGAATTCAGGCTTTTCAATTAAGCAATTTTAATACAATAATTTTATATAAATGAAGTGTTTATTGTTTATTATTTAATTAAGGGTAAGTTAGTCATTTTAATATGTGTAGTTAAAAGGGTATTTGTGTCTTTCCAATTGTTTATGCATTAATTTATTTGTATGGTCAAAATTTAAAATGCATATTGAATGGTTGAGATATCTTGGTGCCAAAACAATTGTCATAGACCTTAGATAACCCCTACTCTTAAAATTCCCATCTTTTAACTTCTTTTTTTTTCTACTAGAGTGTCAACCACCCTAACATTTCAGGTGTTCAAATATTGATCCAAACTTAACACTGTGTTTGGTTTAAGGATTTTGACAAGGAAAAAAAAATATTACACTATGTTTGGTTCGTGGATTTGTGTGAGGAATAAAAAAGAAAATACTAAGAAAAATATTTTTGATTGTTTCGTAGGCAAGGAAAATGCTAAAGAAAGGAAAACTTGAAAAAAAAAAAATAGTGTGCCTAAAGAAAATGAATTTTCCTCACAAAATGGTGAGAAAAATGATGGAAAAGCTTGCTTGGACTCTATTTTATTCTCCAACACATTCATCACCCCTCTTTTCTCCATCTTTCTTCATTATTTTCTTTAACAACCAAATAAGTTTGAAATTTTATATTTTTTTTATTTTTCTTTTCTTTTCTCTAGTTCTTTCATTTTCTTACAAAATCCTTAAACCAAACATAGTGTTAGGGAAAAGGAAAAGAAAATAAAGAAATATAAAATCTCAAATTTGTTCAGTTGTTAAAGAAAGGAATGGGAAAAGGATGAGTGATGAAAGTATAGGAACACTACAAAAAAACACCTCTTACTAATAGAAAATTTGTGACGAAGAGGGTTTTGTCATAGTTTGAAGACAATTGTAATGGATTTTTAATGAATTACTAACGAATTTAATAAAATAAGCAAAAATATATATTAGTTAATGTGATACTTGTGACAGATATGAAGAGTTCATCATAAATTTTATAACCTAAGTATAATTTTTTGATCTGTAATGAAAATTCCATCATAAAATTAATTATGTGATGCATTTTATTTTCATCACAAAACTAATCAGTAACAAAGCATATACTAACGAATTATTAAAATTAGTCCATCATAAATTTAATGAAACCATTCATTTTGTGATGGATTTATTTTGAAATTCGTTAGTATATGCTTTATCACTTACTAGTTTTTGATGAAAATAAAGTGAGTCATAAAACTAATTTCATTATGGAATTTCCATCACTAATCGAAGAATCGTATTTAGAGTTATGAAATATGTGACATACTATTCATATCAATATATACTCTTCATATCCATCACAAATATCAATATGTATTTTTGCTTAATTTTTTAAATTCATTAGTAATCCATCCAATTGTCTTTGGACAGTGATGGAACCCACTTCGTCATAAATTTTCTGTTAGTGAATGAGTGTTTTCTAGTAGTGGAAAATGAGAGAAAGTAATTCAATTTGAGGAAAATTCATTTTTCTCACCATTTTGCGAGGAAAATTCATTTTCCTCAAATACACTATATTTTTCCTTAAGTTTTCCTTTCTTTAATATTTTCCGTACTAACCAAACAACCAAAGGTATTTTTCTTAGCATTTTCTTTTCTTTTCCCCCACCAAAATCCGTGAACCAAACATAGTGTAAGTGTTAAAACTCTCATTTCAATAACCCAATAACCCTTAGCATTTACAACCTTTTACATCTTTTAGTTTTTCTATTTGAATATTAACAACCCTAAACTTTCGTGTGATTTCAAAGTACAAGTTCAGATCCCCAAATTCAAGCGTTGGAACTCTCATTTATTAACCTTATATTCCCAATTTTTTTACCTCTTTTTTTCTTTAGTTTTTTAACCTCTTTTTCTACTTGAGCGTCATTCACTTTAACCTTCTGTGTGATTTGAGAATATAGGCTTGGATCTCCCAGACTTAAATGTTGAAGCTCTCATTTCACTGACCCTAGCACACCTTTAATGCTCCGAACTTTTTGTCTCTTTTTTCCTACTTGACTGTGAGCCACTCTAGTATTTTATGTGATTTCAGATACGTGGTCGAATTGCCCAAATTTAATGCTATAAAATCTCATTCACCAAATCTAATATATATATATATATATATATACCTCTAATATTCCCAAGTTTTACTCTCTTTTTTCTACTTGAGTGTCAACTACCTGAACTTTCGTGTGTTTCAGAATACAGATTTGGATTATCCAAACTTAGGCATCAAAGCTTTCATTTCACTAACCATAACGTACCTAAGGCTTGTTTGTTTCGAATGATGTGATGTATAAGCAAATGAATACATTTTAAACCCATTAGGGCTTGTTTGCTTCAATTGATTATACTTGACAGATACATAATCATTCCTAATTTATTATTTCTTTGCCTTGATATAGGACCCATGATAAGTCATTGACCCTATATTAAATTGGAATATGAATCAAGAGGTGAGAGGCTTGATATATTTTTCTTAGGTTGGATAAGATTCAAAAAGACCAAATTACCCTTGATTAGTATATAAAAAGATATGTTAAAATAAATAATAAAAGGTTATAATCGTAAAATCATATATTTCGTTTTAATTCTCCGTTAATCTTATCAACCAGACGTGAAATTATATTGCTTTGTCTTGATAGATTTAAATCATATCCATTTGTTTGTATATCACTCATAATCACATCACTTCAAGCAAACTAGCCCTTGTGATAGAATGTTTTAATTTTATGTTTGGTTGATAAGATTAATATATAAACAAATTAAAATATAATATATAAATTTACTATTATATCTTTTATACTTTGTAATAAGTTTTTCACAATTTCCTCATTCTTCCCCATTCTTAGGAACAAGGTTTAAGGAAATAAGATTAAAAAAAAAAAAAAAAAAAAAAAAACAACAACAACAACAACAACAACAACAAACCCTATTTGATCTTTGTAATTCTAATCACACTAAATCAAGCATCACCCATCCATTTTTCAAAAGCAACAATAAATAATGTTGAGCCTAAAATTGGTCAGGCATTTTTATCAATTGAAAGTTGAAACAAACATTAAAAGAGGTTTGATTAGGTGTGATTTCATTATTATTTTTTTACATTTTTTTTAATTACCAACCACTTCACAACTTTCATGATTTCAGATTATGTGTTGGAATCACCCAAACGTAAGCGTCGAAACTCTCATTCAGTTTTCTTCTGATGTTAATGTGTCATTCTTTTTACCCTTTTTTCCAACTCTTTAGCCCTTTTTTCTATTTGAGTGGCAATTACCCTACCTTTTGATATGATTTCAAAATTTGGTTTTGGTCGCCCAAGGTTAGTGTTAAAGCTTAAATTTGGCCTCATCTTTTAACTAGAGAATTATTCTAACTTGTATTACTTGTCTGTGACTCTACATATAAATCATAGTTAACTTGATATACTATTGTTATTAAATAATGTGATTTGTTTTCACGTGACGATCGACAAACGACTCAATTCAACGAAGTTATAACTTCATATGTGATTATTGATGCGTTTCCACATTGAAAATGAACTATTTTCTTTCACAACTCAGATCTATAAAACTTGATGCCAAGGTTAATTTTTGGTGGACATCAGGTATTGCCTTACATTTTGCCCTCCTATAATTGAGTAATCTATGTGACCTCATACCTCCTTGAAATTTTAATTTACTTGGCTTAAACGAACTCGTATTCATTCATTTTACGTGCATTTTGGCTGATAAAACAGAAAATTCGTCAAAGTAAACCATTTTTAACTCTAAAATATACAACGGCTAGCTATAATATTATTCACACTACTTCCTTAACATATTCAAATTATTCATAAAACTCACACGACTTTGTCATGTAACAATCTTTAATAGTTATACTTTCTCTAGTACCATACCGTATTGAGTTTATTCAATACCATATCATCAAAACTGCCCTAAGTTAATGAAAAATGAAATAAGGAGCATATGGTTTAACAAAAATAAAAATGGGTGAAGAATGAATATAACAAAAATGAAAATGGTTTTTTACAACACCAAAGCAAAAGCTTTGAAGAGCCAAAAAAATAAATATAACAAAGAAAGTGGAACAACAGAGAATACAAAATTTTGAATCTATTCCTCATCCACATCAAGCCCACTAATTCTGTGCCTCCTCTTGTCAAAAACAGCTCTGAAAGACTCACGCTCAGCACGTAATTGTTCTTGGAATATGTTTCGCCTTCTCGGTTCCCCACTTCTATGGCTGAGTTTCTCCTCTTCTGCCAACGGATTTGACTTCTGCAATCATTGGAAACAAATTAAGCCATACACAGAAAGGACAAGCAACTCAGATGCCCTCCAAAGGAACAATCTTCGCCGTTTTTCCAAAATGAATTTGCTTATTAGTGGCGAGTCAGCGACTAGCTGCCTATCTACGTCAGTCAATTAAGGTCACGTGGCTGGAGAAATTATAAATATACTCCTATTCTCTAATCAAGCAAGTATTTTTGAGTCTAGAATTGAAAGGAAACAAAATAGCATGTTAACTACAAACTATGGCAGCCATCTCACCAAGTTGTATCCAGAACCAGGGCCAATGATCAAAGATACATTTACTGTTTTTCCAGCGCCTATTGAGAAGCCAATGCTGCCAATCTGAAAATGCCATAATCCATTAGTACCAGCCTGAAGATTAAGATTGACTATTCTTTTCTCAGAAAAGCAAAATTCTCAAGATTCCAAACTCATAATTTAATATTGACAGCATAAAGCGGCTAACATTTTCACTAGTTTTCAAAGATTCAATTTCTGCAATAAAGAATAAAAATGACTACTTGCACAAATTATCCCAACAAGCCCTCTGTTGGCATGCATCACTAGTCGTAGAGCGGACAAGATGATATTTAATTTTCAGAAGGCACCTTGACTTAGGATTATACTGATACATCAAAAAAATTTATATATACAATCTAACTCAATGGAAAGAAAAATATACTTGCATACCTGATCAGCCCAACGCACAGATTTACCTTTCTTGCTGTATGATTTAATTAAACCAGAGAGGGAACCTGAATTTCCCCGGGTTGCTTCAGTCTTGTGGGCATCATCCTCATCCAAATCATTTGACCACTTGCTCTTTCCCAATTCTTTCACCAACTCCACTGAATGCTCTTCCACAGCATCCCCTTTCAGCTCCTCTTTCAATGGACCTAAATTTTCCAACCCAATGAATCTAATTAGACCAAATATGCAAGCCTGAACCACTTTAAGTGTAGCGTTACAGAGTACAGCATTTGCAATGACAGCCAATGTTTCTGACTCAGAACCCCACTTCCCACTACAATAACTGGGTAAATAAAGAATGCAAAAAAGAGTGTTACATGGTACTAGCTGATGTAAAAGTCTTAAAAGCAAACTAATTTCCTGGGAAAATGAAAAACAACACGAGCCACAGTGCAATGTAGGACCACCTCCACACAACGACATAAAGAACTGACAACCCACTAGATAAAAGCCAATCACACACACAACATCATTATTGGTAGAAATTGTGTTATCTGGACCATAACCCATATACCAAGTGAATCACCAAATCTCATCAGCATAGAGGCAAATGCAGCAGATGAATAACAGGACAAGAAAATAAAAAACATTGATTCCCTATCAAAAGATGTAATTGTTCAATAGCTTGGAAACATGGGTTGGTTGGTACTTCCAATAACCTCTTTGTTTTGATTGTTTTATTCAAATATTTGTCAGCATGGATTATATTTAGCAAGTGCAATAATATGCAGCATAAATTGCACTTCCCTAATTGTACACTGACAAGAGTTCACATATTATCATATACAAGGAGGAAGATATAGTGTTTTATTTGCAAGGAGAAAAGGAAGAAGCATGGATGAAACATACCAGCACTGGCAAGATTTTCAGGTGGTCCGATAATCTTATTAGTCTTTGTATCTTCGGAACCAGAGGGACCATCAATATAATTGCCATCTTCTGTATCCATGTCAACCTGCCAGATTAATAACAGGGTGATCTCACTGTTCACATTTGAGGCTGCAACATGATACACATGCCGAAAGTACAACCTTGGACTCACAGATAAAATATCAACAACTGGCACTATCTTCATTAGAGATGTCATCATAAGAGACTCACTGATTGAACCTTGGGTGTAGGGAAAGATTATTTGTTTTATTCTTGAGTTAAACTCCTTTCCTCTCTTCCTTATTCATCATGGATTCTTTTATTTAACCAAAATTCTTCATAAGATGAAGATGTAAATAGAATGCAGAATGTAACATCCATATACCGCATGAACTTACCTCTTGAATCCCACTTTCCTCCAAATTATCCCCATGGAGTAACGACTGCCATTTAATCAGCAATTGAATGTCAGAGTTCAGCGTTCACATCATAAAATAGGTAATCACGTTTCTAGAATTCTCGTCACACTAACACTTATTAGAGTGAAAAGCAAACTAAACTATGCATACCTTGATGTCTAGCTTCATATAAAGGGATGGGGCTTCCTCCCATTGATTTGCCATCTTGTGTATGTCATTCTGAGTGAAACCATGAACATTCCTTGCAGCACAACCCTGAAACCCACAAGAAAGAAGAATATCTTAAATAACATCACTAGTTTACAATCTTTATTCCCGGTCTGCTGGCAGAGTCAGTTTTGGTCAAAAGTTAAAAAGAAAATGCGGACACAATGCAACTCTTATAACCAAAACACATATAAGCACTCAACTCAACAAAGACTTATACCATAGTTATCGAATATCAAGGACCTGGCACATGATCCTCTCTCCTTCACTCTATTGTGGTTCATCTTTAAAGTTGAACCATCATCATTTCATCTGATTTTAGGTTAATCATTTCCTCAGTTTTAACACTTATGTTCTGTTCCATCGACTTTTCCACTCAGTGCACCTAACTCTCTTCCCAATACATATATTGCCAGAGACAGGCTAATAGTCTAGTTTGCCGTGAACACGTATAATTACAAAGAAAGAAAATTCTAACAAGAAACTCACCGCTGGATCCTTGTATGAGGCTTCTAGTAAATAAACTTCATATCCCGACCTCTGCAATAAAACAGATGAATAATGATGCAAGTAGGAAACGAAGAGAGGAACGCATGTTGCTCAACTATGATTTTAAAAGCTATACTTAAAAAAACTTTAACAAGATGAGCAGAGGAAGTGCACAAGCAGCTACAGAAAGGCAGACAGCTAGAGAAAGGCAGACATCTTCAACTATGATTTTCTAGAAAATAGATTCAACTATCTTAATGCAGAAAGGTTTTGCATGCAATTTATGCATACATCACGTATATGCATCAAATAATGTCTGGATGGAGCCTAGAATATATCCAGCAAAATGTACGAGGCTCTCAGAAGTTCCAAATGAGAATGACGAATCTCAATAATGCACAAGAAAAGAAGGCTGTGCCTTCAGCTGGACATGCTCAAAGGTCCTAAAGGGCATGATTTTCTCAAAATCTGTGAAATCTATCTAAGAACAGTAAATCATAACGGAACTTTTAGATATTACATCAAAATTTACTGTCAGAGAGAAGCACATGATGATGTGAACAGAAAATTTCCCATAATTAAATTACATTAGAAAAAGAAGCATGCAAGGACAATTTGTGTTACAAAATGAGATGTGACGAGCATTTAATAAATATGCAAGTGGAACAATAAAATACTAAAATCCAAAATGAAGTTTCACAACATTCAAAATAAAACAAGAACAAAAAATTCTCTTCTAAGCTTGTATGGTTGAAATTGGATATGGTGCAATAGTACTAAATGAACTTAGATCTAAAATTGATTATTAATCTTCAGCTGCAATCCATATCATACTCAAGAATTATGATGCAAATGCCAATAAGTCATTTCCACAAAATTCATGCAGTTAACACGTTTCAAAAAAATCATCAAATGAAACGCCAAATGACTGGATGAACCAAGCGAGTTTCAAGAACATGATCTAAACATGGATTAAGCTTAATAATCATGGATTAAAAAATTTCGTCATTTTCTGTGAGTTTTTCATGCAGACAATCTTGATGAGTCTTCATATACCATAAATCTGTATTCAACTGACACTAGATTTTATCTGTATACAAGGAAATAGATTATAATCAAGTCATAATTTGTACATTGAGCAATGCAAGAGGTTTCCTCGCACTGAACTGTTTTGCCATCAACCACTGGATATCAATCAGTAGATCTCACAATAGCTATAAAACATTGGAAAGTAGAAGTTGAAAAAAACAATGGATTAAATGTGATATTTCTCAGCCCCATAAGATTAGCTTATAAGGATATAGAAATGATTAAACCAATGAGTCAAATCGTGAATCCAATCTCCTGAATATACATAACATTTGGCAATTAAATGATCACAAACAATTATACTATCAATCTCTACACTTTATCAGACAAAACTGTTATCATAAAAAATAAGGAAAACATAATACGAGGGTCCATGAAGCAACACATCAATACACCTTTCCATCAAGAAAATAAATCTCATGAGTTCCCTTCATGGCAGGTTCTCCTGAAAATGAAGGCAGATGGCTAACAGTTTTATCTAGCAATCAGTTACAAATTATCTGGAAACTCCACTCTTTGGACTAAAAGCTCAATTCTTCAAAATTTATCCAATTTGCTTCAGCAATCTTCCTACCTATCATATGTGTGTCATAGCCCCAATGTTTTAATTGATGGAACTGAGTGATAAAATATAAAATACACAGGAAAGAGCCACACGCTCACATTTGAAAGCAAAACACTTTAATTCATAGAAGAATGTGACAACAAAATGTTAACAATAAAAATCTGAAAGAGAATGTTTGAAATCATGGATATTTAACCCTCTTAAACTGTTGAACTTCCTGGCGCTCATGTACAGATAGAGCGATTTCGAAGAAGTCTCGTCTCAAAATGTAATCAAACAGCAATTAGAACTATAAGGAAAGACCTCAAACAAAAGATAGAAAGTGGTATGCATGGAGAAAATTCTTTGTTTGCTTATATATTCATTGTTGGATTTAGCCTTGTATGTGAAAATGCTGCAAACAGATAGAAAACACAAATCTTCTGATATATGATAAAATGTACAAATAAGAATACAAATCACGGACCTCTAAGTATTCCCAAGAAAGAGAACAATACACACCGAGAGGCCGCCTTAAGGAGAGAATTGAGGGTATACCTTTGCAGTTGCCCAAAACTGAGCAAAATCAGCTACCCGCAGATTGCGGTCATCCACTAAGACGAGGCACAAATACCAGCAAGAAATGGGTCAATTGCCGAATAAACTGCAACTGTAGTTAGTCAAACTGAAGGCAGTGCAAAGCACTGCATTACCACTTAATTTATAATAAGATTACGTCTTTCAACTATTTTCATGTGCAATTCAGAATCTACAATTATTAGAAAATTTGGTTTTTAGATAATCTACCAAGAACTGAAAATACAATTTCCAAGGGACACATCATTAGCATGTCCATACATGCATAGGGTACTCCTAACATATGCCACCATCACACCATGTCAGAGCTACAACTAGAAGCATGAGAAATATGAACATAACATCTGTTAAAGCAGCATTACAGTGAATAGAAAAGAAAAAGAAAACTTTCAAACAAAGTGCAAACCACTGCATCTCAAAGAAAAGGAAGAACCCAATAAAGCTAATTAGCCGACATATGTTTGCAACAATGGACAAAAACGACAATCAAGCTTTTAAAGCCAGAATACTAGAAATTTGATGTTCAGAATTTGAATTGTGTTTCCCCCACAGAAAATTCATACCAATTACAAACGGGAAGGCCCCTTCGTCAAGGGTCTTTTTAAATGCCTTCAACATGCTTGACCGGTAAGCCTGAAAGATAACACATTGTCAGAGAAGAACTGATAAATATAAATGAATACTGAAATACCAGAAAAGGATATAAAGCACATATCCCCATCAAACTGAAGTTTTGGTACAATAGGGGGATAGCTAGGAGTATCCTGGCATGCAGCCTTATGCTACTTCTACAATGGCATGCCTTTTCTCTAGAAAACAAGATTCAGTCAACTTGAGCTCATCTTTTTGTGCAACTTCTATTTTTATTTTCCTTTGTGGGAATTTTTATTCTCTTTTTGCGTGGTAACATGGGCAAGAGGTTAGTCACTATCTTTTCAGACTAAGGTGAAGAAATCAGATATTTTCAGAAAAAATGATGGTCGAGTTAAGTACTTTAATCCTTGACTCCTATATATTTCATTCTGTAATAAAATAAAAAAAACCGACAAATCAGCAACGGACATTAACCATGCATTTCTAGTTGCATGCAGGCTACTTCTTTACATTGAGTGCAGAAAACATCACCTCCCATAATGTTTACATTTAACCAAGTAATCTAGCAGGTGAAACAAGCTAAAATCAATAGCATTTTATTGACACTTTATTTGTAAAAGTTTCATATAGTCAACAGCAAATTCATAATGAATTATGCCAATTACTTTCACACCTGAACAAAAATATAACTTTAAATGACAGGTCAGAATTCCATAACAGTGTGATTTCAAATTAGATTAAATTGGGAAAGCTCAGCCCTACATCAACTCAAAGATAGCAAAAATTTATCAGGAATTTAAATTTCAGTTGCCTTCAGAAACTATGTACTGCCCCAGCTAACAGTCACAGTAGAACAGAAAACCACCTCTCGCTACGCCCACAGAACGAGCATAATCAGATTTCCTTGTATGTTTTGACTATTAGCAAACCTCATTTCAAACACCACAAGGTACAAGTATTTTTTTTAACAACTTATGTTCTTCTAAGACAAATACTTAATACTTTTAACACGATAAAGAGAAACGGTCAACTTCGTTGCATCTTAATAAAGTTGTACTATGCACCACAGATATCATAAGCTAACATATGCAGCAGAAAGTCAGAAAGGTTCTGTCACCTCTTCCATCTCAGGTTCATAACAATACTCCATGACCTTCTTCATAACTGGCTTTCTCCCTCTACCTGAACCAGAAGCTCTAGAAGCCTCATTCTCCTCAACCTGTAAATTGTTAAAGAGAATGCTTACACTTGATTCATGCAAGTCTTTCAAATTGGATATGACTTAATGCAAATAACGCCAGGTAAAAAGAAAAGACGAAAGTTTCCAATAAACAAAAGTGTTCGATTTAAAACTCATGTCGTAATGACACAGAGACATAAAAAGCACCTTTTCAACCTCAGTCATGAAATACTCGTCCATGGAATGAATCCGTGGGGCTGTGCCACCATTTTCAACTTCAAGGTCGCGCAGAATTTTTGCCAAGTAACTCTTACCACTCCCTGAATATATAAGGAAAAAAATGCTCTACATAAATGATCAACATAATAGATATACTTGGGATAGGCCATGATTTCAAAAAGAACAGTATAAGAATTGAAAATTTGTTATCACACATTAAATCTTCTCCTTACATACATTTTCCATACACAAAGCAATAGAACAGAAGTAACCAGGTAATAGCCCTAACAGAAGAACACAGATATTAATAGCAGTCAAAAGTCACACAGAACTCGAAACAAGCATTATGGCAATGTTTTCTCATTCAACAAGCTATCCTTGAAGGGACAAGGCTATCCGTTTTGCATAAATGAATTTGAATAGCTCTCAGAACTCTATAACTCATCAAATGAATCTTTCAACATGCAAGCGTGTGATATTGCGAGATCAAATCCTTTGACACTAACTCCAATAATGCCTTGGAAATAAGGTTTGATCACATCACTGAAATTTAAACTTAATTAATGTCAATCAAAATTTGTGACCTTATATGTTAGCCCATGCACACACCATTCTTCCTTTCTTACCAAATAGTTATACATTACAAGTTTGACAGTGCACTTTCTGAATTCTCTTATGACATTGCAACAACTCATGAATGACAAAAACACATATTTTGAGACCAGTATGATGACATCCATGACTATGAACATCAATCAGTTTATCCTAAATGATCAATTAAATCCAAAAGTTAGCAAAAGTACAATGTGTGAAAAAATAAAAAGAAAAAAATAAGTACAGAAGCTAGCTCAGAAGTTCTTTGGTTCTTTTTCATGCATTTTCAAGCAGCATACACGGTGAATAAGAATAGTGGAAGATACAGAGTCAAGGACTACAAAATGAGCGGTATCCTCTTTTCAACCCAAAAAACAAAGTAAGTTGCTGAATAACAAGTTATAAACATAAATGCATAAATTAAATTATTCATTATTTTCGAAATAAATAAGAACCTGGAAGTCCTCGCAGAATTATGACAATATGATCTGGGCGGTTAGCACGATGTGGATGCTTTAAAATGTGAGAGGCATCAATAACTTTTGGTTTATCTAACGAGAGATGCCTAGGAGAGAACTCTTCACTTTCTCCCTTAAATATCTTGGATGAAGCAACCTTAACTGCTTGATTTTCCTGAAAGAAAAATTATCAGAATCTGAAAGAGTACTGCAAATTATTTTCCAATTGAAAAATATAATCATGCTTTCCATAATTAAGGAGCATGACATGCATAAATATAGGAGATATTCTTTTAACATTCAAGCCACAACCATATAGACAATCCAAAACTAAATATTGCAGCTACTAATTCAGAGAGTAAAGTTATTTATGTTCTGTAGCATTCCTATCAAATCCTTCATTCCTAACTATTAAATCAGCACATAAGAATAGGCACTCCAGTTTAATTCGATAAGAACAACCGAACATTTTCTCTCTAGAATAATCAGACTTCACAAGTCAATTATAAATTAAAAGAGAGCCTATTTAAGATTTCACCGCAGTCACAGTAATGTTGATGGTTTGTTAAATGGGCCAGCATAAATGTTTCAGTGCCCCTGAGGAGAGCTCAACATGGTCACAATCAGATGGAGGAAAAGCAAGAACAAATCAGTTCATCTAAAACACATAAGGTCTAAAATAATTGGTTTAGTTTGATCAACAATCAGAACTAGCGTTCAAAAACCCAAGTGGTTCATCAACCTGCAGAATCCATCAGGTGACAGGTTACTTGTTCGACTTTTGCCAGATTATGCTCAAACTGCAACATCATAGCAATGTCCTATATGTAATTATGTATTACTAAAACTTAAGTCAGTGAAAAGAAAAGATAATGGAAAACAACTTACAAGTACCAAAATTGCAAATAGATAATTCTCACCATATTTAGATTTCATCAGAATAAATCAATAAATCAGTTGCAAAGTCGAGTTCTTGAACAAAATTTAATAAATAACAAGGTTCTTGAACTATAATTAAAGGCCAACAAGCTCGTCAAACAATTCAGGTGTTATGTCGAATGGAATTCAAGTATTTTGTTAACTTAATGAGGGTCTGAGGGCAAGTTTTATTAATTTAGCCTCCAATCAAACTGGCTTTAACATTGGTTAAATTATCTGGTAAAAGAGCTAGACTATGAGGCCAAAATTATGGACGAGTGTAACAAAATTAATGATTGTTTTTTCTGTTTTGTTCATGAAAGGAGGACTTGCCAAAGAAAAGTGGAGCCTAGTTAATCTGGATAATTCCATCCACTGTATTCAGTCTATTAATTCCTTACTAATTCAGACTGCAGAAATATTAAACTTCTTTTAGTAGTTCACTGAGATAAAAATCCCTTTAGCCCTTCTGAGACTAGTTGATAACTTGTGTATTATATAGAAACTCGTGCAAAAACACTAGCCTTCTCCCTATCAACTAGAACCCTGACCCATAAATTATGATTACACATTTCTCAACACACCAACCCAAATTGATATGCACCAAAATAATTACCAAGTACCATACCTCTAGATAATAACTACTTGAACTTGGATTTGCTTTACTTGAGTAGTGTGTAGACACTGATGTGATGGCTTCAGAAACCATTGCATATGGTGACTGAAAAGAGGGTGTAGAATCAAGAGCAATTGGAAACAAGGAGCTAGGTCCAGATGCAGTGGATGAAACAGCGGACTCTGAGAAACGAAACACTGGCGGTTCAATAGGAAGTGGCGGTGGTGGTGAAGTGGGGAGTGGAGGCTGCCGCTTAAAAAACTGGGGATCCTGCGCAGGACGCACATTCTCGTGCGGATTCGGTAAACTGTAATAGGCAGATTTAGGCTCCATTACGTGTTGTTGGGTTGCATGGGGCTGCGAAAACTGATTGTTGAACTCCCGGATTTCTGAGGAAAAATTTCTTCTCTGTTCTTGATAAGTTGCACTATCATACGCCAGAGTTTGATCATTCCCACCAGGCTGTTCGAATTTCCCGTACCTGTCAGCTTCATGAACACTATTTCCAATCCCACGATTCTGCACCAAATTACTGTCACTTTGATTATACAGTGATCTACCCAACTCCACATTCTTATTATTTTCAATATGATGATATTCAATTTGCCGTTCTCCATAATTTTGCTTCGCGTGTGAATTAATTTCCTGATGATAACCACCCTCGATCCCCTGAAAACGATCCCCAAGATTTCCCTTCTTGTCACCAAAATTGCTCGGCTGGAAAGAATCACTCGAAAATCTGTATCCTCCATCGCAGTTCCTATCTAAACCATGAGTTGCGGCTCCATGATCGCGTATCAATTTCAACCTCCTTTCATCATCGTTTAATGTATCCACTCGCATTCTCTTGACACCAATCTGACCACTGTTATCATAACCCAATCCAGGATTTGAATTCCCGTAGTAATTATTACTGAAATTAGGGTTTCCATACCACGGCTGGGGCGGAATCTGGGCTGGCGGTGGCGGTGGCGATAGATAAGGATTAATGGTGGGGGCCCCTTGGTGGTCGACAAAAGGATCATACGATGGTTGCGGCGGCATCGATGGCGGTGCTGGTGGTTGTGGTGGTAGAGGCGGTAGGGGGCTGTGAAAGAATTGATCTGGAGGTGGTGGTGGAGGCCTGAAGTATTGGGGATGAGGGGGAGGGCAAAATGGGAAGTGAGAATATGAGCAAACCGGGCATAAATTACCAGTTGGGGGTCTAGGACGCCATGGATACTCCATGTTTCAGCTTATCAGGTATTGGAACTTTGGAGATTATGCAGAGAGCGGTTAGGGTTTCAAGCGAGGAGGATGGGAGCGGGGGACCTTTCCGAACCTCTGCTATTTAACACTAAAGTAATGGCATTGGCATGTATTTCAATTTATGTCGCAAATTAGGCTCTGTTTGTGTTAATTTCCTTGGGCCATTTCTTCACCCAGAAAAAGAAGAGGAACTTATTTATAAATCCTCAAACTCACTTTTGCTTGTGTTCAGTTCTCACCTTTTCTATTTTTAATTTTAATTCCTCAATTCAAATTTTAATTTTGAGTTCATTCCCTACTCAATTAAAATGATTGAAATGGCCTTAGTTCATTGGATTTTTTTTTTTTTTCTTTCCTTATTTCCTAAGCCCTACTGACCGACCCATTTCTCTCTCTCTCTATCTTTCCCGTCTGTTTTCTGTTCATCTTCCCAAAGCAAAAGAAGTTTTTTTCTCCTTTTTTTTTCATTTTATGTAATCGGCTACAACATACTAACAAGAAATAGGGCTACTTTGTCTCCATTTATCGCCTCTTTATTTTGAGGTGAAGTATATTAATAGCGCGTGAAAGAAGGTAAGAATTCGTAAATTTGAGCATAATAAGAATATCTTCAAGTGGCTCAGATGCTAAAACTCAGCTATTAGGAAGTTGTGTGTATAATGAAGAACTCTATATTCTGTCAATTTATGAAGGTATGAGTTCGATAGAATTATTATTTCATATTAGGAAAAAACTTGATTTCTCATTTAGAATGGTATAAACAATTGATGTATGAGCCAAATGAATCCTCCCGGCACCACCATCAGAAACCACTGAACCTATCATAACTATATGAGTCCTAGGACTAACATGCATAGTCTTATGATCATGCAATGGCCAAATAAAGCCGAATTAAACTCAATGCCTTACATGCTGAGAATGACACCGAAAATTCAAAAAAAAAAGTACCTAGTATTGGCATTTATGTATTCTAGAACTGTGCTTATGTACTTAATTTACAAATGTTGTGTACCTATTATACATGTTTCTGTACTTGCTTTTTCAAAGGCCGAAATAAGGCTCAATTCAATGCATAGAACAACATAGAAGACATCCTAACACGAGATAACAGTGGTTTGTTGAAGAAATGATCGTGATAATACGTGTTGAAATGCTTAGGAAATCAAACACCCACATCCAACCACTTAGGCTCTTATTCATAGTAGTATAAACCATTGATGCATAAACCAAATGAATCCTCTCGGCACCACGTGGAAACCACTGAACTTATCATGACTATATGAGTCCTAAGACTAATATGCCATGGTCTTATGATCATGCACTGGCCAGATTAGGCCAAATTAAACTCGATGCCTTATATGCTGAGAATGATACTAAAAATCCAAAAAAAAGTACTCAATATTGGCATTTATGTACTTCAAAACTACGCTTATGTACTTAATTTGCAAATGTTGTGTACCGATTATACGTGTTTATGTACTTGCTTTTCCAAAGGCCGAGATAAGGCTCAATTTGATGCATGAAACAATATATAAGACAACCTAACACGACAAAACTGTGGTTTGTTGAAGAAATGGTCGTAATAGTATGTGTTGAAATGATTGAGAACTCAAACACTCACATCCAACCACTTACGCTCTCATTTATAATAGTATAAACCATTGATGCTTGAGCCAAATGAATCCTCCAGACACCACCATTGGAAACCACTGAACTTATCATTGCTATATGAGTCCTAGGATTAATATGTCATGGTCTTATGATTATGCAATGACTAAATTAGGCTAAATTAAACTCGGTCCTTTATGTGTTGAGAATGATACAGAAAATCCACAAAAGTACCTAGTTTTGGCATTTATGTACTTTAGAACTACATTTATATACTGAATTCGCCTTATTTGTGTACTTAATTTGCGTATTTTTGTACTTGATTTTCCAACGGTTGAGTTTAAGCTCAATATGATGGTTGGAACAACACATATAATAAAATCATCTCTTTTTTTTCAAATAATGCTTGTGATAGTACATATTGAAATGGTTGGAAACACAAATACCCACATTCAACCACTTGTGCTCTCATTTATACTACTATAAATTATTGATGCATGAGCCAAATGAATCTAATGGCTTATCTAATTAATTTCAATTTAATCTCTTATGTTTTATGAAAGATATTGAAAATAGAGAAAAAGTTTTAATATGAGATCTTTATATTTTTGTATTGAATTGCCTTGTTCTGTACTTATGTGGCGTGGTTTTGTACTTGCATTTTTCTTTGACCAAATGTACTTGGATTTGATATGTGAAACAACTCATAGAACTCTCTAATACAGTAAAATCATGTTTCTTCAAGTAATGATTGTAATACTATATGTGCAAATGGTTGGGAGCACAAATACTCACATCTAACCACTTGTGTTTTCATTCATACTATTGTAAACAATCATCGTATGTGGTAAATATGTCCTTTCGATATCACCATCAAAAGCTAATGAACCTCTCATGATATACATCGATCATATGACTAATAAATCATCGTTTGATAATCATGCAATAGCGTAACTAATTAAATTCAACTTAATCTTCTATGCATTAAGAGTGATACTACAAATAGACCAAAAAAATAATCAATTTTTGGGATTTTTATACTGAAATCATCTTGTTCTTTACTTATTTGGCGTGTTTTTATACTTACTTTTTCTTTGACCAATTTACATCAATTTGATACATGAAATAACATGGAAGACCCTCTAATATAGTAAAATCATGTTTTCTTCAATTAATTGTCATGATAGTATATGTGCAAATGGTTGGAAACACAAATACCCACATCCAACATTTGTGTTCTTATTTATACTAGTTTAAAACATTGATCTATGTGGTAAATGTGTCATTTTGATATACCATCAGAAAGCTAACAATATATGATGAGTATATCTATTGCAGGACTAAAAAATAATAGTTTGATCATTAAAAAATAACTTAAATAATTAAATTCAACTTAATTTCTAGTGTATTAATTAAGAATGATACCTATACTGAGAAAATAAGACAATTTTTTTTTATTTTAGTACTTGATTCAAAATATATTATACGTGATTTTCATAATCTAGTATGTCTTTTGAGTGTTTTTAGAGTTGCTTTTTCTTACAGCCGAATTTAGCTTGTTAGTGTTGCGTTAGAAATTATTAGTATTGGTATGCATATAAAATACTATATATGCCTTGAAAATTACTAATGTATCAACAATTTGTAACACATACCTTAGTAACAATATTCATATTGATATCAATTTTCATTTGAAATTTTTTCCTAATTTTAGTATGTACGACGAGCATCCATATAATCCAAATAACGAACATCCATATTATTTAAATTACTTTACAAATTAGAAACATCCCATATCATCATCCAACTACTCAATATGAGTACTAAATTATCCTAATAATAACCATCCAAACATCAACATTTAGCACAGATTGGAGCAAATTGTGCTCATGAGTCAAAATTGTTACCCTCTACAAATCCTACCACGATTGGCATAATAGTTTCCTCATTTTTATCCTACAAAATATAGAATGTATAATCAACAACTGCATAATTATAAACAAGTATAAATAAAAAGATGTGAACATTTCAACATATATAATTAAGGTTCAGGTACTACAAACACAATTAGAAAGCACTGAAAGTTTGCATTTTGGTACTATAATTACTTACACATAATACTGAACGAGTTACTAAAAATCATAATTTGGAAAATATGAAATTAGATAGATGATAATCAAATTAGGGTTCCTGAAAAACAAAATCAATATGCATTAACTAAAATGACAGAAAAAACAAACAAATTTAAGAAATTTTTCTTTAGTCTCACAACCAAGAAATTTTCGTGAAAATAAAATATATATAACAATCAAATTAAGGTTTCTAAAAATCAAAATCAATATGCATTAACTAAAATGATAAGCAAAACAAACAAATTTAAGAAATTGCTTTTCAACCTCACAACCATGAAATCTATATGAAAATAAAATATCTTCTTGCTAAAGTGAAGTACATTATCCAATCTCTAAAAATATGGGCAAAATTGAAAGTCTTCTTTCCTTGAGCAACAACAATGGCGAACGAAAAGTTGAGAAATGAGAGAAAGCAATACACAAAATGATAGGAAATAACAGCAATGAGAATTTCATAAATGGAGAAAACAAGGAAGAGAAAACGTGAAATGAAGAAGAAACCGTGAAAAGGAGATTAGTAAATATGGAAGATGAAAAGAATGTGGGGTTTTTTTGTAGTTTTAAATTGAAGACATGGGCATTTTAGTATTTTTAACATAAGTGGGGAGTTGACTCAAAGTTTAATTTTGAAATAGGGAGTGCAAAGTAACAAAAGGGTGAGTGGGGACTGAACACAAAAATGAAATTAGGTTTGGGGATTTAAGGCTAATTAACTGTATTTTGAACTACTTTCTTAAACTTATTTAGATGTTTTGGGGGTTTATAATTTTAAATATTAAGGGAGTGTTTGATTACGTTTTCCCAAAACAAAATTGTTTTAGAGAAACATAACCAAATATAAACTCATTTTTCCTCCAAAACACTAAAATAAGCTTTCCCAAAATACCTTCTCTTATCCTTCATTATTCCCAAAACTTCTCCATTTTTCAATATATACATACATATATATCATAAATATACCATATATATTTTAGTATTATTCTTACAATAAAAAATTACTCAATTCCATTTTCACCCTAAAAATCCAACAAAAAAACATTGATTTAATTGTTACAGTAAAAAATATCTCCCCCCAAAACATAAACAAACATACCAAAACTCCCTAAAATAAATTTTTAACTATTCTCCAAAAAATAACTAAAAATCTATACATTCTCCAATCTCACTTTCAACATTCATTCTCCCAAAACACCTATTAAAAGCACACAGAAAACATAACCAACCATTGCCTAAATTTTATGTAAAAAATTAATTATTCAAATATTTAGATAAAATAAAATTTTAAAGTTTATAAGATATTTATAATGACTATTTTATAATTAGTATGATTAAGATTAGAAAAGTGATTAAGATTAAAAGAATTTGTTAAGATGTATTTCAGAACTTCTTATTTTAAATAACGGAACTATAAAATTCAAATACTTTATTTTGAAAATTCATATGTTTTTTTTAAAAAGAATAATTTAGCAAACACTTTCAATATTTTAATAGTTTTTAACATTTTATAGAATATTTTGAAAAGTCTATAAGTTCACACAAAAACCCTATTAATTTGAACTTTGAAGCCCAAAATGTCTCTCAAAATTAGCAATGGTCTACCCAAAATGTCCCCTTCCCCAACACTTTTCTTATTTTGTCAACTAATTAATTAATTAAATTATTTATTTATTTATCATCATCATCATCATCATTCTACTTATATAAAATCATATTTACCCAACTAATCAAATAGAAAATTTATTAATTAAATATTTATAATACAAAATATTCCATATCAAAACAAAGTCAAACATATCATTATTCTCCAAAATAATTTCAAAACACTTACTAAAACAAAATTAAATATATATCACATTTTTCTAACCTACTTTCCAAAATATGTTCTCCATAACATTTTCTTCAAGGAATTCAAAGTAATCCAAACTTTGGTTCATTGACGTGACGCCCCTGTCTGTCACCTTGCATTTCATCACTGCCTAACAATCAACATCCAGTGGAAGTTTTTTTTTTTTTGCCCTTCTTTCACTATCCGACTTTTACGGGGTGTTTGGTTTTATTTTCAACACCCATTTCCATTTCCACTCAAAAATAAAAAATAAAAACTATAACTTTCTCCTTATTTTCATTCAAACTATGGGTAAATTAGCCTTAAATCGCCAAACCTAACTTTATTTTTGTGTTCAGTCCCCACATATTTTTTTCTTTGTGTACACTCCCTATTTCAAAATTAAACTTTGAGTCAACTCTCCACTTGTATAAAAATACTAAAATGCCCATGTCTTCAATTTAAAATCACAAAAGCCCAACTTTCTTTTCATCTTCCACGTTTTCTAATATCTGTTTCACATTTTCTTCTTCATTTCACGTTTTCTCTTCTTTTTTCTTTCCCTCCACTTTTGTTCTCATTACTGTTATTCACCAAGAAAAGAAGAAGACTGTTGTTCTCATTACTGTTATTCTTTTTTCTATTTTTCATCCATTTTTGTTCTTCATTTCATGTTTTCTCTTCTTTCTCTCATTTCTCAACTTTTCGTCCGTCATTGTTGCTCCCCAAGAGAAGACTTTAAATTTTACCCATATTTTCATAGATTGGATAAGGTATTTCATTTTAGCAAGAAAATATTTTATTTTCATAGAAATTTTATCGTTGTGAGGTTGAGAAACAATTTCTTAAATTAGTTTATTTTGCTTGCCATTTTAGTTAATGCATATTGGTTTTGCTTTTCAGAACCTTAACTTGATTGTCATCTATATTTTATTTTCACAGAGATTTCTTGGCTGTGAGATTAAAAAAAAAATCTTAAATTTGTTTGTTTTTCCTGCCATTTTAGTTAACGCATATTGGTGTTGTTTTTCAAGAACCCTAATTTGATTATCATCTATTTTATTTCACATATTCCAAATTATGATTTCAATAACTAGTTCAGTATTATGTGTAAGTAATTATATTACCAAAATGCAAACTTTCAGTACTTTCTAATTGTGTTTGTAGTACCTGAACCTTAATTATATATGTTGAAATGTTCACATCTTTTTATTTATATTTATTTTTAATTATGCAGTTGCTAATTATAAACATTCTATATTTTGTAGGATAAAAATAAGGAAATTATTGTTCCGATCGAGGTAGGATTTGTAATGGGCAACAATTTTGACTCATGATCACATTTGCTCCATTCTATGTTGAATGTTGATGTTTAGATGGTTATTATTAGGATAATTTGGTATTCATATTGAATATTTGGATGACGATATGGGATGTTTCTAATTTGTAAAGTAATTTGAATAATATGGATATTAGTTATTGGGATTATATAGATGCTCGTCATATATACTAAAATTAAGAAAAAAATTCAAATGAAAATTGATCTGAATATGAATATTGTTACTAAGGTATGTGTTATAAATTGTTGATACATTAGTAATTTTCAAGGCATATATAGTATTTTATATGCATACCAATAATAATAATTTCTATTGCAACACTAACAAGCTAAATTCAGCTATAAGAAAAAGCAACTATAAAAACACTCTAAAGACATACTAGATTATGAAAATCACGTATAATATATCTAGAATCAACTACTAAAATTCAAAAAAAAATGTCTTATTCTCTCAGTATATGGTATCATTCTTAATTAATACACTAGAAATTAAGTTGAATTTAATTATTTAAGTTATTTTTTTATGATCAAACTATTATTTTCCAATCCTACAACTAATATACTCATGATATCTTGTTAGCTTTCTGATGGTATATCAAAATGACACATTTACCACATAGATCAATGTTTTACACTAGTATAAATAAGAACACAAATGTTGGATGTAGGTATTTGTGTTCCCAACTATTTGCACATATACTATCACGACCATTACTTGAATAAAACATGATTTTATTGTATTAGAGGGTCTTCCATGTTATTTCACGTATCAAATTGATGTAAATTCAGCCAAAGAAAAAGTAAGTACAAAAACACGCCAAATAAGTACATAACAAAGCGATTTCAGTACAAAATACAAAGATCCAATACAAAAATATCAAAATTCAGTATTTTTTGTCTATTTTTAGTATCTTTCTGAGAACATAAGAGATTAAATTGAATTTAATTAGATAAGCCATTGGATTCATTTGGCTCATGCATTAATGATTTTATAATAGTATGAATGAGAGCACGAGTGGTTGGATATGGGTGTTTGTGTTCCCAACTATTTCAACACGTACTATCATGAGCACTATTTGAAGAAAATATGATTTTATTGTATCGGAGTGTCTTATATGTTGTTTCGATCATCAAATTGAGCCTAAGCTCGGCCTTTGCAAAAACAAGTACAGAAACATGCAAAATAAGCACACGAATAGGAGAATTCAATACATAAACGCAGTTTTGAAGTACATAAATGCTAACACTGGGTACTTTTTGTGGATTTTCAGTATCATTCTCAGCACATAAGGAACCAAGTTCAATTTGACCTAATCTGGCCATTATATGATCATAAGACCATGACATATTAGTCCTATGACTCATATAATCATGATAGATTCAGTGGTTTCCAATGATAGTGTCGAGATGATTCATTTAGCTCATGCATTAATGGTTTATACTAGTATGAATAAGAGAGCAAGTGGTTGAATATGGTTATTTGAGTTCCCTATCATTTCAACACGTACTATCATGACTATTTCTTCAACAAACACGATTTTGTCATGTTATAGTATCTTATGCGTTGTTCCATGTATCGAATTGAGCCTCATCTCCGTCTTTGGAAAAGCAAGTACAGAAACAAGCACAATAGGTACACAACATTTACAAATTAAGTACATAAATGCAGCTATGGAGTACATAAATGTCAATATTTTTTTTAGATTTATAGTATCATTCTCAGCACATAAGGGACCGAGTTCAATTCGGCCTAATATGGCGATTACATGATCATAAGATGATGGTGTATTAGTCTTAGGACTCATATAGTCATGATAAGTTCACTAGTTTTCAATGGTGGTGTCGGGAGGATTTGTTTGGCTCATGCGTCAATGGTTTATACTACTCTGAATAAGAGCAAAAGTGGTTGAATGTGTGGGATGTTGGTCTTTGTGTTCCCAACCATTCCAATACGTACTATCACGACCACATATTTGACAAATCATGTATTTGAAGTTATGGGGTCACCAATGTGTTCTTCTACGCATTGGTTGAGGTTAAAGTCGGGCCTAGAAAAAACAAGTACAGAATCCCTTACCACAAGTGCACAATATATACAAACTGAGTACATAAACTATGTCCCCAAGTACATAAGTGCCGAAATTGGGTATTTTTTTTCCAAATTTTCTCAGCGCATGAGGGAACGCTCTCCATTTTGCCTAATCTGCCCATTTCATGATCATCAGACTACGAAGCATGATTATAAGGACTCATTTGGTTATGATAGGTTCGATGGTGTAGGATGAGGTGTTGGAGTGATTCATTTGCCTCATGCGTAAGGGCTTTATACTAGGAAGAATAACACCACAAGTTGTCGGATGTGGTCTTTCTGTTCCCAACCATTCCAACACGTACTATCATGACCACATATTCGACAAATCATGCATTTGAAGTTATGGGGTCACTAATGTGTTGTTCCACATGTCGATCAAGGTTAAAACTAGCCTTTGGAAAGGCAAATATAGAATTTCTTACCACAAGTACACAACATATACAAACTGAGTACATAAACCATGTCCGCTAGTACATAAGTGCCAGAACTTGGTACTTTTTTTTTCCAGATTTTCGGTATCATTCTCAGCGCATGAGGGAACATTCTCCATTCTACCTAATCTGCCCATTTCGTGATCATCATACCATTAAGTATGATCATAAGGACTCATTTGATGATGATAGGTATGGGGGTGTAGGAGGAGAGTGTCGGAGTTATTCATTTGCCTCATGCGTAAGAATGACACCACAAGTGGTAGGATATGGGTTTTTGTATTTCCAACCATTCCAACACGTACTATCATGACCACATATTCGACAAATTATGCATTAGAAGTTATGGGGTCACCAATGTGTTGTTCCACCCGTCGATTCAAATCGACATTTGAAAAAGCAAGTACAAAATTTCTTACCACAAGTACACAACATATACAAACTAAGTATATAAACCTTGTCCCTAAATACATGAGTACTGGAACTGAGTACTTTTTTTTCCAAATTTTCGATATCATTCTCAGCTCATGAGGGAATGTTTTCCATTTTGCCTAATCTGCCCATTTTATCATCATTAGACCACGAAGTATGACCATAAGGACTCATTTGGTAATGATAGGTTCGGTGGTATAGGAAGAGAAGTGTCGGAGTGATTCATTTGCCTCATGTATAGGGGTTTTATACTAGAAAGAATGACACCACGAGTGGTGGGATGTGAGTCTTTTTGGAAAGTAAGTATAGAATCTCTTACCACAAGTACGTAATATATACAATCTAAGTACATAAATCTATCCCCAAGTACATAAGTGCTGGAATTGGGTACTTTTTCTCAAATTTTCGATATCATTCTCAGTGCATGAGGGAATGTTCTCCATTCTGCCTAATTTGCCTAGTTCATGGTCATCAAACCATGAAATATGATCAAAATATTTTATTGGGTACTTTTTCCTACATATCCGGTATAATTTTTAATAGAAAATAATATTTTTATCTGCATTTAAGGTATACAACAGATGTGGTAACATATCTAAAAAATGTGATACATCGCACTACATGCAATACCGAACATTCCATCACGTGCTATATTTTATTGGGTTGCTCCACACATTGAATTGAGGTTAAAATTATTCTTTGTAAAAGCAAGTACAGAAGCCCTGATTGTAAGTACACAACAAGTGCAATTTGAGTACATAAATGGATGAATGTCTGAAGTACATAAGTGCCTAAAATGGGTACTTTTTTGGCATATTCAATATAATTTTTAACAGAAAATAGTATTTTTATCTGCATTTAAGGTATCTAATAGATTTGGTAATGTATCTAAAAAATATGATGCATTCTGGAGATGGCAAAATTACCCGTCCCCGCAGGTATCCTCGAGGAATTCCCTACAGTGGGGCTGATTCAAGGAGAATTTTCTCCCCACGGGGACGGGGATGAGGACGGGGACAATTTAGTCCCCAAAATGCTAAATGGGGCGGGGGTAGCGATCATAGTCCCCGTCCCTGCGGGTCCAAATATATATATATATATGTCAAACCC
This sequence comes from Jacaranda mimosifolia, assembly GCA_018894105.1. Lineage (NCBI taxonomy): Eukaryota > Viridiplantae > Streptophyta > Magnoliopsida > Lamiales > Bignoniaceae > Jacaranda > Jacaranda mimosifolia. The sequence continues at coordinate 14,005,169 of CM032124.1, forward strand.
TATTTTTATTCATTTAATTTCATCCTTTACATTTTGTTCTCCCATTATTCGCAGCACCCCCACCTCTTTGGAGGAATTGACAAATTTTTATGCATTTTTTGAAATTTATATTTATGTATTATTTATCTTTTAATATTATATTGTAAAACATAATTAAATATCATGTGTTATGTACTTATGTTTGGCAATTTTTTAACTTTGGAAGTAATTTACATTATTGAAAAAATTTAGTACTTTTTTTTTTACTTCTAAAGTATTTTTACGAATTTAATAATTTTTTAAATAAAACCCGTGAGTACCCTTGGATACCCTCTCCCTGCAAGGAAGTGGGGATGGGGGGGCTATCCCCCCCCCCCCCCCACCTCGCTTCGTTGACACTCCTAATGCATTGCACTACATGGAATACTAAGCATTCCAATACATAATATATTTTATTGGGTTGCTCCACATATTGAATTGAGGTTAAAATTGTTCTTTGGAAAAGTAAGTACAAAAGTCCTGATTGTAAGTACATAACATGAGCAGTTTCAGTATATAAACGGATGTCTGAAGTACATAAATACCTAAAATGGGTTTTTTTTTCTGCGTATCCAGTATCATTTTTAACAGAAAATAGTATTTTTATTTGCCTTTAAGGTGTCCAACAGATTTGATAACGTATCTAAGAAACGTGATACATTGTACTACATGCAATGCCAAACATTTCAACACGTACTATATTTTATTGGGTTGCTCCAGACATTGAATTGAAGTTAAAATCGTTCCTTATAAAAGCAAGTACAGAAGTCCTAATTGTAAATACACAACAAGTGCAGTTTCAGTACATAAGTGTCTAAAATGGGTACTTTTTTCGGCATATTGGGTACCATTTTTAACAAAAAATGGTATTTTTATCTGCATTTAAGGCATCCAATAGGTTTGGTAATGTATCTTAAAAATGTGTTGCACTACATGTAATACCAAACATTCCAATACATACTATGTTTTATTGGGTTTCTCCACACATTGAATTGAGGTTAAAATCATTCTTTGTAAAAACAAATACAGAAGCTCTGATTGTAAGTACATAACAAGTGCAATTTCAGTACATAAACGCATTTCTAAAGTACATAAGTGCCTAAACTGGGTACTTTTTTTGAATATCCAATATTATTATAAACAGAAAATGGTATATATTACATTACAAGCAATACCAAACATCCCAACAAAAGGTCAACTAATATTATTACATAATAGTTGAAATACTCTAGATATAATATGTACTTCAAAAAAGCAAAAATTAGTAGTTATCTTTGGTCTCTGAGCACCGTGCAATCCTTCTTACATTTATTGTATCCCATTCATACACCCTCTTCTTGAAGATTAATAAAGAATAAAAAAAGATATTAGTTACACGGTAATGACAAGAAGGTATAACAAGCATACATATGCAATATAATGGTAAGCAAATACGTCAGCAAGGTCAAGCTATTCTAGCTAGTTGTAGCTTCTTTGCATGTACGATGGTTATACCCGATTCTACCACACCGCCTGCACCTCAATGCCTGAATATCAATTCAAAGTCACGTATTTTTTATGGGGAGCAAGGTATTGGACTGTGTGGAATTGAGGGCAAATTTCACACTATTTTTTTTTCAATTGGAAATACAGTCCCATTAGAGTCATGCTCTCAAAAATTGACATGATATATAGTTCCCTATTGTACATACAATTCCCTAATAGTTGAACTTGAGGTTCTTCCCCACTACCCGACTAAACTAATACATCATGAAAGGTATTAGAATAAAGCTATAGTGGGCCATGCAGATTTATGAAACCAAATAAATTTAATGAAGCAAAAGAATAAGACAATAATAAACACCATTCTGCTTGTACAAATTACAGATATTAAGGCAATGTTTGGTTTCAATTTTTCAGGATTTCAGAAATCATAATGGTGAAAATAGGTTTTCTCTTTTTATCTCATTTTCAAATGGTTTATACTGAAAATCGTTGAAAATCTATAGAGCCATTTTGTACCACAATTTCAAATTCTATCCCCCATTTTCAGATAAGGAAAGTCCATTTTCAAGAACATTACTTTGAAAACTTAAACTAAAAAGGTAGCAACATACTATCTTTGTTTTAGAATGGTCAAATCAACTATTTCAAACACATTTGTATTTCCACACACTTCCCAAATGAACTTTATTTCCAACTTCTTTCAGGCTAAACAAAAAAATTTAAATAATTGCTACTTGCCAAAGATTACACTGTTACTTTATTGTGTGACAATAGAGACAAAATAGGCTTGCTTCTTGCTAGTATGTTGTAGCCGATTGCAGAAAATGAATGAAAAAAAAAAGGAGAAAGAAGCTTTCTTCTGCCATAGGAAGATGAACAAAAAACAGAAGAGAGAGAGAGAATGAGAGAGAGGGTTTAGGAAATAAAGAAAAAAACAAAAACAAAAAAAAAACCATTAAACTAAGGCCATTTTAGTCATTTTAAGTGGGTGGAAAGTGAAGTCAAAATTGAAACTTCACATGAGGAGTCCAAACCAAGAAAAACATGGGTCGGAACTGAATGTTAAAGTGAAAGTGGGTTTAGAAATTTATAAATAAGTTGCCCTCAAACTATTCATATTTTCATTTTCAAACTATTTCTAAACCTACCTATCATCCTATTATCACATTAATAAAATTCAAATCTGATTTGAGAAAAAGTATTCACTATCATTTTAATACTAATAAAATATACATAAAATTTTAAAAAATAATTTTTTTAAACATAAAAAAATATAAATCAACTCTCTTTTCAACTATAAACCTACTCTAATCAGTATTTTCCAACAATTTATTCAAAGACATTTTTATTTTCATTTCATAATTATAACTAACTTTCCAATTTTTAGAAATGATTGTAAATGAAAATGGGTCATGGAAATAAAACCAAACACTCCCTATCTTTTATAACACTTTTTTGTGTGACATTTTCTATCATACTTTATGCACCTTGTCATTAATCAAAACAATAACAGGATTAAATCATAAAAAATAATGATTGAGGGAATAGAGTGTTCCCTAATAACTATAAGAAGGAACTAGTAAAATTCAGATTCATTGCCAAGATGATTTAATATAAATTTAGTAATTTTTTTAGCATATTGTTTTTCTGCAATATTCTGTTGTGCGGTGTTCTTTAGATGTTATGGGGGGAAAAGAAGGTTAGGGAAGTGAGCATTTCTTAATTTAAGCAATTGAGATTGTGCTGTGGTTTTTGGAGTGAATTCCCCGTCAATAAGGTATTTTTCAGTTTCAATTTAAGTTTTTTTTAATTGAATTCATATTTATGTTTGAAATTATTTTGACCAAACAATCTAAACTCAAATAAGTTTCAATAAGTCAAAACGAATTAAGCTCAATAATATATAATATTTTTCTTAATATTTTTTCCCTAAAATTCAGAACCAATTATAACTAAAATACAAGAAGACGTTATAACTTCACTCCTACAAAAGATGGAAAATCACGTAATTTTATTAATATGTATATGTATATATATGTATAGATTTGTTTAACAGATGGAAAATCACATCATAATTTCTTTTCCGTTACAATGATTGAACAACAATAAATTATCAAAATCTTTCATGAAAATTTAAATTACTACAAAATTATTTTAAAAAATAAAGCTACAATCAAACTAAAATCAGGATCAGACAAACTACTCATCAAAACTAGGATTATGATCAGAAAAATTTGTCATTAAATTAGACTTTAATACTTATATTTAACTTGCTGCATTTCAAAAACCTTTTGTGAGGGCAAAAACTCGTCCTGCCAAAGGAGGCGGCAATGCAGAAATAGCATTTTCAATGACCTGATAAATCAAATGCAAAAGTTAGCAGACTAGGATTACCATATAAAACAATCTCCTCCAAGATTTAGTATATTTTAGCACGTATAAAACAACCATTTGGTACAAAATAAAAAATTTCAAGTATTTATCAAATCCCCACTGCTCATCTCCTAATGCTATGTTTTGATTAAGGAAAAAAGTAGGAAAAAGCATAGTAGTCCATCTTTTGAAGCGTAAAAAAGGCTTTTTAGCATTTTCTTGATAAAATTCAAGGTCCAAACAGAGCATAAATGATGAAACATGACCGATGAGATATGGACATATGGTATGTAGACAGGCGTGTGACCCCTTTTACGAGGAATCATCAAGAAATTGCAATTTACATGATGCATACGCACATAACTCTAAAGATAGTGTGTGGAGGTAAAGAAAACTACTTACGTCTAATTGATAGCGAGCTGAAAAGTGGATTAGAAGAATTGCTTTATTTTGAAACCTATCCGCGTAATTGATAATCTGGTCGTACAATAAATCACATAATATAGAAACCATAGTCAGTGAAATTAGCAGACTAACAGGAAATGGGGAGGAATGGAAAATAAAATGGCAATAGAACATTAACCTCAGACAAGTGAGTGTGTCCGTACTCTCTTGCATCCTCAACTGTGCTTGAATTCTCAACAAACGTGCTCTACATGAGGAAATCAGAAGCAAGGAGAAATGAATAAAAAATCCACATTGATGAGTTATACATAACGATCAAGAAAGATTTTTCAGCTTAGATCTAAACCAGTGCCTCATTTTTACTATGATGAGCCTGAGACAAGTAATAAGTCAGACAAGAAATACACACACTTCTTTCCGAGATAACAAATGACCATTTATATTGCTTTAATTTTCTGTTATTATGTAATAAACATACTTTTGAACATCAAAAACTTAAAACTGAACATGGTCCCGGTGAAATGCAGTCATCCATGTAAACTTGTATTGAGATGATAAAATATTAGAAGGCTTTGATCTCATCCCATAGTTCCCTGCTTTTCTTCTTCCTATGGCTTTCAGTCTGCAACTCAATTAGCACAAGCTTGTAGAAAAACTAAAGCTGGAGTGATGGTAATATCTATTCATCTTTCCATCACCTTCACTAAGTTGTCATGACCTCTTTTTAAATATGAGGTATGTAAAAATAATCATATTATTCATCTAGAGAGAACGGTAAAGAGTAATAAATCAGACAACTTGGGGAAACTTAAATCATGTCCTGACATAAAAAAAACCCACAAGTATAAAATCCTCTCTATTTCCCGCTAGAGCTAAACTTGTCCACTCTTTGCTGTTTCTGATATATAGTCACCAAGGAAACAAACTAGCGAATTAGTGCATAAAAGTAACTCAGTCATGTCATTGCCATGATCATCCGTGCATCAAGTAGCAATTTACAAAATGCTTGAAAAATTGGCCTTGATATCATGATATACTGTCATGTATATCTAATAGGTTTTAGAAAAAGTATTCACTTTCTTTCAACTTCCCATGCTATTCATTTGATTGCTATGCCGTCACTCTGTCATTAACACCACAAATTGACTAGAAGCTAAATGTGTAGTGGCAACTAGACCTTGAAGTAAATGAAGCATTTGACACGAGTATTAGTAACTATGAAACAGTACATCAGCTCTATGTTGGGGCCCTAGGACTTGCATCAAGTAGTCAAAAAATATGTGGTAGTTGAAGATTAATACCTCCATAATGAGAATCTTTGCCCTCAAAGCATCAACATTGTCCGCATCAATAATGAAGTCTGACATAGTGTCTCCCGTAAATGCAATTTCAGGTGATGTATATGTATCTGTAATCTGCCAACAGAGCAAAACTACAGTGTCAAATCTGATGAATTCTAAATTTTGTCAAGAGAAACTGACAACATATGAAATAAGAAAGACGGTGACCCCAAGAAACTTCACCATCAGTTATTCTCTAACTGGTTTTTCAGAGCACAAACCAAGATTACAGTGTCAGGTATTTTAGAAAGCAAATGGACTGAGGATGGCACAGATTGGTGATCAGACTCTGGAGAAGGCAAGATTGGATACGTTTCCAAAGATTTTTCAAAGAGAAGCAACTCTCTTTCAATGTTAGAAGCTTAGATGATGTTGACGCAATATAAGTTGCTCCTGATAGACAGTGAAAATTGGCAAACCGAATAGACTAAAAAACACATCCAAAAAATATCAAGCATACAGCAACATCTTCCATCAAAATTTCCTTTTGACATTCAAATTGTTCCTTAGAAAGTTCTTTATGAAATTTAAAAAAATCACAAAGAAGCTAGAGCTTGAAAATCCGAGCCCCAATCCAGCTGGCTCATCAGGTTCACAAGCCAATATTGACTCATCTTAGAGCTCTAATTCACAGTACATGAATGTAAGCTTCTATACATGGCATAACACTTGATCATCATCTGGTAAGAGACTGCACAATTTCTGCAGTCCTCGTCACATTTCAACTTTGATTTAAAATTTCCAAGACAACATTGCAAGCGAAAACAATTCGAGATGGAATTCAAGTTATAAAATTCCATAACGCAACAACTTCCACATCCAGCATGTGCTACCATACATCTTAAGAGGCATGAAGCACTATGACATTAAATAAACATTCTTCTTTCACTTTGGATAACATATATGATAAAAGAAAATGAAAAGATGAATATAAAAGTTTCCATATGATTTACTGCTACTGCCAACAAAATAGAGTTTTATACAAATTCATAAAATTAAACCGCCGCATTCATTGAGACAAACCTCCACACCTGACAGCCTCAGGTTTTTTATCTCAGCTCCCGGGAGCCCAACATATTCCGGCTTGAGTTTCTGTCTCACGGAATAAACTATATATCCCTAAAAAAAACCAAAGCCAATGAACAATCCCCCTGTTACCACTATAGTTCCAAAAACGCTATGAATCAAAAATTACAAAATCAGCTAGAGGGCGTCAACGAGTAACCTGACTCGGGATGACATGATAAGTTCTAAAAGCTCTCACTTTAAGATCTCTTCTTAAATAAAACTCTTCACCTGTAAATCACAGCTGAGTTAGAGCTTGTGAAGAAAGGCTTACAAAGCTAACAAATTACATAGGAACTCCTTATTACCCACATCCAGACCAATAAGAGTATGCTTCAGCTCTGACTGGTCCATTGCTCTGTGTGCTTCAAAAATCTTTTCCACATTTTCCTTTACTACTTTTGGCACAAAAATAGTTGGGGGCGCCATTCGGTATAGGCCACGTGTAGCAACAAACATGGGCAGCCCTCCCTGAAAACAATATCAGAGTATCTTTCTGATAACACAAAGTTTATATATTTCTCAATATAGAGTACAGAAACTAGAGCAAAGATACAAGTGTGCTTGTCAAACACTTAGCAACCAGTTTTTCAGTTCTATTTTATTTATTATGAAAAAAACGAAATTGCTGAAGAAAATGAGAAATACGAGCTGAAATTACAATATGGTCCATGTGGCCATGGGAGATGAAGAGAAACTGTTGGGAGACGGCGCGTTGAGGGCACTTGCCGATGTCGAATGCTAAGTTGAGAGTGGGCAAAATAACGCAAGTCTCGTGCCCTGCAATTGATAATCCGTCAATTGAGTAGCCTTCTATCCTCAGCTCTTCTTCCCCAGCTTTCTTCTTCTTCTTTTTCTGCTTCTCTGATTTCAAATTGATTGATTCAGAAGCATTTGGATCACTGGACTCCATTCGAATCCGTGATTTTAGATACAAAGTAACACTTTTATTTTTTTCCCTTCTTTTACCCTTTTTTTCTGTTTCTTTTCTAAGAATTTGGGGTTCTAGCAGTGGCAGGGGATAGCAGAAAGTAGCCCGTAAATAGGTCCATGTTATCCTTGTCAGACCCAAAATGTGATAGTCATACTCGTACTCATTAAATATAATATATTGTGTATGAATATGATATACATGTACTCATATTCATAAATTATTTATTATTTTATATTTAAATTTAATATATAAATTTAAAAATTATTTATATCATAATCAAATGTATATTAATGCTAAATTTTTTATATATAAAAATTATAAATATGTGAATAAATAGTAAGTGCAGGAATAGGTTATGTTAGGCTAGGCTAGGCTTTGCTGTAAATATATCAAGCCTATTGCATATTTTGTGAACCTAAACCTAGTCTATTATTTGACATAGGTATTTTTTTTTTAAGGATTGACCTAGCCTCCTTAAATTTTTCCAAAGCCTAGACTTGACTTAAAAAAACTTATTTTAATTAAAATTTTAATTAGGATTAAATTTTATATAGGTTCAGACTTTTAATAGGCTTAAGACTTTAATATGCCTTAATAAGTCTAAAAATTCTATAATTTATATTAAGTAAAAATAATTAGCTATTATAATACACTTATTTTAACAAAGAGAAAAGGATAACCAAATATTATTATAAGTTAAACAAAAAATTTGAAATAAAATGGTTGTATATTAATTAAGAACATAATATATAAATATATAAAATTATTAAAATTAATTAATATAAATATAAAAATAATTACATAAGTATTATAAATAATTAAATATACATATTAATATAATTAAATTATATAGGCTGACCTAATAGATTGTAAAAAAGATAGTTGACGAGCGCATTGCCGTCGATGCCAAGGTTCCCACTAAGCTACCTAGATACAATGGCTCGTCAGACCCAAATGAGCATCTACTCTAGTTCAAGCACATGATGCAACTACATGGGCATAACGACTACGTACACGCCAAGATGTTGGTCACTACTTGTTATGGAATCACACTCGATTAGTTTGCTAAACTAGAGTAGGTGTTAATCCATTCGTACGACCAGCTGTGCGATAAGTTCCTCCATACCCACCTACACACTGTTAAACAGAATGAGGGGGAGTCTTTTTGTGACTTCTTTACTAAGTTCAACACCGAGGTCCTACAGATTGACAGCCCTCGGATCGAATTTCTGATTGATGTGCTCTTTTTGGGCCTTCACCATAAGAAGTGCGCAATGCCTTGGTCAGTGAGTGACCTAGGTTGATGGAGGAGCTGCTCGACCTCGCAAATAGGCATAGAAATAGGCTAAGCCAGGTTAGGCTTGAATTAAATAGGCCAAGCCTGCTATGCAAATAATGAGCATAAGCTTAGCTTATTATCTATGATAGGCCTTTTTTATGGTTAGGCCTAGCCTTTTTAATAAACTCTAAAGCCCTTTTTAATAAACTCTAAAGCCTTAGCCTGGCCTGAAAGCTTACCTAACTACCTATTTTCTACTAAGGTTTCAATTAAATCTAATCACATAAATCTAAATTTTTATTATGCTCAAACTTGTAATAGACATTGGTAAGAAATAATCAAAATGATAAATAACAAATGCATAATTATGAAAGTTCAAATCTAAGTATAAAATAACATCTTTTCAACAAAAAGTAATACTAAACAACATAACAGATTCCTTAAAGGACTAATTATAGAAATCAAATACAATTAGACATTTAATATTATATCATTGTTATTGTACTTTTTATGTGTAAAAGGATAATCATGCTGGCCTGTTAAGCTTTGCAAGCTTTTAGAAAAGCATAAATCTAGTTAGTTAAAAAGTCTACTTTTTAAGCCTTGATCTAACTTTTTTATAAAGTAGGCTAGGCCATAAGCCCCTGACGAGTAGCCTGGCTTATTCCCATCCCTGTTTGCAGAGAGGTACATGACTCAGGAAGACATAATTAAGCTCAAGAATGGCAATCCCAAAGTCGACAAGAAGAAGTTCAAAGAGAAAGATGATCGTCAACACAAAGATGGTAATCGATCTCTGATCAAACATTTCCACAACTACACTACGCTCAATGCTGCAAGAAAGGAGATATTGTTTGTCATCCAACACGACAACCTCCTTGAGAAACCCAGAAAGCTAATTAAGACAGAAGCCCTAAAAAAGTCCAAAAAATACTGTCATTTTCATCGGCCGAAGGGCCATGACACGGAAGAATGTTTCAACCTCCACAACGAGATTGAAAGGTTGATATAACAAGGCCATCTAAAAAGGTTTTTCAACAAGAGAGCTCAACAAGAAGCTAGCGTAACAGAGCAGACTCCCCGTAGAGAAAGGTCGGCTAGCTCGAAGAAAGAAGATAAGGGAAAAAGACCTACCCATGATCCCCGCCCACCCATCAGAGGAGTAATCGACACTATCGTGGGAGGCCTAATTGGGAGGGACTCAAAGTCAACTAGAAGGTAGAACCAATAAAGGCTGGAATTGACCAAAACCTCTTTGGTTGAAATAATTTTCCAACTATTGACCAGTGCAGAGCCAATCTCTTTCTCCGACATGGACCTCTCCTACATCGAGAATCATAGGGCTGACAACAAGTTGGATTGCCCCTTGGTGGTCTCTATTGAAATAGCAAACTTCGAGGTCAGGAAGATATTAGTCAACAATGGAAGTTCTGCAAACATCATTTTCTTATCAACTTTGGAGAGAATGAACATGGGCAAATTGAAGTTTGAGCTAGTTCATATCCCGTTAGTCTGATTTAGGGGGCCGGAGATCATCCCCGAAGGATGTATAAACCTATCTACATCATTTGGGGATGCCCTCGATGAAAAACTCTTATGGTTAACTACCTGGTTGTCGACGTATCATTTGCTTACAATGCTATTATTAGTCGACTAGCATTGAACAACTTTTGGGCCATAATCTCAACCTATCATATGAAGGTCAAGTCTCAAACTATCGCTGGGACAGGCAAACTTTTGTGCAACGTGAAAGAAGCCTGGCGATGCTACACGATTTCGGTTGAGGTGAATAAACAAAAGATTGGACCAAAATTGAAACCTCGAGGGATGCCTCAATAGCGAAACCCGATGAGGGACAAATGAGCAAGAAGCAGAAGATCAAAGAGACTAGGGTCAAGCCCATGGAGGAGTTCAAAACTATTGATCTGGAGCCAAAGAACCCTGACAAGACCACCAGGATTGGGACTGATATGAGCAGCAACATGGAATGCCTTACGGTCGATTTCCTTAGAAGAAATGTTGATATTTTTGCATAGAAGGCTTTCAACCTATAAGGAATCGACCCTAGTATCATCCTCCACCATCTGAATGTGGACCCCTCATTTAAGCCAATGAAACAGAGTTATCAAAGAGGAGGTCAACAAACTTTTAGAGGTAGGATACATTGTAGAAATTCAATATCTAAGTTGGCTTTGTAATGTAGTCTTGTCCCTGAAAATGAGGGAAAGTGGCGAATGTGTAATGATTTCATTTATTTGAATAAAGCTTAGCCTAAAGATCCTTACCCCCTGCCTCGTATAGATTTATTGGTAGATCCTACTGCTGGTTGTGACCTATTGAGTATGATGGATGCATTTCAGAGTTACTACCAAATTTTTATGGCACCCGAGGATAGGAATAAGACATCTTTCGTTGTCCCCAATGGGGTATATTATTTTCTGGTCATGCCCTTCGGGCTAAAAAATGTAGGTGCAACTTATCAGAGACTAGTAGACTTTATGTTCAAAAATGAGATTGGGAAGTCCATGGAGGTTTATGTCGATGACATGATCATCAAAACAGAAAAAACACAAAATCACCTAATCGACCTCAACCATACATTCTCAATATTAAGAGCTTTTGGTATGAACCTCAACCCCAACAAGTTCACGTTCGGGGTGAAAAGAGGCAAATTTTTAGATTACATGGTCAACTAAAGAGGTATTGAAGCAAATCCACAAAAAATCCAGGCCATTTTGGACCTTACACCTCCTTGAACAGTCAAAGACGTTCAGCGTTTGGTTGGGAGAATCATTGCGCTAGGAAAGTTCATTGCTCGATTAGCCGATAAGAGCTTACCATTCTTCAAGATCCAAGGAATGCGAGGAAATCAGGTTTTCGATGGACACAGCAGTGCAATCAGGCCCTGGTTGAATTGAAACATTACCTCTTGTCAGCACCGATGTTGGCCAAACCTGAGGTTGGAAAAGTTTTGCACATTTATTTAGCAGTCTCGTCAGCATCCATCAGTTTAGTTTTGGTTTGGACCAGAAGTGGCACCCATCAACTTGTATACTATGGTAGCAACGCATTACAAGGCCCTAAACACAACTATTTGGAGATTGAAAATTTTACTCTCGCCATGGTCACTGCAGCCAGGAAATTGAGGCCCTATTTCCAATCTCATGCTATCATAGTCTTGACAAATCAACCATTGAAACAAGTGCCATCAAAACCAGACACATAAGGAAGATTAACAAAATGGGCAATCTAGTTGGGCAAGTTCGATATCACATTCCAGCCCCGAACTGCTATAAAGGTCTAAATCCTAGCGAATTTTGTCGTTGAGAGACTCAACCTACCTAACCAGATCGGTCACAACTCCCTTATGTGGACCTTGCATGTCGATGGTTCGGCCACTTCCTCAGATGGAGGAATTGGCATTTCTCTATGCTCTCTACAAGTCGAGGAATACGACTTCACAATCAAACTCAGCTACCTAGTAACGAACAATGAAGCAGAATATGAGGCCCTTCTTGCTGACATGAGGATGGCGGTAGATCCGGGAGTCAAGCAGTTGACATCTATCATTGATTCCCAGTTGGTTGCAGAATAGTTTGAATGGAACTTTAAAGCCAAAGAGTCGACAATGAGCAAGTACGTGGCCGAGGTGAAGAGCTTATAGCAACAGTTCAAAAAATTTACCCTCAGCTAAGTCCCTTGATCAGAGAATGAGCGGGTCGACCCATTGTCTAAATTTGTGCGCTTGACAAAGGGGACCAGAGATAGGACAATCACATTTCTGGTCGCGAACAATCACACCATAGGTGTTCCTGACCAGAACTCGATTGAGTAAATTGAAAAAGTGCCTTTCTCATGGCAGGACGTAATAAAAGCTTATGTGAGAGAATGAATAGTTCTCGAGGATAAAGGTGAAGCACGTAGGCTCAGAGGTCAAGCAGCCAAGTTCACCTTCGATGAGCACGACCAACTTTATAGGAGGTTGATCTCTAAACCACTAATGAGGTGTTTGAATCCAGAGCAATCGCGCGAAGTCTTACGTGAACTCCACTCGGGTATTTGCAGCAATCATTTGGGAGGACGATCACTGGCACACAAAGTCATTAGATATAGATACTTTTGGCGAACTTTGATAAGCGACGTAGTCGATTTTGCTAGGAAATGCCCATCTTGTCAGCTCCACTCGAATATACCTCGCCGATCTGCCACGACGCTTTGCCCGTTCAAATCACATAGCCATTTGACTAGTGGGGAATAGATATGTCAGTTCTTTTCCAAAAATAATAGGTCAAAAGAAATTCATATCTTTGCAGTTGAATACTTTACAAAGTGGGTTGAAGTAGAGGTGGTCCCCAAAATAACTGACACGGCCATTAAAAGCTTCACATAGAAAAACATCATCTGTCACTTCGGTTTGCGCAAAGTCTTAGTATTGAAAAATAGGACACAATTCCAGAGCAGGGGTACGAGGAGCTGGTACAAAAGCCTCAGGATTTGACAACATTTCACGTTAGTTGGAAATCCACAAGACAATGGCCAAATAGAAGTCACGAATAGGACTGTCTTAAACTACCTCAAGGCTCGACTGGAAGGGACTAGAGAGAGCTGGGCAGATGACCTCCCTGGAGTACTTTGGGAATACAGAACCACCCCTCAAAAAGGCACCGGGCACGGCCCATATAACTTGGTCTACAGCTCAGAAGCAGTTATCCCAACAGAGCTAATACAACACACTACTCGAGTGATCCACTATAACCCAATTAGGAATGACTCCGAAAGAGAATTAGACCTAGAGATAATTGATAAGTTACATCAACAAGCGTATACAACCATGCAGAGATATACGCTGAAGATGGCACAACATTATAATAAGGGAGTCTGACCAAGAAACTTCAAGGTAGGCGACCTTGTCCTCAAAAAGATCGAAGTACCAAAGAACATGGGGAAACTCGACCTAAAATAGGAGGAATCACACTCGGTAGTCAAAGTAGCAAAGCACAATGCCTATTGACTTGCAGATATGAACGACAATGAGCTCCCAAGACTATGAAACACCATAAATTTGAAGAAATTTCACATGTAAAGAGACCAAGGTCTCCACCTAACTGTATCACAGTATGGTTTAACTTAGTGAAAACTACTTGTTTTCATGCAGCTATTTGTCCACACCAATAAATAAAGGCTTCTAGCCCAAGTTAATGAACGAGCTGATCGTTCAGAGTTGACCCCGTAGTTGACGACGGTTTCAAACTACAAAATAAAGGCTTCTAGCCCAAGCTCATGAATGAGTTGATCGTTCAGAGTCGACTCCATAGTCGACAATGGTTTCAAACCGCAAGACAAAGGCTTCTAGCCCAAGCTCATATATGAGTTGATCGTTTGGAGTTAACCTCATAGTCGACGACGATTTCAAACCACATGACAAGGCACCCATTGATTGCCTGATCGAGTTCATCACTTGAAGGGATGGGAACAATTGTAGGACCCTCGACTTCTTGCTTGGGCACCGTGGTGGGAGCTGGCTGAGCTATTGGGATCTGTCGGGAAGGCCCCACCTCGTCGATAAAAAAAGTCTGCTTAGGTGGAGGAAGGAGATCAACTAGGTTGACCTTGCTGTCCTGAACGTTGAATGCAAAGTCTTACACAAAAGTGAATTCTTTGGCCACTCCAGCAAACCTCCTTTGGTGATCAGCCATAAGCTCAACCGCAGACACCTCCTTGGAAGCACCCTCGTCAGGGTTAGCATACATTTTGAGCTGCTCGTTCAACATAAGACTAAGGCGTTGTCTATCCTCAGGGCGAATTTGATAGCCCAAGAATTCTAGCTGCTTGAGTGCCTTCTCGAAAGCCTCATTCGCATCGTCAAGGGAGAAGATAACACTTGTGTCCTGGAATGCCGAGCACAGCATAAATTGCTGAACAACCTCTTGTCGCATCAACGATAACTTATTAGAAAACTTATCTCGAGCATATTGCATCGCCGCATTGTACCCCTGTGTCTGACTAGAATCATAGCCATGCTATACGCCTAGCCTGGTCTTCAGTAGCAGCTCGTATATCCTGCTCTTTTGCGACATCGTGATCATGAGCTGCGAATTCTTCAGCTCGAGCTGCTCGTTCCTTTCCTTAAGTTGCGTATTCAGCTGCTTGATCCTAGACTGCGCAGACTCGAGCTGAGCTTTCAAAGTTTCTGCATTTCCTTAACCCTCCTGAAGCTGGTCGTGATCCTCGAGGGCTAGCTTCGACCTCCTGTAAAAATGATAGCCTAACTGCCTAACCTACAAGAGAAACGACCTTATTCAATTAAAATGAAAAGGAAACGAAGTATGCAATAAGTGAATGATATTCGACTAGACAATTAACCATGCTGGAATGATATGCCAAGCCCTCAGCGCCACATCCTAGCTCAAATCCATGAATTTCTTCTTGTCGGATATGAATAGACCAGCTATCATCACCTTAAGGGGTGCGGCCCCAGTCAACCCCACCCTCAGTATCGACAGGGAATTATGAACGGCCATGGCACCATCGGTACCAAAAAGGGGCAATGGGAGCTGGGGCAGTTGAAACAACTGGTCCTCTTCCTGCTGCCAGAATAGATCATAGCCAGTCAATTATTTGGGGGCCTCAACTTTGTCTTTTTCTTTGTCGGCGGTGAATTTCTTTTGGGCAAGCCCCTTTGCTTGACCGTTAACCTTTTTTGTCGAGCTAAGGGACTGGTGGTCACCCCTAAAGATGGCCAAGCTAGGGAAGTTGCTGCTTGGGTTTGAGGAGCTACCATAGAGATGGCAAAATTACCTGTCCCCGCGTGTCAAGGGTCGCTCCCGCCATAGGGCCCCTTGACCGTCTACTGGGCATCCGGGCCGCCCCAGCCGCCCCTCAACAGCTTGCATCAACAGACTTGCACTCCAAGGAGTATCTATCGTGTCCTAGGTGTAGGATTTTCTTTTGGTTTCACTATTGTACATATGTAGGCAGGATGCTGCCGTTTTTGTTGTAATTTTCAGCTTTTCAGTATCTACTGCTGTAACAACGTTTTTCTTTTTTAAGCCTATTATAGGGGGGAATGAGTAGTTGAAGCTGAGTTGTACTGTGCATTGTTAGAGTCCCCCTCAACGTCTAGCGTTGCTCTAACGATTATCGATATTGTACTGTTGCTGTTATCAATGAATTCGAGTTTTCTTTCCAAAGCGTTCCGGCGTGTGTGTGAGTACCGTTGGGGATTGTGCCTCTAAAACGTCCTGCGGGGCGCGATTGCGACACACAATCACCCAACGGCTGGCAAGCTTTGACGGTTTTGAGCTCTTAACAATTACCGAGACGGTTGACGGTTGTTGTATTTTGGCGGACGTAGTTGGCGTGTGGCAAGCTACTAGCCGCACAGTGCGCAGTTTCCTCGTAACTTGAGAAGCGCCCTATGACAGGTGGTATCAGAGCCTTGGCTCTTGATCTATTAGCCAAGGCAAATGGCACTAGAACCTGCAACTTCCGCAAATATGGCGGGGCAAGAGAATGAAGCCCCAAGACGAGTTGGTACTACAAAACAGCGATTGGACGCACTAGAGGATGAGGACTCCAGGTTGCGGTTTGTGGTCGAGGCCTTAGAGGAGAAGGTCGAAGGACTGGAAGCGGAGATCACGGATCTCCATGCTCAACTGGGTGAGAGCAGAGATGCTTGTCAAGCCTTGACGGAGGCCCTGAGGGCAAATAATACAGCTGATTTGAGACGGGAAATGGAAGCAATGTTAATTCAGATCGGCTTGCTCCAGAGAGCAGTGAGTAATGGGCCTGCCATTGCTCCGGACCCGGTGGCCAGGCTTCGGATACCAGAGCCCAGAGCTTAGGGGGTGCAAGAGATGCAAAGGAGGTCGAGAACTTCCTGTTTGACATGGAACAGTACTTCCTTGCCGCTAATATTGAGGATGAGGCAAGGAAAGTGGCGACCGCTACCATGTATTTGACAGGGGATGCAAAACTATGGTGGCGAACCAAATATGCAGATATCCAGGCACGGCGGGTGCGTATGGATACATGGGATCAGCTCCAGGAAGCAATCAGGCAACAGTTCTTCCCGGAGAATGTCGAATATAATGCCAGGCGAGCCTTACGAGATTTGAAACATACAACCTCCATCAGGGAATATGTGAAAGCTTTCTCCACCCACATGCTAGACATAAGGGATATGTCCGAGAAGGATAAGCTTTTCACATTTTTGGAAGGATTGAAACCGTGAGCGCGTGCCGAGCTGCAGCGCCAGAGAGTGGCTGATGTGAATACTGCTATGGGAGCAGCAGAGCGGTTAATGGATTACAGCTCAGAGCCCCGAAAGGAGAGACATGTAGCCCCCAACACTAATCAGTCAAAAGGGGGCGGGGCAAAATCATTCAGGCCGAATCTGAGCAAAGGTGGGGGAGAGAGGCAATCCTACACCCAAGGGAGCTCACAGGCGAGTTCCAATAAGGCAAAACCAGAGAACAAGCAGGGAGCACCGCAGAAGAGCCGCGGATGTTTCCTTTGTGGTGGTCCACACCGGATGGTAGATTGTCCAAAGTATCATTTACTGAATGCCTTGGCGAGCCTTACAGAAGTGGGGAGGGTGCCTAAGCAAGCCGAGACTCAGGCCCTTATTGCTGGAGAGCAGGAGTCGAATGAGGGCGAGGACAACCTTGGTGCTATCTCACAGTGGTGCAATACAATCTCACATGTGGCAGCTAGAAGAACAGTGCCACCAAAGGCAAGCAAGACTGCACCAGCCCTAACTGAGAACCATCCAGAGGAGGAATCACAGCCCCGAAACTATAGAAAGAAAGGGCTGATGTTCGTGGATGTGAAGATCAATGGCAAGTCGGTTCGTGCCATGGTCAACACTAGGGCCACCCACAACTACCTAGCAAGTGCTGAAGTGGAGAGATTCGGACTTGTACTGGAGAAAGGAGTTGGTCGGGTGAAAGCTATTAATTCAGCTGCTCAACCGGTTGCAGGAGTGGCCAAATCAGTGCTCATCAAGATGGGACCATTCGAGGGGAGGACAAACCTTTCAGTGGTCGTAATGGACGATTTCAAGCTTATCCTTGGGCTTGAATTTCTGAGGGACACTAGGACGGTGGTGATGCCGCATGTGGATTCACTGATGATGATGGGAACCAAGCCGTGCGTCATACCTATATTGGCCGGGAAGCTGGGGGACAAAAATCTCTCAGCCATTCAGTTCGAGAAGGGTTGCAAATGAAAAGAGCCGTCATTCTTGTGCACCCTTCGCTTTGAAGAGATGGAGGAGGCATCGGGGCCAGTCCCTGGTGTGGTTAAGGAGCTCTTGCGGGAATTTGAGAATGTGATGCCAGATGAACTACCTCGGAAGCTACCACCGAAGAGGGCAGTGGATCATGAGATTGAGTTGGTGCCGGGTACCAAACCTCCTGCCCGAGCGCCGTATCGGATGTCACAACCTGAGCTTGAGGAGCTTAGGAAGCAGTTGAAGGAGATGCTGGAGTGTGGGATCATCAAGCCCGCCAAGTCACCGTATGGAGCCCCTGTATTGTTCCAGAAGAAGGCTGATGGGTCCTTACGAATGTGCTGTGACTACCGGGCATTGAACAAAATTACTATGAAGAACAAGTATCATATACCGCTTGTGGCCGATTGCTTTGACCGACTTAGCCGGGAAAAATACTTTACAAACATTGATTTGAGGTTGGGTTACTGTCAAGTTCGGATCAAGGAAGGGGATGAGGCAAAGACTACAGTGGTCACGAGGTATGGGGCCTTTGAGTTCCTGGTCATGCCTTTCGGTTTGACAAACGCCCCAGCAACCTTTAGCACGTTGATGAACCAGGTACTCCATGGTTTTCTGGATGAGTTCGTGGTGGTGTACCTAGATGATATTGTGGTGTATAGTGGGACCTTAGCTGAACATCTGGAGCATCTGCGAAAGGTTCTCACTCGGCTCCGTGAGCATGAACTATATGCCAAGCCGTCGAAGTGTTCGTTTGCTCAGGAGAAAATTCATTTCTTGGGTCACATCGTGGAGCGAGGGAGAATTCGTATGGACCCAAAGAAAGTGCAGGTTATTCAGGAGTGGCAGCCTCCCGGGAATGTTCATGAAGTGCGGTCATTTCTTGGGTTGGCGAACTATTATCGCAGATTTGTGAAGGGCTACTCTGAAATAGCACGACCCCTTACCGACCTCACGAAGAAGGTAGAGTCTTGGAATTGGACACCCCAATGCCAAGCAGCGTTCGAGGGACTAAAGAGAGCTATGGTGTCGGATCCTGTGTTGGCCCTTCCAGATTTGACAAAAATGTTTAAAGTGGAGACTGATGCTTCGGACTTTGCTCTTGGAGGAGTTCTGATTCAGGATGGGCACCCTGTTGCTTTTGAGAGCCGCAAGTTGAAGGAAGCAGAGAGGCGCTACTCAGCACATGAGAAGGAATTGCTAGTCGTAGTTCACTGCCTCAGACTATGGCGGCATTACTTGTTGGGCTCTCCTTTTATGGTCAGGACGGACAATACTGCAGTCAGCCATTTTATGAGCCAGTCTAAACTGACCAGTAAGCAGGCACGGTGGCAAGAGTTGTTGGCAGAGTTTAACTTTTCCTTGGAGTACCGTGCCGGTGCGAGCAATCATGTGGCTGACGCCCTGAGCCGGAGGGCGGATCATACGAGGATGGTGGCCGCTTTGTCCTCGAGTGTAGCTACCACTTCTATGAAGGACCGAATACGGGAGCTCTTATCGAAAGATCCTACAGGGCAGTATTTGGTTGATCTTGCCAAGAAGGGCAAAACTCGGCAGTTTTGGATGGACGGAGGACTCTTGATGACCAAAGGAAACCGTATGTATATCCCTAAAGGCGGGGACCTGAGGAAATCATTGATTTTGGAATGCCACGACACTCTTTGGGCGGGACACCCAAGAGCAGAGCGCACCTATGCTTTGGTGCACAGATCGTATTATTAGCCACAGATGCGGGATGACATCGAGACGTATGTCCGCACTTGTCTGGTGTGCCAGCAGGACAAGCCGGACCATCAGAAGAAACCAGGCTTGTTGGAGCCACTACCGATTCCCCAACGACCTTGGGAGAGTATATCTATGGATTACATTATTGGGTTGCCTAAGGTGGGAGATTTGGGGACTATTATTGTCGTGGTAGATCGGTTTTCAAAGTATGCTACTTTTATTGCAGCCCCTAAACATATTACAGCAGAAGGGACGGCTCATCTCTTCTTCAAGCATATTGTCAAGTATTGGGGATTGCCGAAGGATATTGTCAGCAATCGGGACTCTCGGTTTACTGGCAACTTTTGGACCGAGCTCTTCAAACTCCTTGGATCCAAACTGAATATGAGCTCGAGCTATCATCCACAGTCTAATGGCCAGACCGAGCGCTTCAATTCCATATTGGAGGAATATCTTCGACACTTTGTGAGCGGCTCTCAGAAGGATTGGGTGAAGCTCTTGGATGTTGCTCAGTTGTGCTTCAATGCCCAGAAGTGCTCTACCACCAATAAGAGTGCTTTTGAGATTGTGACTGGGCAGCAACCGCTACTCCCACACACTCTGGACTCCCCACAGGGTGCGCGGTCTTCTCTTGCACGGAGTTTCTCGCAGGAATGGAAACAGAATGTTGATTTAGCCCGAAGCTACCTCGAGAAAGCTCAGAAGCGGATAAAGAAACATGCAGATCAAAATCGCCGCTTCAGTGAATTTCAAGTGGGAGATACGGTATTGGTGAAGGTCCCTGATCCGAGACAGTCAAAAGCAGCAAGAGGGAGAGACCCTCGCTTGATGCAGAAGTACGTTGGACCGTTGCCAATCATTAAACGCATCGGGAAGGTAGCCTACAAGATAGCGTTGCCTGACTGGTGGAAAGTTCATAATGTCCTCCATGTGAGCCAGCTTAAGCCCTATCATGCAGATCAGGAGGACGCATCCCGTAATAGACCCAGCCGCCCACAGTTGACGTTCACGAAGAAAGAGAAGAGGGTGGCGGAAGCAATTCTAAATCACCGAGTAACCGGCACTGGAAGCACAACTCAGATGGAGTACTTGGTGAAATGGCAGGGATGTAGCAGCGAGGAGAACTCTTGGGAGCGGGTGACGAACCTTAAGGCGTTCCAACCTCTGTTAGAGGCATATCAGGCCTCAGTGTCGCCGAGGACGTCGCCATCTCAAGTGGGGGAGAATGTCAAGGGTCGCTCCCGCCATAGGGCCCCTTGACCGTCTACTGGGCATCCGGGCCGCCCCGGCCGCCCCTCAACAGCTTGCATCAACAGACTTGCACTCCAAGGAGTATCTATCGTGTCCTAGGTGTAGGCTTTTCTTTTGGTTTCACTATTGTACATATGTAGGCAGGATGCTGCCGTTTTTGTTGTAATTTTCAGCTTTTCAGTATCTACTGCTGTAACAACGTTTTTCTTTTTTAAGCCTATTATAGGGGGGAATGAGTAGTTGAAGCTGAGTTGTACTGTGCATTGTTAGAGTCCCCCTCAACGTCTAGCGTTGCTCTAACGATTATCGATATTGTACTGTTGCTGTTATCAATGAATTCGAGTTTTCTTTCCAAAGCGTTCCGGCGTGTGTGTGAGTACCGTTGGGGATTGTGCCTCTAAAACGTCCTGCGGGGCGCGATTGCGACACACAATCACCCAATGGCTGGCAAGCTTTGACGGTTTTGAGCACTTAACAATTACCGAGACGGTTGACGGTTGTTGTATTTTGGCGGACGTAGTTGGCGTGTGGCAAGCTACTAGCCGCACAGTGCGCAGTTTCCTCGTAACTTGAGAAGCGCCCTGTGACATCGCGACAGGGCGAATTTTGAGAGAATTTTCTCCCCACGGGGATAGAGATGGGGACAATTTAGTCCTCAAAATGCTAAATGGGGTGGGGACAGGGGTCACAGTTCCCATCCCCCCACATACTCGTTACCCGTTTAAATAATTAAACTATTATTATTTTCATATATATATATATATATCAAACCCTATTTTTATTTATTTTATTTCATCATTTGCATTTTGTTCTCCCAGTGTCCACGGCACCCCCATATCTTTGGAGGAATTGACAATTTTTTATGCATTTTTTGAAATTTATATTTATGTATTATTTATCTTTTAATATTTTATTATAAAATATAATTAAATATCATGTGTTTTGTACTTATGTTTGATATTTTTTTAATTTTGGAAGTAGTTTACATATTGGAAAATTTTAGTACTTTTTTTTTATTATTTCTAAAGCTTTTTTACGAATTTAATAAATTTTTAAATAAAACTCGTGGATACTCGTCTCCTCACGGGGAAGCGGGGATGGGTACCCGCCACGGGGATGGGGGCATTTTCACTTCGCAGGCCCTGCCTTGTCCTGTTGACACTCCTAAGCTGCAAGAGTAGGTAATACGGTCTGTGGCTGCGGGGCAGCTTGAGATATAGCTTCTCGACGAGCGGACGCATTTTGACGATGCTTCTCATTTTTTTGCACGCACGCCAAAGCTAGTGCTCGTGTCTGATTCATGATTTCTTCTCGATCTCCACAACAATAGAGATAAGATGTCTACATCAACCAGAAAGTTAAAACATACAATAAATGAAAAACAAGCAAAGACCAGCTACCTAGTCGAGTGTCACTGGGAAAGTTTTGCATTGCAGACGATAAGCCTACTAGCATTAAGTTTCTCTCCTTAACATAACCCAAAGCCTCAATTTGTCCAAACTCAACTAAATCTTTAGGCCAGTTGGGGTTTTGTTTCCGGGCATGTTGATGTGACCCCTCATCCAACCCCTGGGAATATTGAACTTGACCCCACTTGGAGATCAAACAAAGAAGTAATAAGACTTCCAATTTTTACCAAATGAAGAAGATGGGGTCACTAAGAATTTTCGTCGAGGGCGGGCCATGAGATAGTAAAAGCTTGACTCCTCTATACTCCCTGACTTGCGAGATATGAGGAGGTGAAACAGGTTGCTAAAGTTGACGAAGGTCGGGGGCTGACCATGCACGTGCATGAGGACTACAAAACTGTACAAGGTCGAAAAACAGTTTGGTAATAGTTAGGTGATGCTAACTTGGAGGTCTCTAAGGAGGTCGACTGTTGGTTGGGCGATCGGAAATGTAAGCCCATATCTGAGGGCGTCCTTAAAGACACTAATACAGTCGTCAGGAGGCTGGTGCATCCTGTTGTTGGGCCCAGGAATGACCAAATCAAAGTCCAGAGGAACATGGAATAATCGCCTAATACGGACAAAATCTCCCTCAGTCATCTGTGATACTATCTCACTATAGTGGTCGGGGGTAAATAGCTGACCACGAGAAATGGGCGGTTGACTTGACCCAACCCTACCTCCAACAGCAGCTTGATCATCGCTAGAACTACTCGAGGTTGAACTATCACTAGAGAAACTATTAGACTTACTAGTCGAGCCATTACCTTCCCCAGTCGAACCCCCATTCGACCTCGTTTCCTCACTGTCACTCTCTCTAATGTCACCCTCTTCCCCAAATACTCCTAACATGTTGAGTGAAGTTGAATGGTTGAGATATAACGAAGTAATAACTCACTCGAAATGGTTTTGAAAAACTCACAGTTTTAAAGTCTAAACTAGGATGCAGTCGAATATAAATGCAGAGTAACTGCTGATTCGACCTCACGAATTGCTGTAAAAGCGGAAATGAAGTTTTTTTATTGCACCTATTTATAGGCGCCAACACGCGAAAACTCAAGCGATAGCAATTATTACGCAATCGTCGCTTGATGCTTCGCGTGACCCGATGTAACATATGCATTAAATGTGTCGAACCCTGGTTGACGAAGCAAATCCCTGATCGACACTTGGAAACCCTCTCGATTATGCGCAATTTTTACAGATTATCTACTCCCACTCCTTCTTATCGATACACCGATTGGGACTCAAGAGTGGGGAGGACTCATAATATGGGATAGCCCAACAGGTAAGGCTGTAAATGGATATTCAAAAATTCGTTTACCATTCGCATTCGTATCCGTTTATATAAAATTTATCCGCATCCGTTTAAAGTAGATATTATCCGTATTCGATTAGTAGATATCCGATTATAAATGGATACATATATGGTAAATGCGTATCCGATCCGAACACATATTTATTAAATAATATATTATTTATATTTTTCAATAGAAATCTCATAATTCATATATGTATATATATATATATATATAAATTGTAATTGAAGAATTGGGAAGAAAAAAGAAAAATTCAAAAAATTATTGTAATATAGAGAAAAAAATGAAGAATAAAGTTAAGCAACATAATTATTATTGGTTGACTTTATAATTAATATATTTAAATGCCATCATCATCATCATCATCATCATCATCATTATTATTATTATTATTAAGTACTAAAAATCAATTATAAAGTCAATTATTAATTAGAAATTATGCTATTTGTTTGATTGCTTTCGTTGTAATGAAATTTTATGCTTCCATATATTAATTAAAATATGTATTTCTTACAGGCTCATATATTCACATATTTGGATATTCGTAAATGGATATCTAAATAATTATCATCGAATATGAATATAAAATAATAATTCAAATACGAATAAGTTTAATAAAATATGAATGCATCTGAATAATTATAATCGAATACGGATATATCCGAATCCGACCGATATCCGATGGATACGAATTTGGCTATCATTTTTAAATATCTATTAAATCCATATCCGTATCCAAATATTTGAAAAGTTAAATAGATACGAATATGAAAACAGTGTATTCGATCCGTTTAATATCCATTTACACCCTTACTAAGCCTAGCTTAATAATAACACTCGACCAGGCCAGAGGCAGCCCAATTACCTAGTTAACCCAACCTGTTTTGGGCTGACCACATCATCGATCGGATGTCGAACATACTGGCAATTTTCGATCGGTCAAATAGGCTATGGTCGACCACCGCTGAAGATACTGCGTTCAACGGTTAGCCAAGAAGACTCAAACCCAATAGAGTTATACTATGTCGACTAGAGTCTACCAGAGTTATTTATCTCGACCTTAGAGGTCGATCTTAGGGGACAATCTCTCAGCTGCATTGAATGCTCTGCCAGGCAGTGTGCCTCCGAATTAATGGCGCATGCCATTACCCGTATTGCCTTCTCAGCCGCGCCAGGCCAAGCGCGCCTCCAGTATACCACCTTGTCCTAGGCAGTGCCACCTGGAATAGTACACAAGCTGGAGAAATCTTAAAGAACCTCAAGTAAAGATAAAAGCCCTTCTTGCTCAACAAAGGCACCATAGACATATTAGCCACACTGAGAAGGCTATAAATACGCCATTGCCAGCCTTCACCAAGGTATGTCATTTATCATTCTAAAGCCTTTACTCTGCTGCTCCATTTTTCAGTTGATTATACTAACTTGAATATCGGAGTGCCTGAGCCACGGGCACCTTGGCTAGCATGATGTTTGTTGTTGATCACATGACTCGACCCTGATACTTTGAGAGCATTTTTGTCAACCTTCTCCTAGTCGACTAAATTGGATTTCAGCCCAATACACTTGTAAGCAATTTCTACCTTCATCATATATATACTTTCTACACACACACATATATAGATATATATCCTCTATATATTTTTCCAACGACCATATTTTTTGCCATGTTTTTTTGTAGTGGCCATGGCCACAGGTTCTTAAAGCTAGCCCTATGCGGCGGCCATGGCTGTCTGTTTTTAAGGCTGGCCATGGCCAACCCTTTTTTGCGGCTAACGTGGCCACCGATTTTTAGTGGTCCATAGTGGTGGGGTGGGTGGAGTTTAGGGTTTTAGTAAATATTAAATATATATCGTTTAATATATAAATGTGTATATATGTATTACATATATATATTATATAATATAATATAATATATATATAAATTTATTTTTATATATTTTTTCAATAAATAAGATTCAATTTGAACCATTAATGTTTTAAAAAATATCAAACGGTTGATAATTAGAGGTATAATAGTTTTTTTACATGCAAAAAAACCTTTAAAATTTTCATGTGGGGTGCGTGAGATACACTAATGCCCATAAGGGGTTTTTTTTCGCTTGGTTTTAAAAATCATAAGTAATTTTTTAACCTTTTTTTTTCCACAGAGGGTAAATCACTACAACTTTATTTCATAGAAGGGTTAAATTAAAGTTTTCCTTATTATTTTATTCAGAATTCAAATTGTTAACATCTAAAAATTTGAGTTTACCTTAACTCAAGTCGAACATAAATTTTCATTGAGTGGGCTTCAACTTAAGAAATTAAACTCATCGAACTTCACTCAAGTCTAATATATATTTGAAACTCGAACTCAAATTTTTTTCTCAAACTCGTATTCCACCTCTATTATGCAACTACCTCAGTCTTTAATCTTTATCTTTTCTTCAGTTTGTTTCTTCCTTTCTTATAGCTAGGAAAGTCGAACTATTCAGTTTCTAGATTAATTTATCATATTGGTTCTTGAAATTTCAATTTGACTAAAGAAATGTTTTTATATTAATTTAATTGTAAAAAAGAATTTATTATTCTTAGAAATATAATTTAATTAATTAATTAGTAATATTAATAAATTTATTATTTTGGAACCAATGAAGCATTACCAATGAGAGAAACGCTTGTGCAGTTATGCCGATTCACATTTGAATCACAGGTCCAATAACAAAAAGCAATAGCACTCATTTAGATACTGCTTAAATGAATTTATAAACCATTAGATATACAATAATATCATAAACTAAAATAATAATTCATCATATATAAATTAAGAATTCTATTTCACACCCAAAAAAAAAGTGAGCAGTGAAAACAATAAACAACATTAGACATACAAGATCCATGGGCTCATTTGCTTGAAATTATGTGATTAGAAGTGATATATAAGCAAAAAATACATTTGAAGTCCATTATGATATAATATTTTAATTTTATGTTTGATTGGTATGATTAATATTTATATAAACTAAAATATAATATATATAAATTTACTATTATATCCTTTATACTTTTTAATAAATTTTTCATAATTTCCTCATTCTTTCCCATTTTTAGGATCATGGTTTAATTGAAAATAAGATAAAAAATAAACCCTATTAAATCTTTGTAATTCTTATCACACCTAATCAAGCATTCATCCCCTCGATCCATTTTTCAAAAGCAACAATAAATAATGTAGGGCCTAGAATTTATCAAAGACTTTTATCAATTAAAACAAATATTAAAAAAGGTTTAATTATGTATGTATTACACCTAATCAAGCCAAACAAACAAGGCCCATGAATACATATTAGCTTTTACTTATACCAAAACAATACTGCGCTTTTGAAAAGGAAAATTGGGCCCAACTCCAAAGCCTGGACTCGCTTCTACCCGTCTTACCTACTGCTTTTTCATACCCTAACTGGACAGAATTGGAGCCGGAAAGAAAGTTACACCAAGGAAATAAATATCATTTTCTCAAATAAAAAGGCCGGAGAAAGAGTGGCTACGGCAAAACAGCGACCTATATGCAGCAGTGAAAATCTGCAATCATAATGAAACCATAGTCCTTTCATATCATCGTCAAAGTAGGTGTAGACATCGGACTGTTTAAGACGCGATATTTCCCAAAGCATCAGGGTGGTGGGCTGCAAAAGAGAATACAGTCCATTTAACAAAGATGATACAACTTTACATTATGAATAAAACTAGACATCAAAGATGAATTGGGGAAAGCATGGGATTTCACTGGTGAGATGGTGGATATAAGTAAAATATAGACATGCCGATGATTTAAGAAGCATCCACTCAACACAACTATGAGTTCTCAATAACAATCTTCTTTATTGGGATATACAAGACCGTAGATAGAGCTTAGAAATCTTCTTGGCTAAATGAAAAAGAACTTGGGAGTATAGTAAATTATTCTAGGATACTAAGAACTTGTACAAAAACACAAAAGCAATGGGAATAGGTCAAAGTTATTCCAAAACTAGAAGTTACACAACACCCTTGACACTTAAACACAAAAGCAATAGCAAGAACGTATTAAAATCCTCAAGGGACAGCGAAGATCCAGTCACTATGCAAACAGGACAGGAAGTGAACTGATACTAATTTTTAACAAGAACCTAAACTCAATCTCCTCCAAAGAACATAGAGGTGATAAATTTTCCAGAAAAGCAGCAATTGATAAGTGATAATTTTTAGCAAGATATCAAACGTAAAAAATGCATGAGCCGCTATAGTATTACATAGTTGAAAAAACAAATAAACAGTTTTTTTGACTTATTGCACAGGCCCACAACTAAGACAGAAATCTTGGTTTGTAAATGTAAGACAAAGTTCAATCCATACCCTGGTTTTCAATTCTCAACCTTTCAGTCAGATTCGCCAATGTACCACAAAGCCTTGCCTCAGCAGCTAAGGAACTAACAACTCCCTCTAACAATCTCAACTCATGAAATTCAGAATGCAAAACCAGAGAAGAGAAATGCTCATCCACAACCACACCAAGACATTTTGCGACATTTTCAAGAGTTGGAATCCAATCGCAAACCTTCAAACCTAAGGCAGATGATGCCTTACGGCAAGGACCTACTTGAGGAAACCTCTCATATTTCCTGAGCCACTTCCCCAAGTATTGAATCAAAGCCTTTATCTCCTCATCGTCCAACTTACTGACACAAGCTGAAAATATAACCTCATCAAGATTTGGAGACGCAAGCAAATAATGCAAGCACAGTTCTGACACTAAAAATCCATCATGAGCCAGCATGACTAGAAGTGATGCTTCCTTTGCCAAACTCTTCTCCTTCCCACTAACTCCCTTACCACTTGCTTTATCAATTGCTAACAAAGCCTGGGCCTCCCACTCCTCCCTCACAATAACCAGACTCTTGTAACCATCATCAGGCATCACCAAGAAATACTTCAAAATACACATTAAATCATAAGTCTGCATGTCCAACAAATGCTTCACGCACAAAACGATCAAGTAGGACTTTCTTTCTTCAATCAACTTAGAAATCAAATTGGATGTAAATGGATTTTTTACCAGCCCATTAATTATCAAACACTCCAACACATCCCAAACCTCCAAACTAATACAACCCTCCAAAACCAAGCCCTTCACATCCCTACCCATCAAAATCCCCAACTTGTCAACAGCCTTATACGCATACCCTTCTTCTGCTCTATTAAAATGAAGCAAAACTCCAACCTTTTCCCCAATTTTTTCCAAATGCGAAGTAAACATTTCCAAGAACTCACCTTTACCGAACGTGTTGGTGTCTTTCAGCTCTTGCCTCAGCTTTTTGAAGAAGTTCTGCCCTAATTCGGTAAGTTCATGATCTGTTTTTGATAATTCCCATCCCGTGACCTTTTTTACAGGGTTTTCAGCTTGAAGATTCTCGGTGTCGGGCTTTAGCTTCACGAAAATGGGGTCCGGATTGAGCACAATTGGATAATTGGACTCCTGGTCGGGCAGCGTTGGGATAGCGGATGAAGCTTTTGTTATTACTTCCAGCAAAGACATTCTTTTGAGAGAGAAAAAGTAAACTACAACCCAGTGAACAAGAATGAAGTTCTAATGGTTTCTTGGCCTATTCAGTATTGACTGTGGTGGTGGATATGAGCCAGCGACGGTGCAGGCGGCCACGGAAGAGGGTTCTTGTTGGAGGGAGTCGAGCATGAGACTGAGAGGGTTCTTGTAGGGTTTAGATTAATTAATCCTTAATTTCTTTTTTTCTTATTTCTGAAAATTTGTTATATTATTTTTATTTTTAGATATCTTTTACTTGTCAAAAATCAGTAAAATAATTACATAAATAAATAAATAACTGAAATATATATTATCTTACAATATAAATTAATAAATATGTTTAAATTTATCTCTTGAGTATATCTTTTATAAATAAAAATGGTACAGTTGATTTTTTTGCATTGACAAAATTTTGTCGCATCCCTTTGAGCATCTCTCTTTAGGACTTGTTTATTTTGTAATTATAATTAAAAAATTGCACTTAAGCCTCAAAACTCAAAAGATGGTGAATTTTTCAAGTTTAGTATCGGTTTTAAAGATTGTCCATTTTAAATTCGTATATTGTTAAACTTTTGCAAGTTTGATTACTTTCTCGAAAATATATATATAAAAAAAAGATTATTTATGCGCATACCATCAAAAAATAAATTAAAAAAATCCAAATTTATTTTACGTGGTTGTTACCTCTTCGTTGAATATTTTACAAGCTTGATATTAGACTTTAAAAAATTGCTAACTCTAATATCACATAACTACATCGTTATAAATTTGGTTATCTTTTTAGAAAAGGAACCAATATATATATATATATATATACTGGAATATGTGGTTAATAGCTCTCTTTCAATTTAGTATATAATTTAAGTGCTAAAAGTTCTTTGGCAAATTATTTTCATATGCCATTTTTTCACTCCATTTGACAAATAAATTTTATTGAAAATCTAAAAATTGTATTAAAATTCTTTATTAGTAATAATTGAACATCATGCATTTATAAAGTAAAAATGTTAATTACTTACAAAATATTAAATAAAATATTTTTATTTAAAAGTGAATACGAATATGGTGCATGTAAATTAACATAAAGAATTTTATTTTTCCTCTTACTCATCTTTTATTTCGTTTTTGTTTGTATATGCATCAAATACGTATATTATTTGTTTTGTATGTTTAACTTGATCTTTGATAGAATAATTTATAAAAAAATAATTCATAATATAGTTTTATAAATTACATACCGATTCCTTTCATTTTGTGTTTAATTAATTAGAAATAGCGGTATAAACATTTTTGTTTCATTTATTATGTATCAAGATATAACAAATTGCGAGTGACTAATATAATTGAAGCTCTTTTTGATACTCCGTTCCAAGGGGAAAGGCAATTAATATGTAAATGGATATATACCTAAACATTCTTTTTGCAACTAGAACCCAACGTCTCATCACATTGCAGCGTTAGATTTACCACATTTTGTCACTTGACAAATAAATAGCATAATAAGAGAAATTCATAAAACCAAAAAAATAAAAATAAAAATAATAAAAAAATTGTATTCTCCCTTGTTAGTTAAACGAGGTACAGAAACAAAAGTTGACATTTAGGTCATACGTATACAATCTGAACTTTTTGCAAAAATTATATTTTTCAGCTAAAAATATAAAAATATATATTCTTGCAGATTTTGGAGTATAAATAAAAATGTAAAGAGATTATTCAAGAATAAAAATATGGTTTATTTTAAAGTTATTCTGTGTGTATTGTGCTATTTCCCATTTTTCTTAACTTATAACAAGAATTTAATTTATAATTATGACAGTGTAAAGATTATGACAGTGTAAAGATAACTATTTTACATTAATTAATACCAGTCTAAGTTATTAAGATTTGTGTCTTTCAATTGTATGGTATTTAATCAATAGTTATAACTATTTTTAATATAGCTTTTATATTTTTATAACAATTATAAGTATAAATTATTTGTCAAAATGAAGTAAACAAATGTAGGAGTTAGATTGTTAAAATAATTCTTAAATTATATATTAAATGAAAAAAGAATTAATGGTTACATGTGAAGTACATTGTTTTTGATTGACTTTTTTTAATACACTGATCAAATTTGTAACATGTATGGGTGTGGACCGTGTGGTTATATATAGGCCCAGAATTGAACTTTTTTAAAATTTGCAAAATATTCTAAGGGAATTATTACTTATGTCTATTTTTCCAACAATCAAAGTTGCACGAATCTTACTGATATACAACGTTAAAGTTGACTATTTCTAAAAATATAACGCCATACTCACAAAATTCCTTGTATTTTAAAATTTAAAATGCAATTTTTATCGGTAAATAAAATATTAATCAACTTTCAAGAATGTTATAGAATTTAGAAGATCAAACCAAAAAAAAAAAAAAAAAGCACTTAACAAAATTCTCATATCGATATAGTTTTATATGGCTAAATGTTCCATTTAAATGGTACACATTTGTGAGAAAAACTAGAAAGTCGCTCCTATCCATTTGATTAAGTTGATCCCACTATCATCTACCATTATCATCTAAAGAGATTGACCTATAAATAAAATAGTTACTCATGTGAAGAGACCAAGCCAGAGAAGTAAAGAGAAGTGTATAACAAAAACCTTAGAATATATTTTTCTCTTTCATAAAAAATGATAAGATTTAGTTTAAAAATTCTCCTAATTAATGTTCATCCATTTGATATTCACTGTAAGCATCTCTATATTGTGACTACTAAACAATAAAAAAAAAAGAAATGAAAAATGCAACTAAGCAAAAGAAATGGAAAACCATGCAATTAAATTTTATTTTTTCTCTGAGGCAAAAACAAATTCCATGTATTTGGTTCTTATTGAGAAAATTACATATCTCTCTCAAATTTAATTTTTTTGATATGCACATCGTTCTTTAAAGTAGAATCCATGTGCCCATTAAGTTGGCTTCGGAGTTTCCCAATTTTGTGGTAGGGGACCAATGTCATAAATGACCTCTCGGTGACACGACCATACAAGTTTTATTGCTTCTGGAGTTCCTATTCCTGCTCCTCTTGGATCTCCAGTCGGACCAAACCTACAATATATTGTTGTTTTAACCATATAAATATAAGATCATTATAAAAATAATAATAAAGAAAAAAAAAATGAAAAAACTCGTACAGAACTTTGTACTAACCAATGATTTTGTGGAGCTCCCGTTGTTCTCGCTCTTAAGCCAACATAAGTAGTTCCATTTATTGAATTTCCAATAACTTCCTGCAAATTGATTATTTGAATAATACATAAACACATTAAAAAAAGTTCATCAATATATATATTTTAAAACTCATATCTAGTTGTGATTGTCAGAAAGAATGCTATAACAATTTTATCTAATTGTAAATATACTATTATTCAAAATATTCAAACAAAATCTGCTAATAATTATCAAGCCTAAAGACATGATAAATGCACATTAAAAAAATGATCAATTTTATTTACTAGTGGAAGTATAAACATACAAGATGATTAAATAATAACGAGTTGTCCACTTAAAGTAAATGACAGGTAGTATATTTTTCCTTACTCTTAAACAATTCTATTTGTAAAGAATATGTTGTTCAATATATGATGGAAATATTTTCAATTCCATTTCAATATACGGAACTGTTAAAGTTTTAGCGCCACAATATCACAAACTTCAATTAATACAAAATTTTCCATTATCTTTTCTAATTTCACTTCAAAATATTGAACTTTTTGAGCAAATGACTCGCTAAATTCAACTAACAGAAGCATGTCTAGACTGCCACTTTATTTACAAGGCATACCATTATTTTTGTGTTTCATATAGCCATTATTATAGCCCATATTCCATTAATTGAGCAGTAAATACAAGTTAAAAACAAAAGGAATTACTGGGTAATATAAGGATGATTTGAACTGAAAGAGCAGATAATAACTCTTTTTATAAATCTCATAAATTTAAGGTTTAATTATCTTCATTGTCCTTATAGTCCTTGTATCAAGATATAACAATATCATGAAAGCTACCCAGACGAGGGATAGAAGCAGACTCGGATGCCTAGACACACAATCATTTTGTTCAGTGTTCACATAATTACAAGTAATTTAATACTCATGTTTAAAAAACCTAACTCGTTTCTCTCAAAAGTTAGAACTTAATCATCACTATAGTACTAAAGTGAAATTTGGACAAAAACTCACAGTGGCACTAACACCAAAACTATGAGGATGACAATGTATAACTAAATATCTAAATTTTCTAATGTTCACTAGAGGAACAAGCTATTATTTCTGGGCCCTTATGCCATGTTAACATTACTAAGGACTTTGAAGTTATTAATGTTGCCCAGACACCAAATAGGGCTAATTGCGACAGAAGAATTGATGAAGGAAGAAGAAATAGAATTTGTGGAACAGGAGATTATGTAATAGTTTTCCTTACCTGTAGGAACAAAGGATCATTTGAAACTACTGCAGCTGTTAAATGTGCGTGCATTCTTTCAAGTGCATTCAATACCAATGGAAGCTGGTTGTGTTTGTATTCCGTGACAATCTAGAATCATTACATGTATCAATAAGAATTAGTATAGTACCAGCAACATGGGATCTATATTCATCTGTCTCATAATCCAACAAACCTAAAAAACTGCGAAAGGAATTCTAGTTTAAGATGCCATTTACCTGGAATGGACCGAAGATTTCTTTTGTTACCAGGTCGTAATTACTGTCCTTCAAGATTTCTTCAAGCGGAATAAAGACGGCAGTAGGTTTGATGGCACCATATATTGCAGGAATAGAATGGTTTTGTAAAGCTTCGCCACCAAACAGCAGCTTCGATCCTTTTATCTCAAGCAATTTGTTCATGTGGTCAAGCATTGCTTCAGTTGTAAACTGCAAGACAAAGCCAAAGGAAAGAATTAGAAATGTTCTATTGACAAATGTCTGAAAATAGTATGGTGTTCAAAAAATCAAATGTGAAGTTTCTCAAAATAGGAAGCTACATTGGTATTTTATTGAAAGCTGATCACATCAAGAAGCCAAATAGAATAATGTCAAATTTGTACTATTCATCACTATATGACCATAGCATTATGCTACAGTGTTTAGCTGAGAAAACCTACAGCACTCAAGAAAACATGAAAAAAAGAAACTTACAGTAAGAACGGGGCCAATAGTCAAATCCTGTAGCTTCCTTCTTGCAGCAAGACCAGTCAACTTGTGAACGAGTGAACTTCTACTCCAGTTCTGCAGAAACATATACAGTTGGAAGGCGAAAGGACTTGTCATCGTTTTTTTTTTTCAAGAAAAAAGTACATCCGAGTGCTTTGGGATTTGGGTTTAATAAAAAATGCTTGGAAGTTACCTCATGCATGAATAGCAATGATTGTGCCGAGCACTTTTGACCACTACATGCATATGCATCTTGATCACAAACCCAAGCAACATAATCCTCCTATGAAAAGAATATATGAATAATATACCTAAGAGAAAACTTGTAATGTATCGTGAAGAATGAAATGTAACATTTTGCAAGCATAAAGAGGTAAAAGTTATAAACCTCCTGGACATCAGGCCCAAGAATCTTCCAGTCGAACCCGGCATCTTCCAGTTTGATACTACCCTTCAGATCAACAGCCAATTTCTCTGCAACTCTTGAACTGCCAGTGAAGAGAGTCATGCGTGGTTTTGCCTGATGATGCAATATGAAAAAGTTGTCAGGATATACTTAGAGGGTGTTTGGGTGAGCTTATAAGTTTCTCAAAACATCTTATAAGATAAGTTGATAAAAAGTGTTTGGTAAACTTTTTTAAAAAAGAGCTTATAAGATCCTAAAATAAAATGTTATGAACTTATAAGCTCTTTTAAAAAAAGTAAGGAGACCCTAACTTATTTTTAAGATCTTAACAAGCTCATTCATTTTTAACTATTTTAATTACAAAATTGCAATTATTAACATCTTATAAGCTCCAAAATCTTATTTTATCCAAACACTTCAACAACTTATTTTAAAAATAAGATCTAACATCTTATAAGCTCCAAAAACATTTTATAAGCTCCAAAAACATCTTATAAGATGTAGGAGCTTATAAGATGTTTAAAATAAGTTTAGCCAAACACCTTCTTAATCTTGTGAAAAGTAAAAGAATGTTTAGTGATAATGGCCGTTATTGGAAAGAGAAATATCTCTTACAAAACCTTCAAGATTTTCAGGAAAAGATATAAGATTGTTCCTTGAAAAGCCAAATCCTTTTCTATTTTTCAGTTTTTGCATCTAGTATGACAAATTTCATCTGAAGTCACAAACTTGCAACTGAGCACAACGAAAAACACAGAGAACACATGGATTCTGTAATTTCATTTTCACTCTATATAATGAGCTCAAAATGTTGAAGGAACTATCCTAAATGCCTAAATTCAAGATTGCAAGTGCCCACAAACAGAATAACACTGCATCTTCTACTGTATATGGTGATATCAGAATAGTTTTATTCGGTAGATGGTATCTGTATCATAAAATATTTCAGATGTGAGTTATGGCTCAAACATCAGAATCCACTCTCTTCATATGCAAAAAACTATGGGAATTAGGTGAAGCTGTTAGATGCAATTAAGGAGCTAAGAGTATAGAAATTTTATACTGAAAGTAAAAGGTTATATTATTAGTTGTTCAAAATTCTCCATGAGTGGGTCCTCACACACTAGAGCAAGAGAAAGCCAATTTCTTCCTGAACCGGTGATGAAGTAAATTGGACAGTTAAACCAAAAATATAAATTTAATGAGTGATGCAGTCATAAAAGAGAAGCTGAGTTCCAAACTCTTTTTGTGCTAGCTTAAAAGCTAAAAGTTAGTTGACTAATCAAACAAGAAGAAACAAACAGACAAATATCTGGGATAAATAAAGAAGGAAGCTGGGTAATTTCAAAACAAGCCTGGGGAGATAACCCCCACTTCTTTATTCTAAGAGCTGGCCGGTTGGTTGACACATCCCATCCTTCAGGGATTTGCACCAAAAGGCCAAAAATTAACAGAAATAAGTGTTTGGAGGAGATTGTAAAACAAAGGCAAAATAAAATATGACGCTACCAAATGAAACCAACCACTAATGCAGCCAAACTTGCATCAGAATACTCCGTATTCTCTCAAGGCTTAACTCCCAACCATTGACAAACACAGCCAAGTTAAATTGTGCAAGTTACTGATGACCAATAATGATCCAGATAAGTTGAGGTCAAATTTTTGTGAAGTTTAGTGACGGATGTTTTATCATAATTTGAACTTCAGCATTTATTCCCTTTTTAGCCAAACCCAGAGTCATGTGGAGCACTAAGGCTTTGTTTCGTTGCCAAGGAAAATATACGATAAAGTGTTTAGAGAATAATAAATGAAAGAAAAGAAAAATAATATTCTAATATATGCACAATTCCCAAATACAAATTTTCCAGTTTTTTTGTTGAGAAACTTACAAGAAATTTTAACGAAATAATTTTTTTGTTAAAAAAAGTTGGTTAGATATACAAACATGTGCATACACACAAACACACACTCGACACCTTTTACAAAAGCTTAAATAATTGAATTTGTATGCTCCATGCTTATAAAATGGAAAGATGCACATTCTTCTGAATTTTGGCCTTTGCATATCATTTCAATGAACTTAATGTTGTGCACCACCACCAAATAGATGACTACTGAAATGAAGATTCAAGAATATATGAAGCTTGCAGTGATTCTCATCCTTGTATATGAAGAACTAACCTCCAAGAGAAGTTTATTCATGGTTTTCCCATCAGAATTTATGAAATCAACATCCTCCACAGGCAAGCCACAATCATGGAGTAGTCGAAGCATTTGTTCCATAACTATGCAGACCTATGAATATTAGAAACATAATACATTAATACTTGAAGCAACTATAGCTGTGTCAAATTTATATACATGGAGGTCGAGTAAAAAGGAAATTTATAATAGAAGATTACAGTTTCTTTACACAGGAGTACAAGTACTTGAAGAAAAGGAAGCTAGAACTAGGCAGATGGCAAGCAATAAAAGGAACTATTAGACTTAGAGATCCTTCTCCTCAAGAAGTAGAGATTTATACAATTTACAACCTCCATATGTGAAACCTTACCTTACTATCAACTTTCAGAAGTGGCTTATTCCCCATATAAAGAGCACCCATCAGTTGGAGCACTGGAATCTCTAAAGGAAAATTAAAAGGAGTAATAATTGTGACCTATTACAGAAAAGGGGAAAAAGAAAAATCATCAGTTGGTGCCTTAATGGATAAACTAGCATTCACAGAAAAAATATTAGAAAAGTGGGTTGACAAAGAATATGCCTCCAAGAACTTGAAGTCATAGATATTAAAACAATTGTATTTATAGAATACTAAGTCAACAATTCTTCTTCATGTACTGTTCCAATAACATTTTTCCAGTAAGATAGTTGATTTCCCACACCAAAAGACAACATATATTATACCAAAAGCATAGCACATTCAATGGAAAGCATAAGCTAATACAACATCAAGATAGAAAAGATAAATGAGTTTGAGTATGCACAGTTACTCTCACAAAGTTATTCTCATTCATTCTTGGTGAATCTAATCTATATTTTCATAGATATTGACTTACTGGGCCATAAGGCCACCTAAAACCATGGCTCTGCTGACCCAGATGATTTCCGGGTACTGCAAATGACCTAGCCAGGAAACGAACCTGCCAGATGGATTGAGACAGAGAGTTAATTACTTATCTGAAATATATGAAATAAAAAGAGATATTAAGTAATATCCGTCAAACAGAAAAATATTGAGGTGCTCCTACCTTAGATGCTATTCTTTCTAAAACTGAGTCAAAATGCATTTTGAAAAGAACAAAAGAAAGAAACAAAGCATCTTCATAAGTTTTTCATGATCTGTAATAGTGGATGTAGGAAATTTTAAAATACACTTTGATAAAACTGGAAGTAAATCAATGAAGACCAACTGCAGTGGTGTCTACCATACTCCTATTTATTCCTTTATATTATGTAGTGTAGAATTTGGATAGGCTGACTGCATTACCTGATCACCACAGAAATTTTCCAGAAACTTCTGTGTGACATAAACTTCACCAAGAGCCTGTTGGTAACTCTTTGGAGACACTCTTTGTATTAACTTGGCAAAGAAGTCGGATATCTGGAAGCAGAATACAGATAATGATCGTATAGTGTGAAAATTTAATTTTTATTTTGCAAACCACGCAATATCTCCTTCAATATAACCATTCACCTCGGGCAAGGAAAGCTTGTGAGCAGCTTTTGTTGATACGTCTCCTAGCATGAGGTACCTGAGACATATGGACTTTTCTGAAGTCGAATGTCTTACGAGTACTAAATGAATAACTAGAAGATCACAAAGTAACTAGCATCCACATAAAGACAAAGACTTTAAGAAATTTCCAAAAGATCTTGACAGGGAAAAAGAATAAAAAAAAAACAATTTCACCAGAGAAAAAACAAATAAGCAGAAAATAACCTTTCTGGTGCTTTAAATGGGTTGTGTAAACCATGTTTGGGACACTGGGATAAGCTCTCCACAAAAGGCTGTGAAAATTATAGACAGTTAGAACATTTTCGAGGTGAGATACTTCCACAATTGAAAGATTCTCCTAAAGCAGAAGTACAGATGCCTTACGCACTTATGCCAAATGATATCAAAATTGAAGCGGCTATGGTAAGCACTTAAGTACCTGTATTCCCTTCTCATCTACTTCAGCAACTTTAATAAATGGTTCACCATTTAAAGGATCCGGAATGGTATTCCAATCAGAAGATCTTGTCCAACTACCCTGAACTAAAGAAGACAAAAACCAGGAATTCATGCTATTTTGCGTTCAAAACAAAACCAGTACCAGATATAAGGCCAAACTTTCTTTAAGTTCAAGTATCATGTGGTGACTGCATTACCACATGAATTACATAGGTCATCTAATTAGAAATAACACATAAATTTGAGGTAAATAGCAATTGAGGAAATTATTACATAAAGAATGTTTTGAATCTATGGAAACCACATTTTGTTACATACTATATTTTGGAATTATGAACTGAATTTCTATTCACAAATAAATGAGAATTGCTTTTTGTTACACATACCCAAATTCAGCACTTCAGCTGGCTGAGAGCCCGATATTTCCTCGACTTTCACAGTTGCAAAAGGTAAGGAATGAACACATCTGCATTGTAGTCAAGATAGTAAGAAATTTCACACAGAGTACAAGTCACACGGCTGATACTGAATATATGTGGGACATGTACTCCCAAGTAAACCAAGAAGTAGCATCATCCTTTCATTATTTGATACATTCTACAATTTTTTCTTGCTAGACTGATAATTCACAAAATTTATTAATAACTCAACACAACTTTAACTGCAGTGTAATATGAGCCGAAAAATCAGTGTGACCACATACAGCTGTTCAGTGCTTTCCAAATTTAACTAACAATACCAGTAAACCATGAAAAATATCCTTAACTTGTACATACCAAATCCAATGAAGATCGAGTTTTTATCCACATACAAATTGCAAACATATCACCGAAGATTAAAATTAAAATCGATCATCCCATCACTCTCACAGTATAACTCTTCCACTCATCATCTAAAGCTTGGATCATTTATCTCATTTACTAATCCCCAAAAGAAGAACCCACGAAAACTGTAAACCCTCATAACAAAAACTCAAAATCCCATTTCAAAATCCTTCACAAAAAGGACAAATTTTGACTTACCTTGATAAATTAAAAGAGGAGCTTTTGTTTTTCAACAGCCTCAACGCTACTAAACCAAGCATAATTTTGTGGGAAATTCACACCGTGTTAATCCAACTACAAAAACCCCTCTCAGAAGTAGATGACTTCTTAAATTTGATATTAGTAAAGAGGATTTATAAGTTTTAAGGTTTATGACTCAGTCAGCCTTGTTTGTTTTTTTGTTACTTATATTTCTAGTTTTCTGTTATTTCTTGAAAGTGATGCCCATTTCAGTTCCGATAAGAACGTTGCCACTTTGAATACATTCCGTCGGGCCCATTAGTCGGGCGAGTGGGAATCCAAAAAGGGGCCGTAGATAACTGGAATGGGACTCTTCTGAACATTATCTGATTTGCTCGAAAAAGACAAAGGGTGTCAAAATAAAATCTAATTTGATGACTCAATAATGACTTATTTAAAAAAAATTATGTTGGATTTATTGTTTTTAGGCTCGAATCAAATTAGGTCGGACCAAAAATGACCTAACAAAAAAAAAATAAAAAAATTGGGTTGATATTGGGTCCATTCACCTAAATTAAAAAAAACAAACGGGTGACCCAATAACCCAATAAACCTGTCCAACTCAATTCAACTTGCCCATTTGAAAAAAAACTGAGTAATTAAAATAAAATCGAAATAATATATATCTAAAAATCAAAAATTTAAAAATTCAATTACCAAACAATGGTTTGTTATCTTTTTGTATTCGGAATACTCATGGACATGACAAGTTTTAAAGTTATTATA
The DNA here is from genome assembly GCA_018894105.1 of Jacaranda mimosifolia. Taxonomy (NCBI): domain Eukaryota; kingdom Viridiplantae; phylum Streptophyta; class Magnoliopsida; order Lamiales; family Bignoniaceae; genus Jacaranda; species Jacaranda mimosifolia. The sequence goes on from CM032124.1 coordinate 14,046,171, forward strand.
TTTTTTAAACCTCAATGACTATGCCGAATTTTAGATTTTATTGTAAATCAAACTTCTACTCAATTATAATATTAAAATTTATAAATATGAAAAATAAAATAAATAGATCAGGTTGGGTTGGGTTGGGTTGGGTTGGATTTAGTTATTGGATAACCTAACTAAAAATCAGGTCAACTCGACCTGACACGATCCTTTGTGAGTCATGTTACAGTAGAGCCTTTTGAGTTTAACATCGCGTTGGATTTAGTTTGGGTTTGATATTTTTATGTTATATCCTTACCTCAATCCAACCCGAACTCATCCAACCCACCTGAGTTGACATCCCTACCTTGATTGCACCAATCCTAAACCCTAGATGTGGGGTGGATTCGAGGCCATAAGGGGATACTTAGAGTAGTTTGGGAACGATTTTTCCATTCAAATTATATTAAAAAAAATAAAAATAAATAAAATCCAACACTCCAATGCATATCATTCACAAATAGTGTTGTTTTTTACCTACCTTGGAAAATTACAAGAGGACCCTTTGTTTTATAAATGTTGGTAGGTCAGTAAAATAAATAAGATTTTCTGATTTGAAGGAAAAAAATTACTAAATACCACGAAAATCTCTTAGAACTAGATATTAAATTAGATGTCATGAGGTCAATGGACCAGTAATGTTGTCCTTACAATGTGATAGGTGTAGACTTTGAAATTTAATCAATTTTTAATGAACATGCACATATAAATAAAGAAAAAATTAGATACTAAATTAGATATGAGTGAAGAGGAATTATAAAGTTGGGGTTTATGGCAGCCTGCCTTTATTTTCTGTCATTTCTTGAAATGCTGACTATTTCAAAAGTCGATTTCTATAATAAAACTTTGAAGATATTTCCTTGAATACATTACGTGGGCTAGTGGGCTCCAACTTGAAGTAATTATTAAAGCCCATGATTAATTGGATATCGACTATTGTAAACATTATCTGGTTCGGTTAACAAAGGCCCGGCCATTTAGTATTTCAATTAACACTTCAATGTTTTTATATTTAATATATTAATGCCGAGTGGCCTGCGGCCCAATGGTATAAGTCATGTGGGAGGTCAGGAGTTCGAGCTCGAACGAGCTCTTGATGTGCGTGTGTATATAAATAAATATTTAATATATTAATTTCATTCTTAATATTTATAAATATTTATTGAGTAAGTAGTAGTGAAATAATCGCTGGGAAAATGTTGGGAAATGAAGAACGAGTAAAGAGGAAATGGTCTTAAAATAAAATTTTAATCTATTTCAAGATTTTACTCCTAATTAATGTGATTTTTAAAATTTTAATATAGTTTTTACTACTTTCTCCTAAATAACAATATTCACAAAGCATTGAACCTTTTTTTTATTCAGTGAGATGAAACAGAAGTAAGAAGTCCCTTTAACATCTCTTCATATGCAAATTATAGAAAAAAGAACAATATTTATTTATTACTTAATTAGGTGGAGAATGCACCTTATATTATCCCTCTTTGCTAAATGATGAAAACGTGAAAATACCACAACTATTATTATCACATCCATGTCCCCAAGCCCATTGAATATATATAAGAATTACCTCCAAAGCTTGGTGTAGTTTAAACTTCTATTGTCAAAAAAATTATCTAAAAAATATCAAATGTAAGGATGTCAAAATCATACCCAACTCGATGATTTGATCATGATCCATCTAAAAAATATCATACACAATCCAACCCAATCCAAAAATAATTGGCTAATTAAAAATAATATCTAAACTTTAAAAAATTTATATCCAATAATATAAAGTAAGAAAAATTTTATATACAAAATTTTAAAAATCTTAAAATCTCCAATTCTTTGTCTCTCATCAGGCCTACAAGCTTGTTGGTGAACTGTGAGAGTTGCTTTTAATTCACATAATGTAATTTAAAATTAGGCCATGAACAATTTATTCAAAAGAGATATCTAATGAATATACATGATTCTTTAATCAAAACTTATAACGTATTAATTTTTTAGGTTGTAGTTCGTGAGATGGAGCAACATATCACATTTTCACCTTTTTAGTTTCTTTACATCATCTAGGATATGGTATCACATTTGATGTTTTTGTTGCAGCATGATATAGCTCATGCTCGATAATTAGATGTCGAGATTCTGAAGGTTTCTCCTACACATGTAATACTTTATCTCAGATAGCACTTTATTTTTAATATTCGACTGAAGATTGACTTTAATACCATTTGTTTGGCAAAATCCGTTGCAAAATGTTGTTTTGTTAGTAGTGACATAAGGATTGCTTCCAAATTTATCAACTACAATATGAAATTAGATTATAAATAATTTGTCAAAAATGATATCCAATAAATGTAAATAAATTTTTAGTTATTTTGGATTAAGCATCGCAATATTGTATCATACTTTTGTAATAAGAAAGTCAATCATCAACCACACATATATATATATATATATATATATATATATATCAACGGGCAGCCTCCATTCCAAATTGAAGATGGAATTCAACTTATGAACTTAATTTGTATAACACGCACAACTTTACTGCTAATGTCATCTTAATAAGATTTAAGGAGGGTCGTCTTTTTCCATATGTTTAACAAATATAATACTTTTGACTTTGGCATTAATGCTTGTCCAAATTGTTACATAATCCAGTGAATCCATCTGTTAAATTAGCCTAAATTGACATTTGAAGTCCGTACTATTAGAAAATAACTATCTTTTTCTTATAAATCAAGGTACCTACCTTTTATTAAGGACTAGAAATTTGAAAGTCTAACCATAATATATATTTCTTCATAAGAATTGACTCATTCACACAATTTTCTGACAAATGAAATATTTGTTAATTATTTGGTCGTCGTGGGCGTAAATTTTTTTAAAGAATATGCTTACCTATGCATCTTGAACAGCCTTGCAATTATACAATGAGTTTAATGTTTTTAATCTTTTCTAATCTAAAATATTAACTAGGTGTAGTTCATGTCTTGCTTCAATCCTATACCATAATTATATGTAGAATGAAAAGAATAAAACCTAATTTAAAGGAATAATATTAATTAATTAACCATGTTAAGTCTATTAGTTCGTTAGAATTCTTTTACCATCTATCTATAATTTTATTTGTTTAGTTACAGCTTCTACATTAAGATTAATTTTATTTTTGCTGTTCTTTGACAACTCAGTATGATATATTCATGAAGTTTCTCAGTCCAATTCAAAGTTGGCGTTCATGATTTATTTTTTTACCCCCTTAACAATTGCATATCTTCTTCTTCTTCTTCTTTAAAATAAAATCTCATTCCATCACCCAACCTAAAAAATAGAACTATTAATTTAATATTACGGTCTAATTCGGTACAATAAATTCTTATAGCATGGTAGGAGTTCAATTATATTTAATTTGATTTATATAAACTTGTCATCTTGTACGTGTGAATATACTTACAATAGTAACTTGTAAATTAATAATTTTTGTGGTAGAAAAGGTTATAACTTAATTACTATTTTAATACGATTGTAATAATAAGTTGGGTTTTTTTTATAACATTTTATTTATTGAAAAAATATTAGATCAAACACAAAGGAATAGGAAAGTTGAAGTTTGGGATCGCACGACGCGTAGATAGCTAAGTGTTTTGTCATAGATGATAATTAATTCTTAGTTATGATTAATTTACATAAACATGACATGTCGTACGTGTGAATGTGTTCAAGTTTTGGTGATATACTAACTAAACAGATCTCACTTAGCAAATGGCTACTATTTTAAAATTTAGATAAATCAATTAGATCCCATCTCTGGAACAAGTAAAACTAACTTAAAATATGCTAAACTTTAACAATGATAAAAAACATTTAATCTATACACAAGTTAATTGATCCTAATTGATTGAATTGCACTATACTCACACACTTATACATATAAAATTTGAAATTCAAAAATCAAAACTGATCCAAATATGTGAATAATAATTTAAGAAATAATAAGCCTTTAGCCTGAAAACTACATATTGCCTTTATCATAGAGAAAGAAAATTCCTTATGGAGTCATTAATACAATAAATGCACTAAGCAAAGGCAATATAGCATTTACAATTTTGTTTTCCCTTTCTATAAGCTAGCATATATTGGTTCAAATGAAAAAAAAATAAAAAAAATCGGTTCAAGAGCTATAGTATAACAATAAAAACTATATGTTATGCATTTTTTATATTTTATTTATGCAAACACCGATTTGATTTGCAAATACTGATTGAATTACCAAAATCATCAATAGTATTTATATATTTTAAACCATTTTATTATATATAATTGATCAATAATTAATTAACAAACACGATATTTTTTCTCTTTTCAAATAGTCATTCGAATATTCATTGCATCAAACAAAAACAACTAACCTATTAACTAGACCAAAACTAAAATGTCAATTAGAGAAAACTCCCACAACATTATCCAATCATTAATAGCTATGAAAACTATTGACCTTGTTGAATTTAATAACACCACCATTGGGCCTAAATTGCCAAGAATCTAGCTCAACTCTAAAGTTCATGACTCTCCATATGTATTTAAGGACCACATTATATATAATTTATTTTAATAAGTAGAAAAGGGTTGTTCATTCCATTAAGCTATTATTAATATATGACTTGTTGGAAAGTAAGTTCTTAACTGTAGAATTAAATAAGAGGGTGTTTGTCTGCGCTTATAAGCTCAAGATGTTTTGAGAGTTTATAATATGTGAAAAAGTATTTAGTAATTTTTTTTTAAAAAAAAGTTTATAACATTTTAAAATAAGATGTTATGAGCTTATAAACTCTTCTTAAAAAAGTAATGAGTGCCTAACTTATTTTGAAAATCTTAACAAACTAAGTGAATTTTAATCATATTAATTAGAAAAAAGCCATTACTAACATCTTATAAACTCTAAGAAATTATTTTATCCAAACACTTTAAGAACTTATTTTTTAAAAAAGATCTAATATCTTACAAGCTCCGAAAACATCTTATAAGATGTAGGAGTTTATAATATATTTTGAATAAAATTAGCGAAACAACCTCTAAATAGGACACTTATATCTTAATATTTCTTAAGAAATTAACATATTAATTAGTATAAACTTTGTCAAGTAATCTGGGGCGTTAGATGGGCGAGATTAGGCTAATAAAACCATCACTTAGCAGCATATATAAATAATGCTTATTGACCTAATAGAGACATTGTTGCCTTACATTAAGCAATATGTTGCTTCCATGTTGGGCACACAAGGATTTAAGGGAAAAATATGTGCTTAATAAAAATTCTTCTTATTACTTCAAACTGAAAAAACCTATGAGTGGAGTTAAACTTTAGATTAATTTATTTTTAATTTTCAAAAAAACTGGAATTTTCTTTAGAATAAGGGTTATTTGTTGGAAAATTGGTAGAAAGTTGACTTTTGTTACCTTCCAAAGAAAATTAAATAGAATAGTTTTTGTGGAGCGGATGGACACTGCAATGAAAAGAAAAATTAGTGACAATATATTATAAATGATGATAATGTGAAAGTTCTACTAAATACATATATTATATGATAAAAAATTGTATTTCGTTGCAATAATATTTTTGAATATTAATTAGTGCAAAGTTTGAGTTTAAGCTGCCGCAATTGACAATTAATAATATATTTATACTGACAATAAAAATTTAATCATAAATTTTAGTGAATTGTCACTTTTAAATATGAACTTATAATTTTAAATAATAAAAATTTAGAATACTAATTTTTGTCACCATTGAATCATATTGTAACAAATTAAAAATTATTATTATATAAACAGTGAAAGTATTATCAATAATAAAATATATATTATTGTCACTTAATGCATAAAATTAGTGATATAATCTTAAATTGTCACTTAATAAGATTTTATGTGTATTTTTCTACAATAAAAATATATAATTTTTCTTTAAATTAGTTGGAAAATAAATTACAATCAGGGGCTGGGAAAAATAATCCCGTTGATGTTCAAACCAACGTCAACTCGACAATTTTTATATCCTTTTTAATTAAAAAATAATTATTTTTTGAGGTCTGTTATGGACACGTAATTGTATTTGTGTGACAAAATTATTATGTTAATATAATAATTATCCACACTAAAGTCTTCTTCAACTGGGGTAAAATATTTGATATTTCAATGGTCCCATATACCTCTAATCTTCAACTTGTTTGATAATAAATTGACAAGAAAGTTGAAATTTGGTAGCACAATCTATCTATCTTCACATGGGAGGGACAATTATTAAATGGTAACATTTTGGCAAACTTTGGTAGGAAGACCCGCTGACTATTTCAATTGTTTTATCTGCATTAAGCGCCGCCACACCACTAATTTCTATCCAGTTAATCACATTCTTTATCATTAGTTACGGGGTTTTTCTAAAGTCTTATATTCATAATTTTAACTTAATCTCATGTATTTACTTTTTAATTATTAATTTTAAAATAATTTGATTTTTTACTTTAAAGTTACTATAAATTAAAAAATCATAGTTCTATATATAAGAACTGTCTCTATCCATAATTAAATTAAGAGAAATTAAAATTAAGTCATGCCCTTTTAATAATTTAACCATTAATTATCTACACCCCTAGAGTTTGACTTATTTATTAAAAAAATTATAATTATAAAAAAAATTACAAATACCTCTTGATGTCAATGGCCAACCATTAAAAAATTGAAGTTGATAAATTGACCATTTTATTCCTACCTTTTAAATTTAAAAACCTAGCCAAAAAAAAGGAAAAAAAAAAAAGATTGACCACCCTTGGTGAAATTATAAAAAATGCCCTAAAATCCATCAAAAAGAAGATATTAAAAATTTCCTTAGATATACATGTGTATATATATACACACACATATACATACATACATATATAATATATGCTCAACTCCGACCTATCATCTTTAAGCCCAGATCTGGTCATGGTGACGCTATAGCAAGGCGCAACAGCCACGGCTGTGCAGTTGCCATGGTCAGTGGCGTATCTAGAAATTTAGGTAAGTGGGCTTAAAATATTAATAAAAAATAAAAATAAAATAATTAATATTTAATAAAAATAAAATTTAAATACATTAGTCCAATTGTCCTCGATGAGTTTTTATATTATGAAACGTCGTCATAATATCATCATCTGAAATGCTCATAAATATATCTCTTTCTTTATAAGTTATCAATCCTTAACATTAAACTTTTTTAAACTCTAACTCTTTTTTACCCATTAAAAAGAAATTCTAACTTTTTCATCTAATGCAATAATTATCAGTTACTTAACAATTAATAACAAATTAACAATTAAAATATGCATATACAAAAAATTAATAAATTAACATTATCAATTTATCCTAAATTTTAATTGATTAAACTCTAACTTTTTTTACCCATTAAAAAAAAAATCCTAACTTTTTTTATCTATGCAATAATCATCATTTACATAACGATTAATAACACATTTACATAACGATTAATAACAAGTTAACAATTAAAATATGCACATACAAAAAGCTAAACAAGTTAACAATTAAAAAAATCCTAACTTTTCTAATACAAAAATCAGGAAATAAACAAGTGAAAAACAAATAACTTACATTTTTTTGGCCTTTAATATTCTTTTTAAATTCCAATTGGTGGATAATATATAAAAAAAAAAAAAAAGAAATTTTTTGGAATATTGGTGGTGGGGACTGGGACAGTGATTTTGGACTTTGTTTTGCTGCTTTTTGGTGGGGAGAGGAGAGGAGGAGTTGAAGTGGCTGTTTGGCTGAGCGTGGGGACTAAGGCTGTAATTAAAATTTGACCCATTTTTTTTTATTTTTTCAGTTTCAAGGGGCCAAAACGACGTCATTTTGGCCCCAATTTTCAGTTAACTACATAAGAAATAAAACAAATTGGAGGTGTGACACAATAAGGTCTCGAATTAGTGACCTGCCACCACATTAATTTTACACTCCAACTTATGACCAACTATGCTGGGGATCATTTTAATTTTAAATGGGGTCAAAATACTATATATCCATTATTTCTATATATATATATATAATAATAAGTGGGGTCAACTGGCCCCACACAAGAGGCTGTAAATCTGCCACTGGTCATGGCAGAGGCAGTCTGCAATGACACGTCTTTTGCTCTTTTTTTTTTTGCTTTTCCTTCCCCTTTCTCTAATTTTTCCTTTTTTAATTTTATTTTTCAATTGATAAATAATTTTATTAAATTTGATTAAATTATTTTAAATAAATCTATTATTTTAATATTATTAAATATTTAACACAATTAATAAATATGTAATAATATTATATATAAATTATTTTTCATATGTTCACTATTTAATATTATCTAATATGAAACATTATTTTAGATTTTTTTATTGTTTATTTTGTTAATTGTTTTTTATTTTTTAATTGATAAATAATTGAATTAAATTAGTTAAATTATTTTAGATATATTTATTATTTTGATGTTTTTTATTTTTTAATTGATAAATAATTGAATTAAATTAGTTAAATTATTTTAGATATATTTATTATTTTGATATTATCAAATTAATGTAACTCAATTAATATATATTTACTATTCAATATTATTAAATAAATTCAATTATTTAAATAATTTGTTTTAGACATATTTAATATTTAGCATTACTGAACATGTAACATTATTTTTTTAATTTTATTATATTTTAATTATTTGGATATTTTATTTTAATTAATAAGTAATTTAACTAAAACTAATTAAATTATTTTAAACATGTTTACTATTTTAACATGATTACATATGTCCTCAAAATTATTAAAGTTATTATTTTAGGTGATTAAGTTGAATTTTTATTAGATGGGTTTTAGGGTATTTTTATACTTTTACTAAGAGAGGTCAATTTTGTCATTATTTTTATTTTTATTACATTTTAATTTTAAAATGTAGGGATAAAATGATCATTTTATCAATCTTGTCAAGTTGTTGACATAAGGGGTATTTGTAATTTCATCATAATTGTGGATATTTTTATGAATAGGCCAAACTCATAAGGTGTAGGTAATTAACCCTTAAATTATTAAAATGGTATGGTTTAATTGTTGTTTCTCTTAATTTAATTGTGAATGGAGATGATTCTTATAGAGAACAAAGATTTTTCAATTTATGATGGTTATAGGATGGGGATTAAATCACTTTATTATCAATGATTAAAAAATGAATATATGACATCAAATTAAAATAATGGGTGCATGACCCTAAAATAATTGATGTTCGTTCTTGTAGACTTCATTAATTGGATTCTCAGCCCTTTTATTATTCTCATTATTTAATTAATTGAGGCCCTTAGTTTGTTTTTATTTTTTTTTACCCCTATGGACTTAATTTGCCATATCATTATCAAGCCCCCTATTTCTAATTTGAAATTTTTATTTTCATGTTAAAAGTATAATATACGGTCCAATTTTTAATTTTTACATTGATTTGATTAAATTTTAATAAAGCAATCAATTAATTTTTATTATTTGAATTTTGTGTGGAAATTCAAAACCAACTTTCATCTAAGTTGTGGTTCTTCAGGCTTTAGGGAACATTTTGCTAACTATCTTGCATACGTTTAAGGACTTGGTAAAATTTTGGTAAGTTTGGAGTTGAGAAGAGGGGGTCTTTATGAGAATTTTTTACTTTGTCTTATTTCTTGTGAATTTTATCCAATTTCTTAGAGTTAGTAAAACTTTTCTTGGTTCATCAAGTCAAGTCATGCCGAGTCTTAAGAGGGAGATGTTTGGAAGTAGACTCAATTCGATTCAAAGTTTGCAGAGATGAAAGGGGTAGCGACGGGAGAGCCGTTGCCAAGGAGTCGTTGGCTGCCTCTGGGGTGATTAGCAGCTGCTACCAATAGCACGCTAGCCGTGCAGGCTATTGGCACACGTCAGGCACGACATTAGGTGGTCTTGGTCAATTTAAGTTCATTTGAGCTTGCGAGGCTTGTCCTCCTTCATTTTTCGAGTTTGTGAGTCTTTTATTGAATGCATCGTCCAATCTAATATTAGTTTGAAAAATCGCATCTCAAGAGTTTGAAAATCATCTTTTAATTCCTAACATGGGGAAAATGGTAGTGTGTGTATATAACTCGACAAAAAATAATGATAAGAAAAAAAAGGAGAAGATAAAGGGATGTTTTACAGCTCAAGCTTTTATTATTGACTCTGATTAGATTTTATAGGCATATGCCGTGAAGCTCACCTATTTTACATCCAAATAAAGACAATATATAATAATTTTTAAGTTTCAATATCCTAATTCAGGACTTTTTTCGAAGTTGTGATTCAAAAATTTAAACTTTTACCTATTTTGAGCTTCTCTATTTTTCACACTGAGGTGAATAAAGACAAGTGTCACAATAATCTAAATTCGTCGAACTGTAGTTACTTTCTTGAGTACAATGGTGATTCCTTGGAAGTATACTATGTATATCAGGACCAAAGTAATAAGTATCAATAGCTAATTTTCACACCCCAATCTTGAATGGGACACAGTCTCATTGTCGTGACACATGCATGCCAACACCATGAAAATTTCAAATATTAAATTAATGTGTGCACTTGTTCAAAAACTCAACGGAAGCTCAAAATTTTCAATAAAGTCTTTCTAAGTCTAGATTTTCAAAACGCTTTATTTGAAAGGGAAGGTGTATAAGTAATATGCATTGAATGGTTAATTAATCAAATAACATCACATTCATACTTATATATATATATATATATGTATGAGATTTAAAATTTAAATTTTAACAAATTTTAATTACACGTATGAATGATTAACTAAATAAAAAAAAGTCTAAAATATTTCTCATTTCCTAAAATAAGTATAAATAAACATAATTAATTGATACTCACAACATATCATGTTTTGACTTAACAGGTGAAACTATTTTTAGATTGAGGTATCAAAACTTCACTTTTCACAATTCTGGCATAAGTTGGTGTTCTGTAAGTGATTAGGTTTTCTTTCTTATTTTTTTGATTTTAAGCATTAAAGGATTCCAACTAGATATTCAACAGTCCTAACGATTATCTATTGATCCTAACAATTTTTATTTCAAGCTAAAAAATAGGATGTTATTGGACTATGTAAGAAATATCCCTAATCACAAAACCTCCAATCAAATTTTCTAAGTTTAAATCTTCAAAACGATCTATCCAAAAAAAAAAAAAAAAAAATTATAAAGGGTGAATATTCGATAAGCGTAAAATACTTCTCATTAAACCTAAAATAAATAAAAATGACCACGGTCAACTAATAATCACAACAAGTCATGTACACGAACTAATAATTTAGGTCTGTGTCAATGTATTCTGCTAGTCTAGAAAACCCAAATAAAACTATATATATGTTTAACCACCCAATATAGTGTATTTAATTAATTCGGAGTAAGTAGGCTCAAGAATTATTTATCCTGATAAATTGAAGTTCCACTTTCATGAATTAATTAGCCAACATAGAAAACCCCAAAAACTATATATTATTTCCAATCAATCCCTCTTTAATTAGCCAATTAAATTAAAACTATTGACATCAATAATTAAGAGTTCATCCCATCCCCCAGGGCCTTTCCTCTGTAAACAGATTACCCGCATGCACAGACCTATATGCCGCAATTAATATATAAAAGAAAGCCATATTTCCAGGTGACTAAAGCAGCCCAAAAGAGGGATCTGAAGAGAAAATATACTATGTACTAGCAAAAATCTTGATCGAATAAACTCTTGTCGATGTTTTGCATTATATCCATTTGTTGTTTTAGTTTTCAATAATATTATAGAATTTAATATAGGGTATGAAAATCTTGCGGTTTTCTTTCACATTAAAAAGACACTATAATCATAAAGATAATTGTTGAAAATACACGTCTTTGAACTATATATATTAAAAATAATAATTAAAAAGTTAGTTCTATTCACATGTATAATACTTGAAAATGTATAATCAAGATAATACACCTACTATACTCTGATATATTATTTTTTTAATAATATATGTGTGTGTGTATATATATATATATAACTGACATAAAAAGTTATATTAAGTAACAATAACTCTTATTTTATCCCCTCATCTCATGCTTTTCTAAGTGACAATAATTTTTATTTTATTATAATATGGTTTAATGGTGCAAGAACTAATGGTTTAAGCTGTTACTATTGACAATTAGTGATATACTTATAGTGATAACTTAGTGACAGTAAAAATTATAAAAATTGTTACTATAATTTGTGACAAACTTTTTGTTGTTACCAGGCTAGCTAGTGACAAAATTTATTACTATTATTTGTGACAAAATTTTTATTGTCATTTGTCACTAGCCTAGCTGTCACTATAGATGCACCATTAATTGTCAATTGTGACAATTAAAACATTACCATTGTTACTATTAAATTTATAAAAATTATTAAAATGACAAAACAAAATCTTTTGTCACATGTACATATAATTAATAATAATTTTTATATTTTTAGTTATTATTTTATCACTAATTCTCGTTTTTCTTGGAGTGATCTCCATGAGGGTTGAATTGCTAAAACTGCCTTTGAGCAATAATTATACTTTAATCCCACAACAAAAAAGTTAAATACAATATCTTATGTGATAGATGAAAGTTTATCATTAGTTACATATATTAATGATAAAAAATTCACAATAATGATTTCAGAATATAATAGTGATAAAAAATTATGTTGAACTTGTTATTATTAACAATTAGTAAATATGTAATGTTACCAACAAAAAAAAAATTAGCAATCACATTGACAATTGACGAGAATAATATTCCACAACTAGCAATCCATTTATTTTCAAATTATTCCTTTTATTTTTTTTATTTGATTGACTATAATTCCTTATATTAGAATGGGTGAAGGGGATCAAATGTTTTAGCACTTTCTCGTGAGGGGAAGAATTGAGAGAATCTTGAATGAAAGTTTTGGATTTTTGTACATCATTAACCGGAAGTATAATTTCCCACGGGTTGTAATGATAGCTTCGTACGGGTTTAATGTGGTATCTCGTTAATTAATTGGGCGAGTTATGGAAAGAGTCGAAATCATACCCTTCATTATCATTACGTACTTGTTATTGTGCATGCGTCATTAATTATAAATAATAATAATTTAAAGGATCATATATTCTTATTACTAATTAAGTCATTATATATTATAGTAAAATAATATTTATCATCACTTAATATATATTATTCATAATAAAATAAAAATTATTATAACTTAATATATATTAATAACAATTTTTATATATATTATTATTCAATTTTTCATTTTTAATAATATTATTTATAGTAGCTGAGAACGTCCCTCCAAAACATTGGGGAGAGAGAGAGAGAGAGAGTAGAAATTAATGAATTCTAAGTGACCTATATTTTGGGGCAAAGTTTTCTTTGAGGGAAATTAAGACGGCCATTCCGCAGTGGGCCGAATGTAATGCACTCAATCTACTTGTGATAATTGAATTTGTAGCAAAAATTTTTTGGAGAGAGATTAATTAAGACGGATCATTATACTATTGATTGAATATAATGCACTCAATCCATTCGTGATCATTGAATTTGTTAGGATGGATGGTTTTCACCATTAACTCTATGTAAATTCAACGATCGTAATTGAATCAAATATTGGAGCAAGTATATTGCACCCGATGCAACTAACAATTACACAATTAAGATCAATTATTAGATATCAACGTTTGCAATCCCAAGATGGGATTGTTTTAGGGTTTGGTGCGTTGAATATTGCACGTTCACAAGTTGATGATATTTTACTATAGATAGAATTGGAAGTAAGAGATATAATATTGTTCAATTCGTCGAGTTGCTCTCTTCACACTAGGGTTTATCGAGACTAGTAAATTAAATTAAACTAAGTTGCTTACTCTTTCAAACTGTCAAAGGATTAATTGAATTCATTATTCTATGGCCACATTTCAAGTTTTGCTTGGAAAGAGACGATTGCATATAATATTATGCACGAATATTATCAAATTAATTTATGTTTGAGATGAATTTATTAATTAAACATAGATAATTACAAAGGGACTTGTTTGTCTGTATTTACACGTGTCACAAAGTTTAAGTTGCACATAAACGCAAATGAGCTGAAACGTTAGTTTAAAATTAATATTTTTTAAAGAACTGTTAAATGCATATCAATCATTATATTTATATTTTAAATTTATTATATTGAAATAATTACATATTTTCATAATATTAGAATATTAAAATATCATAAGTTTTTGAGACGGGATTAATCCAAAACTGCTGCACTATCTAAAACTAAAACTTTCTACAAACAGAGTTTAAAGAATCATTTGTCTTAACGTTGCCAACTTCCCAAACTTAAGCTATGCAAATGGCAACAATCTATAAATTAATTAAAGTCGTTCTTTCTTCATGTAAATATTCTTTTTCCAAGATTGTTAATAATATACATCAAATATGAATTAATTATTATGCAATACAACTACATATTATCAATTTTTAGTAACTAACTCCCTGCAACAATATTATATGTGTATATATCACTTTGACAACTATTTTGTTACATTAATGAATATGAGATAACAATATGTCGATCAGAGGTCCACAGGGAAACATGATACACACACTCTTTAAACATTAATCCTTTTTTGGTATATTTTCGGATGAACTTCTTAAGACGTCTTCACTATTATATTCTAATTCCCATAATTGTAATTTATACATAAAGTAACTACTATTTACGATCCATTATTTTTATTCTATAACCCTACTATTATTGCTTCATCATAATTTTAGCCTTTTACTTATCCAAAATTTCAAACAAATGCATTGAAGTTATATAAAAATATTGCTGAGTGGTCTATGGCCCAGTCGCATAAGTCTCAGGTGGGAGGTTAGGAGTTCAAGCCTGAATGAGCTCCTGATGTATATGTGTATAAATAAAAAAAATTTATATAAAAATATTAAATTACTATACAAAAAAATAAATAAATATTTTTGTTTAATTTATATTATAAAAATTTTAATGCATCCATAAATTGTTCCAAAATCACTATATAAAATAAAACTTGAACACAATACTCCTTAATTGTAGAGTCATAGAGCCTTAATTTTAATAATCGGACCAGGCCTCGTTGGCGCTATGCACAAAAGTTGGCAACTTTGCTTGCGAAAAATGTTAATGCTCGATTAAAAGTGCAAGTGTATAACTCTAGCGCTGTCAACGAGTCGGATTTAAATCGAATCAGTCATGTTTGAATTCAAATTTGAATATCAAAATTTATATTTGAATTCGATCTGATATCCTATAATATCTTTGTTAGTCAATACCATGTTCAAATCCAATGGATATCCGAAAATTGATAAAAAAATTCGACCCGATTTAATATTCTTTTTTTTTCTTTTTTTTTGGATTATATAAAAATATTATATTTATAAAGTAAATTTATGTAATTTAAATTTTTAATAATTTTTTATTATATATTAGTCCAAAAGTGAAATATTTGAATACTAAACGATTATTTCATACTATATTAATGCATATATGAACTATTATACATTATTATATTTGACATTTTATCAGTAATCTACTCAATATTAATAACATAATATAAACATTGATATAGATATTAGGCCAATATAATATATAGATTTTATTTTAAAATCTTTTTAAGTATTATGCATAAGAGTATTAATTTAATAAAAAAATATTAATGTTCGGATTCGAAATGTTTAACGAATAGGATTGCTTAATTCTGTATTTGATCAACTTACTGAATTATGGATATTTATAATTGGATTTGATTCATTGGATATTTTAATCTGATAAAAATTCTAAAATTTATATCGAATTCATATTGAATTTGGATTAAAATCTGATCCATTGACAGTCCTATATAACTCCGCTCACCACCTATGTCTGCCATGAAAATATTGCTACAAAATAAATGTCATAGTTATAGTTACAAATTATAACCATAAATTTTTTGTAGTAAATATAATTTTTAAAATAACAAGAGACAAAAATTATTAGCTATCAACCCTTATTCATGTTTTTCAAAAGTTCAATAAATTAATTTTGTATTATCCATAGAAAAATTAATATACACGTAAAGAATAATTATTAGTTGCAGATTGGTTATACTGATGGTTAGCTACGAGAGTATCCGCTTCGGGTTTGGCTAGGTCAATTTCATAGCCTAAGCCACAAATTTTGAACAACAACTACGAATTGATTGTAGCTAATACCTTAATCTTTTTGTAATGGTTGTCAGCTAAGATGTTTCAACAAGGAAATAAAGGTCTTGTTTGGTTGCAAATTGGAGGATTTTGTCAAAATATTTTGGCAAAATAATTTTTGGAAAATAGAGTTGGGGAATGTGATTGTTGTTTGTTTATATTTCGGGTGGTAGGTGGAAAATGTTTTGAGAGAGTATTGTTTGTTTGGTTGTGTTTGGGAGATGATAATATATCAGATCAATAACTTTTTTGTTTAGTTGGTGGGGTGAAATAAATATTTTAAAATTATTTATATATGTGTATATATAAATTAAATGAGTGGTAGCATGTGTATATATATCATAGCTATGTGTGTATTAAATGTATTTTTGGGAGCTATGATATAATGAGTTAGTATGATATATCATAGCATGTGTGTATTAAACGAGTTAGTATGTGTATAATATATGTAATATGAAGGAGACAATTTATGACAAGTAGCATAGCATTGGAGAATGTATTAAAGAGTGAATAATAAGGGTATTTTGGAGAATAAATTTTGTATTTTGAGAGTGGGATTGAGAAATGAATATTGTTTATTTGTTTAAATTTTCGAAATTGAAAAATGTATTGGGAATTTACAACCAAACAAGACTAAAATATTGCACATATATGCAAAATAATTTTATATTACACCATGATTATTCAAATTCAGTTCACCCAGTATGAAATTACCAAAAGACCCTCCCCATGTTTTTAATGAAATATTTAAAGATGAAATCATGTTCATCGTTGGCAAATCAATCTACACATAATACATTGAGATCCCCACCAGAGGTCAATGCCCGATATCTGAGCAGGGGGGGGACAAACTGGACAAACCCCTAGCCGGTCATCTATGAACAAAACTTTGACTTGTAGCAAGACTAATCAGCCCTAAAGAGCTTTTTTCACCTTCAGTCATCAGAATCAATCACTGTGGGACAAGTTTGACCGGTGGCTGGTCTGACCACGCAGCTTTTTGCAGTCTACCAAAATTCGACTATGTATATTAGCTGTATTTGCTACAGTATGCTTATGTATTCCATGAGACGTTATGTATCTGTATATTATTTAAGAGGGATTATGATTCGATGATTATACATAAGTATTCGTAATTTTGACATGCTAATTTTAAGTATATCTTTAATATATAAAGTGAATGTATTAATAATTTTTTTTAAAAATCCACATTTTTTAGATCCAATTCGACTCAGCCTAACTTTAACGTGCGACCTAATTAATTATACTCATTGAATTAATTATGCTTAAAGAAATTGAATTAGGCTGTATTAATCGTGATTTATTGATCAAATAAAAAATACCTATAAGTATTTCGTATTTTGATATTTAGAGATATGTAATCATAGCTATTATTTTATATTCTCTCTTAATATTTTTACCACTCAATATACAAATACTAATTTAAGCGCCAAAGAGTTTTCAATATAATTATCCCTTTCTTGGATTCAAAATATGAATTTGTGTATACTTAAACTAAGCTTATATAGGCAGAACTGCATGTTATGAAATGACTAGTTTTCGAACTCATATTGATCATATTTATTTCCTACCTCAAAATTAAAATGTCATGAAATATGTCATATTTATATATGTATAATGTATGCGCCTACATGGTGGTTGGGGACCAACTTTTACTTCTCAAACCCTTGTATGTATATATGTATATATCGAGCACTATATATAAATATACATCATGCCTCAAAGAGTTAAACGTTGAAGTTGAATTCTTCAAGTTTTATTTTATATGTAATATATTTATTGAGTATGACAGTGAATGTATTATTTAATAGGTATTTCATATTTGTATCGTGGTGTAGAAGATGAATTAATGCAATTGGAGCATTGACATTTTGTACATGTAAGTGTGCTGGATGAAGCCATTTAGTTTGAATTAGTTTAAACAAGTCAAATACCGCTGCCTCCCTTTATAAACAGCAAGACTATTGCTGCTCTTACATATCACACAAACAAAAATTTCCACAAATTAGAGATAGAGAGAGATAGATAGCTGATCAAAGAAAATAAAGCTATTATACATATATGGAGACTTCTGTGCATAAATCTGGTCTTGGAGGTGCAGTCAAGGAGGAGAAAAATAGGCTTTCTGAATCCAATGGCGATGAAGAAAGTTGTGGGGAGGAGATCGTTCTTCAGGTACTCTTCCTCAAATCTAAAAAGTTCAAGTTGTATGTATATGTGACCAAAAGAATTGGGTCGTCGTGTTTGTCTGTACATATATATATATATATATATTTATATCTTGAGTCTAACTGTATATATAGTTAGATTAATCAAAAATTTCATCTTTGATAAATAGAACCATTTGGATGGTTGCACAAAATTGGTTTGACTATCTGGTTCAGCATAGAAAATTGGAAAAATTCATAGTTTTGGCTACAGATTAATGCTATTGTAGCTATTCTCGTTACTGTTATGGTCATTGTTTTTTCTTTATACATATAATTTTTTCATAATGCATAATTAATTTGTTGTGCTTCAATGGATTAATAACTTATAGTTTTTATTACAATTAAAAAGAATTAAATTTGCTATGAATTTGTAGCTATATAGCTATAAAATTAATTTCATAGCTATTTTTTTCATATCAAATACTTGGTATTTTGGCAGTGAAATTTTAAGATTAATATTCTTTGTTTTTTTAAATTTACACTTGCACATACAGTAAGGATTTTTGATTGTATATGGCTTATCGACTACATGTTGTAGCTATAAATGGAAGAGTTTAATTTTGATTATATATAATTTATGAAAGATTATTTATTTTTTATTTATGCACATACACACTGTATTTATAAGAATTTGAACTTCAAACTTCTCACATACAAGTGTGAAAGCAATGCTGCTGAACTAATAGACTACTTGATTTAACAAGGTTCTGTGCAGAAATGAAAATTGATAACAATGATAGATCTGTTTGCTGGTCATATCTGAAGCTATATATAGTAGCTCATGTTATTTCTATATATCCATCTCAGGTTAGAGCTGGAAAAAGAGCCCAAGATGATGATGGGATGAATTCAGCATCTCCTAATCAGAAGAATTTGAACTCTACCAATCAGGTAAGAAAATAAATAATTGAAATAATTAATTATAAAAAGGATAATCTCTTGATTTATGGTTAATTATATTTCATGCATGGTAAATATCATTCCCTTCTTCCTACATACTGAATCGCTACGGCTTGGGGGCTCCCAAGAATCTGAAAGATCAAAGATGTGATGTTAATTATGTGCTTGAAAGTCATATAGTTGTCGGCAGAGCTATATATCAAACTAGCACCCTTTCACGTACCATTGACCATTTTTTGATAAAGACTGATGCAACTTGTTAAAATATTAGACTCAGGGAAACTCCTACGGCAACATTTAATTCAATTTTCACTCTCTGTGATCATTAGATGATATATAGCAGTTAGAATTAGGATTAGGTCAGTTTTATTTAATATTTATGTACTTTACCCCTATTGAATTCTTAACTGAGTAAATAGTTCGCATTTCTTACAACCTAAGAATTAATCTTTACTGCAAGAATCTTAAGCCAATGCCTGAGTTGTCTCTGAGGTTTACCTCGGAATAAGATTTGAGGTTCTAACAGAAGATTTTAACAGGGCCTGGCCATAACAAAGATTGAGAGGCTATCATCTGAATCTGAATCAAGATCATCTTCGTCTGCCAAAAGAGAAAAGGTTAGAAGATCTATCTATTTTTGCAAGATAATTAAAGATTAAACATCAAGGTTAAGCTGTAATTAATTATAAGGAGCAGAACGTAAATTAATTGCAATTTCTTGACACGTATATATATGTATATGTATGTTTGCAGCGGGATCACGATCAGCTTGAATCAACCAAAGCGGAACTGGACGAAGTTATGGAAGAAAATCAAAGGCTTAAGATGTACTTAGACCGGATTCTGAAGGACTATAGAACTCTAGAAATCAGATACCGAGATGTGATTCAGCAAGAGGCAGCTAAAAGAAGTCCTCCAAGTACTACTCATCATGATCATACTGAAGAACATGATGAACTTATTGACCTTAGCCTAGGAATAAGTTCAAGTGACAGAATAAAAGATGATCCCGGCCATAAAACACCAAAGAATGAGAATGCAGAAGGAGGAGATCACAAAGAAGGGAAATTGACGCTAGGACTTGATTGCAAATTCGACGTGCCTAAAAAGTCATCGCTTGAAACTACTCCGAACCCTAGCCCTGAAAATAGTTTAGAAGAAGTGATCAAGGAAGAAGCCGGAGAGACATGGCCGCCTAAAACCATCAAGAATGTCAGAGATGGTAGTGGAGATGATGAGATTTCACAACAAAACCCTGCCAAACGAGCTAGGGTTTCTGTGAGAGTCAGATGTGATACGCCAACGGTAAGACTAAATTTATTTTTAATATTCGAATAGCTTATTTTAGATATATGGATGGTATTTTGCTGAATGATTTTGTGGTCATATCAATGTAGATGAATGATGGATGCCAATGGAGGAAATATGGACAGAAGATCGCGAAGGGGAATCCGTGCCCCCGGGCATACTATCGTTGCACAGTTGCACCGTCCTGTCCTGTGAGAAAACAGGTAAAATTAATACAACTTATAAATCTTTTATTTTTAGCAGTATAAGATGATTTTTAACTTATAGATACTTAAATCTAGTGGCTATTGTTTTGAAGGTGCAAAGATTCGCTGAGGATATGTCTATCTTGATCACAACATATGAAGGGACACACAACCATCCACTTCCAATCTCGGCCACAGCCATGGCTTCCACCACTGCAGCAGCTGCCTCCATGCTAATGTCCGGTTCATCAACCTCGGCAACCGGGCTGAGCTCATCATCCGCTGCCCCTGCCCCCGCCGCTGCGAACCTCAATGGGCTAAATTTCTATCTCTCAGACAATTCAAGATCAAAGCCCTTTTACCTACCAAATTCATCAATCACATCTTCCGCCAACTCATATCCAACCATCACTCTTGATCTCACCTCCAGCTCCTCCTCCTCCTCCTGCCCTTCATCTCAATTAAGAAACTTCCCTCCAAGATATTCAACCACAAATCTCAACTTCAGCTCCTTAGAATCCAATCCTCTCCCACTTTCTTGGAGCAATGGGATGCTTAGTTATGGACCTCAGCCATTCAACAAGAACCAAACTTCTGGTTCTTCTTCTCTAAGCTTTGGAGCACAACCCCATGAAACCCTTTACCAATCCTACTTGCAGAAAGCTAGCCAACAATCTCTAGCGCCAGACACCATTGCAGCCGCCACCAAAGCAATAACATCGGACCCAAGTTTCCAATCTGCATTAGCAGCTGCCCTTACATCAATCATCGGATCTGGTGGTGCTACTGCTAGCACAATACTAGGAAACCAAAATGTTGGTGAAAAATCTAGTCAAATAAGTGGTGTTAAGGCGGCTAGTAGCACTGATCCTTTTCCTATTCTATCTAGCTTCCCATCAACTTCAAATACAAACAAATGCGCGCCAAGTTTTCTGAACAAGACATCCTCGTCCACGACAACTAGTTCTCAACCCGGTGGTTTGATGTTTCTTCCGCCTTCATTTCCATTCTCCAACTCGAAGAGTAAGTCTAACTCACCGGGCGACAACAGGGATCCTGTAGTTTGATTTTTTTTTTTTTTTTCCGAGATGATGACATATATATGCAAATTGTTGAATGTACCTTTTTTTTATTTTTTTTCCTTCTTTTGACGTATTTTTTTGGTAGAGGATTGGTGTAAAATGAAGAAAATTGTGTATATAGATGGTGACTGCTGGTGAAAAACGTTGAATAATGATTGCCAGCTTTAATTTCTTTCTTTTTCTTCTTGTTCTCTTATGTATGACCAACTCCGTCAACAAATGTGGATAGTTT
The DNA here is from genome assembly GCA_018894105.1 of Jacaranda mimosifolia. Lineage (NCBI taxonomy): Eukaryota > Viridiplantae > Streptophyta > Magnoliopsida > Lamiales > Bignoniaceae > Jacaranda > Jacaranda mimosifolia. Next base: position 14,068,431 of record CM032124.1, read on the forward strand.
TGTGTATCTTGACAATGGTGACCAACTAGATTGTCTTTGATTAGCTCATGAAGGGTTTCCATTTTTTGTTTTTCTTTTAATTTTTATAAAGTTTGCCACAGGATCTTTAGAAAAACAACGTTGATTATTGATGTAAATAGTTAATTTATCACTAATAAAGGTGAGTACACTTATTTATATTTAGATGTAATTTTTACGGGATTTTTACAAATAACTCCCCTGTGTTAAGAAAAATAGGCAAATTACGCCCCTGTGAATTTTTTTTTTTTCAAAGAACACCCTCATATTTTAAAAAACCATGCAACGAACCTCCTTGAGAGTATGGGTGTAGCACACGCACCAGTGCATGCCTATAGATTTAAATTTTTGTATATAAAAAGATAATTATGCCCTTATTCATCAACCGTTGGATCTTCTTTTAAAAAATTTACGATTTAGATTAAATTATATTATATATTTTTTAAAAAATATAAAAAATATATATATACAATATAATATATTATCATATATATATAATATGTATATATATTATATATGTGTATGTATATTATATATATGTGTATGTATATTATATATAAGTGTATATATATACAATTATATATATAAATGACTACCCACCCCACCAGGCAGCCGGCGGCCGACAGCCGCTGCCAGTACTTGCAATAATAAAAAAAGAAAAAAAATCAAAATAGATGGCTGCCTTCGGCCGCCATCAAACATAGTTGCCATGGCGGCCAGTGGCTGGATCTGGCCACAATGCTGCCATGGCAACCCACAAGGATGAGGGTTGGGGAGACGGGGTGCGAGGGTGGGGGTGGGGGTTTGGGGAGACAAGGTGGGGGGTTGGGGGTAGAATTTTGTATTATATATATATTATTAAATAATTATATATATTATCATATATGTATTATATTGAGTATATTATTATATATTATATATATAATATGATAATAAATATATAAATATAACTATCTTATAATATATATATGTATATAAATATATTATATGTTTTCATAAATATATATAATATTTAATTTGAAATAAAAAAAAAGATATAAACAAAAATTATTTAAATTTTATAAATAAATTTATATAAAGATGATGCTATTAAATAATTATATATATTATCATGTATAGAATAATAACATCATATGTACTAATATATATATCTTATCAACAAAAATATATATGTATATAAATATATTATATATTTTAATAAATATATATAATATTTAATTTAAAATGAATAATTAGAAAGAAAATATATATAAATAAAAGTTATTTAAATTTTATAGATAAATTTATATATATGTATATATATGCTATATATGTATTTAAGTATAAATAAAAAATATATTATATATTTTATGAAATTTTAGGGCTTACGGGCTGGGGCATGCTAAGGATAGAAAGCAAGCACACATAAAGAGTCCAGGGAAGTCGGGTGCCAGCGTGAGAGAGCCAGAGACCTATAAGGTCTCGAGCGAGCGTTAGCGTGGGTCCTCTAGTAGGTGAGTGGCAGGTCTTCTTGAGAAGCCTGGAACGATCGGGGGGGTCACAGGGGGGGGGTGGGGAAGCCGCCAAACAAACTCCTGAATGTCTGCACAGTCTTTAGCCCCAACCGACCCCCATGCCTTCCTTCCTTAACCTAGTCTTGTCTTTGTTGTCTTCTTGAAAGAGCCGCTCCAAAAGGGGTTGGATACCGTATGGAGCCATTGTTTCCCTTCATCACATCCCTTCCTTCCTATAGAGGAACATTCCCGCCTATAGGCCTAGCCCACCGTATACTAGGAAGGGACCCCTTGCAGTATCTATGTGATCATCGACGATTTGACTTTGTAGAACACCACGCGGAAGATCATTCGAAGAAGAAGCCTTCATCCTAACTATCTCTCATTTCTCTTCTCTTTCTCCTAGTCCTTGGATCTAACTTCCATGATAGTCATCTTCTTCCTTTCGTAGCTCCAACACCACTCTGGATTCCCGCATACAACCTTCCAATCCAGGCTCTCTTGAAGCTAATGCTCAGGTAATCTTGACCATCACTTATGCAAATATGAGATGGATCCGATTTTTCTACTAATATGGGATGCTCCCTCAAATGCCCGCTCCTATTAAGCCCCCGGACCACTTACTTAATGACGAGGGTAGCTCGATTTCAATCCACCACTGAAATAGGCCATTAGCGCCCTTCAAGGACAGTATTAAAATCTTTATGAAGCGTCTCTAGACCTATTCTATTTTGTATGGAGCTATTATTTCCCTTCACTACGTGTCCTACTTCCTAGCTCTTTAAGAGCGCACTCGAGTCAGTCAGCGTTGATTGAGTTCGAGCGGTTAGGCCTGACCCACCACTATTAAGAGGACACCCGATGCGGTAATTGTTCGCGCCTAACTTTGCGCTTCCTGTATGCGTCTTTACCACACTTCCTCAGCCTTGCTTTGTTTGCTCGAGCTATTGATCTTTGTAGTTCCTGTAGCTATTGAGCTCATGTATCTAATGAGCTAAATGAGCTATTGAGCTATGAGTTAAGGAGTTATTGAGTTCTATCCTTAATGGCCTTTACTATATGGGTATTCTAGAGTTATAGGCATCCTTATAGGGCCCCTTAACTGATTAAAATAGTCTAGGGCAAAACTTCCCGAGAAAGAACTACAATGACAAGAAAATAATAAAAAGAAGGCAAGGAGGGGTGTGTCAGGGGATTTAAAACAGTGTTAGTCCCCCCTGTGACCCCCTCGATCGTTCCAGGCTTCTCAGGAAGACCTGTTGCTTGATCTATCGCTCCTGCTCCTCCTCATCGGGGAGCCGATCGCTTGTTCTCTTCTCTCTTTAAGCGGGCGCTCTACTGCCTTTGTCGTGCCCCAGCCTTCACGCTTTTTGGGCTTACGGGCTGGGTCAGGGGTAAGGCCTTCAAGCCCCCTTAACAACAGATTCGGTCTGGCCATCCGACTAGGAGGTCCATCGCTGTTGAGGAGGAAAGACAACTAGGGCGATAAGGGTAGCTCTTTTTAAAGACTACCATAGGGTGGTTAGAATTCTACCGTCTTCGTATTGTCCATCTATTATGGACGCAATTTCCTATATGGAGGTTCTTTTTCGGGAAACTAGCGCTTTTTGGTGGTGGATTGAAATCGAGTCACGTTCGCTCTGGAGGAGATTTAGTACGTGGTTCGGGGGAGCTACTATAGACTGTTTTAATCAGTTAAGTTAGGAAGACCTGTCACTTGCCTACTAGAGGACCTACGCTAATGCTCGCTTGAGACCTTATAGGTCTCTGGCTCTCTCACGCGGGCACCCAACTTCCCTGGACTCTTTATGTATGCATGCTTTCTGTCCTTAGCATGCCCCAGCCCTCACGCTTTTTAGGGCTTACGGGCTAGGTCTGGTTGGAACACTAACAACAGATACGCGATTCGGCCAGCTGTTAACATACCGAACGGCCACCTTCTCATAGCCTTGGCATCCCCTATGAATTTTATTTACTTTGGAATGAATTAATAGAAAGAAAGATGAATATAATTGATAAGATAAAAATAAAAGTAATTTTAATTTTATAAATAAATTTATATATGTATATATATGTGTATAAAATGAGAATATATGAAATAATGGAGGAAGAGAGAAATGAGAAATAAAAAGAAAAGAAAAGAATAAAAAAAAAGGGAAAAAATGATAATAAAAGATTATTTAAATTGAATTGAAAATATATTAAATGATTAAGGGTAAAATTAGTCTTTTTATATTAAAGTTATGCTAAATAGGCAGCAAATGAGAAGGGGAGGCGGTGTGCATAGTTTTTTAAAACATAGGGAGGTATTTTGAAAATTTATTTTTCATAAGAGGGTATATTGCCTATTTTTTAAAATACATGGGGGTAAATTGCTATTAGCCCCAATTTTTACTAATGCCAAACGTATAAATATTAAAATTTTTTTATATATTTATGTATTAGCTCAATACAAATGTACACAAAATTTGATGTGAGCTTGGAAGTGATTAAAATCAATGAGTTAGTTTATAGATCGACAAATTATATGGACCATAATTTTAGATCCTAAAAATATAACAAAGCGTTAAGAGTCGTCAGCCAAAATCACCTAACGCTCAAGGTATTAGCTAATATGATACTAATGAATGTAAGTCATAAAGGACAAACATAGAGACAACATTGAGTTGCGCATTTGAAAATATGGTAATTGAATAATTATACCTAGGTATTGTTTGTCAAATATATAGGATTAATATGGCACAATCTTGGGCGTCCATATCTTTATGAAATCACATTGAAGATGAGTCGTATAATTGCTATTTGGATCAATAGGGTTAGAGAGAGATTGAGATAGTAACCATGGGAATAGATCTATTTATGGTAAAGAGTAGCTCACTCGGCTTTCCATTGTCAAAAATGAAGTTCACTATTAGAAGACAAAAAGCACTTAATCAAGGTTTAAGCCTTTTTGGGGGATTACATAAATTATTATAATAAGTAGTTGTGCCTCTTTTCGATTCATTCCATAGTCCCATACCTTATAGATAGCTAGATAGAGCCGCTCAGGGCATCGACCTGATCTCTTAAGCAGAAGAGACAAGACTTGAAATATCCAAGGTGAGCCACAAGAAAAACTGTTGAATTAGTCAAATAACTCAAATCTGATCCAACTTAAGAAATATTGAGTGACTTTTTCAAATACACCTCATTACAATTTATGCAAAGGAAAGATATATTTGATTACCTTGACCATCATATCTTTGAAACTAATGTTCGGGCAGAGATGAGGATATTTCTGTATCTTTATAGTCTTTTTATTAATTGATTACTTTTGAAACCCAATAAAATTATGAAAATTTTATTCGAGACACAAATATTACATGGAAGATGCATGCTTATTATTTTATTGCTAAGCCTCCATTTGTTGGTAACATAACCAAGAACTTAATTTTGCAACTATATATCTTTTAATTCTGTAATATAATAGAATTTAAATTCCTCCAGTGACTCTGAGAATGAAAGCATCTCTATAACAAAAACATTCTCCCTTCGTAAAGCTATCCAACACCCATACTGGGCTACGTAGAGCCCGTTTGGTTTCATTTTCAAATTTTATTTTTACATTTTTTTACTATTTAAAAATTAAAATACATCACTTTTTACACATTTTCATCAAATATCATTTTCATTTTCATTTTCATTTTCAAAACACATTTCCAATAACCTCTAAATCTTCTCTCTCTCTCTCTCTTTCTCATTATTATCTCTCTCCATCTACAACCTACTAAACCCAATATAATATTTTTCCAACAATTTATCCAAATATAAACTCATTTTTAACCCACTTTCACTAACTATATCTTCAAATTTTAAAAATAATAGAAATAAAAAGTAAAAAAATGAAAATGAAACCAAACGGGCCCTTAAGCATCGGCCTGAATGGTATAGTGCTTGGTATGGGCTTAAACCCTTTTTGGGCCAATAAAGGCCCAGTCCAAGCTACTGGCCACTCTATATTTTCCATTAGGGTTGTCAATGGATCGGATTTTAATCCGAATTCGATTCGAATTTTAAGATTTTTATCTGATTAAAATATTCGATGGATTAAATCCGATTATAAATATTTAAAATCCAAAATAAGTGGATCGGATATGGAATCAAGCAATCCGATATGTTAAATATCCGAATCCGAACCTTAATATTTTTATTAAATTAATAGTTTTATATATAATATTAATAAATATTTAAAAATAAAATCTATGTATTATATTAACCTAATATCTATATTAACGTTTATATTACATTATTAATATTAAATTTTTAACCTAAAAAATAAGAAGGATATTGATAAAATGTCAAATATAATAACATATAATAGTTCATCTATACATTAATATAATGTGAAAAATAAGTTTAGTATTTAAATATTTAACTTTTGGACTAATATATAATAAAAAATTGTTAAAAATTCAAATATGACATATATTTATTTTATAAATACAATATTTTTATAAAATTTAAAAGGAAAAAAAAATCGGGTCGGATTTTTTAATCGGGTTTCGGATATCCATCGAATTCGGATATGATACTGATTAACAAAAATTCTATAAGATTTCCGGTCGGATTCGGATTTGAATTTTGTTTATTGAATTCGGATTTGAGTATGACAGATCTGATGCAAATTCGACCCGTTGACAGCCCTATTTTCCATATATTACTATATTGTATAAGTGCATAAGAGTGTGTGAATAGTCCTACTTGCGCGTGCTGTCATTTTCACATCTGCAAAATGGCATTATTTCGGGTTGGTTGTGCTTTATTGTTTTGTATTTTATGCTTCTGTGGTTGTGCACTGCTTTTTTTTTTTCTTTTTTTTTTTTTGGGTCCTACAACCGAGCGAAAGAAATTGGGGCTATTTTGTTATATATATATATATATATTTATTTATTTATTTATTTATTTTTTTAATTTGTGTTGTGCAAGCTTGTTCTTTATGTCTTTTTTGGGCAAGTTTGGGGAGGTGATTTTTGCATTTTTTTTTTTCCTTTTTTGTTTTTGTTTTTGTTTTCGTTTTTTTTTTAAAGAAAAGTGATTAAATTTGATATCTGTGCAATAAAACTGTGTTGCAGCATAAATGAAAGTTATAGAATCATCTATTTTTTTAAAGTTCTTGAAAATTTATCTATTTTTTCTTATTTAGAATAATTATATTGGTTACTTACTATTTGTCGTTTTTTATTTTTTAATAATATGTTAACTAAACAAATCCACACACACACACACACACACACACACACATATATATATATTGGTTAGCTTTAATACATTCTTTAAATAAATTCTTTAAATAACTTTATTGACCAATATTTGTTGTAAATTTCTTGATTTGATGAATCGTTAAAATATATCAATTAATAATATTTAATGAGATTTAATACATTTTTCAAACTCGTTCACATGTGTAAATATATAATCATATACAACAATTGAGTTTTTTCGACCACCATTCAGCCAAATTTAAAATTCTTAAAATTAAGATTTAAAAAAAATTATTTAGGGTAACTCATTAATTGCAGTTTCTTAATTTTTCAAATCATTAAAATTTGAAAAATAATTAAATTTAATGATCTTTAAATATATTTTTAAATCTATTCATACATACATAAATCTTTATTACACTACATACAAGAAGGAAGTATTTTAACAATACTTATATACTTTTGATTAAATTTTGAATTATTAAATTTCAAATATTTTTAATGATTTAGATAATTTCATTGTTCATTTAATAATTAATTATGAGTTTTCAAATTATTAGACGATGTTAACTAATCAAATTTCATGACTTCTTATCATATTACTTAAATCTGTTTATATACACATAAATTTATACTCAATTCTTTGACTATAATTATACAATTTTAACCCAATTTTACATTATTAGAGTTCATTATCTTTTCTAATTATTTTGGAGATTTTCATTTTTTGCTTCCCAAAATACCAAAATAAGATAACTAATCAAATTCAATGATCTTTTAATGTATTTCCTAAATTTATTCACACACATAAATTTATACTATTATGTATAGAAATAAGGCCATTTTAGCATAATTTTGTAATTTTAATGAAATGGTAAATTCTTATAATTTATTCTTTAGTTATTTTAAATAATTTCATTGATTTTTTATATTACTTGTGATTTTTTTTTTAAAAATAAATTATCAAAATATGAATTTAATGTAATTCTAATATATTTTTTAAAACATCCTCAAACATTTAAATTAATATATTTTTTAATTAAATGAGTGGTATAATTTACACAAATTTAATGAATAATTTTAATTAAAATATTACATGATTCTATCGTAATAATTAAAATTCAAGAAAATTTGAAGGAACTGAACATGAATTTCATAAAAAATAAAGTCATATATGAAATATTGCTAGAAACAAAGTATTTTTTTCAAAATATTATTCTAATAAAGAATAATTCTCAAATTATCACTCTCTCAAAATTATTTTTTGTATTATTATTTTTTATTGCCACATATATTTTCATGTAAGCAAAAACTGATTAGTTGGAATTCATATTTCTTTTTCTTATTGCATAGGACAACCGTAACTTATAACTGGAACTTATTGAAACTGTGATTCAATTTTTAGAGAGAGAGAGAGAGAGAGAGAGAGAGAGAGAGAGATGATTGAGGCTCTTGGGTCTCCACCTTACTCTTTTTTTCTTTATTAACAAAATAATAATCATATTAATTAGAATACAGAATCTTGTTCAACAACAAACAACAAAGTTTAACATAAAGAAACTAAACAAAAGCTCGTACACATACTTAAACCAATAAGACCATGTATTTGGGCAAAAATTCTGCCAGTGGGAGAGATAAATACATGAAATAAGAGTAAAAAATCAACCAAAAAATTAAGTCTTAAAAAATAAATCACATAGTAAAAAAAAAATATCACACATTGTTTGTTTTAATAAAAAATATTGAACAATAAAAGTTAATATCTCAATCAATTATTTTATTAACTATATAAATCCAACAAATGAAGCAAGATAAAGAATCCTAAAAGATTAATTTGTAATATCAATGAAATTTTATTTTATAAACTCCTATTATAATTTTATGATATTCTAAAAGGTGGAAAGAAAAAAGTAAATTAATGATTCACTCTTACTTTGCCAGTAAATATCTGATTGTATGTAGTAGAATATATATATATATATATATATTTCTTTTCTTTTTTTTGTTAAGAAAAGTACTTTGTAATAAATTTGATGGCATGAAAAATATGTTTCAGGTGCCCACTAAGCTTAAGAAAAAATACCAAAATGAGCAAGGCAAAAATTTTAAGATGTTCTTTGGTAACAAATAATACAATATACCTATTGTTGTTCTCTGCGACGGCAAAATTTGGTAACAGAAATTTGAGGATATCTTCAGTAAAGAAGTTTACAAAAAACAACAAAAAGAGTGCTTTGAGCTCAGATTGATTCTAAGAAATATAACATGTATATTTTTGCTCCACAAGGTATGGACTTGAACCACGATTGATTGAACATTTTACATGCAATCTGCTTTCCATCTTGCTTTCTAACTGCTTTGCTACTGCAAAACTTTGTAGTTTGAAGTGTTTATTATAGTTATCTTTCTTTCATTGTTGTTATTGCAAATTTATAGTATTACAGGTTATATTTTTTATTTTTCTGCTATTGGTTTTCTATTACTTGTGTTCTGCTATTGTTATTTTTGTTTATGTTTGTATTTTTTAATATATATTCATTGTACATGCTATATTAATTTTTATTTTTCGTTTACTACCTTTTTCATAATTTAATATTTATTTGAAAATTTGTATATAACATTAAAATATATATTTAATCATCTTAATGGGTACAACACCGCACGAACTACACTTGTGTGTGTGAGTGTATTTGTAGTAATAAGTAAAATAAAATGATATAGAACATATAAGGAACTTATAGATAGAAATTTGAATATGGGAAAATTCTCGAACATTGGAACTAGTAAAAGTCCAATATGAAACATTTTAATTAAGTTTATTTGGTTAACTATTTTTTATTTTTTTTTGTTATAAAATTTTGTTCTATTTTCGAAAAAGAAAATTAGTGATTAATGTATCTTGCATGGAACTATTTTTTCCTTTATTTCACATGATTATATATATTTCAAAGATCAAAATAACATGAAGCATTAGTTATATGGAATTGAATGTATATTACTGGATAAGAAAATTTCAATTATGGTTATATATAGATTTAAACTTCGTTAGCTAATATGCTTATATGACCAAAGAATGAAACCCAAAAAAAAAAAAAAAAAAAAAAAAAGTAGAGCTTGTGCAAAGCTAAATTATACACTAGTGAAAGGGGGGTTGAGACATATAAAATCTTATGTCAAATAAATTTATAAGTTAGTCATGAATTAGATATGCTACATAAGAATTGATGTCTTCACTTTTGGCTCGATGCTGCAACATAGATAAAATCCATCTTTCCAATTGGTGTTACGGCGCCAAAATTCTAACGCTATGGCACCCAACTGTCTGGACTTGTTTCCTGGAGCCAAATTTCATGTCCAATCCCAACTAATTTATTTGAATTGTTAAATGGCACCAATTAATCAAAGTTAATTCAAACTATGAGCACAGTTTAAAGAGGCAAAAAAACTATGGGTATAGTTTATAATTTTGGGTATTCTATTTATAATGGATCTTGGGGGCAATTAATGATGTTCACACTCATTCACTCTACTTAACTATCACAACAAAAACTTGCTTGGGTACCAAAAGAATAAAGTTACCCAAGTGCAACATATCACAACAAATAATAAAGTCACAAGTAGCTAAGTTGTTCGCTACTAAATATTAATTTAATATTTATTTTGTCCACATAATAATTAAGTTAATCCATCTAAAAATTAAACTCACAAAAATAAGAAAAATTGTAATTACTTGTGTTTTAATCAAAATTTAAAGCCTAGAATTATGATATCTTCAATTGCATTTTGCTATTTTCTTCTTAAATATTAATGGTTGATTTATCAAACAAAACATGAATAATATAAAATATTGTAAACAATACAAAAATTAAAAAAAAAATGAGTAAAAATAAAATGAAGAAACCCTATTATTAGACGAATCTGATATCTTATTTCTCTTCTTTCATCTCTTGCATTGCTTGCAAAACTCCAAGCCTTAGATCAAAACTCCAAAAATTAGAACCTTAATTTAGTGTTTAAAATGTCTATTTATATTTGGCCAGAGAGTGAAAAAAATCATACTAAAATTCCTCTTTTGTCCCCTTTAAGTTGATAATCACGCCTTAGTCCCTCAAAAATCTTGCCTCCAAGCACTATGACATCAAAATAAATTATCCTGCATCTTATCTCGCCGCGAGGTGCCTCCAAGCAACAAAAAAAAATAAAAAAAATTACGCAGTGATGCCCAAAACTGGCGGCCAGCATTGGGAGATTCTATCCACATACGATTATCACAATGCCCAAAACTTGGTGCCTTAACCCCAAACAATTTATCCTTCCAATTGGCTTTGCGAGCTGAAATTGTGGTTCTACTATGCTCAATTGTCTAAGCTTACTTTCCAGAGCCAAATTTCATGTTTAATCTAACATTGACTTATATGAAATATTAAATGCCATAAATTAATGAAAGTAAATACAAAATATGAGCATAGCCTACAATTTGGTCATTTGTTTTCAAATTTATAGGACTTTTGGGGAATTAATGGTGGTGATATTTATTCATTTACTTATTCATCACACTGATGTTAGGATTGAAAAAAATCGGTAGAAAAAGAAGTGGCAGCAGTGCTTTATGCTGTTAGTCCCTTTATTTTTAAGTGTACTCACGGTACTCGGTAGTGTGCTTGTGATACAGTACTCGTGCAACAAGGCTTACAACAACTCGTGGCTATTATATACGTTGGAGTGACAGTAATGATTTATTGACTATAGGTAATTAAGAGCTCCAACTAGAATATTAAATTTTCTAGATTTCTTTGTGCTTATCCCCTAGTCCCCTAATGTTTCGTATTTCATGAATTTGGCACCTGTATTGAGGAATCCCTAATGGGTGATGAACAACTATTGAGGTAACCATCTAAGCCCTAGGGCAAAACTGATGTAATACGAAGTGCTCTCCTTAAACCACTTTCTAGAAGCCTTAACAAAAATTAAAGATTTGCTCGTTCTCAAGTAAAGACAAAATTGACTTGGAAGAGAAAGAGAGGACAAAAGTGAAAGTGAAAGTGAATGTGAAATGAGATTTTCTATACAAGAGCAAAGATGGTGTAAGTGTGCAACTATTGGTGTTGCCTCATCAAAAGTTTTCAAGAGTTTTGCTCGTAACCTAGATTGCAATTAAACCCAAATAAGTACCGACTTTCAAGTTTAATTCAATGGCACATCTCAATATCGAATAATTCCTCTTTGTGTGTGTATGACTATATGCCTTGTATTGTCTATTATATTGATTAGATTATACTGTGTATTGTCCCATAGCATTAGAAATCCATAAGCCTATCCTTTCGTCCCTATCTCCACTAATGTAGCCAACACTCACTAAAGGTTTAATTGAGCTTATTTAGCCTATAATGTACGTTTGGGTGAACGTAGAGGTGTGCATATGATATAAGTGTTTGTTTATTCTCATAGTACTTGGCTCATTTTTGTATTCTTAGTGTAATACCTTAAATTTATCTTGCAAATAGAGTAACCTATCCTCGATTTTGATCTCTGTGGATGAGACTTCGTTCTCTTGATTGGTGGGAACATCATTCAAGTTACTTCTTTTTCTTATAATTTTTTTTGTTATTTTTCATTTCTTATTTTCTTCTTGTTTTCTTTTTTCCCTATCTCCTTTTTCCTTTCTTTTTATATATAAAAGATGTCCTATCTCTATATTACAGATCAATGAATCCATGTCCATTCATAATGAAAGGTATGTTAATTAAGGTATGTACTACTTAGTGTATGATACCTCGGGTTCAATTGCGCGGGCCTATGATCCTAGCAGGGGCGATGCCGGCCAAAGCAACTTTGATTGCACCAATCCTAGCCCTAGATGGCGATGGATTCAAGGTTGTTGGGGAAGGGAGTACTCATATCAATTCGGGAACAATCCTCCTTTTTCTAAAATAAAAATTAAAAAAATGGGTAATAGTGTATAGTAGCAATGCCATGATATAAATGTGGGCTCATGTTATAGGATTGGAAGAATGCGTTGAAGATATTAAGAGACTTAAAATAAGACAATATGGGACGTATTATATTTGGGAGGGCTCAAAAAGCTCAAACAAGTCAGAAATGGCTTATGCCATATCCTTAATTCACTATAAAAAAGTTGCTGATTCCAGCGAATATTTCTAGTAGAATCTATTAAAAATTTATCGGAACAAAAAATTCATGTTGAATTTTCGATGGAATTTGATCTATCAAAAAAACTCTCATTGCAAATATTTATTTCTAGTGGATTTTTCGTTGCAAAATATTTTTGTTGGACTAATGGATTAGAGACGAAATTGATCATTTCTAGATATTAGATAATTGGATCACTTTTTGAGATCGAGGGAATATCCCTCGAAAATCCCTTAATGTGTTTATTTTTATTTATTATTTAATATATATTTCAATGGATTTTTTCCTCATAAATCCTCAAAAAAAAATTCAAGATAATTTTATTTTATTTATTTATTTATTTAAAATTTTTGAACTTGTTCATGTAAATCTAATATCCATAATATGCTAAAAGTACCATGCAATAAATTTGCAATTAAATAAAAAATATAATTTTATAAATTTTCAATGTAAAAATATTCAAAATACTGATAAGATATAAAATGAACATCCCTTCTAACTACTAGCCATCCACAGCATCGTCATAGTCAAATTAGTTGCCAACTTCAACTCTACGGTGCTCCTACTTAGCGTCATGCTGAGCTACTATTCGACGTCATGCTAATGTTGAGGCTTATGCTGCTAGACAAAGGATAAACGACTCCAAATAAAGCACTCAAATACTAACTCCATCCTACTGGGAGGCGCTCTAACCTATTCATCATTTGCAACTAGGCCTACTCTTGGTGATCATACTACTGTTGGATCTCATGGTCTATCTCTGCAACCCTAATTTGCACCTTATCTAATTGGGCCTCCTAATGGGCCACTACTATACCTGATGACTCCACGGGAGGTGTATGGTAGCACAAGGGCAGTTGCTGATAGCTTAACTTATACGCACGCTCCTTCTTGTTGTGGTCACCAACAAATTAGTTCATAACTCAACTTGATATTGCTGGGTCTCTGCACTCCAAGCACCCTCTATATGAGTTTGGAATTGTCATAGCATTTGTTGGAAGCCCTCTTACAGTATAAAAATTTAATAAGTTTAATGCACTAATAATGTAAGTAAAACAAATATCTATAATTTATTAAAAACTTATAACAGCTCTCTTTGCCTTATCGTCGACTAGCTCCTATTGACCTACCTATAATAGGTACGCGCAAAAATTTCCTCCACCATCAGTGGCCTCTACAAGTCCGAGGTCTACATAAAAGAATTAAAACAAGGTTATGTATTTATATTATAAAACAACAATGAAAAAAAGAAGAAAAAATTCAACAGAATCTCCTCTTAAATTGAAAAAATCAAAAGTGCAACAATAGCAAAAACCAACAACACATTATCTAAATTACCAACATAATATATCAAATTAACTCCAAATGGGAAAGACACCAATCCTTCCCCATATCCCATCTCATCCAAACTTCTAAATGCATTGAATTAACAACTTGAAAGTTTACTAAGTTTACTAAATATTGAAAGTTTAGAAACTTACTAATCGCACGGCATGTGTCTCAATGGTATATATCCTCCGATGAGTGATGTTTTGATAGTAGAGGCTCAATTCTTCTTGGCCTCTACAGACTTCTTTTGAAAATCTTGGGATGCATAGTTGCAACAAAGGGCACCCCAAGTCTCCTGGCCAATCTAGTTTGACCTTTTGCCTAGCCTCCGAGCATAGCTATGCATGTCACTAAGTCAGTGACACTTTTAATATCACTCGGGGTCCTAATCGACATATCTCTATAAAAAAGTGAAATAACTTAGTTCATTAGATACATTAACATACAATTATAATTAAATATATTAACATGCATATGCCTTCCACTCCTTAAACATGAGCCTTTGAAGACTTTGGGGGATATCCAACAAGGTCTTTTACTGCCTCTATACCCTAATCTTGATAGCTCTCATCAAGAACTTGGTATTGTCAAGCAAGGGTATGTACCTTCATAAAGTTTATAACAATAATTAGTAAAATGATATTTATAATGGAATAAATGACGCAAGTGTATCGATTAAAAAATAATAATTTTTTATTTACCTACTGCATCCATCGGGACACAAGTGTACCTTTCCAAAACTTTGGGGCGAGGGTGCTGATCCCCTTTCCCTAAATTCTAGCCACCAGAGATAAATTTGCCACTGTTGAAGCATGGAGGGGAACAACATTAGATGGCTGGGTGCCATGTAGAAAGGAAGGTGGCGAGATAATATATGAGATGATGCGGATGGTGACTATAAAGGCAAATGCTATTTCTGAGGGTAGATGTGGGAGACGAAAGATAGATGACCTTTAGCAGCAAATAAGATCAATAGCGATGAAGAGGATGAGGAAATATGGGCAAGTAGGGAAGGAAGGTGTGAGGTAGGCATAGTCCTAAATAGGGGTGCAGATTGGAAGATGATGGATTGGTTGGTTGGTCCTGTATCTGAGAGGCCAGTGAAGCATAACCCCTGACTGGTTTGCTATCTGTAAAAATTAGAATTAATATATCAATAATAATATTATGACAAATTAACTATAATATGCAGTGAGAACAATTAATAATATAATTTAGTGTCAATCACATTACCTTAAAAGAAACTAAGCATCATATCAACAACATAATTCAATCTTCGTAAGAATATTCATGTTCGTTAGTGCCATTGTCATCATCAAATTCACCTTCATCATTGCGAAGTTCTACGTCTTCTTCATCATCATTATTAACGACACCATCAACATATTATACATCCGATGCATCAACATCCTCTAAAGGACGAGTACAATCAATTAAGCTCTCTATTAATTACGATTCACTATTTCAACATGCAATGCCATATTGTTCTGATATGCTACTTCTAACAAATTTTGCATTTCCACTCTACCTTTAACCTTCATTTTATAATTGCTCACCGGTTGAGTTTGTCGTTAATTCTTCCACAATATGGAACATAGTAAACATGTTTCACTTGTTAGGCGGTCATGAATAGGTCATACTTCCTCTACTACTCCTGTGCCTAACTTCAGCAAATTTATACTCCAAATGCATTATGTGGGTTCCTCTCACAAGAGTAAGATCAAATCACTCTTAATAAAATAAAGACAACCTATTGATAGGAACATCAAAATATGCTAACTCTACCACTTCCTTTAATATTTCACAGTAGTCTCATTCACCACCAACCCCATTAATTTCCTTAACCCATGCCATACTATTCTTCTTCTTTTTTTTTTTTTTGCCTTGACTTCATGCGCCGATGTGGAATTTAAATCCATTGACATTGTATTCTAGCTATGTCCTAACTAATTTGTTAAGGGCCCAAGCCAAGTCATGTAATAATTGATTCGTAATGCCATCATAAATCTATTATTCATTACATAAAGTATTAGTATTAATAGAAAATTTTGTAATTTTTTACGTGATATTGTACTACGCATAAATTAGTTATAAATCTACCTACGTAAGAGTTAAACCAATTGACAATTTTATTTTCAATATTAGGATTACCATTTTGATCACCAATGTTGAAGTGTTTCATAAAAGGACTACATCAATATACTTAAAAATATATTAGAAATCCAAAAATAATATTGACGAGAAAAAACTTGAAATACTAAGGTTGTGATTACTTGTGAAACTTGTCTTATGTTTTAGTGTTTTAGAGATTTTGGGGATGTTTTGGTGTTTTAAAGATATGATAATTGGAGATGAAATTGTAATTGGTTGTGAGATAAAGTGTAATGATTATTGTGATGAAATGGGTTGATGTAATGTGATGTTGTGATTGGTTGTGAGATTTTTTATATATATATATTTGAGAGATTTGTTTGAAATAATGAAATTATTTTATTAGTTTTAGTTTTCAATTTTGTTTGTGATTTAGAGTAAAAAAAAATTATAAATAATTTATAAATTTAGTATGCATGTATTTGTTTTGTAATTTTAAAAAATATATCGTCTATTAATAAATCAAATTTTGGTGTTTTAGAATTGTTTGAGATAATAAAATACAAAAGTTACAAATGATTTTTAATGTAATAAATCAAAAAAATTTAACTTAAAAAATAGACCATCTATCTATAAATCGAATTTTGGAGTTATGGGTTTGTGTGAGATTTATAATATTGTAAAAATTTATAAATAATTTATAAATTTAATAAATCAAATTTCAAAATTATAAATTTATAAATTATAATAATTTTCTTTTGTATAGTTTTATTTAATTTTACAAATTTCAGAAAAAACTAATTAAATATTTAAATATAAAATATGCATAAAACATTCCTTGGAAATAAAAAATTTATAAACACTCCTAAAATCTTAAAAAAAGGGGAGTGAGGCTCAGATCTAGAAATTGTAGGTAAATCAATATCTACAATAAGTTTAAATCAATATCTAATTCTTAATAAATTTAGAAATACAGATCTTTTTATAATTTTAAATAAAAAAGAAAAAATGTGAAGTAATAAATTAAAATTAACAAAGTATGAAAAACATTAAAAAAAAACAAAAAATGAAACAAACAAACAAAAAAGGAAAGAAAGAAACAAAAAGGAAACAAAAGGAGAGAGAAGATAAATGTATCAGCAACATTATTTTCAAATATGAAACCCAAGGAAACTTTAAATTCGAAAGGCCAAGAAGTGGTCTTACATTCAAGCATACCTTGGTTTATATTTTGTGTATGAGATGCAGGAAAATGGGATTCCATCCCACAAGCAAGCACAACCTGAATATTTGTTTTACTTACTCGATGGATTTCTTCACCTCCTTATAGTTAAGTAACACATGCGATATTGCATCTCTAAGCAAAACATTGCTTAAAATTGAGTTGTGCAGGCACCTAAGGTACAATCAATTTGATTAAAGACAGACAAAGTTGGTGGAATTAAATCATCATTGTCACCATCAATATTCCAGTTGACCATGTCCTTGAGCTACGCACATGTGTTTAAAAGTAACATGAACAGAAGTTGGATATCTGTAGGCAAACAAAAGCCTAACAAATAGATCCTTTTCACTTGTGCCTTTTACTTCACAATTTTTTTTTCAGCTCGCCAAGCCCCCTAAGTTTGACATAAATAACACTTTAGTTATATTCAATAATGAAATCATTTTAGCATATAAATATGTAAATAATTTTGCTTCTCAAAGTGATACATCCACCCATATTGTACGTGCCCTCCATTTTACGCCCCTTCTATCAGGTGGGTGAACAAATGCTCCATGTAATAAAAAAATGTCGGAGGAAAAATCTTTTCTAACTTGCACAGAATAATTGGAATGTTTCTTTCCATTCTGTCCAAGTCATCATGCCCCAAAGTTGTAGAACAAAACTTTGAAGAACCAATTGAGCTCGACCAAAGGTTTTCCTTATTTGGTTCGATAATTCTTTGAATGCAATTGGTAGCAAGTACTCCATGAAGATGTGGCAATTGTGATTCTTCAACCCATATGTGCCAATACTCCTGGCCAAATTTGATGAATGTTTATCCAACATTAATAGTCTTTTCACCCAACCACATAAAATATTTTTTCTGCTTAGATGTAAAAACACATTTCACCTAAACACACTTAGCTTTAGGCTTGCCCAGTTTCTCATTACCCTTAGGAATTAACTTTAGCTCGCGCCTTTTACAATAGACATTCATATCAAATAGGCATTGACATTATCTTTGGAGTTGTCCTTGATTTCCATTCCTATGTTGAAGATATTGTCAAAGAAATTCTTCTCAGTATACATCACGTCCAAATTATGTCTGACCGAGTTAGTCTTCCAATAGCTTAGTTTCCAAAATGTACTCTATTTAGTCCAATTGAACTATGCACAGAGATTCTAGGAACACTACCATATTATGTGATCGTAGGCAAATTACATACCAACTTCCTTCCGTAGTTGCTTTCTAGTCAGCAATGAAGGAGAATGATCAACTCTACCCGATTCTTTAAAAACAAGTAATGTTTCTCCTGAATTGATGGTCATGCACTAAAAATTATCGGTAGCAATCAAATCAATTGTTCTTTTAGCACTTTTTTTAGAGTAAATGCACTGTTGTAACTCATACACTAGGAGTAAGCCAATTTACCTGCAGTCATTCATTTGGACAACATTCCATAAGTTGGAAAATTATTTACTGTCCACAAAAATACAACTTTCATATTAAAATGTTGCTTGTTGAAGGCATCATAAGTAGGCACACATATTGTCAAAAACAACTTTAATTCATCAATTAAAGGTTGTAGGTACACATATATCATGACCTTAGAATTTTCTAGCCTAAGAATTATACACGTCAAAAATATTTAAAGTGTTGTCATATGCATTTTTGGGACAAATTATATGGTGTGAGTATGACAGGCCAACATGAATATGGGGATACTAATTGACTGAAAATAGTAAAGCCATCAACTTATAAACTAAATATCACATTTTGAGGGTCACTAGCCAATTCTGGGGGCGTTTGATTAAAATATTTCCAAGCATTCCAATCTAAGGATGATACACGACACCATTTGCTCAGCACCTCACATGAAATGGCATTATGATTTTCATAATTCCATTTCATGTGAGGTGCTGAACTCTTTGACACATATAGCTTTTTCAACCTAGGGACTAAAGGTAAATAGTGTATTTTATTTACTAGCAGATATCGATGCTTTCCTTTACCCATCCTCTCAACTCGAGTTTATACCTCAATGCACTACAAAAAAAATTTACATTGAGTGTCATAAGTATCATCCTTGTAATATAGCATACATATATTGACACAACAATCGATTTTTGTGTAACTAACCCAACCCTACTAACTAGTTGCCATACCTCATAGTAGTTTGCAGGAACACATTTCCCTTGGGATGTGATCCTAGACGTTGATTGCAATATCTCACCAATAGTATGTTGAGGCACATTCTAGTGATTCTTGGTGCTTAGCATTCTCAAACCAATAGATAATGTTGAATGCATTTCGCTTCAATTCTGCAACGGCTAATTGTATTTATTCAACATGTCATAAAACCTTTGATTACAACTGTAAAATTCAAATGGTACACCCTTATTCCTCCCAATTAATTCCAATTAGATCATATACCATTTTTGTATGTCTATGCAGTTCACTCAAATTAATATTGATCCTGTTTTCCACTATTTGATGGACCATATTCAAATGTTTCATTTATTTCTTAGTAAAGATCAAATTCCACAATTTTAACCATTAATAATAATTAGGTTTAAACCCTACTCAATAAAAATGCACCCTAACATCATTGGTGTTAATAGCCAACACTTCATTTCACACTGTTTGCATGGAAACCTAATTATACCATCTCTCACAAATTGTGGCAAACTAGATGCATGAGTTATAAACTTCTCAACCCCATCCAAAAACTTCTGGGTCTAGCACGACTAAGTTAATTCCTATTATACATCCATAGTCTGTGACTATGTGGTGGAATATCCATCTACATCATTACAATAACAATCAAGTTATTATAACCCCTAATTATGATCTAAGCCTTAATTAGAAATTATAATTGAAGCCTTATTCTAGGTATGCCGGTTCTTTTTATGGGATAACACTTAATAATCCAATTAGTTTGTAGCTTATATGGGATGAAGACTATACATCAAAGTATTTGCTATAACCCGTATTGATTTCCATGTAATTTGTAACAAACTCTAAGGGCTAGTTTGGTTTTATTTTCATTCTCATTTTATATTTCCATCATTTCCAAAATTTGAATAGGTAGTTAGTGAAAATAAGTTAAAAATGAGTTTGTATTTGAATAAATTGTTGAAAAAGTAATGATTATGTTGGGTTTAATATGCTGTGGGTGGAGAGATATAGAAATAATGATAATAGACAGAGAAAAAATATATAGATTATTGAAGAATGTGTTTTGAGAATGAAAATGAAAATGCGTTGGGTGAAAATGTATAAAAAGTGTTTTATTTTAATTTTCAAATAGCAAAAAATGTGAAAATAGGGTAGGTTACTTCGAACTCCAGCAGTTTAAGCAAAGGAAAGGAGGCTTTGGTTGAAAATGAAAACAAATGGGCCCTAGGGGTTATTCCAGCCATTTAGGTTCCTTTCACGTGCTAAGACTTAATGATATAACAATATTTTGGTTGTATTATGTCTTTTTCAATTCATAGTTTACATGGGATATAGAGTATACACCAAAGTATTTATAGTAGTTTACATATATTTCAATATAGTCTATATCAAACTCTAGGAGTTAATCTAGGCATTTAGGTTCTTTTCATGGGCTGACACTTAATGATGTAATAATAATTTGGTTACATTGTATCTTGCCAAATTTGTAGCTTACATGGGAAAAAAATTATGCACCAAAGTATTTGATGTAGTTTATATCTATTTCTATGTAGTTTATATGAAATTATATGGGTTATTCTAGGCACTTAAGTTTTTTTCATGGCTAACACTTAATGATATAACAATAGATTTGGTTATATTGTATCTTTTCAATTTATAGCTTGCATGAGATAAAGAATGGACACAAAAGTATTTGATGTAGTCTATATCTATTCCAATGTAGGTTATACCAAACTCTAGGGTAATTTATAGACATTTACTTCCTTTTCATGGGTTACATTACCAATTCAAAATTTTTGCCCCTTGAAGTTATTATAGGGAATTTCATAATAGTTATTACCCCCAAAAAAAATTTGGCAGATTTCTCTTTATAAATATAACAATTCAAGTTTTTAAAAATCCATATAAATCAAATATGTATCACATAATTATTATTAAAAAAAAAATTCAATATCATACCGCATCCCCTTATTACTCTGCATGCATGCATGCAAATAATATTCCAATAGTAACAAATAGGAAGGCTCCACTTCTTCCCCTAAATCCCTTCCTCCTTTTTAAAACCATCAGTTCTATCTAAATTTCAACATAACACATACTTACTACTCATAAAAACATTAATTTTCTACTATAAATGATACTGAAAGTAAAAGAATTGCTTACCTCAAAATAAGCAAAATATTAACAAAAGAAAATGAATATCAACTATCGAACAAAGTATTAAAAATTAAAAAAATAGTTATAAATACATAGTATTAAATATTTCTAAGTATAAAAAATAAATTAGAGGAAAATTATATATATATATATTTATATTGATGCCTACTTTTTAATTGTATAAATATAATCAAAATTATAAATACTAATTCTAAATTTAAGTTTTAATTTCTAATTAATAATTCCTATTATTTATATAAATTTTAATTTATAATCCACAACATATTATAAAATTTATATTATACTTTCTAACTATATAGGTATGTTCTAATTTTTTAATTTCTTAACTCTTAATTAGTAACAACTTTCTAATTTCAATAATTTAAGTTTTATAATTTTCATTAATTTTTAAATTCTAATTATTACTATCAATTTAATTTTCATTAGTTTAAAGTGTTTCCATTCCCAATACCCTAAATTTTAAACTATCAAATTAAATTAAGTGAGGGTTGTGGTAGCTATTTCACTAAAAATGCAAGCTTTTTGACAAAAAAGATTGGCACCGATGGTTGCCAAATGGTGGAAAAGGTAGCGATAGCATCGGGGACGGTAACATGGCGAACGTCAATTGACAGTGACGATAATGTGAGTGAGCGATGAGAAAATAGAGAAATAGAGAGCAGGGACAGAGAAAAAAACAAGTTTTTGCATGGGCTCATCATCTGATGCAGAACAGATGCGCAAGAGGAAAAATAAATATGGAGGAAGCGAGGATGGATAGCTTTCAAGACTAGTGGAAAGGAAAGAGTTCCTCCTTGCATTCCTTTCTTTAGGCTAGACTAACGTCCATTTGAGAAAGGGCAGTCTTAGAAACAAGAAGGAAAAATTGGTGAGAGGAAACACATTGCAAATTTTAGTTCTGATTTTCGAAGGATTTTTGACTGAAAAATCCTCCACAAATCAATATTTATTATTTTATTTATAAAATTAAAAATATATATATATTTTAGATAAAAATCCATTTGAAATCCAACAAAACATAATGGCAAAAAAAAATTCCGACAGATTTTAGATGGAATTTTCCATTTTAGAATACAATGTTGTAATTTCAAAGATTGAGAAATTTTCATACAAAAAACTCCATCTGAATTCCTTTTGCCAAAAATTTTCATCGAAACTTTTGAACATATTTTCTACCAAAAAATAGCCTCATTTTTTTAGTAATTTATGCTATTTTCCATGGGATTTTTCGTCTGAAATTTCTGTCGAATTTTTTTTTAAAACATAACTTAAATGGACTTTTTGTTGCACAATTACGCACTAATCTCCCACCAAACACTTGTCAAATTTCCACGGGGTCTCGTCAGATTTTCATCGGATACCTGTTGGTGTGCAAAACAAATAATGCAAACAATTACACAAGTGCAAGCATCGCAAAAAGTAATAAAGTGATGAGAAGAGTGTCGATCCCACCAGGAATTAAATTATTCGCCACTAATTACTAATTTATCATATAATTGTTTTATTCAAACATAAATTAATTATGCAAGAATTAAAACTAAACTAATGAAAATAACAAAAAATGTACTGATTAAGATTTCTAATAGGATATAGAAGCCTAAAAATATGATTTTATCAATCGAATGAGTTGATTACATAATTTTCTCCCTATAAAATTAATAACAAGTTATTAGTTTTGAATCTCTTGCAATTATGGAGTTCTTCCGAATTACCTGCAATCAAATCCCTAATTTATGCAATTCACTATATTCCTATGTGAATTAACTAAATTTTGGCTAAGGTTGTATAACTCAACTAACTACCTAAGGCAAGCAAGTATATTCCTATCATACTCACAAATTAATTAATTCATTAATTTGAATAAGTAATCCTAAGCTCTTCTATTATCAATCAATCCCTAGATTTTCTTTTCCAAGACTCCTCTAGGGTTTAAAAATACATTTGACTGTTGATCAAACAATCAAATAGAAAAATCACACGATGGAAAAAATAACTTAAAACACTACTAATTTCATGAAAGAAAATCATACATCAATTTATTCTAAAAAATCCATCATAATCCTAGAATAACAAATTAGTTTATGATTGAATTGTCAAACAAAATATAAACAAAACGAAATATCATCTCAAATCTAGATTAAAAAGAAAATCAAAGGGAGAATAAGAAACTCTATTTATAGATGAATCTGATCTCCGCTTTGTTTTCCTTCAAACACCAAATTCTCAAGAAACTTCTAATCTCCAAAATAGAAAATCCAAATTGGTTTTCCTAACTAAGTGCCTAAAAGGCCTATTTATAATAATTAACAATGTCTTCTAATTAGAATAGGACTCAAATAACTAAAAAGAATCTTCTGGCCGTCCTTGATTAGATCATGAGGTGTCATCCTATCAGCATTCCCACCAACTTGTGTCAACTTATCCCTTTTTATAATTTCTCCACTTGTATTCCTACAATTCCAAATTTTATCAATTAGCAAGAGAATTATAACTTTTTTAAACAAAAAAATTTATTTGTTAAGTCCTAAATATGATATTAAAACTAATACTAGTAGGGACTTAACAATAACCTATTCGTCCAAAGTCCGTCGTTATTTTGTCAAAAAAAATTGAAGAATATTTTCTTTCACAAATTTTTGTTCAGAAATTGTATGTTTTTCTAATGATCGAATGAAATTCACCTCAATAGGGATTCACATAGGTTTTAAACTTCTGAGTTTGTTTGGAACATCGAGACATAATTGTCATCTAAATATTCCAAATAACCTCAGTTATTAAGCCATGTGTCCAAGGGAAGGAGTTTCATTTCTTTATTAAGAGTACAACTAAATAAACTAATCGTCATAAGTTGATTACGCATAAAGCAATTGTCGTAAGTTTTCAGGAGTATTTGATCAAAAAAGATTAATGTAATTAGAACAAGAATGTTTATGAATCTAAATCTCTTCATAATGGTAAAAGTATGTCATAATAATTATTTAATGATTATTTTCTTATAATTAATGCTAAATATAAAATTAAACTACGCAGACTCATAATTAGTTTAGTTTAAATTAGTTATTTTAGATTGTTAAATTTAAAGAGAGGAGTAAAATAGATAAACAAATTAGCTTCATAGTTTGAGGGGCAAAGTGAACCAAACATGCAGTATAGGGTGCAAAGCAAAACTTACCCATATAAAGTGTAAAACTCTATTTCTTGTTTCTCCTTCTCTTCACTTCGAAGGCTCCATACTTCAATGTCCGCTCATAAGTAAATTGAAATACCATCTCTCTTTGAATCAAAACAAGAAATACCATCTCTTTGTTACATATGGATGATTTATACGTGGGTTTTAATTAATATATAAATTGACTAGATCTTCTGAGGAAATTAATTCATAAGCTTGATTATGGTTTCTTTTAGCTTATGGTTTTTCTTTCTTGCACGAAGAATTAGTTTTTCTTTTACAGTAATTGAATGATAAATTTATCAATTATTTACTTTTCCTAAATAAGAAATGGTTCTTGAGAATTTATAGTTGTTTGGAATTGGAGCTAAGTGCCCTAGATAACCCTAATTTTAGTTTTTCTAATATTTTGGATTGTAGATGAGGTATCAAACTAAGAGGTAAAGTTTTTATTGTTTCTTTTTTTTTTTTTTGGTTACTTTTAGTAAATTAACTTGTTTTAGTTCTTGTCTACGCTAATCAATTTATCAAGTAATTATGATCTTATAGGCATTTAAGATGTCGACACCGGCTAGGAAAAGATTGATGAGGGACTTCAAGAGGTTGTAGCAAGACCCACCTATTGGTATCAATGGTGCACCACAAGACAATTATTATGCTCTGGAATGAAGTTATATTCGAGTGAGTATGTGATTTGTTTGATGAAATTGAGCTGGCTTTTTCTAATTTATTGTATGTATATTTTGTTTCACCATTTCATCATATGGTAACTTTTAGATATAGTTGATAAGACATATTTATGGTTTCTCTTCTCATTGGATTGCAGTTCTGATGATACAGCTTGGGATGGAGGTGAGTCAAACTAGTGCTTCGACATATTTTTGGAATTTAATTTTTTTTTTTTTTTTTTGTTATTTGGTATGCTATACTTGCATGCCTTTGCTTTGTTTGCATATTTATCTCAATTGTTTTGCTTTATTATTTCTTTCAATTGAATATACTCGTTATCCTGTACCCTTTTATGAAAAAATTATGAAATGCTAATTTTCCTCATGTATCATATACTAAGAAGCTAGCACTAATAAAATATTCTATGTTTCCAAGAATAAGACAACAGAAAGCCATAATGATTTAATGTTGACTGGTTGGTTTCTTAAATTTTATTCTAGCAATCTTCCTATTTGCATGTGCATGCACATTATGTCATAAAAAAAATTATTGAACTTTCCAAACTAGTGTTTGGTTTCATTCTAGCATATTATTTTCCAACCTGGAAAATGAAACAAAACATCGGCGTGCATTCCCCAAGAGCATTACCCAAAATAACCAACAAACATCCACAAAATACCCCTTCCCATTCTCCAAAACAAACATAATCATTCATTACATATATATATATATACATTCATATTTCTTACATTTCAATTGTACATACATACAATATTACCAATTTTCATTTTCACCACTGTTAACTAGACAAAAGCATATCAATTTGACATCTATCTCCTCCCTAAGTAAAGCCAAATACTCCATTTTATCCCAAAATAATCTCTTGTCACCCTAAAAATAAAACCAAACATTCATCACACTCCACAACCCCATTCCTTAAAATTTTTCTCTTCCAAAACATTTTCCTAAAAACACTCAAAACAAAACCAAACAAACCCCCAATTTATGCAAGCATAAAGTGATGTGTTTGCTTAAAATATGGTTTTGGGGCTAGCTCCATAAGTTCTGACATCTATTCTTGTCAAGCTGGTTTGCCAAAATGCTAATATATAGGCTGGAACAGTGGTTTGAGAAAGGAACTGTTGATTTTGCCTTGAAATTTGGGCTGAATCGACAAGAACCGAAAGAATAATGGAGCAAATGGAGCAAGGGGTCGAAATGGGCGCACGGTGTACACTGGAGCAATGCAGAACGAGCACAAGGCAACGTGCGCTCTGGCGCGCACACTACTGGAATGCCACGCCCGGGCGCGCAACACGGGATATCTGGACTTCAACAGGTCGTGACTCGTGCCCAAGCGCAAAGTTTCCACACCCAGGCTCGAGTGACACTAGAATGTTGTGCCCTAGCACGAGTGTTCCGCACTAGGGCGTGGCATGCACATATTTTCCAGCATCTTCTTAGCACATTACAGGTTTGTGCACACTGGGGAGCAAATCTTGCATGCCCCGGTACGCGGTCCAAGGCCCATGGGCCTAGGACTCTAATTTTGAGGTATTTATATCAATTTTCTTCTAGGATAATGAATAACGAACATAACACAAGGATTTTTTTACTACTTTTGAGTAAGTTTCTCAAGACAGAGTTTAGAACGAGAGTGTTATGTGTTTTCATGATATTTGTGGGATTCAAGTTTGTACTTGCACTTTGATTTGATATCAATAAAATTTCTTTTCTTTGTTAGGTGGATAAGGCATATTGCCAAACCACGTTAAATCTTGTTGTCACTTTACATTGAATTACTCTACTTTTATTTCATAGTTTTAACAATAGATCCTCTTGGGTTTCAACAAATTGGTATCAGAGCCAGGTTGGATCAGATGTCAAGCATAAATTACGAGGTAGAGAAATTCGATTGGAAGAACGACTTTGGGCTATGGAAGATGAAGATCCACGCCCTTCTGTGTCAACAAGGTTTATAGACAGCTTTAAAGGGCAGAGATTCCTTGCCAAAAACGCTGACTGACAAGGAAAATGACGAATTCATGGAGAAGGCTTATGGTACTCTGGTGTTATCATTGGCGGATAATGTACTGAGAGAGGTCGCCACAAAAAGTATGCCAGTTGGATTATGGTCAAAGTTGGAGAGTCTATATATGACTAAGTCCCTGACAAATTGGTTGTATTTGAAACAATGGTTATACACATTAAGAATGAAGGAAGGTACATCTATTATTCAGCATATTGATTTTTTCAATAAGGTGATTATGGCTTGCTAGTATAGATGTTAAAATTAAAGATGAAGACCAAGCGTTGATTCTCTTATGTTCTCTGCCTAAATCTTTTGAACACTTGGTTACTACTTTGTTGTACAGGAGGGATACGATTTCAATGGAGGATGTGAAGACCTCATTGAATTCCAACAGGCTGAGAAAATATGTCCTGGGCAGCAACGATGGTGAAAATGGGGAAAGATTGGTGGCGAAAGGGAGATTGAGAGGAAGAGGAATGAGTAGAGGCCGATCGAAGTCCCGAACCAATCCAAGAAATGGAGATAAGTATTTTAGGGGTGGTGGAAAAAGGCATTAGAAATGGAATTATCTGGAACGAGGAAAGGCGAAAGATGCAGATGAAACTTCTAATCAGAAACGGGATGATGTCGCAGGAATTGTTGAGGATGAGTCTGATGGTGGGCTTATTCCCAATGTTGCCAAAACTTTACTAAGTTGTGAATGGATTTTGGATAGTAGCTGTTCCTACCACATGTGCCCACGAGAAGATTGGTTTACAACATACCAGAAATACGATGGTGGTAAAGTGCTTATGGGAAACGATGCTTCTTACAGGGTTGTAGGAATTGGCTCAGTTTGTAATCGGAATGCATGATGGGATAGTAAGGACCCTAACAAATGTGCGTCATGTTCCAGATCTGAAGAAAATTTTGATATCACTGGGTACTCAGGACAAGAATGGTTGTGAGTACAGAGCTTGAGACAAAGTTATGCGGGTTTCTAAAGATGCATTGCTCATCATGAAAGGAGACAAGCGAAATGGCCTTTACATATTGCAAGGAAAAATGATTTCTAGTACTGCAGCGGTTTTTTCATCAATCAACGATACTACAAGATTGTGGCATATATTACATGGGCATATGAGTGAGAAGGGGATGTCAAAATGAGAAAATGACGTTTGTTTTGTGGAGAGAAGACTGGAGAACTGGATTTCTGCGAGTAGTGTGTGCTTGGTAAGCAACATATGGTGAAATTTGGTACTGCATTTCACAAGACCAAAGGCACCTTAGATTACATTCACTCAGTTCTTTAGGGGCTTTCTCAGATTCCTTCAAATGGAGGTGCAAGGTATATGCTAACATTCATAAATGATTTCTCACTGAGAGTATGCGTATACATGCTGAAGTATAAGGATGAGGTGTTTATCAACTTCAAGCAATGGAAGACCTTAATTGAGAAGCGGATAAGAAAAGAGATCAAGCGCTTGAGGATTGACAATGGATTGGAGTTCTGCAACAAGGAATTTTAGGAATTCTGCGATAAGGAAGAAATTGTGAGGCATCGCATAGTTGTACATACACCACAGCAGAATGGAGTTGTAGAACGGATGAACAAGACTATCTTGAAAAAAGCCAGATGCATGCTCTTTAATACCGGATTGTCCAAGAATTTTTGGGCAAAAGCGATTAACACTGCGTGTTATTTGGTGAATAGGTCACCATCAACTGCTTTGGACTGCAAAACACCAATGAAAGTTTGGTTCGGGTCTCCTGTTGATTACTCAAATTTGAGAGTATTTGGGTGTCTAGCCTATGCTCATGTCCAGGATGGGAAGCTTGAGCCAAGGGCTAGGAAATGCATATTTCTAGGCTATGCAGATGGATTCAAAGGTTATCATTTGTGGTGTAATGATGACAAGGGCTCCAAGATGATTATCAGCAAAGACATGACATTTGATAAGTCTGTAATGATGAAAAAGGTAGAGCAGTAGGAAAGAGGTCAACATGGCGTTAAGGAGAATGTGGAGATTTATATTGATCCTCAACAAGTTTCAAAGGGGAAACAGAAGGTGGTAGATGAAGCTGGTGAGAGCATATTATCACCTAATCAACAGCAAGATAATGAAGCACTATAAAATTATCGCTTGGCTCACGATAAGAAGAGGAGGCAGATCAAACCACCAAAGCAGTTTGCTTACTTTCTCAAATCCGGGAGCTTATGCTTTAAGTTCAGCCGAGGAGTTTGTAGGAGATAATCCAATCTTATACAAAGAGGCAATTTTCAGGCCAGATTCTGATAAATGAGTTGCAGGTATAAGTAAAGAGATGGAGTCTCTACATAAGAATAGCACATGAGAGCTGGTTGATATACCCAAAGGACAGAAGATTGTAGGTTACAAATGGATCTACAAGAAGAAAGAAGGGATTCCTAGGGTTGAAGATGCTAGATACAAGGCACGATTGGTTGCTAGGGGCTTTACTCAGAGAGAAGGAGTTACGTTCATAAAGTGTTCTCCCAAGTTGTAAAACATACTTTCATTCATGTTTTACTTGCCATTGTTGCTCTGTTTGATATGGAGCTGGAGAAGATTGATGTGAAAACAACGTTTCTACATGGTGAGTTAGAGGAACAAATCTATATGAGCCAACCAGAGGGACTAGTTGTTTTTGGGAAACAAAATCAAGCATGTTTTTTGAAGAGGTCATTATATGGCTTGAAATAGTCTCACAGACAATGGTATAAAAGGTTTGATGCTTTTCTTACCAAGATAGAATATACAATAAGCAAATTGTTGCGTATATTATAAAATTTGTAGTGATAGCATTTTCGTATATTTGTTGTTGCATGTTGATGATATGTTGATTGCCTCTAGAAACATATCTGAGATCAACCAATTAAAAGCTCAGTTAAGTGAAGAATTTGAGATAAAGGATTTAGGCAGTGCAAAGAAGATTTTGGGCATGGAAATCATCCAAGACAGACATGCAGGATTGTTGTACTTGTCTCAATAACATTACATTGAGAAAATACTTAAGCGATTTGGGATGGATAGGTCCAAGCCAGTTAGTGCGCCACTCACAGCTCATTTCAGGCTCTCATCATATCTATCACCGAGTACTAAGGAGGAGGTGGAGCACATATCTAAGTGTCATATGCTAGTGTAATTGGTAGTTTGATGTATGCTATGTTGTGCACTAGGCCAGACATTTCACATGTAATCAGTGTTGTGAGCAGGTACATGCACAAGCCAGGAAAGACTCATTGGCAAGCTGTGAAATGGATCATGAGGTTATGGGTAGGCATTCGGGTTTGGGTACCCGACCCAGCCCGATCGGGTAGTCAATAATTGAAACCCAATCAATTAGGTTTAATCGGGTACCTCTTTGCAATCGGGCTGGGATTCGGGTAATGAATCCGGGCCCGATCGGGTACCGGGTACCTGATTGAAAATTATTAAAAAAAAAACAAAAAAAAGACTTAAAAAAATCAAAGGCTTAAAACAAAGGCAAGGTTTCTACCTTTGTTTTAAACACTTCAGTTTTTCTCCCCCCACTAGGGGTGGGAGGGGGTCAGGTACCCCCCAAGGGGGGGTACCAGCAGTGCGGGTACCCGAGGGCACGGGTATCACTTTTTGATACCCGATCCCGACCCCCATTTTATGGGGGTACCCGATAGGGTCAGGTACCCCCAAAACCCCCACTAAATTTTTATTTTATATTTTTAATAAATAAAAATTAAAACTTTGTTAATTCATTATTTATTTTTATTATGAATCAATTGATAGCACTACAATTCATTATTCACAAATTCTAAATTCCACCTAATATATAATTTTAAAACTTAAATATAAACATTAATATCAAATATATGATATACATCATATATTGGCACTTCAATTAAATATATAATACTTAATAATATAAAAAAAAATTTAATAGAATGCGGGTACCCGATCGGGCATCGGGTACCCCACCCCAATATCTGATACTCGGCCCCCAAATTTTTGGGTACCCCCATAAATACTCGTTTGGGTTGGGGGACTAAAAATACCCGACCCGAACTGGAAATACCCGATCGAGATGGGTCGGGTATAGGGGTACCCGAACCCGATGCCCACCCCTACCCCCCACCCCTATTTTCTTTTTCCTTCCCCCCCCACCGTGACTCCTCTTCTCTTCAGTTTCCGCCGCCCGCCACTCTAGGTACGTATTAGGTAGAATATTTAATATTATTTGTATTTATTTGTTATGTAACAAAATTTTTAGTTTAGGGTTTTCTTGATAAAATTTAGATTTTTTTAGTTTTTCACTTTTCTTGTAAAATTTTTGTATATTCATGTATATTAGGATCTACTATTATCTATTATATATGCATTTGTTAATTATTTAATTTTTTAGTTTATTGGTTGGGTGGAGGATTTAGTTTTTATATGAATGAATGATTTGCTTTTATTTTAATTTTTCCTCTATTTTTATGAATGAATTTAATCTTTCAATTTGTTATCTTATTTTTTAATTTTTATGTTTATTATCTAT
Organism: Jacaranda mimosifolia; assembly: GCA_018894105.1. Classification (NCBI taxonomy): domain Eukaryota; kingdom Viridiplantae; phylum Streptophyta; class Magnoliopsida; order Lamiales; family Bignoniaceae; genus Jacaranda; species Jacaranda mimosifolia. Next base: position 14,100,701 of record CM032124.1, read on the forward strand.
TAATTTTTTAAATTGATATATAATAAAAATAAGTATCAAGTACAGAAAAATTAATTTTTTGTTAATTGCATTGCAGGGACTCATCCAAATTACCGAATTAACGTATCCCCTCAAAAAGTGAAATGGAAAGTAGTAATCCAAAAACCAAAAGAAAGGCTAAGGAGGTGAGTTTTGCTAATCCAATTGATGAGAAATTGAATTTGTTAGATGACTTAGAGTATGGTTTGAATGATTATAATGATTTTATAACTCGAGGTTTAGAGGGTCCTGCCGAAGATTCTTTTGTTGATGAGAATGTAGACGAGGAAAAGGAACCTCCAAAGAAAAAAGTCAAAAAAGAAATTGCATCTAGGTCACCATGGTGGGAACATTTTATTAAATTCTTTTGTGAAAATGATAAATGTCAAAAGGGAAGATGTAAATATTGTGGAACATGTATTAGGGTGGATCCTAATTTACATGGAACTAAAGGGCTTGATAGGCATTATCAATCATGCAAGAAGAAACCTCATGAAGTTACACCTAGACAAAAAATTTTGAATTATCAACCGATTGGAAAGGGTCAAAAGAGTGGAGGGGTTTTATGGGAATTTGATCAAGAAAAAATTAGAGATGCATTATGCCATTGGTTTATTGTTGATGAGATGCCATTTAGGATAGTTGAGAAAGAGGGGTTTCAACATTTTATGTCAGTTACATGTCCTCAATTTTCTATGTCATCCCAAAGGACTATAACTAGAGATATTTTCAAGATGTACATGAATGAAAAATTCAGGTTGAAGTCCTTTATTGCCACACATGCACAGAGGGTTTGCATCACCATTGACACATGGACCTCCATTCAAAAAGTGAATTATATGTGTCTTACTGTGCATTTTATTGATAATAATTGGAATTTGGTGAAGAACGTTTTGAATTTTTGTCCTATTTCTAGCCATAAAAGTGAGGATGTGGGTAAGGATGTTGCTGCATGATTGAATGATTTGGGTGTTGACAAGATCTTTACTGTCACTGTGGATAATGCTTCATCAAATAATGGTGCAATTGTTTATTTGAAAAAGAAATTTGATGGTCGATCAGATAGTATGATTTGGGTGGTAAATATATGCATATGAGGTGTATTGCACATATCATTAATCTTGTTGTGCATGATGGTTTGAAAGGAAAGGATGAGAACATAGCTATTACTCATATTAGAGGAGCTGTTAAATATATAAGAGCGTCTGCGGCAAGGTACAAAAAATTCAAGCATTCTTCAAAACTTGAAAAATTGGAAACAAATAAGATGTTGTCACTTGATGCACCTACTAGATAGAACTCTACCTATTTGATGTTAGATGCCACTTTGTCTCTTAGAAAGGCCTTTGAAGCATATGAGGACAGTGATCGTGCATTTAATATTGATCTCGATGATGGAGTCCCTTCACATTTTGATTGGGAATGGGCAAAATTGTTGTTGAAATTTTTTGGGTATTTTTTTCATCTCACTTTGAAATTTTTTGGCTCTTTGTATGTCACATCAAACACCGTATTCAAAGAAATAAGTGCAATTAATAGGCTTCTTTCGAGGTGGATGGAGAGTGGTGACATTGAATTGAAGGAGATTGCCAAAAAAATGAAAGAAAAGTTTGACAAATATTGGGGATCAATTACAAAGATCAATAAGATTTTGTATTATGCAGTGATCCTTGATCCTACTTTGAAGATGGAGTTCATTGAGTTCACATTTGATAGAATGTATCCAAATTTTGGAACATGTGATATTCCATCTAGTAGGGACATGAAAGAAGCCGTCAAGAATGGATTTGATGATTTATTCAAAGAGTATCAAAGAATATATGCCTATGTACTTCCAACAAGCCCCAATTCTAAAACAAATGGTGAAAGTTCTAGTGCTATGTACACTTTGAATGAGGAGGATGAAGGAGCTTATGATCTATTTGATGAGTTTGACAAGATGAAAAATAGAAAGAAAGGTAAACAAGGGAAGACTGAGTTGGAGAAATATTTGCAAGAAGAGTGTGAAGAGGGTGGAGATGGTTTTGACATATTGAAATGGTGGAAAGTGTCGGCTCATCGATTTCCTATACTTTCTAGGATAGCCCGTGATACATTAGCGGTTCTGATCTCCACAGTTGCTTCAGAGGCTGTTTTTAGCACTGGAGGGCGTGTGCTTGATGCATTTAAGAGTTCCTTATCCCCTAAAGTAGCTCAAGCTCCTATTTGTGCCCAAGATTGGTTTCGCTCGGCTTCGAAACCAATTAATGTGGAGGAAGATTTGTGTGAGCTAGAAAATCTTGAGCAAGGTAACTTAACTAATTTAATTCTTTTTATTTTTTAATGTTATAGCTTTTTATTAATTTCTTTTTAATCTTGTTGCTACTTTTGTAGAGTTGACACAAATAGGGGCCGATACATCCATCCTTGATGCATAAGCATTTGAGCGGAATGGGGGAATGCATTAGAGATTGTTTGTAAATGTTGGTGATTTGATATCAATTATCATGTTTAAGTTGTTTATGTGATTTGAATTTTGGATAGTTGAAAGGATATTGACTTTGAAAAGTGGAATGGATGACTTGAATACTTGATGTTAAGAATTTGAATTGTTAAGTTGAAAGTTGAATTGATGTCTTGGTGTTGTAACTCGTAAATTATAATTTGTATAATGGTTTGAGGAAAAAAAAAATTCACTTTAGAATTTGGAGTTGAGCAATTTGAATATTTGATTTGAGTAATTTTTTATTTCTCTCTAATATGTATAGCAATTGTGTTTGTCAATTGTAATTTGCTTGGAGTTGGAGAGTTGAATTAATTTCAATTAGTTTTATATGTACCAACAAATTCACATTTCAAAATTTATATTATCAAAAACACAATTTATATTTTTTTTTTTAAAAAAAAGGTCAATCCCGCCCAAAATTTGGCCAGAATTTAAACCCACAATCTGGCCATTTTTTGTCAAAATCTAGCCAAACTTGGCCAAAAAATGAACCAACAATCTGGACAAAAATTGTCCAAATTTTGTCTAGATTTTGAACCCACAATTTGGGTTCATTTTCTGGCCATATTTTGGCCAGAATACCCGGTACTTGTTACTAAATCGAGTCGGGATCGGGTAGTAAAAAATAGATCCTGGACGACCAGGTACCCGACCTGATCGTCCCGAACCCGGTGATCCCGGCCCGTTGCCCAGCCCTACATGAGGTATCTAAGAAGCTCTACAAACAAATGTTTGAGGTATAGTCCGTTGAATTCTACTGCTAGAATTATTGGCTATGTGGATGCGGATTATGCAGGAGATTTGGACTGCAGAAGGTCTATGAGTGGGTATGTGTTTTGTGTTTCGAGTTGTACAGTAAGCTGGAAGGCGACTTTGCAATTATCAGTTGCATTATCCACAACAGAAGCTGAGTACATGGCTTTAGTTGAAGGCATGAAGGAAGGCATTTGGCTAAAGGGGCTGATTGAGGATATGGGTATGGATTCTGATATTACTTCAATATTTTGTGATAGTTAGAGTGCCATACATTTGTCAAAGAATCAAGCATTTCATGAGAGAACAAAGCTCATTGACATAAGGTATCACTTTGTCCGGGATATGGTGTCTTAAGTGTCATTCAAGTTGACAAGGTTGGGTCTAAGGATAATCCGACAAACATGTTAACTAAGGTTGCTCCAGGAATCAAATTCGAGCATTATTTGGATTTGATTAATGTTTGCAGACTCAGATGACAGGCCTTTTTGGAGGCAAGGACAAAGAAGAAGGATGGTGAATTCTAAGTCAAGGTGGAGAATTGCTGATTTTGCCTTGAAATTTGGGTTGAATCGACGAGAACCGAAAGAAGAATGGAGCACACAAAGAACACCCCGGCAAGCGCCGGCAGGACGCCGCGTACCAGGGCGCGAGACGAGCACACCAAGGCACGCGGTGTATACTGTAGCAGGACAGAATAGGCGCAGCATGCGCCCGAGCGCGCACGCTACTGGAATGCTATGCCTGGGCCCGGGCGCGCAACACGGGATATCTAGGCTTCAACAAGTTACGACTCACGCCCAAGCACAAGGTTTCCGCACCAGGGCACAAGCCCCATGGGCCTAGGACTCTAGTTTTGAGGTATTTATATCAGTTTTTTCTGAGACAATAAATAACAAACATAACAGAGGGTTTCTTTATTGCTTTTGAGTAAATTTCTCAAGACGGAGTTTAGAACGAGGATGTTACGTGTTTTCATGAGATTTGTGGGATTTAAATTTGTACTTGCATTTTGATTTGATATCAATAAAATTCCTTTTTTTATTGGGTGGAATAGGCACATCGCCGAACCACGTTGAATCTCGTTGTCACTTTATATTGAATTACTCTACTATTATTTCATACTTTTAATAATAGATTCTCCTGGGTTTTAATAAGAACAGATGTTGGCATTCCAATTTTCCGATAGTGAACTACAACAAATGTGTAGGTTCAATTTAATACCCCGAATGCCAACATCTGGGTTAGATATTAAGTTTATGGAAAGAACAATTAGATATTAAGTTGAGAAAGTTATATTTTGGTTTTTTGGTTCCATTATTCTTTTAGAATCAAATCCTAATGCAGGCAGCCTTAAGCTCCTTCACGCAGCATGTGGCTTATTAAATGAGACTACGAGCTTGAGAATTTTATGGTATAAGAAAAAATTGGACACCAATCCAAAAAAAATGTGATGCAACTTTAGGATCCTCAAGTAATTTTGCCAACATACAACTCCTTCACTAGAAAAGGGTGAAAACAAGGAAAAGAAAGGAAAGCCATTTGTCTTTGCCTCTTTTGGGTTTATACATATTCGCAAATATCTTGTCTGTATTTTGACTGCATGTTATTTATTATTAATGGGCAACTCAAAAACATGATGCCCTATTTTGACAGTTCAGTTCATAGAAGATCATCCAAACAAGCCACCAACTGTTCGATTTAGTTCTCGAATGTTCCATCCAAGTAGTAAGATAATGGCACAAAAAAATTAAATTTACTGGATTTATTAGCTCAATCTGAGCTCAGACTTTGAAATTTAACCTTTTAATCAGTTTATGTGGATGGAAGTATATGTTCGGACATCCTGCAAAATCAGTGGAGCCCCCCTATGTATGATGTCGCAGCTATACTTACGTCTATCCAGGTACAGTGCTATCTTTTGAAGCATAGATTACTGTTATTAATACTATTTTATTTAAAATGACAAAAGTAGATTGTTGATATGTAGATTGACATTTTATGTTGCTTAAAATTGTGAACACATGAATGTTTAAGAGCTCAGCTCCTTGCTAGACTTATGGAAGCAAAACTTAAGTACTCTAAGTGAAAGTTCATTAATCACTGATCCACATATTTAGTTTAAACTGAATGTTAGCCTGTTAGGTATGAAATCACGATTTCTCCTTTGTGTAGATCTAGGTTACTTGCCATAGATTGTATACATGGCTTTCCTCGTGGGGGATTTTTTAAGTTAAGTCTTAACAGGTTCATCAGTCAAAAGACTAAACTGGAAACTTCTTGAAGAATTCATCTAGGGAAGCTAGATGGTTGTCTTTCAACTTTAGATCGTATTGCCGCGTCTCCTCTATCCAATTTGAGAGAGACTTTTATTTCCTTATTCCAAATCTGTGTTGATACAACTGAATTTTCTGTGGGAATTTCTAATAGCAATTGCATTTGTTATGTTATCACATTTACTTGGGGGACGTTTGATATGGAATTTAGACAATAGGCAAGATTGTATTGGTTGGAGATTGGGCATGATTGAAAATTTTAGTGGTGTGTTTGATAGATCAAATTAGGTCAACTATTAGCTGTCATTTCAATCTTGCTTTTTCCAGCCACCCTGTTTGATACTAGGGATTCATTTTGGAAGTTTCATTTTCGCCCCTGGTAGGCCCTTCCCACTACAAACATAGAAATTAACTCTTTTTTTTACAGAAAATAATTCAGCCAGTAGCAAATTGGGGCAACATTGGAATTACATACGCATAATTGAAGGTCAAATTGGACAGTCCATTTTCAACAGCTGCTTGAAATGAGGGTGCGATTATTGAATCGCGCTCTCACCCCTGAGATTTCAATCTAGTGTAATTTGCCCCACAGTGGCGGGCCTCCAATTTTGTGCGGGCCAGCCTGTTTTTTCATTGAGGATATCAAACAAGCATATAGACAAGATTAGCAGACTCAATTGCTGCTAATAGACAGCATCAAACACGCCCTTGGGTTACTAATTGCTACAGTTGTAAGTCTGAGTTTCTAGTAAGTTATGATTCTATCGGACAGGAAATCCATAACGTCTTAATTAACATTTCGTGCAATCAGTGGTAGAGGGTAAAAACTGGTGGTGTCGTTGTCCTCATTCTCAATCCTATGGATATGCAACTTTCTTGAATGGTTTGTATTAACATAGGGTGAGAGCTAAGAATTAATTGGTTTCAGAAAAACATAGCCTTCTGTAAACCAAAGTGAACTTATATGAAATGGCTTTTGGATTAACGACATTTGTGAAGGGACTTACTGATGCCCTCTAAAATTAAAGCAAAACAATTTCGTGGTGGCTTTTAAATTTATTGTGGTCATCTGAGATGTCATCTATTTACTTCTGTATGGCAGTTCATTGTGCATTGCTCTCTCATCTAAATTCATCCCAAAACATTAAAAATCATCTGTGTACTTATAAGTTTTCTTAGTCAGAGAAAAAATTTCTATTGAATTATGTCTCCTGTGTCATTTACTTCGTAAATCCTTCTCTGTCATTTACGTCATAATTCGCCTTTAAAAATATCATCCCACACCACCACCCATCCTTCACGTTGTATAGAGAAACTATTATGGAAATAATTGGACACGAAGATGCATGAAGCAAGAGCAAGGATGAGTGCAGGAGAAGGCAAAATTACAATTTTGTGAGGTTGAGAGAGACTCAGAGCGTGTATTAAGATATTCTATTATTATTAATGCAGGAATATTACAGAAATTCTGTTGGTTAAGTGGTGAGACTGGTCCATTTTTTATCACGTCACATGTTCGAGTTTCATTTCCGTCCTTAATTACCTGTTTTTAAATTGAATAAGCTAAATTAACAAATCAATAACTCAGCCCTCTTTTTAGAAGTTAAATTCACTATTTCAGCCCCTTGTTACTACTTCCCTTTACATTGAATAGGCTAAATTTAGAAGTCAGTAAGTCAGCCTTCATTACGAAAGTTAAGTTGAAAATAGTGAAACCTCATAGAAAATTCTCTTCTTTATCTGCCCGTTATCCTCTCTTTTTTCTGCTTCCATTTTCAGTTACCATTCTGCTTTTCTGTCATTGTTTGCTAGCGCTGCCCATATCCCTCAAATCTTTATGCTCTTATGTGCACAATTGTTTTGCTTCTCCATGTCTCTGCTGTTGTCTCGCCGTAGCCAGCTTCTTCAGCCTCCAACCTCGGTCCTTTACCTTGAATGGTCTCTACCACATTTGAAGCACTCCAGCATTAACATTGTTTTAAGAATTGTACAGTGTAATTTAGCAAATATTAGAGCGCCCGCAAGCGCCTCGCCTTAAGTTCACTTTAGTGCCACTGCGCCGCGAATTACGCAAACTAGATTGGAGATATTGTGACATCACTTGAATAGCAAGTATGAAACTATATCTTCTATGAAAATGCTTGTGTTTCTAAGGAAGATTGGGTTGCATATATAATTTGGAATAATAAAACTAGTTCAAATTATTTCCTCAAGGAAGTTGTGAACTGATTGTTGCGTTTTTGGCAAGTTTTGTCGGCAAATCATGATGCTAGTTTAAAGGGGATAAATATGAGAACCATGAATAGATTTTCTGGTGTAGGCTATACTGCTTGGTAGTTTGGAGAAGACATTAATTAATAGATGGGATATATTTTCTTAGTTAATCAAAAGAAAAGGGCGGTGGATATCATTTTGAATTGGACGATAGTTCATCCAACTCCCTACCATACCGTATTTGTATGTGTGGTTGGTTGCTATCTCTTTTGTTAATTTACACTACTGTTGTTAGAAAGAATTTGATAATTAACTTTGTGCTACTGATACAGTCATTGTTGTAAAGCTGGATTGCTTATTGACCCTTTGGTGCATAGTTGGTGGTTAAATCAATGCAGGCGCTTGGAAGCTTAATCCAACTCAAATATATACATGCCCCTCCCCGATTTATATTCTCTATTCCAATATATGTTTCATCTTCTATTCCATTGCATTGATATATGACACATGAATTAAATATTTTTTTATAAAAATAATTGATTGACAATCAAATACACTTAGCAATATATACATCATATTGGAATAGAAGATGAAACACGAAATAAAATAAAGGATCCAAAGAGTGCCCCTTAGGGTCACATGTTTGTGCCAACTTACGTATTATGGTATATTATGTTGTAAGACTGTTGTTTTATATAATGTAATATAGAAATTTACTCATTTATTTGCATTAGAATTGTAATCAACTTATTGCTGGGAACAGCGTGGCTTAGCAGCACGCGTCAGATGAGTGGAAGAATTTCTCTAAAGCTTGTGTGGCTAATAAAATTTGAGGTATATTTAGTTCTGAAAATCTCATTCTTCTATGACAGAGGTTTATATTGGGTGTAAATGTACGATTTGAAAGAGAATTGATAATTAAGAGGATAAGATTTATGTAACAATGCAATATTACATTATTTTTTCAAAATTCATGCACTACAACTTTGGAATAATTTTGGCTACAAGATATTTTTCTCTCTTTTTTTTTTTTTTTCATCTTTCTCTATCTACAATTGTTCATACAAGTACATACTACTCACACATATACAAAAACATCACAATTCATTATGCTTCTCTTGGTAGAAGAATCAAAATTGAACTTTGCTTCTTGGTAGAAGAATTTAAGATGAACTTTCCTGCTTGAACCTTATCTCTTTGAGGTAAAAACAAATTTGGCCACTTTATCTTAACCTCCTTCAACTAATTCAAACTCCTTCGATTTTTTTGAACCTTTAATTTTTTAATTATTTTTTATAATAATTACAAATTACTTTTCAACAGTTTTGAGGTGCCCTAATTATTAAAAATTGAAAAGGCTTAGAGTGCTTTGGGACGATTAAAACCCACAATTGTGAAAAGTAGCATGGCGTTGGTTTTGCCATATATAGTCAAGGCCTATATGGTTGGCATTTTTTTTTCTCGAAAGATGTGAAGAAAGAAAGGGGGGAAAATGAAATCTCTAAGAAAGAAGTTTCCAATAGAATTGTAGGAAAACAGAAAGAAAGTCAGAATACCTTTGGACAAAATGGATCATTTCTCGATTTATGCATATTGTTCCTGCGCCTGGTTATGCTAATTTTCTCTTTAGTGTTCCAATTCTATCTGATGTTCTCGAAGGGACGCAGTTGGACAAAAGTTTGTGGAAAAGTGAGAATGTAGTTAGAAGATTTAATTCTAAAAGAATGACAAAAACTGAAAATGTGTTATTTATTTAATTCCTCGTAATAAGATTTTATGAGATTGAATTATCTAACTTTATTTCTAAAATTCCCAAGGCTATGTTCAGATACATTTTCCCAAAATAATTTTGTTTTGCTAAAATATGACCAAACATACATCCTTCTTTCCTCCAAAATGCCAAAGTAAGTTTTCTCAAATTCCTCTTCTATCCTTTATTATCCCCAAAATTCCCCATTTTTCAATACATATATACATATATATATCATATATATTTTATTACTATTGCTACCATTAAAAAAAATTACTCAATTCCATTTCACCCCAAAAACCGAACAAAAAAGCATTGATTTGACCGCTACAATAACAAATGTCTCTTCCCAAAATATAAACAAACATACCAACAATTTCAAAATTAATTTCTAATTATCCTCCAAAATATAAACAAATATCCATCACATTCTCTAACACAACTTTCACATTCCTCAACCCTACTCCCAAAACTCATTATCCCAAAACACATATTACAAAACATACAAACCATAACCAAACACTACCTAAATTTTCAGTTGATTTTGTAAATACATTTTTGTAGTAGGAGGTTCAGTGAATGTAATCACAATCCTATGTCAAGTGCAGAAGTCCTATTACTTAGGACACTATAGTACAATCAAAGTCAAAACAAAAAGGCTTCTACTCACTCTCGTATTGATTTACTTTATCTCAATTTCGATGAAGAAATTGTCAAGTTCAATTATTCTAATGATATCATTTTCATATTTATGCATATAAAATTTTATCAAATTTTAATAAATTCTTAATAATATGCGTGTATAAATAAAAATAAATTATAATTATTACTAAATCAAAATTCTCTAATTAGAGGAAGAAAGAAGAAGAAAAAAAATAATGTCTAAATATGTAAACGACAGATATATATTCATATGTATATTAAAATCATTAAATATAATATAAAAGATCTAAAATTTCATCAAAAAATATTTAAAATGAATATGTGAGATGAAGGGAATGTTTGTTTTTATTTCTCCACAATTTTTTCCTTCTAGGAAAAATAAAAACAAACATAATTTTTTTCATTTTCACCAAAATACTCAAAATAATCTCAAAAAATCTCACAATACCCTTCTTTCAATTTCTCAAGAAAGACATAATTATTATATATATTTACATATACATCATCTCCATGTGACAGTTATATATACATAAAATAATAATACAAAATTAAATTTTCACTCCAAGACAAAAAATTATTAATTTGATATTTACAATATAATTTGTCTCCTATCAAAATAAAACTAAACATACGATTCCAATTCAAAGTTTATTTGATATTGGGGACCAATGGGATGCCCCTCACCACACAGACACACACGGCAAAAATCCAATTCAAAATAGTTTAAAATATATATATATATATATACACACACATCAAATTCCTCCGATCCACTTCCTAAAATATTTTCCCGAAAACATTCTTTCCAAAACATCTAATAAATCCGAACACTACAAAAATAATACAACCAGGTGACTAAGGGACGAAATTGTGAGCGACAGCCGACTGGAGGATTGTGGGGCCACTTCGACCCGACAAAATCCAACTCCCACCCTAACCAATAACATATATATAAATATAAAAAGACTTATCATTTCTTGTTTGTCCTTCTCTTACAGGCCCCAAATCCGCTCTGGGAGGACTCCTCTGGAAAGTCCCTCACAGGTAAATTGAATAACCATCTATCTGTTAATTTATTTTTAGGTTTTACTTCAATATATGTTGAGTAGATCTTCTGAGGAAAAGAATGATTCAGAATCTTGATATGATCTTTTTCTTTTTTCTTTTTTCTTTTTTTACCCGATTATGGTTTTCTTTTAGCTGTTGATTTTTATTTCTGTACATGAGGAATTATGGGTTTTCTTTTACAGTAACTGGAATGATATATTTAGATGATTATATACTTTTCCTGAATAAGAAATGATTCCTTAGAATTTATAGCCGTTTGGAAACTGGAGCTGGGTACCTTAGAATCTATATAACCCTAATCTTAGGTTTGTTAATATTTTGTATTTAGAATTGTTAGGTCTCTTTAGGCCTGGCTTTCCTGTAATGGAAATTCTTGTGCTGCTAAGCTAGGCTGTTTTCTTCACTTTAGTAGATTTTGGATTGTAAATTAGGATCTGACCGAAAGATGATAATTTTCTTGTTACTTTTTTCTTTTTCCATCATTTTTAAGCAAATTGCTTGTTTTAGTTCTTACACGTGCTAATTGAAGTGGTAAATAATTATGATCTTATAGGCATTGAAGATGTCAACTGCAGCTAGGAAGAGACTGATGAGGGACTTCAAGAGGTTGCAGCAGGACCCACCTGCGGGTATTAGTGGTGCGCCACAGGACAATAATATTATGCTCTGGAATGCTGTTATATTTGGGTCAGTATGGGATTTTTTTCCTCCTTCATTTTATGTTTGTATAATTATTTCATTGTATTGTAATATTTGCATTAATTGTGTAAGACATTTTATGGTTTCTTTTCTTGTGTGAATTGCAGTCCTGATGATACACCTTGGGATGGAGGTGAGTCAACCTAGTGCTCGTGCATACTTAGGCATTTAAATTGTTTGTACCATATTCACTTTTATACTTCTGTTTGTTTGCATATGTATCTCAACTGTTTCCCATGTTATTCCTATCAATTGAAATATGCTTGCTGATTGGACCCTTTTACTAAAATTATGGAATGCTGATTTTCCTCATGCATCATACTTAAGAATTTATTATTGTTAAATTGCTTTTGTATGCCTTGGAGATGGAGATAATGGAAAGCAATAATAGTTGAATGCTGATTGGTTGGTTTCTTAAACTTTATTCTGTTATTTTACCTTGTTGTGTGGCAATATACTGCATGATTTAATTAATAGATCCTAATTGAAAATTTTGATCTTCCCCAAACACCCAATTTCTGTGAGCATAAAGGTGATTTCTTTGCTTAACATATATTTAGGTTGGGATGTTGGGTCCATATGGTCTGCATCTCTGCCTGTGAACTTATTTCTGGCTCTTCCTATGCCAATAATCTGTTTTTCCTTGTAGGCCCCCATATTCTGTTGAATGTGGCTGAGTTCTGGATTTTGTATTGATCACTCTTGTGAAGTCATATAGAAAATGTAAATTTATATTACAAAAGAAAGAAAAATGGTGCTAAAATCTCTTATGAATCATTCAAGCCTCCTAATTGAGCCTATTAATTTTATTTGGCTAACTATCTATTCATGATTATGCTGCATAGGAAGTTAGTGTTTCCTCTGGCCTATATTTTCTTTATTTAGTCAGCTTGGAATATAAAACTTTATGATAGTGGCAAAATTGCCTTGAATTGTTCAAAGTTGCTCAAAATGCACTGTTTCTGAATTGTTCTAAGGACACTGTTTCTGGTTACATATTGGTGCAAAGATGGATTCTTATAACATGGCATTACACTTAACTAATTGCAAGTGTAGCTTTGATTTTTGAATTTGTGACTGACAGCATACAAGCAAGATGCTTGGATTTACTTCTAGAAACCCATGTGCTTCTTTTTACTTAAGAAAAATTTAATGAAAGACATAGAAGTTATGTTCAAAGAGAGATTATATTCTGTTTCCATTAAATGTTTTCCAGAATCAAATCCTAATGCATGTAGCTTGAACTCTTTCATAAATATGTGGCTTATCGAATGATGACACAGAGCTTGAATATCATGTATCATATGATGAAATTGCACACCACTCCAAAGATATGATGCAACTAAGGGTGCAGACGAGCAAAGTTCTAGCTGAGCTTCACAATATTTGAAGGATCAAAGCTCAAGCAGAATATAATGAACTCGAGCTCAAGCTTAAGCTATTTTCTAAGGCCCGAGCTCAAGCTTAATGCAGTTAATTTCAAATTGATATGCGCTTGAGCTAAGCTCTATTTAGCAAGCCCCGAGCCCCAATATGAGCTCAAGCTCGATCTCGAGGTCAAGCAAGATGTCAAAGTATTTTATCACCTCTTCTAGACTAATAAAGAAGCATTTCTAAACCAAAACTTTTTACTGCTCAGATATGATTCTTTGTTTACCTGGAAGCTCAAAAGTCTAAATTACTCTCAATTATTATAAAGTATAAAAATAGCATGAAAAAGAAAGACATGGGATGTGAAATCATTAATCTGGCTAAGGCCTTGCTAGAAATCATTTTTCTTTTTTCTTTTCTTTCTTTTTTTTTCCCCCTGGTCAAATAGCAAAATGAGTCAAGGTGACACCACAGGGCCTTTTTTTTTCCTCTAAACAAAACGATTCATTGTCTTCATATGCCATGAGAAATGGATTCATATTCTAAAATGAAAAAGGCTGTTAGGCTAGCCGTGCATGACTGGAGGCATCCTTATTCGTGATTGAGAGGGTGTAGATCTAGTCTAGAGGTGACAAATCTGGTGCATGGTGGCTGGGGTCATCTTCTCAAATGAAAAGCGTAGTTCAACTGGTTGTTTGCGCTGGAGGCATCCTTGTGCACGGCTAGAAAGGGGTTAATTGAGGTGCAACTGCAGTGCTTGGCAGCAATAACTTGGGTGGGGTAGGGAAGCTGATGGGATGGGACTTGGGAAGCGGGGTGGGGTGCCTTTTGGGTGGTTTCGCAAAGTGACTTAGGGAGCTAGAAGAGGGACGATGGCGGCAGGGGTGCAGGTGGGGTGGAAGAGATTGGCCGGCAATCGCCATGGAAAGGGATGGAGGGTTTGAATTTGGAAATTGGAATTGTCTGCTGGTAGGAAGTGTGTCGAAACTGGAAAGTTAAAATAGCTGGAAACACTAGTAGAAGAAATGAAAATTTGCACTTCATAAATTATAATTATGTAAAATACAAAAAATACTAGAAATGGGAGAAAGCTTCCTAGCTGTCAAACAACTAAAACAGAGCCTAGCTCAGCTCGCTACAGAGCTCAAGCTTGAAAATGCTTAATCACAAGTCAAGCAAAAATTGAGTTGCCTAGCTAGGCTCGAGAGTTGGCTCAACTCACCTTGCACCCCTGGATGAAGCTTAGGATCCTCAGATAATTTTGCCAAGATATAAAACCTCTATATAAGGAAAGGGTGAAAACAAGGAAAGACCTTTTTTCTTTCTATATCTTGTGTGCTTTGATATGTTTTCACTTGCATCTTATTCATTATTCATGGTACCGAGCAACTTAAATGTGATGGGTTCTGATTTGAGTGTGGCAGGTACATTCAAGTTGACACTTCAGTTCACAGAAGATTATCCTAACAAGCCACCAACTGTTCGATTTGTTTCTCGAATGTTCCATCCAAATAGTAAGTCAATGCATGAAAAATTCAATTTTACTGGAATATCAGATTATAATCTGGACATGCACTTTGAAATTTAACCTCTTGATCAGTTTACGCGGATGGAAGTATATGTTTGGACATCCTTCAAAATCAGTGGAGTCCCATATATGATGTAGCAGCTATACTTACATCGATCCAGGTACACTGTTATTTTTGAGTTAAGCATGTGACTTTGCTCTTCTTATTGCCATGCTATCTAAAATCATGAAAATAGACTATTGACATTTTTGTGTTGCTTAAAATGTTTGATAGATGAATCTTTCTGAGACTTTTCTAGACTCACTGAAGCAAAATTCAGTCTGTCTGGTGAAAGTTCATCTAGTTACTTAGTAATAGTTTTCAGATATCAGCTCTAAGAAGAAGTTAGTACTTAGTAATCAAATCATGGCTTTTCATTTATATAGACTTGGGTTCCTGGTCCGGATTTGTGTGTATGGTTTTGAAGTTTGACCCTAGTGGAGGCTTTTCTTATTGAGGTTGTAATAATTCCTTCGCATGTTCATCAGTCAAAAGAAAAAATTGGAACTTCCTTCAGGAATTCATCCAGGGAAGTTAGGATACCTGTATTTCAACTTTAGGTCGTAACAAGTCGGCTGTCCAAATTGAAATTTCACTTTCTTATTTCAAGAGTTTTAGGTGGGGGTTCATGATAGCGATTGCTTTTCTTATGTAATTGTAATTCAATCTATTTGGATTGCTTTAGTTGTATGTCTGACTTTTCTTCGAGTTAAGAATCTGTTGTGCAAGTAACTGAAAGCTTCTAAATTTAATATTTTGAGCAATCACTGCTAGAGGGTAGAAACTGTAGTCTTTGGGTGCTTTTTCTTAATCATATTGATATACAGAACCTCCAGAGTGAATTTCCCTGGACTGTAAGGGGTAAACATTCATTCTTTTGAGAAAATTAAAGTTTCTTTGTTAGTATGGTTTTCTGATAATCAAAATGAACATATAAGAAATACCGGCTGGATTAAGGGCATTTGTGAAGGAACTTATTCATTGCCTCCAATGTTAAAGAATACATCTTCCTCATGAGCTTTTAAAATTCATGTGGTGTTTAAAAATCTCATCTATTTATTTCCATATGGTTGTCTCCCTTTCTGTTGTCCTGCCATTTGTAGTCACCCAAGCACATCAAATGCAATCTGTATACTTCCATATTTAATAGTGTTCATTCGTCAAAGAAAACTTCTTATTGGAATCTGTCACCTGCATGTTATATTTTATAGAGCCAGATCTCATTTTATGTCATTCCGTTTATCTTCCTTTCCAGTACTCAACACTGGTGTAAGAGTTGTTGTATTTTATGCTTTATGCAATCATGTATATCATCAGTTTGAAATGACAATATCCAGCCGATGCATAGTTTCCATGAATAGCCCTTTTTAAGTCTGATAAATCTTCCTCTCTGACCCTGGAGACAAATCTGCTATCAACTTAAATTCATAAATTCACCAGCTAAACAGTAGGTAGTGCTGTTTTTGTTTATGTATTGCACAGTAATGTAGGACTTGCTCCACTATAAGTCTGATGAGTCCCCCCTCAGCATCAGAACCAGAGTGTGTTGATGGCTTTTGGATCTGTCTATGATGTTATCTTCTTCAGATCTTTCCAAGCTACATAATTACCGGGGATTTGTGGTGTAACTTAATAGCATGTGATTGGTCTATATTGTCAAGAGTTTCAGCCAACCGAAATCTTCCACACCCCACCAACCTTAGTGGAATAAGGTGTATTCTGCATAGGATCTATTGTGCCGCTATTGAATATATTGCGATATCACTTGAAGAGCAAGAAAGAATAAAGCAACATAAAATGCTTGTGTTTCTTAGATTGCTCAAGATTTTGGCCAGCAAGAGTGTAAAGAAGAGAGTTCAGAAGACCTGTTGCTTCACTTTTGGCAAGTTTTGTAGGCAAATCCTGTATGGCAATTCAAACAGGATAATTATGAGGAACCCAGAACAGATTTTGTGGCGTAGAATTTACTGCTTCATAGTTTGGAAAATACATCAAAATTATTTGATAATAGGTCTGATATGTGTTTTCTTATATTATCATAAGAAAAGCATGGTAAATATCATTTCAAATTGGACAATAGTTCATCCATCTACCTACCATGCTGTGCTTATATATGTGGTCTGTATATATATATATATATATATGGTTAGTCTACGATTTTTGTTAAAAACAATTGATAATTGAACTTTTTCTCTCTGTGACAGTCATTGTTGTGCGACCCAAATCCAAATTCTCCAGCAAATTCTGAAGCTGCCCGAATGTTCAGTGAGAATAAGAGGGAATATAATCGCAGAGTAAGGGAAATTGTGGAGCAAAGCTGGACTGCTGATTGACCCTTTGGGCACGTAGGTGGGTTACAAATCAATGCAAGCACTTGGAAGCCAACTCCAACTAAAAGCTGTTGGCATAATATGCTTTTTATCATGTAAATTTTAGAATTTTAACAAATTGATTTGTTTTGGAATCATAATGAACTTATTGCTGGGAAACTAAGTTATTAGTAAATGCTTCATATTTTCTGGTGCTTGGTGGCTAAAATATTTTTGCTCTAAGTTAGTCAGGCTAAAGATGCTCCCAGGCTTCTTTGGTTTCAAAAATTACTTCTAGATATGCATCCTTATACGGAACCAAAAGGATTAAAGAAAAATTTTCCGGTACCAGCTAAAACCACCTCAATTATGGGCTACGACCCATTCTTTCTGGGGAATTTCTGACTTCTGAGAGTATCATTTATTTTTCTGAGTAACTTGATTACATGATATTAGAGTATCAAGCATCAATAATTATAAGAACCATAGTAAAATCTTAAGTTAGTAGAAAATTGAAACTTCTTGGTTTGCATCCTACCATAGTAAACCTAGTCAATTTACAAGCCTTCTTGATTGGATTGCAACTGAGCATAGAAACCAAAAACTCAGTTTGCTAACTTTGCTTTGCTCCTCTATGAGATTATGAGTTCAGTTGGCTTTGCTATGTCCATCTCATAGATCAATCAAGACAGAAAAGCAACACAGAGACATCATTGACTTCGCAACCTTCTATTTAAGTACAATTTGAAATACATTATAAGTGTATAAATGTAGAGACAGGCACAAGTCACAGCAGAAAAACCAATGAAGAATGGAAAGCACAGAAATTACAAATTTCACACACCACACCAGACTTGAAAAATATGCCCACCTCACTATTCTGTAGCCTATACAGTTTGAGAGAAACTAGTCAAATGAAAGCCCAAACAAGCCAAATATCATTACTACTCACCAACATAGGATATTGGTCTAAACTTCTCCCAAAGCGATCTCTTGCATCTGGGGTGCAGCCTAATACAATGAAAATATGCAGCAATTAACAAGTTGTAAAATTAATAAAGAGAGAATCTCAATAAAAATTAACAATGGGATTAAATATGTATATAAGGCCCACAAATTTTATATTTTAGGCATGGAAGATGCTAGTCTATTTGAACTAGTTTGAATTCATTTTACCCATAAATTATTTCACACAAGTATAACAGCTTTTTTCTTTATATTCAGCAAAAACCACTTGTTATACTATATTTCTCGAAACAATTACAAATGTGAAGTTTCAAAAAAGAAAAACTCATTAGACCCTAATTTCTCTCTCTCTCCTCTCTCTCTCTCTCTCTCTCTCTCTCTCTCTCTCTCTCTCTCTCTCTCAATATTTTTGAACATGAAGAAACAAAAAACCGTTGCAATCAGAATTTTCAAGAAAATTTAGCAATGGCTTGAAATAGAATATGTTTAGGCTCCGGGTTGCCTCATTTTAACATGCTTTTGAAATCAAAGTAATAAAAAGAAGAAAAATGCACTAATGTAAGAATAAAACTCTTATCTGAAAGAGATGTTACCATGTTTTCTTTGTCTTCTTGAAGAGCTTCCTCTGGCGGAGAGTCAAGAGGACCTGCAACAGTAACAGAACAGCCAACTGCCAACATGAATATAGAGGACTGATTTCAAAAGGTTAAACAATATTTTTTCTGAAAGAATTAACTGGAGTCACCTTCCCCACGAGCAGATTTCTTTCCCTGCTTCTTCACCTTATCCTGGACTGGTTCTTGCTTTATTGGTTTTTGGGGTTTCTTTTGGATGCTACAGCCTCGAACTTCAGAACCAGACTTTGAGCTTGCAGCACTCTTGGGCACTGATCTTCTGATCTTCTTCACAGAGCCATCCTTCTGAGTAGTAGTTTTGATATTTGTCTTTTTGACGTGGTGAATTTCATCAGTATTTATGTCCAGTGACTTTGGCTTCAGCTTCTCAGCATCCGTTATAGAAGAAGAGGAGCTATTGACATCATCATTATCATCATTAGATAACTGATTGCCTTCAGCAGGCACTTGAGAACAGGTTCCAGAGACCTGTGACTGCTTAAAATTTTCAGAAATCTTATAACTCTCAAACAGTTCTTTCACTGATTCTCCAAGTTCGGAAAGATTGTGATGATGAACGTATGACTTTAGTTCATCACTAATCCTCTCTAAAGGCTGCACATTTTCAAAATCATTAGTCAACGTATATAAAGGGAAATTTTCCAATTTAACCAATCTGTGCATTTAAATAACTGAGGTAATTTGTGTGAAAAAGAAAAGAAAAGAAAAGAAAAGTTCACTTGGTATCTTTGGTAAACAAAGTAATGAATGCTTAGTGTATGTACCACCATACTAAACCAAACTTTCAAATTTTTGTAGTAAACCAGAAAATAGATATTGATATTCTGGATGGCTTAATTTCTGAAGCTCGTTTAGGGCATTAGGCCAAGTGCAGGGAATGCAAATTGATATTTTCCTTTAGAATATGGATTCATAGAATAGCAAATATTTCTCTTATACCTCACATCCGGCATCCAAAGCAAGCTTAAAGAAACCAAGTGAAATTGAGTGCTTAGCAGCAGATTCAGAGAGCTTAATCTGAGACAGCCAATAAGATGCTGATGAAAGAACACTGAACTTCTTCCGATTAGATGACTTTGAAACATCAGAAACAGGTGTATCACTCTTTCCCTGGTTGCCAGCAGATCGTTTTGCTCTTGTCTCAGAAATGGGAGTGATATTTCCAAAAGATTTTGGAGCAGGGCTGGCATTTGATTTGGAGGGAACTGAGAGTCTTCTAGGGGGTTTGGCAGACTTCTCCTTCCCAGAGACATCAAGAATTCCCACACTCTTACTCACACTAGATGCAAGTCTTCCCCTGAACATAGACATATCCAGGGGCAAAAAAACCAAAAAAAAAAAAAAAAAAGTGCACCAATCCATCAATAAAGCAAGTAATATACAACCAGCACTTTGCAAAGGGAAACATATCCATCCTCTACGAGAGTTGCATAAAGAATTTGCGCCATTAGTAAGTTTCATTTGTAGTACAGAAAATAGTTGCTTATATCGATAGGTATGCATACAGAAAACATGAACTAAAGAGAACAGATGATTTCTCTCCTTCAAACATAACATGTCTGAACCTTTAGTTTATTGAGTTGATGCAGCTGATTACTCAATGACACTGCCAATCCTATGATTTATAGAATTTTTAAGAAGTCCGTATTATAGAATAATAAATAAGTTTTTATTTATTTTTCTCTTATAATTTATAGATCTCAACTATTACAATTTGCACCTCATACAAACTAATGCATTAGAAGGTATTAATATCCACCTATACATTTAATGATATACTGCCAATTGAATAGGCAGGAAGTAATTCCCAATTATATATCCAATTTCTGAAGTAGTTCCAAGCCATTCATAATCCAAGATGAAGGTAATATAAAACAATCCAAAAAACAAAAAGATACCAAAAAAAATGTGGAATATGTTAAATCAGTAAACACTATAACAAACTATTTTCCTCGTTTGTGGCACCACTTTAAGAGTTTTACTATAAAAAATTAAAAAAATCATCAAATACCACAAAATAAAATTTCTGACGTTAATATACAGCGATTTTTGTCTTCAAAGTGTACTTTTCCAAAATAAATATTTATCTTTCTCTGTTCATGCTTCTTATTTCTATTTTTAATAATGATATTACTTGAAAAAGCCTAGAGTAAGTACAAGCTTTCAAAAATAAAAAATGGAAAAATCAACTCCCTGACTTTTGTATTTATTTATATTTCTTTTAACATCAATACTCTACAGATCACCGTTTGTTTGCTTTTGTCTTTAAGCATGAATACCATTTTTTCAGGAATTATTTATATCAAGCAGAAACTTGATTCAACCTCTTGGAATTTATTTTTAAAAAAAAGGTCCTACAGAAACACATAAGAGAATTGTTTTTACAATATTTGATAATTCCTTCTATTTTTATATTAAATAATTAAAAGAGCCACTGTGTTCACTTTAATTCACACAATAAAGAGAACAGAGAACCAACCAGTGATTAGATTACACCAACTAATAAGAAAATAGAAAAATCTATTAGACAACTGAATTCCCAGACTAAATTATCCACTTAAAAAGTCAAAAACCCATCAAATTCACACACACACACACCTTCTAGTGGTAGATTCGGAGTTCGAGGAGTCGGCGAGCGGAGGCTTCTCTTCCTTGGATTTCGTTGCAGATCGGAGTGGATACCGGAGAAGCCTTGAGGTTGATCTTCCTACTCTCAAAATTAAATGCAAAATTAACTAAAATCACAAACTCTGAAATCATAAAAGAAATGTTGATACTGATCTTCACAGAAAACATATTTCCAAGAAGTAGATTAAAAGCCTAAATTAATTCTGAAACAGTTGTATAATCAACCACAAAAAAATTCATCCGTAAAGATACCAAAACAAAAAATTCAAGAATTTTCAAAAGATTACCAGAAGCAGAAGTTTGGTCTTTGGCGGCAGAATCCTCCATGGCAACGGAGATTTTCTTCTGAATATAAACCGGTAGAGGAAGAGAAAATTTTGCTGAATATGATGATGGCGATGGAGAAATAGAAAAAATGAGACGCTCGTCTGTATTTATATATTGGAGGAAGTCTTAACGGGCGGGAAGAAAACAAAGCCCTCACACAAATTTATTTTTTAAAAAAAAAAATTAAAAATATATAAAAGAAAGAAAGGGAAAAACGAAAAAAAAGAATTATGCGAAGAAACGGCTTTTATGGGACCCACCGACCCAGGAGGGGGAATTGGACGCTCGCGTTTTTGAATTTTCAAATTTTCAAATTTATGCTCACCAGTTTTCTTATGATAGCTGTTTAGGTCCCAAAAGAAAAATCGAAAATTTGTTGGCAACCGATTTTGATTTAATTTGGCCTTATCCAAAAGCAAAAAAGAAGAAAAAAAATTGGCTATGTTTGATTACATTTTGTCAAAACAAATTCATTTTGGCAAAATGTAACCAAACATATGTATTAATTTTTTGCCACAACAATAATATTAATTTCTAAAATATCCCTCCAAATCAGTTGGCTTATTACCGAAAACCTCATATATATATATATACATATACATATTATAATATTTTATCATTATTTTACAATTGAAAAATCATATCCAATCATCACAAACAAATATTATATATTTTATTATTATTTTTACAATAAAAAATATTATTCAATTCTATTTTGACTCCAAAAAATCCAACAAAAAGTATTGATTTGAAGTAGAAATTATCTCATCTCAAAATATAAACAAACATACCAAAACTCCCAAAAATAATATTCTAATTATTCTCAAAATATAAACAAACATACATCACATTCCCCAACCACACCTCCAAAACTCAATCTCCCAAAACGTATGATCTAAAACTTACAATTCATATCCAAGCATTACCAATGGGTTTTGAAGTTTTGGGAATGTTCGGTTATGTTTTTTGTGTGATTTTATTATGTGTTTTGGGAGAATGAATGTTGAACGAGATATTGAAAAATGTAAAAGTTGTGTTGGAGAATGTAATTGATTTTTGAGAGTTTTATTATATTTATTTATGTTTTGTGTGAGACATTTTTTACTATAAATGTCAAATTAATATACTTTGATGTTGGTGTTGGGGGGTAAAAATGGATTTGAATGAATTTTTTAATTATAAGGATAATGTTAAAATATGTATGATATGTGTGTGTGTAATTTGAGCTACTTAGTGAAAATAATAATTCATAATAACAAAATACAAAAATTAATTCCACCAAAAAATTTATTTAAACTTCAATTCAATATATTTGAGAATTTCACTGGGGGGAAATAAAAGATGGATTTTTCGAAATTGAGATGATTAAAATAGTAGGTATTTTGTTAACATTATTTTTAATATATTGCATAAATTCATAACCGTAAACCTTTCAGTATATTTGTAAAACAAAAAATGTGGCAATTAATTTATAATAATCATAATCAAAATAATTATTTTGATAAAAAAGATGATGTATTTAAATTAATACCTCAAAATTAATTGTATAGATTATTTGTTTGTCTCCAGCATCTTGTAAATTTTTTTCATCTTGATAGATGTGATAGCCTTCATAGACACTGATGAGGGTTCGATTTCGATGATGGATACGGATCTGGGGTATTGATCTTCTGGATTGGTTTGGGATTGGAATCCTGCAATCACAACAAACGTTAGGCTAGCCGAGTGGCCCTCGGCTTAGGCCCTCCGATGCTCAAGTCAGTATATATTCGACCTTCTTAATCGAGCAGCGGAATGTAGGGGCTTCTGAGTGTATGAGTGCATACCTGTGAGAAGCAAGGTTGAGGGGTTTTATATTCTCCCCCTTGTAGGAAATGTCAGGGAAGCCCTTGGTTTACCCCAGGGACCTCCAGCCTCCTACCGGGGGTAATTGGTCAATTCCCCCATTTGAATATTGCCAGCTGGATGTCCTTTTATGCTGTAGGACAAGATGGTACACTGTTGCAGTGTCTGCTGTGTTAGACGGTGAGGGGAGGGCATGCGCCATTAATGCGGAGGCGTGTTGCCAGTCAACGCATTTAATGCGGTGGTAGAGTACTGTGCAGGGATCGACCTAAGAATCAACGAGAATAGGGGTCGATAATGGTCGAGCGGCTCCGAGGGCCATGGAGCGCCTTGTGGATTGGTCGAACAGGGTCGATGAGTCGAACAGAGTCGACGAGTCGCTTGGGTCCTGGGCCGTCAACTGGGTGTTGGGCCTCGCTGATTTGGGCCATTGTGGGCCATCCTATATCATGAGTCCCCCCACTTCGCAAAGCCGAACAAGGAATCGACGAGCGGCGTTGGGAAGTAGCAAACATTAGCGATCATCGACCAGGGTTTTTGAAAATCTGCCAGAGTACTACGAGCTTACTGAGCGGTTACATCGTGGCGCGCGTGGGGCGGCGTAACATCTCCGTCCATTAATGCGGACGTTTGGGTAACCGCGCCTGGACGCTTGGGAAACCGCATCCCCATTCCTATAAATACTTAATGTAATTCTGCCCATTGTTGCTTTTACCGCTTCAGAATTTCCAAGAATGTTTAGGAGATATCTTTCGCTACAAGACTCCCTAAACTTTGCATTCGCTTCGCAGATTTTGTGGACTTAACCTTCGTATCCAGTAAGTGCTCCTCCGGCTCTTCGTTTCTCCAAATCCTTTCTCTTTATTTTTCTTTTGAAGAAGATGCTTGGGTTATTCAGTTCTGAGGGTAGCCAGGGGGGGACAGTGAGGCCACCCTGTCTGAGGGGCGTAGGGAGTTTCCTGCTCCTCCTGGTGGGTTGTCTAGCGGTGGTTCCGGTACGAGCAGCTCGAGCTCTGGGAGCTTAAGCGGCGCGCGTGGTGGGGAAGCTGGGCCCAGCCGGGTACCCCCTTCTCGTGGGAGATTATTCACCCCAGACCACTATAGTGAGATAGTTTCCGTAATAACTCCTACGGATTTGGTGCGCCTGAGGGAGCTTTACCATATTCCTCCCGAATATCAACTATTAACCCCCGGGCCTCCTGGTCGAATACACCGCGTTCCCGCCGGTTGCATAACAGTGTTCGAGGATGCACTAAAATGTGGGTTGAGGTTCCCCTTAGGTGATAGTATGATAGGCCTGCTTAGGGGTCTTCTAGTGTGCATAACTCAGCTATTACCTAACTGCTTTGCCACCCTTTGCAATTTCTTAGTTTGATGCATCTGTTCGATCAGGCCCCCAGTTTCAAAAATTTTTCCAACCTCTTCTATCTATGCATGTCACGAAAATCTAGTAGTTCCGAGGAGTCGGGCTTTTACTATCTGACTACTCGACCTCGCCGCAAGTTTCTCATGGCTCCCTCCTCTTCATATGGGCAGGAATGGAAAAAATGTTATCTCTTCGTTCGGGTGAAGGGAGGGTTTGACATTCCTCGAGAGTGGTTGGGGGGGCAGGTTGAGATACTAGGGAATCTCACCCCTACTTGGCCAAACACCTTCGTGAGGGATCTGGTCGGGTTTGGTCCCATGGAGGCTACTGTATTCCTTGAGGAGCAACAGTTAGTGCTGGCTGGGTTGTCGCCAGCCCCTCTAAATTTTGCAAATGACTATGAGATAGGTAGATGAAATGTGTGCCCTGTTTTGTTGCTTAGCTACATTCATTTCTGCATTTGACATCTGTTGTGTTTGTTCTTTGCAGACCGGGACGAAATCATGAACCACGCAAGGAGTAATGCACTGACTCGCACTGAAAGGAACCAGGAGCGCAAATAAGGCGCTGCGTCTCGACAAGAGTCGATAGGAGCCGACGAGCCAAGCCGACAAGCTGCGGCCCGTGCGCCATCCCCGACCCCCTCGCCCGGTCGAGTAGTAGCGGTCGAGAGGGACGCAGGTCGGGGAAAAAGACCCATGGGCGAACAGAGTGGGGTCCCGCCCAAAAAGATTATTGCTGCTGGGAGGGGGAAAGGAAAATTGAAGGGCGTCGAGTCGGGGATGCCGATGGGAAACTATCTCTTCGGGGATCGAGGTGCAGAGACCTTGTTCGGCCTGAGGAAGTTCCCGTCTCCTCGTTTCGGGTCGGACCCCAGCCTACTTGTGGACGACTCGTCCTATATGCATGGATCTGGGCCAACTGGGGTCGACCCCTTGAAATGGATGTTGGCTGGTCAGTTCCTGGCTGACCAGAGGAGGATAATGAGCCTGAGTCAACTCGGGGCGCTGTGCGAAGTCGCATATCACGCGAACATGGTGAGATCCCCTAAGCTGTAAACTTGTGTAATCGATTTTCCCTGCATGGATAGTAATGATTTTTATGTTTCAGGTCGTGCAAATCGCCTACAATTTTTACCGCCGTTCCGAGCTGGCGCTCACTGATCGGGAACAGTTGGACGCTAGTGGCGATGCCGAAACATTGAAGGCCTAGCTAGAGTCATCCCAACTGCGGCTCGAGGAAGTGCAGAAGGAAAATGCCAAATACGCCAAAATAATGGAGGCGAAAGATAGGCAAGTCCTGCTGGCGGTAACGGAGCAGACAAAGATGGAGGCGAAGCTGAAAAAACTTGAACTGGACATTTAGGTCGCCCATGAATCTGGTCGAGCGACTGGTCGAGGCGAGCGCCTGGTCGAGGCCCGGACAGAATTCGAGCGGATAGTTCCGGAGATTCGTAAGGAAGCGGTACAACAGTTCATGGTGAGCCCCGCCATCCAGGATACGAACGTGGTGCTGGCCCCGGACGATGCCCGAAGTGCCTTTAATAAGGCTATTGCACAAATGCGGCACCTGGGCTATGCGGTTAGCGACGAAGATCGCTCGAAGATGGGCCTTGCTTTCGACGAGCAGTTGCGCACAATTGGTGATGAAGATGTCGATGAGGCCAAAGCCGAGGTAGAGGCAACGGGGGAGATCGACATGACTCCTGAAGAGAGGCGAAAGACAGACCTCCAAAAGAAAGTGAAGGCTGTGGGTAGAGAGTTCGAGTTTGCCGGTGATCTCGCCTATGAAATCTCGAAGGCCAGGCCGACACTGCCTCTTTCTTCCCAGTCGCCGAACGGCTGTTTATGTCTTCTGCCGCCTGTCCCTCTTGCCCAGTCACCGCGGCAATACCCGTTGCCATGGCACCGCCTAAGCCCCGGTCTGCTCCTGCTCCTACTCCCGCCTTACCCCTCGAAGGGTCTGGCAGTTCTAGCTAGGACTTGTAATACTTGTTTTTGTTTTGATGTACATGCCTCGTTGAGGCTTCTTAAGAATGAAATAAAATTTGTTGCCCTGCATCTGCCAGCTGTTCAATTTCGAACACTATTTTTCTCCATTGCAAGATAACTTGAACTTTGTCACCATTTATGATTAGTAAAGTGTAAATGAATTTTTCGATGAGGCTCGACTTCGAGCCTTAGCGGCTTTTTTGCAAGTGTGACGTCGATTTTGCGACCCTGTCTCAGGGGCTTCGACGCCAGTTTGTTGAGAATTTTCGTTGACTACGGGGTCGACTAAGGTGGTCGCGACTCTTCGCCATGACTTAATGCGTTTAAGCCTTTTGTCGACTACGGGGTCAACTAAGGTGGTCGCGGCTCTTCGCCTTGACCTGATGCGCTTAGGCCTTTCGTTGACTACGGGGTCGACTAAGGTGGTCGCGGCTCTTCACCTTGACTTGATGCGATTTTAAGCCTTTTGTCGACTACGGGGTCGACTAAGGTGGTCGCAGTTTTTCGCCTTGACCTGTTTCATTTAAGCCTTTCGTTGACTACGGGGTCGACTAAGGTGGTCGCGGCTCTTCGCCTTGACCTGATGCGCTTAAGCCTTTCGTCGACTACGGGGTCGACTAAGGTGGTCGTGGCTCTTCGCCTTGACTTGTTTCATTTAAGCCTTTCGTCGACTATGGTGGTCGTGGCTCTTCGCCTTGAATTGTTTCGTTTAAGCTTTTCGTCGACTACG
Source organism: Jacaranda mimosifolia (assembly GCA_018894105.1). Classification (NCBI taxonomy): domain Eukaryota; kingdom Viridiplantae; phylum Streptophyta; class Magnoliopsida; order Lamiales; family Bignoniaceae; genus Jacaranda; species Jacaranda mimosifolia. The sequence goes on from CM032124.1 coordinate 14,128,363, forward strand.
GGGTCAACTAAGGTGGTCGCGGCTCTTCGCCTTGACTTCATGAGATTTAAGCCTTTTGTCGACTATGGGGTCGACTAAGGTTTTGCTGCGGCCGTCACGTGCCTTTTAATCATAATGGAACTTGATTGTTCTTTACTCAATACAAAAGATGCTAATGAACAGCTCATATAAAGAACTTTTTTAGATTTACCGCATTCCACGGTCGAGGCAGCTCGCGATTTGCAACATCCGCTAATCGATAAGCGTTGTGTTTAGACACTTTGATGACTGAGTACGGCCCTTCCCACTTCGGGTCAAGCTTAGCAACGGGCCTTGACACTTCCACTTTCTTTAAGACGAGATCACCCATCTTGAAATTTCGCGGACGTACCGATTTGTTATAGCGGTCCGCCATCTTTGAGCGATACCTCTGCATTCTGTTGTAAGCCGCTAGGCGCTTCTCGTCTATAGTTATTAGGTCCAGCGCCCTCTCCGATGTATTTGTTGTTGGATTGTAGTGGATCACTCTAGCGGTGTGCTGGATTAGTTTTGACGGGACCACTGCTTCGGATCCATAAACTAGGCTGTAAGGGCTTTGACCTGTGGCTGTTGGAGGGGTGGTTCTGTAGGCCCAAAGGACTCCCGGGAGGTCGTCCGCCCAGCTGGTTCCCGTCCCCACTATTCGACTCTTAACGTGATCGAGGACCGTCCTGTACTTCAGTCTGTCCATTGGCTTGCGAATTTCCCACTGAAGTAAAATGCTGCGCAATGCCTAAGGTCTCACACCATCTTCTTGTATTTTTGCTTTGGAATTGGGTGCCGTTATCTGAGATGAGGACTTTAGGCAGCCCGAAACGGAAAATAATATTCTTCCATATGAAACTCTTGATGGCCGCATCAGTGATCTTCGGGACTGCTTTAGCTTCCACCCATTTTGTGAAGTACTCAACGGCCACTATGATAAACTTCTGCTGGCCGGTGGTCTTTGGGAGCGCGCCGACTATGTCGATGCCCTACTGGTCGAATGGCCAAACGATATCAACATTTATCATTGGTGCGGCTGGTTGGTGTTGCATGTTCGAATGTACCTGACAAGATGGGCATTTCCTAGCAAAGTTAACAGAATCCTTCAACAAAGTGGGCCAGAAATACCCATATCGTGTGATCTTATGTGCCAGGGACCGGCCTCCCGAGTGGTTTCTGCAGATGCCTGCATGTATTTCCTGTAGCACTTCATTCGCCTGTTCGAGATTTAAACATCTCAGCAGCGGTCCTGCAATTGATCTTCTGTACAACTGTTCGTGATTGTCCAGCGCATATTTGGGCGCCAAACCCTTCAATTTACGAGCCTGCTTCTCATCATCGGGTAAGGTACCATGGCTCAAATAAAGCTTGATCGGGTGCTGCCAAGAATGTGTTGCGTCTTCGAGGCACCCGACCAAACCCTGGCTGGGGGCCGAGATGCAAGGCTGGCCGGTGACAAGAAATGTTATGGTTCTTTCTAGTGTGCCTCTCGTCGAGCTTGCCAGCTTGGAAAGTATGTCTGCTCGCACGTTTTCTGATCGAGGAACTTGGCTCAATGAGAAATCTCAGAACCTCTGCCGTAGCTGTCAGACTTCCACGAGATATTGTGCCATTTTATGTTCTCTCACGTCGAAGTTTCCCTCGACCTGCTCCACGACCAACTGTGAGTCAGTAAAGGCCGCTATTTTATCAACCCTACGGTCTATGGCCATGCGCATTCCTGCAATGAGTGCCTCATATTCAGCTTCATTATTAGTGACCGGGAAGTCGAGTTTGACCGCAAAATCATAGTCTTCAGGCAGCGGGGATCGAAGGGATACGCCTATTCCTTCTCCAGTAGATGTCGTGGACCCATCAACATGTAGGGTCCACCAAGGTGAGTCTTCCATCTCTTGAACCGGGAGGTTGAGTCTCTCGAGGATGAAGTCCGCTAGCACCTACGTTTTTATTGCTGCTCGGGGTTGGAATTGGATGTCGAATTCCCCCAGTTCGAAGGCCCATTTCATTAGTCGACCCGAAGTGTCTGGTTTTGACAACACCTGTTTTAGCGGCTGGTTCGTTAGTACCACAACTATATGGGATTGAAAATAGGGCCGCAGTTTTCTTGCCGATGTGACTAGGGCCGCAGTTTTCTTGCCGATGTTAACTAATCTTTGGTAAGTTGCGCCAGCATTCTTAAGTCCAAATGGCATGACCAAAAAGCAATATACCCCATTGGGGACAACAAAAGCAGTTTTATCCCTGTCCTCACAGGTGCCATGAATATTTGGTAGTAACTTTGAAATGCATCCATCATGCTAAGCAATTTGCAACCAGCCGTGGAATCAACAAGTAAATCAATATGAGACAAGGGGTAAGGATCCTTAGGACATGTTTTATTCAAATCTGTGAAATCGTTACACATCCTCCATTTTCCCTCGTTCTTGGGAACAAGTACTACATTACAAAGCCAAGAAGGATATTGGATTTCTACAATGTAACCAGCCTCTAGAAGTTTGCTAAACTCTTCCTCGAAGATCTGTGTCCGCTCGGCATTGAAAGTTCTCTTCTTCTGTCGGATTGGCTTGTGGGCTGGGTCCACGTTGAGCCTGTGGACAATGATGTCGGGGTCGATGCCCTGCAGATCGGCAGCTTTCCAGGCGAAGACATCGATATTACGTCGGAGGAAGTCGACTATGAGGCACTCCAGTCGATCCCCCATATCTGCTTCGATCCTTGTTGTCTTGTCGGGGTTCCCCGGTTCGAGCTCAATTATTTTGAATTCTCCTGTTGGCTCAACCCTGGGTCCTCCAAATTTCTCTTTTTCGATGAGGGTCCCTCCTTGAGTTTCGCTACAGGGGCGTCCCCCGAGGGCTTCAATTCTGGTCTCTTTTTCTGCCTGCTGGAATCCACCGAGATTGTGTAGCAACGCCAGGCATCTTTGATATTGCATAAAAGCTCACCCACTCCCGCGGGGGTCGGGAACTTTATTTTCATGTGGTATGTGGATGCAATGGCTCTGAAGTCGTTCAGGCCTAGTCGACCAAGAATGGCATTGTAAGCAAAGGGGGCATCGACCACTAAGTGGTTGATCATCAAAGTTCGGCTGCGATGTCCCTGCCCGAATGTAGTGGATAGGCTAATCGGCCCTTCTGGTATAATTTCTGACCCCCCGAATCCAACTAGGGGAGTCCTGACTGAATCAAATTTCAGTTTGCCCAGGTTCATTCTGTTCAATGTCGACAGGAATATGATGTTTGCCGTGCTGCCATTATCGACCAAAACCTTTCTCACCTCAAAGTTGGCGATCTCAATGGCGACCACCATTGGGCAGTCGAGCTTCCGGTCTGCAGCCTGGCCCTCAAGGTGGTCTAAGTCTGCCTCAGTGAACGAAATCGGCTCGGTGCTGGTTGTCAACTGGAACACCATTTCGACCTTATAAGGTTTGGTTGAGTTAAGTTGCCTCTGGGTTTGCTTCCTTGCGTTTCGGGAGTCTCCTCCTGCAGGCCCCCCAGCAATCGTGTCGATGACACCTCGAATGGGCGGGCGGGTTGCATGGGCTGGTTTCTTTCCCTTGTCCTCCCGTCGCGGGCTGGCTGACCTTTCTCTACGGGGAGTCCGGTCGGTCGCCCCCTCCTCACGTCGAGCTCTCTCCTCGACAAACTTTTTCAAATGTCCCTGCCTAATCAGCCTCTCGATCTCATCCTTCAAATTGAAGCAGTCCTCGATGTCATGCCCTTTTTGCTTGTGAAAATGGCAGTACTTTTCGGACTTCTTCATAGCCTCAGTTTCTGTGATTTTTCGAGGCCTTTTAAGCAGGTTATCATGCTGTATAGCGAAGAGGACTTCCTTCCTCGGCATAGAGTGGGGTGTAGTCATGGAAACGTTTGATCGGGGAGCAGTGCCCCTCCCTGTTCTGCTTCTCTTCTTTCTCCTTGCCCTTTTTCTTGTCGGCCTCTATGCTGCCATATTTCATTTTGTTCATCTCCTCCCGGGTCATGTACCTCTCGGCCAGGTCAAGGAGCTCCTCCATCATTCTTGGCTACTCGCGGACCAAAGCATTAGCGCACTCCTTGTGCCTCAGCCCCAGAAACAGCACATCGATCAAAAATTCTATCCTTGGGCTGTCTATCTTCAATACCTCGGTGTTGAACCTGGTGAAGAAGTCCCGTAAAGACTCGCCCTCAGCTTGTTTTGCTGTGTGCAGGTGGGTGTGCGGTAGCTTTGCCTTCCTCCTGCTGGTGAATTGATGCAAAAACTTGTCATATAATTGGTCGTAGAGAAGATGGATGCCGGTTCTAACTTCATGAACCAGTCTAGGGCCACGCCCTGGAAAGTGGTCACGAGCATCTTTGCATATATATACTCGTTGTGCCTATGCAGCTGCATCATATGCTCAAACTACATCAGATGTTCATTCGGGTCCGTGGAACCGTCATACCTCGAGAGCCCGGTGGGGATCTTCGCATCAATGGCAATGCGCTCATCAATGATTTTCAGGACAAAAGGGGAGTCATGTTCCCTCCGGAATCTCGGAGGTATCTCCGGTTGCATGGTCCTATCAGCATTCCTCTTCGAGAGTTCCTCCAGGCGCTTATTCAGCTGTTGCACCAGGTGAAAGACTTCTTCCCATTCTTGCTGGTCCTGGTCTTGCCTGCCTTTGGAACGCCTGGCCCTATCGCGCTGCGGGGCTCGAAGGGGCCGAACGTCGTGGTCTACGGAGTCTGCCACCTCGTCCCTTGGCGGTGGGCGGGCTGCCTCCCTCTGAAAATGGCCCAAGCTCCCTTCTCTCCGGGATGGACGTCTAGGGGACTCCGGTAACTGTGCGTACTCTTTTGGTCGTGCCCTCTCCGGGACTGCGGGCTGAGGTGTGGCATTGGCTGCCGGCCCCGGTTGCACAGTATGTCTATTCAGTGCAGCTGAGAGCTGGGCAAAAATCTGTGCTGAGATTTGCTTGCTGATGAGCTGCATCAGCTGAGGCATTGTGAGAGTGACCGTAAGTTCCGGCTGCATACTGGGTGCTTGCTCGTCTTGTCCTTGGTTCTGGCGAGGGGCGGGAGAGCTAGATCTCCGATTCTCCTCCCTTCCTGATGGGGCTCGCCTAGTGTTCACCATTTTCAATAGAGGATTCCTGTTTCCCACAGACGGTGCCAAATGATGAGGGTTCAATTTCGATGATGGATACGGATCCGGGGTATTGATCTTCTGGATTGGTTTGGGATTGGAATCCTACAATCACAGCAAACGTTAGGCTAGCCGAGTGGCCCTCGGCTTAGGCCCTCCGACACTCAAGTCAGTATATATTCGACCTTCTTAATCGAGCAGCGGAATATAGGGGCTTCTGAGTGTATGAGTGCATACCTGTGAGAGGCAAGGTTGAGGGATTTTTATATTCTCCCCCTTGTAGGAAATATCAGGAAAGCCCTTGGTTTACCCCAGGGACCTCCAGCCTCCTACCGGGGGTAATTGGTCAATTCCCCCGTTTGAATATTGCCAGCTGGATGCCCTTTTATGCTGTAGGACAATATGGTACACTGTTGCGGTGTCTGCTGTGTCAGACGGTGAGGGGAGGGCATGCGCCATTAATGCGGAGGTGTGTAGCCAGTCAACGCATTTAATGCGGTGGCAGAGTACTGTGCAGGGATCGACCTGAGAATCAATGAAAATAGGGGTCGATAATGGTCGAGCGGCTCCGAGGGCCATGGAGCGCCTTGTGGATTGGTCGAACAGGGTCGATGAGTCGAACAGAGTCGACGAGTCACTTGGGTCCTGGGCCGTCGACTGGGTGTTGGGCCTCGCTGATTTGGGCCACTGTGGGCCATCCTATATCAGACACATTGGAGAATGGAAATGATCGGGATTTTTTGGTAAAATGAGGGGAAGGGGATAGGGGTTTTGGATATTTAATACTGCCCATTTTGGCTCCCAAACGGGCAATGTAGCACCCCTCTTGGGATAGCACCCAATCTGAGGTGCCACTAATTCAATCTTAATCTTAAACCATAAATAAGTAATCCCATTCCCATAAGAAAAAAATTTCAAAACTTATAAAAGACAGCAATAGGTTTCAACTTAAATAGACATTGATAAAACACTAAACACATGCCATGGTTCATTCCTTAACACTCAACATAACATATACATACCTTCAGGTTATCATTGTCAATCCTGACATATCACAACTCTGAAATCCAAACTTAACATTCAAATGATTCCATATATTCATTCAAATACCGGATCTATTACAAAATATGTTCATGTCCAAGCCTGGAGGTCCAAGTTCATCACCTATTCCTGTCTCAAAAAATCAAAACAGTACAGGAGGGTAAGTCCTAATGACTTAATGAGGGGGAAAAAATGATAGGATTCAAAGGAAAGCTATTGAGATACAACAATCATTAAATAATTCGATAACAAGCAAGATTTTTTTAATATGGATCAACAAAGTATATAGCACGCACGATATCAAATTTATTAGATTGTTGGTCATCCCAATCTTGTTACTCCCAGATCAATTTATAATTACTGGTACCGGGCATCGGTGTAGCATAAATAAGATTTTCTTATCGCTCCATTGCTTGAGCACTCAGCTCGGCGGGTAATAATTTGTTTATATGGCATGGTCAACTGCATGTCGGATCCCATCACTCACAGTTCGCTACCTCCAGCTACCTGTAAGTCAGGATTATATGTGGGTACTAGCCGGAAGATATGTCTCCGTCTGTCCATTTCGCTTGGCCGTCTTCCGAAGCTAGCCTTAGGCCCAAACCCCCGTGGCGTCCTTTCAAGTGAAAACCACCCGTGGCGTCCCATGAGTTGAAAACCACCCATGTCTTCCCATGGGTTGATAAAATATAATGCCAACATATAAGAATTTTAACTTGTAAAGTCATAATTAGGGCTGTAAACGGATATTAAACGGATCGGATATGCAGTGTCCGTATCCGTATCCGTTTAACTTTTACCGTATCCGTATCCGATGGATATTTTTTTATAATATCTGAATTCGTATCCGCAGGATATTATCCGAATTCGAATATATCCGTATCCGAGTATAATTATTCCGAATATCCGTTTATAGATATCCGAATATCCGTTTATAAATATCCGAATATCCGTTTATGAATATTCGAATATCTGAATCCATTAATTTATAATAAAATGCATATTTTTTTCTAATAAATTTCATTTAAAAAAATAATCATATAAATAACATAATAAAATCTAAAAAAAACAACAAACAAATAATAAAATCAGCATACTCCAAAAATTAAACAAGCATACAAATCTCCTCAAGAACAAAAGAAATAATAATTTCCAATACATAATACAACAATTCAATATAAACAAAATAAAAATTAATTTCAATACAAGAAAACTATTCACATAGTCCAACAACATGAACATGCTTGAAATTCTCATCTCTTTAACATTGCAAAAACTCTTCTCTTAAGAGCTTATAAGTTATTTTTTTAAAAAAAATTACCAAATACTTTTTGATACCTTATAAACTTTTAACATCTTACCTTAAGAGCTTATAAGATGTTTTAAGAAGCTTATAAGCTCATTCAAACACCCTCTTAAATCTTAATATCCCCTTAGCTAGTTAATAATTTTAGTATTTTATTTTAGAATTAAAAAGTTAATTATTCTTAATTTAGTTAAATTTTTTTATAATTATTGATTCACTTTATGATTAATTAATATTAATAAAATGACACCAATATAAATTAATTATAAAGTGAAGCAACAATAATTTTATATTGATCAATTTTCTCACTAATATATTAACTTTTCAAATTTTTTGATTTAATATTATTTAATTATCATCATTACCATCTAATTTTTTTATTAATTCTTTAATTACTAATTTATACATCTATTCATTTACATATAGATTATGAAATTTAATAATTAAATAAATTATTATGTATAATAATATATTATATATGGTAATTTTTTAAAATATTATATATATATATATATATATGAAAATACATAAAAATAGAATATATTATATATAATATTTTTTAAAATATTATTTATCGGATACGGATAATCGAATATATAAATGGATATATCCAACGGATATGTATTCGGAGCGGATATTAAACGGATCGGATAGGCATTTACCATATTCGTATCCGTTTATAGTCGGATGTCTACTAATCGAATACGGATAATATCCGCTTTAAATGGATACGGATAATAGCCCTATAAACGGATTCGGATGCGAACGGTAAACAAATTTTCGAATATCCATTTATAGCCCTAGTCATAATCATGAATATAACAAGGTATAAATCTAGAAAAACAATATACACAGTACATCGGCCGACAAGGCCGTTTAAGGGTTACAAGTAAGTCAACAAAGAAAATAGGGTAGAATATTATATCAACAGGATCTCTTTAACGGCAAACACGTTTATAAGAAGCTAGCGATAAGTACAGGGTCAGTCGGCAAGGCCGTAGGGTACAAGGGATAGAAAATAAATAATATAATAAAAGTTCTGGACACCAGAATAGAAACAAGAAATTTTGCAACATAAGTAAGATTCAAAGAAACAAACCCTCACAGGAGTTTACGAAACAAACACAAATAAGTATAATGAATTCCAACAATAAAGGAGTTCAAACGATTCAGAAACATTAATTCTCATAACAACAAGGTAATCAAAGCCAGGTTGGCAGACCCTCACCTTAGTAGTTTCAGAAAAAGGTAATTGCAGATAGCAATCTATTGGTCAGCATGACCCACTTTTTCGCCACCTAATCAAAAAAGTATATTCATAGTCAAAATCCCTATACAACTCTAATAGTCTTCTAAAATTACACTATTAGCATTCTAAAATCACTAGCCTATCGATCAATAGGTATCATTGGTACAAAGTGCTCTAATTAAGCTGATAATTTCGGAAATAGCCACAAGGTTTTGTATCGGTTCCAAAAATGGCATGCAATCTAGTCCTTAATTATATAATCATTCCATAATATCATCCTAAAACTACAATAATAGCTTAATTCCCTCATAATTAATCCCAACCAATGCCACTTAGGTCTTAAATCCATAAAATTAGGGTTTAATTGCTTAATTAACTCAAAATTATCAGATAATATGACATATCCGGATCCACTAAACTATATAATCATACATGCATATCACATGTCTTGCTTCCTAAACCATAATCTTCCATATGGCGATATATATACATATATCATAATACAAAATCTTAATAATAACAAAATGGTATAAGATCTTTAGTTCCCAAACTCCAACCTTTACCTAATATCTCTCAATCGGAACCTCAAAACCTCAAACTGAGAGCACCGCGATGAGGAGGTGATACTGTCTCTGAACCACCGCCATGCCATCGTAGTCCGCTGCCACCGAAAAATGTTAACGCCTCACCAAAAGGCACATCTCAACGAGAGCTATCCAATGGTTCGATCAATTATGCCAAATGTCGTTGAGAAGACAGTCAATTGCAGCCCCAAAGCCTCAATGCCACCACCCGCCGTCGTGGCTGTTCTTGCAATTTCCGCCATCGCTACCGCCTGGAACTTCAATCCAAAACCACCATCTTTATCCTTGAGATGAGGCCTTCAAAACCCGCTGCCCAAATTTCAGCTTCTACCGCCAGGGATGCCGCGGTAGTAAATTCCTGCCCATTTTTCGGTCGCTACGTTGGTTGTTTTGCGAAGAAAAATATATCGTTGCAATCACTGTGAAGAGAGGAGCAGTTGGTACCAAATATGATATGTTTTGCGTCGCCAGAGAGAGGTCTCCGGTGGAAGGAGACGCGGCGGTGCATGGAGAAGAAATGAGAAATCCAAGGGCTAAACTACTATTTATGCATATGAACTTTCAAAAATTCTATTTTGGCCCCCCAAACTTTCCTCCAGCCTGCAATTGAGTCCCTCAATTTGGTCCCCAGACTAAGTAAGTGCCTTATTTCACCCAGTTGACCACAAGAAATCCCACTTTGACCCACAAAACTTTTAAAGATTGCTCAATCAAGTTTCTGCAAATTGCAAATTGACCCCAAAAATTCTAATTTCCTTGCAATTAAGTCATTTTCATTTATTTTTCAAGCCCTAAGATCCAACCAACCCATTTCTTGATTTCTCAATTCTTAATTTCCAAAATAATGAATTTTAGGAGTGTTATAGGCAAGGTGTTTGGTTATGTTTCCCCGGTTCAATTCCATTCTGGGGAACGTTTCCAAATATTCCCTTTTAATTTTTACTTTTTGAAATTTTTGCATAAATATAATGAGTGGTTTGGTGTTAATACGAATATTGATTGGTTTCATCTACTATGTCTATTATTGTGTGTTAATGAATTTTTGGATGGTACAACAATTTTCTTTTAAAATATTCTTGAAAATGCATGAATATGTAATGAAATAAAATGTCAAAAATATATAATTTATTTTTCTTGTTAAATTTTGGTTTGTCAATGTTAGAAATGTTATATGTATATAAAATTATAACTAGATCTCATAACATTATCTATATTTTCTCTTCTTAGAGGAAGAAAATCTGAAATTTAGTGTACTATTAATTTTTTTAAGCCTGAAATTTAGCATATTGTTATCGTTTTCAAAAAGTTCATTGTTCATTCACCTGCTATGTAGACTCAAATTCTAAAACATGCATGCTGCTATTTTAGTAAACTACAAGTAAGATCTTAATATATTTATTAGGCTTAAAACTTTTAGAACTCTATTAATTTATCATGCCCTTTCTCTTTAGAACGATCTATAGAACAAGGTTTTCATAGCTTCATGCTCCTTTGACTAAATATTAGTTTATCACCTGTCACTTCATTTTGTATACATTTGGATCCAAAATATTATAATTGGTTCTTTTATTTGAAATGTACTGAATTTTTTAAATCGATCAATATTAAAATTCCAAAATCACAACATTTTAGTAGAATAATATGGTGCTCTTAAATAAGTTCATGATTGTACTAATTCAAAAATTGTAAGTCATTATTGCTCAACTTATAGTAAGAATAAATGTGAAATAACAGGTCATAATGTTTGAAAACACAATAGCTCCATGGTACAATATTAAGAAATGTAAGTTTGACAAACCAGTAACGCAGAAATGTAAGTTTGACAAATCAAGAACTCTAAAAAAGCTTTCAATAAACACTGAAATCTTATGAATGTAGTGAAAAACCATGCATGGCTTATTGTAGAAGATGGTCACTGACAACCGCATGTTGCCTTCAGAAATCTATTACCAGTAACATGGAGGTCATAGGAAGAGAATGATCTAAATACACACCATCATAACTGTACTGTACATCTTAGTAGCATAAATGGCATGAGAAATTGAATTGAGTCGATTCCAAATTGCAACCGACACAAGAAAGAATACTAGCCCAATAAAGTATGACATAATTTCTCTAAATTTCACAAGCACACAAAAATGCATTTCTTTCTTTTCTTTGTTTGTTCATGTACATTGAAAAGGATTCCTGAAACCAAAATTTCTAATGATAGAATGCAACAACAGGCAATGTATACATTGGTTCTGGCAGTTCAGGAGATCATAAAAACATTTACTTTTTAGTGGCATCTAAGAGTTGAATTGTCGTAAATACGAATCATCAATCTGGGAAGGATCAATCACGATTCCATGAATCTGCCTTTGTCGGCCTGAAGTATTTCTGTGAGAAGAGGGTGCAGAAGCAGTTCCCAACTGCACATGAGGTGGTATTGGAATCTCCTCTGAGTGACCAGAAATGCATAGCGTCCCAGAATCATCTTGCTGCCAATATATTTCCACCATAATGCGTCTAGGATTCTCTGTGGATTCTGTTCCTGGAATACCAACAAACCTTGCCCCTACAGGTACCTGCACATTTTGAGGAATGAGTACCTCTGAGTATTGATAGATTCTGAATAATACGGGTTTGTGCAGAAAGGAAATATGGCAAATATGAATGAAGGTACACAGTAGCACTTACTTTAACAGACGTTCCAGAGTTCAGAGTAAGATTTGCAAAGGTTCCCTCAGCTGCAGCACTTTCCAATTCTGCCTTTTTTGCTATATTGAGAAAAACTTCTTCTAGAGTTGTCAACCCAAGTTGGATGTCTGCTATATCAAACTCTATTTCTCTCTCCTGGAGCTCGGCAAAGAAGTCCTGGATACAGGAGATAATCATTTTCTTAATTAAAAAAACTGTCACTTTTACACTAGTAGAGAGTGTAATAAATGAATTAAAAAAGAAGTGCTAATAACTTGTGTGGCGAATGTATTTCTTTCTCGTGTACAGAAAAATAGGCATGTATTTAGTCAATGAACACTTTGCATTCATATCATAGGCAGCCTTATTAGGTACAGATACAATTGTCAATAAAATTAATCCTAATTGTTAATTGTTTATTAACTGCGTTATTTACCTTCAACAGCTTCTCCTTTTCATGGGGGATAACAAAGGTCAGGAAGGACTTGCTCTCCTCTTTGGGTAGAACATCCAAATGCTGCAACAACAAATTACAAGATATTATTTTATAGGCTTTCAGTAAAAAGTTTTCAACTAGCAGACATTTGACTTACCGATTTAAAGAACTCTTTCACGGCCACATGTTGAGCTGTATTAAAAGTATCTTCTCGGTTGGGGGTACCATTAACATCTCCGGCAAAACTAATGTTAGCAATAAAACCAGTTCCAAACCGTGACTTCAACCTTATTGAAGTTCCAATGCAGCGAAGCCTGCCCTTTGCCATTATTCCTATTCTATCACTTAAGATGTCAGCCTCTTCCATAGAATGAGTTGTTAGAATGATTGCACGCCCCTTTTTAGCCCCCTCAATGACATCCCATACATGTCTTCGAGTTATTGGATCCATACCTGTGGTCTGTGAGTTCAAAATTAACTTTCTGTGAAATTTTTAACCAGATATCTAATGGAGCATATAAAGAATAAAATTTTTCTCTCAACCAACCGGCTCATCCAAGATAACCAATTTTGGTTCACCAATTAGGGCAATAGCGACACTAAGCCGACGCCTCATTCCACCACTATAGCTACCCGCCCTCACTTTGGCAGCCTCAGCAAGTTTCACTTCAGCTAACAATTTCTGTGCAACCTGTTGTTATTAGAGAGAAACAACTAATTTTTACGTTTGCTTTTGATAGGTAAAATATGCCATTGTTTAGTGCAAGATAGTGATTGGCAATATTCTTGGTAGGTGAGAGCTTATCTAATACTATAACAACAGATTTTCAAAACCTGAACTATAACAGAAATAGGAGTAGATGGATGTACAACTAGCAAACAAGTTTAGGTTTATAGAGTACATACCGATTTAACCGAAACAGGGCTTAGACCTTTGATGCTGGCAAACAGGTAAAGGTGCTCTTGACCAGACAATGCATCCCACAGGACATCAAACTGTGATATCAAGTATCAACACAAAAGGAGTTGGTTTCTATTTACAACTTAGTAGGCTAGTTTTGCTGCCAAAGTAATATAGAAGACTCCTTTTCCATTTAAGCTTGCATTGCATTTACAAGGTTACGGCAGTTTGTGCCATTTTAAGCTTCCATTTGTTCGACAATATAGTAGAACATTTTTCCTGAAAAGCATCTAAATCGTCCAATTGAAAGATAAACAAAAAGAAAACAGAAATTTTTGTGAACTGAAGAGCAAAGGAAAAAAGATTGAAGCTCAGGGATGCAAGATAAAACTTTCAGCATTTCCCAAGTGAGAAGTGTATTTAAACAGTAACGTCAAATAAGTATAACTACATTACAAAGATGACATGGGAAATTTCAGAAGGAAGAACCTGAGGACAAACTCCTATCATCCTGCGAATGTTTGACATCCCAGTAGAACTTCGGATGGAATATCCATAAATCAATGCTGTCAATAAGTATCCATAACAGAGTTAAGAGTCCACATATCATTCAAAGAGAAGACAAGAAACTTGCTAATTAAAGCAACAGCTCTCACCGTCTCCACCGGTTACTGGTGTAATCCCAGTCAAACAATTAATAGCAGTAGTTTTTCCAGCTCCATTGGGTCCAAGAAGGCAAAACAGCTGATCCTTTGGGAAATTCAGCCATATGCCCTGCAGGTACAAATCTCTGAAGTGCTTCAGCATGCAATTTCCCATGATTATGTAACTTTAAGATAGCATGATATATTATGCTACAATGATGAACATCCACTTCATGCAATTCCATGCTGAGATCATAGAGAAGCAACTACCCTTTAGCGACATGAAAGGGTTTGATATATTTGGAAAAATATATTAAACAAGGCCTTCATGCTTCTATTTTAAATGTCAATTATCATTTAATGCTTCACCCAGTTAGTTATCTCTTTTAGTAACATAGTCCGATACTAGTAGCCATTTGAATATCAATCAACAAACAAGTAAATTGGCCTCAAATGTCTCCCTCAACGGATAAACAGTGCCTTTTACATATAATCTTCCACCTACGTCTAGCTGTGTTGCATTACATGTATGTCCCATTCTAGGTCTCAATGGTCTATACAAACCAAATTCACAATTACACAGCTCCTTGTCTTGACTCTTGACTATGCTTCATAAAAGACTTTTTGACTGGAGCTCTCACTCTTATAAATTGAAGTACCTGCTGCAGGCGCTCCCTGCCAATAATTACTTTCCTCACTGACAAAGATACTTAACAGGTACATAACATAAAATTAACTTTACCTTGAGGGCATGGTAAGGTGAGGTCCTCTTGCATTTGCAGCAACCAATCTTTGTTGCTCCAGCATAAATTTTCATCAGACCACGTATTTGAACTGCAATGCTAGAATCAACAGTGCCTTCCGTAGCTTGCTGTTTCACTATGCTTTCCTCCTCTTGTACGTCCTCATCATCTGGAACAATATTTTCCAGCGGTGGGATTGGACTCAGACAACTGCAAACACTTCCCTCTGAAATTGAAAAGGCATTTCTCAAAGTCTTAACAACCACGAAGCCAAAAAAAATTACACTATTAAGCAACAGAAAATCATTATTGATCGAATACCTTCCGACTTGTTTCCACCTTTCCCAGTCCAGTACCCAGGATTCAAAAAGTAGAGCAATGGTTTTCTCACACCAGACGTATTTGGAAAAATATTGTCAAAGTAGATGGCCAAAAGGAACCACAAACAGGATGTTGAGACAAGCCATATGTAAATATCATTCTGACAATAAACATAAAATATTAAGGAATAACTCGGTGGCAGCAGTAGAATGGCTTCATATTTGAGTGTCAAATAAGTTATTAGGACTGTAATTTTCATGTTCCAATACTAGTCGACATGACATGAGGGGTTGGACATACAATTGTTATGACGCATTCTGTATCATTTGGTGCACATCTCATTCTCCCATTCCAGCTGACACCAGGATCCTGAGGAGTTTCAGTTGCACCAGAAAGCAAGTTCAAACCCGCAGCAAGAAGATTAGGTGGAAAGAATGACCACACAATTCGATATGTCTGGGAGAAGTTCTGACTGTAAGGAAATCCAAATGTTGTTACAAGCTGGAAAAGAATGAATAGAGATCTGTTATCAAGACTGAAGGGATTTTTCTTTAGCAATTTCCAAGTGAAAACTTTTGATCACAGATTCAAACCTGAGTCATGAAACCAATAATAAAGATAAGGTAACCCACGGTGGTGGACGACGAGGACTTGTTAATAAAGGCAGACAGCATAAAGGCAAATCCAGTCTAGCAAATGAAAAAGTACCAATTCTAGCAATTAGAATCTCCAAATGCATTCTGCACTATCCAAAACTTTGAAACAAATAATTAAAAAAAATGAATGGTCATTAATTTCATTGTGGCATGAGGAAACCTACCATATTCAATTGAAAAAGGAAAAACAAGAGAAACACAACTGCAAAGCTGTTATGCAAAAAGAAATCGAATTGGAACATCATCCCATAAAGAACTGTGAAAAGCGATGACAGAAGCGTGATTATTCCCTCCCATGTGAGCCATGATAACCAGTAAGCAGTATCATAAAGACCCATCATTGTCATGGCCTGCTCATGAAGAAAGGCATGAGAAAGCAGACAATTCTGTGAAGTACTGAGCTCATAATCTAATTTCTTTCCTTAGCTCAAATATGCAAGTTAGTTAATACCTGGCGAAGTTTGAGTTCTTTCTCTGTAATCAAAGCACTGATTTGGAAGACAAAAGAAAACATGGCAATAGCCAGGAAAAAGGTCGGTCCTGCCCTCTGCACAGCAGAAAAAATTTCTAGTGCAGGGTGGGCAAATTCCTTTAGACTGACAACCCAACTAAAGCTGGCATCTGAAATATATGCAGCCAGATAAAAGAGAATTACTTTCCAGGTGTAAAATTAGAGAATTTTACATACTTCATGCAATAAATAGAAGGAATCATATTAAATGTTATACCTCCAATTAAAGATCTTGCAATTTCACGCTCTGCAGCAAGTTGAAGTGGAATTTGAAATTTAAAAGTCAGATCTTCAAAATTTCCTCGCTTAGCAACAGGAGTAGAATTAGTCTGTAACCCATAGCTAATCACAGTAGCATTCCTGTCTACAAAATGGAGAGCACCAGGGCAATGCATAGGATTGCTGGCAAGCCAATCGTCCGTTTCATTTGGTGTTCTGAATGCTTTAACCTGCTCAAGCATGAATTATAGACTGACTGGTCCTTTACTTTAGATACAGCCGTATCCTCACTGCATAATTCATGGGCTAAATCTAGAAAACGGACTTAATTCTTTTACAGGATCGTCTAATCAAATTGCAGCCAGGTTACGGGAAGAGACACTTGAATAATTGTTATGCCCATTCTCAAGGACAACAGAAGTTAATGAAGATTTCATTTTGAGATAAATCAAAAGAAAAAAGATAAATAAAGGAAGATATATGGTAGATAGAAACCAAAGGAAAATAAAATTCGCCAACAAATCAATGAGAAAAACCATTATCATCTCAACAAATCAATTTCTAAACCAAATCCATTGGCAGCAATTATACAGATAAGTCATAAGAACTTTCAACTTCCCATCATTCTCATAGTTGCCCATCACACTTTTGCCTCATTATGACTTCTTCAAATTCTTCAAATCAGTCTTCTGTGGTGCCATTGTTTAAAATCTCTAAGAATCGGAAACCCTAGATATCATCCTATTTCATCAAACTTTAGCAAGGTGATAGTATGCTCATCATATGGCTACATATATAACATATTGACTGGTGGATAGAGTTATGTTTGGCCATGCGTTCCAGTCCCGATTGCTAATAGAGTCTGAGACTCAGTAAGGCTTTGTGCACGCACTCTCAGAATTATGGAGGATATTTTTCATATGTTTAAGAATCGAAAATGGACAACAGTGGTACTGCACAATAGGAAGTTTCATAGTTCAATGTCCATTATCCTATAATCTCTTGGGATAAGAGTTACGTAAATGGTGGGCTTAAGACTTTAGGTTAGACCAATACTTTTCCCATGAAAAGCTCTTGCTTAACAAAATCTCCAATTTGGACTAGCCACCGATTACATGTTCTTGCTTAACAAAGTCTCTGGTTCAATAATAGGCAAAACCCTTCCAGTCCAGCCCCACCAAACCAATAAACACATACACAGCCATCACCACCACCACCACCACAAAAGAGAAAACCTTCCTTAGTAAAGCTCCATTTGTAACTTACTGCTGCGGATTGTTTTCTAAAATAAATAAGAGAGAAGGAAAAATTGCACCATTCTGCTATAGAATGCACAAAATTGGAGAACTTAACTGGCCTTTGAATTCTCCTTTATAGTGCACAAAATTGCACCATTCTACTTTAGAGATTCTCTAACCTCTAAAGGACCGCTAAAAATAACCTAATGTAGGAATTTAAATTGAAAGAAAACAGCAAATAATAATGAAAACCCTGAGTCATCTATATGCTGATGGCATGTAAGATGTCTAGGTTTGACCCCAAAAATAAGTGCTCATATGCTGGAATATTTCACAATTTACAAGGACTGACTATAAGTTCAATTAACTATGCAGGCTCAGTAGCTCTGCATAATTCCAAATATTTTGAAGGCTCATAGTAGCACAAAGATCAATTCAAATCAAAAAACAACAAATGAAGGACTAAATAAAACTTTGTAACCTAAGTTATTGGCTTCAGCTTCAAAACTCGAATGATTTACAAGTAAAAACAGTTTACCGGTGAACCTTAAATTACACCTTCCAACAGTCTTATTGCACACACAAATGATTTAACAAATTCAAAAGATTCATCACAGGCTGAAATAATTTGCCCTGAAACCAGTCAAATGACCTAAAACGTTTTATAAAAATGAGGAAACCACCATCAAAAGATTCAAAACAACTCAACAGAAGTCCATTGAAGAATTCCAACAAATAATCATACATAAAAATAAATAAATAAAGACAACAGAAATAGGCCTGACTGGATTATTCTCTCTACCTTATGAATAAATAACGAAAAAGACAAAGCCTATACCTTTTCCGCGGGAATAGGCCTCCCTGGATTATTCTCTCTAATCCTCCGCACGATTTCTCCAATTCTGGCACTCTCATTCCCACTCCACACGAAGTCAAAGCACGGCAATTTGGTGTAGTACTTCTCCTCGCACGCCGGAATTGGCGGCGCCACCAGGGGCTTCGGGTCAGTATCAGTTTCAAAAGAAGAGGACGAGCTGTAGCGCGAGTTGACGGCTTCTTGGATACAGAAAATAAGAAAAATGAAGAAGAGCGATGAGGAGAGTTGGAGGAATGTGGAGCGCTTGCTCCGGCATGAAAGCAGCAGGTTTTTGAAGAACAAAGCTTTGTATTGCTGTACTAACAGAGGAAATCCTCTCTGCAACTCCATTTTCGGGAAATTTTCCTTTTTCATCTTTATTGTGATTTGCGAAGGTTATTTATATGCGGGAATGGGGTTCTGTTAATAGGCGCGGGCAATATCGTCGTTTTACGGTTTCACCCCTGAGTTTGGATTAATTTACGGACAGGGGCTTTTGGTCAACTGTAGAACAAGGTTTGATTTGATTATTTTCAGAATTTCAGGGAAATTTCGGTGCAGATCTGCGGAAGTCTGTGGGTGATCTAATGTCGAGCTTGGTTATTTGTTTTTAGTTTCTATAATAAATCTAAGGAGTTGATTACTTAAAACTTAAGGATGTAATAATTTTTTTTGACTAAGTTATTTTACAATAGTTGATAGAGTAATAACTAAAAATTTAATGATCTAAATTGTGTTGTCGCTTGTTTGAATCTCAAATAATTCAAGTACAAAACAAAAACAAAAACAAAAAAATAGTGTCACATAAATATAATATGAGTTCTATTATTACTTTATTATTAATTTCATAATTTACCGTAAAAAATATTCTGTATAAATAATTTTTTTTAAAAATGTAGTGCTAGTACAATAAACATTCAAACAAACGACAAATTCGTATTATTATCATCAACGATGCTTTTAACACGAAAAAATATTATATATTATTAATTTTTAGTGTGTGTAATTATATTATCTTTTGTGCATGTAATCATGAACAAATCTTTTGCTGCATAGAAAATTTAATTATTAGATGTTCTAAATTGCAAAATAAATAAATGAATAAATTTGTCATCAAGAAAAAGAAAGATGTTTCTAGTGAACGGTAGTTACATAGATGAAAATAGACGCACTTCCAAAGTCCAAACTCTAAGAAGTCAATTTCAGTGAGAATCAGATGCCTTCTTTCATATTTATGTTTGGACTCTGTGAAAGTAAAAAGCAGTTAGCAACTCCAGACAGTACAAGAGAATATGAATATGCTCCTATTGAGTGAACTCAACAGCAAAGAATTTTTCAAAGTTACCTTCAAATGGCATTATGGTCAACTTACCTCAATTTGGTGAAGGGCATTTCTGGCATTATGAAACATGCAAAATTAGTTAATTAGTTGTGTAAGAGCTGCACACATCGCGCCTGTCTCCAAACAGATAGTCAACACTACTGCAATTATCCAAATAAAAATTACTATTTTCAAACGTTTACTTTTGAACTTGCTCGACAAGCAAATACGTGGACGCAATTTTTGCACCACAATTGTACTCATGGATTTATTTGCTTTCCCGGGGGTTTGTTTGGTTTTATTTATTTATACATAAATATGTATATTAATGTTATTGGATTAAATGGCCACTCAATTTGTTTGGCTTCATTTTAAAATATTTCCAAAAATTATATTTTACAAGCATGTAAAGAATATACCCAAAAAAATAAAAGTATTTATAATTTTATTTTTGGGATAAATGTATTTAAAAATTACGTTTTTCTACATAAGTTTTTATTTTGATTATTGATGTTGTGTCAAATTTTATATTGTTATGGTGGTAAAACATTGATTTATACATCAAAGTGATGATTGAAAGATTTAAACAAATACACTCCTATAGATGTAATTAGTTGAATAAATTATTTTTTTAAAATATTTAAAAAGGAAAATGTGGCAAATGCAAAGCTATATATGAGGCCATAATTTATATAATGCAGATATGTGATACTTTAAGTTTTTGAAATTACTCTATGAATTTATTATTCGCGAATCATAGTATTGTCATGCAAAAAATTTAATAATTACCAATTTAGTTATGAAACCGAAGCATCCTGCACGACATAGGTATTAATATATGGTTATATAGTCAGTATCACAACTTGGCTGATACTTTGACATCCGTCTAATTTACATTTATTCACTTTGAAATTTTGTGTTGAAAAAAGAAATAGTCTTACTTCTTTGGCCATGAATAAAAAATATTGTTGACTTCTTAATAGTTGTTTTTGCTGAGAATTTTCCTTTTCATTTCATATCATTAATATTTTGAATATTTTTCTTTAGACTAGTGTATTCTGTAAGGGATATTTTTGTTTTAGATTAAAGTTATTGGCTTATTCATATTTGAATTGTTTGGTAAAATTGATATACCAAATAATATGATGCCAAATTGAAGATAAAATAAAGTCATTTAATCATAAGCATTTGATAAAATGAAGTCAATTTGCTGGAATTTGTATTACAAAATTAAAACTTTTTAGTTTTAAAAATAATAGTTAAATAATTTACTCTTGTGTGTTGAGATTTGATTCAGTCATTTGAATTTGATTATAATTATTATTCTTTTTAGTATTTGATTTTTTTATTCTAAAATGTAGTAGTCAAGTAGTTTGCTTTTATAAATGAATGTGTTTATTTGATTATTTGAGTGTGCACTCATGGAACTCATAATAATATTCATGGAGTAGTTAATTTGAATTACTAGTGAAACGATACAAAGGGGTAGGTCTGAGTATTTCTTTGGTAAGCATGAGAATGACTTTACAAAAAGTTTTTTTATCTGGAATTTGGATATATCAAATTTAAGGGTTGGCTTCTACATGTAAAATTTTTTCTTAGTTGAAGAAAGAAAGTTCTAGTGAAGGTAGGCAGAATTAGCCGAATTATATAAATTTGTGTTTGTTTTATCTTTCTATCTATTTTGTTATTAAATTTGTGGGTGTAATTTGTATATTTTCAATAAATTAAATATTATGTTTAAATTACTTCCCTTGTGCTCCAACATTTGTGAATGTGAGTGTTTCTGGTTACTCGAAGTATAATAGTGAAATATTTTTTAAGCACTTTTTTAAATGAAATCAAGAAAGTAGGCGAATTTTATTAATCAAACCATGTAATTTATTTATATTTATTTCTATTTGCGTTATTATTCTTAATAATAATAATAATCTTTCTTAATCTTGTATTTTTGTTATGAACATTATAATTTTGTTCCAATATATATATATATATATATATAGTTGATTCTTTTTGGAATTTCAAGTTCTCTGCTTCCAATAATTTTGTTTTTGGTTAATCATTTTGTGAAGAAGATATATCCACCACGTACCATTCAACCTATGTAGTTGACAAAAAAACAATTCAACGTTTTATGAATTCTTAAATTACACAATCGAACTGTATGAGATCACATAAAAAGATTATTATGGTACACAATGGAGTTTAAAGAGTTGATTAATTTAATAAATTATGAAAATTTGACCCAGCACTATTCATAAAATAAGTGAATAAATATAATCATTTACGTAATCTCTTGCACCTTAAGCTTTAAGGAACCTCCAAAACAACCAACGGTTTATTTTTTTACCAGAAGATTAACACAGGTATTATTTAAAATATTATATGGTTAAAAAATACACACACACACACACACACTCATATATATATATATCTAATTTTATTTTATTATATCACACCATTATTTACAATTTTAAATTCCAGACTTTAAAAATACATATAATCTATATAATTTATAGTAATACATTTTGATTAAATATATCTCTTATTTGTCTGGTTAAATGAATCTTAAGTTTGAAAAACTGTTACAATTAGCGAGTGCTCGTTTGGTTTTGTTTTCAAAACTCATTTTCATTTTTTTCTAAAAATAAAAATAGAAAATTATCAATTTATTCCCTATTTTCATATATATTTTTATTTTCAATACATTTTCCAAACACATTATTATACTCTCTCTCTCTCTCTCTCTCTCTCTCTATTTTCACTTTTCATTTTCTCCTACTTACGTTAACACGATTTTTAATATAAAATATTATATTTTCTAAATATAATTTATTTTCAACCTTATATAATTATTACATTTTAAACAAAACTTTCAAACAATATTTTATTTTCAAAAACATATTTATAACTAAATTTTCACTATTTGTTTTCACCAGAAAATGAAAATACCTCCACAAAATAAATCCAAACAACCCCCAATTAACATTTTTTGGAGGAATAGAAAATCTTAAACTCAAAAAAGCTTTTTAAAAAATAGAATTTGATGAAGAAAATTGTAATTATAATCAAATACTCATTTCCTAATCATGAAGATAAATTTACTTATTTATTAATTATTTTTTCACTGACAATTTTTTTTGATAATATATAATAGTATGCATTAACTTTTTAACATAAAATTGAGACGTATTATTACTTTATTTTAAGCACTTTTTTATAAATGTTTGACCAATGCAAATCGCTGGGATCTTCGTTGACTAATCATGCAATTTATAAAGGATTAACTATCATAAGCTAAGGCAGTTAGATTATGCATTATTATAAATTTATAGTCCTTGTTCCAAACACTAGACTCAGGAAAAAATAATAAAGAAAAAATAAAACGCGTGAGGGGCACAACAGTCATTCGAGCACGAGTAATTCTGCGAAATTTCGTCGCAATGAAGGGCATTAACGTCAATTCGCCACTGCACTATTCTTGTTAGAACGAGAATTTCATATATAACGGTGTAATGGAGAGTGCTAATGGCAACGCTCTTTCAAACACTTCTTAAAATGAAGCTAACGCATAATCTGTAGAATAATTTGAAGAAAAAGATAAAAGTTTCAATTGGACCTGTCGAATTTCGAAAAGAATGGCGGATTCATTAAATGGGCCATCGAGTTTTTGGACTCAGGCGAATGCTTTGCTGAGGAAGAATCTGATTTTTCAGGCGAGTTAAATTTTTCTGCCTCAAAATTTTCCTTTTCTTCCGTAATTGATTGCTCATTTTGTTGAAGCTTTAAAAATTTTAAAATATTATTTCGTGGTTTAGTTAATACTTCTACTGCTGTTAGGTTGGCGTACTTCATACACTTCTAATGTTCCATTCATTTTATGTATCATAGTGGAGTATGGTTGGCTCTTTTGATGGAAGGATTATGAAATTATCTGAAAAAAGAATCCCTTCTGAAATGTTGTTTTTCTGTGCAAATGATATTTCCGGAGCTGTTTTTTCTAATGACATATTGATTGATTATTGACTTTTAACTCTTCTAAAAATTGAAACTCTAACTGGGATAGAGATTGAACTCTTTTCTTCAGTCCATTTTATCATCATTGGAAAATGGTTGGCGCGGAATTCGATCACAGGGCTTAGGCTGCTCTAATGCATGATGCCTCGTTCTGACATAGGTTTCTTCTCCGGAAGCACTTCCACATAGATGTCTTCTGGTTACAAGTACGAAGTCTGTAGTTTGTTAAGACCATTGTGTGGCACATATATGGTTCAGATTATTACAATTACGAACCAATATGTCGGTTTTTAATAGTTCCTAGGTGCCTACTAAATGGTACATGGTTTTGGTCCATTTTAAGCTCCAATGCTTCTTTGTTCTGAGCTTTGTGAATTTTAATTTGGTAAATTCATTCTGCATATTTAATCCTTATTTGTAGAGTTTATGGTCTTTCAAGTTTTTATTTTTTCAATTTGATTTATATAATAAGATTATTTGATTGTTACTGGTGTCGTTAGTTTGAGGTTCAAATTATAATATTTGAAATATATTTACTGAAGGAAAAACAAAGAAGTTTGATTTCTGAAACTGTCTTGGTTAGTCTGTGGAATGGTATTTTGAACTGCTTTCATTTTCCTGTTTTCCCATTGATGCAGAAACGAAATATCAGGACAAATATTCGACTCGTTCTATTCCCAGTTTTCCTCTGTTTGTTACTTGTTCTCATTCAAGCGTTGGTGAACAATGAATTAGATAAGCCTTCGAACAGGTGCGGCTGCACTTGTATTGATACTGACAGGAATGGCCAATGTGAAAGAAGGTGTGGGATTGAATACTCAACTTTGGACCAAGTGTCCACCTGTCTCATCCCTCATCCTCCTGAATGGCCACCGTTGTTACAAATACCAGCACCGCAATATCGTGCAGCAAGAACTGATTATGTATCATATGGAGACTTGCCTGATGATTCATGCAAGAGAACAGGTTCCTGTCCTGTAACTATGCTTATTACAGGGAATAATCAAACATTTGGACAAAGTATGTCCTCTTCATCTGATTTACAATGAGTTATGCTAAAGTATTTACTATCTCATTTGTATAAAGAGCATGATGAGATGTTTAATTTTTCTCCGTGATTTGATAGGTGTGGCTGGAAACATGTTTCCGAGACCATTAAATATAAATTTCTCTGATATTCTGTACAGCATAGCGGATGATGCCTTGGTTAGTTGTTTTTCTTTTACATTTTTTCCTATTCCCATGTTATTTTTTTTCTCTACTTAAGATTGTAAATACTTCCCTTAAAATGCATACGGTTTTTAGTAATCTATTATGTGGTAACAACTTACATCTAGAATTCTGCTGTTTCAGGGTTCGGCAACAATGACTCAGTATTCCAATTTTCTTGAACCAGCTTTCTTTTCAAATGCTCCAGTTGATTTTCTTCAACCTCAATGCGCATCAAACTCTCAATTTTCTGTTCCTCTCCAATTGGGTTCTGCAACATTACAACAAGGTAGCTTTTATAGACATTCTTTTCTTCTCAAAATGTGATAAGCCTCTGGGAAAAGATATATGATGTGACGGGCAGTTTACTTATTTTTTTGGATCTTTAACTTGAGATTTCAAATTAAAGTTTGCATCCTGGTGCAGGAAATAAGTTACTCAGTTTCTAATTAACACTTATTTGGTATAAAAATTCAGATGTACGTTGTGGTCAAGGCATACAGTTGTGGCGCAATAGTTCTTCAGAGATTAATGATGAGCTATACAAGGGTTACCGTAAAGGGAATCCAGAGAGAAAGATTAATGAGATTCTAGCAGGTTTGAGACCAGGAGTATAGCATTGTGGGAAAAAAAGATTTAACCTGTTTTTATGTGAATCACCTGATCCATTTTTCGCTTTTGTTTCACAGCATATGATTTTATGAATTCAAATGAGAATTTATTCAATGTGAGTATATGGTACAATTCAACATATAAGAATGACACAGGCAATCAGCCTCTTGCCTTGATGCGGGTGCCTCGTTCAGTAAATTTGGTACCTATATCCTTACCTTATCTTATTGCATTTTGGTACCTATATCCTTACCTTATCTTATTGCATTCAATTTTCGCACTCTATGGTTCAATTACTAATGAGAAAGTTTCTGCATACTTGATTTCTTAAATAATAACTTTTCAGTCGAGTGCATTTAGTAGATATTAGGTTCTTAATGACTTGATAGCCCCAAAACATATACTCGTTTAATTTAATTCACATTATATTTAGTATTTTTTTTCCTACAATGCAATATTTTCTATTAATGTTAGATTGTAGCTCAACTCCTCGTCTGACTTATTACTGGGAAAGAAAACAAGGTTTAGTTTGAATGTGTGAACAATTGATCTTGTTAACATAATATATTAGCTAAGATGGCTTCTCAAATACCTCAAGCAATTTTGCTACCTAAGGAGCAAGTTTCACTGTGATGCATAACATATTTTTGTCATTCTAGGTAAACATCAAAGATTCAAGTATGGTTATTTGTTGTTTTTTTCCTCAATAAATCAATTCATTGTTGGAGTCTGACATGTGCTGTAGTCAAGAAAGACTCCTAATAATTTTTGCTGTCTTGTCAATTTTTGGTGTTTTATTTGTATTACTCGGGAGAAGTATTTTTATATTGTTCTTCTTGGAGGACTTTTCAACCTTGTAACTTCAATTTGTCTTTGGATTCATGTCATCATTCGTAAATCTTCTTTGACAACAGCATAACTTTTCAAGAGTGAGTTCCTTTCCATCACAGTAGTAATGAACTAAATGCCTTCCATTCTCTGTTAACTGAGGACTGAAAACTACATTCAAGTTTGCTCTTAGGCTCACTAAACTGTTTACTTTATTGTTGACTTCCCTTCTGTCATCTGTTCAATCCTCTCCTAAATGCAGGCAAGTCAAGTCCAGTATGACTCTTTTTTTTTAGTGGAGTTCCTTCTATTGTGATTCTTATTAGCAATTTTCAAGAAACTTATTATATTGGAAGTAGTTATTTTTCCTTCTTTGTAAGCAATATCCATTTTCTTTTTCCCTTTTTTTTTTTTTTTTTGAAAAGAAACAAGTTTCATGGAAACAAAGAGTTTCTACTTATTTGATCACTCAACATTTGCTTTTATCTTTGCAGATGCAAATTTATATTTTAATGGCTCACACATTGTTGTTAAACTATAATGTTTGTCATTGACAACCTCAAGTAATATGCTGTTTTGGTTCTTAGTATTCCATGAAAGAATAAAATGAAAACATGCTAATTAGTGTATGAAACATGCTAATTTAGTGTATGCATGTACAGGCATCAAATGCCTATCTCCGATTTCTGCTTGGGCCAGCTACAGAAATGCTTTTTGAGTTTGTGAAAGAAATGCCAAAGCCTGAAACAAGACTCAGGCTGGATTTCTCTTCTCTCCTTGGGCCACTCTTCTTTACATGGGTTATTGTACAGCTGTTCCCTGTAAGTTCAATTAAAATTTGTTCCCTTGCGAAGAGATATACTCTAAGTTTGATCTTTTCAAGTCATTACAATACATTAGCAGTAGCGTTATTAATGCTATTGTCGTTGTATTTCATTTTTTCTTTGCTTGACAAAAAAGGTTCATACAGTTTTCAATTCTGTGCATTAAGTTTTTATATTAATCTTGACAGTAGGATTAGTCTCTAAGCATATTCTTTGTCTGCTGAAAGTCCATTACTATTTTAAAATGCTACATCAAGTCATAGAACATTCTTTTTTGGTTTGCGCTATTAGAAGAACTGTGTCATTACTGAAATAATAGGTTTTGATATTAGTACGGGGATGAAAAGAACTTATCTATCAGACAAATAGGAGATACTATATTGACAGACTACAAGAATGATAGTCAGATCTTTTCTTCTAAGTTTCCGAATATTGTCCTCTGCATTTCCATCAGCTTGTTTGCTTTTCATCAGTTTAGTTGTTAGTACTTTGATTTTTTCTCTACATTTTCATAGATCTGCCAGATGACTGATCTTTATAATTACAATAATTTATTAAATTGCAGATGTCTTTTTGGCCTTTTCACATATTTTCAATTGATTCTTTTCCAGTTATCCTTAATTTCAAGATGCTATGTCAGTTCACTAGGTCACTTAGCACTAAATGACACCAATTACAATTCTTATTCCTTTTTTTGCAGGTTGTACTAACATCTCTGGTGTATGAGAAACAGCACAGACTAAGAATTATGATGAAAATGCATGGGCTTGGTGATGGACCTTATTGGATGATATCTTATGCTTATTTTCTTGCAATATCTTCGATCTACATGTTATGCTTTGTGATATTTGGCTCAGTCGTAGGTAGTCATACAATTAATGAATTGGTCAGAATTCTATAATCCTTTTCTGAGTTCCATATAGTTACTTATATCACCAGTATATTTGACTTTCAGGGCTAAAATTCTTCACTCTAAATGATTATAGCATCCAGTTTGTGTTTTATTTCCTCTACATAAACTTGCAAATCTCTTTGGCTTTCCTTGTTGCTGATTTGTTTTCAAACATGAAGACTGCTACAGGTTTGACCTCAGCACAACAGTCTTATCTACTTAATAAGCATGTTTATTTTTTACTTATTTATTTATTTAATTATTTTCTTCATGAATGTCCTGGTCTTAAAACTTTCTACAACCTAATATTTTCAGTTGTGGGGTATATGATGTTATTTGGAACTGGGCTCTTGGGTGCCTTCCTTTTCCAGTTCTTTCTCCAAGATTCTTCATTCCCGAGTAAGTAAACCTTTTATGGCATAATATTGTCTGACTAATTGTCTTGATTTATTAATCATTTTTGTTTTATTAGTTATTGTAGACATTAATGCAATTTCAGATCCTGGTCATACTTTGGCCAAAATATTTTTCCAATTCTTCTTGCAAGGCTTATTATCTGTACATTACAAATATTTTTCCATATTTTGCACATTTTGTTATTTAACTGGCAACATAAGGTTCCATGATGGTAGCGGATGCACAATTCACAATTTTTTTGTTTTATTTAATCAGTTAGACAGAATTAGACCAGATATAAGTTGATTTTATTGGTATGGATATATTAAAAGTTCATTATTAGCTATTTCCAATGGCATATTTAAAAAGTGAACACCTAGTGGACATTTCATTGCTTACCTAATGTAAATTTGTCATTTTTAAAAATGATATCACATAAAGCAATAAGTGGTGCTCCTGTTTTCCAAATTATGGTATATATCCTTATCTCTTTATTGATACTGTGGAGAACTGAGGCTGAATTAAGTTCGTATTTTCACTATTATAGACAAAGACTTTAAGATTCTTTTCTCTTTTTCTCTTCATTAGGCTTTTAAGAATTATTTTTGTATTTTCTGAGCTAAACTGCTGTATCAAATTTTCTACAAATGTGATATTCGAAATTGAAAAATGGGAAGATAAATGATTTGTAATGATTCTTGGAATTTTTGCATATAAAAGAAATCTGATTTTAAGAGGGCAGCATGTCACGAATAACTCAGACATATTCCTCCATTCTGATTGTCTTTTGAATTGTGAGATGGACTGAACAAAGCAAACATGATTTTCTTAGTAATTTATCAATCTTCCAACCTTTTCAATTTCAGTATAATATTGTTGTAACTTACTGCTGTTCTTGTGTGTAATTTTATCTAGCTTTATAACCATCCTTTCAATATTGCAGAAGCTGGGCTAATTGCTATGGAGTTATATCCAGGATTTGCTCTCTATCGTGGATTATATGAGTTTTCACAATATGCTTTTAATGGAAATTATATGGGAACTGATGGAATGCGATGGAAAGATTTAAATGACCGCAACAATGGAATGAGAGAGGCCTTGATCATCATTGCACTGGAATGGATAGTTGTCCTTGGTGTTGCGTATTATACAGATCAAGTTGTGTCATCTGGAAGAAGTCCTCTGTTTTTCTTGCGGAGGCACCAGAAGAATCTCTCATCATCCTTCCGGAAACCTAGCATGCAAAGGCTGGGCTCTAAAGTTTTTGTTCAGATGGAGAAATTAGATGTCGACCAAGAGGTAAATGATGTATAGCATTTGTAGGTTGTAGTCTCTGTTAGTTACAGCTATTTAGGATTCTAAGGTTGAGCTATTAGATTTTTGGATTATATTTCCTCTTCCACGAATCTGTTCTAGTTAGGTTCCTATTTAATATTGGAGTGCCTTTTCCTTATCGAATGTTGTTTTTCTTCATGGAGATTAGCGTGATTAATGAATTCCATGCCTGATTGGTACATTACATGATTTGCATCAGACCATGATTTCATGCTATTGACATATCCTTTTACAGGGATTTTGTACTCACTTTCTCTAATCTGTTATTTTGGTAGCCGCATCTCCCTCATTATATTCACTCACATTCACTTTATTGTGTTTGCTTTAGAGGGAGAAGGTTGAACAGTTACTGCTAGAATCAAGTACAAGTCATGCTATCATCTGCAATAATCTCAAAAAAATATATCCAGGCAGGGACGGAAACCCAGAGAAAGTTGCTGTAAGAGAGCTCTCACTTGCTTTGCCACAGGGGGAATGCTTTGGCATGCTTGGTCCTAATGGAGCCGGCAAAACTTCATTTATTAATATGGTCAGTTACAAAGTCTTGGTTCATCTTATGGGAAGGATTTTTCATGATGTCAGCTCTAGTTCGTCGTGTTTGTTCATATAATATAACCTGGATCCAGTCCAGCTAATTGGTTACGAAGCAGTTCATTCTTTTGGAGTACAATGATATAAAAAAATCAATAGTCAACTCATATTTTTGGTCTGACAGATGATTGGGCTCATAAAGCCAAGCTCCGGAACCGCATATGTTCAAGGACTCGATATACAGACTGATATGGATAGAATATATACCAGCATGGGTGTGTGTCCCCAGCATGAGTAAGCATCAATTGCAACCATATGTGGATATAGCAATTTGGAATTTTAGTTTTTTTAGAAGTCCTTTCATGTTAATATATTTAATGTTCTTTTAAACCATTTGCAGCTTACTCTGGGAAACATTAACGGGGAGGGAGCATCTACTTTTCTATGGAAGGCTTAAAAATCTCAAAGGTGCTTCTCTAACACAAGTAAGTCTATATTATGTTCCTCGAAACATTTGGCAACGAAGGCCATTGACCCTAATAATAGTAAGAAACCTCAAGAAATTGACAGTGCATGCATATGCATATTTACTTTTTTCATCAAGTAGACTCTTGGAATATTAATATTACAAGATATTAGTTTTGATAGCGGGAGGATTACTGATGGTTACTAAATGAAGAGCACCACATCAGATTGCTTATAAGAATATTATACCACTGTTTTCTGTAGTAAGCTGTTAGTTTTTAATGTTTGACCAAATGTTCTAGTGGGATGGGGACCATTGTGCACAGGAAGATGAACTTGAATGACATTGAGATTTGGCTATAACAGATGCAGGCTTATAACTTTATCTATTTCTATATTGCGATACAGGCAGTGGAAGAATCTCTTAAGAGTGTGAACTTATTTCATGGTGGGGTGGCAGACAAACAGGCAGGGAAATATAGTGGAGGCATGAAGAGGAGGCTTAGTGTTGCCATTTCACTTATTGGGGATCCAAAAGTATGACTAGGATCCTTGACTTATTTCAACTCTTGCATTATGACATTCAGACATAAGTTTTATCAACATTATATTTCTTACTTGTTGAACTCTAATTGGTTCTTGAAAGGTGGTGTATATGGATGAGCCGAGCACAGGACTGGATCCTGCTTCAAGAAACATGTTGTGGAACGTGGTCAAACGTGCAAAACAAAACCGAGCTATAATTCTCACCAGTAACCTCTTTACTCTCTTTCGCACCTTAATTCCTCCCACCCCCACGTACACACTCAATTATCTGTGAGTGATGCATCTTGTTTTATATTTCAGCACATTCAATGGAAGAGGCTGAGCATTTATGTGATCGTCTTGGAATTTTTGTGGATGGCAGCTTGCAGTGTGTTGGAAACCCTAAAGAGGTAATTTTAAGATGTTAGCCAACAATTAACCTTTGAATTTGAAATCACTGCTTATATATCCTGTATTAGCCATAATTCACAAGAACATTCATCAGTCTTAGTAAGAGGAAGAAGGGTTAAGGATTTACCCGGTTTGTTTTCTCCATATCACTATATTTTGGAGTCAATAATTTTATATGAGGAACTACTAAACTCAATCACTTGTTAGTTTTTAATTTTCTGCTGAGGTTAAAGGTCTTGCCTATGGAATTGAATGGCAACTTAACCGATCATATATTTTGTTTTTCATTAATGACAGCTCAAGGCCAGATATGGAGGATCATATGTATTTACAATGACAACATCCCCGAATCATGAGGAAGAAGTAGAAAATTTGGTATGCCGCCTCTCCCCCAATGCTACCAAGATATACCAAATATCTGGGACACAAAAGTTTGAGCTGCCAAAGCATGAGATAAGAATAGCAGATGTGTTTGAAGCAGTTGCGAATGCAAAGAGTAGATTCACAGTTCAGGCATGGGGTCTTGCAGACACAACATTAGAGGATGTCTTTATTAAGGTTGCAAGAGGGACTCAAGCATTCACCACTCTCTCATGATAAAGATGGAGCTTAGTTACGCAAGTTTGTCGACTCTATAGCTTATACACTATCTGCATGGCTTCACAGGTGCTTTTACATAATTATACAAGTTTTGTTTGTATACGTACTCCATGTTTTCCTTTGCATTACAGTCTTGTAAATACGATATATAGTTAATTATCTGATTTTATTCTAGTGATATATGAAATTATAAGTTTGTTGTAATTTGTACGCGGACGGCATCTTCTCTGTGATTTATGTGATTGTAGCCAGTTTGCCATGGATTTGACTTCACACAGGCAGCTTTTGAGAATAAGCATTGATGTCGAAGAACAAACATATGCGACAGATGGTAAAATACTCATGAATCATGACTATACGCCCAACATTTGTATGGGGTGTGCGGGTCTGGTATTTGGTTTGGGATTTAGTTCGAGTTGGAAGCCTGATGATTTGGGTAGTGTTTTCTATTATCCAATTTCGATCAAAAAAAAAATTGGGCACCCAACTTATCAGCGTCGGATTCTCATTCTCTCTCTCTCTGGGTTGTTGGTAGGGGTGGGTGGGTTTGCGTTTGTTGAGGTACAAAAAAGTGCAGGTTGAAATTTTATGTTGCTTATTTTTGTATGCATTTAAGTGAACTGGGAATTATTTAATGAGAATATTGTAAACATCATAAAATAACATGAGGATATTATTATCATAATAATTTTGATTCATAACTTCGTTGGGTGCATAATTAATTAGTAGCGCGTGAGTTTGCTCATAAAGTTATCGTCTTTGTATGGTTATTTTGTTTTTGTTTTTTGTAATTTTTAAATTTAGATATCTAATTTGGTAGTTTGGTTATAGGTTTTCCACATGATCCGAAGTTTTTAATTTTATGCATATTAAAAATTTAAATAGACACATCAAGTGTCCCACAACTAGTGATACAAATTGTGGATGATCATTCAACAGTTCAGCTATGAATGAATAAAAATAATTTGTCATTTAAAAAAATAAAATAAAATCACGAATTTCCTCCGGACTTCTCTCTCCCCATATCTTTCTTGCAATTTACTTATTGTTTTTGCACAATAACCATCCTATTGTTTTCATTTAACCCAAAAATTACTCTAGATGGATGAAACTCTACCCATTAATTGTTCAAGTAAGTTTTTGGTGGTTCTAACAAAAAACGAAAAAAGGGGTTATGTGCATATTGCATATCATTTGTTGAAAAGTATACCTTAAGAAAATTCAATTTAGAAAAATTAATGATTGGACTTAGCAAGTCACAAGCAAATTAATGAGGGATGGCCGACACAATATATCGTCATCTCCAAGAGGGTGTAAAAGAGCATAACCAGGCTAGAATGGCAATGAGGCGGGTTTGGCTCAACTCATACCCGTCTCATTAGACCTTATCCCCCCACACCCTTCTCCATCCCAAAAAGACCCAGTCCCATCTCGACCCGTTGAGTTGGCAGTTTTAACTTGCCAACTAGAAAAGAATTAGAAAAATTAGAATCGGGCAATGAAAGTATCAAATTAAAACCACTTGACAGCAATTAATTCAAATTTTAGGTATAAAAATGAAAAATTCATGCAAACAAAATAAGATTCTAGAAGTAAAATAGGAGATAAGAGTAGAATTAAAATAACAACATTAAATTATTTGGATATTATTCTTAATCTGAAAAATATAAAATAAATTATTATTATTATTATTATTATTATTATTATTGAGCATGTTTGGGGCGGTTTTATGTGGTAGGTTAGGTAAATCTCATATTCCATCCCAAATACTTCAAGTTATGAAAATCATGCCTCATACCCCGTTAAGCCACCCCAAACTCATCCCGTTTGGGAAGGGTTGAGTTCGGGTTTTGACTCGCTCCATTGCCATCTCTAAATCAGGCCTAAATCTTGTAGGCTTAAACTTGACTTGTCTATTAATTCGTACATTCGAACTCAAGCTTGAATTCGATGAAATTTAAACAGTCAAGCTTGAGCTTGATTTGTTGGAATATACGAAGACTCATGCTCATCTCTATAAGGCTTACTGTACTAAAATAAAAGTGCTTGATTTGTATAGGATCAAATGAGATCGAACTCATATGCTTGATTTGTATAGGATCGAATGAGATCGAACTCATATAGGCTCGGATTAGCATGAGCTCATTAGGCTCAAAACAAAATCCATAATCATATTTTCAAATAATTTTGTTATTTTTTTAAAAATAAACTATTATTATAAAATATGGTATCGGAGCCATGGATGTATAGGGAGTATTTAATGATTGCATGTTTAACACTTTCCTTATAATGAATTTTCTTAAAGGAAAATCCACTTTTACTTAAAATAGTAAAATGGAAGAAATAGATCTTCCAGTTAATATTGAACTTCTTAATAAATGGACCATTCCTAAAGTGGATCCAAAACTTATTTATCAATAGGGAACATTTGAGAAAATAGGTCTCAAACAGGTGGTAAAAACTACTGAAGAAACAATTCCTATTTGTAAAGATGATATTACTTTACAGCTTTTACATAGATCTGATATTGATAAATATAGATCTGTTGATTATAGATTTATTCATATTGGTTTAATTCAAATTGCTTTTAAACCTCTTACTCTTGATAATCTTCCTAATAGTTTTGTTGCAATATTACGTGATGCTCGTAATTTAAATTGGAAGCACTCAATTATGGGTGTGATACAATCTAGTTTGGCTCATGGCCCTGTTTACTTTAACGTTTATCCTAATTTGCAGTTATCATTAACTGATGTTAATATTTTACATGCTTTAACTTTAAATGTGAAGTTGCATGGTTATAATTATATGCCTAATACTGAAACGATTTGTATTACTTATCGCATTTATTATAAACCTTTGTACACATTAAATCCTATGTGCAAAATGATTAATAGTAATAAAAATGAAACAATTTTAATAGAAACTAATTTTTGTAAATCCCATATTACAATTAGAAAACCAATAAAATGGGATGATGTTAAATTTCCTAAAAATTGGATGATGGAAAATGCTGTTCCTATTCAACCAGTAATACAAACTGAGTTAAGTAGGGTTATTCAAACTCCAGATGGAAATGTTTCTATTGAGTTTAAACAACCTGGTAATAATAATAGGTTAAAATCAAGTAGATCTCATAGGTCTTCTTCTTTTTCATCTTTTTCTATGTTTGATCCTCTTGATTATACTGTTGAAAGTCCTGAAATATCAAGAGCTTCAACATCTAGAGTTAGGGATAATAATTCTGAAACTCGTTTTGGTAAATTAAAAATTTCTTCTGATAATATTGTTCATGGTATTCCTGTTGATAATAATAGTGAGGAATCTATTGAACCAACTGAATCCGAGATGGATATTTCAGTGAGAAATACTCGCCTTTAAAAATTGTTGTTTTAATGAATCAAAACAAACTTGATTTTTCAAAAGGTTCTTATAATAGAAAAATTATACAACTTGAGTTTAATAAAGATCGTTGGATTTTATTTAGAAAATGGTTTTTTAATAATTTTAATAAAGACCAAAAAAATTATTTTCAATCAGAATTTTATAAATTTGTTGAAGAAAAGAATCAAATTATTCCATTTGTTCCCTGGTTTTTGGTTAATTATATTGAACCTCAAATTTCTGTTCTGGAAAGAACTTATGTTTATGATAATGGTAGGAAAGAAAAATCTGTTTTTCCTCCACAAGATTCTTTTGTTATTGAAGGAAATAATAAATTTTCTTTTATGGCATTTTATAAGATGCTTGATAATGGCACTGCTACAATTACTATTCGTAATTTGAATGTTTTAATTAAACAGCAGAATTATGCTGATTTATATTTAAATGTGCTTGGTGAAAGTTTATATCAACTTGATCAAAGATTTAATAGTATAATTTTTAATATGGAAAAATTAAATAAAAATATTAATAATCTGGAAGAAAAAATTGATAAACAATTTGTTAATCCTTCTCCAGATCAGATTGCAATGCCTTCTATTCAACCCCCTCCTGAAATTGATAATTTCATTATTAGAGATGTTTCTGAGATAGAGAAGGTAATAACTAAGAAATTTGCTGAATTTAGAATTTCTACTCTTAATAAGGAAGTAGATGAGAATGATTATAATAATAAAGTTAGGGATGAGATTAATAGAATTCAAAATTATGCAGATAGGCCAACAATGAGAACTTATTATTATCCTAGGCCTACACCACAAAATGTTTTGCATGAAGAACAAGATTTAGTTCTTAATAATTCTTATAATGGTAAAAGCATCTATGAATGGAATTTGGATGGTTTTACTGAACGTCATATTTATAATTTAGTGCATCATATGTTGATGTATTGTACTATTTGTAAGAATAATGGCAATAGTGATAAAACTGTTGCAAAAATGATTATTGCAGGTTTTACTAGGCCAACTTAAAGGTTGGTGGGATAATTATCTTTCTCCGAATAATAAAGATGAGATTCGTAATACTGTTAAACAAGAAGGAACCAGTAATAATACTGAGAATGTTGTTTATACTTTGATTGTTACTATTATAGAACATTTTACTGGCAGATGGACTAATAATTCTGAACATATTAGAACCTTATTAAATGGTTTGAAATGTCAAAGTCTTACATCTTTTAGGTGGTATAAAGACACCTTTCTTTCTAGAGTTATGGAGCTTCCTGAGTCAAATAGTGACCATTGGAAATCCAAATTTATAGATGGGTTGCCTTTTTTGTTTGCTGAGAGAGTTAGAAAAACCCTTAGGCAAAATGAGTCTAATATAGACTATGGAAAATTTACATATGGCAAGTTAATAGGAACTTGTATACAGGAAGGATTAGCCCTCTGTAATGAGATTAAATTCAATCAACAAATTAAACGTAATAATATTACAGAAAGAAAACAATTAGGTCAGTTTTGTGGTCAATTTGGGATGGAAAACCCAAAACAGGTTAATAGTAAACCACAAAAACATGATAATAATGAGAGTTATAGAAAAAAATCTAGGAAAAAAACTCATAAACAGACTAGAGAGAAACATAAAGAAAAAATGAGACGTTATAGAGAGTCTGGTAATTATAGAGAACCTAAACCTTCAAATAGGACCATAAGAAAGAAATTTCATAAATATGGTGCCTGTTATAAGTGTGGAAAGGTAGGACACTATGCTGATAAGTGTAGAATGAGAGAAAGGATTAATAGTCTTGAGATAGATGATAATCTTAAGGATATTCTTTATAAATTAATGTTAGAATCTGATGATGATATTGATTCTACTGTTTCTGATAATATAAATGAATGTGTTGATAGTTCTAGTTCTGAATGTGATCCTTGTAAGGAAGGATTATCTTGTGATAATATTGAATCTGATAATAGTAAATCAGATAATGATGAGATGTATAATTTAATTTCTCAATTTTTTGAATTAAATGTTATTAGTAATGATAATATTATTGAATTTTTGAAAATTATAAAAGATCCTATTTTAAGATCTAAAATAATAGATGAAATGGAAAATATTCCTTCTTCTTCTTCTCCCTCCCCAACTTCTTCTTCTTTTCAAACAAATGATATTTTAAGGGATAATGATCCCTATTCTATGTCTGAAGTTTATAAAATTTTAGAAAATAGAAATAAAATTAGAAGTCCTACTAATATAATTGATTTGAAAAAAGAAGTTGATAACTTAAAAAGAGAAATAATAGATTTAAAAAGAAATAATAATTCTTTAGAAGAAAGAATTAAAAGATTAGAAATTTCTCAGGGTAAACAAATTGTTCCTCAAATTGATAATATGTTTAATTTTTCTGAAAGTATCACTAATCATATTCAAAGTGATGATTTTCTTAATAAATTAGAAATGGTTACTTCACAAAAATGGCTGGTGAAAATAAAACTTTTAATTAGTAATAATTTTTCAAAGGAATTTATTGCACTAATTGATAGTGGTGCTGATTTAAATTGTATTCAAGAAGTTTTGATACCTACTAGGTATTTTGAAAAAACTACTCATATTCTTCGTACTGCTAATAGTGAAAAACTTGATATAAGTTATAAATTATCAAATTCTTTTATTTGTAAAAATAAAATTTGTATTCCAAATAGTTTTTTATTGGTTAAAAATATTTCTAACCAAATTATTCTTGGAACTCCGTTTTTAAAGAAAATTTATCCTTTAAAAATGGTTGATAAAAATGGTTTTATTGGAACCTATAATAATAATGAAATTTATTTTGAATTTATTGTTGAACCTTTTTCTAGAATTCTTAATAATATTGAAGAAATTTTAAAAGCAAAGACTAATCATATTAATTTCTTAAGACAAGAGATTGTTAGTCTTGATATTGATAATCAATTAGAAAAACCTAAGTTAAAAGAAAAAATTTCTTTTCTTGAAAATCAATTTGCTTTATCTGTATGTGATGAACACCCAAATGCTTTTTGGAATAGAAAAAAGCATGTTGTTGATTTGCCTTATGATAATAGCTTTGATGGTAATATTCCTACTAAAGCTAGACCTTGTCAAATGAATTCTGAATATTTAAATTATTGTAAGAAAGAAATTGAGTCTTTATTACAAAAGAGCTTAATAAGGCCAACTAAGTCTGCATGGTCTTGTACTACTTTCTATGTTAATAAACATAGTGAACAAGAACGTGGTGCTCCTAGACTAGTAATAAACTATAAACCTCTTAATAAAGTTTTAAAATGGATAAAGTATCCTATTCCTAATAAAAAGGATTTGCTTGATAGGCTTTTTGATGCTAATATATTTTAAAATTTTGATTTAAAATCTGGATATTGGCAAATTCAAATTGCTGAAAAAGATAAGTTTAAAATTGCTTTTAATGTTCCATTTGGGCAATATGAATGGAATGTTATGCCTTTTGGTCTAAAGAATGCCCCTTCAGAATTTCAAAAAATTATGAATGATATTTTGGTTTTCTCTAATACTATAGAAAATCATTTTAAACATCTTAATATATTTAAAACTGCTATAATAAATAGTGGTCTTGTTATTTCTAAACCCAAAATGATTTTATTTCAAACTAAAATTAAATTTTTGGGTCATTTTATTGAAAAAGGAAAAATTGTTCCTATTAATAGAAGTATTGAATTTGCTTCTAAGTTTCCTGATAGAATTACTGATAAAACTCAATTACAAAGATTTTTAGGGAGTTTAAATTATATTTCCCCTTATTATAAAAATCTTGCGCAGGATACTGCAGTGTTATATGACAGGTTAAAAAAGGTTCCTAAACCTTGGAGTGATAGTTATACTAATGCTGTTATTAAAATAAAAGAAAAGGTTAATAAATTACCTTGTTTAATGCTTTCTAATCCAAATTGGGATAAAATTGTTGAAACATATGCTTCTGATATAGGATATGGAGGTACTTTAACTCAAATTGATCCTAATAGTAAGCAAGAGATTCTTGTTAGGTTTTGTTCTGGTAAATGGAATGATAGCCAGAAAAATTATGCAACTGTAGCTAAATAAATTTTTGCTATAGTTAAATGTGTGCTTAAATTTCAAGATGATTTATATAATCAGTTCTTTATAGTTAAAACTGATTGTCAGGCTGCCCAATTTATGTTTAATAAAGATTTTAAACATAATGTTTCTAAACAAATGTTTGCAAGGTGGCAAGCTTATTTAGCCCCTTTTGATTTTAAAATAATATATAAAAAGGGTAGTGAAAATAGTCTCCCTGATTTTTTAACTCGTGAATTTTTACAGGGATGATCCCTTATAGGGGCCACAATCCCTTCTCTAATAGAGGAGGAGGAGGAAGCAATTATCGTGGCACACCAAGGCCATTAATACAACATGGCAAACAGAAGCTAATAGCTTCCCCGATTTCTCAGGCATCATATGCCTCTTCAACCTCTTCTGATCCAATTTATAAAGATCATCTTTTTGCAGAATTTCTGCAATTCAAACAACAACAAAATACAGATGAGTCTAATAGACCTTCTGCTTCCAACCCTTCCAAAAAGCCAGAAGGAACTAATAGACCTTCTTTTGTGGATGTTACTTCTAATATTGCATCCCCAGTTGATGAGGATTCTCTCACAACTTTTGAGCAAAAAGAGGCTAAGGATATAATAATAATCCTTGAGCATAAAGATCTTCAATGGAAGAATGATCCATGGATAATAAACCAAAGGTACTTGGATACAGCATCATATGCTGCTGGGTCTTATAAACGCAGAATGTTTTTTGAAAATATTCTTATTTTTACTGGCTCTTGTGAGATTTCTCATTTTTTTTCCTCACTCAAAAGAGAAAAATGTTTTCAATTTTAGTAAGATAATAATTAAAAAATTAATTTCTATTGAAGAATGGGGTTTATCCTCATTAAAAGAAAAAGAATTTTCTGTTAATAGAATTACATTTAAATTTAATTACTGGGATTATATCCAGGCCTTTAAAAATATTTTTCTTTATGAAAATCCCAGGAGAAAACATACTTGGTTTATAAAAGTATGTCCTGAATTGTTTGATACAAAAATACCAAATTGGTTTTTATCTTGGTGGCAATCAAATGGTCCTACTCATAATATTCTTCCGGACCAATTCAGACAAGCCTATGATAAATGGAGCCAATATTCTCCAGAATTGATTGAAGCAGAGGAAAATGATCAAATGGCAACTAATAAAGCAGCCATGCTTTTCTTCATTGAATTTTCAATTCCCTGGATCTGGAAATGGGTTCCAGAAGTTGGAGTTACAGAAGATAATATTCCTTGTCTTTATCGTTCCTATTATATAAAATGGTGGGGCAAGATGCTTCAAATTGACAAGGAAAGAGGCCAAATGGAGGGTCAAGATACTTTAAATAATATTTTTAAAGCAACACAATTATACAAAGAAAAATTTGAGTTTGATAAGAAAAAAGAAGCTTCATCATTGTTTGGAAAAGCTTCAGAAAAAATCAAAATGTGCAAGAGAAAATTGTCCAAAGAAGACTTGCTCAAAGAAGTACTGAATATGGTACATACAGAGTTAAAAGGACAAGATGATAATGAACTATCAGATGAAGAAGATGATAATGTATCAATGGCTACTTCATCCAGATCAAGGACAGATGACAATCAATATGGATGTCTAGGAGGTGAATCACAAGATCCCAATGAAGATATACCTTCAACTCAAGACATTCATAAAATTATTGCGTCCCTCAGAAAAGAAAAAGATTAGAGGGTTAAAATAGTAATTTGTAATAAGAATTACTATTTGAACAGTAATATACTGTTCATTTTTACTATTCAAGTTTACTGTTCGGATTCAAAAATTTTGAAATCCGCACAGTAGTGTTAGCTTTTTCCTATTCGGACTCGAAATGTTTGAAGTCCGCACAGTTTTTTCTTTTGTCTATATATAGGTTTGTTTTGTGTTGTTGGAGTAGGACGCTTTCCATTCCACTCCACTGTTTTGTTTTGTTTTCCCTGATTTCCCCTCTGTAATTTCCCCGTTTGTAATTTTCCTTCTTTAAGTTTAGTTTTATTTGTATAATACAAGAAGTTGCAGTTTTGAAGATCCCTTCTTGGTAAGCTTTTATTTTATTTTATTGTTCTAAATATTTATTTTGTTTTAAACTTAGCCTAATGAAAGACTAAGGTGTTTGTGTTAAACATGTAAGAGTTAAATATTTCCTATATAGTTGTGGTAAAGGTCTGTATATGTACAAGACTATGTAAGAAGGGTTCGGATCTCATGGTCTGGTTAGCCAGTTATGGTTGGGTTCTGAGGCTTAACGGCACTTCAAGTATGTTGTCCTCTGGGAGTTTGCCCATTGCCCTTGTTAGCCGGGTTTGGCGTTTGTGGGCGTTTCGGGGCTTTTGTGTTCCAGAATTCATACTTGATGGGCTTGTTAAATTCAGGTAAACAGTCCCAATCATGTGATGCTGTGATTCACCGCCTGATCTGTGGCCCCCCTTCATAAGATCCAGTGCAAATATGCCAGTGCAAATATGGTATTATTATTATTATTATTATTATTATTATTATTATCTTTTTGGGCCTTATTATGTAGCTTAGAATCTAATTATATATATAATAAAAAAGCTTGTTTAAATTACTAAGTTTTCAAACCGAATACTGTTAAACTCGATTTAGTTGGCTTGACTAGCAAGTTTGGACTCAACTCGAGCTCCAAAAGATTGAGCCAAATTTGAACTTTCATCAAGACGAGTTCGAATAGTTTGTGATTCATGTCATCTCATTTACACCCTAATCTCCACACAATTTCTACTAATTTATGTTAAATTTTATAGTGCATGTATATCATTCTTTATGTAAGTATAGTTCATGATCTTATGCTTAAGAATCATTTCTATACTATTAACTATGACGACGAGATAGAATACTTGTGCACGCAATGTACTTCAAAAGGAATAGAAGTTGGAAGAAGTTAAAAAACAAATAACTTTTTCATTCTTCTCTCATTTATGTTGCAGATTTACATTTGGTTTCCCCT
The DNA here is from genome assembly GCA_018894105.1 of Jacaranda mimosifolia. Lineage (NCBI taxonomy): Eukaryota > Viridiplantae > Streptophyta > Magnoliopsida > Lamiales > Bignoniaceae > Jacaranda > Jacaranda mimosifolia. Next base: position 14,171,287 of record CM032124.1, read on the forward strand.
CAAAATAATAATAGAATAACTAACGAGGCCTTCACAATCGTGCATGAGTACTAACTTAAATGGTTATCTCTCAAGTGATGTCTTCGTAAGCCCATAACATGCTAGTTGAAATATTCAATGAATTATAACAAAAGGAGAAAAATTGCTAGTTAAGAAGACTTTAAGATCATATATAGATAAAGCATTGCTTTGTAATTAAATTAGTATTTGTTCGGTGTGATGCATTAATGAAAATTTCAAATTATATTATTTTTCATTAATATTCATTTTATGTGATTATAAACAAACAATAAATTTTAATATTTTAAGAAAAAAATATTTTTTAATAATACCAAAAGCGGATTTAATTTGAAGAAGTTGCAGTTTGAAGAATATTTGATCACTTGACTAAGATGTAGGGCATAAAAAAATTTTTAACTCTAATTTATAGATATACATAGTTTCCTAAAATGGCTAAAGTTTTTCATATTGTTTCAAATAATTAGAATGGAGTTCTTCATTTCTGTTGTTGAAAAACTAATGCTTTTAATTGAAAAAACTTGATAATATAAAAACAAATTAGTAATTTATAGATGCTACAGAAAGTAATGTTTTATATTTAAAATAAACTGTAAATTCAAATCAAATTATTATCTATGATTGTTATATAATTTTAGGAAAAATTACTTTTTGGTCCTATATTTTAACTATGTGTGCACTATTAATTATGAACTTATGAGATTCAATATTTTTAGTCCAAGGTTTGTAATTTTTTAACACTTTTTTGTCATCTTCCCAATTTTTCATTAAAATTTGGATGGAACTTGTTATCTATTTATAAATGCCTCCTAAAGTTTTATCTATTTATGAAAAGACCCACTACCATTTAATCCTCAATAAAAAAAATTTAAAATTTAAAATTAAAATATTAAATACCACAAAAACTCTCTAAAAATACTTTAAAATAATATAATATTTATAGAGATGTGGATATATATATATACATAGCTGTATTATGTATATATTTGAACAGACACACACACACATTACTCTTCTATGTAAAGGGGGATACGCATGGCTACAGTGCCACGATGTGTGCCACCCTTCTTCTTCTTCTTTTTTTCTTTTTTTGGGACGCGTGGTTGAAGTGACCCCATTTCTGGGAGGGTGCTGCTTCCGATTGTTGTACGAGATGCTGGTTTACTTGTACATTTTTTTTTTGGAAAGGGTATGGTCTATAAAAAAAGAGAAGAAATGTTGTTCTGCACCACAACAAATGGTGAAAGCGTGTTTGATTATTGGGTGGGCTGTTGGGCTGAATTTAAACTTGTTTTTTTCCCCTCCTTTTCTTTCTCTTTTCTTTATGAAATTACTTGTGGTATTGATTTGGAGAGAGAATACCTAGGCATGCGGGTAAGGGTTTTGGCCTTTGTTTTGGGTGGGTTTTGTGTCTTCTCCTCAAAGAATTTCAGATTTCCCATACAGATTTTTTCGTTTTGGATTTTCTTTTCTTATCTCTTTGTATGGAAGCTCTTGGATTAGGTGGGATGGACGTTCAATTTTGGGTTTCAGTGTTGTGTTTGGTGTGGGAAAGAGGAAGAAAGTATGGAGGCACTGCTGCTATCACACTATATGTAGGTGTACGGATCTGGAGCCGCTAACTGTTGCCTTAGAGGCAAGTAGCTTTTCTTTATCATACTCTATTTGATTTTATTTGTACTTCACATTGCATTTTTTCAGTCTTGGTATGTCTGTGTTTTTTGGTTTATGGGTTAGATCCTTGTCTTTTTTGCTCTTTCTTTTGGTTTCTCATTTGCTAGCTGCTGTCTTTATGCTTTTTCTGCAAGCAGTGGGATGGTGGTGTGGGTTTTTATTGTTGTTTGTTTGCATCTGGTTTGTTGGCTGGATGGCTTTTCCTTATTTTGTTGGGGGTTTTCCTTCTCTAAGTATTTTTGGTTGAAGATTGGTGGCATGGCTTTTTAACTAAGTGTTTTTGTTGTTTGCTCGCATTTAAAATGAGTTTTAAAACATGTTTATATTCTGGCATGTTTTACAAGAGAATGGTGGCATAGCTTTTTAACTAAGAGTTTTTTTTGTTTGCTCACATTTAAAATGAGTTTTAAAGCATGTTCCTATTCTGATATGTTTTACAAGCTTTCCTTTCTTTTCTTTTTCTTCGGAATTTTTTTAATTGCTCTATTATTTTTTTACTCATTTCATATGTGTAGGTATTAGTGTGGTGTTGAAACTTTTTTATTTCTTGCTGAAAAATGCAGGTTTTTAAACTTCAGTTTGCAATTTGTGTGTGTGTGTGTGTATTAGTAGCATAGTGTTTATGAACTTTTAATTATATTTTTGCAATATTTCTTTTGAAGGTTTTTAGTGCTTTGGAGGGATTGTATGCTTATTTAACTATGTCATGAGGTATGTTTAAATTTTATTTTCTTTATTTATTATTTAATTTTTGTTTATATGGTATGTTGAATCGCCGTCAAATATGTTATTATTTTGTGGTGCTTGAGATGCAATTTTTGAGGTGTTTTCTATTGATGGATATATTGTAGGTGTTTATTTTTTTTAGTGGGTCAGAAATGGAAAGTATATCTTAATGTTCATAATTTTGTTTATTTGGTGGTAGGTTTTCTGTTGAAGCTTTTTTGGTCTTTGGATAAATTGTGTACTTATTTAAGTGTGAATGGGAGGTATTTTTATTTTTATGGTTTGTATTTACCATAGTTGTCAAAGGCGACTGAGGTGGTCGTCTAAGGCAAGAGGTGCCAAGGGCGAGGAAAAATTGCCTTTTCCCTCACCCAGGTGACGCGATTCAAAAAGGCGAGAAAAAAGGCAATGCCTTTTCTGAACCCAGAATTTTTCCACTCATTCTGAAGTGGTAAAACATGCAACTTAAGGAAAAGAAAAAAAAGGAAAGAAACGTTCACTAAAAATGCCCTGTTACTAGCAGTCAATGACAAATTGCGAAGAGAAGAATGCCAAAACTTACCTCTCACTTCCCAAGTCCCAGCCGTTGCATGCCTGCGCCTACCAATTCTTGTGGCCCTGTCGATCAATTCCTGCCAACCCAGTTCTTGGTGACCCCAAAACCCAGGTAACCCACGACTGATTTTTTATTTATTTTTATTTTTTCCATTCTCTTCGCTTTCAACCGTTTTCTCCATTTTTCTTTTTTTTTTTTTGTTGTTCTCTCTAGGGGGTTCAAATCCAATTCAATCCAAAAAAAAAAAAACTGATGAACCAATCCAAAAAATAAAAAAATTGATCAAAACCAAACTTTTTTGGTTTGAGTTGAATTTGTTTTCTAAAAACTGATCGGATTAGATTGGTTTTCGATTTTAATATAAAAAATCGATTCAATCCGAACCGAACCGAAATTTATAAACTAGTAATATAAAAATATATATCTTAATTGTAAAATACACAAATAAATTAAAATAAACTAAATTTAGGATTTTTTTCACTTTCAAAAATTAAATACATAGAAATAATTATTGTGGACTTATAATTATAGTTGCGATTCTTATATAATTTAACTTAATTCCACAAGATTAGTGTGATATGATAGCTAAATAACATTTACAAATCGATTGATTAAATTAGTTTAATTATCAATAGTAACTTATCAAATATTTTAATTAAAAATTTAAATTAAAAAATTGAATTAATCGATCCAATCCAAACCGATTTAAAATGAATTGGATTGAATCGGCTTTACAATAAAAATTTAACCGATCCAAATTGATCGAATATACATTATATAGTTTGGATCGATTAGCTTTTTGTCCCCAAATGGATCCAAATTGAACTACGAACACCCCTAGTTCTCTCAGCTCCACTCTTACTTATTTTGTTGCTTAAATATAAGTGTAGTTTTGTATTTATTACATGTGTTTTTGGGTTCATTGAATAAAATTAAATGTATGTCCTTTTGTTTTCCTCAAAATTTTGTTCTTTTTCATTCTTTAGAATAGTTATTAATTTATCGTTGAGAATTTGAATTTTAAATCTAAAAATATGAATCTTTTCTTAAAATCTAAAACATGAATTTTTTTTTTTTAAATCTGAAAATTTAAGCTTATTTTTAAAATTTCAAATATGAATTTGATTTCTAAAATATGACTATATGAGAATCTAAATTTATCTTTTAATTATGAAAATATGACGTTATTATTTGAAAACCTGAAAATTTTGAATTTATCTTTTAAAATCAATATTTATTTTTTATTTCTTTTGATGTTCGTGTTTTTTTTTTACCTTTTCTAATATATAAATTTTTAACATTTGAATTTATTTCATTTTTTTTTGTTTTGCAGAATATAGAAACAAAAAAAAAAAAATACCTTCTCAAAATGTAAATAGAAAGAATCTTGCATGGAATTATAGAACTTTGCCAAACCCAAAAGATACGAATAAGGTCAAGTGCAATTATTGTGACAAAGAAACAAATAGAGGGATAAATAGATTCAAGAAACATCTTGTTGGAGGATTTAGAGATGTAAATACTTGTACAAAATGCCCTGAATTGGTGAAAGAAGAGTTGAGGGAGTATGTACTGAAGAGGAAAGAAGTGAGATGCAATACCCCATTTTGATGAAATGCATGAAGAAGATCCATGGGAAGGTGAACAAGATTCTATAGCATGTGGAAAGTGGCTTATGTCTTATCAATCTCGTTCTTCAAGTCTTGCATCAAATCAAATGGAAGTTTCCTAGCAAAAAATGCCAAGGCAAATTAGTCCTATAGATAGATTTTTTTGTCAAGATGAAGATGAAGTTGTGAACCAAAGAAAGCATGGTGATAAAATTAATCCAAAAAAATTTGACGAATACCAGAAAAAAATGAGGGATAATGCGGTGCAGAAGTTTACTAGGTGGCTGTACGAAGTCAGAATACCTTTTAATGCTGTACACTACGATAACTTTGGTCCTATGATTGAAGTTATTGGTCAGTATGGTCCTGATATGGAGCCCCCAAGTTATCATGAGTTGAGAGTTTCTTATTTGAAGGAGTTGGATATTATGAAAGCAATCTTGAAAGATCATGAGACAGAAAGAGAAAAGTTTGGTTGCACGATAATGGCTGATGGTTGGAGAGATAAAAAAAGAACGGCATTGATAAGTTTTTTGGTGAATAGCCCACGAGGAAGCATGTTTGTGAAATCTGTTGATGCATCAAGTTATGCTCACACTGCGGATAAATGCTTCAGTTGCTTGATATGTTTGTTCAAGAAATTGGGGAGAACAATGTTGTTCAAATAGTGATAGATAGTTCAAAGTTGCAGCAATTAAGAAATTTTTATTATATACTTTATATTATTTTTTAACATGAGCATATTATATCACTATGTTAACTTATTGAATTCATTTCCTTAAACAAGAAAGTTACTGGAGGCAAAGTACTCGCATTTGTATTGGGCTCCATTTGCTGCTCATTGTATAGACCTCATGTTTGAAGATATCTTCAAAATGCATAATTTGAAGAAAACTTGTGAACGAGCAATCACCGTGAATGGGTACATTTACAATATAACTCTTGTTTTGAACATGATGAGAGAGTTTATGGGGCAAAAGGAAATGGTTAGGCCAGCAAAAACACGTTTTGCAACTATTTTTCTTACATGAGGAGGTTTCAGAAGCAAAAGACAAAGTTGAAAAAGATGTTTACATCAAAGAAGTGGACTGATAGCAAGTTTGCTGGGGAGGCACAAGGTAGAAAAATTGTAGACATCATATTTATATGCCTTCTTTCTGGAACAATATTGCTTATGTTGTTAAGTTGGTTGGCCCTCTAGTTAATGTGCTTCGATTAGCAGATGGTGAGAAAAGGCCTGCAATGGGATATATGAGGCAATGGATCGAGCTAAGGAGATAATTGCTAAGTCATTTGGCGACAAAGAGGAAAAGTACAAAGAGGCATTCAAAATCATTGATGAAAGATGGTCCATTCAGCTTCATCTTGCATGCAGCCGGGCATTTTCTGAACCTGCAATTTTTCTACTCAAACTCAGAAATACAACAAGATGAAAAGGTTATGAGAGGGTTACATGAAAGCATACAAAGACTAGTACATGACCCTAAAGATCAAATTGCAATTTTTGATGAGTTGGATATCTACATGAGAGGTGAAAGGATGATTTCATTGCCAATAGCTATTAGATGGACTTGTGACACAAAAAGTCCAGTTAACAAAATTAATCTACTATATATTGTTCTTTAATTAATAAACTATTTGTTCCTTAATTAATAACTTTATTGTTTTATTAATTTTTAGTTGAGTGGTAGGCTACATATGGGTCTTCAACACCAAATCTACAAAAGTTTGCTATCAAAGTTCTTAGTCTTACTTGTAGTTCCTCTGGGTGTGAAAGAAATTGGAGTTTATTCGAGCATGTAAGTTGCTAAAATACTATTATGCATCTTAATTAGTTCTTTGAGTTTTGTATGCATGTATATAATATATACTAATTAATTATTTTTAAACTTGTGTAGTTTCATCCAAAAAGAAGAAATCGTTTGGAGAAGCAACATTTGAATGATTTAGTTTTCATCAAGTATAATAGAGCTTTAAGGCGTAGATATGAAAAGCGTGGTACAATTGATCCAATCACATTGCCACAAATTGATGAAAGTAATGAATGGATGACTGGGTGTTCGGAGGAGGATGAAAATGAAGAGGACGCTCTTGTATTTGATGGTGAAGGTTTAACATGGGGAGATGTTGCAAGAGCTGTTGGAGTTGATGAGCCAGCTTGTAATTATAGATTTAGTTCTAGATCTACCTTAGTTGGGAAATCAAAGGTTGTTGCAGTAGCTAACTTTAGAAGAAGAAAGAAACCCACTTCATCTTTATCACGCCATCTCATAATGAAGAAGAGGAAGAAAACAACTTTGATGATAGTGAGACAGAGGTGGAAGAAGAAGATCATGAATGTTACAAAAGTAGTAGCGATGATGAAGGTGATGTTGATGGGAGTGATGATAATGGAGGCAACTTTGATGATGACTTGTTTGATTATATTTAGAACTTATGATTTGACATTTGACTTGAAATTATGGATATTTGATGCATTTTAGTTTTCTTTTAAAACTATTTATGATGATTTGCACTTATTGCACTTAAAACTTGATTGAGTAACTCGTGCTAGATTTATTATATTATATTTGTTGCATATCCTATAGGTTCTCTACTCTACCTATACTAAAATTTATTAAATACGTAATATATTTTATAAATTTTTATTTTCTCGCATCGCTTAAAAAAGGTGAGTGCCTCTCGTGTTGCACTGCCTTTTGCTTTTAACAACTATGGTATTTACTAGTAGTGGCAAATGGGTGGGTTGGGTTGGGTTGGTTATGGATTAGGTTTTTATGGGTTGGCTTCAAAATATGTTTATATTTATGGGTTAAAAATGGGTTGGGTTGGATTTGGGCAGGTCCAATACAAAAAAGAAAAAAAATATATACTTTTTGCTAAATATATTGTTATATTATTTTATTAAATTAAAATCTTTTTATCTTTATTTGACATATGTTAATTAATTATTATTAAATCATTGTTAATCACGTAAAATCAAATCAAATTATGTAAACATATAATGTACTTATTATTTTATAATATTTATATTTTTTCTTTTAATACAAAATAACAATCTTGCTCAATGAATAAAACATAATTATATAAAATATTTTAAATTTTTAGTACAAAATGTTTACATTGTACCCAACAAAATATTTACTATACTAGTCATATTTGTTTTTTGTTTTTACTTTTTATATTTAGTTAGTATTTGAAAAAGTGCTATTTATTTTATTTGTAATATTTTCAATCTAGTTCATTATCGTTTATCACAATGATCAAATTCAAATTCGATTCGACATAAAAGTATTACTATCATTTTAAAATAATTAAAATATGCATATATCTTGAAAAATATGTCTTTTTAAGAATAAAAAATATAAATTATTTAAATTTAAATTCTTATATCTACCTAAATTATTATTTTTTATTTATTTTCATATTGCAAAGTTGAAAAAATCTGGGGGCTATAAAATTAACTGGCTAAATTTTTTTATAAAAAATTGGAGTTTATAAACCAAATAATGATATAATCAATTTTTAGATCATAATCTCAAGTAAAACATTACTTGATCAATTCATTCGAATTAAGTTAATAAATTAATATTTTAAAATTAAATGAGGTGGAGAAATGGTAAATGATTAATCGGTGATGTATAATTTATCTAATTTTCAATTCATTTTTTTTTTTCATTTTTAAAGTGTTATAGGAATAAAAATAAAGTGGGTGTGATCTTGAGAGAATGAGAAAATGGAAGGATAATTTTGGGGTTGAAATTGGATTGAATTATTTGGAAACCACATTCAAACCATTTTCAACCCATTAAAATCCAATCCATATTCAACCCGCTAAAATCCAACCCAACCCAACCCAACCCCAATCAAATTATTTGAAACCCAACCCAAAATGAATTGGGTTGGAACCATGGGTTGAGACCCAATTTGCCCCCCTATATTTATTTTTTGTTTCTAACTGTTTTTGAAATATATATGAGACCTATGTGGGATATTGGGCTAGGCCGTATTGGATAGATTGTATGGAATGCAAATTTCTCTAGCCAAATAGTCCAATTCCAACATTAACTTTCTTGTTTTCTTTTCTCATTTTGGACTCAGATATGGTTTCTTTCTCTCTCTCTAATAATAATTAGTAGTTTTTTTTGTAATAATAAGTAGTAATGATTAAATATCATTCGTGTTTTTACTTAGGTGCTTTAAACAAAAAGGTACCTTCACCTAAAGTACCACTTGAATTAGGTGGGTAAAGAATAATTATTACTAATTACTGGTGATAATTATATTACTTTATAAATATATTGAAAAAATAGAGAAAATTAAAAATGATTGTTTTTATTTTTATTTCTTAAAATAAATAAGGGACAAAATGATATATTATATAAAACATAGATATGTGTAGAGGTGAGGGGGTTATGTGGAATGAACTAGAAGAGAATTGGAAAGAGTAGTGAAAAATGGTACATAATCTGGTTTGCCGGCTGGTTCAATGAACTTTTCTCCCTTGGAATTTATTTTATATTTATCACTCTTGCCAAAATTCAGGGTGAAAAAAGAAAGTAGTCATGCTTCTAGACTTCTTTTTTGGTACATTATAAGTTTAAATTATAGTAGTGTTATAATTATGTATAACTTAATAGTTTATAATTAAATTAATATATATTCAGTTGGATGAGTACATAAGGTAAGTTGAAAATATAAATGTTGCTTAGGTAAGACTTTGGAAATTTTTGATTTACATCAGTAAAACATATAATATTTTGAGAAAGAATAAGTGACAATATAAAAATTATTACTTAATGATGTACATTAAGTGATCATTATTTTTATTTGGTAAATAAAAATAATTTTTATTTTATAGTAATATGACGTAATAATGGCAACATCCATTGTTTTAAGCTTTCAATAGTAGTAATTTGTGATACACATATAATAATAACTTAGTAAAAATAAAAATTACAAAAGATCTTCATAGCCACTAGGTTATGATTATAAGTGTGTTACTGATTGTCAATAATAGCAATTTAAACATTATTCTTGTTGTTGTTATGTTTGCAAAATTATTAAGGTGATAAAAATAAAATTTTTAATCACTTAATATATAATTAATTATAAATTTTGTCTTATTAATTTTGTTACTAATTTTCTTTTTTTTTTAATAGTGTTAGGTTTAATTTTAAAACTCATATTTTGAAAAATAAAATAAAAATGATATCTTGTTATTCAAAGCAAACTTTTTGCCCAAGTATTTTAGACAAGATATTTCAATACTGTACACAACATACATATATTTTAGTTATTATATACTTTTTAAAATATTATCAGATTATTATATTAATTTTATGTTTCTATAATTTTGTCATTATAGAAAATATATTTCAGGGGGCATTTAGAAGGGACTAGAAGACAAGTAGAAGGGGTGAAAGAGCATAGTTCACTTTGGCGGTTGAATGAGTGCTTATTTGGTTTTATTTTTATTTTTAATTTTCATTTTCATCATTTTTAAAATTTTAAAAAGTAATTAGTGAAAATGAATTAAAAATGAGTTTGTATTTGGATAGATGGTTGAAAAAGTAATGATTGTATTGAGTTCAGTAAGTTGTAGGTGCATGAATTGTTTTGATTTTTGGTTAAGGTGCATTATGCTGATCACATTTTTACATTAACGAGAGTAAATTTTTATGATTTGTGGTTATTTGCAACTATTGTGAGTATGTGGTTGTTGATAGTATTTTATGGTGTTATAATTTGTAGTATTTTATTGTGTTCATAGTATTTATAGTTATTATTGTGAGTGTGTGAATTTTATTGTAATTTTATTTGTGTATAGTGATATTGTTGGTTCTCTGATGTTAAATATCTAATATTTAATTTATCTGTTTCTTGATCTTTAAAAAGAAGGTTGTGAGTTTTACGTTAACAGGAGTAATTTTTTATAACTTATGGCATGTTTCTTATAATTTTGAATGTGTGTGTAGTTATGGTGTCAAGGTTTTCTTTTGGTTTGGTTCTCTTCTTTTACTTATATTTATCAATATTATTGATTTTTTGATGTTTGATATTTTATAGTTAATTTATCTGTTTTCTTGATTTTTTTAAAATTGTAAGGAGCTATATTAATCTTCTTCCTTTTTCTGGAGTTGCTTTGAATCCTATCAAATTGTTGTTGCTGAGGTAATCTTTTTATTTCTGTCATATTTTATTATGGCTGAGTATATATATATATCTTTTCTAAGTTCTTTTACTTGTTTTAATTATGGTTTTCCAAGGTTTATTAAAGGGTACTTTTATTTATTTATTTATCTTATGATGAACTATTCAATTTAGTTATGGATATTGGATTGTAGTTGTGTTAGAAACTGTGTATACTTTGTTCTTGATAATTTCAGTAGTTTGGCTCTCTTATTTGAAGATTTTTTTCATGTATTTAGTAAGGTTGAAATTTGTCATGCTGCATTGCAAGATATTCTTGTGCTTATGTATGTGCATCTTACGAATAAATATATAAATCAGGAGTGACTTGGTTGCGGTTATAAATAGATTGTGATGAAGAGAGGTGAAGAGCTCGTAATGAAAAGGCTAGGTTAGCGTATCAATCTATGTCAAAAGAAAAAAAAAATGGTCCTCCTTCAACAGTGTAGAAGCCAGTATAAGCGTTGTTCTTCTTTTTGTTGGTGATGGAGTTGAATCTATTGATTGCCAGTTAATGTTATATTCTGTATCATTGGAAGACATGAATCTTAGCCTAAGAAATGAATCTTCTTTGCGTGTACTAGCAATTGAAAGTGCAGCTTATAATGAACAGCTTCTCACAATTGATGCAAATATTGCAAGCTATGGTACAAGTGCAACTTGTCCTTTCTTTCAAGCTGATAGTTCAACAAATGAATCTTTTTTCCCTTCATCAACAACACAAAATACATCTCAAACTAGACATCCACTTTAAAGTGAAGAGAATATTCCAAGTTGTGCTCCAAGCACATCTTGTTCCCTTTCCCAAGCTGAAATAAGTTGTGAATCTGTTTTGGGATGTTGTGTGGGTAACATATGTTCAAATAGGAGGTTTTCAAGGATCTCTGATGTCCTAAAAGTAGCTTGGGAGTTGCCTGATGCATCGCCTTGCTAGTATTGCAATGCTTCTAAATTCTATTGTGGACCACCCAACTTTTGTTGCTCACTGGGCGATGTATCATTAGCTTCTTTAACTTACAATCCTATATTGTACTATTTATTTTACTCTAATTTATCTGATTTTGGTCAGTACTTCCACAAGAGAGTTAGGACTTATAATAATAATATAGCTTTAGCCTCCATTGGTATGAAAACAGATCCAAATTACTGTAAAAATATCATGGAATATACACAATAAAAATGAATGGCCAGGTTTCACATAAACTTAATAAATTTAATACATCTCCTAAACTACCAAAACGATTGCAACTCTTCTTCTTAGATACATCTGATAATATTAGTCTTGAGGCCTTGAAAAAAATATGAATTAGATTATGACATCCTTGATATTCTTCTTAATGCTTTGTCTAATAATCCTTATTTTTCTATTTTCAAATGACTAAAACCATGGGATAATCTAATCAAATGTACAGTTGTGCTTCGAATAAATCCTAAAATTAATAAAAAAACATACAATATGCCCACAGAAGAACAAGTGGCTACAATACGGGATGAGACTACTAATGATTTCGAAGATTTGAATAGGGACATTAGAGTTTATTGTTCAAATGATAACCCGCACCCAATTCTCTATCACTATGGTTGTTATGATCCACTTCAATATCCATTATTGTTCCCATATGGTGAGTCTTAGTGGCATGCGAAAATTAAGCATGTTGCCCAAACAAGAAAAAGAATACCGTATTGTAGGGGACAAAATATTGTTGCCCTGGTGCTTGGCCAAACTGCAGCTGATGTGTTGCATGTTGAAGAAGGTAGTATTTATTTTAAATTTCCATTAACTTGTTGCAATTACATTATAATAAATAAATAACTTTTCTAACCATCGAATTAATGTTTAATAATATAATAGTGTCTCCTCAAAATAAGTAGAAAAGAACAAATGTTTCTTGCCGAGAACATATATGTTGGAGATACCAGATTCGTCCAAGTGATTTCTCTTGCATTTTGCATGCGGTAGACTTGGTCAACAATATGCCATAGATTCATACATCAAAATTGAAACTCATAGGTTAGATTATTACAGAACAGAACAACAACAAATGGATGCTCATTTTGAAACTTTATAGGGAATAGTTGATGCTTTAGCTGTGGATGGAATTAATGATCCTACTAAAATTGGTTCTCGTATTATTTTAATGTCGTCGTTTATTGGTGGTCCTAGAGATATGATGAAAAGGTACGTAGACGCAATGACGTTGGTTCAAAGATTTGGAAAGTCTGATCTCTTTATTACTATGACTTGTAATCCTAATTGGAAAGAAATTACAAAACATCTATTGCCAACTTAAAATGCTCAAGATAGACCTGATTTAGTTGCACTTGTGTTTAGAGCAAAACTTGAGGAACTCAAAGATGAAATAGTTAGGAAATTTTTTTTTTAGGGATATTGCAGCCTATGTATACGTGGTTGAGTATAAATAACGTGGGTTGCCTCATGTTCATTGAATCACTATTCTTAAAGAATCTCATAAACTTAACTCTCTAGAATTATATGATCAAATAATTTTAGCCGAACTACCAAGTGATACTTCTTCATTATTATACTTATATGTTGTTCATCATATGCTACATAGACCTTGTGGTCCTGCTAATCCAAAGAACGTATGTATGAGAGATGATATATGTAAAAATAAATATCCAAAGGACTTTTGTGATGTTACTAGCCATGGTAAAGCATTATATCCAAACTATAAAAGACGTAATGATGGCAGAAAAGTCGTAATACTTATTTAGATAATAGATTTGTTGTGCCATATTGTCCATATTTGGTTGCAAAATTTGACTGCCACATAAATATTGAAGTTTGTTCAGATTTTAAACTTGTCAAATATTTATATAAATATATTTGCAAAGGTCATGATAAAATTTATGATAATATTGTCAATGATTCTTTTGTAAATAATATTGATGAAATTAAAGATTACCAAAAAGGTCATTGAATTTCTACTGTTGAGGCATGTTGGCGCATTTATCTTTTGATATGACTGAAATGTATTCACATGTAATTATTTTACCAATTCATTTACCAAATCAATAATTTGTTACTTTTAGGCGTAAGCAACCTTTGAATGAAATAATTATGAATTCTTTTATTAGTTGAACTATGTTAATAGGATTTCTTTGGATGAATGCTAATAATATTGAAGCACAAAGACTAAATCTCTTATATAAGGAATTTCTTGAACACTTTGTTTGGGAACAAAAAGAGAGAAGATGGAAATTATGGAAAAAAAAAGGTTTTGTTATAGGTAGAGTTGCCGTTGTTGATCCTACAGAGGGTGAGTATTATTTCTTAAAAATTCTTTTGTCAAATGTTAGGGCACCTACATCTTATCAAGATCTGCTTACTGTACACAACCAATTATTTGATTCTTTTAGGCTTGCTACATTGCATAGAGTTTACTTGGATACTGATTTTTATGCTGAACAGTGTTTGGAAGAAGCTTCTCAGTTTCATCTACCCTCAAGTCTTAGAAAGCTTTTTTTGATTTTGTTAGTTTTTGGTTCTCCTCTTGACCTCCAAAAATTATTCGTTAGATTCATGGATATTCTGTCAGATGATTATTCAAGAAATTATAATCTAACTCAAATGGAAGTTGAGAGAAAAACTTTATATAGTATTGATGAATTTCTTATGTGTATGGGCAAATGCATTCATGATTTTTATTTGGCTCCAAATTTTCAAAGATTAACTTAAGAGGAGCGGTTTTCAAGGGAATTTGCTCAGGAAAAAAACATTTTAGTTCCATTAGATGATTTAATTGCGATACAAAAATTGAATGAAAAATAAAAAGATGCATTTACTGCAATTGTGCATAGAGTTAATTTTGATCAATTAGGTGCTTTTTTTTTTTTTTTAATTGATGGCCCTAGTGGAACATGCAAAACATTTTTGTATAGAGCACTTCTTGCATATGTGAGGTCAAGAGGACATATAGCATTAGTTGTAGAAACATCAGGTGTTGCGGCGTCTTTATTGCCTGGAGGTAGATCAACTCATTCTAGCTTTAAACTTCCAATTGAAATTGACCAAAAGTTAGAATAAAAAATGAGTAAAACAATCAAGCCTTGCAAAAATGATTCTTTTGTGTAAATTAATAATTTTGGGATGAAGCCCTAATGGCAAATAGTAGACTTATTGAAACATTTGATGCATTATTGCGGGATAGTACTGATGAACCTAATAAATTTTTTGGTGGCAAGGTGGTTGTTTTTGGTGGAGATTTCCGTCAAACATTGTCTATCATTCCTTTTGGTACAAAACTATAGATGATAAATGCTAGTTTTTTTCCTTCTAATATATGGCCTCAATTAATAAAGTTTAAATTGCATGAGAATATACATGCAAGAGATGACCCTTCCTTTATAGATTTTTTGTTGAGAATTGGAGATGGCATTGAGCATTTTGTTTTTTATTTAACATTGCTATACCTGACAATATTTTCTTGCCATTTATTAGTCAAGAGATGTTGATTCAAAAGTTGATTGACTGTTTTTCCTTCAATTACTTCTTATTCATATGATGCATATGATTTGGTAAAGAGAGCAATTTTGACTCCCAAAAATGATAATGTAGTGGATATAAATAATATTCTTATTGAAAAGTTACCTGGCATGTGTAGAGAATACATTAGTTTCAATAAAGCTTTGAATCCATCTGATCAAGATCAATATGAAGATTTTTTTAGTAGTGTTGTTGCAAGCAACCTTCCTCCACACAAGCTAATGCTTAAAAAAACCATTCTGTTATGCTATTGAGGAATTTGAATCCAACAGAGGGTCTTTCAAATGGTACACGATTGATTTGCTGAAAGCTTGGAAAGAACTATATAAAAGGCGAAATAGCAACTGGAGATCATAAAGGCAAGCTTGTATTTATTCCACGAATACCATTAGAATGCTTTGATGAGGAAAAATATCCTATTACTTTCCGACATTTTCAATTTCCAATTAGGCCATGCTTTGCCATGACTATCAATAAAGCTCAAGCGCAAACACTTGATTATGTTGGTATTTATTTGCCACAACCAGTCTTTTCTCATGGTCAATTATACATTGCATTGTCAAGAGCTCCTCGTGCTTGTCCAGTTTACTTATTGAGCCTATTTATCAAGAAGTTGATAGACAGCAGTACACAACAAATATTGTGTACAGGGAGATCTATGACTTGATGGAAAGAGGTCATTTTTTTAAACATGCTTATACTATTTTGCTGCTTTTAATTTTCTTATGGCATTCTTATAATTACTAATTGTTTATTTCTAGTTGCAAGCATTGATATTATTAGATGTTAATGATTTTAAAAATCGATTTGCTTTCTTCTTTGACATAGGTGGAGATCAAAATGGCACAGAGGTTGCTGCAAATTAAGGATATCACACCTCAATTGAGGAGCTAGAGTGTAAAAGTCTTGGTCGAGTCCAAAACAGCTCCAAGACAATCTATTCATAGCCCACATAGATATCAACGCGTTACCTTAGTGGATGATTCGGTGAGAGACATATTTTTAAATAATTATGATATGTGAGACATCATTTTTGGTGAAATATTTTAGGAATGAAATATATAAGCAAACATATATTCACATATTCAAACATATAATGATTAAAATGTAGGGTGCTAAAATTCTTGCGATGATCTTTGACATGGACATCAATCTATTTGAGAGGAATCTTAACTTGATGGATACCTATATAATCTCTAATGCACGTGTGGTAGATGCAAATTTTGGATTTTGAGTGCTATGGAAACAAATATCAATGGATCTTAAGTCGTAGAACAGTGATCGCTAGGGTGACAGACCAAGTAATCTCTCTTTCTATTGTTGTTCCTAAGTATGCAAGATTTTCAACATTGGTGCCAACAATTGAGAGGAAAACTATTAGTGAGTTCACAGTTCTTTTTTTTTTGTGTGTGGCTAATTTCTTTGGCTTCTATATGGTGACTGAAAAGTCATAATCTCTACTTTGTATATAGATGTGTTGGCTATAGTCATCAACAAATTTGAATAGCGGACTGTTGGGAGCTCATCAAAATCTTATATTATTCATGAATTTGCAGTTATGAACCATGAGTATGTAGTTTATTTCATTTCATAGCTGAAATGTTTTTAATATAAAACTCTTATTTATTGTGAATTTAATTCTATTGAATATAATTTTTCCTTCTTGCTAGGAAAAAGCCACTTATTCTCTCTTTATGGAGTAACGGGTTTCTTCAAAAGGGCAATTGATTATGGCATCAATTGAAGCTATGCCTATCGTTTGTGCAAAAAACTTGAATGTTTCTTCACATTATGGTTTTATTTTTTGTGCTTTATAAATTCTATATTATAACCAATCAATTAAATTTTAGGATGATTATTTTACTAATTGAACATGTTAAATGTAGGTGTTTCACTTGCATCAACTCCTTCAACCACCATCAGTACCAGAGGCACATAAATTGAAGAGATGGTATTTTTTTAGGTGTGCTAATAACTCCAGGATAATAGCCGAAGCATTAGTTGAGGTGGAGGAGATGATTAAAATACAACAATCATCAATGCGAATGACTTTAAGGTTCCATACAGTTGCTGAAGTGGTGCGATAGGAAGATGTAAGTCCTATAGTATTTCCTTATATGTGTCTGTTGACCAATGTGGAACACAATGTATGAATATATATACATATTTAAATATATTGATCTATTTTTATTGCTTCCTGTAAGTTTTAATCATTTGAAAAATGTACCTTGCTAGGGTTACTTTGCAGGCTGTCTAACATAATAAATTATTCCTTTGTTATTGTAGCTTGACAGATTTATGCTAAAGGTTGTGGTTCATGTGTCTAATGCAAACCAAAAATTCTTTTGCATGGTATGTGAAAAATGCCATACTTCTTATGTTGCAGAGTTCAATTGGAAGATAGACTGCAGAAAATGTAACGAAAGTACTATGATCAAGCTAAGGTAATATAATAGGGAATTAATTTTAATGTGTTGCTTGTAAATAATAAAGATAATACAGTGGTAAAAAACTACAATTGTTTGCTGTTGAATGTGGGAAAATGGTGATTGCAAACATATCAGATAAAACTGGAACTTTGGAGGTCACTTTATTTGGCGATTCTGCTGTTAAAATAATACAAATGAAGGCATTTATGGCTATGGAGATGCATCTAGCGGTAAACATGTAATTTTATTGTAATGAATCAACTATCTTTTTTGGTTGCTTTTATGTTAAATATCTATATTAATAGGGCAATCCACTGTTAGTTGAAAATATAAATAGAGCTATCGAGCAAACAATCTTTCTTGTTAAGCTGAAGAAAGCTTACAGAACTCGTCAAGATGGTCTACATACACATTATACTATTCTGAACATATCTGAGTGGAAAGAAGATGAGATCAGGGTTGCAACTGAACCAGATGATAATTTGGATTATGATGTGATTGATGTACCAGTGTTGATTAGACCAACAAGCATGAAGAGGTTATTTGTTGAAGGTATGGATTCAATAATAATATTAGCATATGAATTGAACTATTATTTAAACATCTTTGTCAGCATAAAAAGTAAAATTTGCACAAAATGATTATGTAGGTGATGAATCCAATGTTGATGAATGTCCAACTAAGAAGAAGAGAAGACTTTCATGTATAATTAATGACTATAGTGGCTTTCATATGTTTTTTATAAAGCTGAAGCAAATAAATTTAGATAACAAGAATTGGTTCCTGTTATAGGTCAATCTTCATAGGAAGATAAAACGGCTTGATTCCAATCTTTCAAATGAAAAAGAAGAACACTTTTTGGGGGTATTTTGGCAGGATGCATCCACACTGCTTGACAAAATGGACAACATGTTGTTTCTTTTGTTAGAGGACAAATTGTTGCTTTCAGACAACAACCTTAATTCTGTCAAGGAGTTTTGCATTTTGTCATGACTTATTGGTGGATGCTTTGCTTAGTTAAGCCAATGTTTTCTCTATGCACAGGATGGCATCTCGTTTGCAGGAAAAAGTGGAATACATTTGCGATTTGTGTTTACTTTAATTGATACTTATGAAGTAGTATTAATTTGTAGTCAATTATTTCTGATGCCCTATATACTTATCTAAAATGTGAAACTTATATACTTCATTCAAACCTCACTGAAACCTTTTTTGCATGTTTGTTTCCATTCCTTTTCAGTATAAGTTCAATGTTTAATTCTGTTATTATAAAATCCTAATATTATCAATATTGCATGTATGTTGTTGGATGTGAAAAATCTTACAGTTTTTTTACTAGCACAAAAAATATTTATATTATACAAAATAAATTAATCAAAAAAATTCTGCTTTTTTTTTTTTGATTAATCTATTTAAAAATTTTAAACAAGAATTACCTTGGATAATAAAACTTAATTGTATAGCTCCACGAGCATGGCACATCACCTTGCGCGGTGCACCCTTTCTAGTATATATATATGTATATATATTATAAACTCCACCTCCACCCCGATCCCTACCCAAATTCAGGTGGGCAGCTATGCTTGGCCATGGCCCATGACCAACACCTGGAGCCGGACTTCAGGCTGATCGGGGGGAGGGGTAGGGAGTGGGCGGTGAGTGATGGGCGAGAACTGAGGGGTTTGCTTAGCTTGGGTAGGGGTTTGGGGGGTAGAAGGGTAGGGGTGTTCGCGGTCTGGTTTGGATTGGTTGGACTTTTATTGTAAATCGATCCAATCCAATCCATTTTAAATCAATTTAGATTGGATCGGTTAAATCAGTTTTTCAATTTAAATTTTTAATTCAAATATTTGACAAATTACTATTGATAATTAAACTAATTCAATCAATCCATTTGTAAAATTTATTTAGCTATCATATTACACTAATCTTGTGAAATTAAGTTAAATTATGTAAGAACACACAACTATAAAGTTACAAGTCCACAATAATTATCCCTATATATTTGATTTTTGAAAGTGAAAAAATCCCAAGTTTAGTTTATTTTAATTTATTTGTGTATTTTATAATTAAGATATATATTTTATATTATTAGTATATAAATTTTGGTTCGACTTGGATTGGATCGGTTTTCAATTTTTTGGATCGGCTTGTCGATTTTTTTTTGGATTGGATTGGATTTGAACACCCCTATAGAAGGGGTGGTGGGGTAGGGCCTAGCCAGACCATGGCTAGTCCGAATGTGAACTGGCGGGGATTGGGGCAAGGGGGTGACGGGTAGGTACAGGGGTTGGGGTGTTTGCCCAACTAGGGCCTGGGGGGGCGGGGTGTGCGTGGGTGGGGGAGGAAAGATAACCTTTTCTTTTCTTTGCTTTTTTTTTTATATATATATTTACAATTTTCACTCATTTATTTTTAATTAATTTTATTAATTATTAATTTAGGTAATATCATTAAATATTAATTTCCTAAAAAAAAGTATTAATTTAATATTATTTAAAATAATTATTTTTTTACTTATTTTATTTATTTAAAATAATTTAAATTATATTAAGATAATTAAAGTAACCAAATTGTGTATATAAAATTATAAAGATTATTATTGTTAATTTTAAATCATTAAATTAGTTAGTTTTAAAATTATATATTAAAATTCTATTGTTAGTTTTATAAACTATTTTAACTATATTTATTATTTTAGTACTATGGAATATGCAATTTAAAATTATAAAATTATATTTTTTACGAGAGGGGTTTAATTTTTAATTTTATTTTTTTCTACTTTTAATTATTTTATTTTTTAATAAATAAACAAATTTAATTAAATTTGATTAAATTACTTTAGATATATTTATGATTTAATTGTTTACTTTTTAATTTAAATTTAAAGATTATTCAATATTTTAAAAAAATATTGTTAATAAAATATAGTTAAATTTATTATGAGTAATTTAAATAATTCTAAAATTACACCCTAATAGTATAAATAATATTACAAATAAGTCCAATGACAGTTTTGCCTCAAAAATAATGGGAACAATTATTGAAGGATATTTTTGAAGTTTTACATGAATTTTTGGGTGATGTCAACAAATTTGTTAATGGAGGCTTTGATTTTAGACAGAATGAAATTAAGAAGTCATTATAATTTCTTTGGGTTTATTTATAAATAAGTCAAACCTTAGAGGTTTTTATGTAACTAATCCCAATAAAAATATTAAAAATATTAATATTAAACAGACTTTGTGGCATTTTTCGTCAATTTTAATGGCATAGGACTAAAAGTCTTTAAATAGTTATGAAATTTAGACAAAATATGTTGAATGCCATAAGTTTGGGACTAACAATGCACACACAATTAAACTCTGAGACTAAAAAGCAATTTTTCCTGTAAGAATATTTTCCATATCTAAAAGAAATTATCTTAAAAATAATTAAATTTTAAAAAAATTGGATAAGTTTAAGACTTATATATGAATCAATTTAGATCTATTTATTTCTCAAGTTTTAAACTATTTTACTAAGAAAAGGATGATTTGATATTCCATAAGAATAGATATGTTATGCTTTCTTATTGGAAATGAATAAGCTTTAAAATTTTTAAGCAAAGACTACAATTAAAAATAAATCATGGTTTTCTTTTGATAATTAAAGAAAAATCATGGTTGTTAGGCCCTTTTTTTTTTTTTTTTTCTTTCTTTCTTTTATTTATTTGTTTTTCTTTTTATAACTTGTGAGAGATATCAAATATAGATTGCCTTGTATATATTTAAGATTCTAAATTACTGAAGAAACAATGATCTAGTCAAGATATAAATAATTATATATTAGATAAAGCGATGATATTTATGTAAATACAGAAAAAGTATTATTTCGACATAACATAAGTTATAAAAACTATTTTTTTTTCATCTAAAAATTTTCAATTTTTCTTGAATAAAAATGTATAATAGAATTAAAAAAAAAAATCTAATCTTTCAGGTGAAAAATTAATAAACTCAACTTTTATTAAATTAAATGACCAACTTTAAGTACACACTCATTGAATAGTCTTAATGTGTCCGTATCATATATATTCATTATTCGTCAAACAAAGATATGAAAAATTATTTAAAATATCAAAGTATAAATTATTATATATAAAATGCATATCAATTATATATGTAAAAGAATAATCTATGTAGTAATGAAGTTTAAGTTTCTAACTACATACATAAATACATATATATATATATATATGTTGAGTGACTAGATGGCTCAGTGGCATCGACCATCTGAAATTTAAACTTAATGAATCCTTGGCCGTATGCGTAGATATAAAAGGGTGTATATAATTGTTTATAAATAAGCTACATTTATTTTATTTATCTATTGATAGATGAATAATTTTTTAATAAAACAAAATATAAATATAAATATCAATAAATTGAAATATATAAACATGCTAAAGTAAATGATTTGATATATAAAAATACAAAAACTTTCCTTTTTATGTGCGCATCAATGTTTTAAAATCCGGACAGGCATTGAATCGGTTATCGGTTCAACTAGTGTGATGTCATAATAATGCAATAATTATGTATTATTTTATAAACATATAACATTATTAATATATTAGTAAAAAATAATTTTTTTTCAATAATATAGAAAAAAATTAAAAAAAAATTCTCTATATTTTATTCATTTTTTATAAATAGTTCTTCAAAAAAAATACCATTCGCAATTAATCAATTATATATATATATATATATAATATAATTCAAATAGTATAACACAACTATTTAACATTAATACTCAATGGCTATCCCTTCAAATTTCAAAGTCAATACTTACCATAATAAAACAAGTTTTTATCAATTAAATATCCAACATAATCTAATAGATCTTAAACAAAATGACTGAGAGCAACAATGTGGAAGAAAAGCAAAGAGGAAATAATTTGAAAACTGAGAAAAAGAAAGCCCTAGTCTAGGGGTGTAAATGAGCCAAGCAGGCTTGGGCTTGACTCGTTTACAAATTTGTGAGCTTGGGCTCGGGCTTGATTTTCTAAAGCTTAATAAGACTCAATTCGTATAGGTTTGGATGAGTTTGAGCTCGTATAAGCTCGGATGTGCTCCAATTTGTATAAACCCGGATGAGCTTGAGCCCATTTAAGCTTGAAACAAAATTTATAATAACAAACACTGTACTATAAATAAAATTATTATTATTATTATTATTATTATTATTATTATTATTATTATTATTATTATAATAAAAAATATATATATAATAAAAAACTCATTTAGGCTCGTGAGCCCGTCGAGTTGAATACTATTGAGCTTGACTCGGCTTGCTTGACTAGCGAGCTTGGTTTCGGCACTTTTAAGTTTGAGTCGAATTCGAGCTTTCATCAAGCCAAACCCAAACCGTTCGCAAACAGTCTAATCTCATTTACACCCCTACCCTAGTCTTTAGATTCTAGTCAATAGTCAATTTTTGATAGGGGTGTTCAAATCCAATCCAATCCCCCCCGCGCCCCCCCCCCCCCCCAAAAAAAAAAAAAAACTAATGAAATGATCCAAAAAATAAAAACCGATTCAAACTAAATTTTTTTGGATTGAATTGGATTTGTTTTCTAAAAATCGATCGGATTGGATTGATTTTCGATTTTAAACTCAAAAACCAAGCCAATCCTGTAACACCCCTAAAATTCAGTATTTTGCAAAATAAGGATTTAGAAAATCAAGATATTGGTTGATTGGATTTTAGGACTCGAAAAAAATAAATAAAAAGGACTTGATTGTAAGAATTTTAGAATTCTTGAGGTTGATTTGAAAATTGAGGAAAACTTGATTGACCAACATTTGAAAGTTTTGTGGGTCAAAATGGAATTATTATTGGTCAAAGGAGTCAATGTGAGGCAATAAATAGTCTTGGGGCTAAAGTGAAGACACTCAAAACTTGAGAGGACTTAATTGGAAGCCAAGCATAATTCTTGGGGTCAATTTGTAGAGTTGGAAAAATATCTTATATATAGCAATTTTACCCCCATTTTCTCATTTCTTCACCATGACCCCATCACCCTCACTGTGAACCTCTATCTCCTACGATGGCCAAACACCCAGAACCAACCCATCTAATCCCTTTATCTCAGCTCTGTGAACACACTAGTGCTAAGAACCATCGAAAACAGCTAGCGAGGCAACCAAAAAATGCATTGGAAATCTCAATCACCGCAGTAGTTGACGGGTCTAGTGGAGCAGCGGTGGAAATGGATTTCTAGGTGGCAGGATTTGAAGATCTCAGCTTAAGGAGTAGTTTCGCACCTTCAGCTTCTAGAACGGATCACCACCGACAGCTGAATTAAAGAAACTCTCTACGGCTGTGAGAGGTGGTGCTGTGACGTCGGAGCTTAAATTGGAAGCCTTCCCAGCGGCGAACCATGAAATTAAGTTGGGGGGGTTTTGCTTATTTGAGCTAAAACGCTTCTTTTAGTGGTGGGATTGACCAACTCTGGCTGCGGTGACAAAACAGTTTGCTCATCTCGTCGCGGTGATTACATACACGCAAGCTGATCGTGCATTCGAAGCTTCGATAAAAAGATATTAAAGTTGTGTTAAAGTTGTATACATGTGTATGTATATGCCTCCAAACCTTACGATGTATTGTATAAACGAGGAATACACATGATTTGATCAAAAATATTAAGACGTGCATAGAATTACATAAGTCAATGGATCAAATTTTGTCATATCGCGTAATAATCTTGATAATTAAGTTCATTAGGTGGAGAAGCCCTCGTTTTATGAATTTAGAACCTAAGTGACGATAATTAGGTTTATTGAGATCATACAAACCATGATTTGGGTCATGCATGTACCATTATAAGTTTAGTAAACTCGAATTTGTATTATCATGTGACAAAATTTGAGATAAATTGGGATTTTTAAGGGATATTGTACTATTGTTATCGATTTAGTATGTCATGGCAAGATCAATTGGACGATTTAGGACCCAAATATATATTCCTTTAACAAGATTGGTGCTATTAGCATGTCTTTATCGAGGCTATCGATTTATGCGATTAAGTATTAATTTAAGGTCGTCATTTTGTATAAATGTGATTATATGGTTGAATGAGGATCTTGACTTTGGACCTATTCTTTTGGATTAGGTGATGAAAAAGTGAGTATCGCGGACCAATAGTTGGTGACTATATTTCTGAGACTACGGAGGTGAGAGTCTAACCTCCTGGGTGTTATTTTTGTATGCCTTATGAGGGTCTGCCACTTTGGCCTCGATTATTCTATCTGTTTTTGTGGAAAAACCCTCAGTGCTTGTACTGTACCAACTCATGTTTATTGAAATCTGTATTTGATTGAGTTCTTGTTTGTTATCTGCTTATTAACTCATATACCCTTATGAGGGTTATTGCTTGCTTGCACTCTGAAGAGTTTGTTCTTGTCCGTTCTAGTGCCCAGAACTCTCTTGTTGGTATTATTCCGTTTGATTCAACCTATTTGCCGTATGTTCAATCTTGTTGATCTGTCTGAGTTTGATTGGTATGATATTGATTCGTTGTATAAGCAATTGTTATGTACCAAGTTGCTACACTTGGGTAAGTTAGTTCGATTGGTATGTCATTGGTTTGTTCTGTTAGCAATAAGTTATGTACCAAGCTATGATTGGGTAAGTTTTGTATTAGGTTGTCACGCTCGGGTAAGTTTGTATTAGGTTGTTACGCTCGGATAAGTTTTGTACTAGGTTGTCACACTCTGGTAAGTTCTGTACCAGGTTGTTATGCCTGGGTAAGTTAAGTTTGATTGGTAAGTTCTGTACTAGGTTGTTATGACTGGGTAAGTTCAGTTTGATTGGTAAGTTTTGTATCAAGTGGTTATACTTGGGTAAGTTTGGTTTGATTGGTTAGTCTTGTACCAGGTGGTTATGCCTAGGTAAGTTCGGTTTGATTAGTATAAGTTTGATATGATATGCTTAGGTAAGTTTTGTACCAAGTCGATATACTTGGGTAAGTTTTGTACCAGGTTGTCATGCTTGGGTAAGCTTAGTTCGATTTGATTGGGTATGTTTAGTTTGGTTTGATTGGAATAAGTTATGTACCAGGTTGTCATGCCTGGGTAAGTTTAGTTCGGTTTGATTGGGTATGTTTAATACAGTTTGATTGGTATAAATTCTGTACCAGGTTGTCATGCTTGGGTCAGTTTAGTTCGGTCTTATTGATATAAAATTGTTCTGATGTTTGACTATATTCTAATTGTTCGACTACTATATCCTGACTGATAGAATGTTTTCGGACTGTCTGATCGTTTCTTGACCGTTTGACTGTATCCTGATATGTTTATATTTAAACTGTTAAACTATGATCTGTTGATTTGATTCGTCCTTGACAGATCCCCATTGCATGTGATTACAATTATCCCTCACTAAGTCCTTTGGACTTACCCCCCCCCCCCCCTTTATCTTTGATTTTCTCAGACAGGATCAAGTGATGGACTTGGATTTCAGTCTTGGATCGGTGAATGAAATTTTGCAATGGAATGGATGTGTATATGTATATGGATTCCCTTGAATGCTAAGCCTTATATTAGAAATGTTGTAATATGTAAAACGGAATAATGACTCAAAGCATGTATATATTATGTTGGATGTTATGAGACCTTTGATGGTATGTACTTAATATTTTGATGAGGTTGTTTAAGTCTGAGATCCTTTGCTATATGTCTCTGATAAGTTTTGAATTTTTTTCTTCTGATGGGATATTGACTGTATTGCTTAATTATGGATTAAAATTTAAGTCTGAACAGGAGTGGCGCCTCAGCTTAGATGCTACCCCGAGTGGGGGTGCCAAAAATCCAAACCGAACCAAAATTTATATACTAATAATATAAATTATATATATATATATATCTTATATGTAAAATACACAAATAAATTAAAATAAAATAAACGTAGGATTTTTCACTTTAAAAAATCAAATACATAGGAATATTTATTGTGGACTTATAACTTTATAGTTGCGTGTTCTTACATAATTTAATTTAATTCCACAAGATTAGTGTGATATGATAGCTAAATTAAATTTACAAATCGATTGATTAAATTAGTTTAATTATCAATAGTAACTTGTCAAATATTTCAATTAAAAAATTGAATTAACCGATCCAATCCAAATCGATTTAAAATGGATTGGATCGGATTTACAATAAAAATCTAACCGATCCAATATACATTATATAGTTTGGATCAGTTAGCTTTCGTTCCAAATCCGATTCAAACTGAACTGTGAACACCTCTAATTTTTGATTAGTCATTTTTCTTCTTATTTTCTCATATATTAATCATTTTTTTATTTGAAATTTCTAAAAAAAATAATTAAACAAAAAAATAGGGAACCAATCGAACCAATATCGATTCGATCGATTTTTGATTGATTTTTACCGGTTCACGATTGACGATGAGCAATTTTTATATTGAAATCAAAGTGAATTAGCCATTGATCACTGATCGAATCAGTCTGATCCAATTTTCAAAACATTGGTGCACATAATTGGAAGTGAACAAATCACTTAACTTATGCATTGTTCTTTACATCATATTTATTTTTCATTTAACAAATTAAAAAAATATATACATTTTTTTTGTGCTCTCCAGTTTTACTTGTAATTTTAGGTCGATCACTTCGATTTCAATTTAACCTTTTCCATGGCAAGTGGGATCAGAACCAAAATCATGCAATATCATTTAATAGAAATTTCCTTTTCTTTTATTTCTAAAATAAATTTAGACAATTCAATAAATTTATAGAATCTTATCACAAGATAAAGTGTAAGCTCAAGGTTTAAATTCATAAATTTTATAAAATTCAAGTTAGCAACATCTTAATTTACGCAATTATCACCAAAAAATAACACTATCATAAGAATATTTTAGTTAGCTGGATAAGAAATCAGAGAAATTTTCAAAGGTATGATCTATTTGTAATATAACAACACTAAGGAATACATTTTCTCATTCAAAAAGAAAAATAATAATAGATTTCCAAAATTCCAAGACATTACCAAAATCTAAATATAATATAATATCAATCTTAATTAGCATAATTTCCATTAAAAATGAGCCTAAAATGAAAGAAGTATTGATGTTCTATTGAAATTTCAAATCAAACAGATCATTCCTCAAGTTTGAAAAAAGGCCCTGTCCTCAAGCTATTAATTCTTTCAAACAATACACTGTTTCAACTCTAGAAAATTCAATGGCAAAGCTAACAAGGACTTGTAGCCTGGCCGGGCTTCACGTTTGTCGTATTTTCCAGTATGTGAACTGTGTGAACCTGAAATTGTGATAGAGCATACTTTTGAGGAATGGTAATCCGAAATCGAGAAATATAATTAGTGGATATCTAAAGCATTACTTGTTATTGGATTCAATCTTATCTAAGTAAATCAGAACACAATATAATTATTCACTTGTCATGTAATGATAATTCAGAATTGAAATATATTTTTATTTTAAAATAAAAGTATTATTTATTATGTGATTTGGTCTTATCTATTCACTTGTCACGTAATTATTTGGATGCACTCGAATTTATATTACAATTTTCTATATGATATTTCCACATTTTTTTGTTTTGTTTTGTTTTGTTTTGTTTAATTTTCACCCTTCTTCACGCTAGTCTAGTCTCTAGAAGGTTTAAAAAAGTCTTTTGAAATATGGCAACATAACAACATTTATTGCGGAGGATCACACAACAGTCATACCTTCTTGTAAATCTCTCCGTCTCTCTCTCTCTCACACAGAAAAATCTTTATCTAGAAATCTTTTCTGATTTATCCAAATCCCAATTTTTCCTATCTCATTTTCTCCTATATATACACATCTATAGAAGATATAACTTTGCAATTTTCCTTTCTGATCGAATAAATATTAGAAAGATGGCTAAAACACCTTTGTTTTTCTCTCTACTCATCATCGCTCTTGCGCTTGGCAATGTGTGCAAAGCTGCTGAAGAAATTGGTATTTATGAACTGCAGAAAGGCCATCTGTCCGTAAACATCACCAATTATGGCGCCACTGTTCTATCTTTCCAAGTCCCTGATAGGAATGGTGAGTGATATATATATATATATCCCATGTTCAAAATTAAGTTTGATCATATATATCTTTCAAAAATCTTGGTTCTAAAATTTTTTGGCTATCTACATATGTTATTGATTTATTCTAGATTAAGTCTTTGATTGATATATCTCGTCTTTCAGGTAAACTGGATGATATTGTTCTTGGTTTTCCGTCCATCGATGGGTACAAGGTCAGTCTCAAAAGAATTTGAATTTTCATGCCGTTTTTGGAATTTATCAGAGCTTTATACACATCGTCTACTTGAGTATATATTATAATAGAATGTGGATATGGAATATATCTAATTGGATTGCATGAGATGGCCCAATTATAGATAGTGCTTAATTGCCGAGAATCAGGATGATATTATTGTTGATTTGGAATCATGCCCCTTTTATGCACTTGCTTCCAAGTTTTGATTTGATCATAATAAATTATATAAACCTGTTTTAGTCTTAAATACATATATGCAAAAGCTATGACTGTATTCCAGAGTCAACAAAAATTTAAAAAGAAAAAGTTAGTTCCCTTTTGGGAACTTGTTTTTTTTTTTTTTGATTCAGCCCTTTCGGGCACTTCTTTTTTTCTGATTCAACCCTTTTGGGCACTCACTTCATGTGTTGGTTTACATGGCCATATGAAGTACTTCCAGAGGAAAACAATCTGATTTTCTCTTGGCTTTGAATTATAGTACATGTATAAAAGTTCTACCTTTGATTAATTATGAGTGTAAAATATCTATTTGCAGAATGATTCAACCTACTTTGGTGCCCTTGTTGGCCGAGTTGCTAATCGAATCGGAGGGGCTAAATTCACTTTGAATGGCACAATCTACAAATTGCCTGCCAATGATCATGGCAACACTCTCCACGGTACAATTTCAATGCTCGAAAAATTATCACATATGCATTTTCTTTTTCTGCATACGAACTTCAATTTTCTTGGAAAATCATTATATCTCTCAGGTGGGAGCAGGGGATTTGCCGACGTTATATGGACTGTAAAAGAACACGTAAAAGACAGTCACTTGACACTTACTTATGACAGCTATGACGGCGAACAAGGTATAATTCATGATCTCCTCTGTCTTCTTAATTACTACCAAAGAATACGATCTAAAATACGGCCTTGTAATTAATATCGACACAGGATTTCCTGGTGAAGTATCTGTCATGGTGACCTACATGTTCATTGGAGACGGAAAGTTTGGGATAAAAATGCAAGCCGAATCTCTAACCAAGCCCACCCCAATCAATCTAGCATCCCACACATACTGGAATCTTGCTGGCCATAACAGTGGAAACATACTTTCACACACTATCCAGCTCCTGGCTTCCAGGATCACGCCCGTGGACGATAAACTTATCCCGACAGGCGAAATTTCCCCTGTCAAGGGGACGGCCTATGACTTTCTGAAGCCCCGGACAATCGGGAGCAGGTTCAATGAGCTTCCTGATGGGTACGACATTAACTATGTCCTGGACAGGACAGGGGCCGGGATGCATTTAACGAAGGTGGCGGCCGTGCGGGACGAGAAATCAGGGAGGAAGATGGAGCTGTGGACTGATCAGCCTGGAGTTCAGTTTTACACTAGTAATATGTTGCATGATATTGTCGGGAAAGGAGGTTATGTTTACAAAACATATGGTGGTTTCTGCTTGGAGACTCAAGGGTTTCCTGATTCAGTTAATCATCCAAATTTCCCGTCGCAGATTGTGGATCCAGGGCAGAGTTATAGGCATGTTATGGTTTACAGGTTTACTGCTGCTTAGATGATTAATACATTTGTTGTCCTTTTCTTGTTCTCTTTATAGTTGGGTAATTATTGTTATTTTGTTTATTTTAATTATGTTAACATTTATTTTTTCTGAGACTTTAGAAAAGGAGCTTTCCTGTTAATAATAATTATTAGTCATTGTTTCATGTTCTTGAATTGATTGGAATTGAATGATGGATTTATGTAAATAAATTTTTTTGGTATGAGAATGATTAGATTTATGAGATTATGGCGAACAGTATGTACAATTCAATAATCTTAATCAACGAATTCTTTATAATGTATAATGTATGTTAGAGTAAAGATATTTTAGTTTTGTCTTTTAAGTAACTTTCATCATATTGATATTCAAAATTTGTGCTTTTTATTTTTTCAGCCTCTGTACGTCATTCAAAAAAAAGATGACTTCAACATTTGGAGAGTTGTCAGAATATTAAAATTTCTAGGTAGTAATTGTATGGATACTAAACAAAAATTGAACTAAAAATGCAAGTATTTAAATATATAAGAGACAGTGCAGGGGGGGGGGGGGGGGGATTTACAGAAGGTGGACGTTGGGATCGAAGCTCGAAACTCCAAACAGGGACTAAATTAGACAAGATTCAATCAAAATAAACTCTATACGTGCTCAAATCAAATAAAAATATTGGTTTTGGTTTTTGATTATCACTTTCATAAAATTGCAGTATTTGCTTTATCCAGCCGTACCGTTTACTGAATTATTATTATATAATTTTATTTTTAATTTATATACGTATTTTATATTTATTATTCATTTTAAACTTTTTTTTTTTACTTACCAAAACTTGAAAATAATAAACAAAAAGTACAATTATGATTTTATTATTTAAAATTTCTATTATTTTGATAATTGGATCAACCAAATATATAGTAGAATTAATCTCAGAAAGAAAAAATAAAACACAATTTACGGGTTTCAATAATGTGCCAATGTCCAAAAACGTCTATAAATTTTATTATACTATAATGGCATAAGAATAGAGATTCAAGTTCTTCTCTCTTCTCCCTTTCTATATGAAAAAAGGGAGAATAGCACCCTGACTTCTACGATAGCCGATAGGGCGCGCTTTCATGTGTTGCGACGTGCGATCTGCTGTTCTCTGTGCATGGGTCGTGGTTCCTCTCCTTCCGTGCTTGAAAATTTAAGACATTAAGTTACAAATTATATTATCGAATCAAAATTTAAAAAATAATTTGATAACTACCAAAAAATTAGTATCTGTTATAAAAAATTACTATAATTTTTTTTTTCTAGCTATTGCTAAAAATTATAGCTACAAGTTTTTGTAATAAATATAATTTTTTAAATAGCAAGCAACAAATTAGCCCTGTTCTTTGCAAGTACAACATATTTGCTATGCATACTTCCTAGGAAAACTAATATGTATAAAAATGAAAAAATAAAATAAAATCACAGCTATAGATTGATCGTAGCAAGAGTTAGTTAGGAGAATATTTACTTTGAATTTGGCTAGATTAATCTCGTTACTAAAATTACGAATTTTTAGCATCAATCACAAATTAATTGTATTTAATACCCTAATTTTGTGTATCAATAAAAACCCAACCAAAGCAAATCAATTAGTTTGATTTAGTATTTAGTATTGCATTTTGACTGATCAAATTAAATTTCAATTTTCTAAGATTTTGATGCAATTCCATTCAATTTTATTGATTGAACAATATGATATATGTCACTGATAATACTATACCTTGATTGGACCTTGTAAACCACGTCTTTTCCTCTATCATTTAGGAAATAAACCACTTGCGGCCCATTCTCTTTTCTATTTTAAATTGATGTTCGTATACTATTTCGAAAATATGCTCAACATGTATCCCTAATTATCATATACAAAATACAAGATAGAATGTTAACTTAAAATAAATAATATGAAGTATCTAGCATAGCTTGGAAAATGGACCAAATTAATTTGTTACACATTTAAGAACATTTTGAACTATCACTACATAAAAAAGGAAATATTAGAAAAAAATATGTGAGAGTATAAAAATTGTTACTGATTAATTATATGAATTAAGTGATAATAATATTTATTTTATTACAAACAATATTTTTTAAGTGACAATAATTTTTATTCTATCATATAGAATTTAATAATAAGAAAAAAATATTTTTTTGAGTTGTTAGTATTAACAATTAATGACGTATATATAGTGGCAATGGAAATTGTCACAAATGGTTTTCAATAAATTTTTTATTATAATTAGATCATAACTATTGATATAGGTAAGATCGATCGCCTCATTACACGATTCTGGTTGATCGCCTTTGATCTTAATTTGGTTTAGTTTACCCACTGAGAGCGATCGTCGACTGTTCGGGTTGAGAGGAATAAAATTGACCTGCCAAAAGGCATCCACCATTGATAGGATGAAAGATCTTGAGGAAGGACGTGTTCAGCTCACTCAACTCTTCTGAGGTTGACCAGCCCACACCACCAGGCACAACTGCATTAAATGCACTTCCTCTTCACAGCAGTTAGTTACCTCCACATTAAATGTAGTCGAACCAACATTCTGTCTGCATTAAATTGTTGTCAGTTGGTCACCTTCGCATTTAATATGAAAGATCCACCTCATATCTCCAATCGGCTAGAAGTAAGGTAATTATCCAACTCCCAAAAAAACCCGCTAAGTTCCCTACACACAAGTAGAAACTTCACTAGGCTATAGAGAGTAGGTTGCCTCTTCGATCCCCTCTTTTATGAAGCCAGGAAACATTATAAATACCCCCAATCGGCAGAATTTTAAGGTATGCTCTCTCATATATTTTGGCCCTCACTATGTTACTTTTCCCTCTCGTTGAGCTTATTTTGACTTAAGTATTAGATGATTTTAGCTGGGGGGTCATCTCGGTAAGTCTTACATGCTTCCTTTAGTTGCAGAACTCGACCCGCGCCTTTGTAGAACCCTTGAGCTGGATCTCCTTTAAGTCGACTAACGTAATCCACCTGTTTTCCCGAGACCCTTGATAGAATTTGACATCATCATCTACAAATGTGTTATTAATTTTTAATAGTGGCAATTTAAGTAAAAATTTTGATACTACTAAATTTGCAAAAATCATTATTTTAGCATAGCAATGCTTTTCGCTTAATATATAGCAAATGACAACTGTTACGTCATCATTTAATATATTATAATTTATTTTCTTTTGTATAGTTTATTCAAAATAAGTATCAATTTTAGGTTGTTGGATGTTTTTGTTTTAGTATTTATTTCTTCCTCGAACTTATGATTTCATCCTCCATGCCTTCCACATAATGCAATTATTAGTCTACACTCATGTCCTGAAACAGACAATTAAAGCATGAAATAGCATGAATGGGTGGTTCAAAAATATTGGGTAACCCAACATTAGGAATGAGTAGCACTTATATCATATCAAAAAATGAATCTTGGGTCTAACTTGTCCCAAAATCAAGTTAAAAAAGTGAGGATTCAATGTTATATAAAGAAACCACTATATATACATTTAACCGATATTGAAATCTAACGACTATCTTATAAATGTCACAATTTTAAGATATATAAACACGTACTACCTCGAAATCCTCATGTTTTACATATATAATTCCTCATATTGGATCCGTTCCTCAGATCAACAACATTGTGTTCTTTGTTTCCACCAGACAAACCAGCCATATTCCGTTCACTTGTGGCCTGCAACCCATTAAAGCTAGGAGAGTTTAGAGAATTATCCTTTTTAATTTTCAATTTTTTTTAATATTCTGGCAAGTATTGGAGAGTTTAGAGAACTATCCAATCAGGCCAGAATGAAATGAGCCAGGCCCATATTGAATTTGGTCCAAAAAGTTAATAATGGAATTAAAGCTAGTTCAATTTAATCCAAGCCTAATCCCAATCCCATGGCCATGCCATGCGAAGCCCATACTTGGGCCGAGTCCATCCGGTTGGTTATCCAGTTAGGCCAAAACGAAATAGCCTAGGCCCATATTGAGTTTATTCCAAAAAATTAAGAAAAGGGCCAGGCCCTTATTGAATTTATTCAAAAAAATTAATAATGAACTTAAGGCCCAGTTTAATTTAATCCAAGCCCATAGTCAGATGGACGGGTAACTGCCCAGGCGTGCGCGTGTAATTTGGACCAAACCTATTAACATATAAGTCATCTTCCTTCCAAACACTTGTGGTACCCCCATACCTCCACATATGAGCTATTTATTTTTTTCTACCTTTTACTGAACTTCCAATGTGGGATAAAATCTTCCCATCTTCCAATCCATTATCTTCTTTGCTTGCTCTTTTAGTCAATCATTAATTAGCTTACTTTGACCATTAATTTCTCATTCATTTAAAATTACTCTTAGCCACCATTAATTTCTCATTCACTTGAAATTACTCTTGGCCAATTAATTACGTTGTCGACATCTACTCGTGGCATAGATTATGACGATCACAAATATCTTAGAGATTAATAGTTTGAGCCTACTTAAATAGGTCAAAGAAGACCAATTTTCAACAGAATTAACCCAAACAATGAGTCGACAGAAGATTATAATTAATACAAGGAATAATAAGAACGGTTTTTGAATTCCAAAGTTCTTGAGAGAATAGATTGTTTGAACTCAAAACAAATGTCTAATTTTGGTTGCTCTAGAATACCTCAACAATTCCAACATATCATTATTAAAAAGCAAATAAATCCACATTCAATCAAACACAAATCTAAAAACAACCCCTACAAGAAAAGAGTTTCAACCCTAATTCGTCTTTCATAACATAAACACATGACCTAATAGAAATGTGAATAGGTAGAACCTTCTTGTTGTGGGAGGGGAAGAGGGGGGGGGGGGGGGGGGGAGAAATGGGTTTAAAATCATGGTTCCAATCCAATCCACTTAGTTTTGGGTTGGGTTGAGTTTAAAATAATTTGATTGGGTTTTAATCGGATTGGGTTTTAATTAGTTGAGTTTTAATGGGTTGAATATGGTTTCTAAATAATTCAACCCATTCTCCCATTTTTCAACCCAAAATCCTTACACAATTGCACAGTTATCACATAGTAACCTGAGCACGTTCATGATTTTCCGACACACATCGGACTGGATTTTGCATGTAAAAACTTTGCCAGAAAAGCTCAACTAATTAAATCTAGTTCTATAGGTTCTTTTCCTTACAAAAATGAGTCTTATTAATTCGATTTCTTCTTCTTTACCCTTTTTATTATCAGGTTGCACAATGTGTTCAATTAGTTTACTTTCAAAATGGTTTTGGACTTTCAATTTTCTGCATAGAACTTTCGTAAACTACAATCAATTAAAATTTAAACAATAAAAACAAAAATTTCATTTCTAATTTGTTCTCATTTTAATTTCTTCCACTCAATTTAAATATTAAAAAAGAAAAACAATTTGCAAATCATGACTAATCCTACAAATCAAATTAATATATAAAAAATTAATTTTCCTTGAAAAAGATATTGCCTTTTCTTTTATATTTATATAAATTTATTGATAATTAATTTATATAACTTTTATCTGTATATTAATGTAAATTGAATATGTACTTCTATAGAGTAGTACTTTCAATAATACGTTATACTTAGTTCAACATATTATTTTATTTCAACATACAATTTATTAGAATTTTTATGTGTATTTTATTATTTTAACATGTGCTTCCCTAGCATAGTTTTCAACAATATTTTATGCTTCGTTAGACATAATTATTTTATTTTTACATGTAAAAATATTTTGTACTAATAATTTAAAATATTTTAAATAGTTATGTTTTATTCGTTAAGCAAGATTGTTATTTTATATTAAAAGAAAAAATATAAAAATCATAAAATAATAAGTAAATTATAAGTTTACTTAATTTGATTTGATTTTACGTGATTAATAAGGATTTAATAATAATTAATTAACATAGTCAAATAAAGATCAAAAGATTATAGTTTAATAAAATAATATAACAATATATTTAGCAAAATATTTATATTTTTTTTCTTTTTTATATTGAACTCGCTCAAACCCGACCCAACCTATTTTCAACCCATAAATATAAAATTATTTTGAGCTCAACCCATATCCAACCCAACCTATTCATTTGCCACTATTACGTCTTGCCTTTTTTAAGTTCTTTGTGGCAATCTCATTGGCCCAGGCTGACATTCGATCCACCATAAACTCTTGCTTGTGGAGAGGAATTCTAGTTTTGGAAAGCATGCCTGAAATCATCTCCTTTGGCAAGTTTTTCTAATCGAGTCTTGGACATAGCGCCCAAAATGTCAGTATATGTTTACCCTTAATTTCTACGACTGATCCCTTACTTCATCGCCTTCCCTGTCACCATCATCGTACATTAAATGAATGATTCTTTCCACTTCAAATACTATGAAAAGCTGATCAAAAGTATCCGTTGAAGGAACATTTTTGGGGTATTGAGGTTTTTAGCCTGCTAGACGTCGCGGTAGTTATCAACAGGTTCGAAGCAATCCACTGGAAAGTAGGAATAATGAGGTTGAGAGGGTTTGGTGGGAAGGAGGTTTTAGGATTCTTGAAAAGGAGTGTGGTTATTTATATATATAAAAGTAATCTTCAATCTTTGCCGAACAAGAGAGTTCAGTTCAATTGTTGAAATATTATTTACAACTTGAACTTGTTTTTATCCTGGAACCGTTGAATATCTTTTAATTATTGTAGCTGGGATTTTTTTTTAGGAAAGTGTGTATTCAATATAAATTGTGCATCAGAACATCGTGACTGATGCCTCCTCACTGAATGGGATTTCAGCAAATTCAGGGAATTAGGATTTGGACAAAAACAGAATCAACTGCTCACTTAATGGAAAGTCAGGGCTTATATATTGGTTCAGCACTAAATACTATGCAACCAACCAGGTAATATGTGGCGTCGCAATCCACTAATCAGTCATGTATTATTGCCCATATGTCAACGGGCTAGTTGTTACCATTGGTTATGGCTGAAGGTGTGATATTTTTGTGAATATTATTATTTATGTATGCCCTTTCTTAATATTTGTAAAACAATAGTGGTCATATGCTCTTCATGATCTCTTGCAACTCTCTTATATTGTTGCTAGTTTGCAAACTTCTCAAGGAAAAAACTAATCCTAGTTCTTGTTCATCTGGGGCTTTATTTATTATTTACTCTTCTCCAGCTTGGTGTTGTGTTTTGTATGATTTAAGGAGAAAATGTGGGATGTTTCGATGCCAAAATATTTTAGGACTTGGTTGAAAATGAGGGAGTTTCTAAACTCTAGTTAATAAGAAGGATGACGGCTATTGTATTTGTTAGATTGTGATTTTTTGTTATATATGTTAATTCTTTTAATATTCAAATGGTTGAAATGTCTTCATATTTGTTAATAAAGGGGGGTTGGGGGGGGGGGGGGGAGAGTTGTCTAATATCAATTTTGCTCTATTAATTGATACTTTAAGGGAGCTTTACCTGAAATGAAACAGAAAAAATTGGATTCATGAAGATTTAATTACTAAATTTCAAATAGATCAAGATTGGAGGATGCCTAAAATGTAAAGTTGATCGATCTATAGAAAATCTTAGTTTGTTGATCTTATAAATATAAACTTTGGACATTTCCTTCAATTCTAATGATATGTCCTAAGTTCGGTTAGATAATGAAGATCTTATCAGATAATTGAAGTGAAGTTTACAACTTTGATAGCTAGGTATCTGTGATGAGAATCATGCTAGATCATTCCTTTCATAGATGTTGCTAGATAATATTGCATCAAGAAGTTTTAAACCACAAACGTCCTTTACTAATAATTAATTATACTGTTGAATCAATAGTCTCTTTCCTCAATAATATTCATAGACATAACAATTTATCTTGAAAAATTAAGTTAATACATAGATAAGAATTATCGATGTCACATTGAAAATTGAAGTAGAAACAATAAGATAACAGAAACAACATCCCACATTTTCTATCTCCTCAACCATATAAAATAGGGCAGAACTATACAATTTAAGCAGGTGGTCGATAGTACAGTTGAAAACAGATTAAGAATCATCAATATTTGATTGAAAATTGAGGCAAAACAGAAAGACAACATAAACAACATCCCACGTGTTCTATCTCCTCAATCATATAAAACACGATAGAAAATAATAAAGCACAAGATGAATAAGAATTAGGATTAGTTGTTCTCCTCCAAAATTTCCAAATAGCAAATTAGATATATAGATTTCTTCTGATAAACTTCCAAACAGCAGCTATTCCAATTATATTTGAAAACAACTTCAATGTAAAATGACTCTTATTCATTCCAAATTTTCCTATAATCACTACTACCTAAAAAAATAAAAGAAAAAAGAGAAGAAGACAAAAGTTGTAAATGCCTAACAGCAAGGGTATCAACTCAGGTGGGTTGAGTGGTAACATAAAAATACCAAACCCGAACCTAACCCACAAAAAATCTAGTTAGGTTCGGGTTGAACTGATTGAAAATCATGTTACCTAAAAACCTGATAAACCCAACCCAACCTTATCTATATATTTTATTTTTCATATTTATAAATTTCAATATTATAATTGAGTAGAAGTTGGATCTACCAATAAAATTTATAATTCTACATAATCATTAAGGTCTAAAAAAGTAAGAAACATAATAACTTTAAAATTTATTAGGTCCATAATTACTCAAAATACAAAAAAGTAATAAACCATTGTTCAATAAATAATTTTGATGACAACCATCAATGCAAAATTAACTACTAAATAGTAAAAATTAAATTCCAAATTTTTTTTTTGATGACAACTATCAAATCTGAAATCTTCTTTGCACCAATAGCTAGTTCTTCCATTAATTCATAGCCCAAAACTCCACGAAGAAATCTTCTTTGGATGTGTATTGGAGATTTTAAGATTTTTGAAAATTTGGATATAAAATATTTCTTGGTTTAGATTATTGGATATAAATCTTTTAAATTTAGATTTTAATTTTAATTAGCCAATTATTTTCAAGTGGGTTCAGGTTTATTGGGTTATATGATCATTCGCTTGTTGTTTTCAGGTTTAGTGGGTTGATCCAAGACCAACTCAATCTTATTCTTTTTTCTTAGGTCAGTTTCGCGTCTGACCTAATTTGATCCAAACCCAAAAATATCAAACCCAAACTTGATATTTTTTAGGTGGGTCATGATTGGATCATCAGGTTGAGTTTGATTTTGACACCCTTACCTAACGGCCTAATCAAATAGGTGGAATTTTTTTTTTTACTAAAGTAAACATAAGACACAATCAGCCTCCAAGTTGTTGTGGTCCCTTCTCTACATCCCTTTGAGCTTCTCTTTTATTTAGCTTCTTAAAGTGCACAACCAAATGAAATTGGCTTTTAAATTGATAACCCCATAGTTAAACCAAGTATTCTTTCTTCACATTGTTCGCAAGAGCCAGGTTCTTCCCAACTTGTGTTCAAAACTAACATCTTCAAGCTCGCCACATTCTTAAATGCAAATTATAAGTGAATTTACTAGTTGATCAACTCCAACAACTTCTATCCCTTTATTGCTATCAATTACAATTTTCCTTTTCTCCTATATCAAGAACTCCACCAATTCTCACTTTTAGTCAAGAACAATCGATTTTGATTCAACTTCACATTAGATTCTTGGAGCCTTTTGTATACAAGAAAATATGCCTGCCTCCATCATCTAACTCAATTTCTTGCAAGAATATTGGGATGCCCTCCAAGGGAGGAATTGGTTCTGGTATCTGACTATCATCAACAACATTCTTGTGCATTCTCTTGATAGATTTTCCTTTGTTGTCATCAATAACCGTATTCTCTCGTTTTCCTTTCAAAGATTTTGGTTTTTCTCTCTTTTCATCATCATCATCCACTTGATCACTTGTAGAACTCTATATGTCCTTATCATCATCTGATTCTTGAAGGGCCTCATCTATTAGGAAAATGCATTATATTCTTGTGAGCTTCACCTAAAGAACTAACTTCTAGAATGGTTGTTCAAGGAAAGGTGTCATGACCTAACCTGTAGAGCTAGGAAATAGGCCATGCTGTCTGATCAAGATTAAGATCCTACTTCGAAATCGTAGGATCAACACAATGGATGGACAAGATTTGGTCAACTCAAACAGCTGACCATCACTCACTAATCCAAAACCACACCTTCTCACTGAGTCTCCCTAAATCAGCACTGTTGGATCAACTATAGATCAAAGGATAGGATTGAATGCATCCAAGCCGTCCATCCAAGGCAATAAATCAATGGACCATATTGTGACGTATTTAATTAATGCTTACTGGAAACGCCACAATTTGGGCTTTTTGAGGAGCTGGATTTTTGGCTATTTAAATTTATTAAGAAATAAAAATAAAATTAATGAATACAATATCGTTTTAATAGCGCACCCAATTTTTTGCACAGAGAAATTCTTCTTTGCCCTTCTCTTGCCCTCTTTTTTGGCTCACAACTCTTCTACTCCCTATCTATTTTTTCCTCTTTTCTTTCTTAATCTCTTAGAACCCTTCCATTTCTTTTTCTTTCTTAGTCTCTCAGAACATTTCCAATTTCTTTCCCTATATGAGATTGTAGCTATTTTCTTCTTTCAATTTCTTCAACCCTTTGTACTACCCATCTTTAGATAGTCATTACTTAAAGGTTTTCTTGTACCCATTTCTTCTCTCATTTTCCACTTCATGTATCTTTCATTGTATGGAAATAGTTTTGTATTTTTATTTTATTTTTTATTTATGTTGTTCTTGTTCATGTTGTGGTTAAGGATTTACTGGTATATCCCCTCATTTCCTACTCTCTTTTGTCAATTTATCTTTATTTGTGGGTTTTTTTTTTCTTGATTTTACATAATATCTTTTCTATTTCTTTCAGGTTCAATACAGCTTCACTTGGAGGCATTGTGGGCTCTTTTCCAGCATTTTGGCGTTCCTAAATCTCGAGTAACACTGGAGCGTGATGATTGCCACCAAACACCAAATTGATTTGTCACCCTTCATTTGTGACTGCTGCCAATAGGTATACTTGTGATTTCGTATGCATTATGCAATTACTTTTTTGTTTAGTTTTTGATTTTGTAATGGTATGGGTTCTACTAGAAGCTCAATATTTTAATTGTTATTGTCTAATGTGTATAAAGAAAGATATTATGAATTTTATGTTTGAAACAGAATATTTAGGATTTTCTTTTCTTTGGATGTTGAATTATATGTTAAATAGTTTTGCTGAAATTGTACATAACCTCAAATGCCATAGAATATTTTGGTTTGAATGAAAAAAAAGTGAGATTGACTTTTTGCTCACTTATGATAAGTTTGACAGGGGAGAAGAAGTTTGCATTTGTTGGGGCTCCCTTTGGGTTTTTGTTTGGAGATTGGATTTCTGTTGGCTTGAGATTTTGTCAAACTTGAAAAGGTGGATTTGCACTTTTTTGAAATATCAAATTTAGGAATTTATTTGTATGGCTTCTGTTGGGAAATTGCTCAAGTTTGCTATGAGTTTCCATATTTCTGTAGGTGCATGGAAGTTGTTGCTGAAAAGTTTGCATAATTCAGTGGATGGGGTTGACTTTTAGTTATAAAAAAGGTGCTTGAGTTGGAACTGTTGTGCATGGATTTTGTCTTGCTATGCAAAACTAAAGTATAGATGCCATGAAACTAAGAATTGATCTGATGTGATCACTACTTGATGTTATACTAATGCTTTTCTTATGCTACATACATACATATATATATATAAATTAATATTTTTTTAGTTTTATTGGATGGAATACTTACATTATTTTCTAAAAAGTATTAGTAAACAAAAAGTAATTAATCAATATCTAATTTATTTTTAACAACTATTACAAGGATAAAGAACTGTTAAGCTGTAATAATTTTCTCTAGGATTATGCTGTAGTATTTAACACAAATACTATCAAAAGTGTAACTACTTGATGATATTGGTGGACCACATTGGACAACTAATTAATATGGATTGGTAAATTACTAATTAGTACACTTGTACAGAAAATTAACGAACTTGCCAGTAGTTTTAGAAATATCTCTTGGCTTCTCTTTTCTTGGTTTTGTTTTATTTTTCTTTGTGAGTTTTTATAATTGTATTAGGAAGATGGCTTTTTCTTATTTTTTTTTTATTAATGAATAGAAAAACTTCCAAAGATACGTAAGAACCAACAAATTATGTTTTTCCTCTTCTTTCCCTTTTTACCTTGTTTTCTCTTATATGAAGGTAATAAATTTGAAAGGAAACTTTTCTGCACTAAATAAAAGGTACAAGCAAATCATACTTTAATTTTCACTTCTTGTTCTCTCTTTTGTAGTCTACATTTATTTTTTGAAAACATACTATTAGTTCATAAATTTCAGCAAGCTATCAACTCTTAATGTTAATCTTCATATTCCATTCATTAAACAAGAAACAAACTACACCTAGAAAAGCAT
The DNA here is from genome assembly GCA_018894105.1 of Jacaranda mimosifolia. Taxonomy (NCBI): domain Eukaryota; kingdom Viridiplantae; phylum Streptophyta; class Magnoliopsida; order Lamiales; family Bignoniaceae; genus Jacaranda; species Jacaranda mimosifolia. Next base: position 14,214,372 of record CM032124.1, read on the forward strand.
GTTGCTTTTCTCAATTGATAGTGATAGGATCAAAAAGAATGAGTGGGCTAAGATCAAAATGTTATCATAATTCTATTTCCATTTTATCATATTCTTATTGATATAATTTGTTCCTAACCTGCTTCTCTCTTGGTAGGAAAATTGGTGTTGAATCAGTGCTTGTCATTACTTAGAGATACTTATTTTAATTTTGCTGACATTAATTGTTTATAATTTGAAGCATGCGGTTTAGTTTAGTTAGTCCATTTGTAGTGTTTCAACTGTTATTTTATTTTCTTTAAATAGTTATTTTATTTTTGCAAAAGTAAATAAATATTTAAATTTATGATAGGACTACTAGTATTTCAATTTATGATTTAATAAAATTTTTGGAACTCTATTTATAAGCTTGTTTTGCTACTAGCTTACATACTTAGTGTATTCATATTAGTATAGTGATGAGTTGTTATAAAGATATGAGATAAAAGCATGAACCAAAAGAAGACCACCTAGTGTAGCTTAATGAAATCTTATTTTGATCTAAATAATTTTAGATGAGAAGACCACCAAGTGCATCATAATAAATGGATATATACTTTGACCTAAACAATTCAATTTTTTTCTATTTATTTATAGTTTTTTAGCCTCTTTGTATTCATCTATAATAATCATGCTTGATAGATCATTTTTGACAGATATATAAAATTTTGTAGAGTGTTTCATTTTATTAATTGATTGATTGCCTAAAATTTTTTGTTCGGACTTAATTTTTCTTAATGCAGTGAGTCATAGATATAGATAAAAGTTGGATGAATTTGCCAAGGACAAACAAATTGTATAAGAATGGCATGACTTTATTCCTTGATTTTGCTTTTGCTTATGGGAGTATGGATAGGTTGATATTATGTCCATGTAAAAACTGTTGTAATGGAATATGGATGTCAAGAAAAGATGTAAATGAACACTTGATTTGCGATGGTTTTGTTAAAGGTTAACTACATGGGTAGCGCATGGTGAAACATCACGAAGAACAAAATCTAATTCTAATCCACTAGGGGATCTAAATGCATTTGATGACATGGAATGGTTATTGCATGATGCATTTGAAATACCAAATGAAGACTATGTTATGGAAGAGACATCTAATGCTAGAAAGGAAATGTCTAACAACGAGGCTAAGCGATTTTGCTCTTTAATAGATGACTCTCAACAACCATTATGCCTTTGGATGTGAAAACTTCACAAAACTTTCATTTTTTGTCCACTTACTTCATATTAAGTGTATGGGCAATATGAGCGGCATTACATTTGAAAGGGTATTAAACTTGTTGAGGAAAGCATTTCCTAGTGGTGTAGAATTACCTAAATCATATTATGACACTAAAAAGTTCATTAAGAAAATGGGTTTTTGTTATAAGAAATATGATGCTTATCAAAATGATTGCATGCTTTATTGGAGAATGAACAAAGAAAAAAAGCATTGTGATACTTGTAAGGAACCTAGGTGGATAGGACTTGTACCAAGGCCATCAGATGGAAATGGTTCAATTGGGAATTTATATGGAATGGGCAAGACAGATAAAAAAGTTGCTGCTAAGGTTGTCTGGCATTTTCCCGTAAAACCTAGGTTGCAACGGTTGTTTTCTTCATAAAAAATAGCATGTTCAGAGAGATGGCATGTGAGGTCGCATCAAAGATACTAAAATGAGATACCCTGCAGATTCACCAGCTTGGAAAACATTTGATTTTTAGAACCTAGAGTTTGCAAAAGACCCAAGAAATGTAAGATTAGGTTTAGTAACTGATGGGTTTAATCCATTCAAGAATATGAGTACTAATCATTCCGCATGGCCAGTTGTCTTGATGGCATATAATTTAGCACTAGAGATGTGTATAATAAAAATCATTCTTTATATTGTCTTTATTGGTTCCTGGTCCTAGTGAACCTGGCCAAGAGCTTGATGTTTCCAACCTTTGATTGCAGAGTTGAAAGAATTATGGTATGATGGTTTAACAACATTTGAGTATTTTTTTAGATGGTAATTAGAAGTTATCTTCATTCTTAAAATTTTTGAATACTTTTACATAAAGAAATTACATGTATTAAATACTATACTTACAAACTAAAATGAAAGATTGAGCTAGCCGTCTTCTTGAAGGTGCAAAGGGCATTCGTAGTCCTAATGATGTGTTTGGACAAGTCACTGGGTAAAAGAGTGGTGGAAGGGTACTTATGGTTGGTTTTGGCATTACCCAAAGTGATGTGTGGGATAACACAATACCTACTAAAAGACGGCTACTATAACATTGTGCAGTATGAAGAGAGCATGACCAAAATGCAAGCACTTTTGAAAAATCAAGAAAACAAAATATTAGAATTGGAGGCAAAGTTGGTAAAAATGGAGATGGTTTGTCATGTTAGTACTTCATCAGAAGTATCTGGAGCTCAATCAATAGAGCATGATAATACTTCACCAGAACTAATTGAAATGCAATCAATGAGACATAGAGTTCAATTATCATCTAATGGATGTTCTCTCCAAAATAATGCACGGTCATTACATGTAAGTTATATTCCATATTGCCAAAAAGAAATTTTTAATTTTATAAGTGTTGATTAGTGTTTAATGTTAACCATGCCTAGAGAATGGTATCTGATGAATTAATTTGTTGTTATTAAATGTCAATGTTGATTGATGAATGATTTTTAATTGATTATAGTTGATAAAATGTGGATATAGGCACACTATTAAAGATAATTTGATTCATTTGTGATATATATACTTAGGACTTTGATGTTATTACTTTATTATTGTTGGTTTCTATTTTGATCTTTGATTCTTGATTTGTTGTCTGTGGCTGTTTTGTTATTTTAAGTTTCTTCTTTGCTTTTTCTCAAAGGTTATCAAAGTTGAGTGTTATTTAATTGTATTGATTTGATAAACAATATTGTTAATATAAGGTTGGAGCTACAATTTCTATGAGAAGCAAGTTTGATTCTTCAAAACTTGTGGAAATTGGAAATATTACTAACTTTAGATTTGAATCAAGTAGTTGGCAGGTAAGGCCTTGGACCAAATTAGTGTGAAGTTCATGTTCAAGTTATTATTTATATGCTTAAGCCTTATTTTATAATGAAAGCTATTGGAGATGCTTATAGAGCAACAATTGCCTGGCCTTGTAACCTGGTAAAGTGTTTTAGTGTTGTTTACATATATATACTTATGGTTACTTGTGAAATTTATATAAAAAGAGTTTTTTCATTTCATTTATGCAGATAGTTCGAGAAGAGGAAGAGTGAAATTATTTGGATGCCTTTTGCACTGTTTGATGCATTCCCAAATGACCATCAATCAACTAAATGCATTTTGTACAAGCTTAGACTTGTAAATCAGTATTTTTGACTTGTAATTTAGGAAGAATATATATTACCACTTTGTGACTTTATTAACTAACATACTTCTTTTTGCAATGAATGGTTGGTTATTTGAGAATTCAATGTATAACTTTTTATTTATATTGAAGCTTCAATTTAATTGAAATTTTCTTTTGATAGTTTACATTTCTTGTTAGTTATGGCCTTGCTGATGAAGACAAATAGAGGGCATCTCTTGTTATGTTGTGTCAAGCTTGTATAGTGACACTTATAGTGATAAGTAAGTGCTGCAGGTTTTTCACTTTGTGACACTTAATATTTTTCAACAGATAATTTCATGACAATTTTTAGTATCACATTAAGCATCTAATGTGACATATTTAAGTGTAAAGAAATAGTTCCAATTGTGACGCTTAACTTTGTCGTACACATGGATTAATGACATTTTTAAATATTGCACTAAGCATTTTTTGTGACACATTTACCTATGGTAATAAGACCAAATCATGATGCTTATTATTGTCTTAATATATAGCTATTTAACACTTTTTAACACTGTAATAAGCTTTTCTGGCGACAAATCTAAGTGTAAAAAGTTCTTTATATTGTATCTCTTAATCGTGTCCCAATAGTTACAATTGAAAAGTTTATGAATCATTTAAAAGTGTCATTTTGGTACTACTATTGATGCACTATATAATATAATTATAACATTGCTTTTATAACATATTTGAATGTCACAAAGGCTATTGTAACGGCTTTTTTAGAAGTGCAATTACAAAGCGCCACAAGAACTTAAACGCCACTATAATATTGTTATTGTGGCGCTATTTTGTGTCACAATAGCTTGTTTTTCTTGTAGTGCAACTTTAGGGAGCTCATCCAACCAGGATTCATCATCTAGCTTAGGGATTTAATAGAATTAGAATTTTTAAAAGAATTAGCTTTGGCCTATCCCCACTGGATTTTTTTTTAAATTTCAGTAGCTATATATGTATGGTGGAATTCCGGTTGCTAATCAATGAATTTTCTAGTTTTTCCTTCTAATTTCCATCTTCTTCTCTAATTCTCTAAATCTCATTCTTTGCTTTCCCCTCTCAAATTCTTTGGTTATCTTACCCCTTATAATTGGTAACAAAGCCATTTGGTCCCTGGATGGCCTACTAGAATGAAGGAATTGCATAAGAATAAAAAATGATAGAAAATTCTATTAGTAGAGGAAAGAGCCTCAAGGGAGGCAGTGGAGATGCATTCAGGAGCAATTTGAAGGCATTATGAGCATACAAAGTAACTTACAAGATTCTCTTCTTTTTATGGAGCATACACATAAGCTAATGGAACAAAATTACAAGTAATAGTAGAAAAAATGCAGTAGTACAATAGGAATAAATATATCTTAGGGCAGGGCCACTATGCTGCAAATAAGGATCATCTAAACACCACACAACTCGAGTGTCACTAGCTTCAGATAGCTGTTCAGCTGGGTTTGTAAGGGGCCCGAACCTATTCCCTCGAGGGAAATTCCTTCATTTTGGTGGAGATCCATAGGCCTGGATTAAAAAGTATTAGAGGTGCTTCCAGGTGGTGACCACTATATATAAGGAATAGAAGCTATCTAAGTTTCATGAAGGGAGGTACTTACCAACTTGGCTACAGTTTTTGGAGGTAGTGCCTGCAAGGTTTGATGATGTAAATGTGGAGCTGATGATATGTGAGTTTAACAAGCTTCAGCAGATAGATTCTGTATCCCAATACTTGGAAAAGTTTGAAGATCTTAAGTCACACTTACTTATTTTCAACAAGGAATACCTAGAAGAATTCTTTATTGCTAGTTTTATAAGTAGTTTGAAAGAGGAAATACAAGGGGCAGTAATGCCAATGAAACTAACTAACCTAACACATGCCATCTTCTTAGCAAAAAAATAAGAAGCTATAGTGGAAGCCTTCTTCGAAAAGCAACACATACAGAAACAACGACCTAGCAACAGAGCTCTATTTAAACCAAACTAACCTACCAGACCTTATCCCAGTGGCTCCAAGAACCCACAAAAGCTCCTGACTATGCTCCTACCCTGTAGGAAACTCCTAATAGCAACTGAGATGATGGCTAGAAGGGATGAAAACCTATGTTATAATTGTGATGAGACATACACTATACATCATAGGTGTAAATAGAGACAGTTATATCTTATGATGTTTGAAGAGGAGGAAGAGCCCTACCAAGCTGAAATAGGTGAAAAAAGGAGCCCAGAGCCTATGATAATGGATAACATCACCCTTTTAGTGAACTCAATAATTGGAAACACTAACATGAGTACTCTTAGGATTATAAGGTCAGTAGAGGGCAGAGAGTTACATATTCTCATAGATAGTAGGAGTACCCATATGATTTTGGATGAGAAAATAGCCCATCTGTTAGGATGCTCTTTAGAGCAACAACCCCCATGATGATCAATGTTGCCAGTAGCAATAAAATGATCAATAGGTTAGAATGTCCAAACTTATCCTTAAAAATTCAGGCGCATATGTTTACCTATCATGTTAGAGTCATTAGGATAATTGGTTGTGATTTGATCCTAGGAGGAGATTAGGCAGAATAGTCTAGTAGAGTTGGATTACCAAAAAATGAAGCTAACCATTTCTAGGAAGGAAAAGAAAATTGCTATGAAAGTTGTAATAGAACAATCTAAACTTAGGCAAAAAGCAAAAAACAAGCTGTTCAAGAAAAGGGCTCAAGGAATATGTGGCTAGCTGTTCTCATTTACAACTACACTTATACCTCAGGAGAGCCTAAATTCAAAACTAAAAGATTTTTAGACTCCTTCAAAGATGTATTTGGCAAACCAACTAGTTTACCCCCATCGCGAGGAGTTAAGCACCATATTACCTTGATCTCAAAAGCAGTCCTTAAGAAGCAAGCACCAGATGTGTATTCACATGCCGGAAGAATGAGATAGAAGGGTTGATCAAGGGCATGTTAGAGGCTGGTATAATTAGATTTGGCCAAAGTCCTTTTGCTTCACCAATTTTGTTAGTTAAAAGGAAAGATGGGTCATGGAGGCTTTGCATTGATTATAAGTGATAATGTTATTTTTGTCGGTAGGGGTAGAAAGCACCGATAGATTATATGAATTGACCTGGTAGATGATAAACTCAGGATATAGCAAAGGTACGAGTCGAGTCCTGCAACCAATGAACACACGTAAGGCTTGCCGAGGCATCCTTCGATTAAAACCCTCAAATACTTAAGTCAATATATACTCGATCAAAGGGTAAGTAGTAGAGTGGGGGCTTATGTAAGTATGAGAGCATACCTCAGATGCCATTTAATCAGGATATTTATCGTACTTGTTGTTTGGGTGGAGAAAGAGGTCGAACAGATGATCATCTCCCTATTACCAAATGGGGTTTTTTTTTAACATATAGGGGCTTTTGAGGTCCTTTAAGGTTGGCTGATCGCCATACCTTCGGCTGGCCAGAAATATGTGTTCATATTATCTAACTAGTATAGAGGTGACCGACTGATTGAGCATTTAATGCGGATAAAATAGTGGTTCGTCTGTATTTAATATAGAGGTGATTGCTGGCAGGCGATGCATTTAATGAAGTTATCTTCTGAGGTATATCATGGTCGACCTTAGTGCGGTTGAGAGGATCGAATGTGCCTATCTTTGAGAGGCCCATCTACATAAGCCCTGTCTATTTTATAATTGATCGACCTACTTAGGTATAAGCCCTGCTTAGTAAGGATAACTTTAAGTGGGGGCCTGAAGCCACTGAAGCCCTTAACCTAACTACAACCCTGATCCTTGTCTTACCTAACTTCTCAAAAACTTTGATCATAGAGATTGATGCATGTGGAAAAAGAATTACGGTAGTGTTGATGTAAGAATGGAGACCCATTGCCTAACTTAATAAGGCCTTGGCATAGAAGGCCTAAGATTTTTTCATTTATGAAAAATAATTCATTGCAACCTTCATAACAGTTTCTAATGTGGAAAAAGAATCACGGTAGTGCTGATGTAAGAATGGAGAGCCATTGCCTAACTTAGTAAGGCCTTGGCATAGAAGGCCCAAGATTTTTTCATTTATGAAAAAGAATTCATTGCAACCTTCATAACAGTTTCTAAATTGAAACAGTAAATACAAGGCTACCATTTCATCATAAAGACAAACCAACAGAGCCTCAAGCGCCTACTTAGTCAAAGGATAAACTCAATGCTCAACAAAAAAGAATTACTAAGTTATTGTGTATGGATTATGAGGTCCAATACAAGAAAGACATAGAGAATACCTTGTATAGGGTGGAACAAAATCAAGCTCAAATGTAATTCCATGGGTCAATGCAGTCCAAGATAGTTATGCTAATAACAGTTGGTTTTATGAAGTTTTAAGGGCTAAGATAATTGATCCTAGTTCCTATCCAGTGTATACTTATCATGGAGGGGTATTAAGGAGTCAGGATAGGGTTTGTGTTAAGAAAGATGACAACTTAAGTCATAGAATTATTCAATTCTTATAGAACTCTTCAATTGGAAGGCATTTAGGTATAAGTGGAAACCTATCAAAGGATCAAATTCATGTTCTTTTGGTCTAATTTAAAAAACCAATGTTACTAATTGGGTTGGATAATATGATGCCTGCCGAAAAATAAAAATGAAACCAATCCCTACCCCGGCTCACTTCAATCATTCACTATACCTGTACAAGTTTGATCTTATATTTTCATGGATTTTATTGAAGGGTTACCTAACTCTGAGGGCGAGAATTCCATCTTGGTAGTGGTGGATAAGCTAACTAAGTATGCATAATTTTTTACACTTGCACTCTCCTATACTGCTGAACACCTAGTTAAGCTATTTTTAGACCACATTTGAAAGCTTCATGGCTTGCTAGTGATTATTATCTCAGATAGGGACAAACTTTTCACTAGCTCTTTTTGGAACACTCTATTTAGACACTTAGGAACTACCCTCAATCTGTCAACTGCCGACCACTCACAGACTGATGGGCAAATTGAAAGAGTGAAACAATGTCTAAAAACCTACCTTAGGTGCATATGTCACCTTAAGGCTAAGCATTGGAATAGGTGGCTTCCCCCTACAGAGTTATAGTACAGCACCTATTATCACTCTAGCCTAAAATTCAGCACTTTTCAAGCACTGTATGGATAGCCCCCTCTACCTGCATCCCACTAAGTTCTATTGCACAAACAACTCAAATAGAAATCACACAACTAATCTAATAAAGAGTCAATAGTTCAAACCCTTAAAGAAAATCTCTTATTTGCACAAAACTGTATGGAGTTTTTTGTAGATAAACACAAGAGTGGCAGAGTTAATTTACAGTTAGGGAACAAATGTATTTGAAAGTACAACCATACAGGTAAACAAGCATGACAATGCACAGGCACCTCAAGTTCTCACCTAATACTACGGCCCATACACAATCATATAGAAAATTTAGCTAGTTGCGCATAAGTTGGACTTACCAGTCGAGAGCCACATCCACCCAGTATTCCATGTGTCGCTATTGAAGAAGAAAAAAGGCTCTAGGCACACACCTTCAACAACTTTGCTTGCAATAGATGGAGAAGGACACTTGATGTTTACATAGTGGCTATTTTAGGAAAATAGCTCATACCTCGGAATTAGATGTGTAAATGGATATTAAACGGATTGGATACACTATTTTCATATTCGTATCCATTTGACTTTTTGAATATTCGAATATGGATATGGATTTGACAGATATTTAAAAATAATATCCAAATTCGTATCCATCGGATTCAAATATATCCGTATTCAATTATAATTATTCAGATGCATTCATGTTTTATTAAACTTATCTGTATTCATAGATTCATTTATGAATATCCAAATAATTATCATTGAATATGAGTATAAAATATAAAATATGAGGATAAAATATAATTATCCAAATACGTGAATCTATGAACCTATAACAAATACATATTTTAATTAATAGAAGGAACTATATAATTTCATTAAAATAAAAGCAATCAAACAAATATCATAGTTTCTAATTAATAATTGACTTTATAATTGATTATTAGTACTTATTAATAATAATAATGGCATTTAAGTATATTAATTATAAAGTCAACAAACAATAATTATGTTGATTAACTTTATTCTTCAATTTTTTTTCTCTATATTACAGTAATTTTTTAAATTTATTCTTTTTTCTTCCCAATTCTTCAATTATAGTTTATATATATATACATATATGGATTATGAGATTTTTATTGAAAAATATAAATAATATATTGTTTAATAAATATATATTCGGATTAGATATTAAACGAATCAGATACGCATTTACCATATCACTATCGATTTATAATCGGATGTCTACTAATCGAATATGGATAATATCTGCTTTAAATGAATGCGGATAAATTTTGTATAAATAGATACAAATGCAAACGGTAAATAAATTTTTGAATATCCATTTACAGTACTACTCGGAACAACGTCGCTATCTCGCAAGTGCTAGTGTAATAAGTTTACTCCAATGAAGAAGATGCTACATGGGAAGACTATTTAGACATTAGACTTGTTTTTAAGACTTCAGCCTTTAAAGGACAAAAAAGCGCAAATGGGGGGAGTGATGTCACGACCGAACTTGTAGAGCCAAGAAATAATCCATGCGTTCGATCAAGATTAAGATCCCACTTTGCAACCATAGGATCAACACAATGGATGGACAAGATTTGGTCAACTCAAACAGCTAGACATCACTCTCTAATCCAAACAACACCATCTCTCTAAGTCTCCCTAAATTAATGTCGTTTGATCAACTACAGATCAAGGGATAGGATTGAATGTATCCAAGTCATCTATCCAAGGTAATAAATCAACATACCAGATTGTAATGGCTTTGGGGAGCTCATCTAACCAGGATTCAACATCTAGCCTAGGGTTTTGACAGAATTGGAATATGTAATAGAATTAGCTTTGGGTTGTTACCCCCTTGCATTTTTTTTCTTCATTTGAGTAGCTATATATATATAGTGGAATTTCGTTGCTAATCAATAATTTTTCTAGTTTTTCCTTCTAGTTCCTATCTTCTCTAATTCTCTAAATCCCATTCTTTTCTTTTCCATTTCAAATTCTTCGATTATCTTAGCCTTTACAAAAGGATCCCCATGGAGTGGGATTATAGATTACTAATGTATGGTTATTATTGATTTTCTTGGCCTCTTTCTCCATTTCTAATGCACTTTCATCCTCCGACAACCATATCATTTGAATACAATTAGTAACTCTTGAGACAACAGGGCTACTAGTAGACGTACCATTATCATTAGGAGCTGTAGCAATGTCATGAGGACCCTTTTGATCAAATTCTTGAACAAGCCTATTTAAATATAAGATAGAATCAACAACAATGGGAATGTCCTCTCCAGAAAACCTTAAAAACCTCATTGCATTAGTGTTCTTTAGAACCTCTATTTGTGATTCTTTCGACCAAGAAAACTTCAACACAATTATTCTTTCTTGTGCTTGTAGTTTCTGCGTGTATGTGTGTGAATTCTGAACGAAAAACAAAATGAAGATAAATGCATAAGTTTTGATCAACAAGTCCACATATATAGGATAAATTAGGTTTTACCCTCCTACAAAAATGGAAAAGGGAAAAAAAAAACCCCACTATGTAAAAATAATAGGCACTGCATCCCCTTGTACTTTTAAAAAAAATAGCAAATTACCACCTCTTAGTCCCACAATATAATTCACGTGCAGTAAGTTTAGCTAATTTTGTGTTTTGTGCTGCTTAAATGATAATTTTGTCCTAAATATCAATCGTTGGATGCTTTGAAAAAAAAAAAATAACAATTCAGATTAATTCTATTTATAAAAAATATAAAATATAAAAATATTTTTATATATACATATATATGTATATTTATGAAATATTTATTGACATATATATACATATTTTATGTATAACCCATAACCCTCCCCCTCCCCCCCCCCCCAAAAAAAAACCTGGATGCTATTTACAGCCCTCCACTCTCTTACCTCCTTTCTGTCCCAACCTTACCGCTATGGCAACCTCAACAAATGGCTGCCATGGCCAGCCGCACAAACGACTGTCATGTATGTGATCGCATGGACAACCATGGCCGCATGAAGAGGGCGACGTAGATTTGGGGTGCGAGGTTAGGGTATGGGGAGGGTTTGTTGGGGTTATATATATATGCAAATATATATTTATATATATAAAATATTGAATATATTTATGTATATATTCATAAATATAATAAATATATATAAATATATTCAATATTTTTATATATAAATATATATTTGCATTTATACATATTTATATATAAATATATACAAAAATGAATAAATAAATTACAAAAATTGAAAGTATATATTCATATATTTATAATTAAAATATACATTTATTGATATAAAATATTCATTTATGTATATACATATTTTCAATATTCTTTATGTAACACCCCTAGAAATCGTATTATTGATATTATTTATTTAATAATATTTTTATAAGTTTTTACCCCTAGAAATCGTATTATTGATATTATTTATTTAATAATATTTTTATAAGTTTTTATTGGATTTTATTTCATTTTAAAAGTTTTGGGGTCAAATCGCAAGTTGGAGAAACCTTGATTGACCAATATTGAAGATTTTTGAGGGTCTAATTAGAAATACTTTTGGTCTAAGTGGTCAATGTTAGGCTCTATATAAGTTTAGGGATTGAAATTGAAGTGGGTCAATCTTTGGAGGACTTAATTGATATCTGACCAAAACATTTGGGGGTCAATCTGCAAATATAGAAAATTCAATTCTATAAATTGGCAATATGCAATTCTCCCATCTCTATCGAACACCCTTAACCCCTTCACTTGCGACTTCTCTGGCAACACCCTGAAACACCAAACTAACCCAACCATCATCTTCCTCTCCTCACGGCGAGCATGTCGGTACCACACACATACACACAAAACACCGATGGACGGTGGAATGGTGGAGGACTAAAAATGAGAAACAAAAAAGCTCGATGGGTTCTACTTTTCGACGACGGTTTGATGTGACCAAGGAGTGGGCTTTGTAGCCCTCAGCTCAAGGAGCACGTCAGTTGCTTCATATTTTAGAACGGACCACCGGTGGCGACGGAATCAGGCAAAAACTAGCTTGGCGGTGAGAGGTGGCGCAGTGGCTTTCAGGCAGAAATTGAACCTCAATTCGACGGCAAACTTCAAAATTGATCAAGGGGTTTGATCCGTGGAGCTGAGACACTTCTGTTAGTGGTGCTGGTGACTATGTCCAGCAGCGGCGACAGGACATAATCTTCATCCCATCGCAAGGAATACATGCACGGGAACTGATCGTGCAAATTAAATTCCGATAACAAGATATTGCGTAAGAATGAGAAACTTGTGTTAAAGTTATATGTATGTGTATGTATATGCCTCCAAACCTTACGATGTATCGTATAAATGAAGAATACACGAATTGATCAGGAAATTGAGTTATACATATAATTAAATAAATTAATGAACTCGTATTTTGTTATATCACGTAATAATCTTGATTAATTAGGTAATTAGATGAAGAAAATCTTCGCTTTATGAATTTGGAACCTAGTGGCGATAATTGGATTAATTGAGATGATACAGAACCAAGATTTGGGTCATGTATATACCATTATAAGTTTAGTGGACTCGAATTTATGTTATCATGTGATAAAGTTGAGTTAATTAGGTAATTAGGTTCTAATTTTGTATAAATGAGTACTAAGTGGTGAATTTGGACTATATATAATAGTTGCGTTAATATAATTGACTTTGTGTAGCGTTACAAGATTAGTTCTATAATTAAGGACCCAATTGTATTTCTTTATCAAAATCGATCCAAAACGTAAGAATATTTTCCGTAATAACGGCATAATTATGAACAATACCTATTGATCATGTCGAGACTAATCACCGAGGAATAGCACCAATAGTATAATGACTAGTTTTAGACTGCTATTAGTACGATTTTGATTATGAGGACAATAGGGATTTTTACAGAAACCTCTTTCTTTTGATTAGGTGACGAGGAGCAGGATTTCGCCGACTAGCAAATCAGAGTAACTTTTGCATTTATGATTTTAAGGTGAGGTCTCCCACTTTGGGTTATTATTTTGATAACAATTATTCATTAATTGTTGAACCCTATAAGGTTCCACCAACCTAGTGATTGTGTTAATTGAACAGTATCTGATATCGGTTATTGAATCGTGTGAGGGCCTACCACTCTGGTAACTCGTTAATTGTTGTACCCTATGAGGATCCACCATTTTGGTAATTATTTTAGTAAAGCAATTGTATTGTGATTGAACCCTGTGAGGTTCCATTGTTCTGATACCTATCTTTGACTATCATTATCGTTTATTGCTGATTTCTAAACCCTGTGAGGTTCTATTGTCTTTGACTATCGTTATCATTTATTATTGTGATTGAACCCTGTGAGTTTCCATTGTTCTGATACCTATCTTTGACTATCGTTGTTGTTTATTCCTGATTTCTGAACCCTGTGAGATTCTATTGTATTTGACTATCGTTATCGTTTATTGTTGAATTCAAAACCCTGTGAGGTTCTACTGCTTCAGCACTTATATCAATTGAATTGTATCTATTATTGATTGTTGAAACCCTGTAAGGTTTTACCGCTTCGGTAATCGTTTGTGCACCTCTGTAAGGGTTAATCTCGTTTGAACTCATGAATTGTATCAGCTAATCATTTTGTACACCCTGTAAGGGTTTGTTCAGTTATTGTACCTTGATTTGAATTGACCGTTTCCATTTTGATGCCGAGAACATGTCGTTATCATATTCAATATCAATCAGAATGAATTCATTCTACTATCACATATTTGGCTTTGTCGGCTTACATGATTTGTTTCTATATCGTTGATTTGCCATGTTGGCTTATTTGAATCGTGCTGATAAGTTGATCCCAATTGTTATGCTTAGGACATAATGTTAGGTCTGTTAGGTTGTTCCCAGCTATTGAGCTCGAGATGTGCGGACATGTTTGGAATGACAAAAATAGGGAAAATTGATAAGCTTGATATGTTGATCCTAGATGTTATGCTCGGGACATGCTGTTATGATAAGGCATTATGTGGATCCCCACTGTTAAGCTCAGGACGAGCCGTTATGTGGATCCCAACCATTGAGCTCGGGATGTGCTGTTATGTTGATCTCAGTCGTTGAGCTTGGGACGTGCTGTTATGATCGATTTGACTGGAAATTGTTATTGATTGGAAACTATTATCGACTGTTCTGTTATCGATTGTACTGCTATCGACTGTATTGTTATCAATTATTTTGTTATCTGACTGTTTCGTTATCTGATTGTCGGCTGTTCTGTTATCTGATTGTTTTGTTATTTGACTGCTCTGTTATTTGATTGTTCTGTTACTATTCTATTATCACATCATTATTGCCAAGCTATTATGCTTGAGCCATTGAACTTTTAATTAGTTTTTTGGTATAAGGACAATCGGATATGTATGTTGTCTCTGAATTAATTAATATATATTATTGGGATTGTTATTCTTAATTGTACTCTGCTCAAAGAACAATAAGGCTGGAATGTTTTCCCAGTCTAGATTGGGCTGATGTCCCAGGCCATATAAGCCATCGGTAATCCCTCCCGACTGTGATCGATTGAGATGTCCCTAAATCTCTCATGCAGGATCGGTCGAGACGACCAGACCGATGAGCCAACGGTCACAGTTTTCGAACTAGCATTGATTAATAGTTGAACTGTTAACATTCTTATTCTAGCATATTCATGTTTTCTTTGTTCTCATGCCAATAGTACTCTGTTGAATTACTGATTCTTCGATAGATCCGTGAGCTGCTACTTATATCCCTCACTGAGTCCTTAAGACTCACATTCCTATGTATTTCTTGATTTTCCTAGACAGGATTTGATGATGGACTTGTGCTTTAGACTT
The DNA here is from genome assembly GCA_018894105.1 of Jacaranda mimosifolia. Taxonomy (NCBI): domain Eukaryota; kingdom Viridiplantae; phylum Streptophyta; class Magnoliopsida; order Lamiales; family Bignoniaceae; genus Jacaranda; species Jacaranda mimosifolia. The sequence goes on from CM032124.1 coordinate 14,229,739, forward strand.
GGACTAGAGGATATATTTGGTAATAGGATAAGTGCTTGAACATGCTTATGGGATCGCTTGGACATCAGGCTTTGACTTAGAAAGGTTATGATATGTTAAGTTGAGTTGAAAATTTGCAACATATATAAATTATGGTGAATAATATTAGACGACTAGTTTGTATAAATTATGTTTATGGTATCTCAGTGGTGCCACTTTAAGTTTAAAGCATGTTGCTATCCTTGGAGATTGTGAAAATTTTTTATGGGTCCATCGAATATGAAGTCTGAATGACTTAAGACTGATCGGAGTAGCACCTCGACCCGAAGTAGGCACCTCCTGGACGGGGCGCTACACTTTATATATAAATATATATATATATTTATATATATACATATTTATATATAAATGTATTTAAAAAATTGAATAAAATAGAGAAAATAAAAATAAATAAATTATAAATATTTTTTTAAATTTAAAAATAAAAAATTGGCGTGTAGGAGATGAAAGAAGATATATGAAAGTATATTAAAGAAGATAAATGAATTGAATTGAAAATATATGAAATAACCAAAGGTAGTATAGTCTTTAAATGTTAAAATTAAAGTTAAATTATAGCAAATAAGGATCAGGAGGCGGTGTGCATAATTTTCAAAAATACAAGAAAGTTTTTTGCCTATTTTTTTCATAAGGAGTTTTCTCATCCTTTTCCATTTTCACAGGCCGGGGGGTAAAATGCAATTCGCTCTATACATATGTATATATAAGGTTTGTTTCCTATTCCTAGGCAAAAATGGAGACTATAGGAATTTTTTCTACTCCAACTGCAACTCTATTTCCTAAATTGAAACAAGCTCATGTATAAAAAATAATGATAGGTTTTAAAAAACTTTTTAATCTTGTTATATTTAATTTCCTTTTTCTAAATAGTGATGTATTGATGAAGATTTTGCTTTACTTCGAGTAGTTTCTTGATCACTAAAAAGTGTTATATTTCATAAGCATGTATTATTTTTATTTATACTTAAAGGTAATATATTTCTATCATCTTTATATACTCTAACAAAATAAAAGATATTTATTTTGTATTTCTTTTTTTTAAAAAAGAGAGAATGGGATTTATATTTGAGTAGTGAGAAAAAATTATTCTAAAAATGGGAAAATTACTTAGTTTACATGCGACTTAGAGCAATTTATCTTGAAGGTGAATTAATTAAATGGAAAGATTTTGATTAGAATTTATTACTCAAATGAATTATTATTTCTTGTGTTTTCATGAAAAAATACACTTCATGAAGTTGCTTTTTTTCCTTTTCTTCCTTTTACTTCTATTGTTAATTTTTTTTACCCATTTCAATCAATTGGTTTTTTGAAGATAATGTTAAATTTAGACTTAACGCAGTAGTGCTGAAGGTTTAAGGTATGTAGTTGTTTTAGCGTAATGAAAAAGAAGAAAAAACATTCAATTGGAAGTTATTTATTTACTTTTCTCATTTATATTTCAGAATTAATTTCTTTGCCTGAAAATAAAATATAAATGCTTTATTAAGGCTCAAAAATAAATAAAATACAGGAAAAAATAAAATAAATTAAATATAGATGGGATAATAGCCCAAACAAATAAAATTCTGATAATTAAACTCTATACCTACTCTTTTCTCTCTCGCATGAGAGCCTTTCTTCATTTTTGATTGGCAAGATGGTTTGTCATCGGAATTCTCTTGTGATGGACATATTTCACTACGCACTACGTTTATCTTCTACTTTGCCTCCTTAATTCTCCCCGTTTCTTATGCTATATATGTTTTTACCCTTTTACTATTCTTCTGTATCATTTTTTGATTTCTGTGTGATTGTTCTTTTCTTCCTTCAATTCTATTTATTACATGTGCTTATAGTCAGGCAGTTCTTTGGTGATCTTCCTTGTTCCCCGTTGGCGATAACACTTATCTTTCCAACTCTTTCTATGTTTTTTATGGAGGAATCACTTTTACACTTGGGGCAGAATCTTACTTTGACTGATGAGGAGGAATAGTAGATTATCATTCCGGATACGGCATTAGAAAAATGCGAAAATGGGCCAAGTTTAACTTTAGTTGGGGGTGTGGTGTCCAACAAAGTTTATTCACCAGGAAGTACCCACTGGTGTGGATCCTATGAACTTTGGATTGGCTAGCCAATATTATCCGAATCCATAACATGCCCTTTCTAATGCGGACCACAGAGACAATCGAGTGGTAGGAGATCGAGTTGGTAAGTTTGTTGAGATGATACCTCTATCGAATGGCAAACAATTTGATGCCATATTAATTAAAGTACAAGTTGATGTTACAAAACCAATCAAGCGTGGTAGTAGCCTCCGACTGACAAATAATGAGATAGTTTGGTGCCCTTTCACATATGAGCATTTACCTATTTCTTGCTATCTTTGCGGAATCATTGGTCATCTTGAAAGATATTATCGAACTAGGTATGAGGAAAATTTTGTGGATCCAAGACATAATCTCGAATATGGGGCATGGTTACCAGCTTTTTCGAATACTATCGGGGATACTTTTTTGACTGTTAAATCCTCATTACATGTTTCCAAAGAAGTATAACAAAAATGAGGTTCGGCTATTTTTGATTATAAATCAAGGGGTGTGCTTCTTGGGTAGAACAATCCTATTCTTCAGGTTCCAAGCCATGATAATCAGGAGATGTCTTCCAACAATCCCAGTCATCCTAAACTTGGGGCCGAGAATATTCAATTGCTAACTGGTCCACATCTCCATCATTATCTATCCTTACAAATAGTACAGTTGGAAGGTGACAACAAAAACATGATGCAAAAAAGATGTATGTATTAAAAGTATTTACAGTATGGCCTTTTGTAGGCTATTTATACAAGAATGAATGCTCACAAATTGCGTGAGCAAGAAACAAGCAAAAAATGTGACCTCTACAAATTGTGTACACATGGATAGAGAGAATAAAAAATGACAAACTCTGCATCAAAAAATCAATGGAAAGTTTATCCGTTTTCTTAGTTTATCACCTATCGCAAGCTAGAGGTGTATGTTTAACATGCCCAGCTTGGTAGATTTAACTAAAAGAGGAAATGGGTAGCGGCTTCATGCAGATATCTGCAAGTTGGTTGGAAGAAGAACACGGCATGAGATGAATGAGACCAAATTAAACTTTTTCATGAACGATATGACAATTGATGTCGATATGTTTTGTGCGCTCATGAAATGTAGGATTTGCGGCAATCTTGAGAGCGGACTGACTGTCATAGAAAATGAGAGCTGGACTGGAAGTATCAATCCGAAAATTGTGAAAAAGATAAGACAGCCATTGAACCTCACATGTGGTGGAAATGAGCACATGATATTCAACCTTGGAGGAAGAATGGGACACAGTAGATTTCTTTTTGGCTTTCTAGCTCATGAGAGAATTTCCAAGAAAAACAAAGTAACCAGTTATAGAATGGCGGCTGTCTAAACTTGTGGCCCAATTAGAGTTGCTGAAGGCCTTTAGTATCAATGAGGAGTTAGTAGAAAAGAAGAGGTTAAGACCTGGAGCTGATTTGATATATCTGAGAACATGATGAACAACTTGTAGGTGTGATGTGGTGGTAGAATCCATAAATTGACTAAGCTGCTGGACGGCAAAAGTCATGCTCGATCGAGTGGATAATAAATATAGAAGACGCCCAATGAGGCGACGATAAGAAGAGGCCTCAGGAAGAGGATCACCAGATTCTTTGTGGAGCTGGAGAGAGAGGTCCATAGGTGTGGCAAAAGGCTTGCTATCAAGAAAACTGGTGTCACTAAGGATGTCAAGCGCATATTTGCATTGGCAAAGTGCAATCTCTCTAGAAGAGTAGGCAACTTCTAACCCAGGAAAGAATCTGAGGTCACGGAGATCCTTTATGCAAAAAGAGTGGTCAAGATAAGCTTTGACATAATTTATTTCAGCCAAATCATTATCGGCGAGAATGATATCATCCACGTACACTAAGATGGCAGTGATTGATTGGTTAGAAGCTTTGATGAAAAGGGAGTTATTGGCTTTAGATTGCAAATAACCTAAAGAAAGAAGAGCACCAAAAAGTTTAGAAAACTATTGACAGTTGGCCTGTTTCAACCTATATAGAGAATTCTGTAACTTGCAAACCAGGTTTGGGGTAGGAGAAGAAAGGCCCGATGGTATGGACATATAAACATCTTTGTGAAGATCGCCATGTAGAAAGGTGTTATCAATATCAAGTTGTTTTAAGAACCATCCTTTGGCAGCCACAATGGCAAGGAGAAGACACACCATTGTGATTTTGACTATTGGAGAAAAGGTGTCGAAGTAATCAATACCCTTAGTTTGTGAATACCCCTTGGCCATATGACGGGCTTTATATCTTTCTATGGAACTGTCACCACAATATTTAATGCGATATACCCATTTACAACCCACGACCGACTGGCCTGGAGTTAAAGAAATAAGTATCTAGGTTCCAGTTGAAGCAAGAGCGGCTAACTCATGTTGTATAACATCAACCCAGCATTGAGATTGAACAGCCTCTTTGTAGGACCTGGGTTTAAGGTTAGAAGAAATAGAGCAAGCAAAAGTTGTTTAGGAAGGAGATAAGCGAGAATAAGATAAAACATTAGAAAGGGGGTGGGAGATACTTAAGTGTGGAGAAGGCGATCCAACAGTGGAAGCAAGGTAGCAATGAAAATTATCTAGGTAGGCCGGGCATTTGTGGGTTCTAGTGGAGTCACAAGTAGGCTTAGTGGGTGTTGAAGATACTGGGGAAAGAGAGGGAAGATCAATGTCGAGAGCGGGGCTTTAGGATATGTGGGAAGAGAACTTAACAGAGCTTGGGCTTTGGTTTTGAAGGGGAAAATGCTTTCATAGAACATAACATGGCGAGAAGTAAAATTTCTTTAGTGTCTAAGTTGATAAAAATGTAACCTTTGGTACTGGGCTTATATCCAAGAAATACACATTGACGAGCCCGGGGGTCCAGTTTGGTATGATTGGTAGAAAGTATGTTTGCATAACATAAGGAATCAAAAACTTTAAGTGAGGTGTAATCGGGAGCAGTGTTGTAAAGCAATTGGAAATGGCACTTTTATTGAAGAAGAGATGAAGGAAGATGGTTTATGATGTGTGTGGCCTGAGAATTTGGCAAAGAAGATTGAAAAAGTAATGCACGAGCTACATTTAGTATGCGTTGGTGCTTGTGTTCGACAATACCATTTTGTTGGGGGGTCTCAACATAAGATGTTTGATGAATAACACCTTTTGAAGCATCAAAGGATGATGTAGCAAATTTGGCTCCATTGTCAGTTTTTATTACTTTAATACGGCTATCAAATTGATTATCAACCAAATGGAAAAAAGGAATGTAGTGAACCCTTTGCATTAAATTTAGTTTTCAGAAAGAATATCTAAGTAAAACGACTAAAGTCATCCACAATGGTAAGAAAATATTGATAACCATGTATGGACGGGGTGGCGAGAAGCCCCCAAATATCGATATGTATCATTTTGAAATATTGAGAAGTATGGCTAATCCTAATATTAAATGGTAACTTCTTTTGTTTAGCATAGTGGCATACATCACAAGCTAAATTATCAAGAATAGCTAGGCTAGGTATAAGAGAACAGAGCAATTTAAGGCAGCTAGCTGAGGCATAGTTGAGGCAAAGTGCCAAAGATCGAACGGGGTGGATGCAACAATAAAGGATTTAATAGATGAAGTTGGTGGTGGGTTTGAAGAGAAATTGAGAATGTATAAGCTATCTTACATTCTAGCTGTACCAATCGTCCTCCACATGCCCAAGTCCTGCAAAAAAACAAAGAGAACGGTGATAAAGAAGGCAACAAAGGAGTGAAGAAGTCAATTTAGCTACTGAAATTAAGTTAAAAGCAAACTGGGGAATGTACAAAACATAATGGAGAATAAGAGAGGGAGAAAGAGATACAAATCCTGATAAAGAGGCAGAGACATGCTGGCTATTAGGAAGAGTGACCCAAAGTGAAGGAATATGTGTATAAGAAGTAAAAAAAGAAGTAGAACAAGTGATATGATCAGTGGCTTCTGTATTAAGAATCCAAATAGAGGAAAATGAGGGAGAGAGAGCATTACCTGATGCAAATTCTGTGGAAGAGGGAGTAAGCACGCTATTAACTACTAAAGGAGATGAGTTACCGGGGGCGGATTGTTGAAGAAGGGAAACAACCTTGTTATATTGGTCCTGGGTGAGAGATGGAGCAGAGACTGAGTAAGTGGATGCTGGGACAATAGATGTAGTGGCATTGAGTGAGGCATGAGTATCAACAATAATAATGTTATGAGCCAGACTAGTGTGGTTGTGAGGCTTAAACCCAGGTGGAAAGCCATGCTTACAGTAATAGGTTTGAATAGTATGGTCAGGCTTGCTGCAATATGTACAAAAATGATTATCACTAGTAGTCGACTTGGAGGGGGGTTTCAGAGATTGCTGAGGACGCGTGGAAAGTAATGGAGGGGCCAACTGATTGATAAACACCTGGTGGGCAACAAGTGAAAGCTGTCGTTCCTGTTGATTACCATAGAGAAGACCTGATTAATTGGAGAGAAGGATCCATAAGCAAAATTTGTGATCGGACTGTAGAAAAGTGATCTCCAAGACCACGTAGAAATCGAAGAACTTAATCATTATTTGGGTGGCGTTTAACAATCTCAAGAGCTTTGAAAGAACAGAGGTTGGCATAAGAGCAGGAGGGTATAGGTCGAAAATTTAGTAGTTCATCCTATAAGATCTTCAAGGCTGTGAAATAATTAGTTACTGTACGGTCACCTTGCTGAAAAGAATAGATTTCTTCCTGAAGTTCGGAGATGCAAAAAAGCATCACCCTGTGGAAAACACTCCTTAATATCAAACAAGACATCATATGCTTTGTCTAACCACATAATGCTTTGGGTAATGGAGGGAGTGATGGAGTGAATGAAACAAGAGAGAACCATCGTGTTACAATGCTCCCATGTCGGAATGAGGGGATCTGTACAGGCCGGTGGGGGCAATGAACCATCAATAAAAGCTAGCTTGTTCTTAGATAGAAGGGACATCCACATGGCTGTACACCAAGAAGTATAGTTACTGCTAGAGAGAAAATAAGAGACTAACATTAGATGGATTTTCATTCGGATGAAGATAGTAAGGACTAGAGTCGTTGAGAGCAGGATTTGGTAGGGAAGCCATTTTTGGGGGAAAAAAGGAAGGATGATGGGTATATTAGAGAGGGATCATGGCTCTGGTACCATGACATATTTTGAGCAAAAGTATGATGCAGAAAAGATGTATGCATTAAAAGTATTTACAGTATGGCCATTTGTAGGCTATTTATACAAGAAAGAGTGCTCACAGATTGCATGAGCTGTGACCTTTAAAAATTGTTTATCAGTAGGAGAATTATTTCTGTTCTTGCAAAAAAGAGAAAGAAGAGACAGTTTGATAAGGAACTTTTAGATGATGATCATATTGGTAAAAGGATTCATACTGCCGAACTAAAGACTAATACATTGCAAGCAGCGGAGGCTGTCGGATAGCCCTGCAAAGTTGCCTATTTTGGAACTGTCAGGGTCTTGGGTCACCCTTGACAATTCATTTACTTAGGGTCTATCTTCGAACATATTACCTAGATGTAATTTTCCTTTTTGAGACCAAATTTCATACGAGACGGATTGAATATATGAAAAGCAAATTCAACCTTCATGGCTGTGCAGTTGATTCCCATGGGCGATCTGGTGGATTAGCCTTTCTTTGGAAAAACGATATGGATGCTACTCTCTTGACTTTCTCTAATAATCATATGGATTTTTCCATTAAGTTACTTGTGCTTGAGTATACATGGAGACTTACCGATTTTTATGGTATTTCGTATTTAGTTCACATGTGTAACTCATGGAGGCTTCTTGAGCAACTTGGTAGTCTATCAAATGATCTATGGAATGTGGTTGGTGACTTTAATGCTATTATTTCCAGTAATGAAAAGGAGGGAGAAACACAAGTTCAACCGAGTTAGTTGGAAGACTTTGGTCAAACACTGGATAAGAGTGGATTGATTGATGTTGGTTTTGAGGGTTTTCCTTATACTTGGTGTAATAATAGGATTGAGCCTCATAATTTTCAAGAGAGATTGGACTGTGTGTGTGTCTCCAAATTGGTTGGATCTTTTTCCAGTAAGCATTGTTAAGCATCTCCCATTTGGTGGTTTAGATCATGCCCTTATTTGTTGGCTATCCATTCTACTCCCCTTCTCCAAGCCCTTCCAAGGAAACACAAGTTTAGGTTTGAGGCAGTGTGGATTCGTGTTGATGAGTGTGAACAAATAATTTGCCATAATTGGAAGTTCAATGAATCAAATTGTCCTACGGTTCGAGATGTGGAGAACATTAGTTATTGTAGAATAGGTCTTCTTCATTGGGCCAAGACCAAGTTTGGGAATAATTGTAGGAATATTGATAATCTAAGGTATCAATTGAACAATTTATCTAAGGGCCCGCGGACAGAAAATCACAGGCAGGAAATAGAAGTTGTCCGGAAAGAATTATAACGTGCTCTTGAACAGGAAGAAGTGTATTGGAGGTAGCAAAGTCGAGGCACTAGTTGCAGGAAGGTCACCATAACACAACTTATTTTCATGCTAAGGCCACAACTCGTAGACGAATTAATTCTATAAGGGGACTAACAAATGATGATGGGTAGTGGTGTGACTCTCTGATGGATATTAAGCGTATTGTTACTGATTACTTCTCTCAGATTTTTTCGCCCATTTAGCGAACGTCTTCAGAGTTGGATAGAGTGTTGAGAGTTGTTTCGCCACGGGTTACGAGTGAGACAAATCAAAAGCTCTTGCTCACATTCACGAAGGATGGGGTGTTTCTTGCTCTTACTCAGATGTCATCCCTTAAATCTCCTAATCTTGATGGCATGCCTGTATTCTTTTATCAAAAGTTTTGGAATATCGTTGGAGATAATGTTACAAATTGTGCTTTGAACTTTCTCAATAATGGTGAGTTTGTCCCTAAACTGAATTATACCCATATCTTCTTGATCCCTAAGGTTCGTAACCCAAGTGATTTGACCTAGTTTAGACCTATTAGTCTAACTAATGTGTTGTACAAAATTATATCTAAAGTCCTCACAAATCGCATCAAGCCTATCCTTGATAAAATTATTTCTCTCACTTAATTGGCTTTTGTTCCTAAAAGGCTTATAACTAATAACATCCTAATCGCCTATGAACCCAATCATTTCATTAACCATCATACCAAGGGAACATTGGATACATGGTTGCTAAGCTGGATATGAACAAAGCCTATGACAAAATTGAATGGCCTTTCTTGCGTGGTCTGCTACTTCAACTTAGCTTTGTTTCTAATTTTGTTAGAAAATTTTTGCAATATGTGACAACTCTTTCGTATTCTTTTCTCTTGAATGGTACATAGTTCGAGTATGTGTAGCCTCTGAGGGGTCTCTGTCAAGGAGATCCTTTATCACCTTATTTATTTATGTTTTGTGCAGAAGCTTTTATTTCTCTGCTATAATAGGAGGAAGAACAATAACTCATCAAGGGAATTGCAATAGCTAGAGGAGCACCAAGAATTTCACATCTTTGCTTTGCAGATGATACTTTTTGTTAGGATTCCCTTCAAAAGCTTATTTTGATTATGTCCCTTTTGTAAGAAAGCAAATTGAAATTATTATGGCAGTTGCAAAATCTTCTCAACATGGCAGGTCGAGATTGGGTGACAACTAAATGATCAAGCAAAATACGGAACCTTTCTTGTATGAGTCAAAGCAGTTTTTGCATGTTACTGTTGCACTATTCTTGGAGAAAAATAAGCTGATTGAAGATTTACTTGGCTGATTTAGTACATTACTATTTATTAGAATAGAGAGTTTGATTCACAAGAGCGAGTCCTATTCTATCAAAGTAGGATTGTTCCTTTACTATATACTTTGTCTTTCCCAAAACCCTAGTAATAGTTTGTTGAGTGTTCTACTACAACTCTGTAAGGTTTTGGCAAGTTAGCGCTGCTCATTGTACTTATTCTATCTGTTTTGCTAATAATATTGCAGGTTCAAAATCTTAAGTCTTCTGGCTTAAGTAGTGGATTAGGCTCGCCGAGCTACTATGACTATCTTATCTCATTTATTTATCTTTCTGCTATGTCTGGAATTTCAGCTATATTTGGAACTTCCAGTTTATTCTTTGATTTACTAGTTGACTCCTTTGAGTCATTTACCTTACTATTTCAATTAGCACCAAAGTCGATGGCTTATATATATATAAGTTTAACAACTTGAGCTAAAAAGTTCCTAATAGCTTATTCTAGCTTTGATGTGTATGCAGAAGGTCAATCCCACACTCATCTCCCTCTATTCGATGGGACCAACTATTCAACTTGGAAGAATATGATTGAGGAATTCTTCATAGTATTGGACTATGATTTATGGAACATATTCATTGATGGGCCTCTTGTTCCCACCAACAAAGCAAATCATCAATAGAAAGACTGGAACTTACCACTGATGACAAAACAATGCTCTCAGTAAATGCAAAAGTAAAAAATATCCTTTCATGTGCTCTTGTCAAAGAAGAATACAATCGTGTTAGCATGTGTACTTCTGTAAAGGATATGTGGAACATACTTCAAGTCACCCATGAAGGAACTTTACAGGTAAAACTAGAGTGAATTGCCTTACTTACTGACCAATATGAGATGTTTGCAATGAAAATAGGTGAAACAATAAGCTAAATATATGCTCGATTCATGGGGATAGTGAATCCAATGTTCGCATTGGGAAAAACAACATCCGAAAGTGGACAGGTCCAGAAGATCATACGATCTCAACCAAAGGAGTGGAATTCTAAAGTTACTGCAATTCACGAGGCCAAAAACCTTGAGAAATTGACTATCGAAGAACTAATTGGTTCACTCACCTCTCATGAAATGACTTTACTCAGCAAGGAAGAAAGTTCTGACACCAAAAATAAGAAAAACATTACCTTCAATGCTGAACAAGGAGAATAGAACGAAGATTCTGGTGACTTAAATGAAGAAATGGTCAATGAAGAAATTGCAATGATAACTAGGCGACTTTGACAACTTAACCAAGTAAAATATCACTTCAGGAAAGACCCCAGAACAAATTCCAGAAGAAACACTGGCGAATTCAGAACTGAACAAATCATTTGTCATGAATGCCATGAAGTAGGGCACAGAAGGCCTGATTGTCCAAAATTGAAATGGAGTCCAAAGATTGAGAGAAATCCAAAACAAAGAGCCATGACCATCACTTGTGATGATTCAAACTCAGACCAGTTTGATAATGATGAAAATTGTCTCATGGTTGGCAGACAAGTAACTTTATAGTCTCAACTAAATTCCAGTAGTTTTGATGTTGATTATGATTTAGACAAAGATCTTTTTATTCACATTGATTGCCATAATCAACTCACTGAACTTCAAATAGAATTAAATCTTTTTAAGGAACAATTAGAAAATACTCTTAATGAAAAGGAAGAACTAGTATTTCACTTAGAGAAAATCATAAAGAAAAACTCTAAGGAAAGAAACAGATTAGTTGAGAAGAACCAGCATCTTGAAAATGAAATTTGATTTTTACTTGATAATAATTATAATCTGAAAAGATCTCTCAAGGGCAAAAATAGGTTGATTCTGGTTATAGAAACACAAGATTTTTCAAAAAGACTTGTCACTATTGTTCTAGAAAAGGCCACATGGCTCACAAATGTTCTATAAGAAGAGAAATTATAGTCAAGTATATGTGGGTGCCAAAGTCTAACAACTCTGGACCTAACAAAAAATGGGTACCTAAATTCACAAACTCTTGTGTTGTAGGAACCAGTCAAGAGGGAAGTTCAAATGAATCTTTGGTATCTGGACAGTGGATGTTCCAGACACATGACAGGAAACAAGTCATTCTTTTCTGAAATACAAGAATATAATGGAGGAAATGTATTGTTTGCGGACAACACAAAGGGAAAAATCATTGGCAAAGGAACATTTGGCAACAAAGATGGAAGTTCCATCGAAAATGTTTGGTTGGTAGATGGGCTGAAACATAATCTTCTTAGCATAAGCCAATTATGTGATATGGGTACCAGGTACACTTCAAACCCTCTAAATGTGTGGTGACCAAGATTGATGTAACTGTTTTCACTACAATCAGAGAAAGAAACATGTATTGCATAAATCTTGATGATTTGTCCAAACAAAATATTGAATGCCTAGTTGCTATTGATGAATCTTGTTGGACTTGGCATAGACATATGTTGGTCATACAAATATGAAACTCCTAAATCATTTGGTCAAAAAGGATTTAGTAAAAGGCATTCCTAAAATGACGTTCAGAAAAAACAAAATATGTGATGCATGCATGAAAGGCAAAAAAGCAAAAACTTCTCTTCAGCCAATAAATGACATTGCATCCTCAAAACCACTGGAACTTCTACATCTTGATTTGTTTGGACCCATGAAAACTTAATCTTTTGGAGGAAACAAATATGTTTTTGTCATTGTGGATTATTTTTCTCGATACACATGGGTAAGGTTTCTTTCACATAAAAATGAAACTTTACATCATTTCATTACTCTCTCAAAGAATATCCTAAATGAAAAGGGCTTTTGATTAAAACCATCAAAAGTGATCATGGCATGGAGTTTGATGATCATAACTTTGCTACTTTTTGTAATGATCTTAGCTATACTCAATATTTTTGCTCCAAGAACACCCTAACAAAACGGGGTGGTTGAAAGAAAAAAATAGAGTTTTATAGGAAATAGCTCGAATAATGTTGAATGAGTATGATCTCCCTAAGCATCTTTGCGCTAAAGCATTTAACACAACCTGCTGTGTCATCAACAGAGTCTTCTTGAGACTATTTATAAAAAAGATTCTATACGAACTCTGGAAAGGTAAGATACCCCACATCTTATTTTCGTGTATTTAGGTGTAAATGTCACATCTTAAATGATAGAGATCACCTTGCTAAATTTGATTCAAAATCAGATGAGTTAATATTTATTGTTTACTCAACAAACAATAAAGCTTATAGAGTTTTAACAAAAGAAAAAGGACAATAAAAAAATCCATGCATGTGGTATTTGATGAAACTGAACCTCGTCTAGCCAAGGACTCTTTGAGCATAGAAATTGCAGGTTTCGATCAAGTGATAGAAGTTCTTCAGCAGGAAAAAGAAGGGGAAAATAGTATTTCACAAAATCTCACTAAGATAGTCTTAACCTCAAGTGGAACTTCCGCCGATGAAACATGAGACAAAATTAGCAAATTCAAGCATGACCCAAGCCATCCAACAAAAAACGCCATTGAAGATCTAGTAGTAGGAATCACAACAAGGTCAAGAACCAAAACAAATGAATTACAACTCTCTGATTTTGTGTTTTTATCTTATGCAGAACCCTGCAACATAAGTGAAGCATTGAATGACAAATCATGGTTGAACGCAATGAAAGAAGAACTAAATTAGTTTGAGAAAAACTAGGTTTGGAACTTAGTTGCATGACCCGATAACTACCTTGTCATTGGGACTAAATAGGTTTTTCGAAATAAATTAGATAAACATGGTGAAGTTGTTAAAAACAAAGCAAAACTTGTTGCAAAAAGGTATTCTCAACAAGAGGGAATTGATTATGATGAAACCTATGCACCTGTCGCACGTCTTGAATCTATTCGCATGTTTCTAGCTTATGCTTCACCCAAAAACTTTACTTTTTATCAAATGGACGTTAAAAGTGCTTTTTTGAATGGACATATAAAAGAAGAGTTCTTTGTGGAGCAACCTCTTGGTTTCAAAAACTCAAATTTTCCAAACCATAATTTTAAATTGTCTAAAGTACTTTATGGTTTAAAACAAGCTCCAAGAGCATGGAATGATTGTTTGAGCTCTTTTTTTATTTTAAAATATTTTTGCATGGGTAAAGTAGACACTACACTTTTTACAAAAACATCAAATGACCATTTACTACTTGTTCAAGTGTATGTGGATGATATAATCTTTGGTGGTGCTCAAAAGGATCTTTGTGATGATTTTGCATCATGCATGACAATGGAATTTGAAATGAGTCTTATGGGTGAGTTAAACTTTTTCCTTGGTCTTCAAATCAAACAAACCACAAAAGTAATTTTCATATCCCAAGAAAAATATACTAAGGAACTGCTGCAGAAATTCAAAATGGAGGATTGTAAAGAATCAAATGTTCCCATTGTTGCATTCGCAAAATTGGAACTTGATCTGGAAGGCAAAAATGTGGATGAAACAACATACAGAGGTATGATCGGAAGCTTGTTGTATCTCAAGGACAAAACTTTAACTTGCCACCAGTTTATGTGCTCGTTTTCAAAGACAACCAAAAGAGTCACATCTCAAGACCATCAAAAGAATTCTTTGCTATCTCAAAGGAACCATCAACCATGGAATTTAGTACCCTCGATCTAGATCTTTCAATCTAGTTCGGTATTCTGACGCTAATTATGCAGGGTGGAAAATTGATTGAAAATGCACTACTGGAACTTGCCAACTTCTAGGTTCATGTCTAGTAAGCTGGTGCACCAAGAAGCAAAGCGTGGTAGCTATGTCAACAACTAAAGCAGAATATATGGCACTGGAAAAAAAAAAATTCATTGAAACAAAAAATCAATTGGCTGATATCTTCACCAAACCACTTTTGAAAGATTGTTTTAGTTTTCTCAAAAATAACCTAGGAATCATACCTTTTCTATCTTTCTTTTGAATTTTTTTTTGTATGTAAATCTTCTATAATTATGTTTGATATGCGTATTTCTTATAGTATGAGCATTATTTCTTTCCTTTCCTAATCACTCCACCCAAACACTATTGTCAAATTTATCATTTTTTTTAAATTTATTTATGGGAAGGAAAAATCGAACTATCCAAGTATGTGTCTCTCTGCAAAAAAATCACAAAAAACTCTCATTCTTCACAAAAACTCTTCATCTCTCTCTGTGTTCATCAGTCAACAAAAAAACCTCATTCTTCCTCAAACAATAGTCTGAAATCCTTCCTTCTCTAGCATCCACCATGGATAACAACCTTAAATCAACGTCTCAAAAATTGGTCAATTACGCCTCTAATATCGAGGAATCCAGTCACCATCTTTCCTCGCTTTCTCTTACTGAAACACCTAATGCTCGTCGTTCCTCTTCTCCGCAAACTCCTCATCTCTCACCGATTCCATCCTCTTATCCTCTTTTACACTCATCTCCACATACACCTATCACCTTCACTAATTCCTCTTTCAATAATTTGGTTTTCAAGTTCATGCCTGTCTCCATCAAATTCCCAACACCTCAAGCTAAAAATTTCTTTTCAACCAATATCATGGCTCGAAAAGTAAATCGTGGGAGACCAATTGATTTCTCTGATATACCTCCGTCTCCTGTCCACAACTGGGTTGATCAGATAGGCTAGAAATTCATGATGTAAATTGATGAAACTACCTTCCTTCTACTTGTCCGTCTATTCTATACAAACATGCTTGTCGTTGAAGGTACTGATCTCGTTAATTCCTCCATTAAATCTAATGTTCTTGGCACCCCTATTTCTCTTACAGTTGAGAAAGTTAATCGATACCTAGGGCTCCCAAATTTTGGTGTTAAATTTTTCGCATATGGTGAATGGTGTCATCTTGACTATTTTAACCTCAATCGTGCCAACAAACTCTTATGGAATGGAAAATCTCCAAAATTAGATGCTGGTGTGGCACTGAATTACTCACTGTAGACTATTTCTTCCTTCACCGCTTAAGCATATTGATCATCTTATCTGTCTTTTCTACTAGTGGGGGTCATTCAACTGATATGAACATATTATCTGTATTTCTTCTTTATATGGCCGTGACTGGACAGACCGTTAACGTAAGGTATATTATCTTTCACAACATGATTTATGCTTTTCGTCACTCCTTGAAAAACTTACCCTACTGCATGCTTCTCACTCATCTCCTTCGTTCTAAACATGTATTATTTCCATCCTCCTGGGCTGAAGAACCCAGTGAAAGAAAGATTATTGATTTACCAAGCCTTAAGAAAATGAAAATCCAAATTGGTGAATATGGGGTTTGGTTCAAAGGTACTTCCATCTCTGGCATTATTCCCTCTGCTCCTTGATGTACCTCTCATCGTAATATTAGAAAGAAAGCACTTTATATCTCTGATAACTCTGTCCAAGATATGTACTCCAGTGCCTCTGAAGGAATAATCTCCAAAAGGAAAAATAAACCACTGGATGTTCCAACGCACCTGATCTTTTGGCCTCTGTTCAAGCCATTGTTTCCTCTGTTGAACGGTTCGATCGCAAGATCACTGAACTGGTTACCTCTGTTGAGGATGATTTTCATAGATGCAAAACTAAAATATCTGATCTTCATGACGAAGTCAAGGACCTTCGCTATTCTCTCCGCAAATGATCCCGAAGTCGCTGACCTTTTTGATGATGAAGGGAAGAAGTGTTGCTTTGCCTAAATCTGCTGTCTACATGCTTTGTCATTAAACTGATATGTTTTGAGCTCAGTTTGCAGTTTATATTTTATGGCACCAAACTTATATGTTTGAATTGAACCTTACTGCTCCTATGGACTGGTGTTATGCTTTGAAGGGTTTTATGCTATTATGTTTTGTTTTGCACATTCTAAAATTTACAACAGAACTAGCTTTACTATAACATCTGCTGCATCACCCTTTATTTTAACTTTTACTTGTCGATAGGGGGAGAACAATTATCTTAACTGTTGAAGAGCACTGCATTTATAGCTTATTTTTTATCCTTAAAATTTTTCATGCAATAAGTCTCTTAAAATAGGAGAAGAACAACAAAAAGGACATCATCAGAAAGGGGAAGATTGTTAGGATTCCTTCCGAAAGCTTATTTTAATTATGTCCCTTTTGTAAGAAAGCAAATTGAAATTATTATGGCAGTTGTAAAATCTTCTTAACATGGCAGGTCAAGACTGGGTGACAACTAAATGATGTAATAAAATATGGAACTAGCAGTTGCAAAATCTTCTTAACATGGCAAGTCAAGATTGGGTGACAGCTATATGATGCAATAAAATATGGAACCTTCCTTGTATGAGTCAAAGTAGTTTTGGCATGTTACAGTTGCACTATTCTTGGAGAAAAATAAGCTGATTGAAGATTTACTCGGTTGATCTAGTACATTACTATTTACTAGAATAGAGAGTTTGATTCATAGCACCAAGTGCTATTCTATCAAAGTAGGATTGTTCCTTTATTATATACTTTGTCTTTCCCAAATCCCCAGTAATAGTCTGTTTAGTGTTCTACTATAGCTCTGTGATGTTTTGGCAAGTTGCTCATTGTATTTGTTCTATCTGTTTTGCTAATAATATTGTAGGTTCAAAATCTTAAGTCCACTTGCTTAAGTAGTGGATTAGGCTTGCCGAACCACTATAACTATCGTATCTCATTTATTTATCTTTCTGCTATATCTGGAATTTTAATTATATCTGAAACTTCCAGTCTATTCTTTGATTTACTCATTGACTCCTGAGTCATTTACCCCTTTGGTCTCTATACTCTTTCACTTTTATTTTTTGGCATGCCACTATTGAAGCCGCTTCTGCTTTGTCTCTTGTGTTGGATATATATGAAAGAGCTTCAGGTCAAAAGGTTAATGCTAAAAAATCCTCTATGACTTTTAGTAGAAATGTGGCTGATGGTATTAAGGATGGCCTTCTGCATGTGCTTGGATTTTCGGCTACTGCATGTCATCATAAGTATCTCGAGCTTCCTGCGGTGATTAGGCGCAGTAAAAAGGAAATTTTTGATTATATTCGAGAAAGGTTGAGGAGCAACATTAATGGATGGGGTGTAAAACGATTATCCTGTGTTGGAAAGGAGATACTTATTAAATCTGTTCTTCAAGCAATTCCCACATATACAATGAGTTGCTTCCTACTCCCGAAGACACTTATAAAGGAACTTGAGGCTTTGATAAAAAGATTTTGGTGGAGGAATGATAAGAAACATTATATTTCATGGCTGCCTTGGGATATTCTGTGTAGAGCTAAGAAATGTGGTGGTTTGGGCTTCAGAGATTTGAGCTGTTTTAATACAGCTTTGTTAGCAAAACAGGGGGTGAAATTATTAATGTACCTGGATTCTTTGTTGGGGAGGTTGTTTAAAGCTCGCTACTATCTAAAGTCCTCCTTGCTTGACATACGTTTGGGCTTTCGACCTTCTTGGTCCTGGCGTAGTGTCTTTGCCGCCCAATATACTCTCTGTTTGGGACTCCGATGGTAGGTGGGTAATGGGAAATCAATATCCGTTTTGAATGATGCATGGCTCCCAGATGAAGGTTTCTCCAAAGTGATCACGACAAAGCCATTAGATGTCAGTAATCTTTTTGTTGCACAAATTATGGATCAGGATTCTCATTGTTGGAATAAGGATTTGATTGATAGGATTTTTTGGGCAGTTGATGTGGAAAGAATCATTCGTATCCTAATTGACAATCTCCACTGTGTTGATCAGATCATCTGGAAATATTTGTGGAACAGAGTGTTTTCGGTGCGAAGCTGTTATCATGAATACGAACAAAGATTAGCTACTGCAGACAGGTTTAGGGAAGGACAAAGTGGGTTCTTTGGTCATAAATGGGACTTTATTTGGCTTGCAAATGTGCCAGACAAAGTTAAAATTTTCATGTGGCGTCTCTGCTGGAATAGACTTCCCATTAGAGCTAATCTTCATGCTCGTCATTTAGACGTCCCTTTCGAATGTCCGACATGTAGGATGGATGTTGAAGACATTAAACATGTTTTCTGCACTTGTACCTTTTCCTGTGAAGTTTGGTTACACACCAAGCTTCCAAAATTTTCCTTCCTAGGGGATCAATTTAGTATATCTCAGTGGATCAGGAAAGTTTGAATCGAAACTTCACGTGAAGATTTTGATTTGTTCATTGTGATATGTTGGAGGATATGGGCAACACCCACTTACATTTAAATCAAATATCCACAGTAGAGGACATAGTGACTGGGGCTGTCCAATTCCTCATTGTCTACCAACATGCTGTTAAGCCTGCTGTAGGGATCACGCTTAGGTCGGTGAAACTTAGTTGGACATTTAATAGTGCATTTGATGTCCATGTTAATTTTGACGCAGTTATTTTTCAGCAATCCGACATTGTTCAGCTCACTATGGTTGCACAAGGTGTGGATGGGAGGTGTTTATGGTGAGAACAAGACAAGTCTAAGGTCTTCTTTTACCGGTGGAAGGGGAAGCATGTGCTTGTCTCTTTGCTATTCAGATTGCTCAGTGAAACGGTTGGAGTTCTGTGTACTTTGAAGGGGATAATGTAACCGTCATCAATTCAATTAATAATGTTGAGGAAGATCTATCTTCGCACAGGGCTATAATTGAGGAGTGTAAGCTGTTAAGTACATGTCTTTTGCATACAACATTTGGTTTTGTTAGGCGTCAAGGGAATGCTTTAGCACATATTCTTGCATAAAAACCTCTGCATGGTTCCTGTACTTTTGGAGAATCCCTCCCTCAATTTGTTGTATCTGTTGTTTAGAGTTTGATTTTGTTTCTATGTTCTTACATAAGTTGTTTGTCATTGTACATGGTACATGCTGGTATTTTATGAATAAAGTTTCAAGTATTGTTCAAAAAAATAATTAAATGATTCAATAGTTTCTATTACTATTGGGCTCAAAAACTTGAGTAAAAATTAGTTTTTCTAATCTTTATTGGTACAAGAAAAATTGATATCTGAACTGTTTTTGTATGCTGATTTTTTCATTTTACCCTTGAGATTGAATTGCACATTTTATTTGTTGGAACAATTAAAGGGCATTCATTCTTTGTAAAAATCAAAGAATAACTTCAATTTTAGATACATAAATCCTTTTTAAAACAATATAGATAGTATAGATAATTATGAAAAGTAGGTTTTGTTTCGTTTTTTTTTTTTCATTTTGTATTCACACGCACGCACATTAGGAGCTCATTCAGGTTTGAACTCTTAACTTCTCACATTATGTGGGAGACTTATACTATTGGGCCACAAGCCACTCAACAATGAAAATTAGGTTTTGTATGCCTCTATATCTTTACTTGTGTATATAAATTAAACATTTGAGAAAGATAGACAAACTAAAAATCTACATGTAATATTTCATAGGCATGTTGCTTAAAAAAATAGACTAAAATGTATTGATTTAGACTTATGAATGGGTTTTGTTTGAGGGAAGATTTTCTAGAATTTCCAAGATATAAGTCATAGGAGGCCGATATTTGGGCTCGTGGTTTACACAACGTAGAGCAATATTTGCAGCAACATAAGCACTTTTTTTACAATATTGGCCCTCTAACTTAGTGTCCATAATCCTGAATATCTTGCCATTGTCGACAACATGAAGCCTTACCCAATTTACCAAGTGTTTTTCCTCTTGGCACTTTGTTTCATCGATAGCACGCCGACCTGTAAGAAGCTCCAGCAACACAACCCCAAAGCTGTATACGTCGCACTTTACGGTTAGTTTACCTATTAACAAAACAAACATATTTTCAATAATTATGAAAAAGATATTATGGTGTTCAAGAATTATGTACGTGTATAGGTGATGATAAAAATGGCCTTATAAGTAAAGCATAATTACATAACTAACTAAGATATATTCATGATTTTTTTCAGACATGATCCAGTCTGATATGATCTTATTTGAATTTTGATATGGACAATAATGAATTCAATTATGATAAAATATTACCTTTGACATGTTGGTCACTCGTTAAATGTCCCAACATGTTCTAGTCATGTTATTATGCCTCAATATATATCCGCCTACCCATTTAGCTAGGATATCATTGTCAAGCTTCAATGACTATTTTTCCTAATGTTCTAGAATGTTTCTGATAATTTCTTTGATGTTGTAGGTCAGCAGCTCATATATAATGTTAGTGATAGTACAATTATAATTGAAAAACAATTAAAAAGATTTTTAAGTTGAGGAACGGATATCTTACTTTTTTTAAAAATTTAAAGCCATTGTAGTAGAAATTTGTTGCTGGTTTGATAGGAATACTTTCAATCACCACTCCATTCCAGGATCTGATAGTTTGATAACATCGTATAACTCAAAAAACTCTGGATAAGCTTTTGAATTCAAAACTCCTCCACAAATAACACCCTCCTTCAACTAGTATAATTCTATATTTTTAATGTGAGCAATTGTAATTTTATGCAAGTGATCACAAGAAGAAACGACTCTATTTATAGAAGTGGAGGGCTTTCATAACATAAATGAGAAGTAATGGACAATAAAAATAGATTTATATATAGGAATGTGGAGGGCGAGATTAAATTACTGTGTTAGTGGTATTAGGAAGTGTTGATTTTGCCTTCAAATTTGGGCTGAATTGACAAGAACTGGATGAAGAACGGAGCAAAACGAAGCAAAGTAGTCGAAATGAGCTTGAGAACACACCCTAGCGCGCGGCGCGTTGGTAGGACGCCGCATACCGGGGCATGTGGCAAGGTGCACCAAAGCGTGGAAATGGGTGGAAAAGGCATGAAAACACGCGTCGTGCACCCTGACGCAAGTTTTTTTTACGCCCTAGCACACAGTGAATAGTAACTTTGTGCCCCAACACAAAGTTTCTGCTACAATTGATGTTGGGGGTGCTGGGGTGCAAGTTTTGTGTGCCCCAGCACGCGGCGTAGGCCCACGGGCCTTGAGCTTCGTTTTCGGGTATAAATTTAACATTTTTTCTCTTTCGGAAAAGTATCAAGAACATAACACAAGGGCTTCTTTACTGTTTTGAGTAAATTCTCAAGATAGAGTTTAGAACGAGGGTGTTAAGTGTTTTCGTGAGATTTATGGGATTCAAGTTTGTACTTGCACTTTGATTTGAGATCAATAAAATTCATTTTCTTTGTTGGGTGGATTTGGCACATCGTCGAACCGCGTTAAATCTTGTTGTCATAATTTCATCGAATTACTTTACTATTATTTCATTATTTCTGCAATAGATCTTACTGGGTTACAACGAATTGGTATCAGAGCAGGTTGGATCAGATGTCAGGCATAAAGTACGAGGTAAAGAAGTTTAATGGGAAGAACGACTTTGGGCAGTGGAAGATAAAGGTTCACGCCCTTTTGTGTCAACAAGGTTTACAGAGAGCGTTAAAGGGCAAAGATTCCTTGCTGGAAACACTGAAAGGCGAGGAGAAGGACGAGTTCATGGCGAAGGCTTACGATACTCTGGTGTTATCATTGGCAGATAATGTACTGAGAGAGGTTGCCAAGGAAAGTACGCTAGCGGATTTATGGAAGAAGTTGGAGAGTCTATATATGACAGAATCCCTGACCAATAGGCTGTATTTGAAACAATGACTATACACATTGAGGATGAAGGAAGATACATCTATCACTCAGCATATTGATTTTTTCAGTAAAGTGATTCTGGATCTCACTAGTATAGATGTCAAAATTAATGATGAGGATCAAGCTTTAATTCTCTTGTGTTCTCTGCCAAAATATATTGAGCACTTGGTTACTACTTTGTTGTACGGGAGAGATGCGATTTCAATGGAGGATGTGAAGGCCTCATTGAATTCCAACGAGTTGAGAAAATATGTCATGGGTAGCAACAATGGTGAAAGTGGGGAAGGATTGGTGGCAAAAGGGAGATCGAGAGAAAAAGGAAGAAGTAGAGGCCGATCGAAGTCCTAAACCAAGCCTAGAAACGGTGACAAGTGTTTTAAGTGCAGTGGAAAGGGACATTGGAAATGGAATTGTCCAAAATGAGGAAAGGCGAAGGATGCAGGTGAAACTTTTGATCAGAAACGGAATGATGTCGTAGGAATTATTGAGGATGAGTCTAATGGTGGGCTTGTTCTCAACGTTGCCGAAATTTTACTAAGCTCTGAATAGATTTTGGATAGTGACTGTTCCTACCATATGTGCCCAAGAGAAGATTAGTTTACTACATACCATAAATATGATGGTGGTAAAGTGTTTATGGGGAACGATGCTTCCTACAGGGTTGTAGGAATTAACTCAGTTTGCATCAGAATGCATGATGGCATAATAAGGACCCTAACAGATGTGTGTCATGTTCCACATCTGAAAAAAAATTTGATATCGCTGGGTACTCTGGACAAGAATGGTTGTGAATACAGAGCTCGAGATGGAGTTCTGCGAGTTTCCAAAGACGCATAGCTTATCATGAAGAAAGACAAGCAGAACAGCCTTTATATATTGCAGGGAAACACAATTTCTGCTACTGCAGCAGTTTCTTCATCAGTCAATGATACTATGAGACTATGGCATATGTGGCTTAGGCATATGAGTGAGAGGGGAATGTCAGAATTGAGCAAATAAGATTTGCTTTGCCGAGAGAAGACTGGAGAACTAGATTTCTGCGAGCAGTGTGTGCTAGGCAAGCAACACAGGGTGAAATTTGTCACTGCAATTCACAGGACCAAAGGCACTTTGGATTACAGTCACTCAGATCTTTGGGGACCGTTTCAGGTTTCTTCAAATGGAGGTGCAAGGTACATGCTAACATTCATAGACGATTTATCACGGAGAGTATGGGTGTATATGCTAAAGCATAAGGATGAGGTGTTTGTCAACTTCAAGCAATGAAAGACCTTAATTGAGAAGCAGACAGGAAAAGAGATCAAGGGCTTGAGTACTGATAACGGATTGGAATTCTGCAACAAGGAATTTTAGGAATTCTGCGATAAGGAAGGAATGTGAGGTATTACACAGTTGTACATACACCACAACAGAATAGAGTTGTAGAATGGATAAACAGGACTATCTTGGAAAGAGTTAGATGCATGCTTTTTAACGCCGAATTGTCCAAGGATTTTTGAGCATAAGCGATTAACACTGCGTGTTATTTGGTGAATAGGTCACCATCAACTGCTTTGGACTGCAAGACACCAATGGAAGTTTGGTCTGGGTCTCCTGCTGATTACTCAAATTTGAGAGTATTTGGGTGTCCAGTCTATGCTCATGTCCGGGATAGGAAGCTTGAGCTAAGGGCTAGGAAGTGCATATTTCTATGCTATGCAGATGGAGTCAAAGGTTATCGTTTGTGGTGTAATGATGACAAGGGCTCCAAGATGATTATCAGTAGGGATGTGATATTCGATGAGTTTGCAATGATGAAGAAGGTGGAGCAGCTGGAAAGTGGTCAACAGGCCGTTAAGGAGAAGGTGGAGATTCATATTGATCTTCCATAAGTTTCAAAGGGGAAACAAGGTGGTAGATGAAGCTAATGAGATCACATTATCACCTAACCAACAGCAGAAAAATGAACCACTTCAAAATTATCGCTTGGCTCGCGATAGGGAAAGGAGGCAGATCAAACCACCACAGCGATATGCTTACTCAGATCTGGTAGCTTATGCTTTTAGTTCAGCCGAAGAGTTTGTAGGAGATGATCCAATCTCATACAAAGAGCCAATTTCAAGGCCAGATTTCGATAAATAGGCCGCAACTATGAGTGAAGAGATGGAGTCTCTACACAAGAATAGCACATGGAAGCTAGTTGATGTACCCAAAGGACAGAAGATTGTAGGTTGCAAATGGGTCTATAAGAAGAAGGAAGGGATTCTCGGTATTGAAGATGCTAGATACAAGGCATGATTGGTTGCTAAGGGTTTTACTTAGAGAGAGGGAGTTGACTTTCATGAAGTATTCTCCCCAGTTGTAAAACATACTTTCATTCGTGTTTTACTTGCCATGGTTGCTCTATTTGATATGGAGCTGGAGCAGATGGATGTGAAAACAACATTTCTACATGGTGAGTTGGAGGAACAAATCTACATGAGTCAACCATAAGGATTCGTTGTTCTCGGTAAACAAAATCAAGCTTGTCTTTTGAAGAGGTCATTATATGGCTTGAAACAGTCTCCCAAGTAGTGGTATAAAAGGTTTGATGCTTTTATTACCAAGATAGGATATACAAGAAGCAAATTTGATTGCTGCGTATGTTATAAAATTTGCAATGATAGCCTTTTCGCATATTTGCTATTGTACATTAATGATATGTTGATTGTCTCTAGAAGCATATATGAGATCAACCAATTAAAAGCTCAGTTAAGTGAAGAATTTGAGATGAAGGATTTGGGCAATGTAAAGAAGATATTGGGCATGGAGATCATCAAGGACAGACACGCAGGATTGTCGTACTTGTCTCAACAGCATTACATTGAGAAAGTACTTGAGCGATTTGGGATGGATAAGTCCAAGCCAGTTAGTACGCCACTTGCAGCTCATTTTAGGCTTTCATCAGATCTATCACCGAGTACTGAGGAGGAGGTAGAGCACATGTCTAATGTGCCATATGCTAGTGCAATGGGTAGCTTGATGTATGTCATAGTGTGCACTAGGCCAGACATTTCACATACAGTCAGCGTTGTGAGCAGGTATATGCACAAGCTAGGAAAGACTCATTGACAGGCTGTGAAATGAATCATGAGGTATTTGAGAGGCTCTGTAGACAGATGCTTGAGGTATAGTCAATCGAATTCTACTACTAGAATTATTGGCTACGTGAATGCGGATTATGCAGGAGATTTGGACAGCAGAGGTCCATGACGGGCTATGTGTTTTATGTATCAAGTTGTGCAATTAGCTGGAAGGCGACTTTGCAGTCATCAGTTCCATTGTCCACAATAGAAGTTGAGTACATGGCTTTGGCTGAAGGCGTTAAGGAAGGCATTTAGCTAAAGGGGTTGATTGATGATATAGGTATGACTTCTGATATCACTAAGGTATTTTGTGACAGTCAGAGTGCCATACACTTGTTAAAGAATCAAGCATTTCATGAGAGAACAAAGCACATAGATGTGAGGTATCTCTTTGTTCGGGATATGGTGTCTCAAGGAGTTATGTTCGTTGACAAGATTGGGACTAAGGATAATCTGGCAAACATGTTGACTAAAACAGTTCCAAGAATCAAATTTGAGCATTGCTTGGATTTGGTTAATGTCTGCAGACTCAGATAACAGACCTTTTTGGGGGCAGGGACAAAGAAGAAGGATGGTGAATTTCAAGTCAACGTGGAGAATTGTTGATTTTGCCTTGAAATTTAGGCTGAATTGACAAGAACTGGAAGATGAACGGAGCGAAACAGAGCAAAGTGATCGAAATAGGCCTGAGAACACACCCCGGTGCATGTTGACAGGACGCCACACACCGGGCCATGAGGCAAGGTGCGCCAAGGTGTGGACATAGGTGGAAAAGGCATGAAAACACGTGTTGTGTGCCCCAGCGCGTAGTGAACAGTAACTTTGCACCGGGCGCAAGTTTTTTGTGCTTGCGCCCCAGCGCAAAGTTTCTGCCACAATTGATGTTGGGTGCGCTGGGGTGCATGCCCACGGGCCTTGGGCTTCGTTTTTGGGTATAAATTTAACGTTTTTTTCTTCCGGGAAAGTATCACGAATATAACACAAGGGCTTCTTTATTGCTTTTGAGTAAATCTCTCAAGACGGGTTTAGAACAAGGGTGTTAGGTGTTTTCGTGAGATTTGTGGGATTCAAGTTTGTACTTGCACTTTGATTTGAGATCAATAAAATTCATTTTCTTTGTTGGGTGGATTAGACACATCGCTGAACCACGTTAAATCTTGTTTTCATAATTTCATCAAATTACTTTACTATTATTTCATTGTTTCTGTAATAGATCATCCTGAGTTACAACAAGAAGATATGTAGTGGGATTAGTGGCCACAAAAATAAGAATAATGAGGAGATTTTTCGCTACAACATCAACCTTCACATTATAATATCGTCACTTTCTCATCATTAATGGAGCTAATGTGTAAGATCATGAAAAAATAATTTTAATATTAAATTACCTAACAGACCAACATGTATAAACTTGAACTTCGAGATCATGGTATAACCTGCACCTTACTCATTTTGATCTCCAATCAATATGGTAAAATTTTCTTTGCACAAATATCACAAATAAGTACGGTAGAAGGTCTTTCATTACTACTTAACAGTCTTAATTAGTTCTGTGAAAATGTTACTTAATTATCCGACCGAAATAAAATTTAAGTCCATATATTATGATTAAATACAATACAATCAATAAGAAAATAGGTATACCTGTGGTAAGATAACGTGGATCACAATAACCTTCAGTACCCATTACTCTTGTAGTTACATGAGTCTGAGATTCAGTTGGACCAGCCTTTGCCAATCCAAAATCTGAAAGCTTTGCATTAAATTCCTGTACCAAGAAAAAAACATCCCTAATTAGCAAGGGGGAAATCTCTTAAATGAAAAAGAGGGGGGGGGGGGGGGGGGGAATTGTAACCCAATTATTTTGTTTATGCTATATTTGGATCTTAAGAAAATTTACTAAATTCAAATTCAAAAGATATAATTCTGTGATTTATGTTTTAAATATTATTTTATTTCTACTTTTTCTGCTCTAAAATATTCAGAATCCAATATATATAGCATTAACGAATCCACTTACAGAATCTAACAAAATATTTGAAGTCTTAAAGTCGCGATATATGACCGGCGACTCGGACTCGTGTAGAAAACATAGCCCACGAGCTGCACCTACAGCAACCTTAATCCTTCTTGCCCATGAAAGAGATGGAGAATTTCCTGCAAAATTTAATCAGACGAACATTTGAAAGGATGAAATTCAATACATGCCATATATATATAGTTGTATATATAATTTTCTTTTCCTTGTATAATATAATGAATTAACTGGGATATATATATATATATGTATATATAATTAATTAAGTTGGCAAGAAATGGGTGTTTACTTTTAAATAAGTGTCTCTCCAGGCTGCCTCCGGGCATAAATTCATAAACCAGTATCCGATCTTCACCATCTAAGCAGTATCCAATGAGTTTGACTAGATTTGGATGGTGAAGTCGACCCAGATAGTTTACTTCTGACTGCACCAAGTCCCATGCCCACCCATTAGAAAGAGCGCAAATGAGAAATTAAAGTAGTGCATGCATCAATCTCTATATCCTATATTCTATCTATTTCATTGATCCGTCTAATTGGTATGGTATGTTCAAATATAATATTTTATATATTTGAATCAATCAAATGTTTTTTTACAGTAATAAAAAATCATGGTTTGAAAATGATCTGATACAAAATTGCAAAACTACTGAAATAAAAATCCAACCTAAGAGTTATGATATACAATAATCAATACTATTCATTCTCTTTTATATTTCATGAAAATCATATGGTCACTTTGTCAAGAATATCATATGGTCACTTTGTTTCATGTGGTGAAGGCCCGAATGATTATTTGAAATGATAAAAAAACTTGTGTTGATTAGTTAATTATTAGTCAATTGTGCTTAGTTAAGATAGTTTAGATATAGAAATCCTAAAATATCTACAAAGATTATGAGAATAATCCTGATAATTCACTTGACAATTAAGATATAAAATAGTCTTTTTAGTGAAATTTAGAAGAGATTCAATTGTTTTAATAGTTTTTAATTGTAAAAACAAAAGTGAACATGACCTACAAGAATTATTTTTCATTAAGTGTATATATACACTTAGTAATTTTATACCGAAAAATTTCATATATATATATATATATGTGTGTGTGTGTGTGTGTGTAAAAGTTTGACAAAATAATCTCAATAGTTAATTGGAGTTATGTAGGGTTCCGTACCCATAGTTCTAACTTATCATAATGTACCCACTTTTTAGTCGTTCATATCAATTTGATTTGATTCTCACCTTCAAACCATCATAAAGTGAAGAACCATGGTTCTTTCATGGTTCTTATAAAGAACCATCTTCTTTTAAAATTAAATTATAAAAAATAAAATAAAAATCATTACCCTTCTGATACTCAATGACCAAATTAACCTTATTACTTTTAAGAAATTAAAATTCCTCTTTTCCTAATATTAAACCCTAATTCAATCAGAAAAAATGAACCCTAAGAGACGAATTCAATTAAAAGAAAATTAGAGAAAACTCATTGAGACCAATAAATCATAATAATTTTAAGAAATTTAAAACAAAGCGAAACATAAAAACACTAAAAGTTCCACACTCCATCCAAAACATATAAAGGAAACCACCAAGAATTTAGAGAGACCGCACTAACCAATAAACACACGCCTAAACACATCCACGGCAACCACAACATAAACATATCCACAATTCAAGAATAGAAACAAAAAGAGAAAAAAAAAAAACAATATATATATATATATATATATTTGTTTTTTCCAGCGTAGACCGTTCTTGCTATGCTGCCCATTCGATGAGCATATTAAATCCACAATTTAAGATTGTTTTTCTGTTTTGTTTCTGCAATCTCACAACGAGTTTTTTTTTAATTTATTTTAATTTATTTTTTTCTGATTGAATTCATCTCTTATGATTCATTTTTTCTGATTTTCTTTCTGATTGATTAGGATTTAATATTAGAAAAAGAGGAATTTTAATTTCTTAAAAGTAATAAGGTTAATTTGGTCATTGAGTATTAGAAGGGTAATGGTTTTTATTTTATTTTTTATAATTTAATTTTAAAAGAAGATGGTTCTTTATAAGAACCATGAAAGAACCATGGTTTTTCACTTTATGATGGTTTGAAGGTGATGATCAAATCAAATTGATATGAACGGCTAAAAAGTGGGTACGTGATGATAAGTCAGAATCATGTGTACGGGACTCTAGAAAACCCCTAGTAATATCACTAAAAGTAAAAAAGAGGGAAGAGAAGTACTGACCAACCACTCGTTGTGACCCTGGGAGCCATAAGGTATTAGCTTCTTGATTGCAACAGCCATGCCTGATCCTGGTATTGTAGCAGTGAGTCTATCCACGTCCAACCATCCTTTATAAACACAACCGAACCCTCCTTCTCCAAGCAGACTATCCTCACAAAAGTTTGCAGTGGCTTTCCTAAGTTCGTCGAAAGAAAAAGCCTTTAGGTATGGGGATATTGATAGCATCTCAGTCTCTGATCTTGGCGTTGGCAAAATACAAGCTGCTGCTGCTGCTGATGCCTGGTATTCAGCTGGAAGTAGTAGTGGTAATACTGCCGAGGAGGAACTGGATTCAACGTCGGGTTTAGGGGGAGTTTCTGGCCTTGGCAATGGCAAGAAATTACTAGCCGCCTTGTTATTCTCATGATGGCATGCATATGATGATGATGTAAGATTTGGAGTGGGCAAAGGATGACTCTTTTGGTTAATGTGTTCCTGCTGGGAAGTACCTGAAACTGGAGAAATAAATACAGATTTTGGAAGTTATAACAATTGTTATAATTTATAGCAAGAGATGCATGAATAGATTAATTATTTCCTAATTCTCTTGGTTCTTCAGAATATTTAATACACTCGGCATATATTCATAAAATATGATAGGAGATGAAAAGAGGGTCCAAACTGTCCAGTCATGAGACTTCATTTCTTATAATGAAAATTATTTTTGTAACACCTTTTTCTAACTTAAAGTATTAATATGACACCACTAATTCTTAATTATTAAAGGTATTAAAGAAATTATAATGAAAGATATACCAATTTTTTCTTTCTCGATCGATTATTTTCATGCCAAATGAAATGGGATCAATTTATTGTGGGCGAAGGGATTGTCGATTAATTGAGGGACTATATACTTACAAATTAAAGTAAAAACATTTGGTTGCTTAAATTTTGTTGGTTCGGAAATTTGAATGTAAAATCCAATTCAATTGGATTAAAACTGTAAGAATACTATGGTTTGTGGACAAGGGTTTGAGGAGATAACGAGGATGTTTCTGCATGCTATGTTTAAATAAGGTTTGTGGGACCTTTACCAAGACAACGATATAAATTGGAGCCATGAAAGGGGAGTGCGCAATTGCATGCTGTAGAAAAGCCACATTGTCACAAGGGAAAAATTTGAGGGATTTGAGAATTTAAGTGAATAGGTGGATTTCAAAAATTGCTTTTCTCTGAACATGATAGATGTTATTCATGTCTTGTTGGCCGTCCATCAAATATGTAACTGTTAAAATGATAGTTTAATTGATTTGATCCTATATACTTTATAAAGATGATGGGACATTTAAAAAATTCACTTAAAGTATAATTTATGAATCAATCACATTAGTATTGAAAAATTTTAATTTGAATTGAAATTTTAATAAAATTATGGTGATCGATTCATACCTGAATATCTAATAATTATAACTCAAAAACCGCACTAAAAATATGGAATACTTTTGCATCAAAAGTTTTGAAAAAAAAAAAAAAAAAATTCCTAATGTTGCATGTGGCTAATACTGGATTGAAGGTAAAACTATCTCCAACTGGGAAGAAACTATTACCCACATTACATACTAAAATTGTAATTATATACCCATATAATCAAGTATACTTGCAATTTTCATACTCTTTAATTCTAATAACTCATTGTACAATTAATGAATCAAGTGAAATATAAGATCAAGGATAAATTCTAACCCAAAATCAAAAGTACAAACAATAATTTGTAAGCTCCACATAATAACATCTTGAATTTTCAAGGCAATAGTTACAATCTTGCAATATATAGAAGTTCAAACAATTACTAATCATATTCATTCAATCCCTAAAATGAAATCAAAGAATTAAGAGATCTAAGACTAGTATTAAAACACATTCAAGTTCTTCCACAACTCATGATCATAGCTACGATGAAACTTTTAGAAACAAGAGAACAATTACCTGATATTGAAGGCGGATTCAAAGGTCTCCTATTATGAACATCATCCATTTTAACATCCTCAAATTCCACAATACTTTGTTTTTGCCATTCAATATGATTGTCCTCATCGTTATGAGCAATTATCTTACCTTTGTTATGTTCACCACCATCTTCCTTTTGTCCTTTAATGTACCTTTGAAAGTTTTTTCTAACATTATCAAACTCCAACATGACCCGAATCCGTCTATTCTTTTTAATGCAGTTGCCCATACTAAGAGACTAAATACCTATCTAAACCTACTTAGAAAGATTTCAATAAACAATCATTTTCATCGTAATTTCCACCATTTTCTCCTCTCTTCCTCCATCTCTGTGTGTTTTCAGAGAGAAGAACACAAAAGTATTGTGTGAGAGAGAAAAACATTTTGAATAGAGAGAGAAAAATGAGGATATAATGTATGGAGAGCAAATTCATGACAAGCCACAAAATTCGTCACTAACATGCTTTGAAATATTATGCATGTCTAACACTAATTCCAATTATTCGCCCTCCTTTGTTTGAATTTGACATAACATTGGGGCTCAAGTGGCGTAAACAAATTATTAGCTAGCAATAGAGTTGCTGACCAAGTCAAGCAAGATTTTTGATAACTATGATGGCTTTGAACATAGACCAAGGGCTGATTAGACTATATTGCCCTCCCATGAAAAAGTAATAATTGAAAATGCATGATATTTCAATGCACAAGTGTTCGAATTTGTTGTTTTCAAATTATATAAATCATAGAATTTCAATTTCTTATTGCTGTCACTATTACGCAAGGGACAAAAAACAAACCAAAAGAAAGAGAAGAAGAAAAATAAAAGTGCGAAATTGTCTAAGACCGGCCAGGTAAGGAAATTGTTGGAGCCAGCAAACCACGTACTCTACGCTTAACCACTTGTTACAATTAGTGGTTGATATTATCGAATATTATGATAATAATAATTGTTTATGAAGATATATACTTTTATAAATCAGCGTAGAATATAAGATATATTGTCACAATATATTTATATATATGTATACCGATGGACTATGGTTAAATTGCAATGGGAATTATGAATTAAAGATGAAAAGAAATAAAAAAAATACCGAGATGCATTACAAATTAAAAGACACGTATGGATATTTATTACAAAAATTAGGGTATCAGTTTTGATCAATTTGTAGCTTTAACTATAGAATTGATCTAGCTAAATTTGAAGTAGATGATCTTGTAGCTAGCTAATTCTCGCTACGATCAATTTGTAACTGATGATTATTCTTTATATATATATATATATTATCAATTTTTTTACGAATTTTTGCATGCATTTCTGTTTGAATGATTAAAATATTTTCAAGGAGATGATTTATATATTGAAAACTTTGTTTTTCTTTATTTTCTCCATACTCTCCATAACTCAATAGTTCCATAGTTTATAGGTAGGTTTGAAGCTTTTAGTACAATATAGTAATTAATTTTCATCTTTCAATTAATTTATTTATGCAGCTAATCACTTAATTAAGCTTCCAGCAACTATCAGTTAATTAGGCACGTACTTAAGCATATTACTCAACATTCTCCCCACTTAATCTGCTGTGGTAGAACTCCCATAACTTCTCAAAAATAAAGGAACTTTTCTTTCGCAAAGCTTTAGTGAAGCACATATTCCTCCGTTCTGCAGAAATTGAGTTCCACCTCTCCTTCAATTACTTTTCTGTAACGAAGTGATGCTTAATCGCGATATGCTTTGTTGGAGTAAGATAAATTGGATTTTTTTTTTTTTTTTTTGCTATTTAAATTGCCAAATTGTTGCCACAATTCAGGCTGGTTCCTTGCTCTTGCTTTTCCCCAATATCTTCAAGAATTTTCCTTAGCCAAATAGCTTAAGAAATAGCAATAGCAATAGACACATATTCGGATTCAACAGATGATTGGGCAACACTTTGTTGCTTCTTCGACCACCATAAAGATATTGCAATTCCAAGGTTGAAACAATAGCCTGAGGTGCTCTTTATATAATCTTTGCACCTACGAACTCGCTATCACAAAATCTAATCAACTTCACTTCAGGATTTCTTTTATGCATTATTCCATAATTGTTCATTCCTTATATGTACTGCAACACTCTTTTAGATGCTTTGAGATGAAAATAACTTGGATCTTGCATGAATCTTAAAAGAAGACTTGCAGCAAACAATATATCAGCCTTGTGGCAATGAGATAAAGCAAATTCTCAACCAAACTTTAATAATTTGTTGCATCAACTTTGTTTCCACCGTCGCTCTTCATCTATTTCTCTCCCACAACAAGAGGAGTAGTTGTTGAATTGCATCCATACATTTTGAATTTCTTCAATACTTTTTCAGCATATTTTCTTTAACTAATGAAAACTCCATCTTCTTCTTGGTAGACTCCATTCCAATAAAGTGTTTTAGCAAGCCTATATTACTCATTTCATACTTTTTGGTCATTTCTTTTTTAAAGTCTTCAATCTCGTCATTTCCAGTAAAAATTATGTCATCAATGTAAAGAGCAACAATTAGAATTTTATTGATATCTTGATGCTTATTGTACTGAAGGTAGAGGACATGCTAGGATTCATAAAATTTGCAAAAATAGGCAAAATTGACCAACACATTCTCTGCCCAAGGATCTATTCTATGCCTTAAAATTGAATTAAAAAGATGGAGAAAAGTTACCTTAATCATAGAAATCAAAAGGCAACAAGAAGATCTCGCTATGGAACACTTTCCAAGCAAGGATATCGCCATTTTCTCCAAGGATCACCAACTCCTCTCTTATGGACAGCAACCCTAGCTGGAAAAATCTCCTCCAAGACGTGCTCCAATAGGCAGCAAAACATGAAATATTGAAGCAAAATCGCTGATTGAAAATCAACACCAAAATCGGCCACAAATTTGGAAGATCTTGATTCACCACTTCAAAGCTCCCCAAATGTGAAGCCTCTAAAGCTAGTCCACACACGTAAAATCACTCTCAATCCATCTCAATTAGCTAGAGATGTGAGGAAGATGGAGAAGAAAGTGTAAGAAAGTTATTGGAGAGAGAAAGTTGTTGGAGGGAATTTAAAGAGTGGCTTCTCTCAACACATGAGATCACTACACAAATGGGAGGGAAATTGCAGCTGGAAAATTAGGCTCCATATGGTCGGCCATGAGGGTGTTATATAGTGTGATTTGGAAGCTTAAGGAAGCTTCTATCATACTCACCTCACTATGCTGCCTAGGATGCCAACTTGCTAGTCAAGTTGCATTTTTAATCTCTTAAATTTAAAATGCCAACTCAGTAATATTAAATGGACTCTTTCATTTAATTTTTTTCTCCAAAATTAGATTCTCTTACTAATTAAATTAACTCTTTAATTTAATTAGATTAACTTAACTTCTTAAGTTAATAAAATCAACTTAACCTTTTAAATTGACTTTGACTAATTAAAATTGTCACATGGCACCAATTAAATTAACTTCTTAATTCAATTGGCCTAACTTAACTTTTTAAATTATTTTTATTAATTTAACACTTAAATTAATTAAGCCAAAATGACCAATTGATAATTAGTCGATCTGGTCTCTCTCTCTCTCTCTCTCTCTCTCTCTGAGTGTGTGTGTGTGTCTCTCTCTCAATTAAACTTGATTACCTCAATTATCTAACTCCTTAAATAATTTTTTCAATCAAGTGAGTGTTCTAGGATTTTGTGTGTGATCCTTTAGGTTCATCAATTCATTAGACATAGGCTCACAACTCTTTGTAATATTTTGAATATTAAAAATATTCAAATTAGTTTAAACTCCTTTAAACTAATAAATCTATCAATTAATATCTATTAATTGAAGAGTACCCAATCTCCATAGTCGATACCTAGCATAAGCCCATAGAGCCCAACGAATTGGATGAATGGATTATTTAGAGGTGAACCATTCCTGCTTATAATTGTCGTGCAAATATGGTCCTTCAGTTTTCTATCTCTCGAAAGAGGTCTAGGGAAAAATATTTTTTGACTCTCTAAGAACCTCGATAGTTATATATCTATTCTTGATGTTTGAACATAGGAGATCAACCCGCTATTCACAGATGGGAGAAATGGATCTTATCTTGGAACTCATCAACCTCCATACGTAAGTAGCATGTGCCCAACCTAAGCCTCGAGCGATCCGCTATATCTACATGGTCAAAGCAAAATCAAAGCATAAGGATCTAAATACAAGGTTACTGTAGAACCTTAACCCAAACAACTGATTATATGCACTATCATAAGCTATAGAACTTGCTACTATTGACGTGCCACTACGGCTACCAGTGGATTCTCTAAACGGGCCTTCAGTAAACTTGTTCTCTAACAAATACCCACTAACATGTACCCATGTCTAACATAGATTGCCCATGAAATGGGGCAATATCCAACTCCTTGAAATATACATCATTAGTGCAAGTCTATTCGAATCTTAGATGTCCCACTCATATGATTCTACCACTTGAAATATTTAAAATAATGACCATAGAGACTTATTTCATAATCACCATCATATGTGTGACCAAGTCCCATAGTCTTGTATGATTTAAGGGCTTCAACCAAATGCATGTGAAGAAATCATAAACGCATAAGATAAAGATGGTCATTTTATGGAATATCATTCAATTAAGATTGTATCATAAGTAGAGTAGTTTTACACGCCAATCCAATTAGCTTGCAGGGTACTATTCCAACAACAAGGTAGGCTTGCATTTGCTCTTGCTGAAATCTTGTTGAATAAAATTACCATCTATCTGGCTTTAGCAAGCTCATGGGCCTTACTTACATAAAGTAGTTTATTCAACTTGTGGACTTTGTCTTCCATCTCTTGTATAATATAGCCTGTGATTGATCAACGTAGACTTCCTCATTCAATTCTCTATTTAGAAAGGCTAAATTCATATCAAGTTGGTATAATAACCAACTCTTTTGTGCTGTGACAACAATGAGAGCTCTAATAGTGTCCAAGCAAAAGACTAGATCCATCTGTGTTGTATTTCACCTTGTAAATCCTCTAAACACCAATAAATTCTTTGTAGTCAACACTGGCTATTGTCAATATCCTTTGGCCACTAATTATGCTTTTTTTTCCTTTATATAATCCATCTGCATTATATTTCACCTTGTAAATCCACTATACATCAATAAATTCTTTGTCTTCTAGTTTATCGATGAGTTCCCATATCTTGTTTTTCTTGATGCCCATATCTCTTCTTCCATAGCCTTCTTCTAAGATTCTTTTTTGAATGCTTCCTTAAAATTTTCTGGTTCAATGCGTAAAAGTTGCATCTAGTAGAAATATCATTTAGAAATCTTGTTTTTCTTGGAGGACTAAGACCTGATGATGCTCTTCTTTATTCGCAGACTCTTGAGTTGGAATTTTTGTATACTTACCTTTGCCTTCTTCCCAATTGTATATTGCAGCTTCATTGAATATGACATCCTTACCAGTGATGACCTTTTTGCTACTCAAATTGTAGAGTCTATAGCCTTCTGAGAATGAACGATAGCTGATGAATATGCATTTTTCACCTACTTTATCCAGTGTGCTTCAATGCTCATTTAGTACATGTGCATATGGCTCTATGCTTTATCAGGGCTCTTGTTCTAAACTGCCTTCATAGGACAACTGTATAAATGACTTCGACCTAAAATGTCCTTGGTAAATTTTTCTCGAATAGCATTGATTTAGACATCTGAATCACTATTTGGTTCTTCCTTTCACAAACTCCATTTTGTTGAGGTGTATAGTGAATTCTAAGTTTCCTTTGAACTTGTTCTTCTTCACAAAATATGTCAAACTCCTCGAAAGTGCATTCTTTTCTGTTATAACTTGTCAAAATTTTAATTGATTAGCCATTTTGCTTTTCAGCAAGTGCTTTAAATTTCTTAAATATATCAAAACTTTTAGATCTTTCTCTCATAAATACACCTACGTCATACGAGTGAAATCATCGATGAAAAGGATGAAACACCTATGTTGAGGATGGGATGTGTATTCATAAGCCCACATACAATAGTATGCAGTAGCTCAAGCTTGTCTTTTGCTCTTCATGCAACTCCCTCTTGGAAATAGTTTCTGGTGATGCTTTTCAAGTGCACACCCTTCACAAACACTGTGTTTTTCTTCAATAGCATGTAAGCCATGCACCACATTGTTCTTCCAAAGTATTTTGAGGCATTTTGAGATTCAAGTGACCAAATCTTTTATGCCATAGTCAAACTGGATCTTCATTCTTGACAGTGTGAGTAACTGGAATTGTTTGGTGGAATAAGAGAGGAAAACCTTCATTATTGGATATTTTTACTACAACGAGATGTATTCGCTTGTCTGATATTCTGCACTCTATATTTTCAAAATGTAGAGCGTATGTATACTCTAGTAGAGAGCAATACTTAGTAGATTTTTGGCCAAGTTAGGTATACACTAGACATCTCGAATGATCGAATGAATTTTCTTCTTTCTTTCATCTCTATGCTTGGGTTTCCCTTTCAATTTATTTCAAAATCTTGTCCATTCCCCAAAATGACTTTGGAGTTGTAATTTTCATCAAAATCCACCTTCGTCATTTGGCTAATGCATTCACTATTAAGATTCCATACTCTGTCTTTTTCTTTTGAAGTTTTTCGACAAATGTAGAACATGTTATCTTAAGTTTCGTTTTCCTCTGTGAAATTTACTTGTAGATTGTTCTTCAATTTGCAATCTTTCTCTTTGTATCCAAACTTTTTGCAGTTATAGCATTGTGATTGCCCTTTGTACAAAAAATCCTTTTCTTCATGTCCAATCCTCTTGCAATTATTACACCGTCTTGAAATTGCATTGTCATTCCTTTGGTTAGAATTTCCTCGACCTCCAAAAAATCTACCTCTATCTCCTTTTTCTCCATTTATGCCGCCTCCATCTCTTGCCACTCCTCTATTGTCAATTTGGAGTTCAAATTTAGCTTTAACTGAAGCATATTCTTAATAGAACTTTTAGAGTTATGTTCAATCTTTACTCGTATGATTTTAAAGAGCCTATCAACTCTTCATCTGTTAGTTGATTAGGGTCCTTAGTTTCTTCTATTACAGCAGCAATAAGATCAAAATTTGGAGGCAAAGAAATCAAAATATTTTCTACTATTCTTCGTAAGAAATTCATTCAAACTTTCATTGTATATCTTTTATATTCATGTAGCAAATTCTCTTATTAGATTTTGAAGCTTTTTAGTTTGTAGTTCATATATATCTCCTTAAAAGTCTAGGTGTCAAATATCCCAAGCCTCCTTGCCTCTTTTGCTCTCACGATTCAAGGAAATATGGCTTCTGTTATGGCTCTTTGAATCAAGCTAAGAACTCCGACATCAATTGCTTTCTTATCTTTGATCTCGTGTTCTACTTTTTAAGTAGATGTAGACTCCAATTTTTTAAACCATTTTCACCAAATCTAGAACTTAAGCGAGGTGAGTAAGGTCTCCATTTTGACTGACTAAAATTCATAATTTTTATCTTCAAAAATTGATGGTTACATATTATTAAATGTAGTACTGTTGCTAGTTATTTTTGTGCCCCTTAACTTCAAATCGCAATATCTCCTTATAGAATATTCAAAATTGATCTCTGTATTTCTTTTGAAACTAAATAGAGAAAGCTTTCTAAAGACATCATTTCACCTTTTGAGTTAAAATAGAATATTCACCAAAGTTACTACACTCTGTTAAGGTTTTCGTTGCAATTGAAGCAATCTATATTTTTCTACTATATCTTTCTATAGGAAGCTTAGATTTGGAAACCACTTTTTCCTGGTGAAATTAGACTCAGATTAATTCAAGATGGTGCCCTCTTTCGATCAAAATAATGGATATATTAACACATAAAATTCTATATAAGTTAGGAAGAGGAGTTAAAATATGGATGCAAGTCTTAGAGGAGCTTGAACATTTTGGAGAGAGCAAGAGTAGCAATGTGTGCTGACATTATGAAACGATTGAACATGAGAGAAAAATTATGTAGTTCATTGAGTAGCAGGACAAGATATATATAAAGCTGACGAGGGGTTGCTTGTAACTAACCCTAATTGATTTTGTAACTAACAACTAACTAATTTGATTTTCTATAATTAGCTAATGAATGACCCTAGCTAATTTGGTGCATAAAGACTATATGGAAGCTTGCTACTTTAATATCCCCCTCTCAAGATAGGCTATGAGGATTGCAAATGGCCATCTTGAAGAGGATAGGAGACATGGTTGAAGTTGGTAATTGCTTGGTAAACATGTCTGTCAGTTGGTTGCTGAAACATATTAGCATAAGTTTAACTTGACCAGCAACCACTTTTTCACATATGAAGTTAGAAATAATCTTGGTGTGCTTTACATGCCCATGAAAGATTGGATTGGAAGTAATATGATGTGTGAACTAGTTGTCACAGAAGAGAAAACTTGGAGTGTTAAGGTGAACTTGGAAGTTACGAAGGAGTTGTTATATCTATATGATTTTACTAGTTGTTGTGGCAAAAGCCCTATATTTAGCCTCGGTGGAGGACCGAGAAACTTTAGATTTCTTTTTAAAATTTCAAGAGATAAGTGAGCTACCAAGGAA
Organism: Jacaranda mimosifolia; assembly: GCA_018894105.1. Lineage (NCBI taxonomy): Eukaryota > Viridiplantae > Streptophyta > Magnoliopsida > Lamiales > Bignoniaceae > Jacaranda > Jacaranda mimosifolia. The sequence continues at coordinate 14,270,147 of CM032124.1, forward strand.
TTCACGAAAGCTTGTGGTGGACTTGTGAATTTTGGAGTAGGAGGCCTCATCAAAATTGGAGAAAGCAAGGAGCTACTGTGAAGTGGCAGAAAGGAAGAAAAAGTTGTCTTGGAGTACTTTTGATGTATCTAAGGAGATGATATGCGGCCTGGAAATGGGTAGTGTGTGGTGCCATGATGAATTGGCTAAGACGATAGACTACAAACGTAATATCTAGCCTGGTCAGTATGAGGTAAAGGAGTCTATCGATGAGTCATCTATATTGAGAAGGATTAAAGAGAAGATCAACACCTATGGAATTGAGCTTGGTTTGAGGATCAAATAGAACGTGAGATAGGTTCGTAGCAAGGACGCCATTGTCTTCAAGAATTTGTAGAACATAGTGTCTTTGTGAGAGAAATATTTCGGATGAGGACCATGCAATTTCCAAACCAAGGAAGTACTTCAAATCGCCAAGGTATTTGATATGAAAATTTTGTTGAACAATAGAATTAAACCTAGAGAGTTCTATTTCTGATGGTCTAGAGAGGATGATATCATCTATATATGTAAGAAGTGCTATAAAGGATGTGCTAAAACCCTGTGTGAGTAGAATGTGATCTGCATAGGATTGAGAGAAGCTAAGCTAAAAGAGAGAAGTTGAGAGCTAGAGTACCACTGTCTTGAGGTTTTGCAGAACTATATAGTGCTTTATAAAGCTTGCAGATGAGTCTAGGGCTAGATGAATGCTGTGATGACCATGTAATGTAGCCATGTGGAAGCTCCATGTATACTTCCTCAAATAGATCGCCATTGAGGAATGCATTGTTAATGTCAAGTTGAGCAAGATGCCACTGCTGAGTTGTAGCTAAAGCAAGAAGTATTTTGACTATGGTAGATTTAGTTGCTGAGGATAAGGTATCTAAGAAATCAAGGCCAGCATGTCGTATGAAGCACTTTGGTCACCGATCAAGTTTTATGCCTGTCAATGGTGCCATTAGCTTGAACTTGAGTTCATAAACCCACATGCATCCAATAATATTCTTACATGGGGGGAAGGGTGCAACTGTCCATGTTTCATTTGATACTAGTGCAGTAAGTTCAGTCTTCATGGGGTTAGTCAACTCAATTATTTGTGCTGCCTATTGGTAAGTTTTTGGATTGAAAAAAGAAGAGATGTTGAGCAAGAAATGTCGATGTTCTTTGGAGAAAGAGTCATAGGATAGTACTTGGATATAGGATGTTGGCAATAAGTTTGAGTAGGTTTTGATCAAAGAAGATTACAGTGAAAGTCTTATAAAAAGGATAGAGCTTTGCAACTCTTGTAGACCTTCTAGATGATTATGATATATGTTTTGGGGAATGAATTTTGGGAGGCGAGTTGAGGAATGTGAAAGTAGTACTGGTAATGTGATGGATGTCTTTTTTATGTTTTGGGGAATAGTTAAAAAAAATTTTCAGAGAGTGTTTGTATATTTATTTATGTTTTTGGAAGGAACACTTTTTACTGTAGTTGTTAGATGAATTGCTTTTTTTGTTTGGTTAGTGGGGAGAAATTAGAATTAAATATTAAATTTAATGTATAAAATAATTTAAAAATATGTATGTATGTATGTCAATATGATGATTGAATATAATTTTAAAATATTATTGTAATGATTAGTTAAATGATGATGTTGAAGGTGAGGATTGAGGACTTTTGGTAAAGTAATGAAAAATATTAGGAATATTTTGAAAATATTTTAAAAATCTTGGGGCAAAATTTTGGTAGATGTTTGAGAATATTTTGGGGGAATGATTTTCTTCCCCCAAAACATAACCAAACACTCCCAAAACTTTTATATAAGCGTTAGCTTATATGCTTAGATTTCGAACGTTTATACTCACACATAGATACACAATAATGATGGTAAACTTTCCACCAATATTTTGATTTTCACCAAGTGCCAAAATTAATAATTTTACGTGCATAATATTATTTTTAAAACATAATAAATATTATCACGTCTTCTAGAATGTTGTTGTAGGCCTGTCAATGGATAAGGTATTACCCTACCCAGACCCATCAAACTTTAAAATGCCCACACCTAAATCTAATCAATATTTGTTATACCCATACCTAGACCCAAATCCATTAAAAATAATAGAGTAGGCCTAGGTAGGACCTATATCCACAAGATACTCATTACCCATGCCCAAAAATTATCCATTATTCAAAAATACTCGAATTTAACTATTTAACTCAAATTAACTATACAGAAATTAAATTTTTACTAGTAAACATAACATACTCAATGCATATATTTAAAATTTTAATATACATAAAATTATAATATATAAATGTATAAATTTTCGTATAAATGTATTATAATTGTTAATGTATATTTATTAACTTTTATATAAATATATAAATTTTCATCTATTTAAATAAATCTACTTGAATATATAAATTATTTGAAGAAAAAAAGTTATAAATGAGATGCTGCATTTTTTATGCTAGCATAATTGTGGCATAAAATGAGAAGCAACCAGAACGAATCCAATCACACCAACAAAATCTAGATGGAATAGTCAAACGTTAGTGATTGTGAAGGAAAACTGCTTAACATCTTGAGGTTTCACAAAATTATGGAAATCTCGTATAATTTTTGTTTAGTGCAAAATCAGTTTATGATTAGAATAACTCTATACACATGATTAAATTTTTTGTTTAGTGCAGAAATTTGAAATTCTTTTAGGATGATTCTTTCGGGAAAAACAAAAAGGGAAAGAAAAAAATTAGTTCGGTCAAAATCCAAATAAAAAGAATCTAGTCCGATAATCTAGACCCAATGGGTCTTGGGTTGTGTAGGGTAGAGTAGAATATAGGGTCTCTTGTATGGATATTTTAGGAGATGGGTCTAATTGTGTCTATGGATCAGTTCGGGTAGGGTAAATTTAGAGTTTTATTGATTGGGTTGCTTAGGGTATGAGTCTAGGTATGGTGATACCCTACCCATTGATAGGCCTAGCTGTGTGGAAGATTAAGGAATGTTAGTTCAAGGAAGAGGGAAAACTAGCTAAAGGAAAGGATCTATGAGAGGCTTAGGATGAGTAGTGTGCTTAAATGAAAAAAATTGTTCATGGAACATGATATTCCTGGATATTAGGATTTGTTTAGAGGTCAGATCATAAAGCTTGTATCCTTTGAGAGCATTTGGATAACTAAGAAAAATGCATAGTCTTGTTCTTTGTTTAAATTTAGTGCGATGAACTTGGAGAGTAGATACGAAAGCAAGGCAACCAAAAATTCAGCATTGAGAGTAATCAAAATTGAAGTTTCTAAGGAGCTTAAATGGAGACTTACCTTTGAGAAAGGTGTATGGGGTTCTATTATACAGTAAGTAGCCTTTAAGATGCACTCATTCCATAGAGTAAGAGGGATATGAGTTAGGAAAAAGAGAGCACATGCCACATTAAGGAGGTGCTAATGTTTACGCTCAATAACAAAGTTCTGTTGAGGTGTGGTTTGCATGTAAGTTGATAAATGATTCCATGTTTTGTATAACATTCTATGAGATTAAGTCTCTTGGCATTATCAGTTCTAAACTTTTTAATGTGAGCATTATATTGAGTGTTTATGAGGGTGAAAAATTTGAGACTAATGCTAGTGGCTTCAGATTTATGCTTGGTCAAGTAAGTATAGGTAAACCTGGTATGACTACTAGGGTGATGACGAATCTATTTCTGGTGTGTATTGGAGTGTTAAATGTTCCCCAAATGTCAATGTACGCAAGATCAATAGGTGATTGCGTGATATGAATAGAAGGTACCTTTGCTTAGCCAACGGGCAAACACAACAAGGAGTATCATGCTTAATTATATCATATCGAAGAACATGCTTCAATATAGCTAACATTTGATATATAAGGTGGGCAATTTTGCTATGCCAACCTTAAGTCGAGATTTTATTTATAGAACTTATATGATGCTAATGAAAAATAGTGTTGAACATAGACATCATTAGCTTTACTACCTTTGGCAATGACATCCAAAGTCTTGGCTTCCTAGATTAAGATATGATCACAAAAGAAAAAGTGATAGTGAAAGATGAGTCTTTAAGAAGAGAGCTAATAGACAAAAGCTGAAGCTTAATTTGAGGGACATAAAAGATATTGTGCAGGATTATAAATGGAGAAATAGCTACACTTCCCAGGTAATGAACATGAATAATAACATTATTAAGAAATGTGAATGAAGATTGTTGTATAGGAATCAAATTATGGAACAAGGTAGGATTTAGCATATGTGTTTGGAGGCCATCGAATCCATATTCGAGCTATTAGAGGAGAGGCTGCTCGAGGAATAAGTGGAGATAGGAACTTGAGATGATAGAAGACTTAGAAACTGACTTTACTGAGTGGCGCATAGGGTTTGGGAGAAATTTTTGAGATTGTTAGCAAACTGATATTGAGAAAATTGGTTGATCGAGGCGGTTGTATTGGCTTGCTGGAGATGTGGACTGGAGATTTGAGAATTCTAGAAGATTGTGTGTTAGGCTTGAATTTAAAGCCAAGGGAGTAGCTATGAAGTTAGTAGCAGGTCTCAATGATATGGCCATAATAGGAACAGTGTGTGCAATAGGGGCAATTCTTCCTAACTACTGAATGTTAGCTCTTGAAGTTGCTTGTAGAGTGGCTAGAAATTGTTGCCTTCGTGACAGGCTTATTGTTGGTGTAAATCTTAACTGTGAAAGCCAAATTATTTTAAGCATCAAAAGTGGAGGAATTTCCAACAGATTGTTGTTGTTCCTCTTGAGAAAAAAGAGCAAACACTTTGATGATTGGAGGTAAAGATTCCATGAGAAGTATCTGTTTCCGAAAATGAGGAAAAGAATGGTGAAGCCCTATGAGGAATGCAAAAACATATTTTTGCTGAAAATGAATCATGTAATACTCTCATTCCACCACAGGAGCACTTGTTGCATGCATATAGATTGGTCTATTTACTTAGCTTGTCCCATATGGTTTTGAGCTTGGTAAAATACATACTAATAGGGTTGTTCCTTTGCATGTGACTGATAAGTTCTCTGTGTAGTTGATAGAGTTGAGGTCTAGTGCATTGTTGGAATTTGTCCTTGAGGTTAATCCATTCAACATGAGGAAGTTTAGAATATATAAAACTTGCAGAGATGTCTATCGAGATTGAATTCAACAACCAAGAGATCACAATATTTTTGTTTCGTAGCTAGAAAGTGAGAAGAATTCAATAACCAAGAGATCACAATATTTTTGTTTCGTAGCTAGAAAGTGAGAAGAACTGGATCATTTGCAGCTGGTTTTGGAATGGAACCATCAACAAATCGAACTTTATTCTCGACAGAGAGTGCAATTAACATAGAACGAGTCCATGAAACATGGTTGTCACTAGTTAACTATTGAGACACCAATGTGAGTCTAGAACTGTCTGAATGGTGTAAGTAGAAAGGACTCAATGTGTCATCAATAGCAGACTGGCCATTATAAGCAGTGAAGAATGATGATTTCAGTTGATCCATTGAGAAAATATCGCCGGAGAAGAGAGGATAAAAAATTGGAAGGAGAAAAGGAAACAAAGAAAAAAAAACGAAAAAGAAGAGGACAGAAAATCAAACTAAGATAAGGAGCAGTGGAGAGAAGGCTTTTGATACCATGTTAAAATGTGGATGCAAATTTGAAATAAGCTTCGAGCATTTTGGAGAGAAAATGAGCAGCAATGTGTGTTGACACCATGAACCGGCTAAGCATGAGAGAAATTTAAAGTGTGCCATTCATAAAGTAGCAGTACAAGACATACATGCATACATATATATATATATATACTTTATTCTCTGCAAAATTTATCCACAAAATAGTTTTTTTCTTTTTTAAAAAGATATGCAAATTCTATAGATTTATTTGTATGATTTTTCAATTTTCATTTTAATTTTGGATGCATAGCAAAATAACCATGTTGACTTAATTTTCCGATTTCCAATTTTGTGACAGATATTTTGGAATGAAAATCATTGCAAAACTGTAACAGAAGTTAGTCCATCAAATTTCGATTGCAAATTCCAATTTTTTCATAGTAAACTTAATGGCTTATTTATTCGGTGAATTTGACACTAGATTCCCTAAACAGGTACTATCGCGTCAGGTCAAGTCAATTCCATAATAGATACCTATTGACATTCCACCCTACCTTCCTCATCCAAGGTTGCCTATTTGAAAGAGAATAATTGAGGATCTATTTTAAAAAAAATCTATTATTTCTTGATCGTGAATAACTTAATTGACTGTCCGAATATAAGAATTCTTGCTCGGACAATTTATACCATATATTCATACATAGTTTGGTCTAAAGTTTTAATTCTTCCATGTTTTACTAGTACCAAATTATTTCATAGAGTTAACATCCACGATACGGAAAGAAAAAGCATTTCCATCACTCAGTCATCCATCAATTTTATTCCACCTAATCTCATTTATATAATTTTTTTGTGGATTTTTTTTTTTAATCTTGCTCAAGCCAAATGATAAAAAGTTATCATGTCTAGTTTCTTTGGAGATGGATAAATAAGAATTCATTTATCCCAGTAAAAGGAAAAAAAGATTAAAACGGTCAATTTTTTGTTATTTATAGGTTAAAATTGTAATTTTTGAAGATATGGGGCAAAAATGCGAGTAGGGTAAAATTATAGGACGAAAAATGAAATTTGGCCAATAATATAATATAATATAATTTGGCAACATATATAATATATTTGTACTAGGCTAATGCCAAGTGGTCAATTTGTCCATTGGCATCAGCCTAATTACATTTGTATAAGTGAGATTCGGAATTCGATTACTAACGAGCCCTTAGTGTCAATGCGTATATAAAAATAAAAAGAAAAAGAAACTTATACTAGGCTGATTGACATACATCTTTATGGGTTAAAACCATTTTAAGGGATACACCCTCTTACATAAAATTATCATTCCTTCACCCCATCTTCTATTGTGCCAGGGGCCATTTAACTCACTGGCATAAGTAAAACCTATCTCCTCTAATATTTGTCATGCATGAGAGTTAATTGGAAATGCGACTTGTGACATTTTCTATAATCCAAAACTTCAAATATCCAATATGATCATGCTAAAAAATAATGAATTCCCATCTCATATGATCATGCTAAAAATTATGAATTCTCATCTTCACATATATCAAATTAACTATTTCAAGAAAGAACACACCGGGTGTGAAAGAATCGAGAAAGAACGCATTGTAATGTCGTTAATTATAATTAAATGTGAGACAACAATTTTATCAGCAGCAAATTAAATGAGAAATTATCATACTACTTAAAATCCGTCTTATTACATTGAACCCTTGTCTGATGATTATCATTAAGACTCTAGAAACAAATGGAAGATTGCAGTTAAAGAAATTTTAAATTAAAGAAAGAGAAGGAAAAAAAAAGGAGAAGAAGAAGAAGAAGAAGAAGAAGAAGAAGAAGAAGAAGAAGAAGAAAGCATTAGTCTCTATTGCATAAGTAAGCTTCTGATAATGGCAGATTGATTAGTGTCTGTGGTTGCCAACAATTCCGACAGCCGTTGGCTTAAATCGTCCGCTTCCCTATGCAAGCTTCTAACGTAGTTACATGTCTCCTGCAACACTTTAGCTGCTGACCTCTGCAAATATATATATATATTAAAAATATTGTTATGCGTTCAGTTAAAAATTTTCAATTTTAAAACACGTCAGAGAACACATAGTACACAGTAAGATTATTTTTATTTTTTCTAAGTTATCCTTGTGGCGATGAAAAAGATTTGAGAGGATTTAAACTTGTGTTTTTATATATATTAGGGTCACAGAATTCCAACGTCATCTTCAAAACCTTGAATTCAAATTTAATTTTGGAGTTGACACTTTCTAAAATGAAACTAAATATTAGGACATAGCAAGAAATTATTCAAAAACTATATATGCTACCTCTTTAATATATATTTTATGCATTGATTATTAAATTTTCTTTTATATCTTAAAATGCTCAAATTGGTCGTAAAAATGAAAAACCTAATTTCACAAATTAAGTGCATGTTGTGCTGGCAATACATGTTTTAAGAGTTTTGTTCTATAAAAATACACATATATATTTATAAAGATACACTATACTACAATAGAAGACTTTCGAGGGTATTTTTTTCATCCTTAAAAGTTTAAAATTGCCTCCAATACATATAGAGACATTTGGACAAATAACCCCCATAATTACACTCGCTAAATATATGGAGTTTATCTTAAAGATAGCATATGTATAAAGCAATAAAGGCAATTTTTCATTCCTTAAGGGTTATTTTACCACTATTTATATATTGACTATTTTGACATGTGACTCAATACATAGGCCACCAGAAAATATGATAATGGGCAATTAATATTAAATTTCACATTTAAATTATTATTAATGACTATTTTAAAATATATCTTTGTTTAGTTGCCTCTAATTTTGTAATGAAAACTTCCATCACATGTACTGATAGAGATATTAATTAATATTAATAGCTCGAAAAGCTAAATTTTCTATGTATATATCTGATAATTGGATTTGTGCATCAAATATTCGTGAAAGAAAACTAAGATGTATAGGACCAAATTGGGGTTGGTCCTTAATTAGACTCTAATATTTAAGTATCAAGAGGGAACATGAACATGGACATATCACATTTGCTAATTAATTACACAAATATAAAAGTTAAAGAGAGGTGGCCTGACAATATTGATGAAGTACCTTATGATCAGAGCGCCTATTGTGCATCTCAGGGAGCAAATGCTGCAACTGAGACACGAGTTCATTGATTTGATCATCGGTGATTCTTGAAGATCCCGAGTGCCTAATTGATCGTGACCTTCGGTTAGACATTCTTTATCTTTATATATGTAGATTTCAAGATGAATATATATAATTTCAAAAGAAAGATTTGCTAGCTAGCTAGTAGAGGAAAATATTGTATTATAAATATACATTGAGAAATGATGTATGTAACTTGGGAGGTAGAGGATAAATGGAAAGAGGTAGCTAGTAATTGTGCAGGCAAAGAAACAGTTCTGGTACTTTCTTGAAGCAAGAAAATAGCAGGATATAGTATGCAATGGGTGGGCTTGTCTTTAAATAGGGTTTTGAGAGAAAAGAAGTGGGTGAAAATCCCAAATTTAATTTTTACAGATATGCTCAACTGTCTCCCTATATGTATATACGTTTTCAGAAATGGTCTTTGTGTTTGGAGTGTGAGACTTAAGACTATACAGATTTTTGAATTCAGAAACTGCCCGCAGACACACACATCCACACAAATGTTGGGGGGATTGTTTAAGCAGAAAGGATGTATATGTAATATTGTTCAATTATGATCGAAGATTATAGAGATGGCAAAATAATCCCTAATTTCGGGTTCCTGTGGGGATCGTTGCATTCTGGTCCTCAAGTTTGGGAAAATTTTCTCCCGTGGGATGGCAATGGAGATGAAAATACCCCTGAAACTAATTCGAAAGTCCCTATCCCCATCAAATAAGTAAGATCCCTTAATTGTATTTATGTATATATAATATTTTCTTACTTTTTAATAATTTTAACTAAATTATGAGAATCAATAAATCATAAAACATAAATAATAAATATATATTTAAATTTAATTTTTATTCCTAAATCCTAATTTTTTATTCTTAACTTCTAGCGCTAAATTTGTAGTAAATAGGTGGTGATATGTTATTTTGGGAATCCCCATAGATCCCTGGGGCAATTTAGGGAACGGGGATAGAAACATTAAATTCCCCACAATGGGAATTAGGGGTGAGGATGGAGACGGGGATGAGGGAGTAGCTTTCCACCCCATCCCTGCTCAGGTATCATTTCTATTGATGATTGCATGTAACATCTCAACTTTTACATCCTAGTATACAAAGTTTAGAATTATTATGAGATTTTAGAGTTCGATTATGATGATACTTAGTTGTACATCGAAAAGAGTCGATGGTTTGACATAATTTATAAGTTATTCCTCCCTCTCATCTTTTGAAATTTTTTTAAGGACAAAACCCCGATCATATATGTGTCGATAGAGTGATACCTTAAAGTAGTTGAGCATTCATATCTAGAGATAGATCTAGTCATTATCCGATTATAAATATTTCAAATGAGTCTCGGATGCCTAATTAATGTAAGTTTTACCACCCTAGTTCTTATATATATATATATATATATATATACACACATATCATAAAAATCTAATTGAAATTTTAATAAAAATGCGAATATTTAATATGTATACCCTCCATAAATTTCATTATGTTTCTCCCACATTGAAATCCTTCACATATAAAAAGAAACTGCAATATTAATATATGAGCAAATTATAAAAATAGGACCATAAATAAAGTCATTTTGCAAAAGAGGACCGGAAGTAAGACCGTGGCAAAACTAGGACCATAACTATAAAAAAATCAAAAAAGAAGGACAAAGATTGCCGGAAAGCACAATTAGGCCGAATATGCTTGCATGGCCCTCGGTTGTCACAGCTTCGTGCCTTGTCATGCGCCACATGTATTTTGATTAAAAAAAAATTGCAATATAGGATATAAGTAATGCCATTTTGCAAAAGATGATCGAAATTAAGGAACAACAAATAGGATAACCAATAAGGAGCAACAAAAAAGATAACACATAAAACTGAAATAAGGACAAGGTATCTTTTATGTTGCTCTTTATTTCGGTTCTTTTTCGTAAAATGGCCTTAGTTATGATCCTATTTTGCAATTTTTTCTTTATCAAAGTATACGCGGCATATGACAAGGTACAGAGCTTTGCCAATCAACTGTCATGTAAGCATATTTCGGTGTTGACTATGCTTTCCGATGAGTTGATTTTGTTTTCCGGCGAGCCTTGTCTTTTTTTTATTTTTTTTTTTATAATTATGGTCCTAATTTTGCCACGACTTTAATTTCAGTCCTCTTTTACAAAATGGCATTACTTGCAGTCCTATTTTTAAAATTTTTCCTTAATATATAGAAACAGAAAATGATAATAATCTTCGTTTAAACATGCATACAATTTTCTAATATATCATATTAAAAGGAGTGAGAACATCAAAAGAGTCAAGCTTTTATGTTCAAAAAATCAACTATAGTACAATATTGTAGGGACAACCCATGTTCATATTCCAAGTTATATAGAAAATCAGACATGCATTTTCAAACTGGGTGGTCCTAATGTACTGTTGATAATAACTTTGACCATCACATCAGTTGAGCTAATTTCTTGTGAGTTGCGATTTTCATTATATTTTATATTTTATTTTTTATTTCAAGTAAATAAATATAAGCAAGATATATTGAATATTTTTTTATAAAAATTATTGATTGGAGATCAAATATACTTAACATACATTTATCAAATTGGAATAGAAGATGAATACGAAATAAATTAAACAAAGGCTTTAAAGTGACAATTGTTATATATATTTTTTTGTTTGTTTTCTTTTTTAAGAATATTTGAATTCTTAATTAGACATGAATTTCGATAAAAACGTGCATTTAAGGCATCCAACGGTTGGGAAGTGTGAGATTCCCATATTGAAAGATGATTTGATTGTTCATATATGTATCAACTGCACGTGCTGCGCCAGATTGATCAATATTACATGGCTATGTTTTCGCTGGGAAAAATTCTCAATTATTCCAATATTGCTTTCACACCGATAGTTATATGGGGATGATGCAGTGTGGATGATAATGACATTGGTATAGTTATGATCGCTTGATATTAAAACACTTCATATACAAGCCAATGCTTTTGTTTGTTGACAAATTTCTTTTAATCATTTTTGCTAAGTACCAAAAAATAAAGATTGGACAATCTGTTATTTTCGTGAACTTCTATAATGTTGATATTTTTATTTACATAATAAAATTTATATTTTGTCTTGCACCTTCAAATTGTCGATGTTTAGTCTTTGCCATCAATTTTTTGTTCGTACTTTCTTTTTAGTACGTCCAAAAACAACTCATCATTTTTCTTAAATAGAATTAATTCCCCTCCCCCACCCACACGGTTTCAAAAATAAATAAATCTAATGATGACATACTAATTTTAGTTCAAAATAACAATAGTAGGTATATTATATATCTTAGGAACTAATTAATTATACATTATTCTATTTATTCAAAAATTGTTTTTTTTTTTTTGATGTCCCAAAATAAAACTTTATTTTTTAATATATATTTTTTAAAATTATCCACTCATTTATTTATGCACACGCACGTACATTAAGAACGCATTCACCTTCTATAATATATGGAAGACTTATGCTATTAAACCATAAGCCACTCAACTACTCATTTATGTTCAAGTTTGTGTAAAATTCCACGTCATATCAAACTAGATCCATAAACACAAAATGGAGTACAAATAAATAATACAAAATAACAATTAGAGATTGTTCAGCATGCATCCGGCCCGGGGGCACATGACTTGGATCCAAGGGACAGCCAGGGCACCGTTACGAGTCACGAGGAACCCTGTTTTCTTGGGTGTGCTTGTTTACGGAAAATTTTCTCAAATCTTATTTTTTTGGGATAAAAAAATAGAGGAGTGGTGCTTGGATGTGAGAATTTTTCTCACTCTCCAAAAAATATTCCTCTCCTTTTTATTTCATATTTGAAATTTCCCTCCAAAAATGGATTCCTCTCCTCTTAGAGAATTTCTTTGGTTTCTCTCAAAAAATGGATTCTTCTTCCCAAGCAAACTTTAAAATTTTTCTCTTGCTTTTTCATCCACGTATGTACATAAAGTTTAATTCTACATAATTAATTCATAATATATAATTAAAGTTACCCATAATATTTTAATATTTATTTAAAATTATTTTCAAAATATATAATTATATTTATACTTAATATTTTTATATTTAAATAATTTTTTTCATAATATAATTATTTACATGTATATATTAACATTTAAATTAAATCATAACATAATATGTAGTTATGATTACACATAATATTTTTATATTAAAATATTATTATTTTCTTGATATAGTTATTCTGATGTATATTTAAATATTTTAAATAAAATTATTTTCACAGTACGTATATGTCCATACGTAATATTTTAATATTTAAATAGAATTATTTTGATAATATATAATTATATTTACACATAATATTTTTATATTTAAATATAATTATTTTGATAATATAATTATTCACATGTATATTTTAATATTTCATTATATTATTTTTGTAATATATAATTATATTTACACATCATATTTATAATTATTTACATGTATATTTTAATATTTACATAAAATTATTTTCCTAATACATAATTATATTTGCACATAATATTTTATTATTTATAATATAATAATTTTCATAATATATAATTATATTCACATTATATTGTATTATTTAAATAAAATTACTTCATAATATGTATTTATATTTACATGTCAAATTTTTTATTTAAATAAAATTATTTTTTCATAATATAATTATTCACATGTATATTTTAATATTTCATAATATTATTTTCTGCATATATAAGTACATACACATTTATTTCAATATAAACTAAAAAAATTTAAATAATTAAATTATTACATAAATTCATTATTATAATTTAGTATATGTATTATAAGATATTCTAAAGGATATTTTATTAATTTTTTTAAAAAATATTACATACATAACATTTTAACTTATACCTCATAACCAGTCACCATCTCACAAGTTTTTCTTTAAAAAAAAACCTCACAACCAAATACCATCTCACAATTTTTTTCTCACAAAAAATCTAACAATCAATCACTATCTCATAACTTTCATGTCACATCAACTATAATAATTACACTTTCACATATTACATCAACCGTAATCGTTGCACTTTTACCTCACAAACAATCACTCTGTCATAAGAAAATTTTCAATCTCATAAACACAAAAATATCACTATTTTCTCTCAAAAATAAAAAATAAAAAATAAAAAACCAAAACACAAGCAATCACAAATTTTTCTTTCAAAACCAAATGGACTTTTGTGAGTCTTTGAAAGCCCCGAAAGAATTAAAGATTATTTAATTGGTAATTAACCTCCTAATTAACCATATGCTATGTACTGATTACTCCCATATTGTATTATATATTAATTAGGACATTTGATGTCTATGATTATTACAGTACAGATAAATTTATTTATTCTAAATTAGTCAGATTGATATATATATATATATATATATATTCTTCTTTTGATATAAGATTAATATTTATTATTTCGCACTTAAAGATTGGTGGAGGAGTAACTGACTATATATTTAGAATGATTAAGGTAAATAATATGCTGGTTTTAATTGTAAAATTAAAATTGTTGACACAACAATACGTATAGTGATTGTTTGGTTGGTTCACTTTGTCAGTAAATCACTTATTAAGACATATAATTTTTTAATAAATTTTATTTTACATTTACACATTCTATTGTTTCCGCCGCTTCAAAATTCTACATCGGAACTCATGATTCAATTTATCCTTGACTCAAGTTTCTTAATCTTTATCAGTTTGAAGCTTTTTTTATTTTTTCTTCTAGTGATCACAAATATAATCACTAAAACTGTAATTAGATTTTGAATTTTAATTAAAAAATTATCTAAAAAGGTACTTTCCAAACTAAAAATATATACCACTTTGTGATTTAACTTTTTATGATGCTTAAATTCTTCTTTTTAATGTGTTAATTTATTCTTATCAAAATTTAAGGTCCAATATGGTAACTACTGAAATTCAGGAAATTCTATTATGAAAACTATGAAATAATAGTAAAGTAATTCAATGAAAACTAACAATAAAATTTAATGTGGTTCGATGAAATACCTAATCCACCCGACCAAAAAAAAATTATTGATTTCAATCAAAATAGTAAGTACAAACTTTTGTCCCACAAATCTCATGTAAACACCTAACACCCTCATTCTAAACTCCGTCTCGAGAAACTATCTCAAAAGCAGTCTAGAAACCCTCGTGTTATATTTGTGTGTCCCTGAAGAAAATGCGTATTTATACTCGCAAAAAAATAGATTTGGCCCATTGGCTTGCGCCACGCACTGGCGCGCAATTCCAATAGCTTGCGCACCCGGGCGTGCACATCCTCGTGCTTGGGCATGCGTAACGCCAGCTTTTTGCCCATTTCGCCTAGCGCTGTGCCCTGGAGCTATCACCTCACACCCCAGCACACAGCGCCCAACCAACGCATGTTGGGGTGTTCTCCCGAGCCCATTTTGGGCGCTTCGCTCCGTTTCGGTCCCTTTCTTTCGTGTCTCGTCAATTTAGCAATTTCAAGGCAAAATCAATTATTCTCCACCTTAACTTGAAATTTACCATCCATCTTCTTTGTCCCTACCCCCAAAATGGCCCATGATCTGAGTTTGCAAATGTTAATCAAATCAAGCAATACTCGAATTTGATTGGTAGAACAGTCTTAGTCAACATGTCTATCAGATTATCCTTAGTCCCAAACTTGTCAACTTGAATGACACCTTGAGATGCCATATCCCAGACAAAGTGATACCTCACATTAATATGCTTTGTTCTATCATGAAAAGTTAGATTCTTTGACAAGTGTTTGGCACTCTGATTTTCATAAAATATTGCAGTAATATCAGAATCGATACCTATATTCTCAATTAGCCCCTTTAGCCAAATGCCTTCCTTCACGCCTTCAGCCAAAGTCATGTACTCAGCTTTTGCTATGGACAATATGACTAATGATTGCAACTTCGCCTTCCAGCTAATCGTACAACTCGAAACACAAAATACATACCCAGTTATAGACCTTATGCTATCCAAATTTCCTGCATAATTCGCATCTACATAGCCAATAATTCTAGTAGTAGAATTCAATTGATTATACCTCATGATCCATTTCACAGCTTGCCAATGAGTCTTTCCTGGCTTATACATGTACTTGCTCAGAACATTGACTGTATGTGAAATGTCTGGCCTAGTGCACACCATGGCGTACATCAAGCTACCCGATGCGCTAGCATACGACACATAGACATGTGCTCCGCCTCCTCCTTAGCACTCGGTGATAGATTTGATGAGAGCATGAAATGAGTTGCAAGTGGCATACTAACTGGCTTGGACTTTTCCATCCCAAATTGTTCAAGTACTTTCTCAATTTAATATTGTTGAGACAAGTACAACAATTCTGCGTGTCTGTCTTAGATGATCTCCATGCCCAATATCTTCTTTGTACTGCCCAAATCCTTTATCTCAAATTCTTCATTTAACTGAACTTTTAATTTATTGATCTCAGATATGTTTCTAGATGCAATCAACATATCATCAACGTACAACAACAAATATACGATAAGTCTATCAATACAGTTGTTATAATATACACAACAATCATAAATGCTTATAATATATCCCATCTTGGTAATAAAAGTATCAAACCTTTTATACCACTACTGCCTGGGAGAGTGCTTCAAGTCATATAAAGACTTCTTCAAGAGATATGCTTGGCAACCTACAACCTTCTACTCTTTAAGTACATCATCTAGCTTCCATTTGCTATTCTTGTGTAGAGACTCTATCTCTTCACTCATAGCTACTGGCCATTTATCAGAATTTGGTCGGGAAATAGCCTCCTTGTACGTGACTGGATCACCCATAAACTCCCCAACCAAACTCAAAGCATAAGCAACCAAATCTGAATATGCAAACCATTGTGGTGGTTTTATCTGCCTTCTCTCTCTATCGTGAGTCAAACGATAGTTCTATAGTGAACTATTTTCCTATTGCTGATTAGATGATAATGAATTTTCATCAGTTTCTTCTATCACCTTCTATTTCCCTTTGAAACTTGTAGAGTATCAATTTCAATCTCCACCTTCTTCTTAATGCTCTGTTAACTACTTTTGAGCTGCTCTACCTTTTTCATCATAGCAAACTCATCAAATGTGACGTCCTTGCTGATAATCATCTTGGAGCCCTTGTTATCATTACACCACAAACAATAACTATTGACTCTATCTGCATAGCATAGAAATATGCACTTCCTAGCCCTTGGCCCAAGTTTCTCATCCCGAACATGAGCATAGATTGGACACCTAAATACTCTAAGATTTGAGTAATCAGCAGGAGACCCGGACCAAACTTTCATTGGTGTCTTGCAGTCCAAAGTAGTCGATGGTAACCTATTCACCAAATAACAAGCAGTGTTAATTGCTTCTGCTCAAAATTTCTTGGACAATCCGGTGTTAAAAAGCATGCATCTAGCTCTTTCCAAGATAGTCATGTTCATTCGTTCTGTAACTCCATTTTGCTATGGTGTATGAACAAATGTGTGATACCTCACCATTCCTTCATTCTTACTGAATTCCTAAAATTTCTTGTTGCAGAACTCCAATCTGTTGTCAATCCTCAAGTATTTTATCTCTTTTCCTATCTGTTTCTCGATTAAAGTTTTCCATTGCTTGAAGTTAACATATCCCTCATCCTTATACTTCAGCATATACAAATATACTTTCCGTGAGAAATCATCAATAAATGTCAGCATGTACCTGGCACCTCCCTTTGAAGGAATCTAAGAAAGTCCCCAAATATCTGAGTGAATGTAATCCAAGGTGCCCTTGGTCCTATGAACTGTGGTGCCGAACTTCACCCTATGTTATTCGCCAAGCACACACTGGTCACAAAAATCTAGCTCTTCAATCTCCTCTCCACAAAGCAAGCCTCGTTTGCTCAGTTCTGACATCACCCTCTCACTCATGTGCCCAAGCTGCATATGCCACAATCTCATAGTATCATTGCTTGATGAAGAAACTACTGCAGTACCAGACACTGTACTACTCTACAATATGTAAAGGCCATTATGCTTGTGTCACTTCATGATAAGCAATGCACCTTTGGAAACCCATAAAACTCTATCTTGAGCTCTATACTCACAACCATGCTTGTCCAAAATACCCAGTAATATCATATTTTTCTTCAAATCTGGAATATGACGCACATCTATTAAGGCCCTTACTATGCCATCATGCATTCTGATATAAAATGAGCCAATTCCTATAACCCTGCAAGAAGCATCCTTGCCCATAAGTGCTTTACCACTATTGTATTTCTGATAAGTTGTAAACTAATCTTCTCATGGGCATATGTGGTAGGAACAACCACTGTCCAAAATTCATTCAAAGCTTACTAAACTTTCAGTAATGTTGAGAACAAGCCCACCATCAGACTCATCCTCAACAATTCTTGCGACATCATTCCGTTTCTAATCAGAAGTTTCACTTGCATCCTTCGCCTTTCCTCGTTCCAGACAATTTCATTTCGAATGCCCTTTTCCACCACACCTAAAACACTTGTTGCCGGTTCTAAGCTTGGTTTGGGACTTCGATCAGCCTTTACTTCTTCCCTTTTCTCTCGGTCTCCCTTTCGCCACCAATCCTTCCCTATTTTCACCATCATTGTTGCCCATGACATGTTTTCTCAATTCGTTGGGATCCAATGACGCTTTTACATCCTCTATTGAAATCGTATCTCTCCCGTACAGTAAAGTAATAACTAAGTGCTCAAAGGATTTGGGCAGATAACACAAGAGAATTAATGCTTAATCTTTATCTTCAATTTTAAGATCTATACTAGCGAGATTTAGTATCACCTTATTGAAATAATCAATATGCTGAGTAATCGATGTACCTTATTTCATCCTTAGTGTGTATAACCGCTATTTCAAATACAGTCGATTCGTTAGCGAATTTATCATATAGAGACTCTCCAGCTTCTTCCACAAATCTAATGGCATACTTTCTATGGTGACCTTTCTCAGTACGTTGTCTACCAATAATAATACCAGAGTACTGTAAGCCTTCGCCATAAACTCATCATTTTCCTCGTCTGTCAACGTCTTTGGCAAGAATTCTCTATCCTTTAATGCTCTCTATAAACTTTGTTGACACATGAGAGCATTCATCTTCATCTTCAACTTCCATAGCACAAAGTCGTTCTTCCCATCGAATTTCTCTACCTCGTACTTCATGGCTGACATCTAATCCAACCTGCTCCGATACTAATTTGTTGAACTCTAGGAGGATCTATTATAAAAACTATGAAATAATAGTAAAGTAATTTAATGAAAATTGACAACAAAATTTAATGTGGTTCAGCAATGTGTCTAATCTACCCGACAAAGAAAAAAATTTATTGATTTTAGTCAAGGTAGTAAGTACAAACTTTAATCCCACAAATCTTACGTGAACACCTAATACCCTCGTTCTAAACTTCGTCTTGAGAAACTATCTCAAAAGTAGTCTAGAAACCATTGTGTTATGTTTGTGTTAAATTATCCTGGAAGAAAAAGAGTATTTATACACACGAAAAATTAGATTTGGCCTATGGGCCTACGCCACCCGGGGGAGGGGGGCGCACATGACTTGTACCCCGACGTGTGCATCCTACTGCTGCAAAGAATTACCATGTCGCGTGCCCTGGCGTGGAGATCTTGCACCAAGGCACACGATTATAGAAGGTCGGGCACAATTCCAGTAGCTTGTGCGCGAGGGCATACCTCGAGCTTACTTTCTGCCTGTCTCGCGAAGCGCCATGCCCTGGCATGCAGCATCCAGTCAACGCACACTAGGGTGTTCTCCCGAGCCCATTTCAACTGCTTCGCCTTATTTTCCTCCATTTCTTCCGTTTCTCGTCAATTTAACCTAAATTTCAAAGAAAAATCAACAGTATTTTTAAGTTGAGTTCAACGTGTATGAGAAAAGACAAAGGGGAAAGAAGAAGAAAGCATGATAATTGGAGGGGAATATATGGAAAGGAAAAAAAATACATATTGGAAGAGCCAATTAACACACACACACACACACACACATATATATATATATATATGGTCCTCAATAATTTAAAATTATAGTTACGATCTAGTTACACTTTACATTGGAATCCAAAGGAAAATTAAACCTCTTCTCATGTGCCTTAGCTTCTTCATTTATTAATTATCCTATCCTAATCTGCAGTTTACTATGTTATTTTGAAAATCTCAGTAATAGTAAGTAGTGATGCACTTTCTTATTGACTAAATTGTAGAGTTGAAAATATTGTTGGAGGTGTAGGACTGAACTTTGAGCATCATGCGATAATTTATGTAATCTTTTATCATTGTGATATAATTTGGTTAACATGATAAATAAACCCATGGAAGGTGGCAGATTAATTTCATGAAAGTTGCACATATAAACATGGTCTTTTGGTATTCAGATGGGCTTGAGTATTTATTGTTACCCCAATCAAAAGAATGATAAGATGAGATAAAAATACTATATCTCATATTATCATCCCAACCAAACTAGCCCTTATTGTTTTTGTGACATTCTAATTTTTTGTCCTTTTTTCTTATGAAAGCCCTACTTTTCTATTTTTATCCCTCATCTAATTTCTTTTTCATAAATGTTTATGCATTAACTTCCACCCAAAATGAAGAAACAGCAAAGGTACATAAGCCACCTTTTATTTATTCATTTAAACCTTGAGATTTGCGAAAGCCTCTATAGACTGGGTAAAAATTTGGAATGTTTTTATTAATGTTTAATGTAATTTTTCCCCACTACGTGCCTAAACTACTTTCGGCCCGTTGTTTTTAGTTAGCTTGCACCTAGGCAAGTACAATACTACTACACCTACACACTATTAATTCTGAAAACTTTGCTCTGTGTAATTAATAATCCAGATTCCTATTAGTAAAAGTTAATTAAGCTTGTCACCCACTGTTTTGATCCTCTTTGCTGTAAACCTAAGATCTCTTTATTGCTATAAAGTCACGTGAAAGCATTATTTATTTCATAATAACTTTTCAATAAACATTGTAATAACTACTTTATTTTGCATAAATTTTGCACAATTAGAGCTCTCATTTTTTCCAACGCCTTTACTTTGATACACAAGTTTCTCTTCTACAGTTCTACTGGCCAACTCCAAGCATTTAATTCCTCATAAAAAAGAGACAAAGAAAAAAGAAGAAGTGCAAGCAACCATTTCATTCTTTTTTTGCATTTTGTGAATTTCCTAAAGGATTTTATTATTTATTTTTTATTCGGTGCCATATTATTAGTTTCCTATTGGTATTTTAGTGCAAAGTCGTCACCATAAGGGTGACACTAATTGTCAATAGTGATAACTTCAAACATATTTTTGTCACTATTGACTCATATTGTGACAAAACAAAAATTATTGTCACTTAAAAAATATCATTAGTGGCAAAATAAATGTTATTATCATTTAATATATGTTATTGTGATAACTTTTATATTGTTACTTATTATTTTGCCACTAATATTATATTTTTTAGAGTAAAAATAATGAGAAATAAAAATTATTAATTATCAATTATCAATTCGTAGTATTTTCATTGCAAGTTCAATAGATTAGCTGTGTATTATTTGTTCAAACATTCAAAGATCATACTTATCATTAATTTTCTAGTGTAAGGTACAACAAAATTAACTTATGTTCTAATGTATTGTATAATTGTTCGTATTTTTGGTTTAGTAGACTGTTGACACAAAACAAAACAAATAAATAAAATTGATAAATATGCCATTGTTTATTGCTTCTAATTCTTGAATATGGTAGTGTAAGAAAGATGTCATTGTTTAAATGAGAACACAAGCGTCACATAGCAATGTTTGAACCTGCACACAGCAAGGCCCAACAAATTTTAAGTTTGTTTCCTTAATCACTCGACCAAAGCAAGAATGTTACTATCAGCGTCTACTCAATTTAATCTTCAATTACTTCTTTCCTGTAAACTATATTTTGCATGCCTTCTATTTATGATTAAAATTTTTTATTTCATTTCCTATTTCATTTCTATTCTATTTCATGAATATATATAACATATGTATTAAATATTTTTTTTATAAAAATGATTGATCGAGAATCAGATACACTTGATATAAATACAGTAAATTGGAATAAAAAATAAAATAGAAAATCCAAAGTGTTCTACTTGACATTCTTGCGCATTCCCAATAGCATCGGAAGGGCGTTTGGTGCAGGCCTGTAAATGGGTAGGGTATCACCCTACCCACACCCATACCCTAAAATACCCAAAATGATGAGACTCTAATCCTACCCTACCCTAAAATACCTAAAAGGATGAGACTCTAATCTTACCCTACCCTATTTAACCCAAGACCCATTGGGTCTAGTTTATTGGACTTATGTTTTTAATGTGTTTATTTATTTTATCAATATATACTAAAAATATTATTTGACATATGATAATAAAAAATAATTTTTTATATTTAATTTAATTTAATTATTTAATTTTAAACTTTTTGCTAATTAAATTAACTGTTTTATTGATATAATAGTTAAATTTTATTAATATAATTAACAATTAAACTTTTTGCTAATTAAATTAATATAATTAAAAAAATAATTAATAAAAATAATTTAAAAGCAAAAACTTTTTTCTATATTTGATTTTATAAAGGCAGTTAACTTCTATATTAATAAACTTTATTCATTAACAAAATTAATTTTATTAATCGTTTTTATAAAAATTATTTATTCCACTATTAATTTTAATATTATTAATTTTATTAATGAAAAATGTTCAACTATTACTATTGCTATTCCAATTTAAAGAAAAAAAAATGCTATCCCAATATATTAACTTTATTAATTTTATTAATTTAGTTTAATTTTTAATGAAGAAAATTATTTAGTTGTTACTGTTTATTCATGTATTTGTAATTTTTATATATAAAAAGTTCATCATTAATATAAATTTTATTTGGGTATAAACAATTTTTAGATTCATAGATTAAATTTAAGTATAAAGTAATGTGTAATTTTTGGGTATGAGTACATGGGTAATTTTGGGGTACAGACCCTACCCATACTGTAACACCCCTAAAATTCAGTATTTCAGAAAATTGGGATTTAGAAATTAAGATTTTGGTTAATCGAATTTTAGTGCTCAGAATTAATATTAAAAGGACTTAATTGCAAGGAAATTGGAAGTTTGGGGGTGAGAATTGCAATTTTTAAGGATTCAATTGACACATTTTCTTGACTAGGGGTTTGCATTGAAGAAGCGTAGTCAATGAGGGCTCGGGAGCAATTCTCAGAAATTCTGGGAATCAATTGAGGAGTCTCATAATTTCAGGGACTAAATTGAAAAATAGGAAATTGGATTTAGACCAAACTGGTAGCTTTTCTTCTCCATTTTCCTTTCTTTCTTCTTTCTTCCTTCTCCTTTTTCTTTCATTCTTCACCACGGCAGAAACCTCTCTGGCGACCCTCTCACCGGCGGTAACTCTAACCACCTCACCATCCAAACATCTTCCCCTCATCTTCCGGCCACACTTACACGCACAGGCACCGTTGGCGAGCAGTTTTCCTCCGGTGGCGAGAAGGTGGAAGGAAACCCACCTCGTGGGTTTCATGGTACCCGGCGGTAGAAAGGTCTGACCAGAGTTCTGGGCGGTCGATTGGAGAGCTCTCAGCACGGTGATCACGTTGGTGGCCCTGCATAGGAGTTTTGCTCTGCGGAGGTGACAGCTAAGAGTGATCGGAGCTTGGCGGAGGAAGCCATTTTTGAAGGCTGTGAAGCTCGGTTTTGGTAGCTATAGGCCGAGAAACTGAGAACAGAGGGCAGCGTTGGATAGCTCTCGTCGAAAGGTGAAGAACGGTAGTGATTTCACAACTTTTCGGCGGCGGTGGTGGCGGGAGGACAGTCTCTTCCTCTCGACGTGACAAACCCAGTGGCGTGGTTGGTTCATGAATCCGAGGTTCCGTTGCGTAGTTGTGGTAGAGAATTGAAGAAACTTGTTGTACATATATATATGTACATGCATATGTATATTTTTCTTATTGAATTTGTATCCATGCCAAGAATAGAATTTGAGGATGATGATATGCTATATATATATATATGTATATGTGTGTGTGTGTGTGTTGGTTTCCCATGCTATGGAATATGGATTAAGTGGACTCGAACTTATGCATAATGCCAAAACTTGGACTTATAATAGTATTAAGGATTATATTATAAGATTTTATGACATTGATTAGGAATTGATTATGTAAGTTTAATCCTATTGCGTGATTAGGATTATGTCCATGACCTTGAAATAGGAATGAGATACCGTATTAATTGATAAATTAGTGAATTTGGATCGTTAATGGTATAATTGTAATTAATAGAATTAAGTATGGATTTTGATTATAAATATTACTTTTTGGATAGGTAACGTCGAAGTGGGTCCCACAGACCAATAGGCTACTGACTGTGATAGCACTTCTGAGATTATGGAGGTGAGGGTCTGCCAATCTGGCACTTCATTTCATTTATCGGTATTTGTGATAAACCCCTATGCGGGTTATTGTTTCTGAACTGATTGTACTGTTATTGAAATCTGTGATCTGTTAAGATCTTTGATATTTTGTTATCTGATTTGGACACCCCTGTGAGGGTTATTTCTATTCTGATTCTATTTTCTATTGGTTCTGGTGCCCAGAACGTTTTCTGACATATGCTATATGTTCGTTTTGTTATATGTCCTGCTATTTGTTTGTTCTGATATATGTACTGTCCAGTACTGTTACTGTTTGCCCTATCGGCACTTCTATACTGTTCTGAATTATCTGTACGTCTAATATGTCAGGGGCTATTCCCTAAATATTTGTAAGTCTGATACGCTAGGGGGTATTCCCTGGGTATTCATTCTGTAAGTCTGTGTACGCTAGGGGCTATTCCCTGGGTATTCAGTTTGTCTGTGATGTGCTAGGGCTATTCCTGGGCATCTACTGTTATCCTTCGATTGACATATGTTATCCGTCCGTACTGTTATCTGTTGATATGATATCCGACTGTCTGTTATCTGTTATCGATCTGATATGTTGTTCCCTGCTGTAAAGCGGGACGTGCTGATATGTTGTTCCCAGCTGTTAAGCGGGACGAGCCGATATGTTGTTCCCAGCTGTTAAGCTCGGGATGAGCCGATATGTTGTTCCCAACTGTTAAGCGGGACGAGCCAATATGTTGTTCCCAGCTGTTAAGCTCGGGACGAGCCGATATGTTGTTCCTAGCTGTAAAGCGGGACGAGCCGTTAAAGGACTGATATGATTGTTATGATATTATCTGTTAGATTGATTCGATTGATCTGATCTGTTTATTAATTGCTTTTGATTATTTTCGGACTGATTGACTGACTGACTGACCGACCAACTGCCTGCCTGATCGATTGTTTGATCGTATTCTGATCGATTCTGCCTGACTATTGATTTGCAGTCTGTTGAGTTGATTCTTCATCAACAGATTCCTTCTGTTATGCTTACAGTTATCCCTCACTAAGTCCTTTGGACTTAACCCCCCGTTTATTTTGATTCTCTCAGACAGGGACTAAGCAAGGAATTTGGACTCCAGGCTGGACAAGAGTATGTTTTGTAATAGATCAGATGTTGAATGTATATATGGGAATCGTCTGATTGCTAAGTATGGATTTGAGGCATATGATACGTTATGATGATATGGATGATTTAAGGATTGTAAATATTTTGTTATGTAAGAACGTGAATCTTGGCCTTTACTTTATAGTTTATCTAGTTTGTTAAGTTTGAAATGCCGCTGCTTCTGATAAGTTGAATTGGAAATCTTGTGGCATGTATTTAGTTATGTGTTGTATATTTAAGGTTTGTTTTAGTTTGAATCAGCTGCTATTTCTGATGAGCATGAAATGTTTGATTATGGGCCTATTGAATTGTATTTTAGGTTCAGAATTATTGAATGGAATGTTTTGATATCTCAGCTTTGAGTTACCCAGAGTGAGGTGTCACACATACCCATTACACTATCTTTGATAAGTATGGGTATGGGTAGGGTATGGATATTGATATTTGGGCTTGGGTAGGGTATTATCCTACCCATTTACATGCCTAGTTTGGTGTGTTTAGCCACATTTATGGCCCTTTTTTACACTATTGAAGGTGTTAATTCCTTCATTTAAGTTCTATCTTTTGACATAGCTAACTGCCTTTTCAACATGTTTGATAATTATTTTACATTGTTGTCATTAAACTATTAGCGGCTATTGATCTTATTACTGTGCAAAAAAATTTGAACTAAGTGTTGATAAGTTAGTTGATATCATCATGATGATGAATTCCATCCTTCCCATTCTCCATATTTTCATATAAAGGTGAAATACTTCCTATTTTTTATGTAAGAATGTAGGATCTAAAATTTGCCGAATTAATCTAATTATTTGGTACCTTGTTTTGGGAATCTTGAATAGAATGCAATCATGCATTAAGTTTGTAACTCAAAAGTATACATTGTTTACACACTTTATTTTGTAAGAGTATTTTGCATACATATAGTCTTGTATACAATTATTTAGTTTCTCCCAAGAGTACATATTATCATCATATTTATTTTACAGAGCCTTATATATATATATATATATATATTGCGACATATATAATTTGTGCTATTATATCGTTTTCAACTGGGTTATGTATGTATTGTATGAATGGAATTTATAGTTGCATGAAAGCGTTCTATTTTATTAAGACTTGTATTATATGGAACATACATGCTGACGAGTTGTTAAAAAATTATTGCATAATATTATCTATCGAAAGGGGATTTAATATTTGCAGTAATTTGAGTTGCTGGTGTAGAACATATGGATAGAAATGTATTCATTTAGAAGGTTTGTTCTCCCAAATAATTAAAGAATTAACTTTTCTATATCAGGATATTCTTTTACCATTCTTGCATATAGAGAATCTAGTGTGTGTGACATATTGTACCCAAAGGGGAGTCTGGCATGGCATGCTTTGATTATCTATCGATAAGCTATATTATCTTCAACTTGTTCTTATTAATTGCCCAAGTAAAACATAGATCTATGATGTTCTTGAGCCTATTCTGTTTATTACCTCACATTTGATACAATTGTTTACTATCAAGTTTGAGCCTTTTTATTAATTACTTAATCAATTATATATATATTTAAAAAAAAAAGATAAAGTTTTAGTTTGAACTTTAAAATGATAGGTGATGGACATGATATATTGTTTATTATGAGAATTATTGATATAAGCATCGCCTTGCATTTCAGTAAATCCCTAAACTTATTTCTACCATTTATTAAATAATTGAGGGATTTATCTTAGTGTAGCAACTTAATCACTCGAGTCTCCCAGGTAGCATGAAATCCATCTTATGTTTAACTAGCTAGTTATTGATCTCACTATTACTAGAATTGGTCTATGTTAAATCCATTTTACTTTAAGCCTAAAACTAAGTTTCTATGAAGAAAGAAGAATTTGGTCTTATAATTTTGAGTTATATACATAGTAATTGATTTTCGCGATATGAAGTTATTTATTTTTATGTTGGGTAATCAAAGAAGACAACCTAAGGATAACTAACTTATATTTTAGGCATTCATATCTCATTTCTAATATTTATTTTGGACATATTTAATTTGTTTGGACATATAATCTATTTTGAGAATTTCACTCTGATATCCATTCTATGCCGTATGGGCACATATTAATTGATCGGCATCACACATCATATAAAGAAACTTGGGTTTTCTACATGACAAAAGGTTGTCATATGGAATTTTATTCACACCCATTTATAATTTAGTTGTAAAAAAGAGAAAAGTGTTTTATAGGGTTAATACATTAGGGAAGGCATATTTAATTCTAAAGATCAGCATATGTTGTTCAATAATACAGAACTGAAATGATTTCAATTTGGATATACCAATGCGAACCTTAGTTTGTCTTAGCTTGGACTATAAAGCTATTACTCCTTATTTTGGTCTAATGGTCAGGTTTAGGTTTCCCTAGGAAAATATTTTGTTTAGTAAAAACCCCTTAAGGAAATTATTTTCTTGTGGTGACATCACGTTTAAGTCGCATTATTGGAGTAATAATAAAAGAATTAATTAAAATTAACTTAGTCTCCCTCTCTATTGTGAGTGTGAAAGATTGTATTGAATTTATTTTGTTAAATAGCCAAATTGTTGGATGAGTATTTGTTATGATCTTATGTCTTTGAGATTCATCGAAGTTTGGTTGGATTTTTAAATTATATCATGATTATTTATCATGTAATAACTTGTGTGAATTTTTATTACTGTAGTATAGTTTGGCTAGCATAATAAATAAACCCATGGGATGATAGGTTAATTTATTATGAGAATTACACATATAAACACGGACTTTTGCTGCAAAGCATGTTAAAAGTCGGGTTATGTTTCTTAGTCGGAGAATATCCCTATTACAGGTAGTTTTATGTCACACTTTTAAAATTCTGCATTATTGGTAACCGTTTACCAAATAAATTCAACATTAAACTATTGTCCATGTTACATGTCCGATAATTTTGTGTAAATTAGTATGGGTAATATAGGTTGATTAGGGTCCGACAACCATGATTTTTCTTAATATTCTATATCCTTTAAAAAATTGACATGTGTACAAATGATTTTTTTAAATTATTAATAATTAAGTTATTTACTAAATTGTCCTTTTTTAATTAAATTGAATCAATATAATTTTAATTATTAAAATATCTTAGTTTATTCTTTTCAAAAGTTAATATACAGTTAAAAATTTAAAAAAAATTAATTGCATGCACAGACAAAATAAAAAAAATAAAAAGTAAATTTAATAATTTTGAATTAGACAAGAAACTCTCCTTTCTTTCTTTTTTTTTTTTTGAGAACTTACAAAGTCGAATTTATCATTTTTTTTCAACAAGTCAATAGTATTCTATGATTGAAATCGAATAAATTAAATTATAAATTGCACATTTTGTGCACATAAAGTGTCTATTTGAATTCGAATTTCTAATCTCCCACATAATAAGGGAAATTTATGCCATTGGTATACATTAGAAAAATAGTCCGTAAAAAAAGTTCTCGTTTAAGAAATATGTTGTTGAGTCTCTCTCTATGAGAGTTTTCTGTCTCTTTTCGTAAGAGTATTTTGTCTCCTCTATTAGTAAGAGTTGGTAAATCTCTTTTGTGTCTTTCTCTTTAATGGAGTCAAATATTGATGCCCTCTGTGAGAATTTGATTCTCACTGAAGAGGAAAATGCTACAGTTATTGTGGGGGATGAGGACTGGGTAAAGCCATCCATAGATTCTGCCTTAGTGCTGGTGGGCCGCCTGGTGTCCTCGAAACCTTTTAATTTTTCTTCATTCTGCAATGTGCTCACTCGTGTCATGAATCCTCGTCGGGGAATGGAGATTAAATACATTAGCCAATACAGATTTCTACTTGTTTTTTGACATGTACGGGATAAGGAGAGGATTCTTCAGGGTGGCCCTTGGTTGTATGACAACAATTTGATGGTCTTGAGTGCTTTGGGTAACAACCAAGACCCGTCAACTCTGGTACTAAATTGCTGTGATTTTTGGATTCATGTCACAGGTCTACCATATTTTAAGTGGTCCATGGAGGTTGCATGTATTATTGGCAATACTATAAGAGTTTTCAAGGAGGCTGACATGGATTTTCAGAAATTTAACGGTACTGGGGCTCTCCGGCTTAAAGTCACTCTTGACATTACAAAACCTTTCCGACGAGTACTTTGCATTGCGGGTAAGAATGGCGATAAAATTGTAACCCATCTGCAGTACGAAAGGTTGCCAATTTTTTGTTATATTTGTGGTATTTTGGGACACGTCGCTAAAGATTGCGATAGCCAGTATTCAGATTCGTTCAATGCTGATGCACTATTATAATATGGGCCATAGCTTAGAGCTCCAATGTCCCGATTGGGAGGTTCTGTTCATCCTACTTATGGAAGATTTCAGGATTCTGAGTCCACCGGAAATTCTTCTCATGGAGATCCGTTTGCACATGTTAGGGGAAAAGATATTTTCGAAAATTTTGCAGTTACTTTGCATAACCATGCCAAGGAAACTACAAGGGGTGATCACGATATGTGTCTCTCGGTTGCATCGGGATCTCACGTGGAGTGACCAATTAACCTTAAGGTAGACCAATGTGTTGAGACATTTGGGCCGCATCCCAAATTGGACCTACTCTCGAAGCCAACTTTCGTTTCCCCTAATGGGCCCAATAATAATCCACTAGAATTATCCAAGCCCACTGATAAGTGTTCTAATCAGGATTTGCAATCTCCACGCCAGACAACACCCACTGCATCCCACGGCAAGGTTCTGACTGACGCAAATTTCGATTTAATTGATGTCCCTTTGCTCTTTCAGGCACAGCAATCACCACCAAATATCACTGGTAAACGTGGTTGTCAGCTTTTGAAAGTCAACGCAGGAGAGCTGCTACTGTTATTCGAAAACGACGAAATCTGGCACATACCCTTCTAATTGAAGATGGCATGAAAATCGTTCATGCGAAGACCAGAACACTTGGATCATCTTCGGAGGATGTTGATGATTTGGTTTCAATGGCGGCGACTGCCTCGCAGTCCCGCCGGCTGCCATGATTTGTCTAAGTTGGAACTGTCAGGGATTAGGGAAATCCCTGGACAGTTCGAGAATTATGCGAGTTTCTTTGTGTTTATAATCCCCATTTTATATTCTTGTCTGAAACTAAGTTACGCTCGGCCCGTTTGGATCATATTCGTGATCAATTGGGATTCTATGGAGTCTCTGTGGCAGCATCTGGTACCTCTGGAGTACTGGTGTTATTATGGCGTAAGGATATCTCTATATCTCTTAACTCATTTTTTTCTTCCCATATCGATGCAGATATTCTTTCTATTGTGGATGAACATTGCTTTCAATTTACTGGTTTTTATGGTGACCCTATTACTACTAGGCGTGGTTTATCTTGGCAACTTCTTCGGTATTTAAGCTCTCAATCCAGTTCGCCCCTGGTTGTGTGCTGATGATTTTAATGCCATTTTGTCTCCAGCTGAGAAACAGGGTGGTGCTAATATGTCATATTCAAGGGCCACAGATTTCCAAAATGCTTTGAGTGATGCCAATTTACATGATTTGGGATTTGTAAGGTTCCCATTCACTTGGTGTAATCGACGATCATTTCCGTTCACGGTGAGGGAACGGCTCGACCGAGCTTGTGCATCTTTAGATTGACTTCAAATGTTTCAATATCATCAAGTTAAGCACATCTTTGGGAGAAACTCTGATCATTCGCCGCTGCTTATTGAGTTTGATACAAATACCCCAATTTCCCGTATAAAAACTAAACGTGGCTTTCGATTAGAATCTTTTTGGCTGAAATATGATGATTATGAGAAAATCACCTTGGAGTCTTGGAGAAATTCTAATGCTATGCCGGATTGGGATGCTTTGGGTGATTCTTTGAGCCGGTGTAGAGTGGGTCTCATAAGGTGGAGTAGAAATGTTATCGGCTCAGTTCATAAGAGGATTCAGACTATCAGGAATCAATTAGAGGAGCTTTCTAAGAAGGAATTGACAAAGTCCTCAACATCACTTATTCATTCGTTGCAGCTAAAATTAGATGAACTCTTAGATCAGAAGGAACTCATATGGAAACAATGATCTCGAGCGGATTGGATGAAAAATGGTGACTGTAACACCAAATTCTTTCATGCAAAAGCTACGGCACGCCAGAAGAATAATTTTATTGCTGGGCTTAAATCTGAAACAGGAGATTGGTGTACATCAAAAGCTGAGTTGTATAATATTATTTCCTCTTATTTTGCCAATATGTTCAAATTCACCTATCCGTCAAATGCCCAGTTGGATCGGGTTCTCACACTTATTCCAGCCAGAGTTATTGCCGATATAAATCGGAAGCTAAGTGAAGTTTTCACGATTGAAGAAGTTAAAGTTGCACTGTCCCAAATGGCACCCTTGAAAGCACCAGGCCCTGATGGAATGCCAGTAATCTTCTACCAACGGTTTTGGCATATTGTTGGGCAGGAGGTAACTTCTTTTGCACTTGTATTTTTTAATGATGGGATGGATATTGCTCAGCACAATTATACACACATTGTCTTGATTCCCAAGGTGAAACAACTGGAAGTTATCAATCAGTTTAGGCCTATTAGTTTATGTAACGTTTCCTACAAGATTGTGTCCAAGATGATTACTAATAGGCTTAAACCATTCATGAACTTTATTATTTCTGAGACTCAATCAGCATTTGTGCCTTCGAGACTGATCACGGACAATCTGCTGGTTGCCTTCGAAGTCAACAATTACCTTCGGAGTTCTAAACAAGGTAGAATAGGTAAGATGGCCATTAAATTGGATATGTCTAAAGCATATGATAAAGTCAAATGGGTTTTTCTACATCGTCTGTTGCTGAAACTTGGCTTTTCTAATTCTTTGGTTGCTCTGATTATGAAATGTGTCACCACAATTTCCTATTTGACGGTGCTTAATAGTGAGAAACTTGGTTTCTTATCTCCACAACGGAGATTAAGGCAGGGTGATCCCTTATCTCTGTTTTTGTTCCTTTTTTGTACAGAGGCTCTCAGCTCTCTTATTACTCAGAAGGCTTTGGAGGGTACTATTGTTGATATTTCGATCTGTCGGAATGCACCGCGAATTACTCGTTTGTTATTCACGGATGATACGTTGCTTTTTTGTCATGTTTCTGAACATGCCGCAAAGACCATTATGATGATTGTTCCTATGTATGAAGTAGCTTTCGGTCAACACATTAATCTAGAAAAATCTTCAATTATTTTCAATAAAAATATAGAGCATGGGCTGCAACAGCATATTCAACATATCATTGGCATGCAGGTATTGGAAAAGCATAATAAGTACTTGGGGTTACCATCAACCATAGGTAGGACAAAAAAGGATATTTTTGCATTCATTCAGGAGAATATTTGGCATCGGTTCAGTGGGTAGAGTGCAAAGACTCTATCTTCAGCTAGGAGAGAAGTTTTATTGAAATCGGTTGCCCAAGCGATCCCCACATACTTCATGAGTTGCTTTAAATTACCGGATGGTCTGATTAGAGATATTGAAACAATGATGGTGTCATATTGGTGGGATAATCAGCGCTCTAGGAAAATTCATTGGACTCGATGGGATCAGTTAGGCTATAGCAAACGAGACGGAGGAATGGGATTTTGAGATTTACGGGCTTTTAACACAGGTCTCTTAGCGAACCAAGGTTAGAGATTGCTCCAATATCCTACTTCTCTATTTGCTAAGGTTTTAAGGCCAGGTATTACCCAATTTGTGATGTTCTTCACTCATCCTTAGGCAATAATCCTTCTTTTTCTTGGAAGGGTATATGGTATACTCTATCCTTACTCCAAGAAGGAATACGCTGGAGGATTGGTAATGGTCATAATGTCTACATGTGGAAAGATAAATGGCTTCCTCGACAACCTACCTTTCGAGTTTTTTCTCCTCCAAATCTCATTTCATTTGATGCTTGGGTCTCCAAACTGATTAATCAAGAAACTGGACATTGGAATTATTCATTGATTCAAGATGTTTTCCTTGCACCTGACGCTAAAACTATTTCCAAAATACCATTAGGCAGAGGGGATAATCCAGATACCTTGGTATGGCATTACTCACATTCGGGCTCATTCTCAGTTAAATCTGCTTACCACCTTACTATTGAAATTAAGGATAGATTGGCTGCTACTAACAGAGGTTCATGTAGCACAGCGGCGATCCCCGACTTTTCATTTATTTGGAAATACAAAGTCCCACCTAAAGTTAAGCAATTTGCATGGCATGCTGTCCGTAATTTTCTGCCTACAAAATCTGTCTTATGTCACAGAAAGTTGTCTGAGGATTTGCTGTGCAACATTTGTCAGAATATACCAGAAGAGGCTCTTCATTGCTTGTTTCATTATCATTTTGCCAG
The DNA here is from genome assembly GCA_018894105.1 of Jacaranda mimosifolia. Lineage (NCBI taxonomy): Eukaryota > Viridiplantae > Streptophyta > Magnoliopsida > Lamiales > Bignoniaceae > Jacaranda > Jacaranda mimosifolia. The sequence continues at coordinate 14,304,026 of CM032124.1, forward strand.
GCAAGTTTGGGCACTTTCCCTCATACCAAGTTCAATTATTCTCCATCCTGCTTCTTCTGTTCTTGATTGGTTTTCTAAGGTCTTTATGTCTAGTTCACAACATGATTTTGATTTCCTGCTGATTGAATGCTGGTTTTTATGGCAAAGGAACAACAAATCAAAGTTTGAAAACACTTGCTGGTCTCCTTTTGAAGTTGTGGATTTTGCTCATAATTTTCATACTCGGTTTAGATTAGTTGAAGCTTCTTTCGGTAATATTGGTCACATTTGTAGATGCATGCAATGGAAAGCCCTACCTGCTGCACAGATAAAAGTGAACTTTGATGCTGCTATTTTCACGGAGGCTAAGTCCATTGGTATTGGTGTTATTGCAAGGGACTTCCGAGGTCACCCTTTAGTCTGGTTTTCTCAGCTTATTCCTATATTGGTTGACCTAGAAGCTGCTGAAGCATTTGCGGCCTAATTTGCTTGTCAGGTGTGTGCTGATTTTGCTTGGCCCTCGATAATCATAGAAGGGGATTGCATTTCGGTCATCCAAGCACTTTAGGATACAAGTTGCAATCTATCATCTATAGGTCCGCTTATATCAGATGCTAGGAGAATTCTTCCAAATATTCTTCATATGTCTTTCAACCATACTTGGCGGATTGGGAATAAGTGTGTTCATCATCTAGCGAAAAAAGCTTTCCTTTTTCATAACTCTACGTTGTCTGCTCAAGTTGTATTAGACCAAGCTTTGGCTTTTGATTTTTAGTTAATGAAAGTTTTCCTTTGCATCAAAAAAAAAAAGAAAAAGAACAATAGTCCCAAACTGATCAACCCTCGTGAAATCAGACCAATTTTCTAAATATTGATATTCGCCGGCGGCCTTCTATACGGAAGTTTATTATCATTCCTTGGCAGAATATCTTTCCTATATGTTTTCACCTTTATTTGTTTTTCTCCCAACGACTTTCTGTTGCTTTTTGTTTGACCCCCTCTCTCTCTCTCCCCTCCTCTCTCTCTCTCTACAGGAGTGGCAGTAGTTCCTGTTCACAACGTCCTCGAAGTCTGGAGACTGAGGCTGCCGGCAAACATCAATATTTAGAAAATTGGTCAATTTCATAAGGATTGATCAATTTAGGGCTGTTTTTAATGCATATTGGGGATTTATTTGTTTAATTCAAAATTATTAAATTCACTATGTTTTTTCTTATTTTGTTGGTGCATGTAATTTATTTTTTTATTTTTAATTGTATATTAACTATTGAAAAGAATAAATAAGTCATTTAATAATTAAAATTATTTTGGTTCAATTTAATTAAAAAAGTCAATTTAGTAAATTAACTTAATTATTAATGGTCTAGAAAAATCATTTGTATACATGTCAACTTTTCAAGGGATATAGAATGTTAAGAAAAATCATAATTTTCGAACCCCATCCAACCCGTGGATAATAATTGATAACACAATCTAATATATGGAACCTCTCTAAAACAATAAAATAAAATATCACTCTCTATTTTCCTATTACTAAAGAAAAGGGGATTTTGTGTGTTTGATATCCGAAGAACAGTCGATGTCAAATTTTGGGATGGTATATATATAGCTTTTGAAAACATTAATCCTAATTTGCTAGCTATTACATGTTTCATCAGTATGCGATGTAATTTTTAAGAAATCCAAATTCTAGTGTCGTACATGCAATTTCTAAAGGCTTTAGTTTTAAATAGCGAAAAGCCTCAAACATAGTGTGATAAATTTGGACACTCATATGCAATTATTGATTTTGATTGAGCTTATCACTATCACTAATTATTTGTGAAGATTATCTTGAAAGAAGTGGATGCACCAAAATATAGGTAACTATAGCCTCCATTTCAAGATAATGCCTTTTAGTATCTTTATATTTATTTTCGCACTGTACGACCCCAAGGCCAGAGGTGGGTGCCTTTAGTCGAAGCGCCACCACTGTCATTCTTGTATAGGGATGCAAATGAGACGAGTCAAGTTGAGCCGAGGTTTGACAATTTTTTCAGGCTCGAGCTCGACGAGCTTAGAAAATTGAGGCTCGAGTTCGACTTGAGCACTTATTCGGGCTTAGCTCGACTCAACTCGATTCATTAAACTCGAACGCATAATCAAGCTATAGGATCGTGTTCAGCTCGAGCTCGAAAAGTTAAATTATTTTATTAAAAAAAATTTAAATTACTATATTTTATTTTATTATATTTAAAATTAGCTATTGGCTCGAGTTCAAGCTCAAAAAGTTAAATTATTTTAAATTAGTATATTTTATTATATTTTTTATATATAAATATTTTTTTAAATAAAAAATATAAGCTCGCGAGCTGGTTCGTGAACTTGCGAACAAGAATTATTTGACTCGAGTTAGGCTCAAAACTTACAAGAGCTCGGCTTGAGCTCGAATTCTTCAAACTCAAGCTAGAACACTTTTCTAGCCAGTTCGTCGGCTCACAAGCTGTCTCGGTTCATTTGTATACCTAGCCTTGTGTCTCAATTCACTAAGAGAAATCCAAACACGCTAAAGGAAAAGAGATCTTCATAAGCGTTGGTTACTAGTGTTTCAAACCTATTAAAACTATTACATTCAAAAAGAATATTTTTAAAGCATACTATAATACAAGAAAGTCTCAGAAGCTTCCAATGCTATCTATTTATATCAGACAAAACTATGTGCAATATGTACTGTCGAGACTATTTCCATATGGCTCCCTAGGGTCCTTATCTAGAAGAAAGAATAGAATGAAACAATACAAAACTATAAGTCCGAATGACTTAGTGTGCTAATAATGAAGGGGTGATTCCAGCACACAGGACAATAGCAATTGAGCACTAAAATTATAACTGACAATCAAAAATTTCATAGGAATGCAAGATACATTTCTAACACAAAGAATGCATCTAGCTGAGAGATTAACCAATTACAGTTAGCGAACATTTTCAATAATAAGTTGTTGGTGATTCTCCAACCTTATCCCTCTACTTTCGAAAACACAGAAAACCCTTAATCCTCCAAGTTCCGAGTGATATCAACTTGAACAATCAATCAATCAATCATTAGGCCCCCCACTCATAGACAACTACCTCTAGCTGGCTATGAGATAGGGTTATATGTACAGCTTGTACAGGTATTAGCCAAAAGACTAGCCATTGTCGGTTCATTCCACCCGATCATCTTTCAAAACCAATCTCAAGGCCCAGCCCCAAGGGTAATATGGATTATCACGAATATCACACAACATGTCGAACAACATTTCAATTAACACATCAATTCTCCATGATAAACAAGTAATCAATAAATCAACACCATGCTCATTCTAAGATAGACATGGCGATTATAGAAAAATATATCTTTCGAAATTCAATTTTTTGTTGTCATTCACAATCGCCATTTTCAAGCAAGATCATAAATCACAATCAAATAGGAGCCATAATCAGCGTAAGGGGCGATGTGTGATGAACTTTCACAACATTTTGTTTTATCAAAACTTATATAAACATGAGGTTTGGTTCAGGGATGCCACAACTCAAAATGAGTAAGAAATTCATATAAGAATAGCTCAAGAACCATAGGTAAAGAAGAAGAAAAGTCCAAATAGATTGTCAAGAGTAATAAAAGGATTGAAGATCAAAATGGCATAAGTGAACTATAGTTTCTAACAAAGAAGTGGTCAAACAAAAGAGACATATTTACTAATACATATACATAAGAGAAGGAATCACATTAGGCAAGATCGAGAGAGTTTGTAATAACAGCTCAAGAATTTCGGACAAGAAGAAGAGTTTAGACAAACTGTCATATTCAACACATGAACCAAAGAGCAAACAATCAACAATTATTGATTCTCAACACAACTAAGATGAAATGACAAACAACAAGGTAGGCCTGTAAATGGGTAGGGTGACACCTTACCTAGGCCTAAAATGTCAATACCCATACCCTACCCATAATCATACTTATTACAGATAGTGTAATGGGTATGAGTAGGGTCTGTACCCATAAATTACCCATGTACTCATACCAAAAAATTACTCATTATTTTGTACTTAAATTTAATCTATGAACCTAAAAATTGTTTATACTCAAATCAAATTTATATTAATTATAAAGTTTTTATATATAAAAATTACAAATTTGTGAATGAACAGTAACAACTAAATAATTTTCTTCATTAAAAATTAAACTAAATTAATAAAATTAATGAAGTTAATATATTGGGATAGCAATTTTTTTTTTAAAATTGGAATAGCAATAGCAATAGCAATAGTTGAAAATTTTTCATTAATAAAATTAATAATATTAAAATTAATAGTGGAATAAATAATTTTTATAAAAATAGTTAATAAAATTAATTTTTTTTAATGAATGAAGTTTATTAATATAGAAATTTAATTTTTTTTTATAAAATTAAATATAGAAAAAAAAATTTGCTTTTAAACTGTTTTATTAACTATTTTTTAATTATATTAATTTAATTAGCAAAAAATTTAATTGTTAATTATATTAATAAAGTTTAACTTTTATATCAATAAAATAGTTAATTTAATTAGCAAAAATTTCAAAATTAAATAATTTAAATTTAATGATTAAATTAAATTAAATATAAAAAAATTACTTTTTGTTATCGTATGCCAAATAATACTTTTAGTATATATTGAGAAAATAAATATATGCATTAAAAACATAAGTCTAATAAACTAAACTCAATAGTTCTTGGGTTAGATAGAGTAGGGTAGGGTTAAGGTCTCTGCCTTTTGGGTATTTTAGGGTGGGTAGGATTAGTGTCTCATCATTTTAGGTGTTTTAGGGTATGGATATGGGTAGGGTGATATCCTACCCATTTACAGGCCTACAACAAGGGTATATTAACGAGTATGTATGTTCTTTTCCCTGCAAAGGAAATTAATATAAACTTACCTGATAACTCTCGTGTGATAATAACTTCCTATGCACCAGTAATACTCATGTCCTCCTCACCTAATAACATTAGACACAATATAAGAAACTAATTTCTAATAGCATTACATTTCTTACATTAATTTCTATCACATTTAGTGTTTTAAGAATATTCCTATACTTTATATTTATAAGCAATTGACCAAACAAGGACACGACAACCTCCTAGTGGCTGTGAGTAACGTTACTATAGCTCCCACCGTTAGCACAGTTAATTCATTCAACTTCAATAATCGAGTTTCTAAGTTCATTATTATTGTAAGTATATAATTTTAACCTTTCTAATGGTGCCAATTTAGTTCAACTATTTTAACTAGGTCTGTATCAAGCCAAAGTCAACACTAGATTCTATAATTAAATCTTATAATTAAAGTCTTATCAATAGGATTATTTTATCTAAATTAAGGTCCAATCCAATCTCAAATTAATTTAGGTTTCAATTTTACCAATTTAAGGTAAATCAATCACTAAAATCAAAATTTACCCAATTGAACTAAGTCCGAGTCCAATTCAAGGTTCGATTCTAGTCCCGATAAGTCCAAAACAAATTTTGGAGCTTTCTGTATCAAATTCTTCTGATTGCCGCCAAAATTCAAACTGACTCAACCCAGAGACACGCCTCGATGAGCCCAACCAAACCCATCTACCAATTTCTCCTTTCCTCCTCTCTTCACGATGAATTACACCAAGAACAATCCGCGTGCCACCTCATGCTGCCCCGCCTTGTCACCTTTGATTCTCGTTCCTCCGGCCACCAAACTGCAAATTGAACCTACCACTATGCTCCTCATATTAAGCCCAACACAACCTACCTATCAATTCCCAATTTTAGCTAGTGAAACCCAACAACTAGTTACCACCGTCCACCTTCACAACCGGCCAACCGTTTATCCCATTTTCCTTGGTTATTTTTGAAATTTTTTGGTATGGGAGTGATCACTGCAAGGTACGGAAGGTGTTTATTGGTTTAGAATTCAATTTTGAGGTGAAATGACAGCAAACCTAGCTTGGGATGGTCTGGGTGCGTTTTTGAGAATTTGACAAAATTTTGTCCTTCAAATATATATATATAAACCATCTTTTGCCTAATTACAATCGGGCATCGGAGCTTTCCACTGCTTTCAAAGGAGCCCTTCAACTTTTAACCGCCTTACGGTTCGACCCCTAAGTTTCAATTAAGCCCCTTAGTTTCTTTTTATTCCACATTGGCCCTCCTAATTTCTGAAATCTTAACAATTAGGCCCAAATGGATTAATTTTCTGGTCTTCCATGTTCCTAAATTCCTACGAAAGCCCCCACTTGTTTTAAATTTTATTTAAGGCCTAACCCATTTTCTTATTATTTGTCTTCCCTAAATATTTTAATTAGTTTAATTCCCTTAAATTTTAATTATAAATTTATAACTTAAATTTTAAATTTTCTTTTGGTATTTACATTTTTACGATTCGGGGTGCTACACGAGAGGTAAAGATATTCTACATCTACCGAATGTCAAAAAAGTGATTGCTATTGTCTGATTAATCATAAGGATTACATCTATGTGGCACCGGTTTTTTATTAATTATTGATTCATAATGATGTGCAGGGTTTTATTTATAAATCATTATTATAATTTGTATAGAACTTTTCATAAATAAAAAGTTCTCCAGATATGTTAACTAAAAATCTACTGGTGGAAATATATGAGGCTTGAACCTTGATAATATTGATGAGTCATTTTTTCCTTATTTTATAATGAATTTCTTGAAAATTATCATAGATTTGATAACTATCCACTTATAGTTGTTTAGTGAACATTGAGATCCTTTTTTGTCACCAAAAGATATTATGATACTAACCAAATATTTTTCAAGAACCTTGGATTTTGATTAGTGTTTCTTGAGAACTGAAACATTTTGGCTTGGATGTCCATTTCGTGAAAGATAATATATCTATTTTTCTACATGTTGAATCATTTTGAGAAAGTTTAAATGAAGAATTTTATATTTGATGTATATATGAGAAACTCAGATCGGGGTGATTGATTCCTCTATTCTAAATTGGTTATTTTTGAAATTTTTTAAACACTTGGTTTAACTATATCTAGTAATTGTAGGGGGGGGAATTATTATGCAACTGTTGAATCACAATAAATATTTTATTATTAAACAAGGTTAGTGTCTATATGTTAAGGGACTAATACACTAAATTTGTAATACTTGTTATTGATAAATATATCTCACAATTTATTATTGCTTAATTAATCTATCATTATTGAGGATTCATCATAAGTGAACGTATATTTATTTATATATTATTGATATGGGATAACCCAATAGGCCCAGCCCAAAGACTATAGATCCGAGGATATAACATCCAGCATATTTCATTATCGGGGACCAATCACGTTGTCGACCTCTCACGCCTCTTTTTCTAGGGCGCACTGAACAACGCAGATGTCATTCGACCAGGCCATGGACCGAAGTTAGATGCTCGACTCATTCAACCATCTCTTCCACTGGTGGTCAACCCCACCCTGAGATCGACCCCAATGTTGACCAATAAGGTCGACTCACTGCAGGATCCCTTCTTTGCCGCATTAAATGCTCTGACAAACAGCATGCCTCCGCATTAATACCGCGTGCCGCCCTAATATCGCTCATACTGCCGCGCCAGGCAAGAGGCGCGACTCCAGTGTACTATTTTGTCCATAAAAGCTGGAGATGAAGCCACCTGGAATGGTACAGGAATGGGAGATGACCCAAAGCCCTTCATGCCAGGACAAGAGCCCTTTCTGCATGCTAAGGGCATCTCAGACAAATCCCTTACCTAGGGAAGGCTATAAATACTCCCTTTCTAGGTTCACCAAAGGTATGCTATTCTATACTACAAAGCCCTCACTCTGCTACTCATCTTATCTGGTCATTTTCATACTGACTTGAGTGTCGGAGTGCCATAGTCGATGGCACCTCAGCTAGCCTGACGTTTGCTCGTGGTTGCAAGACTCAGCCTAGGTATCTCTGGAGCTCATTTACTTGACCACACAGGTCGATCCACCCAGATTCCGTCCCAATCCAGTTATATACAGTTTTTACCCTCATCATTTGGCGTCATCTGTGGGAAACTTTAAGTCCACAATCAAAAATGGTTAACACCAGGCGAGCCACTTCAGAAAGAGAAGAAAACAGGAGGTCTGCCATTCCTTCTCCTCCCCAACCTCAGGAAGAACCTAGTGCGCCAGGACCAAGCGCCCAGCCAGAACAAGTGGTCACCCTGATCATGCCTCAATTAATGTAACTCATCAAAGAGCAGACACCTACACAAATTTCTGTTCAATTCTCCTCTGCTCTAAATCAACATGTAGTCCAACTAGAATCGGCAACCAGCGCCACCCCATAACCAGTGCCTCTTGAGGAGAGACCGCCTAGAGAGAATCATAGCCAACCAAAGTCCAGGCAGCCTCCCTTGAGATGTGAAACCAGTCTAGGACGTTTTCCTAAGAAAGTCGCCCAACCTGTCCCTAACAAAGAGATGGCGAATTCCATTGATCATGGCGTTTGACCCATTCAAGCCCCACAGCGCGATAGGGTCGAGCACTCGAGACCCCAGCCATACAGAAACGCATCTCAAGCTAATAGAAAGGAGTGAGATGAGGTATCTCATCAAGTCCAACAGCTAAATAGGTACTTTGAGGAGATTTCGAGGAGAAACACTGAGAAAAATCACTACCATGATAAGCCGTTGAGGTTTTGTGGAGAGAAGGAATCACTATTCATCCAGGAGATCATCGACGAGTATATCGCTGTAGACGCCAAGGTCCCAATCGGTCTACTTCGATATGATAGCTCGTCGGACCCAAAGGAACACTTGATGCAATTCGAGCACATGATGCAGCTGCATGGGCATAATGACAACATCCATGCTAAGATGTTGGTGACTACTTTTTAAGGGATTGCGCTCAATTGGTTTGTTAAGTTGAAGCCTACGTCAATATATTCATATGACCAGTTGAGTGATAAATTCTTGTACCAGTTTGCCAGTCGAAGGAAGACAAAGCTTCCTCATACCCATCTGCATACAGTGAAATAAAATGAAAGGGAATCCCTTCGCAAATTCTTTACCAAGTTTAATATGAAAGTGTTAAAGATTGATAGCCCCCATATTGAGTGTCTGATCGACGTGCTTTTCTTGGGCCTCAAACATAAGAAATGTGCCAACGCGTTGGTGCGTGAGCAACGCCAGTTGATGGAGGAGCTGCTCGACCTCACAGAAAAATATATGACTCAAGAGGATATGAACAGACTTAAATATGGTAACCCTGAGGTCAACAGGAAGAAGAACAAGGAGAAATATGATCTTCAGCACAGAGAAAGTAGATGATCTCCCATTAAGTGCTTCCATGATTATACTCCACTTAATCTCTCGAGGAAAGAGGTGTTGTTCGCCATCCAGCACGACAACATCCTAAAAAAGCCCAGAAAGTTGACCGAGATGGAGGCCATGAGAAAATCAAAGAAGTACTACCATTTTTACAAGCAAAAGGGCCATAACACGGAAGACTGTTGCAACTTGCACGATGAGATTGAAAGGTCAATTCAACAAGGCCATCTCAAAAAATACATCGATGAGCAGGCTAGATAAGAAGGGGGCAAAACCGACTACACTCCCCATAGAGAAATGTTGGTTAGCCCGAGAAAGGAGGATAAAGGAAAGAAACTTGCCCAGGATCCCCGCCCACCCATTCGAAGAGCAATTGATATGATTGCTGGAGATCTTACTGGGAGGGACTCAAAGTCCGCTAGAAGGCAGACCCAGTGGAAACTAGAATTGACTAAATCCACTCTAGTTGAAACAATTTTCCAGCTCTCAACCAGTGCAGAGCCATTTTCTTTCACCAACGCCAACCTCACCCATCTCAAGAACAAAGGGGCCGACCACAAGATGGACTGCCCAATGGTCGTATCGGTCGAAATTGCGAATTGTGAAGTAAGAAAGGTCTTGGTTGACAACGGCAGCTCTGCAAACATCATATTATTGTCAATCATAAAAAGAATGAATTAGGACAACTAAAATTTGAGCCAGTCCATACACCACTGGTCGGGTTCGGGAGATCGAAAATCATCTCGGAAGGATCCATCAACCTATCCATATCATTTGGAGAAGCCCTCCGCAGCAAAACCCTCATGATAAACTACTTGGTTGTTGACGCTCTATTCGCCTATAATGTCATCATTGGTTGACCTGCTCTGAACAATTTTCAGGATATTGTCTCGACCTACCACATGAAGATCAAATTTTTGACCCCCGCAGGCATAGGCGAGCTTTTGTGCAACGTTAAAGAAGCATAGTACTGCTATACTATTTCAGTCGAATCCAGCGAGCAAAAGATCCAACCCCAATTGAAGCCTGTGGGGGACACCCCTGCAGCAGAACTTGAAGAGAGGCAGGTATACAAAAGGAGGAAACTAGATGACACCCGAGTCAAGCCAGTTGGGGAGTTCAAAATAATCGAGCTGGAGCCTGGAAACCCCAACAAGACCACTCAGATCGGAAATGATATGGGCTATCGTATGGAGTACCTTATGGTCAATTTCCTTCACAGAAATATCAAAGTGTTCGCATGGAAAGCTTTCGATCTCCAGGAAATCGACCCAAGTGTCATTGTCCATCACCTCAATGTAGACCCCTCGTACAAGCCAATGAAGCAGAAGACGAGGACCAAAACACTAAGAGATCCCAAATCATCGAAGAAGAGGTTGACAAACTCTTAAAAGCAGGATATATTGTAGAAATTCAATATCTCTCTTAGCTTTGCAATGTTGTACTCGTCCCTAAGAATGAGGGGAAATGGCGTATGTGTAATGATTTTATTGACTTGAATAAAACTTGCCCTGAAGATCCTTACCCCCTGCCTCACATAGATTTACTAGTGGATTCTACAGCTGGTTGTGAATTGTTGAGCATGATGGATGCCTTTCAAGGTTATTACCAAATATTTATGGCACTAGAGGACAGGGACAAGACCTCCTTTGTTGTCCCCAATGGGGTATGTTGTTTCTTGGTCATGCCTTTTGGGCTCAAAAACGCAAGGACAACTTACGAAAGATTAGTCAGTTTCAGGTTCAAGAACGAGATTGGAAAATCTATGGAAGTTTATGTCAACGACATGATTATCAAGACAGAAAATGCTGAGGGTCACCTCATCAACCTCGACCATACCTTTTCCATACTATGGGCATAAAACTAAACCCCAACAAGTGTACTTTCAAGGTCGATGAGGTAAATTCCTAGGTTATTTGGTAAGTTAAAGGGGGATCGAAGCGAACACGCAGAAGATCCAAGCAGTTTTGGACATTCCCCCGCCCTGAACAGTCTAGGATGTATAGCGCCTGGTCGGCAGAATAATAACTCTTGGCAGATTCATTACATGATTAGCCGACAAGAGTCTAACTTTTTTCAAAATACTCAAAAATGCAAAAAAATTGGGATTCCAATGGACGGAGCAGTGCGAACAGGCTTTGGTCAATCTCAAGCAATACCTCTCCTCACCACCCATGCTCGCCAAACCTGAGTTTGGAGAAGTTCTGCACCTCTACCTAGCCATGTCCATGGCCTCGATTAGATTGATCTTTATATCGACGAGAGACAGAATCCATCGACCTATCTATTATTGCAGTAAAGCACTACAAGGGCCCGAGCACAATTACTTTGAGATCGAGAAATTTTCCCTCGCCTTGGTTACTGCAGTGTGAAAGCTATGATCATACTTCTAGTCTCATGCGATCATAGTGTTGACAAATCAGCTATTAAAATAGGTGTTGTCGAATCCAGACACGTCAGGAAGACTAACTAAGTGGGCCATCGAGCTTGGCGAATTCGACATCATATTTCAACCACGGACGACTATCAAAGTGCAAGTTCTAGCTAATTTTGTCACCGAAAGGATCGACCTACCTAAACAGCATGACCAAAACTCTTCTACATAGACTTTGCACGTCGATGGATCAACAACCACCTCGAGAGGTGGAATTAAGGTCTCACTCTGCTCTCCACTCGCAGAGAAATATGATTTTGCAATCAAACTTGACTTCCTAGTCGCCAACAACGAGGCAAAATACGAAGCCCTTATCGCCAACATGAACATGGCAGCAGCCCATGGCGTCGAGTAGCTAGTGGCAATCACTGACTCCCAGCTAGTCGCAAAGTAGGTTGAAGGAAACTTCAAGGCCAAAGAAACCAAGATGAGTCATTACTTGACCGAGGTGACAAAATTACAACAGTTATTCAAGAGTTTCACCCTCAGCCAGGAACCCCGATTAGAAAACGAGCGAGCTGATGCCCTTTCCAAGTTTGCAAGCTCAACGAGAGGGGCAAGAGAAAAGACCATAATATTTCTGGTCGCCAGCAAGCCCTCCATAAATACGAACGACCAGAATTTAGTGGCGAACATCAAAGAAGCACCTCCCTCTTGGCAATACCCAATCAAGCGCTATTTAAGCCAATGGACAGTCCCTGAAGACAAAAGTGAGGCGCCCAAGCTCAGAGGTCTAGCAGCCAAATTTTCCCTCGACGAGCATGGACAGCTCTATAAGAGGTCTATATCGGGACCATCCTGAGATGTTTAACGCCTGATCAAGCCAGTCAGGTTCTTCATGAAATATACGTAGGCGTTTGTGGAAATCACTCTAGAGGTCGATCCCTAGCGCGTAAAATTATCTAATATGGGTATTTTTTGTCCACTCTGTTAAAAGATTCTGTCGACTTCGCTAGAAGGTGTCTATCTTGCCAGCTCTATTCAAACATGCCACACCAATCAGCAATGTCGATGGTAAATGTCCAGATCACGTGGCCATTCGACCAATGGGATATCGACATAGTTGGTTCTTCACCTAAAACATCAAGCCAATGAAAATTTATCACTATCGCAGTCGAATATTTTACTAAGTGGGTCGAAGCAGAAGTAGTCCCAAAAATAACTGATGTCGCCATAAAGAGCTTCGTTTGGAAGAACATAATCTTTCGTTTTAGTTTACCTAAGATTTTGATCTCAAACAATGGAACCCAATTTCAAAGCAAGAGCACAAGAAACTGGTGCGAGGCGCTGGGGATCTACCAACACTTTACTTTAGTAGGAAACCCCCAGGCTAATGGTCAGACAGAGGTCACGAGCAGAACTGTCCTTGACCACCTCAAAGCTCGCCTAGAAGGAACAGAAGCAAGTTGGGCAAACGACCTCCCCGGGGTGTTGTGGGCATACAAAACGACCTTCGAACAACCATGGGCCGCAGCCCTTATAGTTTGGTCTACAGCTTCGAAGCAGTCATCCCATCTGAGCTGATGCAACACACGGCCCAAATAATCCATTATAATCCACCCAGAAACGTATCCAAAAGGACACTCGACCTGGATACCATCAACGAGTTGCGACATGAAGCTTACAACACGATGCAATAGTATAGGTTAAAAATGACAAAACATTACAACAAAGTAGTTTGACCACGTGGCTTCAAAGTCAGAGATCTCATCCTCAAGAAAGTTGAGGTGTCAAGGAACATAGGAAAGCTTGAGCTGAAATGGGAAGGACCTTACTCCGTGGTGAAGGTGTCAAAGCACAATGCATACCGACTAGTGGACCTACACGATAATGAACTGCCACGACCTTGGAATGCTATAAATTTAAAGATGTTCTATGTATAAAAAGCCATTGATCTTCGTTGTATTCCCTTATGAAAATGCAATTTTTGATATTTGTATAAATATCTGCCTCCATGACCAACAGAGTCGACCCCGAAGTTGACCAAGCAGGCTTCGAGCAGCCAAGTTTTGGCTTTTCAGCCACGATAATAAACGAGTTGATCGTTTACACTTGACCTCGAAGTCGACCATGCAGGCTTCGAGCCGCCAAAATTAAAGCTTTTCAACTGCAATAATAAACAAATTGATTATTTACAATCGACCAAGCGGGCTTCAAGCCACCTAATCAAAGACGCACAGTCCAAATCACAAAATAACAAATAAAAACTTGACCCTGCCATCGATATCTACTCAGTGTGATGCGTTAAGTTAGTATGATTTGTTCGACAAAGGCGATCATTCTAGTAGAATATGGTAGCGCAAAATCAATGCTAAGAATCAACGAGTATCTTGCATTAATTCCATTATTTCTAGTGTCACACTTTATTAGACCGAACTGGTTACTCATTAACAATTAACATTCGACATAAACAAAATGTTAAAAGCAAAGCAACGTTCAATACGCTTCAACAAGCAAAAAATAATTCATTCCATTCAAATATCTCCGATTAGAACCTTCAAAAAGCAAAAATAAACAATACATGAAATGATCATTAGCAAAACGCCGCGCAGGGCAATTAGGCATAAAAGGCAAGAATCTCAATGATTTCTCGACCATGCGCCTTCAGCATACGCACCTCGAGCACCATCCTCAATCGCCTGGTCGAGTTCATCGCTCGAAGGGATATAAACCACCACATGGCTATTTTTTCCCTGCTCGGGCACCACAGTAGCAAGAGGAACAGCAGCAATCACTAGCCGAGAAGGTCCTGCCTCATCAACCAAGAAATTACCCTCGAGTGACATAAGATACTGACTGGCGTCAACCATGCCATCCCGAATTTTGAACGCAAAGTCGTTCGCAAAAGCAAACTCCTTTGCTATATCAGCCAACTTCTTAGCCACCTCGATCGTCTTTTTCTGCGCCTCGGTCAGGGGCTCGACAGGGGGAGCCTCTGTGGCTTGCTCGACCATAGGAGTCTTCGCAGCTACCTCTTCAGCATCAACCTCATTGACCTCAAGATACATCTGTAGCTGCTCGTCCAAGATGGGGCTAATGCGATCTTTATCCTCTGCTGGAAAAGCATAGCCCAAATACTCCAGCTGTTTGATCATTTTGTCGAACGCATTCTTGGTGTCATCAGAAGAGAAGACAATGCTTGTATCCTGGAATGCCGAGCACAACATGAACTGCTACATGACTTTTCGCCGCATCAGCAGAAGCTTCTTATAGAATTCAATTCGAGCTTCTTGTATTGCCGCATTACGCTCAATTGTCCGACCAGACTCATAGCCATACTACGTATCCATCCTGGCATAGTTTAGTAGCTTATCCATCCTTGTCTTTTCATTGATAGCAGCAACCAGCTGACTATCCTTCATTTGGAGCTAGTTGTTGAGCTACTCGACCTCCTTGTTCAGCTCCTCGATCGTAGTCTGTGAAGACTCAACCTGAGCTTTCAGCATCTCTAAATCTCTGCCCTCCTGTAGATGCTCACGGCTCGCTAGGGCCAGCTCCGATCTCTTAAATTCATAACCCAACTAGCTCACCTGAAGAACAAAATTTGATGAGAAAATGATGCTAAACCAGTAATTATAATTCAACGAGACACGTTTATCGACCAAACCCTTACCATATTCGAGTGGTAAGCTAGGGATTTGATTGTAGCATCCTGGCTTAGATCTACGAGTTTCCTTTGGTCGAACGCGAACAACCCAGCCATCATCACCTTCAATGGGGCAGCCCCAGTCGGCTCCACCGCCAACTCCAAAGAGTACGAGTTGTGAACAGCCATGGCCACCTCAACTTGAACCAAGGCGATGGTAGTTTCGATAAATGGAACAGCATGTCGTCCCTATACCTCACGAACGACATGTCGTCCTTATACCTTTGGAAAGCTGGCCCGACCCCGTAACCTTTCCTTTATCTTTCTTAACCGTCGCTCTCTTCGGAGTAGGTCTGGCTTGCTCGACCATTGGCCTCTTCCCTGAACCTACAAGGCTACTCCCAGTAGTCGCCACAGGCCGAACTAGCAACGGTGTTGGTGACGACAATGGTGTCATTGCCTCGGGCTGCCTCACTGCGACCAGCGCCACCCCTCATCGAGCCGCTACAAACTAACGACGTTGCTCGTTTCTCTGGGCCTTAGCTAAAACCTTTGCTCATGAACAGTTCATAGTATCGTCTTAATCTGCCAACAACATAAATAACAGAAGATCAAAGTCGAACAAAAAGATGAATGCAAGTAAACAAACTAATCAAGAATTGACAATACTAACTACTTAGTCGATCGCCAGTTGGAAAGTCCAGCTGAGCTGGCGATAAGCTAGCTAACACCAAACTCCTCTCCTTGTTAAACACCGAGGCCTCCACCTAACCAAATTCGACCAAATCCCAGATAAATGTGTTGGGCTAGGTCAGAGTTAAAATACTCAGCATCTCAATGTACCCCATCCACCAACCCCTCGAAATATTGAAGCCCCTGGCCACTCGAACATATAGATAAAGTTTTTTCCACTCCTGGCCATAAGAGGAGGACGGGGTGACAAGAAATTTTTGGCGGGGTCAAGCAGTGAGGTAATAAAAACCCGACTTGTTGGTGCTACCTGACTTACGGGACATGGGGAGGTGAAAAAGGTTGGAAAAATTTGCGAAAGTAGAATAAGTGCATTAAACAACAAAGCTATATATGGTCGACAAGCAATTTGGCAGTAGCTGGGTTATACATAATTCTAAACCCCTCAGCAGCTTGACTATAAGTCCAGTTAAGGGGAACTTAAGACCACATCAAAAAGCCTTCTCGAACACAATTATACATCCAACTGGAGGTCTATGCATCCTGTCAAATGGTCCAGGCACTATGAGTTCATATTCCTCAGGGACATGATACACCTACCTAATACATGCTAGATCGGCATGAGTTATCTTGGACACTATCTCACTATAGTGGTTGGGGGTGAATAGTCAACCACATGACACTGGGGCCTGACTTGGCCCAACATTAACTCTTCCAGCAACACGATCACTACTCGAGTTGTCGCTAGACGAGCTGCTCGACTTATTTTTTAATCTCTCCAGATGATTAGAATGAGTAGCCTCATTATCCTCCCCTCCCCCCCCCCCCAACTACCATTAGAATAAGATAAGCACTGCATTTCTTAAGCAAAGAAGAAACTCGAATAAAACTGAGGAAAATACTTACTCGTTTTTTATGGATTACAAGGCACAAAATAATTGCAGGAAAAATAGTTGGCTTAGAATTCGACCAGACGGGGAGCGGTAAAAGTAAAAATAATTGCAGGAAAAATAGTTGGCTTAGAATTCGACCAGACGGGGAGCGGTAAAAGTAAAAATAAAGACTTTAACCACGCCATTTATAGGCACCCAAGCACGGGAACCCCCAAGCATCTATAATAATGGTGTAATTGTTGTTGGATGCTGCGCATGACACGATGTAACTAGCGCATTAAATGCGCTAAACCCAGGTCGACTTTAAAATACCCTCATCGACGGACCAAACTACTCCCCAATCCTTCTCGCCGATCATCTCATTCAGAATTCGAAAGTAGGGAGGACTCATGATACGGGATGGCCTAATAGGCCCAGCCCAAAGACTATAGACCCGAAGGTATAGCATCAAGCCCATTTCATCCTCGGGGCCCAATAACGTTGTCGACCTCTCACGCCTCTTTTTTGAGGGCGCACTGAACAACGCAGATGTCATTTGACTAGGCCATGGACTGAAGTCAAACGTTCAACTCATTTGACCATCTCTTCCACCAGTCATCAACCCCACCATGAGATCGACCCCAATGTCGACCAGTGAGGTCAACTCACTACAGGATCCCTTCTCTTTCACATTAAATGCCCTAACAGATAGCATACCTCTGCATTAATGGCACGTGCTGCCCCAGTACCACCCATGTCGCCGCGCCAGGCAAGGGGCGCAGCTCCAGTGTACTATTCTATCCATGAAAGCTATAGATGAAGCCACCTGGAATGGTATAGGAATGGGAGATGACATAAAGCCCCTCATGCCAGGACAAGAGCCCTTTCTACATGCTAAGGGCATCTTAAACAAATCTCTCACCTGGGGAAGGCTATAAATATCCTATTTCTAAGCTCACCAAAGGTATGTCATTCTATACTACAAAGCATTCACTCTGCTACTCATCTTATCTGGTCATTCTCATACTGACTTGAGTGTCGGAAGGCTATAGCCGAGGGCACCTCAGCTAGTCTGACATTTGCTCGTGGTTGCAGGACTTAGCTCGAGTATTTGTGGAGCTCATTTACTCGACCAGGCAGGTCGATCCACCCAGATTCTGTCACAATCTAGTTATATACAGTTTTTACCCTTATCAAATATCAACAATAAACCTCCATTATATGGAATATATGAAATCAAAGTATCTTATGATTATAGACTTAGGGGGCGTTTGCTTGAGCTTATAAGCTCCTCAATACATCTTATAAGATTATGTTTGAGAGTTTATGAGATATCAAAAAGTGTTTGGTAATTTTTTTTTTTTAAAAAGAGCTTATAAAATCCTAAAATAAGATGTTAGGAGCTTATATGCTCCTTTTAAAAAAGTAAGGAATGCGTAACTTATTTTGAATATCTTAACAAGCTAGATTAGTTTTAATCAAATTAATTACAAAAATGCTATTACTAACTTCTTATAAGCTCCAAAATATTACTTTATCCAAACACATTAAAAACCTATTTTTAAAAAAAGATCTAACATCTTACAAGCTCCACAAATATCTTATAAAATATCGGAGCTTATAAGACTTTTTAAATAAGATTAGTCAAACACCCTCTTAATTGAGAATAGTGATATTATGATAGAGCAATTGATTTTAGCACTAACTCACTGATTATTGATAAAAAGGTTGTAACTTTTTGATTAGGAATGGTTTCAACATAATTATGATTAAGTCTTGGATTACTGAAATAGTAGGAGTTGCCGAGTTGTTTAATTTATTACGTATGTTGTTATTGTTTAACCTATTTTGTTATAAAGTTCAAAAAAATAAACAAAAAGGTTAAGTTGGTTGATACGCATCGTAAGCTTCTAGATGAATTCATATTTGTACGCATATTTTCTTGGATATCTTAAGATAATGTATTGGTATAAGGTAGAGATGGGAATAGGTTAGGCCGCCCGACAGGGGCCTACAGCCTAGCCTATTTGAGGTCTAACTTAGTCTAGTCTATTTAATAAATAGATTAAATTTAGGCTTTTAAAAAAGTCTATTTAATTAAAAAGATCAGATTTAAGCTTTTAAAAAAGCCTATAAAGCCTATCAAGCCGGCCTATATAATTTAATTATATTATAATATATATTTAAATATTTATAATACTTATATAATTGCTTTTATATTTTATATTAATTAATTTTATTCATTTATATAGTTATATATTGTGTTTTTAAAATTTTATTTCAATTTTTTATATTACTATATAAATGAATAAAATTTTATATTAATTAATTTTATTCATTTTATACATAACCATTTTATTTCAATTTTTTTGTTTAACTTATAATAATGTTTGGTTATGCTTTTCTTTTTATTAGATAAATTATTATAATCGCCAATTATTTTTACTTAATATAAATTATAGAATTTTTAAGCCTAGGCCTAAACCTATTAAAAGTTTGAACCTATATAAAATTTAAGCATAATTAGAATCTTAACTAAAATAGGCTTTTTTAGGCCAGGGCCTAGACTTTGAAAAGATTTAAAAAGGCTAGGCCAGGCCTTAAAAAAAAGGCCTATGTTAGATAATAGGCTAGGCTTAGACTTATAATTTATGCAACAGGCCTGACCTATTTAAAGCAAAGCCTATCCTATTCTAGCCTATTCCCACCTCTATTCTTAGGAGATGGGCATATCTCATAAATGGCACTATATTGTATCTCAAACATTTACCAAGACATACATAGCTTCTGTGAAGCTAATAGATTTTCTAAGGGTTTCTTATTGTTTTAGAAAATCATATCTCAAAAGAAAATTATATTGATTTGTTTGAGATTTCATGTTGCCTTGAAAACTCCTACCTTACAAGAAAAACATATTTTCTTGGAATTTTGTATTGATATAGAAATCTATATCTCATAAAAAGAATCGGAGAACTGACATGATGCTATATTAGCAATTTTACTCGATGATATTGTGTTTGAGTTGTGTTTCAATGTCGTATTTAATTTTAAAATTTGGCCACAATTAAAAATTTGTAATTTAGCTCGAGAGTTTTTTCTTCAAATAAGTTATAATTTAAAATTATAATTAATGCCAACTAGAAGAATGTTGTAGCTTTTAATTCCAAGTTGGAATTTTATTAATTTGATCTTTGTGTTTTCTAATAAAATGGGCAAAATTTATAATATGGTATATGAGATATAACTCATATGGCTTATTTTGTTATTGACCCACTATTATTGACGCTCTTTTAAACATGCTTGATTTGATAGTTGGCGTAGGTCCAATTCTAGAAAACTCATAATGGAACAGCCCTAAGATTACACTATATATTGGCTAATTCCCCTCCCATTCTATATTCAAATAAAATTATTTTCCACTATTGAAAGCTGTTAATATTTATGGAGAATGAAAAGGAAGATCAAACCAAGGATGTTCGTCCAAATATCTAAAGATTTCTCTCTCATCAATTTCATGGTGTAAAATATGCAAAACTAAAATATATATGGTATTATAAAAACCCTACAAATATATGATTCTTTTACTTACATGATATGGTAAAAAGATATTTACCTTATTTATTTATATCTCCTTCACACAGTATATATGAGATATTATATTTGATCCCTATATAAATTTTCTTTTTTTTTATGAGAGAAATAAATGCCAAAATTATTATTGACAACGTTGGATGCAGTTATGGGTCGCAAATGGATGAATTAAGTTGGGTTTGATTTGGGCTCATCGAGCTAAGTTTAAGATAGGTTGGGTTTAACATAGGTTGAAATTCTGCTAATTTCAAAACGGGTTGAGCTCATTTTTAAGTAGATTGGGTTGAATCCAGTACTAAACAAAAAAATATATTCAATTTACTCATGTAGAAACTTAATTCAGAGACAATAATGATATCAATATATCTTTTGCACTCTGTTTAATTTATAATTTTATAATATAATGAGAAGATTAATTAAATTGTATGCTTATTTTATTAATCATTTTGGTAAATGCAATTGCATTAAAAATTAATTAATTATGACTCGTATTTATTTCATAATAAAGTTGACAACTTTAAAGAAAATTACATAATTATTGCATCACTAAATGTATATCAAATTTTGAATCTTGAATGTGTCAGTTTAGTTTAACTTTTCAATAATTAATATATATGAATTGTATGTCAATCTTACTATTGACATACAATATTAGCTAAACAACAAAATTGGAAATTTTTTTGAATTAATAGACACAATATGACTTCAAGATATTATTCATACACTTATATTTATATGTTGAAAAACTTTTAGACAATTGATTTATTATTATGTTTGAAGCCAAGATGTATATTTCAAGTTTAAAATTATTAAATACAAAACTACGAGACTTCAACAAAAATAAGAAAGTGGAATTGATATATATTTTTGGTAGATTTATTATATTCTAGATAATTGTTTTTGAATGAACCTATTTTGGATACACTTAAATTCAATTTAAACAAATTTAAGCCCATTTTATTCCCAAATTTAATAAAATTAAACCTACCTAAATCCAACCTATATAAACCCATTTGTGAAATTCTAAAATCTAACTCAACCCAAAATCACATCAGTTAGGTTGTGTTTATAGGCTCTAACCCACGTTGCGGTAATGCAACTTACTATAGTTTGGAGTTTGAAACTCTACTAAGATTGGTAGCTTCAAAATCTTGTCCACAGAAACTTAGCAGAACTTATATTGGGGGTGGGGGGGAGAGAGAGATAATTGTCAACTTACTACCTTTCAATGGATGCTACCTTTCATTTACTACGGCAGATGGACCAAGGAAACTGTTTGAGGATAGTGTTTCACCCACGAACTGCTATGGTAGAGAGGACCTTGGCAGTCCTTCCCCTTCTCCTTGTCCCGGCGCTGCCGTTTTTGCTAAGAGAAAGATAAGTACTACGATGGAGAAGTGGTCAAAATTGAAAGTGGTGGAGTCTTTGTTTGCGAATTGAGTGAAAAGTGGAAGGCTTTTTTACATGTAATCTCTTGTTTTTCATTTTCTTTGTTCATTGGTGTTGTAATCTCAAAATTTTTGCAATCCAAAATGCTATTGATAATGAAAAGATTCCCATTCTTCTTGACATTTTACTCCTTTATATTAATCCTATAATCTTTTAAGCTCTCCTCCAAATTATGGAGATTTAAATACTACATTATGAGCATAACTCCCCGAATACCAAGGGGTTCAAGTAACATTGCAGGAGTGGTTTTTTCTTGTCATCAATGTTGTAACTTCCCCTCCTGGAGCTTTATCCTCCAACCTCTTACATATGAGCTGTCATAGGTATAGCATCCCGGTAGTGTTCCCAACTCCTCCTCAGGGTGCCATAACTCAGAAACGGAGTAACTCTACAGATCTAGGTTACTATATCATATCATTAACCCCCTACTCTCACAGCTCTATCTCGGTGGAGCAAAAGAGGTATGAGAGTAAAAATAGAGTCATGAATTCATATATGATTAATGGCCTCAAAATTTGTGCAACCATTATTGCGTAGCTGCTGGAGTAATGCATTAATCTCCTCATATAGTGTATCGACGCTTGAATCGAGCCATTTTCCCATTTCTAATTTTCAAAATCTTTCCCCTTGTATACATTCTCTTCAAAAATCATCTTTCCATTCCGCTTTCTCTCATCGGCATCCAAATCCACAAGGGTGGGTTCTTGCTAATTTCACACAATTTCCACATGGTAAGTTTTCCATTTTGCTTCGTTTTCATTATTTCTCATTTTTCCCCTCTTTATACTTGTGTTTATTTGATTACCCCTTTCATAGCATAACTTTCTCTGTTATCCCTTCTACATTTTTTGTTTACCATAGCATCCTCTTTACCTAGCCATGTTTCTGGTAGCACACAATTATTGAGTAATCTAGAACTCCAAAAGATAGTTGTTTCAACTCACCAAACTGGCCCAATTCCTCAAACCACATCCAGCCGGATAGTTACTAGAGCCCAGAACTAAAGAAGAGAAAACCCCCCAGTCCTTAGCTTGTTATGAAGTATGTGTTTCAAAATTTACCATAGCAGAGAAGGACAAGCTCCGTCGAACTATGGTGACCTGGAGTTATTTGATATTGTTATTCCGATCCCAGACAATAGGCCTCATCATCGTCTTTCTGGTTACCTCTATTTCTTCTTTAAGCAACTTGATAGTAAGCTTTGCTTCCCTATTCCGCCTTTATTCACTCGAATAGCCAAGTCTTATAGCATCCCGTTGAACCTACAATAGGCCTCATCGCCGTCTTTTTGGTTACCTCTATTTCTTCTTTGAGCAACTTGATAGTGAGTTTCGCTTCCCTGTTCCGCCTTTATTCACTCGAATAGCCAAGTCTTATAGCATCCCGTTGAACCAGTTAAGTCCAAATTCTTTCAAGCTAATGGCTAGATTCACAATTTTCTTATAGTATCTAGAAGAGACCCCCACTGTAGCCCATTTTCTATTCTTTCTTTGCCTTAAAGTCCTCTGAGATGGGGTCCTTTTATTTTACTTCTTGGTGGGACATAACCTTTTTAGTGGGGTAAGCTCTCTGAAGGGTTGGAAAGATAGTTATTTTTTTATCTCTTTCCCCGAACCATGGAATTTTAAGACCTCTTAGATCAAAAGGATTCCTAATAGAAAGTTGTATAAAGTTTCTAGCCACTCTGCTCTACATCGTAAGCTATTGCAAAGACTGAATGCAAATAACTTTGATCTATCTTTTGTTAACAAACCTACATTTTATCTCATTTTGGGCTTAGTCTAGTCAGTGAAGAGCTAACTGAAAATTTGAATACAACCTAACTCTTATATCCTTGCTCACACATCATGTGTTTCTGATACTTATGTTTCCGTTTCCTTCCTTCATAAAAGAACTAATGATAAACACACACATCTAAGTTGAAGCCAAAAGGCCAAGGAGGCCAGGAAATGAAGAAGATGGAAAAGAAGCGAGCGGCTTCTAGCTCCTCTTCCATACTTCCGAGACTTCCACAAGTGCTTCCCCTCCTAGCTCTCCTCCCAAACTCATCGTGTTAGAGCTCCAGGCCCCTCCTTCAGCTCCTTCAGTTTCAAACATGATTGTCCTTCCTAGCACTAAGGACGTGACCAAAGTGTTCGAGGTATCCAAGGAAAGTTTATGAAGGAGAAAGAAATAACACTTGAATTCCAATGCCACCTTTTTTGCTAGCAGCTCTATTCTTCATGATGATAGCCACATCCTAGGTAGGGATTTCTTGGGTGGCCTATCCACAGGTTCTGATAGTACTGAGATAGAAAGACTTTCTGATTCCTCTTTATGCTATGTACTCATCATTTTTAGCCAAGGTTCGCTGCCCATTTCTATTTCTTGAAGGATTAATTGTTTTCTTCATAACTAATTTCCTTTTCTGCCTCTTAATTTATTTATGTATTTATTCATATTTTTAGGCAAGTCTGCTTTCAGGAGATATACTAATGAGATGGGAGTCCATGAAGAAGACCTGGGATGGTAGATGACATCAACTCCTTCAAGAACATAAAGATCTAAAAGTTGAAGCGAGGAAACTTCGTGGGTAGATAACCAACCTATCTGAAAAGTTGTAGTCTCTGTAGCTTATCATAAAAAGTTAGATGAGTAACTTCTCCAAACTTTAACCCTACATGAACATGAGATAGAAAAGGCTCGAGAAAAATATCGCAAGTCCTTCCCGACCTCTTCTGAAGGAAAAGCTGTTCTAGAATCTTATTTGCTGGAAAAGAATGAGTTCCTTTAGTCATATGAGTTTAGTGCCTTGATTGCGATGAATGCACTACTGTACTACTATCATGGTTTCTAGACTTGCAAAAAGCAATTCAAAAGCTTCAATGTGCTTCTCTCTAATTTCTCTTTGAAATTTCTTAATAAGCAGAAGGGCTTAGATGACTTGCTTACTAGAGAGGACATTCTCAAGGATAGTGATAAAGAAGATGAGTCGAAAGAAATAGAGGTAGGAAATGTGCCAACCTCTATTACTCTAGCAGATCTATTCGTGCCTAGCTCTACACCTCCCTCTGCTTAGTTCATTTTCTTTGGTTTTAGGTTTCGGGCAATTTTATTAGTATTTATGATGCATGCTCCCTAGCATTGCTTTGCCGAGAAGAACTTTTTGCTAAAAAAGATGTGTTGTGCATTACTATGTCTATTAGACTCATTTGATCTCGTACTCAAGAGATTGTTTATTTACTTTTCCCTATTTCCTTTTTTTAATCAAACCTCACTAAGTATGCAAAAAATTGTCAGGCAAGAAAGAAAATAAAGAACATTATCCTCTAAGGAAAACTTAACATTTTTCCTTTCATTACATCAAAGCTCTTAGGCCTAATACAAAGACATTGCATACAAAGGTATTTTAGCCCATTGGAGCAAATTTATCAAGGCCTCTTTTTTGGGGGGGTTGGGGGGGAGAGGGCATTTTCCCATGAGATATGATGTATAGATCATTTCTCAAGGCTTTTCGGGGCTATTTCCTCTACATAGATCATTTACCAAGGATTTTTGAGGTTGTTTCCCAACTTTAGAGTATTTCTACAAGGTGTAAGGAGCCTTTATACAAAAGCAAAAATTAAAAGAACAGTGAAAGTACTTAAAAATAGCTAAAGTGCCTTTACCTCCATACTGATGATTGGTATACACAAAAAACCTTTTCAACTTAGCTATGTTCCAGGGACAAGGCAATGGCTTTCCTGTAAGATCTTCCAGCTTGTATGCTCCACCTAACAATATCTTAACAACCTTAAAGGGGCCTTCCTGACTCGAGTCCAACATGCCCAAAACTTTTAGCACGTCGGCTCAGTATAGAATCAGGATGCCAATCTGAAAGGTCCTTGTCTTAACCTTCTTACTACAAAAAACCTGCACCCTCTGTTTATATCTAATTGCTCTCAGCACCGCATCTCGTCGGCACTCTTCCACTAGGTCCAAAGCCCATTTCATTAGTTCTTCATTTTCCCCACTTTGATAACTCTGAACTTTATGGGATTATATCCATATTTCGGCAAGTATGAGGTATCAATGCCATACACCATGCTGAGTGGATTTTCTCCTATGGTTGACCTAGGGGTGGTGCGATAGGACCATAAGCTTCCGGGTAACTCCTTTACCCACTTTCCTCCGACCTCTTCCATTTTCTCTTAAGTCCCTAAATTATAATCTTATTAACAACATCGACTTGCCAATTCATTTGAGGATGAGCAACCAAACTAAAATGCTATTGGATTTCTAGAGCTTCTTCTATTGGAATTGGCACCCGTTATTAGAAATCAATTCCCTATGTATCCTAAACCTGCATACAATATTCCTCCATAAGAATTTTATCACCTCTTACTCACATATTTTAGCTAGGGGCTCTACTTCCACCTATTTACTAAAGTAATCTACAGCTACTAGCAAGAATTTTTGTTAACTAGTGGCTAACGGCAGAGGTCCCACTATATATATTCCTCATTTGGCAAATAGAATAGGGGAACTCATAGTAGTCAGTCATTTTGTAGGTTGGTGCATCACCTCGACATGTCTTTAGCACTGCTCGCAACTCTGCACCAACTCTTTTGCGTCTAACCTCATGGTGGGCCAAAAATACCTAGCCCTTATGGCTTTAGACACCAAGCTTAATGCTCCAATAAAGCTGCCACATATTCCTTCACGGATCTCATGAAGTACATAATGCCCCTCACTCTCCGACAAATATCTCAGCAGAGGATGTGTAAAAGACCTCTTATAAAGCATATCTCCAATTAGGACGTATAGGGCTTGCTACATCTTTTTTCGTGTTGGATCAATGGTATCACCCCTTAGGTTTCGGATAAGAGGATCCTCTAATCCTTAGGCCTATCTACTAGATCGATCTCTTTGCCCTCTTCCTAGGTTAGCTCTGCAATGACAGATTTTTCCTGCTCCTGAATAGTAATTTTCCTAGTTCGCATCCTTCTATCATGCTAGCTATCCTAGCCAAGTGATCTACCCAGCTATTCTCAGTTCGAGGTATGTGGCAGAGCTCAAATATGCCAAATTGTTCTTTAGGTTTGTTCACTTCTCTATGTACTTGGCCATCCATTCTTTTCTGACCTCGTATTATCCTATCACTTGTATATATACTAATTGGAATCGATGTACATTGTTATTCCCCTAACACCAACTTGCAGGGCTATATGGAGGCCCATCACCAAAGCCTCGTACTTGGCCTCATTGTTAGAGGCCTTAGAGCTCAAGTGCACAGCAAATTTCAAATCCTCTAAACCAGCTTTGATTACAACAATTCCCGCATCAAATCCAATACTGGTAGAAGAGTCATTGACATGCAGAATCCATTCTGCTATCTCAAGGTTATGCCCTTTAATCATTTCAGTTATAAAGTCTATAAGGGCATGAGCTTTGATAGCAGTTTTGAGCTCGTAGACTATGTCAAATTTACTGAGCTCCACCATTCACTTTACCATCCGACCTAAAACTTCCACCCGAGCTAACACATGCTTTAGAGGATGGTTGGTACGCACTACAATAGGATGTGACAGGAAATAGGATCTCAAATGCCAAGCTGTATAAATAAGGCAGAATGTTAACTTTTCTAGCTCTAGGTATCGCTCCTCAGTCGTTTGCAGAACTTTGCTGACATAATAAATAGGGAATACATCCCACAATAAGACAGAAGTTATTGCTTTCTCTCCTACAGACATATAGAGGATTTACCTTTCCCCCAATAGAAGCTTAGTTAGGAGAGAAATCTCATAGAGATATCTCTTCAGTTTCTCAAAAACCACTTGACATTCCTCATTCCACCTGAAATTTTTGGGCTTCTTTAACACCTTGAAGAAGGGTAAACTCTGCTCCGCCGCTCTAGAGATTAATCGACTCAGTGCCGCTAACCGACCTGTCGGTTGTTGGACCTCAAATATGGTCTCTGGTGGAATCATATCTCATATAGCTTGAATCTTTTCTAGATTTACCTCAATTCCCCTCTGCGTGACCATGTACCCCATAAATTTCCCACCTTTAACACCGAATGCACACTTGGTTGGGTTAAGTGTCATCTTATATTATTGGAGAATGGCAAGCATTTCCTCCAGGTTGGCTAAATGATCTTCTACTTTTCTACTATTTGTACGCATGTCATCAACATACACTTCCATGTTCTTCCCCATCTATCCCGAAACATCCGATGCACTAGTCTTTGGAATGTGGCACTTGTTTCTTTAATCCGAAGGGCATAACCATGTAATAGTAGGATCCTTAGGAAGTTATAAAACTCACATTTTCTAATCTTCCCAAGCAAGTCGGATTTGATTATACCCCTTAGAAGCAAATATCATACTCAGCAATTCGTACCCTAAAGTGGAGTCCACTAATTGATCAATGCGAGGTAGAGGATAGAAATCCTTGGGATAAACTTTGTCTAAATCTCGAAAATCTACACAGACCCTCCACTTATCCAAACTTTTAGGTACTAGTACCACGTTAAAAAGTCACTCAGGAAATTGTATTTCCACTATATGGCCAACATCCATAAGTTTCTCTATCTCAGCTTGTATGATCTTATCTTTTTCACGGCTGAAATTTCAATTTTTCTACTTCACTAGTCTGACATAAGGGTCTATATTTAGTCGATGCTCTATCACCATAGGGTCAATCCCTCTCAGATCATGAGTTGATAAGGCAAATATATCCATGTTGCTTCTCAAGCAATTTACTATCTTTAATGTGTGCCTACTCTTGTAACCTTCTGAAGTTTTCCCAGAACAAGCTCGATTGTAATTAGCTTATCCGTGGACTGAATGTGACTATCTGAATAACTTGTAATATCTACATCCATGTTCTGCATGGCAGGTTCCATTGTTTTTCCCCCTGGGATATCACATTGCCCTAACGCTTCAACATGACATCTCCGAGACACAAATTGGTCTCTTCACACCTCGCCTATCGTATCATCGATCGAAAACTTGATCTTCATATGTATGGGTGATGCAATGGCCTAACAGATGCTGAGCATGGACCTCCCTAATATTAGATTATAAGCAGAAGACAAGTCAACTATAAGGAATTTCAGTATCCTTATTTTGTGAAACAACCTTTCCCTTAAAGATAGAGCGAGTGCCACTAGCCCAACTGGCTTAACAAAGTCGACTAGTTAAACCATAGAGAGCTATGGTTACTGGGTGCATTTGGATTTCCCCAAGGTCCATCTTTTAAAAAACATGAAGAAATATCACGTCCTCCGAGCTCCCTGCTATTGATCAACATGCGTGCTATGTCATAGTTGGCTATGGTAGCCATGATTACTAAAGTATCTTGATGTGGCATTTAGAGCCCTTCCAGATCTGCAAGGCCAAATTGTATGAATGGGAGAGGGTACTGCTCTGCCACCACATAGACCTTTCCCTGCTGCTGTGAATGAACATGTAAGAGAGGATGCCTCCCTGTCCCCATCATAGGTCTAACTGCTTAGACATGGGCCCTCCTAGCTCGATGTGAATCACCATTAATAGGTCATCCTACTATTATTTGAACTATTACAAGGCATAGGAGCATTATTAGTATTACCCCCCGTCGGTTGAGGTCTTCGGACATCTCTTCCTTGAGGTAAAGGTGGAGGTTGATCACAACGAGGCACACAGTGAGTTACAGCCCCTTGTCGTAACCCAAACGTAGGTCCCGACTGGAAAATTAAACTTGGGGTTGAAAAGGGATAGATGTCTTTGGCCATGAGTCCAAGAATTCCCACAGATATCCAAGGGGAATTAGTCTTCCTAATTCATTACGCAAGTGCTCACATTCATCTGTGAGGTGCCCAAACTTGTTGTGAAATCTGCAATATTTATCTAAAGGCTACCGTGCAAGAGGCTCTTGAGCTTTTCTCGGTAACTGCAAAAGGTTCAAATTCTCGATCGCCACTAAAACCTGGGTAGGGGGAACCCGCAGAGGAAGATAATTCTCCACAACTTGTCGGGGTAGGGAAACTTAGGATTGTTTTTCAGTTCTAGACTTCGTGTTCTCCCTTAGGTCTTCCTTTTTTATCTTTATCTTTCTTCCAACTCCCCAGCTCTTCTTTTTTTGCCTTATTTGCGTCCTCCAAGTTAAAGTATTTTTCAACTCGGGCGAGCAAGGCGTCAAAGTCCATAGTAGCTTTTTCAACTAAGGATCAAAAGAAGTTGCCGTCCTACAACCTTGCATGAAAGCACTAACAAGGGGCTCTTGAGTGACCGTCGAAACTTCAATTATGTCATTAGTAAATTTATGAGCAAAAGTTCTCAACAACTCCCCTTCGTCCTACCTCAAACTAAAGAGGTTAAGAGAGGTCTTCTGATAATGCTTACTGTTAGTGAATTAGTGTAGAAATAATGTGCTAAACTCCTCGAAGGAGTTAATAGAGGAGGACGGTAACCGGTCGAACTACCTCTGTGCTAAACTTGTCAAGGTAATTAGGAAGACCCTGCACTTAACTCCGTCTGTGCATTGATGGAGCAATGCTGAATGCTTGAACTTAGCTAGATACTTTTAAGGATCAATCGCCCCACTATACTTATGAGCAACTCTTCTACAAGGATTTGCGGACTAAAGGGCATGTTCTTTTTTGATTCAGGAATCCTTCTCCCAGTTAGTCAGGCCTTACTTCAGCCATTTGCTCTCGTAGGGCCCGAATCTCCTGGGATATGAAAGTAGCCCCGCCCTACGACTACAAGCTATTTGCAAATGGAACTCCCAACCAAACTAATAAGGTCGAGCCCTACAATTCTTCCCGTGGAGCTTCAGGCTCCCCCACATGAACATTCTGGGAGTGAGCATCGTTGCCCTGATAGCCACGGTAATCATCCTCGAGACTTGCTCTAGGGTAACTGGTCCCTCTTCTATAAGTTGAGAATCAACTGATTCCTCAGGGACCTAGGACTCTGGTTCAATGCTTCCTTGACTAGCCATACCATGCTATCAAACCTACCTTTATATCTTAGTTCCAGCAAACTTTCCCACAGACAACGCCAATGTTTTAATCTCAAAATTTTTGCAATCCAAAATGCTATTGATAGTGAAAAGATTCCCCTTATTCTTGATGTTATACTCCTTTATATTAATCCTACAATCTTTTCAGCTCTCCTCCCAATTATTGAGATTTAAATGCTACATTATGAGCATAACTCCCTAAATACCAAGGGGCTCAAGTAACATTGCAGGAATGGTTCTTTCTTGTCACCAATGTCATAACTTCCCCCTCCTAGAGCCTTATCCTCCAAGCTCTTATGCACTAGTTTTTGCAGGTGTGGCTTGCCGGTAGTGTTCACAGCTCCTCCTCGACGTGGCATAGCTTAGAAAGGAAGTAACTAGACAGGTCGGGGTTACTATATCACATCAATTGAAAATTTCAGTACCAATGCGTAATTAATTGTTCTATATTTTGTAGGATTGTGTTCTATAAAGAGTCTTCTATATTGCGTAATTTTCTTACTCTCCCCCAAAATATTTTCCTTTTGCCAATTACTTTGCAGCATTAAACAATAAAAACATTTTTGTTTCTGTCTCCCACTCTTCTCCCTCTTTTCTTATCCCTTCTATTTCTTCTCCGTCTCTTCAACACCGACCTCTGTTTGTCTCTCCGTCTCGGTTATGCTTTTATAAACATTAATAATAAACGAACACTTCTCTTAAATAGGTATTTATGTAAAATCCCAAATTAATAATTCTCAGTTATTGTCTGCAATTAATGATTAGATCGGGGACCAAACTGCAATAATGCAAAACCCATCTGCATTTCTTTCTTCTCCATCCGATTCTTTCTTCATTCCGTCCAATCGTCAAACAGACAGCCCGATCCATGGAGGATCCAGTAACCCGACCCTTACCACCGCACGCATCGCTCTCTTCGCACACCCTTTATTTTCTCAACTCAAACCTAAACTCCAGAGAAGACCTCGATGGAGCCCCAGCTTTACTCTCGGAGCTCCAAATTCAATCCGATGACCTTGATCGAACACTTTCAAAACTCCACGAAGAGCTCCAATCCCACTTGACTCGATACTCATCCCACTCTAATCGTGTCGGATCACTCTTCTCCAATGTCCATGCTCAGTTGGACGACCTCTGCCACGGCTCCACTCACCCTCCATCAGGTACTTCTAATTTTAGGAATTTTTTTTTTTTGAATTTTGATTATTGTTTGTGATGTATTTGATTTTTGTGCGTGTTTGTTTGTATGTGTATAGATGGAGGATCAGGTAGGGGGATGAGCGAGGAGTTACAGGCATTGGCCAAGGAAGTGGCTAGAGTAGAAAATGTGAGAAATTATGCAGGTTAGTTTTTTTTATTTTATTTACTTTTTTTTTTCTATTTACAAATTTTTTTTATTGTATTGAACTATTTATGATAATTCCCTTTGATTTGTATGGAAATGGAACTTTTTAAAATGTTAATTGAGGTATTATTTATGTATTAGGAGTATTCCTTTTGCGTTTGAGTTGAAATTTAGATAAATTTAAAATTTATAATTTTGCAATCTGGTGGAAATGTAGTTTAATTGTTTTGGAGAAATTTAGATAAATTTCATATTTTTAGTGTTGCAATCTGTTGGAAGTGGTAGTTTAATTGTTTCACATATGGGGTTTAACTTAGAATTTCGGGAAGGATGGACACTTTGTCTATTTGTCTTGGTTTAAATAAGCTTGAGGGAGTAATTTGCAGAGGATCAAAAAGAATAACGTAGAAATAATCAAGTCATTGGAGAATATTGTAGTCTGAGATATTTGATCATTCTGTGAATACTTTTTATCTGACATTTTACCTTGTTGTCTATTGTTTTAAATAAGCTTTAAAATGTTGAGGAAAAAATTATGATCAAATCCATCTGTACTTCATGTATTGAGTGCTTGTGAATTTTCTATATACTTAATGTGAAATATTTGGATACACACAGACATACATGTATTCTCTGAATGTCTGAAGCTCAATCTCTGGTTTCTTTTCTTATCTATTGACAAATTTATTTTTTGGATGGAGGGGAAGGCCTTTGTCATGAAGCTGATGGATGAATTGTTTCCTTAAACTCTCTTTAGTGAAATGGATTAATTGATTGGTTCTCTACTCATCTTTAGCATATTTGCGAATTAGAAGTTTATTTAGAGGCGCATAGACATATTTTTTGTCTTTTTTGCAAACTTTTTGTAGTGGAAGTTGTACTTTTCACTATGGTCTGCTGTTGTTACTTGCTGTTTACATAACCAATCTCTTTATTACTACTCTCAGAGACAGCATTGAAGCTTGACACATTGGTTGGTGACATTGAAGATGCTGTATCTTCCACTATGAATAGAACATCAAGGCATAATCCATCAACAAAAAGTTTAGAAGTGAGTACCATTCAAGGGGATGCTCGCGAGTACCTTTGAATCTTTGAATTGATAAATCTGAAAAAAATTAACCTTGGATTTGAAGTCAACTATCAGTTCTTAATTAGTCATTTTATCAGTGTACTTAGAAAAATGAAGGTTCTTTTGTTAACTCATACATGGAGGTAGTGACTTGTCCGAATTGATAAACCAGAATAAAATCCTAATATAGAAATGAAGAAAACAGTGCTCATACACATTAATCAAACATGATTTCTCGAAATGTGTAAGCCTTAATTCCTTAGGTCAATCATGGTTAATTGGAAAATTATTTTAGCCTTATCCCATACACTTTGTGTCCCCGTTAACAGGTTCCTTATCCTGTATCAAGTGGTCAAGGATAATGAAAAACTAGAAATTTACTTTTCAAAAACTACTCATAACTTGATGTGCATGGAGTGCCAAGACTTATTTTTAACTGGTAGATTTGAGAGTATTGTAAATGTGCATACAAATCTATTTTCATTCTCATTAATTCTTTGTGGTATAATCAACACATGGATGTTAAGGCGCAGAAGTTGAGTATTGGAAATGTGTGTTTAAATAAAATGATCCAAGTGTCTATATGTGTATAGGTTTAAATAAAATTGAATCTGTTAACATTAGATATTTGGTTTTTGTTTTCTTCTTCTTTGCAGGATATGCGTGCAGTTGCTCTAAAAAGTCTTAAATTAACTGAAGATGTGCTTAGTTCGGTTATAAAAACACATCCTCAGTGGAGTCAGCTTGTTTCAGCTGTTGATCATAGAATTGACAGAGCCTTGGCCATTTTAAGGCCTCAGGCTATCGCTGATCATCGGGCCCTTCTTTCTTCTCTTGGGTGGCCACAGCCTCTATCAACTCTAAGCTCATCAAATCCGGATATGAAAGGATCATCTGATGTGCAAAATCCTCTTTTCACAATGCAAGGAAACTTGAAACATCAGTACTGTGAAAGTTTCCTTGGATTGTGTGGTCTCCAGGAATTGCAGAGGAAAAGAAAATTTCGCCAACTTGGGCATTATAAGAATGTTGCTCTTCACCAACCACTTTGGGTTATTGAAGAACTTGTGAATCCTATATCTATTGCGTCTCAGCGCCACTTCTCAAAGTGGATCGAGAAGCCAGAGTACATTTTTGCACTTGTATATAAGATCACTCGAGACTATGTTGACTCTATGGATGATTTATTGCAACCACTTGTTGATGAAGCAATGCTATCTGGTTACAGTTGCAGAGAAGAATGGATCTCAGCAATGGTATCTTCCCTATCAACCTACCTGGCAAAAGAAATATTTCCCATGTATGTCAGTCAGCTTGAACAAGAGAGTGATGCTGGGATGCAAGCACAGGCGAGGATATCCTGGTTAAATCTTGTAGACTTGATGATTGCATTTGATAAGCGAGTTCAATCTCTGGCAGCACATTCAGGAATGCTCCTTCCCCTCGAGGAAGATGGCAATATGCAGAGGATGTCCTCATTGACCGTATTTTGTGATAGACCTGACTGGCTTGATATTTGGGCTGAGATTGAGCTTAACGACACGCTTTCTAAGCTGAACTCTCAAATGGAAGATGACAGAAATTGGATAAATAAAGACCAAAAAGTGTCTCTTCTGACTGCTCAGGAAGAGAATAAATCTCCTTTGATAGCAAGTGCTGTTCTTCGACGCCTCTCTTCTGTCATTGATCGCTGTCGATCACTGCCCAGCATATCATTGAGGTCAAGGTTTGTCAAATTGGCAGGTCTACCTATAACAAACAAGTTTTTGGATTGCCTGCGACAAAGGTGTCAAGAAGCTGAGGGGCTAACTGCACTGACAGACGACAATGCTCTAACTAAAGTGGCAAACTCTGTTAATGCTGCTAGCTACTTTAACTCTGCTTTAAAAGAATTTTGTGAGGATGTCTTCTTTCTGGAAATTGGATTGAGCCAATCTGGGGATAATACGAGCAAAGGATCTTCAGAAGCACCTGAGAACGGTATTTTTCACGAAGAAATCAAGAAACTGGAGGAATTCAGAACTGAATGGATTGAGAAGCTATCCACTGTTGTCTTAAGAGGGTTTAATGCACTTTGCCGAGATTATATAAAGAACAAAAAGCAATGGCAGGAGAAGAGTGAAGAAGCCTTGACACAGTCCCGGTCGTTTGTAGAAGCTATGGATTATCTGCAGGGGAAGTTGTCAGTATTGGAAGAAGGGTTGAACAAAATGGATTTTACAAGGGTGTGGAGAAGTTTGGCTACTGGTATAGATAAGTTGATTTTCCATAACATACTGATGGGCAACATGAAATTTCATGATGGTGGAGTTGAGAGGCTTTGGAATGATTTGACAGTTCTTTTTGGTGTATTTGGAGCTTGGTGTCTGAGACCCGAAGGTTTCTTCCCAAAGGTCAATGAGGGCTTGAAGTTGTTGAAAACAGCAAAGAAACAGTTGAAAAGTAATTTGATTGCAGACGAGAGATGGTTAAAAGACAATGGGATTAGGCATTTAACTGCTGTTGAGGTCGAAAAGATTATGAAGAGTAGAGTATTCACCAGCTGAAGGTTTTCAAAGTCCATTATATTGCAATTCTATTACAAACCTTAATTCTCGAGACTTTATTCAAGTTTGGTGCAGCGTGACACTATAGTTTTGAATTCCTTGGGCTCCCTCCTGAACTAACGTCTTGTTGGAAGGAAGAGATCGATTTGGCATACTCGGCTAAACCTTTGAGCTAAACTTGATCCCTCCATTCGCACATGGGTCAAGAATATAGGAATCACCTCTGCCTTTCGAAAGCTCAACCTCAAACTTTCCTTTTGCAGAAGAATGATTAAATATCTCTGAGCATGAGCTTATTGATGCCAAATTGTTGTATTTGCTGGAGGTGAGGAACTGCTAGAACTTTTGTTATTTGAGACAGTATTATATTCTTTTCTCATTTTTCATTCATTCATTCTTGTTAATATTAGCAGAAATGGTGTCAGTTTGTAAGTTTGTAAGTTTGAATTCCTGATATAGCTCTTTTAGCATGGAATTGCTTACATCAGAAATGCTTCCTTTTGATGAATGTGGGTAAATTTTCAGATATTGCTTCATCTTCTCATGATTTAATTTCACAATATTGCAAATTGCAACTTTAACTTTCTGTGATATGCTGCAAATTTAGAAATCATTTTGAAAATAAGTTATGTACTGATGGTATATCATATTTTCAATTTTGTTTCTGTATCCGTAGGTGCACTCAATCACATACCACACAAGATTGTGCATCCATTAAAACATAAAATTGACGTTTGGTTCCATTTATACCACAAGATTGAGGGAAAATTTTCAAATGAATTCATATTATTTAAAATTTAAAAACCCCATCTATATAATTCATAATATAGTTTAAAATGATAACACAAGCTCAATAGATTTACTATTATAGATTTCATCAGTCCAACTGTAACTAGATTATTTTGAATATCATTACACTACAACTTAAATGAAGGTTCACAGTTTCAACTCTCAAGATTGGATTTGTATTAATGAATGGTCCATTTCAAAGGCAGCATGCGGAGACGATTTAAATTTTACATACATCCATTTGAATAGTCGATCTTTGCATCTATCTTTTCTCATAATGTCCAGTGTGGAGCATATTTCAGGACAGACCTTGCAAAAGAAAGATTGAATACGAAAAGCTATTAGTTTCAATCAACGTAAGAGATTACTGTGTGTGACATATTGCACAACCTATTAAGTCCAAAAGTGGCGGTCCTTGTTACAGTTGCACTAGTGTGGTGCAATTTTGTAGTCTTTTGGTACAAATAGAAAATGTAATGTGAAATAACAGTGGGGCTTCCTTTACTTTGTTGGCTCTATGACCAGAGCTCCCCGAAAATTTAGGGGCTAAGATTGTTAGTTGGTGAATAGAGCCAAGATCTAATTATTAGTTTGCCTCTAATTTGCATTAATTCCAACACATGCTCTCATACAAATGTACAGAATAATCAAAAGGTGTTTGGATGGACTTATAATTTTTTACTCAATTAATTGATTGTTCAATTGATAGAGTTTGGGATAATCCACCTCTAGTGCTTGAACTAAACTTCATCAACAAATTTGTAATTCGTCATTTTCAGTCTATGAACTATTAAATTTCAAATATTTTTTATGATTTAAAATTACTATTGCTAATATGTAATATGATATTGGTATAATAGTGAAATGATCAATACAAGAATCAAAAAATTTAAAATTTAAGAACTTTTTACGAGTCGATTCAATCCAACTTGATACTCAACATGCTAATCACTCAATCCCTTAATTTATCTAATGGGGGATCCTCAAATTGTGATACCTTAGTCATATGAAGACCAAGCTAGATACAATTAAAATTGTTCTCCATTAAATTATTTAAAAGTATCATTTAATTTGATAATTTCATACTTTTTTTTTACTTGCCTTTTTCGATCTCATAATTATTTTAAGAATAATATGTCTTTTGTTGAACTAGTCCTAATAACCTTAACTTTTGTTTGCATTTTTAGAAATTAAACTTTTATTTAAGAATTAACTTGATTTGAACATGATCAATTCAACTCAACTTTTACTAAACCGATGACTAGAGAAACCTTTCCCAAACTCCAATCACAAAGTTCATCAATTAACACTTAAAAACATGATATAAATAAACTTTTTTAGAACTTAATTTTCCACTGGGTCTAAATCACTAGGGTGAATTAGGCCAAGTTAAATTAATTAGGAATCCATGTGACTACCTACAACACATTCAAAGACCAATTTATGGTCAGCCCATCAACTCCATACAATCTTCTCACTTCTCAACTCAAAATGATAATTATATCAAAATGAATATATAGGGAGTTGCACTTAAGTGATAAAATCCTACACAACTTGCAAATAGTTTAATGTCACGAACTTGTCTCCTACAAGCTCACACATGGCACTTAACTCTTTGTTTGCTCCCTGTAGCAATACTAGTTAAGTCAGCCTCTCTTTTCAAGTGTTGTGCGTGTGAAGTGAGTTGGCTAAGTTTTTAGAAAAAAGTTAGAGAAAGAAACTCTAAAGAATTCTATTATTTGAACTCTTAGGGCTTGTTTGTTTGGTGGGATTGTGTAGGATAGATGTATAATCTAGCATAATTAATTATTTAGTTGTCACAATTAAAGCCCATGATTAATAAAAAAAAGGCCCTATATTTTATCTTAAAGTCTTGGGATTATATATCTCACCCTTCTTGATGTGATTAATAATCCTAGAATTAGAAACATTGAGACTAATGTACCAAATGATGAAATTATCCCTCCATATAAAGTAGACTTAATAAAAAAATATGTATATATCACTAAAACTTGATTTATAGAACTAAGTTTTTAATAAAATTCTAAATTATTTGCGCAATTAAATTTATTTTTATAATATTCTTTTAAACAATATTTATCTAAAACATATAATTTTTTTATATGAAAATTATTTCTTCCATGATGATAAGATTTCAAAAATAAACTTTTTTTGTAAATTGAAAAATATATAATAATTTTCAAATATAAATTTACACTTAACATGAATTTATTTTGTAAATTACAAACTAATATCCACCAACATATTAAATATAAAATAGTTTAATTTGCGAAATAAGCCAATAGTTTTATAAAATTTGAAAATAAATTATTTTTCAAAATAAAAATCAACTCTTTTTTAGGTAATAATATTTGAGAAAAAGATTTAAAAATAGAGACTTACTCATTACAATACTACATATATTTAAACATTTTTAATGAAAATAATTCAATTATTAAAATAAGATTGGAGATGAAATTGATATTTCACATTTATCATAAATTACAATTTTAAGCATTCAAACAACTGGTTATAGTAAAATTGGAATATCCAAATTAGCAATCCAAACAAACAAACAAAGTATTAATATATTTACTAGCTAATAAATCCTATACTTATCAATCACATCCAACCCGATCATAGAAAGCAAACGAGCCCCTAGATTATTCTTGAATGATTTATAGATAAAGTCTATCATCTATTCATACTATCCACCTCTTAAATGGACAGTGGAAATCTATTTGATCTTATGGTCAAAATTGATTCTCTAGAACATTCCTTGAACTAGATTATTCTAAAAACCTACTTTAGAATTTTATATACAAATCTACAAGCATCTACAATAATTTAGAAAGCATTGAGATGTTCCTTAATTTCCATTGCCTTACTTTCTCGCAACGTCTTCAGTTGGGGCATCTCATTAGGCTCCAAACGTCAGCATACACCCAATGATCTCTTACAGTACTATCAGTATGGATTCTGACTATGAAGATTGAAACTGTGTTTTTGAATCATGGGAGGCTTCTGGGACATATTCACACTGATATACATACTCAACTTAATTTTTTCTTTTTTTTCTTTTTACTCCATCTCACTTGATATTTTTTTTATTCTAGGAGGTCTCGAAATAAGATTTTATTATTCAAAATGAACTTTTTTTTTATTTTTCTTTTTCTGAAAACTCTCAACTATTATCTTGAAGCACAACTTTGTAAAAATATAAAGAAATTCATAATTTCTAAACTTCCATTAAAAATTCTATGTTGAGTTAAATTAGCCTTATAATTGGGGGATGGAGAGAGCTAGTATTATATATTTTTTGGGAGAATTCCTGAAACAATTGTTATAATATATTTTTATATGAAAAAACTCATAACATTAATTTTCAATTTAAAAAATCCATTCCACAATTTTTTTATTCTAAAAAGCCCAACTATTAGCTTTTACCCTAATTAATATTTGGATGAAATTACTCTTGAATTCTTATATTAAGTATTTATCAATATCTTTCAATTAATCTGTAATTTTTTACATAATTAAAATTATATCTTTTTGTTCAATTCATTTCATTTTAAAGAATAAAATTATCTTTCCTACAATTTATATATATTTAAAATCCAAAAAGAGTATCTTTTTTCAAAAACTTTAATTTACTAAAGTTAAAATTATCACTGATATTTAAAAAAATTATTGAAAAAGCTAATCCATCAAATTCTTAATTAGATGAGTCAAGGGTAATGTAGTTAAATAATTAATTATTGAGTTTTTTGGAGTGAAAAGTTTGATGGAACGGATATTTCGGATTGAAAAATATTTTAACAAATTCTTTAGATAAAAAGATATATTTTAAGAAGTCTTTAGTAATTTTTTCATTTTCTTAGGGGTGGGAGTTAAGACTTAATTATATTAAATGCATATGTGAGAGCACATTCATCCCACATGACTAATTGGTTGGAAATGTCGGGTATGGAGTTGGAGCAGATGAGGTGATTGTAAAGTGCAACGACTTTCTTCAATTTCATATCTCCCCTTTTTGAGGGCTGAATCATAGATGGATAGCTCATGCAACAGGGCCTTCCCAAATCTATATGACTATATCTACCTACCTATGTAATTTGTTATTTAGTATTTATGGTGTTTGCCTTGCCCTTCCAAACACCCAAAATTTTTAAAAAGTTTGATCATTTCATTTTATTTTTTTTTTATTTTTTCTTTTAACATGCACACACTCTTTAAAGATTTGTTTAAATTCTAACTTTGAATTTCACATATATAAGTATATATATATAGTACATGTACAAAATTCGTCTTGTAAAATATATATGAGCGATGCGCGTATACAATACATTTTTCTATCTCTTGTGCATAAGTAATTAATTATTACTTATATCAAGAGAAGAATTATAAAAAATAAAAAAAATTGCCTAGTATTGACAGATAAATTTCAAAAATATTATGAATAATTGAGTAAATATTCAAATACAATAATGACTCATGTATTTTTAATTGAATCGATTTGACTTAAAATTTGAACAATTTTAGCCATTGATCTCATCCAAAATAAGCCAATTCAAGCATAAGATGTGTATTAAGTAATAACCTTTTGAAAAATTCCACTATCTAATATTTGTAGCAAACATTAAGTAAGAACA
Organism: Jacaranda mimosifolia; assembly: GCA_018894105.1. NCBI lineage: Eukaryota > Viridiplantae > Streptophyta > Magnoliopsida > Lamiales > Bignoniaceae > Jacaranda > Jacaranda mimosifolia. The sequence goes on from CM032124.1 coordinate 14,345,338, forward strand.
TTTATTTATTACTTTTTGTAACTTTTCTTTTGTTATCAATTGCTAATTAAGTTTTCATTGAGCAAATTCAGATGATGGTGACCAAAGTTTTTGAAGCATCAGATCTGTTTAAGTGGAGTATCTTTCTTGAAATATTTTACTATTTTTCAACAGTATTGTTGAAATGAAGCCAAATAGTATTTTGTCAGGACTTGTACGTACTACTGGACAAGAAAAGCTGCAGACATAGTACACATATAGAGTATGGACCAAAAATCTGTAATCTTAGAGGAGAAGGGCGATCCTATCTGGCTGGCTATGATCTTCAATCTTTCACAAGCAACAGAAAAAGCCATTTCCGTTAATTTGATTAGACAGATGACTGATCATTCAACGATATATATATATATATGCATATATATATATATATATACCAGAACATTCCAAACCGTCCAGAACTTGTTGTCATTTGATTTGATTTTATTACTGTACTTATGTCCGTATAACAAATTAAATTAAATTAATTCCCTGGGTCGACCCAGATCACAGTATGATAATTGTACTGTTGTCTATATATAGAGTCTGGCCAATTGCATAACCTTAATTACGCGTGGTAATGTTGTGGGCCTAATTTAGTTGTGTGGTCCAGAAAACACTAGCTATATATACGGTGCTGGTCTCCACTTCATATGTTTGAAAGCCATGTGGGTTTAATTTACGGTGGCTCACTTTGTTTGTTTGCATTTTAAATGAATTGCGAAAAATGTTTTGGAAAAAGATGTTATGAGAAGTGGCATATGAAAATACAACAGTTGTTTGTTTTTGTTATGAGAGTAAATGGAATATGTTTTGTCAAAAAATAGTTTGTTTATTAATGTGTTGAGATGAGACAAATTTTATTGTATACATTACATCAATCACTTGTTTGTTGAGTTGATGGGATAAAATAAATATTTTGATATTAATTATAAATATGTATATATAGATGAAATGAGTGGTATATGTATATATTTATATATATATGCACTAAGGAATTATTTTTAGAGTGAATGATAAGATGTATTTTGGGAATAATTTTGTGTGTTTTGAGAAGTTGGATTGCCAAATTTAACGCTTTGTTTTTTTAAACTTAGGAGTTAAAAAATATTATGGGGAAATGCAACCAAAGAAGGCCTTAATTAAGAGTCTTTTCTGCCAACCCACTCTTCTATGTATCAATGTTATATATATATATATATATGTGTGTGTGTGTGTGTGTGTGTGTGTGTGTGTGAATTAGTCGAATTAATCCATTGAATATATGCATAACATTGGTGTTATTCCATATTGAATTAGTCAAGAATTTTAAACTAATTTACAAATTATTTTATTTTCACTTTCTGACGGATGTTTTCAAGATAAAATCTCCATTTAAATTAGCAGAATAATACCTCAATTGCAAATGGGCATTTCACTTTTTGAAGCACTTTTTTAAAACAAAACTTTCACTATAAAAAAATATGATGTTAATGATAAAATAATAAATGGGAAAAAATTACCATTAATAATATATATTAAGTGGCAATTACTTTTATTTTGACACAAATGATATTTTGTTTAAGTGATAATAATTTTTTTTTGTTACAATATGGCTCAATAGTAACAAGAGCTAATATTTTTATAAGTTATCACAATTGACAATTAGTAATCCACTATTCTGACAAGCTAATGACAATAGAAATTGTCACTATAATTTATAATAGAATTTTTATTATCATTAAGTTATCACCATAGGTGTGTTATTAATTGTCAATTGTGACAATTTAAATACTATTCTATCACTATTTAGTTTATAAAAATTATTAAAATGACAAAACAAAATCTCTTGTCACCTAATATATATAATTAATGATAACTTTTGTCTTACTACTTACTATTTCATCAATAATTTATCTTTTTTCTTGTAGCGTCTCCTTTAATTTCATGTCACTAGTTGGGTTTGTTGTGGATATTGTGTGAATATATTGTGGATAGAAATAAAATATAATCATCATCATCAATATAAATATATAAAATCAAACTGCATAAAAAAAATAAATCAAACTGCATAAAAATATCAATGAAATTCAAGTTGAATCAATGAAAAATTACCTCCCTTCATGCGGATACTAACAACTGATCATGACTCCAAGATAAAACCTCATTACCTTTCAAAGTGTCTCATCACATGTGCACAACCACGAGAAGACCAGGAACCAGTCAATAGCCATGCACGTTACTAAAACATAAAATTATTGTGGGAGAATAATAAAATTCATCAACTCTATGTGCGCAAAGTAAATTACTCCATAAATCCAGTTATAATTAGGCCAATAACCATAAAATAGATGATCAAAATTCTATTAAATAAAATGATTTGAGGCCATAAATATAAAATAAATCAAATAAATAGACACATCATTTATGACATTAAAACGCATAATAAAATGATACTGTTGGAAATAAAATAATTGAAGAAATTTTAAAATTTATTTCCAACAGAGTTTTCATACTTGTCGATGAATTCGATTATCATTATTAATATTATATATTATATATATTCATGATGATGGCCATATATCTCTTTCCAAATCTTGTATTGAAGGTTTATAATACTTTAATCTTTATTCCACCATATAATATAGTTAAAAATTTGGAGATAATTTATAAGTTATTCCTTTTAATCCCCTTTATAAAAATAAAAAACCTGTTGAGAAGCAGTGTGCCAAATTCTCTGAGTAGTTGGTGGGGCGCTCTCAAGTATTTGTAAAACCCTTCATGCATCCGCAAACTATCTCCTCCCAACCGGACATCGACAAATTAAACAAGAAACAACCTTGTCTTCGATGTAACAATTGTTTGATTTGGTGTATATTAATTTGTCCTTGCTCAAAACCTCTAGTCATAAAAACTACACAAAAACTATAAAGGGAAAAAGAAAATGGGCAATGTTGTTGGTCTGTCTAGGTTTATGTAGAGTGATGAACAATCCAAAAAACCCTGAGCTGATGAGAGCAAATTATTCCATTGGAACATCTGATTGAAAGCAATGGCACCAAATTTAAATGAAATATATAATGTTTGACAAAACTGAGACCTTAATAAAATCTATATGTCTATTCAGAATAATCTTTCATGTGTGTATTATATATAACGGGTAGTATTAATGTGAACTCCAAAATTAAGTTCAGTTTTCCAAACCAGAAATGGCAATGCAACAGACAAAGAAACATATTCCACCCAACAAACATTAATTATTAATAGTTTCCTTTTTCAACCCAAAATATATTTTTTCTTTTCTCAAAATACACTACGAAAAAATATAATATTAGTGACAAAATAATAAGTGACAAAGTGAAAGTTGTCACTATAATAATATGTATTGAGTAACAATAGCTTTTATCTTGTCACTAATGATCAATTTTTAAGTGACAAGAATTTTTATCTAATCACAACATGACTCAATAGTGACAAAGGTTAATGTATTAAGTTGTCTCAATTAACAATTAGTGACACCCCTATAGTGACAATAAAAATTGTCACTATAATTTGTGACGAGATTTTTATTGTCACCATAGGTGTGTCACTAATTGTTTATAGTGACAACTTTAACACTATTCTTGTCACTATTAAATTTGTAAAAATCATTAAGGTGACAAAATTAAATTTTTTGTCACTTAATATACATAATTAGTAACAACTTTTGTATTGCCACTTACTATTTTGTCACTAATTTATCTTTTTCTTGTAGTGATAATTATAATAATTACCATACATGTATATAGATTTCAATTATTGTATTTTCTTTTTGGATACTTTTCATGCATATACAATATTAATCCTTACACCAATAAAATATTATATATATATATATATATTTGTATTTCAGTCATTATCACTAATAAACAGACAAAAATTTATATAAAAATATATCCATAATACAAAAATATTTTCTTCATAATTAAATAAAATAAATATTAGTATTCAGACATTTCACATTATATTTCTGGAGGAGAGCAAGTTAACATCTTTCTTGGCAATCCTAACCGAGCAATTATGTGCAGACACGTGTTCATCCCCCTTGGAGGAATTGTGCAGAAACTGAGAAATTTTGATTAGACAATTGGGCTTTTTCTCACAGCTTCTTTGGCAAGAAGAGCCAAAAGATTGTGGGGTCCAATTATACAAAGGGTTTTGACAAATGGGGCCCGACCATGGTATTAATTTGGCTTACTCTTTCTAACTAAACCCCCGCCCCTCACTTGATTTCCTTTTTAAGAGCCTCATGTTTCCCCCACCCCACTGCTCAGCCTTTGATACTAATACTTCTGCTACATTAATATAGTGTGTGTCTGAATTTGTAGCTGAAGTTATAATGTCAAACAGAAGAGCAAGATCAGTTACAAAATTTACAGAAGATGAGGTTAATGATCTCATCCTGAAACTACAAGCATTCTTGCCAGATTCTACTTCAAGCTGTAGTAATAATACAAGGGTAAGGTTTTTTTCTTTCTAAATTTGGTTCTAGTTATGCTTCTTGAGCATAATATTTCTGCCTAATCCTACATTTGAAATGGGATTTGCAATATAGATATATTTATCTCATTTAGAGCCTATATCTTTTATCCCCAAACTTCAGAATTGATTCAAACGAACTCCTGATATCCTTTGTTATTTGCTATACATACGCATTTTACGCGTGCCGGACCGTACTTCAACTTGATAGTTTCTACCGTCAGTGAGCCATGAGAGAGGATTATATATATCTACATTGCGCTTAAACCAACTTCAAAATTCAGAGTTGAGAACCAAAGCGCCGGTTTGGTTTCCTTTTTAACAACCATTTTCATCTTTTCTACCACTTTATGAAATAGAAAGTTATCAATTGCTTCCTATTTTCACTTAAAATATCACTTATTTTCATTTTCAATTAATCATTAATCTTATCTATCATTCTATTATTATATCAATTAAATTCAATATAAAGTACCCGCTATCATTTCAAAACAATTAAAAAATACATATATTTTGAAAAACACATCTTTTTAGATATAGAAGAATATAAATTTCCTAAATTTTCAATCTTATACCTATTCTAATTATAATTTTCAAACAAAACATCTAAATAAAAACTCACTTTCATATCCAAAACTATAATTAATTTTTCAACTTTTGAAAATCTTGAAAATAAAAAATGAAAATGAAACATATCCAAATGGGCACAGAAGGGACAATGCTAGCTAGAGTAATGCAATGAATAAGAGCAACATCATGTCTAGAGTTTTCAAGACAAACGAAAAATAAGTAAAAAATATAAGCAAGACAAGCAATTCTAGCAACCATTTGGACCCAATTCAAAGACTAGTAGTTGTTTGAAACAAAAAGTTCTAACAGAAAGGACTTGACACAGGTCACAGGATATGCATGCATGATATTGATTAGGAAGTCAGTAGAAATGTACTGAAAATGATCTTATAATGCTGATCATCAATATGTTTTTTCTTTATATATTGTTAGGTCTCAGCATCAAGGGTATTGAAAGAGACATGCAATTACATCAAGAAACTGCACAAAGAGGTGGATTATCTAAGTGAAAGACTTTCTCAACTTCTGGCTTCTGGACAAATCACTGCTACTGATGCAGAGATCCTTAGAAGACTTCTACAACAGTAAAACAAGTCTTCCCCCCTCCCCCCACCCCATAGAAAAGGAAAAAGAAAAACATTGATTAATGTTGTTAGGGTTTTAGCCTCAACATCATGTTTTTCAAGGTATTAATTGGTGTAATTTCAGGCCTCACTTAACACTCTTATATATATATATATATATATTATACATATATATGCTACCTTTTAGGTGGACTAAGTGGGAATAATGGATGTGTTTATGTAGTTGTTGATGAGATATGTTTATATTTGTATTCTCATTTTTATGTTACCAGTCAATTCTGTGATAGTCTTGCTTTTTGTTTGATCTTTAACAAAATATTGCTTAATTCATAATTGGTTCCCATACCAGAGTACCCTATATACATATATAAATATAAGGTTAGTACTTGGACTTTTGTTATATATCTCAATGATCCAAATGATTGGAAATAAAAATAATCAAGAGGGACCTCATGAGTCACTAATGAAATGCTAATGGAATTTAAAATTCTTATTCCTGTGGTAGGTAAGAATTTCCTCTTGGTTTTGGGAAGAGAATTGCGTGGGAATTAAGGTGCCACTAAGAGGGTATTTGACTAAACTTATTTAAAATGTTTTATAAGCTCTTATATTTTATAAGATTTTTTGGAGTTTATAAGATGTTAGATCTTTTTTAAAAATAAGTTCTTAAAGTGTTTGAATAAAATAAGATTTTGGAGCTTTTAAGATATTAGTAATGGTAATTTCATAATTTATATGATTAAAATTAAGGAAGTTTATTAAAATCTTCAAAATAAGTTAAGCACTCTTTACTTTTTCAAAAAGAACTTATAAGTTTCTAATATCTTACTTAGGAGCTTATGAGCTCTTTTCTAAAAAAATTTAGTAAACACTTTTTGACATCTTATAAAACGTTTTGAAGAACTTATAAACTCGCCCAAACACCATCCAAGTTCCATCATCAGCCAAATAGTTCATTTCTTTTGTCCTTTCAGTCCTGCAAATTGCAATGATAAATCTTGTGGATCCCTTTATGTGTGTGATCTTTAAGACATAATTGTTTAATTTGAGTATTTTATGCAAGAGTTAATTGAACCTTAGGCCCTAAAATGTAGATCTTTTAATCAAAGCATAACTGCACTCCACATGCCCAAACAGTCTTCCAGTTGGACTCAGTTGAATATGTAAGGCATTATTAGTACTTCCATGAAGGAGTTCTAAATTTGATTTGTGTTTTTGACCAGCAGGGAGAGACCAACATTCAACCAATTTAAAGTTTAATATATTAGTACTCTTTAGATAAGAAGTAGAACAGAACGAACGATCTTATCCAAGAAAAAAGAAAAAGAACAAAATGAACAAAAATAATTATCAATCTCAATTGAAAATAAAAGATATATATATATATATATATCTTCAGCTACTGGATGGAGTAGTTCCCAACTAAGATTATTCGAATATTAAATCAGTTACATTGAACAATGCCAAATTTTCAGCAGGTCACTAAATATATTAAAATATTTCTCAGTATGTGTTTCATATATATGAATCAACGATGACATATGTTGTGAATCTGTTGGAAATAAGAAGTTAATTTGATTGATAATTCGTAATTGTGATCAATTGATTCATACGTTATTGACAACATTCAACTACAACCCATGTAAAAACACAATTCTCGATTCATAACTAGTTGGTCCCACGCATATATAAAATGCCACAACCATGCCTTTTATCTATTTCATGAATATGGATAATTGTGATGGGCATTTATATCCGATCCTTTAAACATTAATATTATTAACATTGCAACATTACACCCATTCAAATTTCAATAATTATATATTCCAATCCAATACGCAAGCAAAATACTGTGTATTCAAACATATTAATTAATTACTAGCAATGAGCATATATTTATGCATGATGGAGGGATAGGTGAGCTTTGAATGTTGGTCAAATCATAGCTTAAAAAATATTTCAGAATCTATAATATATCATAAAGTGTTTGGAAATTTATTTGAAAAAGAATTTATAAGATTTTTAGTCTTATTATAAATCATTCTCAAAAAAATAAAGAATTTTTAATTTAACCATATTAATTATAGAAGTTATCATTATTAACATCTTATTGTAAGCTTCAAAATCTTAATATTTTATTCAATCAATTTAAGAACTTATTTTATTTAAAAATAAAATCTAATATCTCATAAGTTTAAAAAAAAAATGTTATAAGATCTTCTAAATAAATTTAATTTTGGCATGTACAATTATAATATCATATTTTGCATGCATAACCTAGTTAATCAGAACACAACTTAGGAACTACATTTATACGTTCCTGATATTCAAATCTACTTTTTCAGTCTTCTATTCTCAAAATTGGGAACTTTTCTTCACAAATTTTGCTAGCTACGAAACCCATGATATATATTTAAATGTTCTTTTCTTTGGGTCGAACTTTTATAAATTATGTTGCATTTAATTTCTAAATAATAATTTTCTTTCCAAAAGAAAGTTTCTATTTAAAACAATATTATGATTACTTTTCAATTGTAATCTAAATATTGCATGCAAATTCTCAAAATATGGAAAGAAGGGGGAAAATGTAAACGAATGAGAAGATATTATTCATATGAAGTTGGAAAAATGTAACGTTTTCATAGAAAAATAGGGAGGGCCGCCCTTGCCTATTGCCTATTGCCTATTGCCTATTGCCTATAATTAATACAAAAGCGTAGAATCCCACCCAAAATCTATGTCTAACAAGCTCGCATTAATGGCCAATTAATGAGATCATGAAACGACAGACACTCTATCTCAAACAACTAACTCTATAATGGATAATATTTACTAAACTCTAAAATGGGGGGGCGCGGAGGGCAAATATTTATGTTAAAACTTAGGCTTAGCCCTGCCATAATTAAGGTTTCACTTACTTATTGCTTTGAACTATAATTTTCTGAAACTATTGCTATATCTATGGTCACCCTTTAATGACATTTTATCATTGTCATCCAGTCATATAATCTTAATATATTGTAAAGGTCCACGAAATTTTAACTGGACATAATTAATTGGTGGATCTTAAATGCCCATAACAATAACTTAAAGCATGGATCTTGTTAAGAAAATCGTATCTTCTTGTCTATTCCTTGTATATACTAAATTTCTATTCGTTTTAGATACGTTGTAGATTTTGTAAAAGAAAAGTATATATTAAACATTTTCTATTAAGTTGGAGCAATTTATTTCTATTCGTGTTTGAAGTGAGAATTCATATTTAATTGTGTTTATTATCTTGATTTTAAGATCAACATCCCACATTTTATCAAATAAATAATGGCCAGACATGCATTTAGAGTACTGCCAATAATACTATGAAGTGCTAATGACATGAGCCTTGTTAAACCTGTAGATACTAATACGTTGCAACATAAGCATAATCTGGTATTAATTACAAAAATCATTGAGTAACAAAGTTGTGTTTTTCTGTTTATAATGATCATTAGTTATTCGTGCACTTAAAGGGTGTTTGGGTGAACTTATAAGTTTCTCAAAACACCTTATAAGATGTTTGAGAATTTATAAGATGGCTAAAAGTGTTTGGTGATTTTTTTTTTTTAAAAAAGAGCTTATAAGCTTCTAAAATAAGATGTTAGAAGCTTATAAGCTCTTTTTAAAAAAGTAAAGTGTTCCTCACTTATTTTGAACATATTAACAAGTTACCTTAATTTTGACCATATGAATTATAAAACTATCATTACTAACATCTTATAAATTCCAAAATCCTATTTTATCCGAACACTTTAAGAACTTATTTTTAAAAAAAAATTTTAAATCTTATAATCTCTAAAATACATCTTATAAGATTTAGGAACTTATAAGATGTTTTAAATAAGTTTAGCCAAACACCCTCTGATTGAATAAATCTCCTCTTATCTTGTTAATCAAACATTTTATTTAAAAGTTATTACATCAGTTTTTTCACTTAAATTGTTTTAAGTACAAAAAGCCTAAATCAATATAACTTGTGCATATTCAGTGATACTAATAGCACCTAGCATGTGAAGTTGAAGCCAACATATACTTTAATTGATTCTTTCCCATCTTTCAGCCACTCTCTATCTTAGATAAAATAAAAGCGATGTTATAGATATTGATCTAACCTAACTCTTCTGAGGATTCTCATTTTCCATTACGGTGGATATGTGACTAAGATTTAAAAGTCCCCCCAAAAAAATCGTAAAAAATAAGGCCTTGAGAGAGAGACATAATCTACATATCTAGAGCATTTATTAGGAAAAATAGCCATGAGAGACGTATATTTTACAAATCTAAAGCATTAATTAGAACACAATCTTTTGTGATATCATAGAATGGTCTCACTAAACATCTATAGCATTAATTAAAATGCAATCTTTCGTGATATCACAACAAATAATCTCATTAAACAACCCACCTTGCAATTTCCTCCACCCTATAGGAACTATAAAATCACAAGAAGAGTAACTTGGGTCTAATCTAGAATTCTTATGGATATAGATAATCAATTCAATTCAGTCATTTTACTTGAACTCTATTACGAATTTTTCACACACATTCTATCTTTATTCATTAATCAGTTTTTTAATTTCAAATTTTGAATTGTTATTTATATGACTGCATTTGTGACTTGAGAGCTCCATGATGATCTGCCCTGTCTATGCTTAAAAATAGAATGCACAAACTAACCAAAGAAGAAAATGAAAATTTCTTGAATTCAAGATGAAAATGATTGATTGATAATAATGAAGATCATCTAGGAGAGTCACCACGCACAATATTACAACATTATCATACACTAACTAACTGCATCAATAGTTTTGGACATCCCCACTGCAGATGATGAAAACCAGCAAAACTGCATCGCTTATCGCAGATACATTTTCATCATTAGCAACATCGGAATTGCATAAGTTTGTCAGTTGTCGCGTTTACCAAAGAGGGGCATAAGCTGTTTCTCCAACTCTACCAAACTGGAGGTGATTTACCACAGAGAAGTATGACGATAGTAGAATAAGCAAATCGATTTTCATAGTTAACTAAAGAAGAAATTGGATTTTTCACTTACAGCTCATACTTGCGCAAGGCCTCACTGTGTTTGGCTTTATATAGCTCGCTGTCTTTAGGTATACTGCTTAAGTTATTTCCTGCCATAATAATATGTCATTCTTTACCGAGCATATAAAAGAATGCTCAAGTCGTCCTCAGTTAAGAATTAAGATGAAAACAGATTTAAAGAAAAAAATATGATTGACAAAATTGACAGTATTAATATTTTCAAGTTTAATGCATAAAAAATAATAAGCACAACATAATGAACTTTATCCCTGGACAACCAAAGAGCAAGTATGATAATGCATAGAAGATTTTCGTCATAAACCATAAAAGGGAACCATATATTTAGAATACCAGACAGCTCATAAATTCTGTTCCAATATATACACACATATTCAAGCTTCCATACGCAGTACAGCCACGCAGCAGAGCTATTGAAAAATGTGGTCCCCCAATAATTAAAAGACACTTAGAAACAAAAGAAGTAGAGAAAAGCAGTGTAACCTCAGTTGCTAAAACGTTATAGTATGAGGTTAATAGTGGTTCAACTCATGTGGTTATGGTATTATTAAACAAAACAAAACATTTTAGAAATTATAGCGCAGATACATAGCTAAATCAATCCCAATCCAATGAATCTCATTGTGCAAATCCATCAAATATCATAATCAGAGGACATCTTCCTCACAATTTTGTAGTAATTACCATAAAGCAAGCAAAATTACCAGTATAGTGAGGTGAACCAGGAGTTTTTACTTCAGCACCCTGATCAACCTTGGAAGGAGGAAGTTTGGCAACAATCAATCCCTGTTACATTGTAAATGGAAAGTTGGTTAACAGTCTATATTCACACTTTAAAGCTATACCGGGGTAGAAAAGTTCATAAGCGGTTAGTATGATATTACAACTAAAAACCCAAGATAGCAGGATCTCAAAGGCCAACACCAAATGAAGACATAAAATTATATAGGATCAAGATAGGAGGCATCTCAAGAGATTGAGCAATATCATGCAATCCTCTGGGCAAAAGAATGTGCTCACTGATATGACAATGTAAGGTCGACTTAAATCTTTTAGAAAAATTATATGCGATGTTGATGCACTACATCAATATTCTATGTGCAAAATCTTCCAGCAAAGTGCACACAAAACATTATTGCAGTAAGAGAGTTTATGCATTACACAGTTGCAATCTGCAGATTCTTTTGACAAAATATTACAAAATTCAGTTGCCTCAAGAGTGATGCAACTAATCTGAAATTAGCCATGAGAATTATCACCTGTGGCTCACAGCTCAAAGCAGAATCTTCAGAGAAAAACAATATGTCCAAAATGAAGTGAATCAGTCTAGATTGGTTCAGTCAAATTCTTTTTTCTGTATGCCATTTGCTCAACATAGAAGTTAAACTAAAACAGAAAGGAAAAATTTGTGATTGGAACTCTATATTGAAATGAAAGTTGGTAACACCAAGAATATATGTATCTAGCTCATGGTATAGAAGCTTCGTTGTTAGCACACCTCCCAAAAGCCTTTCTTTCTATTTTTTTAAATCCCAAAACAATACAAAATTTCAGTGTATATAGGCAAAAATCATCACAACAAGCTCTTGCACAAGTAACATCCTCCCCAAGGTTGTACCAGGGACCAAAACAACATCTAAAGTGAGTAGAGGCAAATTTCATGTTTTAGAGCACCAGAAATGGACTTTCATCCACGACAACAATAAAAGAAATTATAAAGAAATATTTATCTTCATTTTTTGCTTACTGTTAGGCATGATTTCAGATGGAAAGGACCATCACAAATAAGAAAAATTATATTACGAGGCTTTGTCAGTTAGCCACAGCAAGTATTAAGATTTTATCATTACTGTTCACTAGTAGCATCAGCATTTACACATGGAAAATTTGAATTTGTCATCTAAATTTTCTCTGTAAAAGAATATGATAGTGCCATGAGTAATGACAACCACAATGATGCTACCAATTAAATGAGCAATACCCAATTTAATATTGTTTGCTTTAACTTCTCTTCTTTTTGGACACTCTTTATAGGACAATGAGCTAACTTTTACAGAATGAGAATCAATTAATTTCCAGGCCAGAATGGCAATGAAGATCCAAGAGACCATTTGTGCAGGCCCAAAACAAAATTGCGTGGGAGTGGCAAAAAAGCAAGCAAAAAACTCATCACATGTCTGGGTTACAAAGTAGACTAGGTTATGGTATAGTCAATTGTAATGCGGAATCCTAAATTTTGAAGATTTTTTATCCCCATGCCAGGTCGATATACAAGAATTCTTTTCATAAGGAAAGCAAAGAGAGAGAGAAGCTAGACCAGCCAAGGCCAGAAAGATATATAGGGTGGGCTAGCAGGATGTATAGTCAATGAGAAATTATGGAAATGGCAATCTCTGCATTTTTCATCTGCTTATCTTTCTACTATTTCATTTCATGATCCATATTGTTGGGAAGAAATAATACGCCTCTCACAGAAGAGGCAACCCAAACAGCACAAAGGAACTAACGTGATTCCCACCAGGGGCTTCTCTGTTTCAATCAGTTATCTTTCTTTCAAGATTCAAAATATCTCAATATGATATTAAGTCTACAAAGTCGTCCAAAAGAAGGATTGTATGGAAGCAATATCGCTCTTTTCACAAAAGGACATAAAGCACGTATGAGTCTTGTCTCCAGAAAAATAGACATGGGTTGAAAATAATCAAGAACTTGTACATCAACAACCTCGAAAGAGTCAACTTAACATTGAAAGCTATTGATAGTATATGCAGAAGTGAGAACTCCAGGACCACAGTACTACAAGGAATTTCTTAAGAACATGTAGCGAACATCTGACAATGAGGATGTTTTGAATCCTACATAAGCAAAAGTGGTCCACATTGAATCCAATAAGCCAGCACATGCTTTCTATCTGCCATTTGACAATATCTAATTTCTTGAGCATGCCACTATAATCGGGACAACATAGAATTACTTAAGCACTTGAAAGGCCAAAAAGAGGAGGAAAGAAGACAGTAGGATTAAAATTTAGGCCACAATTCAAATGGCGCACATTATTACACAATCATTCAACTGTCAAACACCTAGTCTACTGATATACTGAATCCGAGGGAAAAGGAGAGCCTCCCAACAAGACCTTAAATTCTCTCTTAACAAGATTGTCACTTGTGAAAACATCTCCACAAAATGTTTGCCAGTCATACTGTTGTCTGCAACACTATCAGATTCTTCACAAACCCCACTATAAATATGAAGGGAGTCAAGAAAACAAGTGACAACATAGACTTGTAGAATCCAACATAGTTCTTTTATAAATGGATGAAGAGAAACCAAGACCAATTGAGACTCCAGAGTATATGTAAATCTCACGTTCTAGTTTTTCCTATAGGAAGTTCCGATTAAAAAAAAAATTCCTACAATTACAAGGTGCATCCCATAAAAGTGACAACTAGTCTAGGGTTCTCATTATACGAAAGGCGACGTTGTCTTTCTTACTAATTTAGATTCACGTTTGCAGAAAGCAGGGTAGACACACAGCTTGACAATCCATGAACGAGAATAACGAATTTTGTAACATATGCATGCATAGAAAATGGATATTGAGAAATTTGCTCATGAAAAGCTTACACAAAGAACACCCCTCCAATAGTTCTAATTTCCAAGGAGCATCCGCAGCACAAAAAGCAATTTTTCTCCTTGATGCTTCGTCAGAAAACACAACAATTACCAAAAGTATCAATTCTACCCACAAACATTTTCTTTTCAGTGTCTCTCACAACATCGCCAACCTAATCCATCCTTAGAAAAAAGTGTCACCAGAAAGTACCCATTTAGTATTAGCACTTCAATCCCCTTATCCATGAAAGCCCCAAAATTTGGATAAACCACAAATGCCATATTGCCAATCTTGGATATTTCAACTGCACCATTTAGAACATGATGCTCCATCAAAATTAGGCTGGTCAGGTCTTCCAACCCAAATTGAAAACCCATATGTGCCAATTATATATAACACCACTTCTCAAGTAACTCAAAACAGCTCAAAATAAGGTAAACCACCTCAATAAACGAAAGTTTAAACTAAACAACGACGAAACTAGCAAGCATAATTAAATTCCCACGAAAATAAAATCACCTGCTTCTCCTTTCGCTTCAAGATTTTGACATGGCATTTCTTGATATAGTGCATCAAATGGTAACGCGAATGCCTGGAGTACAAGTGGTCTCTGATTTCCGGGTTTGCCGTCAGCCAATCAACAACGTCTTTGGACTTGATCACCTCATCTGTATCGAGTGACTCTAGCCAAGAGTAAACCGGCATCCACTGGTCCGTCCGCTGGAATCTATGATCATACACTTTCTCCTGCTTAATCAACACAATTGTGGTCAATAATACACAGAAATAATCTCGAAAATGGAAAATAATATTGAACTTTTTAACGCTAATTACCATGGATTGATGATCGTTATTCAGCATCTCATTAGTCTTCGGAAATTTAAGTTGGGTATTGTTATTTCCTCTGGGGAGGCTCTTGGTAAAAACAACAGAGGATGAAGAGAAATATTTTTGTTTGTGGATTCGCTAATGGCAATTTTACAAAATCATTATTTTTAAACAATTACTTTTTATGAAAAATTAATATATTACAATGAATTCTTGCATAATTGATTATGGATTTTCCAAAAAAAAAAAAATGAAAAATCTAATCTCTTCATGCTCATTTCATTTTGAAAATTAAAATTATTTCTTGTATAATTTATATCTAAATTTCAAAAAGGGTCAAGTAGTTTTGGTCCAATAAAATTAATCTCACATGTAAAATACAAGAATGAGAGTTCAAACTTATTAAATTCCTAATATGTGGTGTACAGTAAGCTTGGCATTGGGATGGATTGAGCGACTTTTCCTTAAATCTAAACATGCCACATACTTAAAAAGATTTCTTAAAACCCGCCCCACCTCACTCCACAAGTTTTAAGTTTGAAAATATTAACCCACTCTACATTAAGTATGTAACAGTCACAAATATGTGTGTCAAAATCAAACTCAACTCGATAATACGATAATGATCAATCTGAAAAAAATTAAGTTTGGGTTTGGAGTTTTTGGGTTCAGGTCAAATTAGGTCAGACAAGAAAATGACCCGATAAAAAAAAAATAAGATTGAGTTGTTTTTGGGTCAACCCGCGTAATCTGAAAAACAAATAAGTGGGTGACCCAATAACCTAATAAACCTGACCCAACCCAACCGAACCCGACCCACCTAAAAATTTTAACTAATTAAAATAAAATATAAATAATACATATATATCTCCAAAAATTTAAATTTTGAAAATTCAATTACAATTTACAAATCACAATAACATTATTAACAAATAAGTAATTACATTTCCATTCTTCCAATTCAAAAACGATTGAATTCGATATGTTTTTGTCTTTCGACTTTAATTTCCATTATTTTGTAGTTAGTTATGCATTTTGATCATTTGACGGTAGTCATCAAAATTGTTAATTGAACAATTGTTTGTTCTTTTTTGTTGTATTTGGAATACTCATGGACATGACAAGTTATTGTGTTTCTTAGACCTTAATTATTGTGCCAAATTTTAGATTTTATTATAGATTAAATTTCTACTCAATTATGATGTTGGAATTTATAAATATGAAAAATAAAATAAATAGATCAGGTTGGGTTGGGTCAGGTTTATCAGGTTGGGTTGGGTCAGGTTTATCAGGTTGTTGGGTGACCTGAATAAAAATCGGATCAACCCGAACTCGACACGAAATTTTATGGGTCAGGTTAGGGTTGAGCCTTTTGAGTTTAATATTGGGTTGGATTGGATTTGGGTTTGGTATTTTTATATTACACCCTTATCTCAATCCAACCCGAACCCACCCAATCCGCACGAATTGACACCCCTAGTCACAAATGCTCCCTCCCACTTCACATCTACCATTTTTTTAAAAAAATAAAATTATATCTAATTAATCATAATTTGATAATTCAACTATAATTTCATAAAATTTAATTAAAAAAAATTCTTCAATCAACATGGCAATATTTAAATACATCAATTAGAAAACTAAAATATAAAAATCAATGAAATAATATTCAATACGACAATATTTAAGTATATCAAATCAGTATAAAAAAATCACATCATACAAATATACAACAAATTATATAAATACTTGGCACGGGGCAGGATAAGTTGGTCCTAATCTTACTTCCCCCTATTGGCATAAAATTTATATTAAAATCCATCCCATCCCAAGTACCCATGGATTTGATTGAAATTTTCAAGCCTAGTGTGTAATAAATAAATAAATATCTAAAATTTAAGAAGATGTTTCCAAAGGTAATGTTTGGTTATGTTTTATGTTTGATTATGATATATATTTGGTGGGGGGGGGGGATGAATTTTGGGTGTGGGATTGGGTAAAGTAAAAGTTGTGTTGAGAAATGTGATGAATTTTTGTTTATATTTTGATCAATAGTTAGAAATTTACAATCTGTTTGGTTTTATTTCTAAAAGTCATTTCCATTTCCAATCATTTCTAAAAATTGAAAAGTTAGTTATGAAATGAGGATAGAAATTGAGATGTATTTGAATGAAATGTTGGAAAATAATTATTAGAATAGGTTATAAGATTAAAAAATAGGTTAATTTATATTTTTTTATGTTTAAAAAGATTTATTTTTTAAAATATATGTATATTTTATTAATTTAAAAATGATAATGGGTATTTTATGTCAAATCAAATTTGAATTTGATTGATGTATAATAGGATGATATGGTAGGTTTAAAAAGAGTTTTGAGAAGAAAATGTGTACTGTTTTTAAAAAAAAATTATGAGCAAGTGTTTGTTTTCAATTTTTATTCCCACATGAAAATGAAAATGGTGCTTGGAAATGAAAACAAACACTCCCTTATTTTGTAGGGTGTTGGTATATTTATTTATGTTTTGGGTTGAGACATTTTTTATTATAGCAATCAAATCAATGCTTTTTGTTGATTTTTGGGGGTAAAAATAAAACTGAGTAATTTTTTATTATAAAAATAATAACAAAATATATATAATATAGATGTATGTATATATTAGAAAATGGAAAAGTTTGGGAATAATGCGATAGGGTAATTTGAGAAAACTTATTTAATATTTTGGAAAAAAATGATTGTATGGTTAGTTATGTTTCCCCAAAATAAAATTATTATAGTTTAAGGCCCAACACTCCCAAAATATTTTAATGGACTGATGGGCCTACTTTTTAAAACCCAACAAATCCATTAAACTTTGTTATAGTTGAAGGCCCACAACATTTTGGATTAGGATGAATGGATTCCTAAACCCAAAACCCCCCATAATTTAGATTATTTTCGCGTTAATGTGAAAGATTGTTATACAAGATTAACATTCATTAGTCTACAAAAGGAGAAAATAACCAACTTTTCAATGTATTGATTAACATTCACATTCCATATTTATCAACTTGTGAATACTTAGGTCTATAGTTTGATAAAATTTTGGAACCTGTGAAATTTTTGGTGATAAAAAGTGAAGCTTTATAAATTAATTTTGTATATAGGTTTGAAGTTTAGGTAAATGCCATCCTAGTGATGCTGGATTTTGTGAGGTACGAAAATTTTTCGGAATTCGAGTCGAATTCCCTAAGCTCACTGGATAGACCTGCAACATTAAGCAAACATTAGCCTTGCCGATGCCCTCAACTAAAGTCCTCCAATGCTTAAGTCAATACCGAGCTAATTCAAGAGAGCATAGGTTGGAAGGGCTAAATGAGTGTGAAAATTGCATACCTGAGTCCAAATATTTATACAGAGATTTATAGTTCCCAAGCTAGGGGTCGATTTTACCTTTCTGCCCTACCTCCTAACACTATTCGTGTCCTTGTCTAAAGGGTAGATGTGGTTTTTCTATAGTCCCAATCGAAGTGACGTACCTCAAAGGTGGCAGAAGGTGGCGCAGCGTGTGTTTTCGCATTTAATACAGAGGCGGCTCCCAGAGGGACAACATTAAATGCGGTAGATCTTGCCTTACATCGGCCCTGCTATACATTTAATGCCTGAACTCTCACTCTCTGACCTTACATTGACCTACGGCCTCATGCTTGCTCACAGGGTCAGATCTAAGAACTCGTACAAATGGTTAAGGTCGAATCCTCAAAGGTTGTGTGTTCATAGGATTTGCTTCAGGCCTGTGTCCGGGTGCCCGACATATCTATCTTTGAGGGGTCGATACCTTCATTGACTTTTGAGGTACAACATGAGTCCCCCCTTCCTCTAGGAGTTTTTAGAGAGGTCGAGAGCTCATAAATTCTTATATTCAAGTACCCCCATAAGGCATATCATCCCTGCAACTGGCAATCGACTTTTTAATGCTCTAATGGCTAGTTGTTCGTGACGTTTGGCATGCCTTAGGCAGGTATAATATATTTTGTGCGTAGTGAGCGGTCATTTTCACTTTCACACTTCTAGAGTTCTCCCAATTCTCTCTACTTTAGGTTAATTTCTAAGCTATGAGATCGAACTTCGAGCGTCCTTACTTCTAGGGACTGCATTTTTTAGGTAATCTTCTCTCTCTCTCTCTCTCTCTCTCTCTAGCCTCTTCTCTATTTTTTTTAACCTTCTATTACTTCTCGATGAGTTCCACAACCGATAGTGAGGTCGAGCGGGTTAATGGGGATTAGGGCTATAAATGGATATTTGAAAATTCATTTACCGTTCACATTCGTATCCGTTTATACAAAATTTATCCGCATCCGTTTAAAACAGATATTATCTGTATTCGATTAGCAGATATCCAATTATAAATGGATACGGATATGGTAAATGCGTATCTGATCCGTTTAATATCCAATTCGAATATATATTTATTAAATAATATATTATTTATATTTTTCAACAAAAATCTCATAGTCTATATATGTATAATTGAATAATTCGGAAGAAAAAAGAATAAATTTAAAAAAATATTGTAATATAGAAATAAAAATTGAAGAATAAAGTTAATCAACATAATTATTATTGGTTGACTTGATAATTAATATACTTAAATGCCATTATTATTATTAATAATAAGTACTAATAATAAATTATAAAGTCAATTATTAATTAGAAATTATACTATTTGTTTAATTGCTTTCGTTTTAAAGAAATTATATAGTTCTTTCTATTAATTAAAATATGTATTTGTTATATGTTCATAGATTCACGTATTTGAATATTTGTAAATGAATATTTAAATAATTATCATCGAATATAAATATAAAACAATAATTCGAATACGGATAAATTTAATAAAATATGAATATATCTGAATAATTATAATCGAATACGAATATATCCGAATTCGACCGATATCTGACGGATATGAATTTGGATATCATTTTTAAAGATTCGCCAAATTTGTATCTGTATCCGAATATTCAAAAAATTAAATGGATACGAATATGAAAACAGTGTATTCGATCCGTTTAATATCCGTTTACGCCCCTAATTGGGATAGTAGTGTCCAAGTCAAGGATGACCCCAATACAAGTGAGTTTGAGCGTGCCATTAGTACCGATCCCAACCAAATAAGCATTGCTAAGGTCATCATTGAGGGGGATGAGGCAAGTTGGGCAGAGTTTGCAGAGGCATTAGCTGAGGAAGGTAAGGATGATTAGCATGATTCAAGGGCTGAGGGCGACCCATAGGATTCACGGGGTGAGGACACGATCAGCCTACCTGAGGTCAGTTAACCAAGGTTAGTGGAGGAGTTAGTCAGCTTGGGTAAGGTGGCCCCCTTGAATGGTCTAAAGGTTGGTCTTTCGACCCCTACCAACAAATGAACCTCTTATAAAACTTAAACTTCTCATATCGAAATAAATCTACCATTAAAGCGATCGAGCTCAATTATGCTTGAACCCAATTCCATATTCCCCTCGAAGCTCATTTGACCTGAACCTCATGAATAAGGCCTCAAGAATTGCCTTGCTATACATCTTGGTACCCTACAATGCGGCCTTAGGTTTTCCATTGCCCCACAAGGTTGACATTAGAAGTGTGTCCGACCCAATTGGTCCTGAACTCTTTCTCTTTAATCTGTGGTTTTATTATCCTTATGAGATGTTATTGCCAACAACCATCTTTCACTAATTGTGCCTCCTTTTTCCATACACCCTCATCGAGCAAATTGACCACCGTGTCAAAAGCAAGCTTTTATTGCATCACCGCTCGACCTGGTAGGAAAGTCCTAAACCCAAACTCATCTTCATACAAAAAAATTCTAAAAGAGCAAATGGTTTTATATGAGGGCCCCCGAGGATAAGAGTATGAGGCTCATAAGGCAATGGGTCTCGGGAAAAATTAACTTAAGCGGGCATGGTCTGCTCTCGTAGGATAACAGATTTGTTTAGCTCTTGGTTGAAAAGGGTCCCATCAATGCCTCCGAGTTTGTGATCGACCATATACTGGCCTTAGCTAACATCTCCCTTGTACGATCGACCATGATCTCGAGCTGGCAGCGTAGATACTTTCAACTTTATTTTGGCAAGTCTTATGGATTGCATTTTTTAATCGATCTCCCTTTATTTTCGCAAGTTGAAGGTTAGCCATGTCTGCCCAAAATAAAAAGCTTTCTGCCACTCACTCCAGCCAGTTCGCCACCAATGCTCAACCTACAAATCCTAGGTCATCTTCATCTGCCACTCTACTGGTTGCACCCCTAGCTAGGCACAACAAACCTCTACTCGAGCTCCAAGTGGGGGGTCAATAGTTTCCTTCTATCACTTGGCCGATAATAGGGGTCGAAAAGAACTCTTGAGGGTGCAGGATCCGCGCCTCCCTCCTTGACAAGGGAAAAGGCATGGTGTTTGCTGAGAAAAAGTTGACCACCCAGGACAAAGGCAAAGGCATAGCCTTATCTCAAAGTTTTTGCAATCGAGCTCAGGGCCCCACTTTCTCTAGCCCTCGAGACGATGAAAAGCTTGCTCTTAAATCCATTCAAGGTGGCGACTTTTGAGGAGCCTTACTTCGAATTCAGAGATAGTAGTGTGAATAACGATGCCCTAATTGTGGATGAGTAGGAAGAGAGTAGAATTGCTTAGGCCTTTATGCAAGCCGGCATCTTCAAGATAGATCAGGAAAAGATGCCGCCCGTCTCCATGGGGAAAGACCTAAAACATCTAGGTTACCACGCCAACATGATAAGTAGGGATGTAAATGAGCGGAGCCAAGCCAAGTTTTGACCATTTTTTCAGGCTTGAGTTTAAGCTTAAATCAAATGAATTGAGCTCGAGCTCTAGCTTGAAATGTGAAATTATTTTATAATATATAGAAAATTAATGTATTATTATGATTTTTATATATAAATATTATTTTTGAAAAAAAAGTACAAGCTCGTAAATCAGCTCGCAAACCTACGAACAAGAATTATTTAGCTCAAGCTCGACTCGAACCTTATATGAACTTGGCTTAAGCTCGAAGTCTTCGAACTCAAACTCGAACACTTTTTAAGTCAACTCGTCAGGCCCGTGAGATGGCTTAGCTTGTTTGCATCCCTAATGGTAAGCATCAACCTTTTGGCTCAATATCGAACTCGTCTACCTTTGATCTCTAACACCTCGACTTTGTGCTTTGTAAATAAGCCAACTTGGTTAGAAGTTGTATCGCAAGTACAAGTATATCTTGTCAGATCGCAACACATTGAAAAAGCGATTCAAAAATATCGAGGGGGATACTATTAAGGCATTGAGGGAGAGGGTTGAGAACCTGCAATCTTATGAAACCCTCATCGAGGTACTAAGTTGGGAGATCGACTAATTGAAAGCCGATATGGACCAAAAAGTGATGGTCATCACAATTGAAAACAACAAGCTCAGCAACAAGGTGCTCGAGCTTCAAAAAGAACTCCTGGATGTCTAGGATAAAAGCTACCATAAGAGTTTTCGAAATGAGAGGCTGGTCTCTAGTGAAGAGTTTGATAAAGGTCCTCCCTTTCTTCGTTGAGAAGGTTCTGGAGAAGTTGGTTCAAAGCTTGGTGTTCGATGACCGTTGCTGCAACATAGAGGCCGATGACCAGAACTCTAGGTTTGATTGCTCCATTGCGCAGTTGAAGAAACTAGGGGTTGATTTTGATGAGTTTATATTGAGCCTGAGCCTTAGCGACAATTTGCAGCCTTTCACTTTGGAGGAAGGTGAGATCGAGCCACCCTAGAATAAGCATGAGTGGCTATTCAAGTTTCTTATCCCCATCGTTCAACAAATCATCAATGCTGCTTTGGGGAATGCTGAACTTTCTTCGGTCGAGGAGCCCCCCCATTATTGGGCCTGACGTAGCCTGTACATAGACCTTCATCATCCCTTTTTCGTGCTCCAAGCCTAGTCCTACTGACGCCAACTCTTCTATTGCTGGCCCATCAACAATTCCTTGGGGTGTGTCAACCTCTAAGGTTTGAAATTTTGAATGTTCTAGTGTTTTACTTTTCCTACCAACCGGGGAAGGTTAGCTGTCTCTTTATGTGCCCCTCTCTCCTTTTTTTTTCTTGAAGCTTTTACATTTTGGTTGTACTCCAGAAGGGATATGTAACGAGTATAATTAATGAAATCTCCTTTTATTGACTTTTCGACGTGGTGTACTAATTTTCTATTATTTTATTTATTTTTCATATTTTGATCTTGAGGATAATTGTTTTAATTTTCGATCTAGAACTTAGCATGTTGCTTGGGCTATGAGGCTTGTTGCTTCGAGAGCTTGACTACTTTAATTTTTTATCTCAAACTTAGCCTGTTGCTTTGGCTATGAGGTGCTCCTACCCCCATCTACTTCCTTGATAAGCGGTACATGCCCGCTCGTCAGGTAAGCAATACTTTTGTGCCTTTGCGCCGAGGTCGGGGAAGCTTGCTAAGTTAGTCATCGTCAATTCAAACGACCCCTCGAGCAGGGTCGAACAGTTTAAGAAGATGTCGCCATATAGACGATTGTGATCAAGTGGAAGATTTTTAGTCGATTATGATTAATGTTATTACTTTATTATTTCCTAAAATTTATTTAAAATTAAAAATTTTATGACGAAGTTAATGTCATGATTCTTATATTACGTAAAAATATCATGCAGTATTTTTTATTTTAACTAATTATATTTTATGTATTAATTTCGATAATATTTTCAAAGATTTTTATATGTTCATGTAAGAATTTATCTTTGATGTTGAATTTTAATTTTTGCTATTATTTTAATTGCAACTCTCTCTATTTATCTAAAAAAAATAAATGGTATATACTTCATATTTGAATAATATACATCGAATAATGTGATGTTTTGAAATATTTAAAAATATTACAATTTTTATTAAATTATTGAATTATTCCAATTCTCTTATCAAATGAACGAGAAATACTATATTTTTTTCCCATAAAAGAATCATTTACATTTATTAACAGTTGATTTAGCCATTTTTAAAATGTGCAAATATAAGAAAGAAATTTTCTACATTTTATATGTAATCATGTGCGTTGATAAATTTGCTTCAATTACTTGAATATTTACTTATTTAATTTCTCTTTCAATAAATAAATTATTTATTTATAGAAAATTATGTATATACAAGTAGAAAATTCATATTTCATTGCTAAATTAAAAACTAAATGGATATATGAAGTAATGAAATTATGTAACAAATATGAGCTTCAAAAAATATTAAGCTTAATTTTCCATCTAAAGAGTTAAATGTTTTTACTTGCTAATTCAATTATACATTTTTATCAAAAAAATTAAATTTTCCAAATAAGGTAGTTGATAACTAAGTTATTTCAAAATAACAACCAATGTTTCATATTTAATCTTTTTTTTTTTGTATTTATATAAATAAAATCACTTCATGTTTAGTTGAAGTAATACACCATTCAATTATTTCTAATCAAGAAATTATTAAATAAATTTAAAATACTCAACCATTTGATCAAACAAATTATGTTTTTTACCTTAATTAGACAATTATTTTCTCGACAATTTAGAATTTTAAATATAAATAATTTATATCAAATATATTTCAAAAGTGAAAAAAAAAAAATACTTAACAACTACAATTATCTCTTAATATTGTGGCTTAGTTAAAAGTGTTTACAACTTATTCATTACTTATGAAAATAATAGACATATATATATATATATATATATATGTTGAATGTAAAATTATCAGTTTCTTATTAAAGAGTTAGAAATTTAAAAAATAAATAATTATAAATTAATTGATATACAAATCCTCATTTGTCAAAATTTTTAAAATTTAATTATTTTTAGATAAAACTATTTATATAGAATATAAGAAATAGTTTAATTTGAAAAATGTATTTAAATTTAAAAAGTTACTTCCTACAAGATCTATAAAATCTTAGTTTTATTTTTATATTGTTATTTAAATTATTTTATTATTTAACAAGATAATAATGGAGAATTCATTTTAGTTATTTAAAGTAAATTTTTTTTACTGTGGATATATATGGTTAATATAGTTAAAAAAATTTTAAAGTTTGATAAGTGGCTAATTAAATAGCAAATTATATGGAAATTTATATTTTTCAATATATTTAGTTACACAATTTTATATTTATATCATGTAGTTTTATTTTTCTATTTTTTTATTAACAATTCATAACCAAATATTTTTACATAGGTTAATGGTGTGAGATCAAACAAATATGACTAAAATTAAGTATCTATTAAATTATTTGTCCATTAATCTATACTTAAAAGAAATTTATGAAAAATATATTTTTTATTTTGAATTGAATATTAAAAATTATTTACTATTTTATGACCATTTATATGATACATGTTATTTGATCATTTTAAAAATAATAAAATAATTATATATAAATATAAAAATAAATAAATTTTACTTATCACAAATTTATGAAATATTAAGAAATATTTTAGTTTATGAAAAATTACATATTATAAGGTACTTACTAAATTGGTGGTCAAATAACAACCTAATGTAAGTTATTTTTATAGATGAAGTATAACAGTATTATATATTTACACTAACAATAAATACTTGACATTTTAAAAATCTCAAATGATATGAAAATTGTAATTGTGACTTCCATACTATGAAGAAATCATACAAAAAAACTTTACATTTTAAAAAATTATTTGCTTATTTATTGTATCAATATATATATATATAAACATATATCTAATTTAAAAAACGTATTGAGTAAAATGTTATTCTCTATTTTTTTTTATTATTCTTATTTATTTATTTTTTAAAATTTTATCATTTAAAAAATATATGTGTAATTTATAAATTTAGTATTAACAATTCATGATATTTATGACTTATTTAAATATAAATTTATATCTTCAATTACAATATTCACATATTCTATGTAGTTAGTAATAAATTTTCTTTCTTTAAATATTAAAAATAATTAAAATTTATTTTTCATCATATGAGATAAAATAAAAAATATTATAATATAAATTATTTAGTAAAAATTATTTATAATGTATTGCACCGGACATATCCTAATATAAATATATAGTGTGATATGGGGTGGCCCAAATACCTAGGCCCAAACCAAGTTGGCCCAGAGGCGCAGCACCAGGCCCAATCTGGCACTCGTGGCCCATATGCATAATCGACCTCAATCGACCACTTGTCTGATGGTGCCCCATGCACAGAACGGCGTAAGGTCAACGTTGTCGACCATCGAGGTCGAGACAGTACAGTACTCTGTCACCACATTAAATGAACTGATGGGCAGCACGCCTCCGCATTAATGGCACATGCCATCCCCTCACCGCCTGACACAACAAGCTCTGCTACAGTGTGCCATCATGTCCTTAAAACCTGGAAGGGCAGTTATATAGAAATATACAGATAGGGGGAATGACTAGTCACCCCTGGCACAAGGGTAAGGGTCCCTGGGTGTACTAGGGGCATCTCAGACAATTCCCCGAAGGGAGAAGGATATAAATACCTTCGCTCCCGTCTTTTTGAGGTACGCACTCATACATACAAAAAGCCCCTACTCTGCTGCTCGATATCTCGTCGATCTATACTGACTTGAGCGTCGGAAGGCCTAATTCGAGGGCTCCTCGACTAGCCTAACGTTTACTGTAATTGCAGGATTCACCTCACCTAAACAAGAATCCCGACCAGCCAAGTTGAGTCTCATTCAAGTCATCAGTTGGACCCATATCCAGCAAATCGAACCCTCATCATTTGGTGCCGTCTGTGGCAAGCATTTGAATCCTCTATCGAAAATGGTAAACACTAGGCGAGCCCCCTCTAGGAAAGAAGAAAACAGGAGGTCCAGCTCCCCTCCCCTTCAACAAAACCCAAAACCAAATGCCCAGGGATCCAGCGCCCAACCTGAGCCCATGGTCACGTTAACGATGCCTCAGTTGATGCAGCTCATCAGTGAGAAAATTTCAGTGCAGATTTCGGCCCAACTCTCAACCGTATTGAACAGACACGCCGTGCAGCCAAAACCGGCAGTCAGTGCCACGCCCTAGCCTGCAGCTCCAGAGAGGGCGCAGCCTGAGGAGCACTTTCAACGACTGGAGTCGCGAAGGCCCCAGTCAAGAAGTGGTCCGCCCCCCACCACGGGAAGAGGTAGCAGACTCTGTTGATCATGACGTTCGACCCCTTCAAGCCCCGCAGCGCGATAGGATTGAACGCTCCAAATTTAGGCCCGGCAGAAATGCGTCCTAGGTAGATCAACAGGAATGGGATAAGGTATCCCATCAAGTGCAACAACTGAACATGCGTCTAGAGGAGATCTCAAGGAGGAATGGAGAAAGAACCCCCCATTCGGATGGGCAACAGAGGTTCCAGAGGGAACGAGACTCACCGTTCATTAAGGAGATCATCGATGAGCGTATCGCCGTCGATGCTAAGATCCCGACTGGATTACCGAGGTATGATAGCTCAACAGACCCGAATGAACACCTGCTGCAGTTTGAACACATGATGCAGCTGCATGGGCACAATGAGTACATCCATGCAAAGATGTTGGTAACCACGTTTCAGGGAGTGGCCCTCGATTGGTTTATGAAGCTAGAACCGGCGTCTATATTTTCTTATGACCAGCTGTGTGATAAGTTTCTGCATCAATTTGCGAGTAGGAGGAAAGCTAAACTCTCCCACACACACTTGCATACAGTGAAACAAAATGAGGGAGAGTCCCTCCGTGACTTTTTCACCAGATTTAACACAGAAGTATTGAAGATTGACAGCCCGAGGATTGAGTTCTGATAGACGTGCTTTTCTTGGGTCTGAAACACAAGGAATGTGCAAACGCGCTAGTGCGTGAGTAGCCCAGGTCAATGGAAGAGCTTCTCGACCTTGTAGAGAGGTACATGACCCAGGAGAAGATGAACAAGTTGAAATATGGTAGTCTGGAAGTTGACAGAAAGAAAAATAAGGAGAAAGATGACCGTCAAGTTAGAGAGGGGTGTCGTTCCCCAATAAAACGCTTCCACGACTACACTCTACTCAACCTCCCGATGAGAGAGGTGTCGTTCGCCATATAGCATGAGAACCTGCTCAAGAGGCCCAGAAAAATCATAGAAACTGAAGCCATGAAAAAATCAAAGAAATACTGTCATTTCCATAGGCAGAAAGGCCATGGCACGGAGGAGTGCTTCAATTTGAAAGATGAGATTGAGAGACTGATAAGACAAGGCCATCTGAAAAAGTTTATCGAAGAGTAGGCCAGGCGAGAAGAGGGCGGGACCGATCGGACTCCCCGTAGAGAAAGATCGGCCAGCCTGAGGAGAGAAGAAAAGGGGAAAAGACCTGCCCAACAACCCAACCCGCCCATTTGATGAGTCATTGACATGATTGCGGGAGGCCCTACTGGAGGAGATTCTCGAAACGTGAGAAAACAAACTCAAAGACAACTTGACTCGACCAAACTGTCCAAGGTCGAGACAGTTTATCAACTATCGACCAGTGCCGAACCGATCTCCTTCAGCAACTCAGACCTCGACCATATGGAGAACAGGAGAGTCGACAGAAAGATAGACTACCCCATGGTGGTAGCCCTTGAAATTGCCAACTTCGAGGTTAGAAAGATACTGGTTGACAATGGGAGCTCAGCGAACATCATGTTCTTATCTACGTTAAACAGAATGAAGTTGGGGAAGCTAAAGTTTGATCCAGTCATAACACCGTTGGTCGGGTTTGGTGGGTCCGAGATCATCCCTGAAGGATCCATCAATCTTTCCATAACATTTGGGCAAGGCCTCCGCAGCCGAACATTGATGATCAACTATCTGGTGGTCAACGCCCCATTTGCATATAACGTCATCGTGGGTCGACCAGCCCTCAATGACTTCAGAGCCATCATCTCCACTTACCACATGAAGATAAAGTTCCCGACCCCAGCTGGAGTAGGGGAACTCTTATATAACCTCAAGGATGCTTGGCGTTGTTACACCATTTCAGTCGACTTCAGCAAGCAGAAGAAACGACCAGAATTGAAGCCCTCGGGGGATGCCCCAGTAGCGAAACCCGAGGAGGGACCTTCATTAAAGAAGAGAAAGCTGGAAGACACCAGGGTCGAGCCTGTCGGGGAGTTCAAAAGAACAGAGCTCAAACCCAGCAACCCCGACAAAACCACCAGAGTCGGGAGTGATATGGGGGATTGACTGGAATGCCTTATGGTCGACTTCCTCCATGCAACATTAATGTTTTTGTGTGGAAAGTTGTAGATCTTCAGGGCATCGACCCCAATATCATTGTCTATCGACTCAACGTGGACCCAACTCACAAGCCAGTAAGGCAGAAGACAAGAACCTTCAACGCCGAGAGGTCGCAAATCATCGAGGAGGAGGTTAGCAAGCTCTTAGAGGCAGGATATATTGTAAAAGTTCAGTACCCTTCTTGGCTTTGTAATGTTGTACTTGTCTCTAAAAATGAGGAAAAATGGAGGATGTGTAATGATTTCACTGACTTGAATAAAGCTTGCCCGAAAGATCCTTACCCCTTGCCTCGTATAGATTTGTTAGTTGATTCTACTGCTGGATGTGAATTGCTCAGTATGATAGATGCCTTCCAAGGCTATTATCAAATATTTATGGCACCAGAAGACAGGGACAAAACCTCTTTCATCGTCCCCAAGGATGTATACTGTTTTTTGGTCATGCCTTTTGGACTTAAAAACGCAGGTGCAACATACCAAAGATTGGTCAACTTCATGTTCAAAAACGAGATTAGGAGGTCGATGGAAGTCTACGTCGACGATATGATTGTAAAAATCGAGAAGGCCGAGGACCATCTGGTTGACCTCAGCCGCACCTTTGCCATATTGAGGGCTTTCGGCATGAAACTCAACCTTAACAAATGTACATTTAGTGTGCGAAGAGGCAAGTTCCTCGGGTATATGGTCAGTCAGAGAGGGATCGAGGCAAATCTGCATAAGATCCAAGCGATCCTCGACATCGCTCCACCCCGTACAGTTCAACAAGTTCAATGTCTAGTTGGCAGGGTCATAGCCCTCGGCATATTCATAGCTCGACTGGCCGATAAGAGCCTACCTTTTTTCAAAATCCTCAGAAATGCCAAGAAATCTGGGTTCCAGTGGGATCGACATTGTGATCAAGCTTTGGTAGAGCTCAAGCAATACTTGTCTTCGCCACCTATGCTCGCCAAACCCGACCTGGGAGAAGTTTTACAACTCTACTTAGCAATGTCATCGGCCTCGATCAGTTTAGTGTTAACATCGACAAAGGAATAGACCCCCGTCCGGTGTATTATTGCAGCATGGTCTTGCATGGACTTGAGCACAATTATTTGGAAATCGAAAAGTTTGCTCTAGCCCTCGTCACGTCGGCTAGAAAGCTTCGGCCCTACTTTTAATCCCATGCGATTGTGGTGCTAACGAATCAACCGTTAAAGCAAGTGTTGTCGAAGCCCGACACTTCAGGTCAACTCACTAAATGGGCTATCGAGTTTGGGGAATTCAACATCACATTTCAACCGCGGACTGCCATAAAAGCACAAGTCTTGGCCGACTTCATCGTCGAAAGACTCGACCTACCTACGCAAAATGCTGACAACATCTCCGTATGGACCTTACATGTGGATGGATCAGCAACCACGTCAGGAGGCGGGATAGGTGTATCCCTTCGTTCCCCACTTGCTGAGGAGTATGATTTCGCAATAAAACTCGACTTCCCGATCACCAAAAATGAAGTAGAATACGAGGCTCTCATCGTAGGAATGCATATGGCCACAAATCGCGGAGTCGAGCATCTCGTAGCATTCACTGATTCTCAACTGGTCGCAGAGCAGGTCGAGGGCAATTTCGAGGCGAAAGAGCTCAAAATGACCCAATACCTGTTAGAAGTAAAACAATTACAGCAGTTGTTCAAGAGCTTCACCCTGAGCTAAGTCCCCCGAGCAGAGAACGAACGAGCAGATGCGCTCTCGAAGCTCGCCAGCTCGACGAAGGGTACCAGAGAAAAGACCATAATGTTTTTAGCGGCCGACAAACCTTGTGTCGGTGCCACCAATCAGAGCCTCGTCGGCTGTATCGAAGAGATAACTCTCTCATAGCAAGAGCCAATCAAACTTTACTTGAGACAAGGTACCCTGCCCACAGACGACAGGGAGGCCCGTAGACTCAGAAGGCTGGCAACCAAGTTTGCGCTAGATAAGCATAGACAACTTTATAGGAGGTCGATATCAGGACCTCCACTGAGGTGTCTAGAACCCGATAAGGCCAACAAAGTCTTGCAGGAGATACATGCCGGCATTTGCGGCAACCATTCTGGCGGCCGATCTTTAGCACACAAGGTTGTCCGTCACGGTTATTTTTGGCCGACTTTATTGCAGGACTCAGTCGACTTCGCTCGAAAATGCCTGTCCTGCCAGATCCATTCGAACATTCAGCACCAACCAGCCACATCGATGATCAATGTTCAGATCACCTGGCCATTCGACCAGTGGGGGATTGACATAGTGGGGTCTCTCCCAAAGGCTTCGGGCTAGCGCAAGTTTGTTATAGTGGCGGTTGAGTACTTCACTAAATGGGTTGAAGCCAAAGCAGTCCCGAAGATCACCGATGTGGCCATTAAAAGTTTCATTCGAAAAAATATAATCTGTCGATTTTGATTGCCTAAGGTCTTAATCTCGAACAATGGCACTCAGTTTCAAAGCAGGAACACGAGGAAGTGGTGCGAGACCTTGGGAATCGCCCAACACTTCACTTCGGTGGGAAACCCCCAGTCTAATGGCCAGACCGAGGTTACAAACAGAATTGTTCTCGACCACCTCAAGGCTCGAATAGTAGGGACGGGAGCCAGTTGGGCAGACGACCTCCCAAGGGTGCTTTGGGCTTACAGAACGACACCTCGAATAGCCACGGGCCACAGCCCGTACAACCTAGTCTACGGGTCCGAGGTAGTAATCCTGTCCGAGCTGATTCAGCATACAGCTCGGGTGATCCACTATAACCCGATCACAAATGTATCGAAGAGGAATTTGGATCTAGTCACTGTCGACAAACAGCGCCACGCAGCCTACAACACAATGCAACGATATCGGTCGAAAATGGCAGAACACTATAACAAAACAGTACGACCCCGGAGTTTCAAGGTTGGCGACCTCGTTCTCAAGAAAACGAAAGTGTAAAAAAATGTCGGAAAACTTGACCCAAAATAGGAGGGTCCTTACTCAGTGGTTAAAGTGTCAAAAAACAACACTTACCGACTAGCCGATGCATCAAGCCGTGAACTACCACGACCTTGGAATACAGTAAACTTGAAAAAAAAAATCGTGCAAAGGGCCTTTGGCACCTATTGTATCCCTCCAACGAAATAAAATTATGGCACCTTTAAACTACACGAAACTTGCAGAATCTCCTTTACACAGTCGACCCCGTAGTCGACAAAACAGGCTTTGCACCACCAAGTCGAGGCCTATGAGCCGAGACCAAACAGTCGACCCCGTAGTCAACAAAACAGGCTTCGCGCCACTAAGTCGAGGTCTATTAGTCCACAAAAAAGGCTTCGCGCCACCAAGTCGATGCCTATGAGCCGAGACCAAACAGTCGACTCCGTAGTCGACAAAATAGGCTTTACGCCGCCAAGTCAAGACAGTCCAACCCAAGCCAGATGCTCGACTTCGTAGTCAATAAAATCACATAGGGCATGAACTCGATTCCACAATCGTTAAGATTATTTAAAAAACCCAAAGACTAGCTATTACGCTGGCACATTAATTACAATTTACTTGGCAGGGACCAAGAATGAATTTTGCAAAGTACAACACTTATTCGACGAAGGCCTTGAATGAATGCTACTTGATACGCTAGAGAGCATTCGCCCAAGAATTCTAATATGCAGAATAATAAACACTGCAGTCAATACCTATTAAATAACATGCTCATTAACGGGAATAGCTTATACCAAAAGCAAAAATAACCATTGTTGAACATGGAAAAATAAAATACCCATTCATCCACTAGCGTTTGAAAGCCTCATTGAGGCAGAAAATTCACAAAATCGTTCAAAAGCCTCATCGAGGCATATACATCCCTTCTCAAAAACAACAGAGAAAAATAATGAGAATAAATGATCAAGCCTAGCTAGAGCTGGCAACCTCCTCAGCATCAGGCCCGACCTCCTCAGCAGCAGGAGCAGCAGTAGGCGTAAGCTCAGGCAAAGCCACGGAAACGGGCATAGCAGCAGTTACGGGTCGAGAAGGGCCGGCAACATCTTGCAATAATTGCTATTCAGGAATTGGGAAATATGCAGCGGCATCGATTGTCCCTTTTGACACCTCAAAAGCAAGATCGCTAGCAAAGTCAAACTCTTTGGCAACAACCTTCATCTTTCTCTTGACTTTGACTCGCCTTCTTTCCTCTTCAGTCAGTTCGACCTCCGGCACACCCTCCACCCCTGCGGCTTTGACAATTGGTCCCTCGGCATTGCCCTCTTCCTTGGGGTAAGGTCTCAGCTGCTCGTCGAACAAGTGGCTTATACGCGACTGGTCTTCAGGTCGAACGCTGTAGCCCAAAAACTGCAACTGCTTGACGGCCTTCTCGAATGAGTCCCGGGCGTCGTCGAGAGCAAGAACGACACTGGCATCTTGGAAGGCAGAACTTACCATGAATTGTTGCACAGCTTCCCGACGTACCAGCGGTAGTATTCGGTTGAAAAAGCTGCAGTTGGACCTGTAGGTCAGTTATGATTTCGATCGATCTGCCGGCCGGAATGCAGGTTTAGCGGAGGCCCGTCCATTTTGGTCCTCTCCTTGACCGCCAGGATCAACTGTTCATCCTTCTGCTCGAGGTCCTTAGTCAGCTGGCCGACCTTTCTCTCCAGCTCATCGACTCTCATCTGCGAAGACTTGAGCTGAGCCTTCAGAGTCTCCGTATCCCCTCCGGCCTCTAGCTGCTCCCAATCAGCTAGGGCCAACTCCGACCGCCGGTAAAAGTTGTAGCCCAGTTGCCCGACCTGAAAGATAAAGCCATCAAATACTCGACCAGAAAGCAATGATACAAAAGTAAGAGTAGGAAACTCTACCATGTTGGCATGATAAGCCAACTCTCGAAGAGCCGTGTCCTGGCTCAGTCCCATGATCCTCCTCTGGTCAACCATGAACTGACCTGCCAGCAAGACCTTCAGAGGAGCAACCCCGGTAGGCCCCGCAGTATCCATGCACAAAGAATTATGCACGACAGGACTCGGCTCTGCCCTGAATCGAGGAGAGGGGAATTTAGGTAAGTTGAATAGTATTTTATCCCCCGGTCCCCAAAAAGATCGTTCCCGATCGGCGGTCCCGACCTCGCTACTTTGCCTTTTCCCTTCCCGACAGCAGCTTTCTTTGGAGCAGACCCTCCCTGCTCCACCATGGCTCGCTTACCCTAACCCGCGTGGCTGTCGCCAGCTGTCGACTAGGTGATGGAGTCGGAGAAAGAGTTGGCGTCACGACCTCCGAGCGTGGTTCCTCGATGGCAGTGGCTGCTCGACGAGCCGCCGGACCCTGTCGTCGCTGTTTATTTCTCTCTGCTCTTGCCAGAGCCTCTACCCTCAACATGTTCATGATACCTACGCGATCTACCGAGCAGCAAATTAACAACAGTCAGAAACCATAACAACAATGAAAAAGCAACAAAATTACAAGAAACGTTGTCTACCTAGCTGGTCATTCGCAGGCAAATCTAACAGAGCCGGCGATAATCCAGCCAACACTAAATGTCTCTCCTCGATAAAAATCGAGGCCTCTATCTGGCCAAATCCGACCAGGTCCCGAACAAAGGTGTTTGGCCAGGTCGGGATAAGGTTCCCCGGCATGTCGACATGCCATCTCCACCAGCCCCGTGGAATATTGAAACCCCCCGCCACTCGAACAAACAGGTACCGTTTTTTCCATTCTTGCCCACATGAAGAAGCAGGGGCTACGAGAAATTTATGCCGTGGTTGAGCAGTTAAATAATAGAAGCCCGACTCGTCAGCACTACCCGACTTGCGAGACATGGCAGGTGAAAAAGGTTGGAAAATTTTTAAAAACTAGTAGGCAGATTAAACAGATGCATTAAAACGATAAAACTACAAATAGTGGAGAAGCAGTTTGGTAGAAGTTGCGTTATACACACTTGAAGACCCCTGAGTAGATTAACCATGCTATCACTCAAGGGGAACCTAAGACCACATCTAAAAGCATCCTCGAAAATAGTTATACAGCCTACAGGAGGACGATGCATTGGACCAGGCGGCCCGGGGGTCAGAAGTTGATATTCAGTAGGGATATGGTATAACTCCCTAAGACGTCTCCAGTCGCCAGGGTTAACGGTGGATACAATTTTACTGTAATGGTTTGGTGTGAACGGTCGACCCCGCGACGGGGGAATCTGGCTCGGCCCAACTTCTTCCCCTTTGCCGTTGCTACTCGAGTTGCTGGAACTAGAAGCGTCACTTGACGACTCATTGGACTGACCAGTAGCATATTTAGGCCTATCAGATTGGGTGGCCTCACTATCCCCCCATTGACTACCCTCAGAACTGTATAAGCCCAGCATGATTTTCAAAGAAAAACTAAAGGACATGAAGTAGGAGTGAAGGAGCACTTACTGATCGGAAGAATTAAGAGCAAAAAATCTTGAAAGCGAGGACGTTTGGACAAGCGCTCGACCAGAAGCTAATGCGGTAAAAGTAAAAATGGTTAGTTTTACCGCGGGAATTTATAGAGGAGCAAGCGCGGGAAACCAAGCATCTGTAATAATGCTTGTAACCGCCACACCGCCCCACGCGCACCACGATGTAATCGCTTAATAAATACACCAAACCCTGGTTGATTTTCAAAAAAAAAACCCTGGTCAATTATTACCAATGCCTATTACACTACTTCCCAACGCTTCTCGTCGAATCCTCGTTCAACCTTGTGAAGTGGGGGGACTCATGATATGGGGTGGCCCAAATACCTAGGCCCAAACCAAGTTGGCCCAGAGGCGCAGCACCAGGCCCAATCTGGCACTCGTGGCCCATATGCATAATCTAGCTCAATCGACCACTCGTCTGATGGTGCCCCATGCACAGAACAGCGTAAGGTCGACTTTGTCGACCATCGAGGTCAAGACAGTACAGTACTCTGCCACCGCATTAAATGCACTGACGGGCAGCACGCCTCCGCATTAATGGCGCGTGCCATCCCCTCACCGCCTGACACAACAGGAGCTCCTACAGTGTACCATCATGTCCTTAAAATCTGGAATGATAGTTATTTGGAAATATACAGATAGAGGAAATGACTAATCACCCCTGGCACAAAGGTAAGGGCCCTTGGGTGTACCAGGGGCATCTCAGACAATTCCCCGAAAGAAGAAGGATATAAATACCCTTGCTCCAACCTTTTTGAGGTACGCACTCATACATACAAAAAGCTCCTACTCTACTGCTCGATATCTCGTCGATCTATACTGACTTGAGCGTCGGAGGGCCTAAGCCGAGGGCTCATCGGCTGGCCTAACGTTTACTGTGATTACAGTATTCACCCCACCTAAACAAGAATCCCGATCAGCTAGGTCGAGTCTCATTCAAATCATCAGTTGAACCCATATCCAGCAAATCGAACCCTCATCATAGTGGAAACTTGAAAATTTTAAAACTCAATAAATTCTCAATGTACTTGTTTATAAATAAAAGATAAAAACTTAAAAACAGAAAAAAAAAAAAAA
Organism: Jacaranda mimosifolia; assembly: GCA_018894105.1. NCBI lineage: Eukaryota > Viridiplantae > Streptophyta > Magnoliopsida > Lamiales > Bignoniaceae > Jacaranda > Jacaranda mimosifolia. The sequence goes on from CM032124.1 coordinate 14,382,301, forward strand.
ATCAACAAGTTGACTTTTAACCCCACAACCTTCCAATCTCACGCCTCTCATCTCTTCTCTACAAAATCATCTCCACTTCAACTTTCAATCTTTCTTCAACACATTCCACACACAACAAACTTCGAAAAAAAACCCATGGATTCACCCAATGAAAACAACTTCACCATCTCTAGCAAAGAAACACTTCTTCATCATCATCATCATCATAATAATAATGATCAACAACAACAACAACCCTTCGCACCAAAACACGCAAGAAAAAACAATCCAAAGGTCATCTTCTTTACCTTCCTTATTTTACTCATCCTCTCCGCAGCCACCATGACCCTTTCTTCTATACGTAAAAGCAGAAAGCCCCACCCACTCGACCTCTACCGGTCCGCTTCCAGCCGATATTACTGTCACCTAACGATTTACCCAGAACTATGCTACGACTCGATATCCTCCATCATCAATACTACAGTCCTCCAGTCAAATCCCGGCCCCATTTTCTCCGCTTCCCTTCAAGTTGCCATCAATCAACTAAATAACGTCACTATTTCCATAACTAATGATTCTTTAGTCGGGCCGAGGATGTCCAAGTGCCGAAAATTGGTGCAGGACTCGCTGAGTCGACTCAACGAGTTGTTGTGCACGTTGAGAGTTGACTCTGACATCGAGTCGTTGACTTATGAGGAGATGGACAGTATGAAGGTTTGGATGATGGCTGCTATAAGTGATGCTTTTAAATGCTTCTTGGCGTTGGAAGAGATTGATGATATGGTTGTGGATGGAGATGAGGGGAAAATGGGAGTGGAGGAAGTGAAGTGGGGAGTGGATAAAGCAAGGAAATATATGATTAATAGCGCTGGGCTGTTGCGTGGGATAGAGTCCATCCTTTCTGATTTTTATAATCCTTTTATTGAGTGTGATGATTGTTATGATTATACCTACCATTTTGATTACAGGTTTTTAGTTTGTTTGTATTCTGCTATGTATTTATTCTTGGGGTTGCTCTACCTTCTGTTCTGGGGTAGCAATTGATGCAACTTTTCTTTTGTAAATGGAGTGGAAATATTTGCAGTGTATTTATTATGTATGATTAATTCGAAATTTATCGCTAAAAGTTCGATTAAATTTAATTTGTTAAGTCTGATGAATCAAATTTGAGTATAAAACTAGTTTCAATTCAACTCAATTAATTCAAAATTAATAAAGCATGAGTAGAAAAATTAAGTTACTCAAATTTAATACATGTCCAACTCAATTACAGTCTGTCCAAACGCCATTCATCTATTAATCAAGTCAATCTCAAATGTGAGGCATGCTCAATTAAAAAATTTAAACTAAATCTAAATATCATATCATTATAGAAGAAAATATCTAGATTACGATGTTTGTGGATAGTTGAATCTTTTCATAATTAAATCAATTTTGTATCTGTTATAAATTAGAGGATTATTATGGTAAAATCCCATCTAAAACAATGCAGTAGAAAGCAAGGTGTGCCTTAAAGCATTTTGGATCCTCTATTTCATTCCGTATTTTATCTTCTATTCCAACTTGATGTATATATGCTAAGTATATCTGAATCTCGATCAATTATTTTTATAAGAAAATATTTAATACACTTAGCATATATCCATGAAATGAAATAGAAGATGAAACATAAATTAAAATAGAAGGGCTAAACCGAACTTAAAGAACTCAACCTGTTGTGAAAATTCAACTCAATTTGTTTACACTCTTATTTCTTGGTGTGACTTAAAGAGCACAATCTGTTGTGAAAATTCGACTCTATTTGGTTACATTCTTATTTCTTGGTTTGCAAGAAATACAATTAGTCCACTTTTTAACTATAAAAAATAAATATTGTCCTAAACCAATTTAAGAATTAACATATATTTACTACTACTACTACTGCTAAGGTGGCGATTTCAGAGTTTACAATAATAGTTTAGGCAGGTCCTTCGACCCAGCAACCAATGACTTTCCATCCGACCACACAAGTCAAATGAAGATTATGTGACAGGAAACTTCCCACACCCTCCACCATCTTCAATCAGTATCTGCACAAATCTCTTTATACAGCAGAATATGATTATTTTTATATGGCTTTTCTACTTATCAAGTATATTATATATATTTCTCAGCATTCAGTTCTTCGTCTTAATTGGACTCAGTTGTCATGGAATTAGCGAAAAACAACAGTTTCAAAAATGAAGCAGATGTAACCTTATCAGCATTCCGCAGAAGAAACAAGATTGCTATCCTCGTCTTCTTATTCTTATTCGTCTCCCTGGCGTTAGTTATAGGTGCCTTAATCATCTATCTTGTGCACATTAATGATGATTCAGATGAATCTTATCAGCCACAGGTCAATCCTGCTCTCCAAGCTTTTTGCTTTGTCACTAAAGATACTTCCTCGTGTGTAAGAACCTTTACTCCCATCATTACCACCAAATCTGTAACAGATCCTAACCAGATTTTCACTCTCTCCCTCCAAACAGCTGCCAAAGAGCTTAAAAATGTCGTTTCACTAATATTACTCTCAACTTCTGGTTCAATTAATATAACCGTCACTAATGATGCCTTCAAGAACTGTTCCACTAGTTGGCTGCCCTATGCGGCGAGCCAGATCAGGGGCACGTTGGCGATGGTGCGGGCGAACCCATCTGTGGAAACGCAGAGTGATGAGCAGAGGGTTGAGATGATGAACCAGATCGTCGCGGCAGAGGAAAATCTGGATTCCTGTGTCGATGATCTGGAGAAGGTACTGGTGGAGTTGACGGCTGTGAGTGAAGTGAAAAGGAAGGTGCTTCGAGTGAAGGAGTTGGTGAGCAGCAGCGGAGACTTTCTCTTAGGCTACGCCGAGGTTCTGCAGATGTTCTGGAGTGACAGAGGTGCTCATTATAAGGGTTTTATTAGTCTTGAAAATGCATTTATTATATGTACGGGTGGGTTGGAGTTGTTTTTCGTGTTTTCCCTGTTTTGGTGGCTATGTAGGATTCGATGATGTGAAATCTTCATTGATCAATAATGCTTTCTAATTAGGCTGCAACTAACAGAGTATATATATTCTTCTTTATTTAATTTGTTTGCTTACGTTTGATGCGTGTTAATTAAAGGGTACAGAGCTTCCATATTAATCTCTTTAAAGTCTTGCTTTTAATTCGTCTTAGACTAAATTGGTCCTAATCTCTTTGATTGTTTTGATTTGTTTCAATTACTTCATGACTTTTCGATATTCTTAGTTTGGATGGAATTAATCTTTCGCAAATCAGTTGGGTTTTAGATTGTCAATCTTTTATATATCACATTTGTTTTAGCTTTTTGATCTTTTTCAAATGATTTTCAAGTCTTTTATCTTATTCAAATCAAATTATCTTTAGATTTTTAATATTTTTCAGATTAATTTTTCTTTTAGCTTTCGATCTTTTTCAGATTGAGTTGATCCTTAACTCGTTGACACCTTTCAGATTTTAGTTTTATTTATTTTTATTTTTATTTTAAATATATATTTATATATATATATTGTTTAGGCTTTCTTGTCACTTTATGTACATTTCTAGCCTATCAATATATGGCATTAGCCATGTGAGCTTTGCAATGAAATTAATTTAACAGCTACTAAACTAATACTATATATATACACACACACTAGTGTAGAGTATACCGTGCGAAGCGCGGTGCCGTTCCCGTTGAAATTATTAAATATATATTTTTACATCATATATTTTTTGAGATATGTATTAAATTAAAAAATATTGACTTTCAAATTCAAATTAATATAATGAATTTACATAAAAACTTCATATAAAATTAAAAACAAGAAAAATAAAATAGAAAGGGAAAAAAGCTTGAGAATATGAAATGTTATATTATAAAAAAACAAAAAGAATAAAAGAACACAACTACAGAGAGTAAATAGAGAAATAGACAGCTACACGAAAGAGAATATAGGACAAGTGCTTCATTGCAAGATTGCCCTATTACTTGTCTTGCTTTTAACATATGACTTGTGGTCAAAGAACCTCAACATTAGTGATATGGGATATCCCAATAGGCCTAGTTCAGCAAAACTCAATCAGGACAACACTGTGGTGTACGATGGCCCAATCCATCAACCGAGTTTCGACCTCTAGGACCTTGCCCACCGCGTCGGGCACCGGCGTTATCCTTCTCAACTAGATCATGGTCAATCTTAACTGAGATTCGCCCCAGCCCTCATTCGACCACGATGATGTTACATCTTTCCAGCTAGAGCTAGGGGAGGTATCCTGCAGAAGTACTCTTCTCGACCAAATCATGGTCAACCTTGACTGGGATTCGTCCCAGCCCTCATCCGATCGCAATGATTTTACATCTTATCGGCTAGAGCCGGGGGAGGTATCCTGCAAAAGAACTCTCCTCGACTAAAGAGGCTGAACCAAGGTGACAGCTCCTCGGCCGCATTGAATGCTCCATCAAGCGGCGTACCCCGCATTAATGGCGCATGCCACCACTATACTACCTTTTCTCAGCTGCGCTAGAGTGGTACGCGCCACCAGTGTACCATCATGCCCTAGACCATGCCACACGGAATAGTAAACTGTTGGGAAAAGACTTAAAGGCCCTCAGGTGAGACAACAATCCTTCATGCTTGACAAGGGCATCTTAGACCTACCAGCCACCTTGAGGAAGCTATAAATACCCCACCCACTGCCTTCAGCAAGTTATGCCATATTCTACTTTGAGCCCTCACTCTCCTGTTAGATTATCTAGTCAATCCTGTATTGATTTGAGCATCGGAGAGCCTTAGCCGAGGGCACCTTGACTAGCCTGATGTTTGCTAGTGATTGCAGGATTCGACCCCAAATCTTAGAAGCTTAAGCTCTGTTCTCTTGCGTTTTGGGCATTTTCTGGAAAATATTTTGGGAGAATGGGGTTTTAGGAGAAAGTTTTGAAGAATGTACCAAGCGTTTCTTTTTGTTTTGGGAAAAGAGGGAAAATGAATTAAGAATGAGTTGTTTTTTTTTTTTTTTTTTGGGGAGATAAATTTTACTGTAGATATCAACTCAATTGACTTTTTGTTGGGTTTGTATAATGAAAGTGATATGTAGGGTAGGGTAGGTATGTTATATTTTGAGATTGTTTTGGGAGGGTTTTTTAGGTGGAAATTTTTTGTATTTTAAGAGAATGATTGGAGAATATGTATACTTTTTGGGTGTATTTTGGGAGTTGAAAAATGTTGTGGGAAAATGCAGAAGAACAGAACCTTATCCTTCGACCACCCATTGGTCAATATTACTGGATTCCAACCCAACACACTAATACGTGATTTTGACCCTCATCATTTGGTGCCGTCTGTGGGAAACTTGAGTCCGCAATCGAGAAAATGGTTAACACCAGGCGAGTTGCTTCGGAGAGAGAGGATAACAGGAGATTACTAACCTCTACTCCTCGACCTCCATTAGAACCAAATCTGCCAGGGCCCAGCACCCAACCAGAACAGATGGTCACCTTGACCATGCCGCCATTGATGCAACTTATAAGTAAGCAGATATCTGTCTAAATCTCTACCCAACTTTCAGCTGCCTTGAACTGGCACACCGCCCCGACTGGGTTGGTAGCCAGTGCTAAGCCTTAGCCTACTTAGCATGAAGAAAGGCCCACTAGAGAAGAGAGGGATCGACCAGAGGCCTGACGACCACCAACTCGATGAAAAGATAGTCCTGGACGATTTCCAAGAAAAGAAGCTCGATAACACCCCTGTGAAAAAGTTGCAGACTCCGTCGACATTGGCGTTCGAATCATTCGAGTCCAGCAGCGCGATAGGGTTGAAACGCTGGAGGTAATAGACTAACAGCAACCTCACCTAGGCTGACCTAGAAGAATGGAAAGAAGTCTCCCACCAAGTACAACAACTCTACAAGTGGTTGGAGGAGATCTCGAGGAGAAACACTGAAAGAAACCTATACCAGGATGGAGCCCAGAGGTCTCGCAGAGGGAGAGAGAGTCACCGTTCATTTAGGATATTATCAACGAGCGAATTTTTGTCGATGCTAAGGTCCCTACATGACTACCTAAATACGATGGTTCATCCAATCTGAACGAACATCTGTTACAATTCGAACATATGATGCAGTTACATAGCCATAATGAATACATCCACGCGAAGATGCTTGTGACCACCTTCCTGGGCATTACACTCGATTGGTTTGTGAAGCTAGAACCAACATCGATTTACTTGTATGACCCAGTTGTGCGACAAGTTTCTGCACCAGTTTTCCAGTAGAAGAAAGGCAAAGTTCCCTCACACCAACTTGCACATAGTAAAACAGAGCGAGGAGGAGTTAGTTTGCGATTTTTTCACCAGATTCAATACTGAAGTTTTGAAGATCGATAGCACATGAATCGAATTTCTGATCTATGTGCTTTTCTTGGGCTTTTGACGCAAGAAATGTGTCAATGCTTTGGTGTGAGAATGGCCCAGGTCGATTAAGGAATTACTCGACCTCGCAGAGAGGTATATGACTCAGAAGGACATGAACAGATTGAAATATGGTAATCTTGAGGCCGAGAACAGAAAAGCCAAAGAAAGGAACGATCGCTAGAACAAAGATGGTCGTCGATCCCCTATCAAGTGTTTCCACAATTACACCCCACTCAATCTTCTGAGAAAAGAGGTGCTATTTGCCATTCATCATGACAACCTCCTGAAAAAGTCGAGAAAGCTGATTGAAACAGAGGCAATAAAGAAATTTCAGAAATACTATCATTTTCACAAACAGAGGGGCCATAACACTAAGGATTGTTTCAACCTCCATGATGAGATTTGGAGGTTGATTCGACAGGGCCACCTGAATAAGTTTGTCGATGAGAGCGCACGACAAAACCGACCAGACTTTCCATAGAGAAAGGTCGATTAGCCTGAGGAAAGAAGACAAAGGAAAGAAATTCGCCCATGATCCCCGCCCACCCATCAGAGGAGTAATTGAAACCATTGTAGGAGGCCCAACTAGGAGGGACTCAAAGTTGGCCAGAAGGCAGCATCAACGCAGATTTGAGTCGACCAAATCCTCCTCGATCGAAACTTTATAGTTGTCCACCAGTGCGGACCTAATTTCTTTTTCAGATGCTAACCTTTCACATATCGAAGGTCAAGAAGTAGACAACAAGCTGGATTGCCCCCTGGTCGTATTCGTAGAGATTGCCAACTTTGAGGTCAGAAAGATTCTGGTCGACAATGGCAGTTCCGCAAACATAATATTCTTGTCGACCTTGTAGAGAATGGAGTTAGGGAAGTTGAAGTTCAAACCAATCCGAACACCACTGGTCGGATTTGGAGGAACGAAAATCATACCTGAGGGATCCTTCAACCTCTCTACATCATTCGAGGAAGCTCCCCGGAGGAGAACCCTCATGATCAATTTTCTGGTTGTCGATGCTCCTTTTGCATACAATGCCATAATCAAATGACTAGCTTTGAACAACTTCTGCGCTGTTGTTTCGACCTACCGCATGGAGGTCAAATTTCTGATCATCGCCGGCATGGGTGAACTTTTGTGTAACATTAAGGAAGCATGACGACGTTACATAATTTCGATCGAGGCCATTGAATAGAAGAGTCAACCAAAACTAAAACCCACGGGGGACGCTCCAATAGCGGAGCCCGAGGGAAGACAACAGAATAGAAAGCGCAAGCTCGAGGAGACTAGAGTTGATCCTATTATGGAGCTTAAAACAATCGAGCTAGAGCAAGGAAACCCCAATAAGACCATCAGAATTGGTATTGACATGGGCAAGAACATATAGTACCTCATGGTCGATTTTCTCAAACAAAATATTGATATTTTTACTCGGAAGGCCTCCAACTTCCAAGGAATAGACCTTAGCATCATCATCCAGCGTCTAAACTTGGATCCCTCATACAAGCTAATAAAACAGAAGACCAGGACCTTTAATGCTGAATGATGCCAAATTATCGAAGAGGAGGTCAACAAGCTCCTACAGGCAAGATATATTGTAGAAATTCAATACCCAAGTTAGCTTTGTAATGTAGTCCATGTCCCTAAGAATGAAGGCAAATGGCGCACGTGTAATGATTTTACTGATTTGAATAAAATTTGTCCTAAGGATCCTTACCCCTTACCTCATATAGATTTATTAGTTGATCTACTACTGGTTGTGAATTATTGAGTATCATGGATGCATTCCAAGGGTACTACCAAATTTTTATGGCCCCCGAAGATAGGGACAAGACATCCTTTGTAGTCCCCAATGGGGTATACTGCTTTCTTGACTGCCCTTTAGGCTAAAAAATGCAGGTGTGACATATAAAAGATTAGTGAACTTCATGTTCCAAAATGAGATCGAAAAATCCATAGAGGTCTATGTCAATGACATGACTGTCAAAATAAAAAAAAACAGAACCATCTAATCGACTTCAACCATATATTTTCAATACGTCAAGCATTTGGCATAAAGCTCAACCTGAACAAGTATAACTTTAGGGTGCGATGAGGCAAGTTTTTGGGATACATGATTAGCCAGCGAGATATCAAAGCGAACCCAAAACAAATTCAGGCAGTTTTGGACATCACACCCCCTTAAACAGTTAGAGACATGCAATGCATGGTTGGAAGGATCATAGCTCTAGGGAGGTTCATCGCTTGATTGGCTGACAAAAGTTTACCCTTCTTTAAGATTTTGAGAAACGCAAAGAAATCGAGTTTTCAATGGTCAGAACAATATGACTAGGCGTTGGTTGAGCTGAAACGTTACCTCTCTTTTGCACCTATGTTGGCCAAACCCAAACTAAGTGAATTTTTACATCTGTTCTTAGCAATCTCGTTATATTCAATCAGCTCAGTCCTGGTTTCGACTAGGGATGGGACCCATCGACCTGTCTATTACTATAGCAAGGCACTGCAAGGCCCTGAATACAACCATCTTAAGATCGAGAAGTTCACCCTCGCCCTGGTCACAACAGCCATAAAGTTAAGCCCATACTTCCAATCCTACACGATCATAGTCTTGACAAATCATCCGTTGGAATAAGTGTTGTCAAAATCGGATATGTCTGGAAGACTGACCAAATGGGTAATCGAAATCAGGGAATTAACATCATTTTCTAACCTCGAACTGCTATCAAAGCATAAGTTTTGGCTGATTTTGTTGCTAAAAAACTCAACCTACCTGATCAGCATGACCACAGCTCTCTCATGTGGACCTTGCACGTTGATGGATCGGCAACCTCTTCAGGATGAGGGATAGGTGTTTCACTCCGTTCCCCACTCGCAAAATATGATTTTGCAATCAAGCTTGACTACTTGGTAACCAACAACAAAATGGAGTACGAGGACCTCCTCGCTAGCACGAGGATAGCAGCAGACCGGGCTATCAAACATCTGGTAGCCATCACTGACTCCCAACTAGTCGCAGAATAGGTCGAAGGGAACTTTGAAGCTAAGGAGTCTACAATGAGCAAATACTTGTCTGAAGTGAAGAGGCTACAACAACTGTTCAAGAAATTCTCCTTTAGCCAAGTCCCTCAATCGAGAACGAACGAGCTGGCGCGCTGTTGAAATTCACAAGCTCGACAAAAGGGACACGAAGAAGAAAATAACTTTCCTGGTCAAGAAAAAGCTCACCATAAATGCCCCCGACCAGAATCTGGTCGGGCAGATCGAAGAAGTGCCATCTTCCTGGCAAGATAAAATAAAGGTGTACTTGAGGAAATGGACAACCCCCGAGGATAAGAGCGAAGCACGGAGGCTCAAGAGTCAAGCAGCTAAATTTGCCCTAGACGAGCACGATCAACTTTACCGAAGGTCAATATCAGGACTGCCATTAAGGTGCCTAACACCAGTTCAGGCCAGGGATGTCCTGCATAAAGTTCATGCAGGAATTTGTGGCAATCATTTCGGAGGACAGTCATTGGCGCACAAAATCATCATATATGGATATTTATGGCCGACATTACTAAAAGACGCGATCGACTTCACCAGAAAATACCCATCCTGCCAGCTCCACTCAAACATTGTGTACTAGCCCGCAGCCTTAATGGTGAACGTCCAAACCGCATGGCCATTCAACCAGTGGGGGATCGACATCGTTGGACCTTTCCTAAAGATAATAGGTCAAAGAAAAATAATGATCATCGCGGTTGAGTATTTTATGAAATGGGTGGAAGCAAAGGCGATATCCAAAATCACCGATGCGGCCAGGACAGCACTGCGATGTACGATGGCCTAACCCATCGATCAAGTTTCGACCTCTAAGACCTTACCCACCGCATCGGGCATCAGAGTTATCCTTCTCGACCAGATCATGGTTGATCTTAATCGGGATTCACCCCAATGGTCGAATAGAATACCCAAGATACTCCAGCCGCTTGATGGCTTTGTCGAAAGCATCCATAGTGTTGTTGAGGGAGAAGATGACGCTGGCGTCTTGGAACACTGAGGTCAACATAAACTACTACACCGCTTCTCGACGAACAGTGGGCAGTGCCCTCGTGAACTCGCCCCTAGCATTAATGCAAGGCGCTATTGTAGCCATGGGCTCGACTATTGTCGTAGTGGGTCTGCACTTCCACTCTGACCTTCTTTAATAACTCTTCGACCGAGCTCTTCTTAGCCACTGCGACCAGCAATTGCGCATCCTTCGCCTCGAGCTGCGCATCTCTCTCCTCCAACTATTTGGTTAGCCTCTCGATCTCCATCTTGGCTGACTCGATCTGAGCTTTAGCCACATCCACATCTTTGCGCTATTCTAGAAGCAAGTCACGGTCATCGAGCGCTAGCTCCAACCTCATTTGGAGATAGTACCCCAATTGGCTAACTTGGAAAGCACACAACACTGTCAGTGCGTGAACAACTGAAACGAGAACAAGCGAAAATAAATTGACCACAAACATACCATATTTGAATGATATGCTAAGGCTTTCAAGACCTCCATTGGCTTAGGTCCATCATCTTCTGCTAGACGAAAGTGAATAAGCCTGTCATCATCACCTTCAACGATAGGGAACCAGTCGACCCCACTGTCATCATTAAAATCAAGTTATGACCACTTTTTCAGTCCCAAATCGAGGAGATGGGAGGTTGGTCAATTGGAACAATGCCTCATCATCCCAACGTCCAAAAAGGTCACAGCCTATCGGGGCAACAGACGCTCTAGCCTTGCCATTACCTTTATTTGCGATGGTTTTCTTCTTCACGGGCCCGACCTGATCAGTCGTGGGCCTTTTCTGCCAAGCAGCTAGACTTGGGGTCATCCTGGAGTCGGCTGAGCAGGGTGAGCCATCAGTCGAGCAGGCGATGCCACGGAAGCAGGCAATGTAGCAGGCAGTAGCATGGCTTGAGACGTAGCCCCTCGTCGAGCAGCCATATTCTGTCGATACTCCTGGTTTCTTTGCTCGTGCGCCAAAGCTTGAGCTCTTGTTTGATTCATGATTTTTTCTCGATCTGCACAAAAACACAATAATATTCATCAGAATCGACCAGAGACGTGAAAGCAAAAGCGGATAGAAAATAGGCAGTGAACAACGCAATCTACTTAATCGAGCGTCATTTGGAAAGTCTAACTAAGCAGGGGATAAACCCGCTAGCACCAAGTTTCTCTCCTCAATATAAGCTGAAGCCTCCATTTAACCAAACTCGACGAGATCCCTTATGAATGTATTAGGCCAGGTCGGAGTCTCATTTTTGGGCATCTTGATGTGACCCCTCATCCAACTCCGAAGTATATTAAACTCAACCCCACTCGAATGTCGAACAAAGAAATAACAAGACTTCATATTCTAACTAAACGTAGAATATGGGGTTTCCAAAATTTTCTGACGAGGTTGGGCTATGATATAATAAAAGCCCAACTCCTCTATGCTCCCCAACTTTCGTGACATGGAGAGATGAAAAAGATTACTAAAGTTTGCAAAATAAGGGGGTTGACCATGCACATGCATGAGGACAACAAAGTTGTACATGGTCGAAAAAACAACAATTGGGTTATACTCACTTGAAGGCCCCTTAGGAGGTCGACAACGGACTGGCGATCGAGAACCTAAGCCCACATTGGAGAGCATCCTCTAAGATAGTGATACAGCCACCAAGAGATCAGAGCATCCTATCGTCGAGACCCAGAGCAATCAGCTTAAAGTTTGAGGGAATATGAAACAACTGGCTAATAACAATAAGATCCTCCTCGACTATCTTCGATACTATCTTGCTATAATGGTCAGGCATAAACAAACGATTGCGAGAGACAGATGGCTGGCTAGGACCAGCCTCGCCAATTGCAGCAACCCAATCGCTGCTTGAGCTACTCGAAGTTGAATCACCGCTAGAAGAGCTGTCAGACCCGCTTGTCGAGCCAGTGTTCGACCTCGTCTCCTCACTATCGCTCTTCCTAGGGCTACTCTCACCAAACATGTACAACGTATTGAGATCGAACAAAGGGATAAAATGGAAAACTTACTAGGTTGTGAGGAGTAAGAATGACTCAATGAGCTCAGGACAGCAGTAAAAGCTTCATGTGCAACCTCACGAAAAGCTATAAAAGTGAAAATGAAGGTTTTCACCGTGCCTATTTATAGGCACCCATGCATAGGAATCTAAATCGGCTACAATAATTGCACAGCTATCGCTTGGCATTTTGCTTAGCCCAGCGCAACTATCGCATTTAATACCCCAAAACCCTAGTCGCTATCTTTAGTTTCTCGTCGAGCTAATCCAGTTTGCAGCTCTTACCTACTCCCATGTCCTTCTCATCGATACTCTCGATCAAGACTCGGGAGTGAGGGGGCTCATGATACAGGATATCCCAGCAGGCCCAGCCCAGCAAAACTTGACCATGATAGAACTACAGTGTACGATGGCCCAACCTATCGATCGAGTTTTGGCCTCTAAGACCTTGCCCACCACGTCGGGTACTAGCGTTCTCCTTCTTAACTAGATCATGGTTGACCTTAATCGGGATTCACCCCAGCCCTCATCCAATCGCGATGATGTTACATCTTGTTAGCTAGAGCTGGGGAAGGTATCCTGCAGAAGTACTCTTCTCGACCAAATTATGGTCGACCTTGACCGGGATTCATCCCAACCCTCATCCGACAACGATGATGTTACATCTTGTTGGCTAGAACTTGGAGAGTTATCCTACAAAAGTACTCCTGTCGACTAGAGGGGTCGAACTAAGGTGACAGCCCCTCAGCCACATTGAATGCTCCATCAAGCGGCGTGCCCCTGCATTAATGGCACATGTCACTACCGTACTGCTTTTTCTCAGCTACGCCAGAGTGGTACGCGTTACTAGTGTACCACCATGCCCTAGATCATGCCACTTGGAATAGTATATTGTTGGGAGAATACCTAAAGGCCCTTAGGTGAGGACAACGATCCTTCATGCTTGACAAGGGCATCTTAGACTTACCAGCTACCTTGAGAAAGCTATAAATACCCCACCCACTGCCTTCAGCAAAGTATGCCATATTCTACTTTGAGCCCTCACTCTCCTGTTCGATTATCTAGTCAATCTTGTACTGACTTTAGCGTCGAAGAGCTTTACCTTCGGCTAGCCTGACATTTGCTAGTGATTGCAGGACTGGACCCCAACATCTTAGAAGCTTATCCTTCGACCACCCACTAGTCGATATTACCGGATTCCAGCCCAACATACTAATGCATGATTTTGGCCCTCATCAATTAGCATCTCACCAGATGTATCAATGTAAGAAGAAAATTAAAGTTAGCAATTCCAGTACAAATATTAGTGATAAAAAATAAAATACAATCATAGCAAAAAAATGTGTCATTTGAAATAGTGTAAACATGTTTTCCCATGAAACTGAAGGTCCAAACATAGACCACAAAGTAAAGAAACAGAAACAGTGTATTATAATGTCTTCCAACAAATGAAATCAAAATCTAAATTTCCTTACATCTATCAACAAGTGCAGTTGGTGCTGGTGTTTTTTCTTGTTCTTTATGTGTAAAGTTGCAGGTGAGCAGCTTTTGTCTAAGTACAATTTTACAAACAAACTGCCATTTAAAGAGTAGGAAACCAACCTGCCTTCCCTTTGCATTCACCTTCAACCCAGCCATTATTTGAAATCTTGAAAGAAAACAAAAGATATATCAGAAGCATATAGAACAAAACTTCAAAACGGCCATTAGCTGGTTTCATGAAATCTAACCATGAAAAGAAGATAAAAAGGAATGTAAAATTTTAATAGTGAAAAAGAAGACAGCGGAAAAAGCTTAGAGGGCAAAAATATTAGTCAAGGATAGCTATAAGTATTCCTCAAACAAGGCTTGCAAACCTTTGAAACGACACTGTAATCTCCGGCCGAAAAATTGAGCTCCATATTAGATTGCGTGATATAAGTACATGACCTATTATTAGAAGCAACAAAGAATGAAAATAACTAGATAGCTATTATCATGTGCTGTCAGTAACGTATCATGTTAAGTTGTCCTCCCCAAGAAAGTAGACTATACTATTGATTGGTGAAGTAGATACACGATTTAATTCTTCCTATGATGAAGGTGCAGGAATACCCATCCATGCTAGGGCTAGGAGTTGTTTCAATCTATGAGTATTCAGGCATCATCTAAACAAAGATTCAAATGTCACAGTTTAAGATTTTGAAGCTTAAGATATGACAATATAAAATCTGCTTTGCTCATATACCATGGATAAAAATGATATGCCTACATCGCCTTCTAGCTAATTAAGTATTTGAAAAACTTGTTCTGAATGCTCATAAAATGCTGAACATGGACATTCAAGCTTCTACCACCTAATATTGTCACAGAACTCCATTGTTAAGCAGCTAAATACATAATTTGGAAAATGGCTTTACATTTTTCAGGAATTACCAAAAACAACCAAACATTATTTACTTATAGAACAATTTGTTCAATGCAAGTCGATCAATTATCTAGCTCAAGCAGAAACAAAACAGAATCAAATGTGTAAGAATAAGCTTTCATAATAGATGAAGAGAATTATATCTCCAACAAATAAAAATATGTGATAGACACACGTAGGTCTGATATCATCCATAATGATTAAAATATCAGTATTCCTTTACTAGATTATGAAGATTCATTCTGCATAAATTGCTTTCAAACTTATCCCAAAATAGAGATGCTAGGCAATGTACACCTGTATTACCACTCATATATGTATTCTCAGCACCATACTTTTTGCTATCTTTCGACAATTTAGTTCTTGAAAAGAAAGTGCAGATAGAGCGAATCAACATCCCAATACCTAGTAGAATTATAGTAAGAAAACAATATGTTTCATCTTTTGGCAAATGACGTATCACCCATCTCAACTTGTTTGGACCCAGTAACTATATAACCTTCACATTCCAATTGGCGTGTTCCACAAGGTGTCCATCTATTTTGAATAAAATAAAAATATATTATTTTCTTAATATATAATTATTTTATTTTTATGTAAATAATTAAATAAATAAAATAAGTGTAATATATTTGATTTATTAGCATTGAGGGAGATAGAACTATAACTAAAACAAAAAAACTTGGAATGCATAATTAACATAGAGAATTACCATAGCAAAATGCTTGCCAGATAGAAAAAATAGTAGGTGGAATAGCTTAGCACTTCAGATAGGAAGTAATATCTAGTATATCTACATCCAAGGAAAAAAAACACCTCAAGCTGGCGAATAGATCTGGTTTTAGCATCATTATTTTCATCGAATGATAGCAACTCCTTGTTGTTATTTGGCTTTTTTCAGAGTATCCAACCTCGTATCAAGGGTACTCAATCAATCTAAGTAGCAAAGAATATCCAACCACTTGTTTTCTACTAGCCCACCCCATTTTCCTTCTAATTTAGCTACCTAGTACGTCAAATATTTAGAAACTCCCTTAATCATTAAAGTTTCCAAAAAATAGCATAGTAAGTTCATGCCAAGAATACAAATAATCCGACTCAAGTTTCAGTAAATTCAAGCACATTTAAATTACCTTGTAATATTCTGTATAACAAGGCAAGGAGTTGAGAAGAGTCAGCTTAAGCCCAAATATTGGTAAAAGTCAACTTGCACCTAAAACTAGGTAAAGGTCAACTTACACTAAATTTTAGGAGAAAGACAACTCTATACTCATTTTCCATAGGTTCTCATGCACAACAACCTGCATACACCAATGAATTCTTAATTCTGAACCAAAGAACAACATCAAGAACACAAATTTGAATTCAACTCAAGGATGACCACTATGCAAGTTATCCCAAGTCTACAAAAAGAACAACTCAATTTTGTCAAATTTTTAGCAAACAAGTAACTTTGAATTTAGCAAAGTCAAACTTGTCAAGCCATTCTTGAGGAATTTGATACTTCAAATATGTCCACACCCAACCATTAATCTGATCATTCTTGAGGAATTTCAGCACACATTCCCCATGCATCCATAGCAGCTAAGCAACTAAAAGATTATTACAAAAAATTTTAAAAATAAATCCAATAGAAAAGGAGAAATTAGAAATAAATTGATAATAATCATATACGAAGAGACCTCAAATGTGACTATCAAAGAAAAAAGTCAATTTTTCAATGTAAGTAAGAAGCTATCAATCAAGATTACAAGACTTCACCAACCTTTTTATCTCTACAGGAGCACACACAACTGAAATGAAAGAAAATAAACAAGAAACTCACTGATAAAAAGAACCCATGTTAAAAAATCAACGATGGACTAAAAAATGATGCAAGAAAAGAATTCAAGAATGATGAAAACATGTAACCATAATTCAATCATAATCTCAAAAAGAATAAAATATTCAACAAAAATTAATCAAGAACCAAGAAACATGAATTAATGATCCCATGAGTCCCATCAAAATGTAGTTCTGAAAAGTAACAGTGCACTATAACATATTAAAATTCACGAAACTGGAAGCAATATAAAGAATAAGGAAAGGCTAGAAATGCCACTCTGATAAAAGCGGAGACTACTTGGATCTTTTCCTCCCCTTTTGGCTCTTCCTCTTCGATCTCCTCATACGCTTCTTCTTCCACTGTCATCCAAAATGCAAAGATTAATTATAAATTATTGCAATGGAACTACGACTAATTTATAATGAGCAACTGAGTCAAGATATTCTACCTTGGCTCATAGTGAAAAAGAAACTATGATTTTGGAGATGATTTTCAGCTGCCTTCGAATATGCACTTCAACGAGTTTGAAATTATGACGAGCACATAGGTATAATTGGAGAAAAAGAGAATGTAACTCAACAAAATGAGAAACGTTTTCTGATTTATTGAACAAAATCATTGTAATTAACTTAAAGTATCTCTAGAAGATGCAACTTTTTTCTTTTAGTAGTCATAGCACTCAGTCTTTGACTTGTTTATCAAAAGTAGAATATATGTTAGAATCTCTACCAGTGTCTTGTATTTTGAAATTGAATGATGATCTAAAGAAATTTGAAGTTTGGACATTAATCAGTAGATGGCCCGAGAAACAGCCAATGGATATCAAGATATCATATTAAATCGAACAAGCCACAAATATATATTACAAACTTATTGAGTTGTTTAACCATTTCTGAAACTCATGAATGAACAGAAAATCCCAATTTGAAATTCATGAAACTGTAAAAATCTGGTCTTTGATATTAGAACCAACAAGAACTCAACATATCTATCAGAACGTAACTAACGAAAAAGGAATATAAGTAGCAAGTAGAGTTGAGAGTTACCAACTGGAATATAAGACGACTTTTCGCATTTATATTTACAAACAGAGGCGTTATATCCAAGAGCAATTAGGCCATCAGTGACGATTTTCCTTAAATCATCTTTTCTCTTTCGAGTCTTGTTGTTCTTTTCGAAGATTTTTGAAGTGTCTGCTAATAGATTTCTCTCCGCTACACTCGCATACGGTATCAAGCTCTACACCCAAAAGGAAAAATATTGGATCATAAACTCAAAATTATTGGACGAAGAAAAGCAAAAAATCAAAGACAAAAAGAAAAAAAACACACATGAGAAAATTCGATACTTTGAGAGTATTGGAGGAGTCACTAAAAGAAGAATTAGTTGATATTGAGTCTAAGAAATCGAGCTCATCATCGGAGCTGCTGTTGCTGTTGCTGTTGCTGTCAAAGCAATTGCAACAGTTCCGGCCGCATTTCACTGCGGTGATGGATTGTTTCTCGTTGTTCTCCTCGATAAAATTCTGGACCATTTTATCCAAACAAATTGAGCTCGACTCAAACTCAGCCACAACCACAGTGGCACTACCATCCTTTTCGCTGGCGGCCAGTTTCTCAGCTTTTGCTAAAACTTTTCACTCTTCTTCATAATAAACTCACCTTTTGCTAAAACTTCAATAGCTACAGCTTTTGATCTTCTTCTTCATAACAGGAGAGAACCGTCATTCGGATTATACATATTGAAAGAAAAAAAAAGGTATATTTTTATAAGAACACACAAAAATAAATAAAGTAGTCGAGAATAAAAGAAGAAGAAAAACCCTATTTTCTTCTGATCATTCCACTTGCAGCCAAAATAACATACAAGAGAAAAAGCGCAGCGTACAAGTTCATACTATCCCCCAAAACAAAGTCGTATTGAATTTTAAAACATGAAAAAAAAAATAGAAAATAGTGCTCGCGTTTGGGGCCAGTGCACCCCATCTTATTCAGCTGGAAGGTTAGATAGCTAAAAGACTTCTAAACGATAGCACGCCAAAGCAAAAGAACTTCAGGCAAGGACATTAGATCTCAACTTGAAGTAGAGGAAAATCGTACAGGGCTAATGTCTACATCGTATGATTAGTCAAATTAGTATGATGTAGCCTCTTGGACTTGGAATAGGGCACAGGAAAAGAAAACCTACTTTTGAAGCTAGAAAAAACAGGAAACAGAAACACGTTGCGGGTCTGGGTAAGTAAGAGAACCTCTGTGACTACCTCTTCTAAATAGATCTGGAGTCTTCATCCTTTGGATTAGTCTGTCAGTCCAGTCCGTCATATCAATCAATTGCCATTGCAATGGTTAGTGGTGACACTATTCACACACGCTTTGGCGCTTATATAATATAGTAATATATAAAAAAAAAAAAAAATCTTCCAAATAAGACAATCCAAGATACATTAAACATAAAATTTGTGCAAGTTGTGCATCTTCCATAAGCTAGGAAGATTGCTCCTATGGAGGTCTTTGTAATCAATATGATCTCGCTTTCGTGATTTTGATAATCTTGTATATTCTTTTCAATTGGTGTCTAGTTAGTGAAGTATTCTACTGCCATAATAATGAATCTTTTTTTGGACTTTGGCATAGTGGAAAAGGACCTAAAATATCAATCATCCATTGATGATGGATAAGCTACTTGAATTGCGGATGTTGGATTGTTTAGAAAATTAGATTCAGTTAGCACTCTCTAATCTCTTTGCAAGCTCTGCAGTATAATGTCCTGTGCCAAAGTTGACCAAAAAAAAAGCCTTACATCAAGACCTATTTGCACCAACAACCTATCACTAAAAAGTTTTCACAACTATATTTCATATATCTCTCTCAATCCATAGTTTGCTTCACTTGGGTTTACATATTAAGCAAAAATCTTGAAATTGATCACATATAACTTTATATTGATAAATGTGAAGCGTGCCAATTTCACCTTGTCTTAGTTGATGCCGTCAGGTCATTAGGATTCTTTTTCTTTCATATGCTTGGTGATTTCATCTTTCTACGTGAGTTAACTTTATGTGAATACGTGATCTCACCATTAGCACTATCTAGTAGACCGTTTTTAGACTCGATCTTCATTGAAATAGTAAACCTAAAAGTAATCTTCCTATCTTTACCTTACTACTTGAATTAGCAAACTATGGAGATGCATCAACCGTTTTATTTCCAATTCTTAGAATCGGTATTAATTGAAAAGTCATGAAATTAAACTCTAGATATTTCTTAACTCAGATCAAATATTTCCTCATGGATGTTCCGTTATTTTGTATACACATGACATTGATTTTTCGCTAATCAGGAGTTTATGTAGACAATTAGGTTTCCTACTTTA
Source organism: Jacaranda mimosifolia (assembly GCA_018894105.1). Lineage (NCBI taxonomy): Eukaryota > Viridiplantae > Streptophyta > Magnoliopsida > Lamiales > Bignoniaceae > Jacaranda > Jacaranda mimosifolia. The sequence continues at coordinate 14,402,333 of CM032124.1, forward strand.
ATGTCAATAGCTAGCTTCATCCCTACTATCAGAGCTACATACTTTGCTTTATTATTTGTCAATGTGAAATCCGACTTCAATGCCATCTCCATGTCTATGTCTTGAGGTCCTTGTAAGTATATCACATTGCTGATCAATATGCAACATCCAAACTTCATTTTGTTTGGTTTTATTTTCTATTGGGCTATTTCAACCAAGAAGTTGGCTTGAACTGCAGATTGAGTTTGGTACTCGATGTCAAATTTGTCTAATTCGATCGTCTATTTTAACCCTTCTACTAGATGTATTAAGCTTTCCTAGTATATGTTTCAATGGTTGATTGGTTAGGACTATGATTTGATGAGATTGGAAGTAGGAGCACAACTTCTTAGTTGTCGTTACCAAAGCTAGTGCTAATCTTTGAGTTGTTAAATAATTTTTCTTCACTTTCTTCACAAATGTAATGTGTGGGTTTCTGCTCATTGTGATCTATGTGAACTAAAATCAAATTACCTGCTGTTTCTAAAATGGCTAAATATAGATAAAATAATTTGCCTACAATCCATTTAGTTAGTAGGGGAGTTGATGTCAAGTATGCCTTCAAAGCCACAGATGCTTCTTCACATTTTGGGGTTTATTTTGAATTTATTCATATTTATCAATATACTAAAGGACAAAAGTCTTCTATCAATTGACTTAAAATGAATCTATTTAATGACACCATTTTTCCTTCCAGGTTTTGGACATCCTCAATTGACCTTGTAAAAGACATTTTCAAGTTGCATCAATCTTCCATAGAATTATCTCAATGCATCTTCCTGTGACCAAAACCCCTCAAAAAAGCAAAACTATATGATAGTACATACCCAAAAGTCTTCGTGATGAAGGATATCTTTAATTCTATCTTCTTTAGCATGTATATTTGATGATACTCTCGATATACATTGGTTATATTCAAAATTGCACATCCAGTTGTCTAGTTGATCAGTTGACTTTGGATAATAGATGACGGTCCTTTCGGCATGTCTTACAGTGGTCATTCTCCATTTTCCTCTAGATCTGGAAATAGTCTTTATGTTGGATAATTATGTTATATATGGAACCTCAACCAACTTATTTATTTCTTATTCCATTAATATCTTGTTTCTCTTGACCTCGAGTCTCTACTTATTTGTCTCACTAGTTTGGCATCTGGATCAACATTGAATTGATGCACAGTTAGTCCTTCGTTGATACCATCAAAATCACTACAATAAAATTAGTCAACAAAAATACTAAATATTGCATTTAAATAGTGTTATAGTAATAATTTTATATTTAATGACATTTTTAAAAGTGCAATTCATAATCATATAATTAAAGATAGAAATGTCACTAATTTGCATTTGTGCGGCAAAATACATTAAATAATAATCAAAATGCTACAAAAAAATATTTTTAAATGTGTTATTAAAAATATATATAGTAACATATTAAAATGACATTGTTTTTCTAAAAGACATGCTAAGATGCTATAAAAATATAATAAATGACAACTTAAAAATATAAAAAAATATTATTGACTAACATGCTAACATGCCACAAAAAATGCATTGAGTGATAATTAAATGCTACAAAATGTTCATTTAATGATATGCTAACATGCTAAAAAATGCAATAAATAATATGTTCAACTGCCATAAAGAATTTCTTTAAATGACATGCACGCTAAAATATCACCAAAAAAATACTTTTAAATGACATACTAACATGCTTCCCGACCAACTCAAACATGCTCCAATTATCATTTATGAGACTTAAACCTACCATCAATCTATTCATAATTATAGAAGTTTATCTCAAAGCTATCCATTAAATTTTCAATATATATAATTAAAAATATTTATTAATTTCATACTTTTTATATATTTTTAATTATTTAAATGTATTTTCTTGAATTTATTATTTCAAATAAGACACTAAAAAATTAGAGAGATTAAATTTGGTGATAGAAAAAATGTCAAAAAATAAAGAGAGAAAAAGGATAATGTATAATGTTGGGGGGAGGGGGGGTGTTGGGAGATATTTAATATTTTCATATTTATTTAAAATATAATTAATTTAGTCTATACATAAAAAATATATCAAGTAGTTAATTAAATCGATACATTTAATGATCATACATATAAATTTATAAATTTTATAGTATTAATATGTCTATATTTATTTGTGAATTTTTTTCATATTAAATCATAACTAAATATGAGCGATATTTTTTACTGAAAAAATAGTGAGACAGGTTAATACTTTTAACATATAGTTATGCTAGCTTTTTCAATAAAATGCTGTTTTTTAATTACTTGTTGATTAAATGCCACTAAGTATATACTATAATGGCATTTTATATTGTTATCATCATATTACCTTAATATGTCACTACATTGTGAAATGACATTAAGTTAATGCCATCAAATATTTTTGTGGTATTTTTTCAAATGATACCATAAATAAATATGAGTGATATTTTTGTAAAACAGATTAATCATCCTAGTTAAGTGCTTTTGAAATAGATTTATATTTGCATTTTTATCAAGTGCACCCTTCTACTCACAACCATCGGATTACTAAGGCCAACTTTTGTTCTTGCTCAGCCGGTTAGTCTTGCAATCAAGCTTTCTTCTACTCGTGTATTCAAGGACCAATCACCATCCAAGTTAAGGAAACTTGACCACAATTTTGTTCTTCATTTTGAAGTGGGTGATTTTTAGACGTTTAGTTTAGACAGGTTTGTGATGAAAAATGAAGTTGATGATGGGGTCGAGAGTTAGCTCTATAGTAGGTGCAGAGGTCGAACTTGCAATCACAAAAGCTTCATTAGGCTTGCCGAGGTGGTTCTGGGCTAAAACCCTATGATGCTTAAGTCAGAAAACTAGATAGGAATATAGATATAATTTAGTCGGGACAGAATGTGAAAATGAAGGACTTATATCTAGTCGGTGGATTTTCTACCTTCTATATAGTCATCTTCTCGAAATTCCCTTTTTAGCCTTCTTCTATTTGATGTTCCCTCCTCTGTGTGGTCTTCACCACCCTAGATATTGTGATGTTGTGGGCTACCTCTATAGCGAATCAACTTTAGTATGGTCGTACGGAAGTGGTAGTCTTTTTTATGTCAGAAAGTGGCTGATAGGTTCAACGATGGCTCAGCATTAAATATGGCCGCTTGACGAAGGTCGGGGTCCCTTATCTATGAGGTCAGAGAGAGACACTAATGTTTCCTGATAGATTGATGTCAAAGCGAAAAAGAAGAAGGGAAAGGTCAAATTCCTCCAATATCATTAGCCCTCTCAGCTCTCAAGTTTTCTAGCCTACTAAGCTGGGGAATTTATCTATTGACCCTCTTGTCAATTGACCAGGGTTGTGACATGCAATAATGCTTGCAACCAAATGAGGCATGTAAAGCTTGTCGAGGTGGCTCCTAACAAAAATCCACTTAAGTTAAAATAAGCTCGATGAGAGGGAAATGTAGCAGAGTGAGTGCGAAAGTATATGAGTAAGTGTCCTTGAAAACTCTTCCAACTAGGGGTATTTATAGTGCTTACTGGCTTGGTAAAAGGGAAGGTTGAAAAGACCATATGTTCCCTATAGTCTAGTAGAGTTTTTACTTGCGTGTAGGGACCTTAGAGATCTTTTTAAGAGTTAGTTAATCACCATACTTCTCGTCGGTCAAAAATATAAGGCAGATCTTCCACATTTAATGTGCAGTTGATAGACTGGCAACACATTTATTGTGGACAAAATGTTAGTTTGGCTACATTTAATACGTAGGTGACCAATTGTGTGTGAATAGAAAGCGCATTAAATGCAACTACGCTAGGGGGCGTAGTTCATTGACCTTAACAAGGCTAAGTAAGCCAAATACACTCTTCCCCAGGAATCTTTCTCCTCACGATGACCTTATCTTCTGTTAGGTTGACCTTATTGTTGTTTAACCCGCCAGGTCGATGCTCTACTCACAACGAGCCAGGCGCTACTGACCATGATCTTAGTTGAAGGCAGTTGATCCTACCCATATCAGATACCAATCTCTCTTCATTCAGTCTTATCATCCATGACTGTCAAATGGCTACACAAAATCTTCATTTAGCTTGATTTATTTTCATAAGGAGAAATGGCAATGCCCTTACTAATATCCTGGCAGTGTGTTACTTTATGGATTATTCTTACCACTAAGAGTGCATTGCTGACTTTGGAGGAAAATATATGTTATTAAGTCCAAGCTCGGCTCGACTCAACTCAACTCAATTAAACTAGAATTATCTAATAAGTTGTAAATAACTACAAGCTTGAGCCCGAGTTCGAGCTCAATTTCAAAATAAAAATAATAATAATATAATATATATTTATTAATAAAATAAAAATTTAAGATTTAATTATATATTGGCCCACAAGCCTCAAGCCTAGATACTAATGACTTGAGATCGGCTTAAAATAGAGATTGAGCTCAATTCAACTAAATTCAACCTTGAGCTCAACTCGTAAGGCTTGCGAGTTGGCATGACTCATTCACACCCCTCTACTTCCTACTTATGCCCTCATATTGCACGATTCATTCGTAGTTAAGGAAATTATAAAAAGAATAAACAACTATTTTTATAATAGTTATTTATTTGTTAATATAATAACAGTTTTAATGTTAATGAATTGGTAATCATAGTATAATATATGTATATAGACACACACTATTAATAAAGCAACTTCCCATTTTTGATATATTTTTATGTGATGTACCAAAAATGCCTTCATTTTTTTTCTTTAATCCTCATAACTACAAGTTATGTAGTAACTACCATTTTTACAATCAGTACATTCTATACGCATAATTAGCATCTTATCATCATTTTTGTGCAATTATACTAAAAAACTAAATAAATATCAAATGATACTTAAAAAACTAATATTATACTAAAAATAAATATTCGTTTTATTTACTATATGTTGTAAAACTTCTAGCACATGCATTAAATGTGCCAAAATTACTAGTATATTATATTATTAATGTACTATTAATAAAGTACCTAATCTTTATGTGACATATTTTCGTTTGATGTACCTAAAATGCTCTTATTTTTTCTTGGATATTGTTATTTGCACATCAAAATTTGTTATTCACACTCTATTCTAAATTTTTGTGTTAGGTTATTGACCAAAATATCTATTTATTTTCAAATGTATTTATATTAATTTGCAAAACAAATATACCTTTTCATATAATAACTATCACTTTCAACATTGTTACTCATGAAAACGTTCCACATCAATTTGTCCAACTTAATATGAAATAAATAGACTTAGCAAATGGGTATCCGTGAGTAACTCAAGAATGAGTAATGATGGGTTGGATAAATTTACCTATAGATAAAATTATCTCTTTTTTTATTAAATAGGAGATAATGGACCCATTACTCATGATTAGAGGTGATGGGTAACCGATTGGTATCGGTATTTTTATTTTTTTTATACTTGAAGGTAAATTAATATGTATTTTTTAATTTACATAATATTCAAATATTACTTAAAGAAAACTAATAAAAAAGACTAAAAATTTTAAACACTATATTGAACAAGTACTTAAAATATGTCAAGTATTTTAGTTTGAAAAGTACTACTTAAATGTTTAAACATCTATCAATTTTAAGTTATATTACATTTTGAAGTTCAAATTTAAATCTCAAAAGTTTTTTGAACCAAAAATTTAAATACCAGTTAAACATTGTTGTTCTCATGGAAAAATACGTTATATTCTCTAAATTATTTGTGAGAATTAGAAAAAAAATTATATATATATATATATGGTTGTTTAGGGTTAGTAGATAATTAGATGGTGGGTAAAATTACCGGCATTTTTTTGGGTACCTACAATATGGATAATTTTTTGTCAGGTATAAATAACAAGGTGCAGTGCTCTTTTCTTCCTTTGTTTCACTTTTCTAATTGAAATAACTTTACACAACAATCTTTATAAAGTAAAACAAGACCCATATTTGGGTGTGAAGATATACTATTTTGTAATGATGTTATCATTTTTCTATTGAAGTACACATTCATTTCTTCAGTTAGATGATTGAATTTAGAAATGGGACAAACTGTTCATTTTCATGTGCTTTATAAAGTTTGATATAGAATGAATCAAGGCAATGAATGAATCAAGATTATATTTAATAAGACAAAAAATAGTTCACTAAGGGTATAATGTCCAGCAATTTAAATTAAATGATATCTTGAAAATAAAGGGGTATAATGGTCAATTCCTATATACTAAAAATCAAGTGGAGTGTCAATAACAAATTTTGAAGTGCAAATAACAATACCCTTTTTCCTTTTAAATTTTCATAACTGCAACTGTTAGTAACTACGATTTACAAACCACACAACATATACATTCTATATCCATAATTATCATTATATCTTAATATATTTGTTATTATTTATGTAAATAAATACAAACACTATTCAAAATTAATATTATATCAGAAAATAAATTGTATGTTTTATATTATAAAAATTTTAGCACATGCATCAAATATATCCAAATTGCTAGTATACATAAAATGCAATCTTAGTGGTGTGTCATTTTATAAGTTCATAAAATTAACCATAGTTCACAAAAAATGACAATGTTGTTTTCTTTCATTTTCTTCTCTGTCTCTAATTTCTTTTCTTCTTCTATTATTTACTTTTTTTTCCTTTGTTCTTCTATTATTTTATTTTATCATATTTTTACTTTTATTTATTCTAAAAATTAAAATAAATGTACCGAAAATATTAAAAACATGTAGGTAATGTTTGGATATGAACTATATGTTTTGGATAATATGTTTTGGGAGTGGGGCTGGAAAATGTGAAATTTGCGTTAGGGAATGTGATGTATGTTTGTTTATATCTTGGGAATAATTAGAAAATTATTTTGGGGAGTTTTCATATGTTTATTTATGTTTTGGGGAGGAGACAATTTCCATTATAGAAGTCAAATCAATGTTATTTTGGGGGGCGGGGTGAAAATGTAATGGAATAATATTTTTTATTATAAAAATAATAATAAAATATATAATATGTATATGTGGTGATTAGATATAATTTTTTAATTATAAAAACAATGATAAAATATTATGATATGTATATATATGTATATGGGATTTTGGGTAATAAATCAATTGATTTGAAGAGGTATTATGGGAATTAGATAGTATTGTCTTGACAAAAAAGTTATTCATAAATGTAACCAAACATAGCCGTAATAACATATAAAAGCATAATTGAATACTTTTATTTATTTTATATTATAAAATTTTTATCTAAAAATTACTAGTGATTATAAATGATGAATATTTAACTATTTATGTACCAATTCAATGAAAAACAAAAAAAGCAAAACAAAGGGAATGTTTGGTTATGTTTTTTGTGTGATTTTATTATGTATTTATTATATATTTTGGGAGAATGAATTATTGGAGAATGTGAAAGTTATTTTTTGGTATATTTGTTTATGCTTTGGAGGAGATATTTTTTACTGTAGCAGTCAAACTAATGCTTTTTTGTTGGATTTTTGGCGTAAAAATGAAATTGAGTGATTTTTTTAATGTTAGGATAATAATAATAAAATATATATGATGTATATATATAAAATATGTATGTATATATTGAAATATATATATTTTGGAGGAAAAATTAGGATATATTTGGTTATGTTTTCCAAAAATAATGTTATGGAAAAACATGGGTTTTTCTATGGTCGTAATAGATTAGTCTTTACCTATTGTCATGTATGCCTTTGTTTTATGCCAAGTGGTAGTTTGTTTTAATAAACAAAACAAAGAAAAATTAGAACAATTGTCTTTTCTTAAGTCAAATACCTTATTTATTCTTTTAGTTTGTTAAACCCTGACATTTAAATTATTTATTATCTCTCTTATTTGTTTCAGTTTTCTCACATTCCAAATACTTCTTATGATTAATTATATCAATAATAATAATAATAATAATAACAATAATAATAATAATAATAATTGAATTAATATTTATTAGTATTATGTATTGTTATTAGTGATATTAAATTATAAATTATTATATTAATAATATTTATAATAGTATATGACCTTAGGTTCCACTCTAGGAATAGTCCATTTATTAAGAAGATCAATATTATGAGGAATATCATATTCTTCATTGATACTATTTTTAACAGTATCTCTCTTCCTTATAATATTCATAAGGAATATTTCTGTGTTGGACTTCCATAGATCTATACACTTCTCAAGCACCATGACTCCGATACCATTCAGGAAGCAGAATCTGGAAAAAGTGTCAAAATTCAGGAGTTAAGGCCAGCCATGACTAGGCGGCAGTGTAGGAAGAACCAGCCAAATAGCGGTATTTTACTCAGGATCTCTAACTATTGAATCCTAATTATAGATCAAGTTAGGCCAAACAACGCCCTAAATCCCTTTCACACGGCAACAATGGGCAAATCATGGCACCCACAAGATCCATAATTAAGAGTTCCTGTTTAGACCCTGAAACCTTCTTAACCTCCTATCATTTCTAACATTTCCAGACACTTATCCTTATAGCATGAGAATCATCATGCCTAATTAGTGTAAAGAAATATGTAGCCCAACACATAATTAAATTAGCCTGTCATGCAGGCTAATAATCAACAATATAAAGAAATATTAATTCAAAACAAAATTTTAAAAGTACCTGAAAAAAAAAAATTGAAGAACTTCTGTAACGACCCCGGAATTTCCGTATTTTCATAACTAATTATTTTCATGGTTTATTTTAATTTTGATGTTATTATTAAATCCTTGGAAATTATTTGATTTCATTTTTATTTTATTTATTTATTAAGGACTTAATTGCAAGGAATTTGGAAGTTTGGGGTTTAAATTGAGGAATCTTTTAATGTTAGGGACTTAATCGCAAAAAAATGGAAAAAATTGAATTTTGAGGACACTTGGCAACTTCTTCTTTTCTTCTTTTCTTCTTTTCCTTCTTCTTTCTTCCTTCTTCATTTTCTTTCATTTTCTTCTTCCCGTTTTCTTTGATTTCTTCCATTACCGCGACCAACCATCACCAACGAGACCATCTTCACCACTCAACCAGGCACCATTACTGCTAACCAACATCACCATTCTCTTCTCCAGCACCCTCTGAACACCAAACAGCCACCATGCATGGTGGAGACGCGGTGGTAGGAGGAGTTTGAAGAAACCCATCTCACGGCCACCGGCGTATCTCCTTCTTTCGACGACTGGAGCTGCATTTGAGGGTATCATCGGGTAGCAGGAGATGAGAGGAAGTTGGTTCAACAGCTGCATGGGCGTTCCCAGCGACGAACGACGGTGAACCGACGCGGCGGAGCTCGGCGGAGAAGAGAAGGTTGACCACTGTTTTTGGAAATTTTCGGCGAATCCAGGGCTCGAAATTGAAAACTGATCACACCGTTGGACTCAGGAGCTCGAAAGGAGTCGGACTGCTTGGTTTGGGATTTTTCCGGCGGCGGCGGTCGGCGACCGGCGGCGGTGACCGGAGCAATTTCTTCTGCTCGATCCGACGGTCGCAACGGTATAAGCCATATCTGATTCCGAGCATTAGTTATTGATTTGCGAATTTTGGAAGATTTATTAATTATATTATATTTGAATTTTGTGTGTATATATATATGACATTGTATGTTGGAGCTAGGAATTGAATTTTAGTGATTATGGAATATTGTGGGGTGTGGTTAGTTGTTGGAAGGCTATACTTTGATATTTATGATTTTTGGGAATTATTGGAATAGTAATAATATATTATGAGATTTAATTAAGTTGGTAGAAATTAATTTGAGGATTTAAAAGTTATATTTTATAATGGATAATAATTGAATATGGTTAAGTTAAAATATTCGATTGTTGTAAAATTTGGCATGTCTAGGAGACTTATAGCAGTTTTGGGAAATTATAAGCTTAATTGATTATTGAGACCATTGAATCAACTGAGCTTTGATTATGAATTATTTTGGGAATAGGTGAAGAAGATTTGAGTGTTGATCGTCCATAGTTTGATGTTGAACTGAGTGGGAATTTCTACAATCAGGTGAGGATCTTTCCCTCTTGGTACTCGTTATACCTATGAGGCTCTGCCAATTTGGCACCCTATTGAGCTATCTGTTATTGAAATTAACCCCTGTGTGGGTTTACTATTTCTGTACGTTACTCAGAACCATGTTTGGATTCGGTTTGTTATTTGATTCTGTTCTGAATACCCCTAAGAGGGTTATATCTGTTCTGTATCTGTTTGGTTATGTGAGGATCTTTCCCTCTTGGTACTCGTTATACCTATGAGGCTTTGCCAATTTGGCACCCTATTGAGCTATCTGTTATTGAAATTAACCCCTGTGTGGGTTTACTATTTATGTACGTTACTCAGAACCGTGTTTGGATTCTGTTTGTTATTTGATTCTGTTCTGAATACCCCTGTGAGGGTTATGTCTGTTCCGTATCTGTTTCTGTTATTCTGTATCAGTTTCTGTCTGTTCTGGCGCCCAGAATGTTATCTGTTATCTGTTCGGTATCTGTCTATCATTTGTTTCGTATCTGTAGCCTTGTCGGCTTTTCTATTATCAGTTTGATATATGTTGCCTGACTGGCATTATTTCTGTCTGCTTTGATTTGTTTATCTGAAACCGGCAATGTGCTAGGGATTTTCCCCTAGGCATCTGCATAAGCGGTAATTTGTTATATGTACGGAGATTGTATGGGCCAAGAGCCAATCTGAGCTAAATGTTTGGTTATATGAGGCACGCTTGGGATTTCCCCCTCGGTGTCAAAGGCACGCTTGGGATTTCCCCCTCGATGTCAAAGGCACGCTTGGGATTTCCCCATCGGTGTCGGCGGTACGCTAGGGATTTCCCCCTGGGTATCGATGGTGTGCTAGGGATTTCCCCCTAGGCATCGGCGGTGCGCTATACGGACCGTATGGGCATCTGCAAATACCAAGCTGTTATGCTTAGGTGATCTATTTGTTTGGTATAAGGTGAATCGGCAATGCATGTTTCGATCATCCTTTGAATGTATATGCTTTGGGATTGATTTGTCTGACAGTCTGTATATTTGAAATCTGATCTTGGAGCAACAAAGCAGGAGAGTTTCCTGTTTGATAAATTGTGCTATCTGTTTTTGTATCCGCATTATCTGTTAGTTGCATTATGATTTGTCAAGTCGAGTTTTCCTCGATGAATCCTTTCTATAATCCTCACTAAGTCATTGGACTTAATCCCCATATTTGTGATATTTCAGATAAGGAAGAGAATTGATTGAGACTGAGAAGAGGAATTAACAATACTTGGGTTTTCTTTTGCTGATTATATAGGATCCAAGTTATGATGTACTTTTGTATAAGATATGATCACCTTAGAAAGGTTGTAACATGTCGTTTTGTATGTATGAAGGTTATGATGTATTAAATAGTAAGATATGAATGTTTTGAACTCTGTTGAGACCTAGTAGATATATATGTTGTTAATTCAGGTTTATAACTACTTGTTGAGGTTGAATTTTGAAATTTGGTGATGTATGCAACAGAACTATGGGCCTTCTGTTAGCTGTAACTCTGATATTGTAGGTCTAAATCTGTGTGGTACCTTGAATTGGGTGTTATCCTAATAAGGGGTGCCACAACTTCAGTCTTCAATTATATTTGAAAATATACAAAGATGAAAATTTACAAGAGGATTTTTTTCAAAGGGAGAGGAGGAGTACTAAGTAGCTTCTACCTAAAAACTGAAGTGGTCTTCCCTATTTATAGACAATTAAGGCCGGACTTCAAACTCAAAACAAAACTTTTTTTGCGAAAATTTCGCATCCGAACAGTACTATTACAAAAGTAACTTTTATAAAAGTCAAAAAGTCAACAGTAATTTTCTGTTGGCTAGTCTATTTTTGTCGGAATAGTTTGACAAGTCTTTATCCTTGTTTGGTAGATGATTCTTCAAACTTCTTTTTAATATTATCTTTTATTGTTGTAAGATGATAAAAAACATCCTCAATTGAGGGTTCTTCTTCCTCATAAGGATCTTGAGACTCTCCTGCAAGACAATTAAATTGATTTTCTCCTTTTGATGAAATTGCCATTGAAGAATTGGATTTATTATCCATTTCGATATCCAGATTTTTTATCAAATCTTTCTTCATTTCTTCAATATATGATTCAACCATTTCTTCTTTGGATATTGCTCCTTTCTTCATCTACATTTTTCTCAAAATATGTTGGAAAGGACTAGGAGGTTCCCTCTGCTGCTTGGCTTTTATAAGCTATTGATATTCTAAAAATTTTTCTTGAATATAATCCAAAGTTTCTTGTCCAAAATATGCTCCTGTTTCTTTATCTTTTAAGAGAAATTTATTCCAGAATTTTGTAAAGAAGATTCTTCTCAAGCATGGAATATTTTATTGAGTATGATCAACTACTGGAGTCCATTTCCAGATCCAAGGAATAGAAAACTCAATAAAGAAATATATTGGTGCCATTCCCTCAATCCGCTTATTTTGGTGTTCCAAATTGATAAGTTTTGGTGAACAATTCACCCATTCTGTATAAAAACCTTTAAAAGGTTCTGGAAGAATTTTTATTGATAGACCATAATTAATCCATCACTCATGAAACCAATTAGGAAGCTCTCGTTTATAAACTTCAGAGCAAACCTTAATAAACCAAGAATGTTTTTTCTTAGGATTTTCATAAAGTAAGGCTTTATTATACGCCTCAATATAATCCCAATAATTAAATTTGATTGGAGTTTTTAACTCCTGATGAAAATATTCCTTTTCCCTTAGGGTACAAATTCCCCATTTTTCAGAAGATATAATCTTCTTTATTATAATTTTGCTGAAATTGAAACTTGATCGACTATTAGTCGGATAAAAATGATTGATCTCACATGATCCTGTGCTTATGAGTATATTCTCATAATGTGGTCTTTGTTTATAAGATCCTGCAGCATATGATACTGTATCAAGGTACCTTTGCATTAAGATCCATGGCTCATCTTGCCATTGTAGATCTTTATTTTCCAATAGTAGTATTACTTCTCTGGACAAACTTTTTTCATATGTGAAAAAATCATCATTTTTTTCCTCAGCAATAACATTAGCATAAGAGGAGGTATTGCCTTCCTGTTGGTCTTTTTATTTCTTGAATTCAAGAAATTCTTTGAAAAGGGGATCATCTGGGATATTACCCTGTGCAATATTGGAGGATATTAACCTCTAAGCACCATATTGAATAATAGTTTTTCCTCTTCCTCCTCTATTAGAGGGAAAGTTCTGACCCCTTCCTCATGGGATCATTCCTTCAAATACTCACGAGAAAGAAAATCAGGCAAACTATTATCTGTACCTTTCTTATAATTGATTTCAAAATCAAAAAGAGCTAAATGAGCTTGCCATCTAGCGACCATTTGCTTAGAAACATCATGTTTAAAATCTTTATTAAACATTTTACTGATTGGCAATATGTTTTTATAATAAACTTCTGATTATATAAATCATCTTGAAATTTTAAAACATACTTTACTATTGCTAGAATCTCTTTTGCAATAGTAGCATAATTCTTTTAACTATTATTCCATTTTTCTGAATAAAATCTAACAAGATATTCTTGTTTAGTATCTGGATGTATTTGTTTCAAAATACCTCCATAACCTATATCAGAGGCATCTATTTCTATAATCTTCTTCCAATTTGGATTAGCAAGCATAAGACAAGGAAGATTATTAACTTTTTGTTTTATTTTTTTAACAGCTTCAGAATGATGATCTGACCAAGGTTTAGGATTCTTTTTCAATCTATCATTAAAATGGTAATATCTTCTGCCAAATTTTTATAATAAGTAGAAATATAATTTAAACTTCCTAAAAATCTTTGTAACTGAGTTTTATCAGTTATCATATCAGGAAATTTAGAAGTAAACTCTATACTTCTATTTATAGGAATAATTTTTCCTTTTTCTATATTATGTCCAAGAAATCTGACTTTTGTCTAAAAAATATTCATCTTTGTTCTAGATATAACTAGGCCATTTTGAATAATTATTTTCTTAAAAATATCAAGATTTTTAAAGTGCATCTCCATAGTTTTAGAGAAAACTAATATATCATCAATATAAACTATTATAAACTTACTGTAAGGAATGAATATATCATTCATAATTTTTTGAAATTTTGAAGGAGCATTCTTCAAACCAAATGGTATAACATTCCATTCAGATTGTCCTATTGGAACATTAAAAGCAGTTTTATATCTGTCTTCTTTAGCAAATTGAATTTGCCAATATCTTGATTTTAAATCAAAATTTGAAAAAATAATAGCTTCATAAAGCCTATCAAGTAAATCCTTTTTATTAGGAATAAGATATCTAATCCATTTTAAAACCTTATTAAGAGGTTTATAATTAATAACTAGGCGAGGTATTCCTCTTTCTTGTTCTGAATGTTTACTAACATAAAAAGCAGTAAACATTTTTTTAAAAGAGAATCAATTTCTTTTTTACATAATTTTAAATATTCAGAATTCATTTGACATGGTCTAGCATTAGTAGGAATTTTCTTTTCATCAAAATCATCTTCGTATGGAAGATTAACAACATGTTTCTTTCTATTCCAAAAAACATCTGGATGATCATTACAAATTTCTAAAGAAAATTGACTAATTATTAATTTAATCTTATCCTATAATTGAGGATTTTGAAGTTTTTCTTCAACTGTTAAAATATTAATTTCTTCTTTAAGAAAATTAATTTGATGATTTTTTGCTATAAGCAAATCATGAATTTGATGTAAAACTCTAGTAAAAGGTTCAGTTATAAACTGAAAACTTATTTCCTTTTCTTCAAAAGTTCCTTTAAACCCTTTTTCATCAATATTTTTAATAGGAAATATTTTCTTTAAAAATGGAGTACCAAGTATAACTTGGTTAGTTATATTTTTAACAAGTAAAAACTTGTAGGAATACAAGTATTATTTTTACAAATATATGCTTTTGGTAATTTATATTGAATATCTAATTTCTGACCATTAGCATAACTAAGAGTATGAGTAGTTTTATGAAAATACCTAGTAGAAATTATTCCTTCCTGTATACAATTAAGATATGCTCCACTATCAACCAAAGCAGTTAATTCCCCTTTAAAATTATTATCAATGAGTAAAGTTATTTTTTTAACCCATTTTTGTGATGTAATCATCTCAAGAGTAGAAAGAAAATTATCATTATTGGGAAATTTTATTATTTCATCAAAGGTTTTATTATGAAAACTCATAATTTTATTACTATTTTCTAAAATAGAAATTCTTTCATCAAGACATTTATTTTCTTGTTTAAGATTATAAATCTCATTTTTAAAATTTTTAATCTATACAGTTAAATCTTGAACTGTAGTAGGAGTTTCAATCTTTTGTCTTTGTTTTAGAATTGTTTGAACCTCAGCCATAGAATAAGGTTCTGGTGAAGTATAAACCTTTTTATTATCATCAAAACTATTAGTAGAAGAAGTACTAGGAGTATCCTCAATTTGATCTATAATTTTAGACCTAATTTCTAGATATTTTATAAATTTCAAAAGTTCTACAAAATTTTCACCATTTAAAACATTGATATTTAAATCTTTGAATTGAGCAAGAATTTTATAAAATTCTTCATTATCACTTTCTTGTTTAGAACAAGGTTGTCCTTGTTTACAAGGATCGCAACTTTCTTCTTCAGAAACATAACTTTCATTCTCTAAAACTTTCAAATCTTCAGATTCTAAAGATTTCTCAGAACTATTATCTGAAATATCAGAATTATATTCTAAATCAAAATTTAGAAGTAATTTAGAAAGAGTTTCTTTTAAATCTTCATCAATATTAAGATTATTTATCTTTTTCTTCATTTTGCATTTATCAGCATAATGACCTATTTTACCACATTTAAAACAAGCTCTTGATTTTTCTTTTCTATTCTATCTATCTATCTCTTTTCTCTTTTCTCTTTTCTTTTATTAATAGCTATTTTATCTTTTTTTTGTCTATGAGGTTGTTCCATACCAAATTGACCACAAAATTGACCTAATTGTCTTTTTTCTATAATATTATGCTTTTTAATTTGTTGATTCAATTTAATCTCATTACATAAGGATAAACCTTCTTGAATACATGTTCCGATAAGTTTGCCATAAGTATAATTGTCATATTCAATATGAGTTCCTCCTTGTCTAAGGTTTTTTCTAACCCTTTCAGCAAATAAAGAAGGTAAACCATCTATAAATTTAGATTTCCAATGAATACCATTAGACTTAATAGGTTCCATTACCCTGGACAAAAATGTGTCTTTATACCACCTAAATGAGGTGAGAGTAGGACATTTTAACCCATTAAGTAATGTTATGATATTTTCCCTATTATCAGACCATCTACCAGTAAAATGTTCTATAATATTAACAACAAGTGTAAAAACAGCATTTTCAACATTATGACCTGTTTCACTCTTGATAGTATTAAGAATTTTAGTTCTATCGGAAACAGTAAGATAATTATCCCACCAACCTTTTAATTGTCCAGTAAATCCTGCAACAATCATATTAGCAACAACTTTATCACTATTACCATTTGTTTTAGAACCTGTGCTATACATTAGTATTCTATGAACAAGATTATAAATCTGTCTTTCAGTATAACCATCCAGATTCCATTCATAAATATTTTTACCATTATAACTATTATTAATAATAAATTCTTGTTCTTCATGAAGAATGTCTTGAGGTGTTGGTCTTGGATAATAATACATCCTCATAGTAGGCTTATCAACATATTTTTCAATTTTGTTAATTTCTTCTTTAATATAATTTTTATAACTATTAGTATTAGTCATGCCATCTTCAAATTCTTTATTAAGAGTATTAAGTTTTAATCCTTTAAACTTATTATCAAGGATTTTTTTCTAATTCACTTACAGATTTTAATTTGAAATTATGAATTTCAGGAGGGGGTTGAATACTGGGGGTAGCAATAGCCTCTTTATGTTGAGGTTGACCTTGATTAAGGTTTGCAACACTAATTAAATTTTTAACTTGATTAACAAGAGAGTATAAATCTTCAACTCTACTATGGAGAGAGGAAATTTGTTCTCCTAATACATTAAGATACATACTAGCATAATTTTGCTGTTTTACTAAATTATTAATAGTAGCAGTAGTAGTGTGTAGTGTTTCATTTTCAAAAAGTTTTTGAAATGTAGAAAAATATAATATTTCTCCATTGTTATAAATTTGAAAAGGTTGTTGTGGTGGATATATAGCCTTTAAGACTTGTCCACCACTTAATTTATAACTTCTTTCCATAACAGAAATATAATTTTCAACATAAGTAGTTATGAACCAAGGAACAAATGGAATTATTCTATTTTCTTTTGAAACAAAAGAATAAAATTCATTTTCAAATTTTAATTTATCTTCTCCATTAAAATTTTCAAAAAATCATTTTCTAAATGGTTCCCATTTAGGTAAATTGAATTCTTTTTGAATAAGTTGCCAGCAGGAGATCCAGGTCTAAAATCAATTTTTTGACTAAGATCCATTAAATAAGAAAATTCATTTCAGACTCAGTTATTTTCGGTTCTTGGTTATTATAGATTCCTTTTACAATATAAACAGCTTATAAAAGCCAAGCAGCAAAGGGAATCTCCCAGTCCTTTCCAACATATTTTGAGAAAAATGCAAATGACGAAAGGAGCAATCTCCAAAGAAAAAATGGTTGAATCATATATTGAAGAAATGAAGAAAGATTTGATAAAAAATTTGGATATTGAAATGGATAATAAATCCAATTCTTCAATGGCGACTTCATCAAAAGGAGAAAATAAATTTAATTGTCTTGCAGGAGAATCTCAAGATCCTTATGAGGAAGAAGAACCCTCAATTGAGGATATTTTTTATCATCTTACAGAGACAATAAAAGATAATATTAAAAAGAAGTCTAAAGAATCATCTACTAGACAAGGATAAAGACTTGTCAACCTATTCCGACAAAAATAGACTAGCCAGCAGAAAATTACTGTTGACTTTTTGACTTTTATAAAAGTCACTTTTGTAATAGTATTGTTCGGATGCGAAATTTTCGCAAAAAAAAAAATTGTTTTGAGTTTGAAGTCCGGCCTTGTCTATAAATAGGGAAGGCCACTTCAATTTTTAGGTAGAAGGTACTTAGTACTCCTTCGCTCCCTTTGAAAAAATCCGCTTGTAAATTTTCATCTATGTATATTTTCAAATATAATTGAAGACTGAAGTTCTTCAAAGTTTTTTTAAGGTACTTTTAAATTTTTGTTTTGAATTAATATTTCTTTATATTGTTGATTATTAGCCTGAATGACACTCTAATTTAATTCTGCGTTAGGCTACATATTTCTTTACACTAATTAGGTATGATGATTCTCATGCTACAAGGATAAGTATTTGGAAATGTTAGAAATGATATGAGGTTAAGAAGGTTTCAGGGTCTAAACAGACAGTCTTAATTATAAATCTTGTGGGTGCCATGGTTTGCCCGTTGTTTCCATGTGAAAGGCGTTTAGGGCTGTTGTTTGGCCTAACTTGATCTATAATTAGGATTCGACAGTTAGAGATCCTGAGTAAAATACTGTCTATTTGGCTGGTTCTTCCTACACTGCTGCCTGGTCATGGCTGGCCTTAACTCCTAAATTTTGACACTTTTTCCAGATTCTGCTTCCTGAATGGTATCAAAGCCATATTATAAATATAATTAAAATTATTTAATATAATCTTTATTATTAATAATGTATTATAATTATAAATTATTATATTAATAATATTTATAATATTATCAATACCACATATTATGAATATAATTAAAATTATTATAATACAATCTTTATTATTATTAATATATTACTAATCATATAATTAGTATTATTGATTATAATAGTATCACTATAAATGTATATTAATATTTCACTAATATATTATTAAATATTAATAATAATATGAGTATATGACTAATATTGTATCTATTATATATACACATATATTGTATACAAATATATACACACACTGACACACATGTACATATATTTATAAAAATATATATAATATTTTAATATGCAATATATATACACATATACTTATATATATTATATACATATTTACATTCAAATATATACATATATACATACACATATATACATACCACCACCGCCCGCCATACCGCCAAACCCTCCTCCCACCAACCACTTGGGCTGCCATGGCTAGTGGGCCATGGCAGCCATGAATCAGACGGCCGTTGGCCACCTGGACAGGCCGGTGCCTGTTGGCTATTGGACATGGTAGCCGCCTGGCCAAATCTGACAAGCGAACACGCCTAGAAGCTCGGTCGATGCTTCCACGCACTGGCTGCCGGGAAGCTTGGCAGTTAGATTTGGCCAGGCGGCCGTTGGGATGAGGAGCGGCGGTGGGGGGGGGGGGGGGGGGGGGGGGGTCGTGCGGGGGTGCTTGGGGAGAATTCTTTTCCTTTTTTTTTTTTAACTTTTAGTTTCTTTATTTTATATATATATACATATATATAAAGTTATTTAATTTTTTTTATTTATTAACTATTATAAATTATATATATTTATATAAATACTTTAAAATTCATGTTGCCACCTAAGCAATAAAAAAATAAAATAAGCCAATTAATTAAATATATCAATTAATTTTTTTGCGAACATGGCGAAAAAAAACTATGAATGTACCAACTCAGCAAAATGCCCAGTTTCATAACCTTCTGGCGTGCCACATCAGCATTTCCGGCCAAATTTTCAAATTTCGGCGACTTTTGAATTAAATGTGCAAATTTTTTTAACTTATAGAACCAAATTTGAAATTGCGTAACATATAGGATAAAATTAAAAGTTGGAAAATCTTATATATAGAACAAAAAAAATATTTTTTAGGGGAATAAAAATTTATAAGATCGAGATTTTTTACTAAATAAAAAATTAAATTACTTTAAATTTTTTGTTCAAACAAGCAAAAGGTATTTTTAGAATAACAAAATTTTGAACAAAGGATAAATAAGAACTTTTAAAGAGAACAATAAAAATATTAAATTATTTAATTAAATTTTATTTGCTTTTAGAACAAACATATCCAAAGGTAGATATTGATTTAGGTGTAAATAAATGGTAATAAAGTACTTGCAAGATAATAGATAAAAACGAGATGTTATGATCACATAAAACCATACGTCCTCTTCTGAATAAATTAATTAAATTATTAGTTGTTGTACTAAAAAATTAATAAATTAAATGATAAACAAGACCAAGTAAGAAATTCATTACTCCACACGTTTTCAGTATAATTTTTCCACCATGAACAAACCTCTCATTTTCACTTTCTTCTTTTTCTTAGCCTCCCCGGAAATAAACACACCATAACCAAATCACAAAGAAAAAGTCGACCAATGGAGTCCATCAACTTCATCAAAGGCTACGGCAGAGTAAAACCCTTGGAAGACAACCCAAATTCTCCATCAAACGACCGCCGCCGCAGGATCATCTCCATCTCTCTCGCCGTTCTCCTGACCCTCATCATCGCTTCACTCGTCGCCGCTCTTATCCACGAGTCCGCCACCGAGTCAGAGGAATCCGAAACTTCCCAACTCGCCTCAAACTCGGCCGACTCGCTCAAAACCGTCTGCGCAGTAACTCGGTACCCCGACTCGTGCCTCTCCTCCATTTCTCCCCTCAACACTCCCCCCTCCAACAACCCTATGCGCTTCTTCAACCTCTCTCTCCACGCCAGTATGCTTGAAGTCTCGAGCCTAAAAAATCTACTCACTCAATCGAAGGTCGAACCGGCCATGAAGGACTGCGCAGAGCTGTTCGACGACGCGGCGAGTCAACTCGGAAGGTCGGCCAAATTGATTTGTGTGGGCAGTGGGGAGCAGGCGTTGACGAAGATGAAGATCAGCGACTTGCAGACGTGGATCAGCGCGGCCATGACAGATCAGGAGACGTGTCTTGATGGGCTCGCGGAGACGGGGTCGACGGCTCTGGGTGAGTTTAAGATGAAGGTGCAGAAGTCGCAGGAGTACGTGAGCAACACCCTAGCAATTCTCAACAATATTCAAAGCCTTTTCGAGAAGCTGGGCCTCACGATGCCCTGATGAAGAAAAATTATTGGTCCTTACATTTCTATAAAAAAGAAAAATAATTGATTTTGACCTTTTGCCGTTTGTTTTGCCCTTTATCCTTAATTTTATTTGTTGTTATTTATATTTCTATGTATTTTTGTGTATATGTATTAGACGATTCTGTTTGAATTTGATCATACTAATACATGGAATATTTGAAATAAAGCAAGTGGTTATTTGATTTTCTTTTAATTTTTTCTTATTCCTATTTATTTTGACATTTCCCTCGTATTTTATGTTGATGTAAATAATAAAATTCATTTAATGTTGAAGGTGTTATTTATCAATTTAAATCTTCTATTATATTTCATATTCTATCTTCTATTTCATTTCGTAAATATTGATACGTTGATTAAATATTTCTTTATAACAATAGTTGATTGAGAATCAGATACACTTGGCATAAATACAACAAGTTTGAATAGGAGATAAAACATGCAATGAAATAGAGGATCCAAAGTGGTTATCGATTATCCAATTTTACTAATTTTTCAATATATTGAAAAATCAACACACTTTCTTAGTTAAAAGATTAAATAATTTAATTTGTGCTATAGTAACGGTTAATTGGCTTAAAATTCCCAAATCCACATTTCATTTTGTGTTCAATCCCCACATAAAAAAACAAAGTCTTAGCTCCCCAATCTCATTTTCAACTTAGAAATCACTCCCCAGCACCTGTAAAACTACCAGACTGACCTCCACTTAAATACACAAATGCCAAAAAACCCTACCTATCTCAATGCTGTTGAAATGGATGAAATCGCGCCCACGCTTCTTACACATTTTCTCTCCTTTTTTTAAAAAATAAAATAAAAAATCAGCAGCATCAATCCCGTCTTTTGCATTTCCCTCCAATTTCTTTCTTCGGCTGAAGCATTCATTCATTGTTGACTGCAATTTGAAGCATTCTCATGTCTAGTTTGTGAGTTTTGAAACCTGCCTTTTCATCTTTTTCTCTTGTTCCATCGGTTTTATTTCATTTCACACGCTTCCATCAAATTATAGAAGGTATTTTTCTGTTAAAATGTTGGATCTGTAACTATTTTTGTGATATGTTCGTAAAATATACTTGAAACCTTTATTTATATATGCATTTTAAATGAAAACATACTTGAGTTCATGTTTTTTGTACGTTAAGGTAGTATTTTGTGTACTAAAATAAATAGTATTTAGAAATCCTATTATTTGTTGTTCAAACCCGATTTAGTATAATTTTTACTTAAACTTTCTATTTTAATTTTAATGAAAGTTGTTTCGAGTTAAATAATACCTTAATTTTGTAATGATTGAATTGATTTACAATACGATTAATATTAGGTATGTTGGCAACTCAATTTTTAGGGTTTATATTCAAAATCTGATTTGTTCGAAAGATTTACTGCATGTTTAGTCATTTCCTATTGTTCATGAAGAAAAATATAACATTAATTTATTTAGTGCTATATGCATGTATATCTGATATAAAAGTACTCTATTTTAGTATTAGTAATTGCATTTTTAGTATGAAAACCTTAAATGTAAGTATATATGGAGACGTTTATAATATTTATTTACATTATTTTTGTATTTATAGCAATGGAACCAGAAACATACTATCATTGCTACCCGGCATATTTTTATATTGCAATGAAGGAGTTGGAACCCAATTTTTGGGTTCCAACACAGACAACCCCGTAAAAAGACGCCATTCTATATATTTTATAATATGCCATAGTTGAATTATTATAGCTTCAATAGAGCTCAAGTGATCATAAGACGATTCAACATACAAACTAATTCATTTGTCTTCAGGGAAGACGTCGAAATTTCTTTTTGGGCGCCAGAGTTTTGTTTAGTGTTGGGGTTGTCTCATGTGGGGCAACCTGTGGATGTTGATCTAAAGATGAAGTCAGACATTGTTGATTGCTTGTTTTCGAAATTTTTTTTTAAATGTTAACCATGTGCAAATATTTGTAAGAATTTGTAGATAGACATAGTGATCAAGATATCAAAGATTTTGTTAGGTTGTATATACTTTTTTGTTTTTAATTGTATTTTGTTTCCAATGAGCAACTATTGCACACCTCGTTTTATCATCCCTTACATTGATGAGCTATCTCTTGTTAGGTTGTATTAATGGGGAGAGGCTACATACAACTTTATACTTCAAGAACATAGAAATCATTTGGGAGGTGATATTGATGCCAAAAAATAATTTGCAAGAGCACAAATTAACAAAAACAAGAACAATTTTTCTTTTCTGAAGTGTATCTGTGTTAATCTCAATGTGTCTTATATCTTTTTACCAAAGCTTTTATATGACTAAACATCCCACTATTTAGGTTCATAACTGCCCACTAAAACACTAATATCTTGTTACAACTGAATCAATAAAATGGAGCCACATGTAGCCCATGTTCCTTCTTTTTCGGTCGTGCATGGAACTATGGGAACCAAAGTAAATCTGAGTGCAGCTCGGCTCTTCCCTTGAGTTCAGCTCAGCTCAGCTCTTCCCTTGAGTTCAGCTCGACTCTTCCCTTGAGTTCAGCTCGGATCTCTCTCTGAGTTCAACTCGGCTAATGTAGAGACCCATGCTGCTTCAGCTCGGCCAACGTATTCTAGATTGCCCTACAATGCCAGCTTAGTTACTTTTAGCTCGACCAATTGAATTGGCTCGGCTGAGCAAGTGTGATATGGGCTCAATTATAACAACTCTAATGTGTGCCTTTAGCTTGGGCTTATTATGGCCGTATCACATCTCCCCCCACAATTTAGTTCAAAATGGTTTGAACTATAACCAAGTCTGAGCTAAAGGCAGATTAGGACTGTTAATTACCAAAAATAGAACTCCAATTTTGTTATCAATTTTGCCGAGATGGATAACTGCAACCCCGTTGATCTTTCCACAATGTCCAAGATGCATTGCCATGCAAAGCTATGCAATTCCCTTGATTTTAATTCCATAGTTAACAAGACGCGTTGCCACGTGTTTCCATGCAAAGCCATGTAATTCCCCTGATTTTAATTCCATAGCTACCGAGGTGACACCTCTTTGCCAAGATGCCATGCCCTTGCTGAGATGAAATTCAATGTCTCTATTTATCATGCAACACCATGCAATTGCCGAGACATCGTGCCATGTAAAGCCATGCAATTGCCGAGATGAAATTCAATGCCTCTTTACCATGCACCATGCAATTGCTAAGACGCCGTGCCATGCAAAGCCATGCAATTGCCAAGATGAAATTCAATGCCTCTTTACCATGTAATACCATGCAATTGCCGAGGCAACATCCCATGCAACCTTGATTTTCTTTCCATATTTGTCGAGATGAGGGATGCAACATCAACCAATCATTACCCTTAATACTGTCGAGGTGCAGGGTGGAAATAATTTAATTTTGCTAATTTATTGTCGAGCCAAAATTTAACTTTACAGCCATTCTCAAGATGAATTGGTCGAGTTGCTTTGCACCAAATTTTTCTTGGGGCACGCTGATGTCACATCAAGTTTTTAACCATTGTATCAATACTTGCACAGGCCAACTGGAGGCTAGAGGCGTATTGAGACTGGATCAGCTAGAGGAGAACATTGATCGTATATATGGGTTGTACTCTCTCCTATCAGATTCAGAGGATGAAGAGGAAGTTAGTACTGAAGGCGGATATGTACCTGCCGAGCCATCATCACCAACTGAACTACTACCAACGATCGAGATGTCCAGTGCGGTCGAGGCACCTACCGCGGCAGAGCCTTCCGGCCAGATTGATTCTCCTGTTGCGGTGTCCCTAGCTGAAGTGGATGCTCCTAGTGCCTCAGTAGATCTTCCCATCTTGCCATCCTCTTGAAGTCAAGATTACTACATATTACTTCGTATTACTTGCTAAGAGCATATCTGCGATGAATATTGCATCGTTCTTCCAATATTTGATCGCGCTACTGATTTCTCATCCAAATTGTTGGACGCCCCCTCCCTTTTTCTTCCTTCTTCTTCTTTTTTTTTTTTTTTACATTCAGCCCAGGATGACTCATCCGAGCTGACTTCGCTTTGGCATTCGCATTCTTGGACACTCATATTTTGCTACTTCATCCAACCTGATTATGCACTGGCATTTGCCATTCTTTATTTGGACATTTGTCCTTATCTCATCTAAGCTGATTTTACTTTTGCATTCGCCCTTTTTTTTTTCTTTTTGGGCTGCCTTGGCATTCATCTCGTTTTGGACACACGCCTTGTGTATGTTCGCCCGAGCTAATTTTAATCGGATTGTCCATCAATGGCTCATTCGAGCTACTATTACTTGGGACATTCATCCTTTTAGCTCATCCGAGCTGATTTGGCATTCGCTAGTTCTGTTTGGACATTCGTCCTTTGTTTGGCTCATCCGAGCTAATTTGGAATTCGCCACTTTTGTTTGGACATTAATCCTTTGTTTAGCTCGTCCGAGCTAATTTGGCATTCGCCACTTCTGTTTGGACATTCATCCTTTGTTTGGCTCATCCAAGCTGATTTCTGTTAGACATTCGTCCCTTACTAGTTGGCTCATCCGAGCTGATTTGGCATTCGCCACTTCTGTTTGGAAATTCATCATTTGTTTGGCTCATCTAAGCTGATTTGGCATTCGCCACTTTGGTTTGGACATTCGTCCTTTGCTTTAGCTCGTCCGAGCTGATTTGGCATTCGTCACTTCTGTTTGGACACTCGTCTTTTGTTTGGCCTATCTGAGCTGATTTCAGTTGGACATTCGTCCCTTGCTAGTTAGCTCATCCGAGCTGATTTGGCATTCGCCACTTCTATTTGGAAATTTGTCCTTTGTTTGGCTCATCCGAGTTGATTTGGCATTCGCTACTTCTATTTGGACATTCGTCCTTTGCTTTAGCTCGTTCGAGCTAATTTGGCATTCGCCACTTCTGTTTGGGCATTCGTCCTTTATTTGGATCATTCGAGCTAATTTCTGTTGGACATTCGTCCCTTGCTAGTTAGCTTATCTGAGCTGATTTGGCATTCGCCACTTCTGTTTGGACATTTATCCTTTATTTGGCTCATTTGAGCTGATTTCAGTTGGACATTCTTCCCTTTCTAGTTAGCTCATCCAAGCTGATTTGGCATTCACCACTTCTATTTGGATATTCGTCCTTTGTTTGGCTGATTTGGCATTCACCACTTCTATTTGGACATTCGTCCTTTATTTGGCTCATCCGAGCTGAATTGGCATTCGCCGCTTTGGTTTGGACATTCATCCTTTGCTTTAGCTCGTCTGAGCTGATTTGGCATTCACCACTTCTGTTTAGACATTCGTCCTTTGTTTGGCTCATTCAAGCTTATTTCTGTTAGACATTCATCTTTTGCTTTAGCTCGTCCAAGCTGATTTGGCATTCGCCACTTCTGTTTGGACATTCGTCCTTTGTTTGGCTCATCCGAGCTGATTTCAGTTCGACATTCATCCTTACTAGTTGGCTCATCCGAACTGATTTGGCATTTGACACTTCTGCTTGGACATTCGTCCTTTGTTTAGCTCATCCGAGCTAATTTGGCATTCGCCACTTTTGTTTGGACGTTCGTCCTTTGTTTGGCTCATCCAAGCTGATTTCAGTTGGACATTCGTCCCTTGCTAGTTGGCTCATCCGAGCTGTTACACTTTGCATGAGAGAAAGACTTTGAATTTCAAAAGCAACTTACAAGATCAAATTAAGTAAAACCAAACAGAATTGATCATGTGAAAGAAACTACAGAATAGAAACTAAATGTAAATTTCAACAAAACAGGATTACATGGAAAAACATCTGAGGTTCTGCACATTCCAAGGCTGAGCTACCTTATTTACTTCTAGCGTCTCCGGATCGTACGCTCCTCCCCTCAGCACTCTGGTCACCTTATAAGGTCCTTCCCAATTAGGTTCCAACTTTCCTATATTTCCCAATACATCAGCTCTTCTAAGCACCAAATTTCCCACCTGAAAGCTGCGAGGTTTAATCCTCCTGTTGAAGGTGGTTTGTATCCCCCCCTCTTATTTCTTTTCTGCCTCAACTCCTCTTTCGCCTCGCAATCCTCTTCTTCATGGATATATTTTTATGTCCGCTGTAGGAGCTCATCATAACTATCTGCAGGCCTTCTACTCAAAGATCTAAAGAAAGGGCTAGGACAAAGTCCTTGAGCAAAAACGCCACTTAACAACTCATGAGTGGCCGAAGGGACCTCCAGAGCAGCTGTGGTGTACCGCCTAACAAAGCTTCTCAATGTTTCATTCTCGCCCTACCGAAATGAGAGCAAACTCTGTGCACTGCGCCTATACTGTTTGTTGCTGGTGAATTGATGCAAGAATTTTCTGGCAAACTCGCTAAAGTTATGAATGGATCGAGAAGGTAAATATCCAAACCACCTTTGGGCTGCTCCTCCTAAAGTAGTTAGAAAGGTCTTACACTTCACTCCATTTGAGAACTGATACAGCAGGGCTAAGTTCTCGAATTCACACAGGTGATCGGTAGGATCAGCTGTACCAGTGTATCGAGGCATAGCGAAAGACTTGTGATTCTTCGGGAAAGGATTGTGCAAGATAGCTTTGACAAACAGAGAAGCCTTGACCTCTTCCCCAACCTTTTCTCCCATCATTTTCTTCATTTCCAGCAACTCCTTCCTAATCTCCTCTATTTTGGAAACCAAATCTGCCAGGGCCTTCTGCCTCACCTTATCACGACCACGTCACACCAACACCTAACTTTCTACTACTACTTCTGCCTCTCCTGCCATATAGGTGTGGGTCCTCATATATGACTCCTTGGACAAACCACAAATACCCCACCTTCACTAGCTCATCCAATACTCCTCCCACTGGTACCACCGTTGCCTCTTGCCCTCCCCCTATAAACAATCCCGGATTATTGGGAAAAGGCAGCCCAACTATCACTGTGCCTTGCGCGACTGCTCCAGAAATGAGGGCTGTTCGAGGACTTTTAGCGGTAGTTCCACCCATAGGCCTAGGTGCCACCGGCATGGCTGTCATCCTCGCCGGAGGTGTAGGGTTAGCCAACCCCGGGGTGGGGGGAAAAGGCACCAGACTGGGAGATGGAATATTAGGTGCCATCTCCAGCAGGTAAGGAATGACCATGCGGCCTGGAGGCAGTGGCAGGGGTGTTGCGTGCATCGCTCCGGCGGACTGAGTAGAAGTGATGATACCAAATGTCGACCACATGAAGTTAGCCAACTGCTCAGTGGTCATTTGCCCCACCATTGGGGGTGCTAGGGCGTTTTTTCCTCCTGTAACAATCGTCGGCACCGCAGTCACTGGAGGCGGGGCTGTAGCGGCCATGGCTGTCTGTTCACACTGCGTTGTCATCCTCATACATGTCTCTCCGTTATCTCCTAAACTACTCATTCTCACATCTTGACTCTTAATCTGTTTCCCATAAACAATGCCAAATTGATGCTAAAAATAATCTGCAAGAGCACAAATTAACAAAAATAAGAACAATTTTTCTTTTTTGAAGTGTATCTGTGTTAATCTCAATGTGTCTTACAACTTTTTACGAACGCTTTTATGTGACTAAACATCCCATTACTTGAGTTCGTAACTGCCCACTAAAACACTAACTATCTTATTACAACTGAATCAATAAAATCGAGCCACGTGTAGCCCATGTTCCTTCTTTTTCGGTAGTGCATGGAACTATGGGAACTAAAGTAAATCTGAGTGCAGCTTGGCTCTTCCCTTGACTTCAGCTAGGCTCTTCCCTTGAGTTTAGCTCGAATCTCTCTTTGCGTTCAGCTCGGCTCATGTAGAGACCCATGATGCTTCAGCTTGGCCAACGTATTCTAGATTGCCCTACAATGCTAGCTTAGTTACTTTTAGCTTGGCCAATTAAATTGACTCACTTGAGCAAGTGTGATATGGGCTCAATTATAACAGCCCTAACGTGTGCCTTTAGCTTGGGCTTATTATAGCCGTATCAGATATGAAGGAGATGCAAAGAAAGAAATATTTTGATGGTTGTACAGTTGGTCTTTTGGTAAGTGTCTTTGAATCTTTAAATTATAAAACTGTTGTCATTTACTTTAAATAACTGCAAGTTTTTTCTTTATAAACGACAGGGATGACTGCATGACCACTTTCTTTCTTTGGGGAAACCCAAATACTTGCGTGCATGCCCATGGTTCTTTTGGTGGGATGACAGCAAGATCCCCAAAAATATGGCTGATGTAGAGAAAGCTCTTAAGCAAATTAAAAGGGAAAAGGTAAAACTTATTGTTTACATTCAGAATGATTTCCTATGAGTTTGATATTTGAAAGAATATGTAACTTTCTATTGTAATAGATCGTGCCTATCTATACCTTTCCTAAGGAGGAAAAACTTATCGCTTCAACCCCGGTAATTATTTAGATGCACATGATTACTACTTGAAGTTTACTTTGTTATTACAGTGATAATTTTGTACTCTTTGTACAGGTTCATTCAATATCATACTATGATGTTTTAAGCTTTAAAGCTTAGTTGAGGTAGAAAAATAAAGAAGTGAAATTGTTGAAGTACAAAATTAAAATTTTGGAGAGGAAAGGAAATGAAGACGATAAGGAGAAGATGGCTGAAGTGGAGAATGAGAATGAAGATGAGAAAGATGAAGAAGAGAACAGTGGTGATGATGATGCTACTGGTGCTGGTGCTCAAGATCGTTATGAGAAACCACACTTGGAGTTTTTTGTTGATGAATTTGAGACTCCGGGTGGTAGTAATGATGGTCATAACGTTCATGATGGTGATAGTATTGGTGATGCTGATGCTTATGTTGAGGGGATAAAGAAAAGGAAGGTGATATTCCACATGAAGAAAAAAGCAAAAAGAAACATGATCATATCTCTTTTATTGTCCGAGGTATGAGAACAAGAGATGATAGGAAGAGAAAGAGAAAAGAGGAAGACTTTATCACACCACTTCCGTCCACACCATCAAAGAGAACTAAAGCTAGCGTCTGTAGAGGCTATGGCAGAGGTAGAAAGGCCTCTAAGAAAAGAGTTGCAGAGGTGAGCCAAGGTGCAACTAAAGAATCTGATGATGTTGAAGAAATGGCTCAACATACTGAAAAAGAGAAGACTGATATTGAAGAAGTGAGTTTTAATACTATGGTGTCTGATGTTTAGTACTTGATATCTTTGTAAAAGTACTAGAATTGGGAACAAAAGGTACTGTAAATTGGTTGTTGAATACAAAAATTATTGAGAAAGAATAATGCCTATTTTATTGTTTTTTAATGCAAATTATATATATCTTGTAGGTGTTATTGTTGTGTATGGAGATGTTGGTGATGAAGATTTGGGAACTTGATTAAGTGAATTTCGATCAAGAAAAGATTATAGAGGGAGCAATGACATTCCTGACAAACAACAAAGCATTATTGATTTGTTTTTATCTCAACTTAATTTGGAGTAATAATTCTCTTATACTTGTTTTCCATTTTATTAAAAATTTTAAGGTTCTCTTAACTGATAATGCTGACTTGTTTCGTAGTGTCATTGTTTATCAGAGGAGATATTTTGTGTGATTTGCTATTTGGAAAGGAAGTAAGAGGTGATCTGATTGATTGTTACTTGCATATACTTTGCAGTAGCTCTTCCAATACATCTTATGGACGTGGAATGTGGTGTATGTCTACTATTATTCAGGTAAATAATTTGTAAAATATTCAGCTACATGGTAAAATGAATACTAGTACCAATACAATTTGTAGACTACAATATTGAACAAATTAGAGACGTTGAACAAGAAACGTACGATAAAGCCACAACAATATCCAATGTTTCTTGAGGAACTAAATATTAGTTCACAAAAGATACTTGAGTAGCTCAATTTGGAAGTCCTGACCAGATGTCGATTTGTTATATTTTCAGTTGTGTATAAGTTCCATTGGTTTCTATTGGTTTTTGATACATCCACAAAGAAGTTTACAGAGATGAACTCTACTTGGTCTCCTATGTCAAAGGTAACAACAAGAGTTTATGTGTAAGTTCTTTGTTTTTTAAAAGTTTTCATGTAAATAAATTTCTTAAACTATAATAAATGATGTTATAATCACGCTTTGTAGGGTAAGTTTATAGCAGGATACCTAATAAATTCATTGGGGTATGATGCTAGCAAAGGTGATATCCAATTTGGCTACTACCGCCAATAAGTTGGCGACGTAGATTGTAGAGTTTATTTGTGGCACCTCAGATGCCTCAAAGACACCACACCAGCGATACTAACCCTCTTTAGGAGATTTTCTCTTCAAAAATCGATGCCAAGCACATACTAACAAAATAAAATGACAAATCATATTAAAAGTAACAACTTATATATTAATCTTTTGTACACTAGCTTGAACTTTTTCTCTAGTTATATATGAGTATACATATATTAGTACCTGAGGTATGGTTCCTGAGATATGGCACTAAAGCCACCATGTCTATAAGTCTTATAATGTATATACCTAAACTTATTAGTCTGGGCAAATTTAGATTCAAACAAAAGATAATCTCTTCTTTCTTATTCCCAAGTTCCCTCTTTTGGTAAGACCATTCCAGCCTTAATTTCATAAAGAGAAGTATAAGGGTGAGTCCGAATGAATCAGTGAAGAAAGTGGAGTGAGTTACATGTATAGAGCTTATTGTGCAATGGAAGATGATAAAGTGAGAATTATGTAATGAGTAGGACACAAATATGACATGATAACTCGTTTTGGGTAACAAGCTTGTGTAATAAATACTTTTACAATGTTATACACAAATATTTGATATTTTTATATATAAAGGTTTTATATAAATCATGAGGTGATTGAATTAAATTACTTATAAGAACTTTATCAGATCAGAGACATCATAATCATATTAAACCTTCTATGTAACTCCATCACTGTTCTATACCAACATGGAGAACTCATAAATCTCAATGCTTCTTTTCCAAGTTCGGACTCAAGTGTATAGGATTCTAGATGTGGCCCCCACTGCACATCCGTACGTGGCACTTAGATCCTTACACTTAATTTCATGAAGAACAAAATAGAATTTTCGTTTGAGGTACAAAAGTGCAGCTGAAGGATGTCTAGTATTGAAATTCAGAGGTGGCAACGACGACATATTCAAGAGGTGGCCCCTATTGCATATCCCCTTTCATCTAGTGTGGCACTTTGCTATGCCCGGCATGTATTTTACGCTACTGACCGAATAAAATATTCAAAAGGTTTAAGAATGCAATAAGTACAGTAGAGAGTGTCAACCTCGGGATTCTAGAGGTGGCCCCCACCGTACACCCCTGTCAGCAAGTGTGGCATTTAGTTCTCGATTCGACGAATAGGATGAGAAGATTTAGAAAAATTAGAAAACACGAACCTTTTGAAGTTATAATTTATTTGGAGTAAGAAGATTTTTCATAAAAATATTCTTCTTTTCTTTTAAACAATACTTTTTGAGATGTTCTGATAATATCCGGCATAGGGGGTTCTTACTTCACTTATTTGAGTAACAATGTTTTGGTATAAAGAAGAAAACAAAACAATTATTGATAATGACATGATCTTTTGATTAAAGAAAAGAGGAATAATTCAGAATTTCAACCGACTCAAACTTAGCAAGAAGGTCAAACAATTACTGCCACAATAAGTGAGGCATTTCAGGAAGTTTGAAAAGGATATATGATTTCAAGAAGTAGCTATTAATAAGTAATAGATGAAAATTAGAAAGGAGTAAAAGACCTTAACGTATCACTAATCAAGGTGTTCAGGGAAACATAAAATAGGTATATGATTTTTGGAAATTATTAACAAGTAACAGGATGAAATTAAGAGGGCACAGAAGACCTCGCAAATCAATAATTGAGGTGTTCCAGAAAACATGAGCTAGGTATATGATTTCAAAAAAGATATTAACAGATAACAGAATAATATTGCACAGGAACAGAAAACCTCACATATCAATGATTGAAGTGCTCAAAGGAACACAAGATAGGTGCATGATTTTAGGAAAAAGAATTACAAGTAACAGAACAAAAAATAAGAAGAAATAGAAGGCTTTACCGCATCAACAATAAAGGTGCTCAGGGAAATATAAGATAGGTATATAATTTCAGGAAAAATATTAACAGGTAACATAATGAAATTGAGAAGGGCCAAAAGACATCACATATCAATATTTAAGGTGTTTCAGGAAAAAGAATTACAGGTACCTATAATAAAAATTTAAAAGGAATAGAAATCCTCATTGATTCTCGTGATCAAGATTCTCCAACAAACTTGTAAGCTTAATTACCTAAATTGAAGACTTAATTATTATTGATCGTTCTTTTGGTAATAATATTATGAAGGAATAAAAATTAATTAATTAATTTAATTAGAGTACCATATACCATTATAATTTATTTAGTTACTATCCAATAATTTAAGCGATTAACTTTACTAATACCTTCAGCATCTATATTTCTATCTATATATATAGGAATAATATTTCCTACTAATTAATTTCTAAATGAATCAAATATGCCCTAATACTTTTCTTGTCACATTGTTCCAAGAATAAAATTTACCACAAAATCATTATATCTATATCATGTCCTATAATTTCCACCTAATCTAATTACATTCAAACCCCAATCATCCAACATAATCTCATAATCCAAACATTCATACTCAACCATATTTAACAAAAAAATGTGATCTTATCATCATCATAACACATCCACAATTATTTAACATAACTTGCTTATTTCCATAATCTGTTATCCCACATAGTCAATTGCGACAGTTTTTATAAAACTAAATTTTAGCCAAATATAGGTACTTTGATGGTGATATTTACCTCAGGAGATCTTGAAACATAATTAATTTTCTAATTGTAGCCACAATTTGACGATCAAACAGGCTGATCTTCACTGATTCCTATTTAAACTTGAGCTCTTGACCCTAGCTGTGTCCTTGTGGCAGGTTGCCATTTTTGCACTTTCTGATTGGGATACAACTTCAATTTTAGTAATTCTTACTTCTAAACTTGTCTACACTCTAGGAGATTTCCATCCATAGCTCTATCTCAACATGTGAATGGTGGATTCTTCATATATAGACAAAACAAAATTACCCCTGGTTTTGCCAGTTTCTGCCTGCATGTGGCAGTGTTAATTCCGGTAGCAATTCTAGTGTGATTCCTGCGGGATTTATGAAATCCTATCTCCATGGTAATCTACATAGGCGGAGCTTCCTAACGATATATTTGCATAGGTGATCAGGTGGCTAGAAGATTAAGTTTTGATTTTTTTGAAAATTTTAGTTTAGGCAGCAGTTCTACTAGCTAGCGGGTTTCCTCCTTGATTTTTATAGAACTTTTAGAGTTTGGGACTGAAATTTTGGGGAGATTTCCCAATAATTTTGATTTTTGATGAGTTAGGAAAGATTGGCTATAGTTTTGATAGCTAATGGATAAAGATTTGGATGGTAGAAATTAAGTTTTTGGGCAGCCTGCAGAGAAAAGAAAGTTTGTGTGGAAAGGCTATGCGGTTGGTCCCAATTTATAGAAGATAGGATTTTGCTTATTTGCTTAGAGGCCTTTCACATTTCTATCTTATTTTGAATTAACCCTAAACTTTTTATTTTAATTTAGTCCTTGGTCTTTTATCTCATTTTCAATTAGCCCCTAGGGAATAATTAAAAAAAAAAAAAACTTCTATTTTATATTTCATTATTATATACCTAATACACGCAATGATGCATTTGTATCTTAAGTATATGCACTTTTGTGTTTTATGACTTAGGGTGCATGGCTAAATTTATAGTGTATGTGTATTTAGGGAACTTTAAAGTCAACCTTTTGATTAGCTTGTTTATTCTAAAATGCTATTAATTATATCAATAGGGATAATTTCGTAAGATAGTCTATCTACTATATATAGAATTTTAAATTTTGATTTTCTATTGTTACCAAATAGTTTAATAATTTAGTTTTTTAAGGAGAATTACTTATGAGAAGAGCTGGGGTGTTACCAACCCCCTCTTTAGAGGAATTTGATCCCCAAATTCTAAACTTCAAATAAATGAGGGTATCGACTCTTCATATCTTCCTCAAGTTCCAAGTTGCTTCTTCAACATCGTAGCTTCTCCATAAAACTTTGACCATTGGGATTCTTTTAGACCACAACTCTCTATATTTGTGATCCAGAATGCGTATTGGTTTTTCCTCATAGGGTAAGTCGAGTTCTATCTAAATTTATTTATGGGATGTTATATGCGATTGATCAAGATGATATTTTCTAAGTTGTGACACATGGAAAACATCATGGATGCTTGTGAGATTGGCTGAGAGTTCATGCTTATATGCTACTTTTCAGATATACTTTGAAATTCGGGAGGGCCTATATATCGAGGCTATAGCTTTCCTTTTTTCCCAGTCTTTTTATTCCTTTTCAAGGTGTAACTTTGATGAAAATTTTATCATTAACGCCAAATTCCAAATCCCAATGATGATTGTCTACAGAGCTCTTTTGTCGACTTTGGGTATTATGCATGCGTTGTTTGATTATCTGAATTTTTTCAATAGCTTCTTGAATCATTTCTACTCACACGTCCCTATTATGCCCCTTTTTCGGTGGTGTTCTCCAGTCATCTAGGTCTCAATATAATGGAGACTAATACTTTCACTCATATAATGCTTCGTAGGGAGCTATTTGAATTGTGGCTTGGCAGCTATTATTATAGGCAAACTTCACTAGGGGCATGTTCTTATCCCATGAATCCATAAGGTACATTATACAAGCTCTCAACATATCTTCTATTATTTGGATTACTCTCTCGAATTGTCCATCTGATAGGGAATGAGAGGCAATACTGAAATTTAGCTTCGTTCCTAAATCCTCCTGTAACTGTTTTCATAATTTTGATGTGAACTTTGGGTCTCAGAAATAATGCTTGCAGGAATTCCATAAAGTCGAATGATTATCTCTTGTATAGATCTGCCAAGGTTTCTACCTTATAATCAGCTTTGATTGGTATAAAATGTGCAGATTTCGTCAACTGATCCATAATTACCCAAATCCCATCAAATCCTTTTCTTACCTTTGGTAGTCCTAAGACAAAATCCATGGTTACCATTTCCCATTTCCACTCTAGTATAGGAAGAGGTTGTAACAGTCCTGCTGGCCTTTGGTGTTCATCCTTAACTTGTTGACATACTGGGCATTTCTTTACATAATTGGCAATATCTGACTTCATTCCCTTCCACCAAAAATTTCTTTTAAGATCATTATACATCTTGGTAGCTCCTAGATGTATTGTATACTTGGATTTGTGTGCTTCATTTAGTATTTCTTCTTGCACGGACTTAGGGACCCAAATTCATCATCTAAATCTCATTACTCCCTCTTGGCTGATGTCAAATTATGAACCTATGGTTTTATTGATAGATTTCCTGAATTTTGTAACCTCTTTATTCTTTTCTTGTGCCCCTTGACTTTTTGAAATAATTCAAGTCCAATCATTAATCCGACTGTCATACCATAGTTTGGATTTAGAATAAGTGAAGTTCCTGATTCGAGTCCTTATCTTTATCTTGATTTAGCACAGTTTTCTGCTCAAGGCATCGGCAACCACGTTAACCTTTCTTAGGTGGTAGAAAATCCTACAATCCTAATCATTTAAAAATTCCATCTATCTTCTTTGCCTCATGTTCAACTCTTTTTGGGTAAAGAGATACTTCAAATTTTGATGATCGGTTAAAATTTCAAATAGAGGTAGTGTCTCCATTTGGCAACTGCAAATATGATTGCTGCTAGCTCCAAGTCATGGGTAGGGTAGCTCTGTTCATAAGGCTTTAACTTCCTTGAGGCATATGCAATTACCCTTCTATTTTGCATCAAAACATACCCTAATTTTTCTCTGGTTGTATCTGTATATACTACAAAATCTTCCACTCCTGATGGTGGTGATAACACAGGTGTTGTATTCAATTTATCCTCAACTCCCTAAAACTTCGTTCACATGCTTCTTCTTACTTAAATGAGTGTGCTTTCTGTGTGAGTTGAGTTAAAGTGTAGCAATCTTAAAGAAGTTCTTTATAAATTTTTGGTAATAGCATGCTAATCCTAAGAAGCTTCGAACTTCTCTAACATTCTGGGGCCTTTTCACATTAATCACAGCTTCGATCTTAGTTGGATCTACTGGTAGTCTATTCTCATATACTATATGACCCAGAAAGGCTACTTACGTTAGCCAAAATTCACACTTACTGAACTTAGCATGCAATTTGTGCTCCTAAAGTATCTATAATACAATCCTCAAATGGTTTCCATGTTCTTCTTCCGACTTGGAATAAATCAAGATATCATTAATACATATCACCACAAACTTGTCTAGGTAGGGCTTAAACACTCGATGCATTAAATCCATGAATATAGCTGGTGCGTTTGTTAATCCAAAAGGCATTGCCAAAAATTCATAGTGCCCATAGTGTGAGTTCAATGCAGTTTTAGGGATATCTGATTCTCTAATCTTTGATTGATAATATCATTGCTTGAGATCTAACTTAGAGAACACTATCGATCCTTCAAGTTGGTCAAATAGTTCATCAATATGTGGTAAAGGGTACTTGTTTTTTATGGTAACACTATTTAATCCTCTTTAATCAATACAAATCCTTGACGTACCATCTTTATTTTTAACAAACAGGACCGGGGCTCCCTATGGTGATGTACTAGGCCAGATGAATCCCGAAACCAAAAGTTCTTGTAATTGAGTTTTTAATTCTACCAATTCTACATGTGCCATTCGATATGGTGTTTTTGGTATAGGTGCAGTTCCTGATATTATCTCAATGACAAACTCAACTTCTGTATTTGGTGGTAAGGATGTCAACTTTTCTGGAAATACCTCGAGATTATCCTTTACCGCAGAGATTTCTTCAATTCTATCCTTATCCTTGGGCTTGTTGATCATGTAAGCTAGAAAACCTTCACAACCCTATTTCAACAATTTATTGACTTCTACGACAAAGACAATTGGGATGGTTAGTTTAGTTTCTGGTTCATCTTTATTAATTTCCAAGTCAATTGTCTTCTCCCTATAGTTGATCCTAGCATGATGGCGATGCCATCAGTCCATTCATAAGATTACATCATACTTATTAATGGGCATTCTAATCAGGTTTGCTAGGTATGTCTTCCCATTGATTTCGATCCTACAATCTTTGTATAATAAATTGGTCACCACACACACGCCCATGGTTGTACTAACTTCAAATATATAAGGCATCTTAGCTAATGGTAGCATAAGATCATGAGTAAATGATGTGGACACAGATGAATAGGTGGCATCGGTGTTAAACAATGCTTTACCAATCTTTCCAGCAATTTTAATGTTACTTTCCACCATAGCCAAAGGATCTGGCACCTCTTTTCTTTCAATCACATAGGCCAAAGCACGAACTTTTGGTTTACCATTAGATTGGGTCATAGGTTTCTTTTTTTTTTTTAACTATTCCATTTGGCAGAGTATTGGATGCCAATGTAGGAGCTTTCACACTAGGAGTTCTTGTAATTGTGCCTATAGACCAAGTAGAGTTATCTTGCAGGCTATTGAAGTGTTTTCTCGTATCCTTGAATTTTTTTTATCCCCTTTTCTGAGGTGGCCTTTAGGTCCCATAGGTTGGAAAGGAGCGAACTTACTTGATCTTTGATTTTGTTGCTTTGAGTTCTATTATACTAGCTACAACTTGCATAGAATGTCTACTATTTTGATATAGCTTGTTGTATCCGTAGATATCCGTAGATAAAGTGTCCCAACAAATATTATGTTTCAAACCTTCTACAAACTTCAAAAACTTACCTTTTTCAAATCACATCTTGACATAATCCAAATCTTAATAAAATCCTAGAAAGTTAGTTCTTTTTATCTTTCTAAATCAATATGCACTAATACCACTACATGTGGCGCCCTGGAGGCATGAAGTCACCATACTGCAATACTAACCCTCTTAAGGAGATTTTCCCTGCAAGAGCTAGTGCCAAGGGCAGACTAACAAAATAAAATGATGTATCATATTAAAAGGAATAACTTATATATTATTCTTTGTACACTAACCTAAACTTTTCCTCTAGTTATGGATGAGTATAAATATATTAGTACCTGAGGCATGGAACTAAAGCCACCATGGGTATAAGTCTTATTATGTATATACATAAATTTATTAGTCTAGGCAAATTTAGATTCAAACAAAAGATAATATCTTCTTTCTTATTCCCAAGTTCCCTCTTCTGGTAAGACCATTCCAGCCTCATTTGTATAAAGAGAAGTATAAGGGTGAGCCCGAATGAATTAATGAGGAAAGTGGAGTGAGTTACTTGTATAGAGCTTATTCTGTAGTGAAAGATGATAAAGTGAGAATTATGTAATGAGCAGGACACAAATATGCCAGGATAACTCATTTTGGGTAACAAGATTTTGTAATAAACACTTTTAAAATGTTATATACAAATATTTGATATATATATAAAGGTTTTATATAAATCATGAGGTGATTGAATTAAATTACTTATAAGAACTTTATCATATCAGAGACATCATAATCATATCAAACCTTCCATGTAACTCCATTACTGTCCCATACCAGCATGGAGAACTCATAAATCTCAATGCTTCTTTTCCAAGTTCGGATAAAGTGTATAGGATTCTAGAGGTGGCCCCCACTGCATATCCACACGTGGCATTTAGATCCTTACACTTAATTTCATGAAGAACAAAATAGAATTTTCGTTTGAGGTACAAAAGTGCAACTAAAGGATGTCTAGTACTGAAATTCAGAGGTGGCAACGACAACATATCAATAATCAAGGTGCTCAAGCGAATACAAGATAGGTACATGATTTTAGGGAAAAAATTTACAGGTAACAGAACAAGAATTAAGAAGTAATATGAGGATTTAATGTATCAATAATCAAGGTGCTCGTGGAAATATAAGACAGGTATATAATTTTAGGAAAATATTAATAGGTAACATAATGAAATTGAGAAGGACCAGAAGACCTCACATATCAATATTCAAGGTGTTTTAGGAAAAAGAATTACAGGTAACAGAATAAAAATTTAAAGGAAATAGAAATCCTCACTGATTCTTGTATCGAGATTCTTGCAAAGCATTCTATCAACTTCCCAGGCTTAACATGAACAACTCCAGTTCTGAAAATCCACAACATATGATTTGTCATGATCACTGACCTCAAAGTTCCAGCCACTAGATTTCTCCACTTTCAGTGTACGAGAGGCCATATAATTTACTGATAGCTTCTTCTCTTGCTTTGGGCATAATACTCCAGTAAGTTTTTTAGATTCTTCTCATCAATCATGCATTATAACCATGATTTGTTTGCTTATATGATCGACCATAGCTGCAATGGGCATAAATTGTGTCGATTTAACCTAATTATTCCAACATTCTGCTTGATTGTTGTTTATTACTCCCCATCTATCACTAGGAAATAAGGAATTTGCCCAACAGTGGGGCTTTGATTGCATGATAAAGTCTCTAGCAAAAGGCATAGACCCCACTATATTGTTTATGTGCTAAGTATATTCTTGCCTTGTTGGAGCATATGCAACTTTCATGAAAACAAATGCCCAATGTTTCTTGTTGTGGAGGAGCACTTTCTCATTAACTGAAATTGAATTATGCGATCATTAGCTTTCTTGAACTATTACATGGACATTAATTTAGATCATAACATAGTTTTCAATAAAATATAAAAAAAATCTTGCTTGCTTTTTGAAGTTGTCCACTAAGTATCTCAAACAGTATGCATGATAGCTATCAGGAAATGCCATGTAGATAGCTTTAAAAAGCCCAATATATCGGTCGGAGGAAAAAATGAACCTTTTGAACCATGTGTTATTGTCAGAATCTAAAATGTTCATCAACTTCAAGCAGAACCACTCCCAATTAGTATCATTTTCAGCATGAACAACTGCATAGGCTAATGTGAATAGATCATCACTGGGATCCTTGGTGACTGTACTAATTAAGCATTCTTTATACTTATTCTTAATGTGAGTGCCATCTAAGAAAATTCATAGTCTGCATCCACTAAGAAAGCCGACCAGACAAGCTATGAAATAGATAAATAATCGCCGAAATTTTAAGGTAACTGGGTCAATCTCATAATCCGCAACACTTACCATCTCAACTTATCAAGGGATCCCTTGTCTTCCCCATGAATATCATGCATAGCTATTTTCTTACCCCACCATGCTCTATGATATGGAATTTCTACGCCAAATTCTTTATGTATATCTTTCATTAGGTTGATAGGTCGGTAACAAGGCTCTCGTCTCAATTTTTCCTTCACTAAATTAGCAACCTAAGCAGAATTAGCTCTAGGATGTTCCCTC
Organism: Jacaranda mimosifolia; assembly: GCA_018894105.1. NCBI lineage: Eukaryota > Viridiplantae > Streptophyta > Magnoliopsida > Lamiales > Bignoniaceae > Jacaranda > Jacaranda mimosifolia. The sequence goes on from CM032124.1 coordinate 14,443,916, forward strand.
ATCCGAAGACTACCCTCATTACATGTATGTTCCATGTTGCATTTTCAGATACCAAAGAGTTTGTCAGCTGCATACCTTGAGGCATATATTATCTACTTGCAATTATTATTACTACAAATTGCTATAATCTTTATGGAGTCATTTTTCTTATATATAAAGGACCTTCTTGTAGCAAGAGCATAGTTTCTAAGTTTAATTCTAAACTCTTCAGCATCCTAGAACGCTTGCCCCTCTCCATCTATGCAATGACTCCAAGCATCAATTGAATTTCTTTGCAATGCTAAATCATATTGTGGCTCACTTGAGGGAATGTCCTCCTCTATTTCATTCTTAAATGGGTGTTCATTGCAAAAAAAAATAAAAACATATAAATACATAATAATTGTCAATAAAGTGCTGCAAGCTCAGTGTGTAAGTACTCGACTATACAATTTCAATATTCAACAGCAAGATAACTAGGCATTTAAGTAAGCAATATTAGTATTTCATATAGAACAACTAAGTACTTAAATAAACAATTTAAGTACTTAAACGGAGGAGATAAGTACTGAAATGACTGAATCCAGTATTTAAAAAGAATTAAGCAGTGAACAGAAAAACAACTGCATTATTAGACATACAAGGCCTAAGCATTGAAATGAACAAATAAAATATTTTACATAAAAGAGCAATCACTGGATAATCATAAAATTTAATATTCAGCATACATGATCGAAGTATTGAAATGAACAAATTTAGTACTTAATATAGAAGGCCTAAGTACGAAAACGCACATATCCAATATTCAACGTAGAAGAGCACAAGTACTGAAATTAATAAATTCGATTTTTAACATAGAAAACCTAAATACTAAAACACATAAGAATCAGTATTCTGTAAGACAATTACATATAACTAATAATGCAAATAGGTACAAATTTGGACAATAGAAGTATGCTAAATAATAAATGTAGTACGAATTGGAGATATGAAGTATTTACTTGCTTGTATAGCTAATTTACTTTTTCCATCCACCAGGTCCACTTTTTCGTACAACCATCATGTCAACTAGAGTCAACGTTAACTACAAATACAGGCAAATCATGTTGGACACATCCTCGTCAGCATTCAAAGTTACATACATTTTTTATAGAAAGTAAGGTATTGGACTGTGCGGAATTGAGGGAAATTTTCACACTATTTTTTTTTTTTTCCAATTGGAAATACAATGGTGACAAATTAGGCCCACTTCGTGTTAATATTTTGTAGCTGATTGAAGAAATTGAAAAAAAAAATAAAAGAGGGAGAAAGAAGCACGGCAGAGCCGTGGGAGTTAACAAGAAACAAATGGGCGAGAGGGAGGGAGGGAGGGAGGAGAGAGAGAGAGAGATATGAGTTATTTCGGACATCAAGGTTTAGAAATAATGGAAAGGAAAAAAAAAATTTGAAGTGAGGACATTTCCGTCATTTTAAGTGGCTGGGGAGTGAAGTCAAAATTAAAACTTCACATGAAAAGTCCAAAATAAGAAAGAAATAGGTAGGGACTGAATCCTAAAGTGACAGTGGGTTTAGAGATTTTTAGATAAGATCCCCTTATAGTAAACTATGTACAACCATATGCACATGTATATGCATAAACACCAACATAGGCTTTATGCTGCTCACAACATAAATTTTTAGGGAATGTTTGGTTATATTTTTTATTTGATTTAATTATGTGTTTTGGGAGAATAAATTATTAGAGAATGTGAAAGTTGTTTTTTGATATATTTGTTTATGTTTTGGGGGAGACATTTTTTTACTATAGCAGTCAAATCAATGCTTTTTTGTTGGGTTTTTGCGGTGAAATGGAATTGAGTGATTTTTTTAATGTTAGAATAATAATAAAATATATATTATGTATATATATAATATATGTATGTATATATTGAAGAATATGCATTTTGGAGGAAAAAATAGGGATATGTTTGGTTATGTTTCCCCAAAACAATATTGTTCTAGGAACATATAACCAAACACTCCCTTATTTTTCATGTATAGGAAATGGGTGTTTGTTCCCAGTGCAGTTATCTTTGGTTCAATTTTAGTTTATAATAATTTTGAGTTTTTTTTATAATGAAAAAGTTTCTATTGTTCATCATTTGTTTATAGTAATCGTTAAAATCTTTCAAATTTTATCAACAAATAATGTCCAATTCGTCATGCATTAATTTCCTAATTTAACTTCTACTACTATATTAATTCTTTATTTATGTTTTGCTCCTTTATCCTCAAAAAAGTGTTAATAATATTTTATTCAGCCGATTTATAACTGCACAAACCTCGCACCCTGCTTGTTTAAGTTCTCAAAAATCAATTTCATTTGGATAGTATTTGAACATTCAAAATCATCAACTTATATATATTTTTACTAAAATTACCTTTTATTTTCATTTTTATTTTATCTTAAATTACATTATCATCCTATTATCATATCAATCAAATTCAATTTCAATTTGACATAAAATATCCATTATCATTCCAAAACAATCAAAATCTATACTATTATATATAATACAATGGTGTAGGACCTGCAGTTATGCAATTTTGATCGGAATTTTTAGAATTTTAAGTTTTTTAATTAAATTAAAAATTCACATTGCTTGTTAATTTTAATTTTAATTTTAATTTTAATTTTAATTTTAATTTTATTTTAATACAACTAACTTATCTATTAAAACTAAACCTCATTTTTGTGTTTCTTCATAATCGCAATACTAATTTTTATCTCATTGGATAATTTTAAATATTCATACTGATAGATTTTTATTTTATCATAAAAATTTATAATATCAAAAGGCATAGATTTAATATTTTATCTCATCATATGTGCTTGGTTATTAAATTTGTATTTTATCATTTTTTTACTTCATTTTTTTTTCTAATAAAAAAAGATTATTTATATGTGTTTATATTTGAACAATATACCTAGAATAGTGTGACTCTTTAGAAAATATCATTTTTTCTATGTAGTTGAAATTAATTCAATTTTTCTACCAAATGAATAAAGACAAAATTATATATTTTTATATGAAATTTACTTTATATAAAAAAAATATATATTTTATGCATTTTTATGTGAAATTTACATTATACCTGGTATGTACATTTTAATTAAATAAATATTTTTATAAAAATATTTTATTTCTCTATCAATAGATAAATAAAGTATATTAAATTATTTATGAAAATTCACATATTTGTATGTAGAAACTTCAACTTCATTACTAAATAAAATACTCTTTTATATAATATGCATATATTTTACATTTTAATAACTTATATTTGGATAATTTTTGTAACACCCCAACCAGGAGGTGTCTGCTCGGTCGAGGTGCTACTCATTCTATACTACAAGCTCTCTGGATAAGAGAAAACAATTCTTTCAAACCCAAAATATTTAATCTCCACAAGTGACATCCATCAACAGTTGCACTTATAACCAAAATATCATAGATTACACTTAGCCCTTCCAACCCAGTTGCCATATCTATGACATTAATTCAACAAATACAACCTTTATATTTATATATCCGTTGGACGTATACCTCATGTGCCATGCAATTTAGTCTATTTTCGTCACTCATTCTTCTCTGGGGTAAAGGAAACAACACAATCACGTAAGTCCAAATGACTTAGTGGGATATATAGCAACAACAACAGTAGGAAAGAGCATTATGATTACCAGAAGCCATTAGAGAAGATTTTATTCAAAGTTTTAAGTGATCCATCTCACCACCGTCCCATACCAGTTAAAAGACTTCACAAAATTTGTTACCCTTTTATAGAAATTTGAATCTCAAGGGTGACCAAAGAGTCAACATATTTTTCTTTAAGGAATACATCTGGTTGGCGAAATTAATCAAGAATAAATTAATAAACACTTTTACAACCTTGTTGGTGGTGGTTTTCCTACCTTGTCACTCCATTTTTGAAAACACGAAAGCTCTTATCCCTCCAAGTTTCGAGTAATCAGATCGAACACGTAAACATGCACGAGGCATGGCTAGCCGCATACCTTATCCCGCTCATAGACAGCTACCTCTAGTTGGCTATGAGATAGGATTATATATATATAGCTAGTAGGGTATCAGTTGAAAAGACCAACCACTATTGGTTTGTTCCGCTCGGTCGTCTTTCGAGCCCACCCCCGAGGGTATATGTAGTGTAAAATTTCCAACAGCATCTTCAACTAGCATCTCAATTCGCCATGATAATTCAACTATCAATTAATCAATATTGGATTTATTCTGAGGTTGGTATGTAGCTTCTATACTAGTCATGGCAAAGGTAGAAAAATATAGTTTGAAATACCTTTTTAAATTTTTATAACACATTTGCTAATTTGAGGTAAAATAACATAAATCATGATCAAATTAGCAAATAACAACCAGTGTAAAGTTGGTGATGTATAGGTAGGATTCCAAATCCTTTTGCTTCTCAAAACTCGGGTGAAAATAAATCAGTTTAGTACATAGTTCAAGAAATCCCATATTTTAAAATCTTTTGAGAACTCAAATAATTATGGCTCAAACAGCATAAGGAAGAAAAGAGAAGTTCATGCAGACTTTCAAGTACAATGCAAGAGTCAAAGAACTATGTGGAATGGAGCAGATAACAAATTATAACCTCAACGTAGAAGGATCAAGCAACAATGATATATTTAGTAGTATATATGTTCTTTCCCCAACAAGAAAATCTCATATTGTCGAGTATACTCTCACTTGGTAGATGTGGAGAAATCCTTAGCCATATGGACGCTCAAGTCCTTTCTCCTTAGTCAATCCAAAAATTTATCGTAAGATAACCTAAATCAATCTTATATTAATTCTTTAAATCATAAGTGTGTGTGTGTGTGTATACCTAATGTCCTTGTTAAGCTTTAGTGTTTAATTTATTTTATCCTGTAGTATTTCACTAATCTTGTTTCTATACCAAGATGCCAAAGATAACCTAGTTTGGAATTCTTATCTAATGAATTGCTAAGCAGACTACTGGTACTATTATCTTTAGCTTATGCTATTGATAAGTCTCACTTATGGTCTTGATGGATATCTACTCAATTAATTCGAGCACCTTCAGTTCCTCATTAATTCATCCTCAATAAATTCCACTAACTCGAGTTGCCTTGTCCAATATCCAATATATTAGTTAAAATAATCATATCAATTCTTTTATCAAGGTTGTTTTTAACTCCACTTCGTTTCATTTGGTAATTCCTTCTTACATCTCAATCCAATGCTAAAATATTTGAACCTAAGTCTTTCCTGATCAACTAGGTAATTACATACTTAAACATTATTATTCATTTTAATTTAAACGTGATCTAAAAATTTAGTTGTATGCGAGAGGCACACTAGTTATTTATGAAGTTGTAGAATTTCAATAGTTATTTTTATTCTTTACAATTATTTAACTCAAATCAATTTGATTCAATTTATTGATAATTACGTGATCTACTGATACTTAAGGTATACTTAAATGTTACAAAGTGTAAGGTTCTATTTCATTTAGTGTCACTGACTAAGCTTCCTAACAATTCAATTCAATTATATATCAAAGGGTCTAACTAGTATTATTTAAATTCGTCATTGTAGTTTAATTAAATATCTTTATCGTATTATAAATATCTAATATAATTTTTTAATCAATCTATTAGTTAATCATTCAGGATCTGTCCAAGTCTAATGTTTATCGCATATGACGTCCCATACTCTATTTTAGATTTAAGTTGAGCTTTTATTATAATATTTATCTGAGTCAATTTTTAAAATGATAATCAATCAAATTAATTTATTTTAGAAGTGATTAAATTCTTATTTTATTTGACTCAATTATTTGATAGTTATTCTTTCTAACTTTTAATTACTTTTTTATTGTTGATAATTATGAATTTAATCTTTAATTCAAGCCTAGATTATAATGTATTATATTTTATATTAAATGAAAGTCTTATATCAAAGTTCTAATGTTATTAAATTTAAACTAAACTTACATTTTACTACACGACTAAATCAGTTCCTAGTGTGTTGGCCACTCATCAATAAATTTTAAAGATAATATGATTCTATATTCTTGAACTTAATTTCTAAGTTATTAGTCTTTGGTACTAATTTTATTTACAATGTATCCTATTTTCAAGGTTCTAGGTTTAGGTTGATTTGATAAATTCTAACTCAATAAGTTCAGTTTTCTAACAAGTATTCATATTTATTAATTACAATTTTAATCCTTATTTAGGTCCAAATCATAATTTATAAATCATGCTTTATATTAGGAATAACTTTTCAATTAAAGTTTTAATAAGAATTACAATCGAATCGAATAATATTCAATTAAAGAAAATTTACCCAAATTGGGTTGAATTTGGATCCAATGCTAGGTCAAAATAGTTCAGATGAGTCCAAAATTTAAATCTGTGCTGACTGCCCAAGAGTCACCGTCACACGCCGCCGCCAGAATGTTTGCCTCTATGAGCCCAACCAAACCCCTCAATCAATTTTCCTTCCGCAACCTATCGCCGGTCAATTAAGCTAAAACAACCACAAGAACCCTAACTCCTCCACTCGCAGCCACCTTCAATTTCTCCATCTTCGGTGCTCAAAAATCAAATTCGAGACCATCACAATGTTCCTCTCGACGTGCCCATTAAAACCCATCCATCAATTTCGACTTTCTACCGCCGAAAATAGTAAACCCATCACCACCACCACCTTTTCCGCCACCTACTTTTATTTCTCGATTTATTGGTTGTTTTTGAAGGTTTTGGGTATGGGAGTGATCACTATGAAGAGATGAAGGTTCCTATTAGTTTAGATTTGAGTTTTGAGTCAAGGTTCAAAAAATATGGGAGGTCTTGGGTCTTTATTTGAAAATTAGATCAATAAAATTCCATCCTTCCTGGTATTTTTTCAAGTCGTCATTTTGACCCCCCAAATCTTTCTACCGCTTTCAAAGCAATCCCTCAACTTTTAACCACTTTATATTTTGGCCCCAAGTTATTAATTAAGCCCTCCAACCTTTGTTTCTTCCACATTGACTTTTGTTGAGTTTGTAAATTTAGCAATTAGGTCCTAACTTAATAATTTTGCAGTCCCAGACTTTTTACTTTTCCTGATTAACCCTTGAGTTTTAGAATTTTGGACAATCAAGTCCTTGTCTCATTTACGATTACATCCCTCAGTTGTTAATAATTATTCAGGAGCTTCAATTAAATCTATCCTAAAATTAATCTAAACTTGATTTATTAAATTTGTGTTTTATTTTGCTAAAACAATAATTTTAAGTTTAGGGATCCTAAATTTGGGGTGTTACAATTTAATCTATCAAAATTTATTTTTTGTATTGTAGCATGTTGAAAAAATGATACACAAATTAGACACATTGAGACTATCTAATAAGTATATGATAAAAATTGAATAATTTTATCAAACAAAATTGTCGAAATTAACTTTTCACCCAAGAATGTTAGGCATTTTTAATTTTAATTTAACTATACTTCTTCTAAGAACAATTCAAAAATATATCCAAATAAAGTAGTTGATAATTTAAGTCATTTTGAAACAAATAAACTAATATTATATATATATATATATATATATAATCTTTTTGTATTTCAGAAATACAATCACCATATTTCCAGTTGAAGTATACCTTTTCGAATGTTATTTATATCTAAATTAAACGATTATCTTCTCAACAACTTATATACATTTTTAAATAAAGATATAATTTTTAAATAATTTATATTTAATATGTTTCATAGCAAAAAGACTACCTAGCAATCATGATTATCTTTTACATATTATGATTCGTATAGGAAACTTAATTTACATGTTCCATATTAAATCTTTATTTTCTCGCTGAAAGAGCTTAAATTTTAATAAATGAAAATTTTTGTATTGGTTGATATGTATGTCTTAAGGACTTAAATTTATTAAAAGTTTTTAAATTTAATTGTTTTAAGATAATCTCTTTTAAATATACAAAATATTTTTAGATAAAATTATATATCCAAAATATAACTAATATTTTAATTTTAATTTAAAATTTATTATAGATATGAGGTATTATTTCTCTAATCTCTCAATTTTATTTTTATATTATAAAAAATTTCAACTAAAAAGATTTAATTTTTCAACAATTAACACACAATGACAGAAAACACATTAGCAAATATCTTAAACAAATTTCTTGTAACATACATAAATATGTTAATGGTATAGTTGAATTTTTCAAAAGAACATAATAAATGAATGCTTAAAATAATCAATGACGCAATCTTTATATTTTGATACATTTATTTTCATATTTTTTAATATTTATGTCAAATACATTATTTACACATTTTTGTTGAATAAGAATTTACAAAAGAATATATTTTTTATATATAATATTTAATAGGAATAATATTTGATCAATAAAGTTCTGTTGAAACTAAGAATCGTATTAAATTATTGTACATTTTGCATTTAATAGAATATTGATATGTCTTATATATTAAGTTAAATAATGAAAATTAATTATTTTGCTCCATCATTTTTATTACATTTTCTTATTATTGATTTAAATTTCAACAATTTTAAGAATTTAAGTATAATCTATAAATTTAAAGTTAGCGAGTATTGATACTTCAATCAAGTTATATAAATTATCCAGATAATATTCAAGTGAAATCTCCATTTTACATTTAAATATAAAGTTTCTTTTCAGAAATATTAAAAAATATTTTTTATTATTTAATTAAGTAAAATAAATATTACAAAAAATAAAATATTTAAATAATTAAATTTATTCTCACTGCACTGGACACAGAACGAGGGATTTTATTATATGAAGAGCAGACATTATAATGTTGTTTAATTTTCTGTTACCTATTGGATTCTTTATTATTCATCCATCAAGACATAGAAATTTCAGCCATTTCTTGAATTAGAAAATATGCTTTTCAATACTTGAAAGAAACAACTACAAAGAAGTTAAGAAAAGTAGATTTTATCTGTAATTAAAAATTTACGAAAAAGTATAGTTTTATATCTAATTTAATTTAATAAAACTTTTTGGCATAGTTATTTTTTAATTTCACTATTTATTTATATTTTGACTTAGATAAATACTCATGATTCAAGTAATTAAAAGTCTGCGAAAAATTATAGTTTTATCTCTAATTTAATTTAATAAAACTTTTTGGCATAGTTATTTTTTAATTTCACTATTTTTTTTTTACTTAGATAAATACTCATGATTCAAACACGTAAAAGAATATATATATATATATATATATATATATTATTTTTCAATTTTTTTAAGTAAGAAAAAGCAATTAGTGGTAGATGCATTTGAAAAAAATACCCAAAAAATTAGTGGATAGGATGAGTATAGTAGTCAACAAGAAACAAAAAATTAGAAATAATTACATATGTTTATATTTTCTTCTTCATTTGAATATCCATAAGTTAAAACCATAAGTTTTTTAATTTTTATTATTAAAATTTTAACAAGTCAGATTTAATCATACATGAAAAAAAATACCATTTTTTCTATTTTTTTATTTTAAATTAGATAATTCAAATAAAAATGATTTATGAACACAAAATAATGATATCTGATTATATTATGTTTTCTATATGTAGATAAATTTTTATTTTGCATAAAGTTTATTTTTTAAAATGGTTTAATACAATTTTCAAATTTTTACTTGAGTTGATTTTTTATTATGCAGTAAGTTTTTATATTCTCAACATTGTTCATCATTTTTTCACATTTATAGATATTGTATTTTTATTATTTTGTTTGAGTTGTCTTAGGGCTTGTTCTCCTACGTTTTGGAGAATTTTTTTCCAAACCCCAAAAAAATTTCAAAATGTATGCACATTCCCCAATCATTTACCCAAAATACTATAATTTTTTATCCAAAAAATCTCTCACAATTCATCCAAAAAAACCCTACACCCTAAAAGTATACCTACTCCTTCATTTTCTCACTCCATCTTTTACATCACTTATTCATTTATCATTATCTCATTTCACTCATATATATATACATATATATTTACATAAATGAAAATGTTGAAATTTTACTACTTAAAAAATTATAAAACTTATGTTTACAAATTTAATTAAAATAATCATTGAGAAAATTAATTAAATTTAATAAATAATTTATTTATAAAATAACATATTAAATTAATTAAATTACTTATTAATTAAATAATGTATTAGTTATATTTAATATTTAATGTATTAATTAAATATTATATTTATTCATTTAGTAAGTAATTTAAAATGTTTTAATTTAATATAATATATAAATTAATCTTTTCAAAAAATTAATCTTCATTAAATATTAATATTCACATTTATTTAAAATTATTATTAAAAATTAAATATAGTGTGATATTTATTTAATAATATGTTAAGTTTAATAAATTAATTATCAAGAAAATTAATTAAAATTAAGTAAAAATTTTTTTGATAGTTACTAAGTAATTTATTTATTAAATAATATATTAATTAAATAATGAGTTAAAGTAAATAAAAAACTTATTAAATTAATTAAATTTATTTATTTAATTATTTAAATAACTTATTATGTATTTATTAATTATGTTTCATATTTCACGTATAATTGAATATTACACTTATTTGTTTAATAAATAATTTAAGATGATTTAGTTTCATAAAATATAATTTTTTTTTTTAATTTAATGAATCGTTATTAAGTCTTATATATATATATATATATATATTATTTTATTTAAATAAATAACTAAGTTTTATTTATACATAAATTGTAAATAATAAATAGTTAAATAATTATATTCAGGTCACATACCGCTTTAATGGGCGAACAGCCCAACCCTTGGAACATACTATACCCCCAGGTGGCGAAGAGCCGACATCGAGGTGCCAAACCTTCCCGTCGATGTGAGCTCTTGGGGAAGATTAGTCTATTATCCCTAGAGTAACTTTTATCTGTTGAGCAACGACCCTTCCACTCGGCACCATCAAGAATAAACAATAATTAGTTTATAATTAATGTACAATAATTAAATTTTTTTATATAAGCTGATATCAATAATTATGATATTAGCCAAAAAAATTTAATTAAAATATAATTATAAATTCATAAATAATTAATATTTATTAATAAATTTATAAAAATATAAATTTTAAAATAAGCATCAATTCAATTAATTACATTTCATTTTATTACAACAATATATCAATCATTACATATATATACACACACATCATCCAACTATAATATACATACATATATAATATATTACATAAAAAAATAACTTTTACCTTACAAACCCAACAAAAAAAACAACTGATTTGACATCAACAATAAAGTTTGTCTCCTCCAAAAATATAAGAAAACAAACAACTCATTTTCAAATCATTTTCCATATTTTTTCAAAACAAAAAGAAACGCTTAGCACATTCTCCAAATTTTCTCCCAAAAACCTATTCCCCCAAAAAAAATTTCTAGAAAATGGCCAAAACATAAGAGAACAAGCCCTTAGTTTATTGAGTTATTTTTTATTATGAAAAAATATAAGTACTTTTGTATTTTTTTTCATCATGCCTTTATAGATATAATGATATTGTGACGAGCATAATTTTTCATTATCTTTGATATTTATAAATTTTGATTTCATGAATTTTATTTGTCAATGTTGTACCCATGTATCTTATAATTAAAAAATATATCTTGAATTAAATTAATTTTTACATGAAATTAGAATAATATTATATATTTAAATTATATTTTTAATTATAATTAATTGAAGCCGTGCATAGTACGGGCACATGCCAGTATACATATATTTTGAAAAAACACATCTTCTTAGGTATAAAAAAATCTGAAGTACCTAAATTGTAAACCCTATACATGTCCTAACTATTATTTTCAAATAAAGCAACTAAATACAATTTCATTTCCATTTTCAAAATTATAACTAACTTTTAAACTTTTAAAAATAATAAAAATAAAAAATATATCCAGACAGCCCTAATTTTATTTCCACAAATTTGTCCAACTTCATCGCTTCAAATGATATTAAACATCATGTTTTTTACCTTATTCTGGTCCTACTTCATTATCTTCTTATCGTGTTGTCATCTTTTCTATCATAAGTTATGTTTCTTTGTACTTTTTATTTGTATATTTATTATATACAATTCTTAACTTATTGAATTAGTGATTTACTTTCAATTATCAAAAAAAAAAAAAAAGATATTGATTTACTTTCATAAATTTAATTTTCTTTTACGTAATGATTTTGTATGTAATTTTTTCAAGTTTACATATTCTTTTCAGATTATAACAAGTAGGGCTAATTTATATAGAGACAGCTGTAAATACTAACTAATAAGACAATTATAGAGCAAGCACCAAAAACCAAAAAAAAAAAAAAAAAAAAAAGAAAGAAAAAGAAAAATAAAAAAGGAAGAAGAAGAATAAGAAGAAGAAAAGGATCTTTAGAGCAATTCCTTCCTGATCATCACATTTCTTTCGAAAATCTTTAGAACAGAACTTATAAATTCTGATTTTCTTGCATGCATGGGAATTTATTTTTTAAAAGGTTTTTCAGATTTAGGTAATTGTGTTTATGTATTTTTTATATTGATCTCAATATATATCCATATTCTTTATTTTATCATAATGAAATTTTTAAATGAATCGGAATACTTTCTACCTATTTTAAAATTATAAGAAAAATTGAGAATGAATGACAAAATGGAGAAAACCTATAATCTGATAGATATTGTAAATCAACAACATTGTTCCCTATTCCACGTTACAATAATACACAACTTCATAATAGTCAATACAAAGCCTTTCTTGCAAGTTCATACGATTGTATGTTTGTTTTCCGATTATCATGCTTTTTAACTTTCTATGTAAAAAAGTAATTAATAGTATCATCAATGAAAGTTAAAAAGAGAATAAACCATAATTAACCTTCTAAAATTAATAATCTAAATTTAATTATGTGTATTGATTTATTATTTTTTTAACCTAATGGTATCACTCTCATACTTGCATGTTTGAGATTTAAAATTCAAAATCTAATAATTTTTTATATGTGTATGTATGTAAATACAAAAAGAAAAAAAAATTGCTTTTTGGCCTTTGGTGCAACACAAAAAACAAAACACAAACCTACAAAGATTTTGTTTGTTTACATTTTCTCAAAACATACTTCAACTAAAAAAATATTTTCAAATAAGTGCGTGCATTCTCCGATGCCACCACCAAAAGAATATATTTTTTTTCTAAAATATCACCTAAAACATATTGGAAATGTTTGGTTATGTTTCCCCATAATAAAATTGTTTTGAAGAAACATAACTAAACATACTCTCATTTTCCCTTCAAAACACAAAAAAATAGTTTTTCCAAAATAACCTCTCCTGCTCTTTATTATTCTTGAAAAATTTCCCATTTTTCAATATATACATACATATATTATATATACATCATATATATTTTATTATTGTTTTAACAATAAAAAAATCACTAAATTTCACTTTCACTCTAAAAATTCAAAAAAAAATATTAATTTAACTGCTACAATAAAAAATATCTCCTCCCAAAATATTAAAAAAAAACCAAAACTCTTCAAAACTAATTTTCAACTATTTCCTAAAATATAACCAAAAATTCATTACATTCCCTAACACAATTTTTACATTCTCCAATATTATTTTAAACATTCATTCTCTCAAAACACATTAAAATCACACAAAAAATATAACCAAATATTGCCATTATATATATAATGGTTGCATATATGTATATATATATATATAACCAATTAATCATTGAATATATATACAAAAAATTCACTTTCACCCGCTAACCTAATAAAAAATGGATTAATATGATATTTACAGCAAAGTTTATCTTCACCAAAATATTTTCAAATAAATTAATTTTTTTCCAAAATATTTCCTACAATATTCAAAATAATAACAAACAAACATCACATTCTTCAATTCCTCTATTAAAATACATTATGTCGAAATATTTTTCTTAAAATAACCAAAATATAATAAAACAAACCCAAGACCACATTAGCGTCTCTTGACAGGTCTTTGGCACTTGGACCAATTCCAAGAGCCTATACCCCCAAAAGGAAGAAGAAACAAATAAAGCAATACATTTTCACTTTTATATAATAATAATAATGATGATGATGATTCCTTTATATACATAACCATCCAATCGCATTAGCACCTACTAAACTATGGCTTTATTTGGATGTCAACACCCAATTCATTCTAAACTCTCAAAATTTAATCAGACAAACACTACACATTTCTCAACTCCACACTCAAAATACAAAATTATTCCCCAAAATATTCCTACTATTCACACTCACAAACTATTCCCCAAAGTTCCAATCATTATCTCATCATTACAAATATATACACATACTACCACTCATTTAATCTATATGTACACATATATAAATAATTTTAAAATACTGATTTCACCCCACCAACCCAACAAAAAAGTTATTGATGTAACATTTTGTCCTCTCCCAAAACACAAACAAACAAATAATTTTCTCCCAATTCATTTTCTACCTACTATCCAAAATACAAATAAACAACCATTACATTCTCCAACCTCACTTCCCAAAAATCATTTTGGCAAAATACCCTTGTAAACATATTAAATTTTTTGACCAATTGAGAAGTGACACATGTAAAATAAATGCTAGATATTAATTTAAAATTTTCTATTTTTATTTTGGGATTTATTAAATTTAATTCCAAAAAAATAAATAGTTAATTTAAATTAATAATTTAATGTTTATTTTATATCAAATCAAGCATTGACATGTGTCAAAGATAGAGTGTCTGCATTTATGAACCAATCAAATCAAAGATATTTGATATTGATATTATCTTTTAATATTTGATATTATCAAATCAAATATATACGATATTATCTCTTGGTATTGGATATTATTTTATCAAAGAGATAACATTTGAAGGAGTTCAAGTCAATCTAGAAGTCTTCCGTCAAACACCTATATAAAAAGGTGATTCCAGCTCATTTGATAGAACACAAATTCCCGCAGATGAGAGAAACTCTGAAGAAGTCCAGCAATTCTCCCAAGCAAATTCAAGGAGATCCACGACGTTTAAGGCATTCTTCGCAGAATCTATATATTTTTGGCATTTGATTCGAGATTAAGGTGCGAAGCTCTTGAATTGACGTTATTTTTATTTAAGGAGATCCACGACGTTAAGGTGTTCTTCACGAAATTCATATATTTTTGGCGTTTGATTCGAGATTAAGGTGCGAAGCCCTCGAATTGGCATAATTTTTATTCAAGGAGATCTACGACATTCAAGGCGTTCTTCGTGGAATCCATATATTTTTTGTGTTTGATTCGAGATTAAGGTACGAAACCCTCAAATTGGTATTATTTTTATTCAAGGAGATCCACGATGTCCAAATGTTCTTTGTGGAATTCATATATTTTTGGCGTTTGATTCAAAATTAAGGTGCAAAGCTCTTGAATTGGCGTTATTTTATTCAAATCAAATTTAAAGGGGATTCACGGCGTTTGAGGCATTTTTCGCCGAGCTCATTAAATTGAAGATTATATTTGGAATGGAAGAATCAGAGGATTAGATAAGAGATAGAATCCATAGTTGATTAATTGATTTTGATTTTGATTTTATTTGTACATTTTTTCTTGTTTTGTGATTTTAATTATTGCAGACAAGAAAATTTGTTGTTACAAATTTTGGCACGCCCAGTGGGACTATCTCTACATCTCATCTATTTCCTTTATCAAAGATTGAATTATCATGGCTACCAACAAGACTGTTGCATTGAAGATGACTACCTCAAATTTCATGAATGCTAGAGCAAGAAGTGTTGGCGTCACCACAAGGAGTATGTCCAAAAGGTCGCAATCATCTTCGGAAGTAAATCATTCACTTGAAGTTGTGGAAAAGGCATTGTTGTATGCTATTGATACTAATGTAGGTGGTGGAGACTCAAAGGAAAAATCAACAACATCCACTCCTCAGTCAACCTCAAGTTCCTTAAGCATAGCACCAGTGATGTTGACAAGTGCTACAACTTTGGAGGAACAAATTGCTAATTTGACGAAGATTATTGAAGGGCTAGCAAAGCATGTCCAAGAGCAAGATTCTCAAATCTTCAAGTTGATGAACAAGGTGGATAATGCTGAGACTAATTGCGTGATGGATAAACAAATAGAAGCTCAAGATGAAGTCGAAACATCCACAAAGAGCCAGCCAGTTGAAAATGAATAGCCTAAAACAAAGGAACTGCAAGTTTCCGCCGATAGACTAATTCCTGTTGACCAGTTGAGGGAGTTTATCATGGGAACTATCAAAGATAAATTTAAAGAAAGCTCTAAGTCATTTATGACTTATTCCAAGCCATATACTCAAAGGATTGACAACTTAAAGATGCCAACTGGTTATCAGCCACCAAAGTTCCAACAATTTGATGGCAAAGGCAATCCAAAATAGCATGTGGCTCATTTTATTGAAACTTGTAATAATGCTGGGACGTATGGAGATTACCTAGTTAAGCAGCTTGTTTAATCCTTGAAGGGCAATGCTTTTGATTGGTATACTGACTTAGAAGCAGGCTCAATTGATAGTTGGGGACAATTGGAGCAAGAATTTCTCAATTGTTTCTACAGTTCCCGAAGGACAGTTAGTATGATTGAACTAACCAACTCCGGCCAGTGGAAAGAAGAGCCAGTCATTGATTAAATTAATCGCTGGAGAAACTTAATCCTTAATTGCAAAGACAGATTGTCTGAGGCTTCAGCCATCGAAATGTGCATTCAAGAGATGCATTGGGGACTTCGATATACTCTACAAGGAATTCAACCCAAAAAATTTGAAGAATTGGCTACTCGAGCCTATGATTTGGAGTTAAGCATGTTTGCTAGCGGAGTAGAAGGGCCACTAATTCAAGAGCCTCGTAAGTCTAAGGAAAAGCAAGAATTCAGGAAAGGGGGCAAACCTCTTGCTAAGGCACAAAGTAAAGAAGCTATGGCGGTGAATGCAACACCCATCAAATTTCGTACGAAGGCAAAAAACACAAAGGACGAAAGGAAGGATGTCTCCCAAGAAAGAGGACAAAGAAAATTAACTTTAAAGGAAATGCATGCTAAGACATACCCATTCCTCGATTCTGATGTTTGTGGAATATTTGATGATTTGCTAAATGCAAATCTCATTGAATTACCTAAAATGAAGCGACCTGAAGAAGCTAGGAAAATTGATGACCTAAAGTATTGCAAGTACCATCAGTTGGTGGGTCACCCAATCCATGACTGCTTCGTATTCAAAGATAAAGTGATGCAATTGGCCCGACAAGGGAAAATCTCACTTGATGAGGATAATGCTGTCTCAAATCATGCTACTATCGAGATTGAAAATGATGTACTTGGTGATCATGATAGTGACATTGCGTGCTACATGATAAGTGAAGAAAAGACTTCATCTAGTGAAGCATGTTTATCTGATGAAGAAAATCATGATGTAACTGAAGAGTGTATGTCGACAATGACTTTTACTAATGAAGATCTGTTGCTTGGCTCCAAACCCTACAATAGGCCATGTTTGTAACTGGCTATGCCTGTGAACAGAAAATAAATAGAATTTTGATTGATGGAGGCTCTGCAGTCAATATTTTGCCATTGCGTGTGATGAAGGATTTAGAAATCTCTACAGACGAATTGACAAATAGTCGTTTAATGATCTAAAGGTTCAATCAAGGGGGCAAAGGGCCATTGGAATAATAAGGGTAAAGTTATTAATGGACGATATGTTGTTGACGGCATTATTTCATGTCATAGATGCCAAAACATCATACAATATGCTTTTAGGCCTTTTACTTGGCACCAATGTTTCAAGTATTGTCGAGAATGTATGGTAAAGAAAGTGCTTGGAGACAGCAAACCTTTCACTGAAGTTGAATCACACTTAATAGATGCCAAATACTACACCGAAAGTATGAAAACCGCAAAGGCTAAAGAACAAAAGGAATCCGAGTAACAAGATGATCTTGATGGAGGAAACAATGTTAAAGACTTGACTCCAGCATACAGCGGAAAAGATCACATAGAGAGAGAGTCACCTCTGGTACGATCTGAGTCATTGAAAGAATTGACATTTCCTCTAACCAAGCTTGATGTGAAGAAGCCATCCCCTCAGCCACTAAAAGGGTTGGTTCGCACAACTCAAGGAATCGAGAAGGAACACGGAGAATCTCTGCATCTTCAAAATATGAGTTGATTTGATCTAAAAGCTTATAAACTTCTTGTCAAAGCCGGATACAATCCACAAGAATGTTCTATTTTGGGAGAACTCCCTCTTGAGGCTTTGGGAAAACAAACGTATGGACTTAATACTACCCAAAAAATGTTGAAGGAAAAAGGTCATGGTGTTTGAAGTTCTCGAATGGGACTTGGATTTTCCCCTCAGAATCCTATTCGTATTGCGATAAGGAGAGCCAGTAGTAATCATATAGTTGGAGAGAAATTTTCCTCAACAAATGATTTTTTTATGAAAATGGGAAGAAAGTCCTACGAATCTTAGTTTTTGATAGACTTGAAAAATAGCGGCATAAAAAAACCCTATAATCGGAGATTGAATTCATCCAAAATGCCAATGTATTTGAAGTGGGTTACGAGCCAAAAAAGCTAAGGAGTTCAATTCCTTCACGCATGAAGCGGTGCTCTATTTTGAATATATCATGTGGTAGAACTTTGAAGGTTAAACTGTAAACTACTATCTTCACACGAACTCAAATGGATGAAGAAGATGATAGAGAAAGTGTGGCCTCTTTATATCATATTGTTGATAGTACTAGTCGGCCAACTCGTCAAGATCATCTTTTCAAGCAAATCTCTGGGCTTGTTCGCAGCGGTTACATAAGTGAGAAAGATGGCGTCATGAAGACAGTCTATATAAGAAGAATGGGTGGACAAACAAGGGCATGTGTGGAATTTAAGAAGATTGAGCCCGTAGAAAATGATATTGCGCCAGCATACCATATTACTTTGAGTGAAGATTTTTTTACCGAAGAAGAATATACTGAAACTGCTCCTCCTGAGTTCAAAGAAGGTGTTAAGGCCACTGTAGATGAATTGAAAGAGATCAATATAGGTGGTGTCAATGACCCTTGGCCTATCTACGTTAGTGTTTTGTTGACTGCTGAGAAATAAGAAACATATGTTGAGTTATTACATGAATTCAAAGATGTATTTGCATGGTCGTACAAAGAGATGCCTGGATTAGATCCAAAGGTAGCAGTCCATTATCTATCAGTAAAGAAAGGAACTCGTCCAGTTAAACAAGCTCAATGGCGATTTTGCCCCGAATTGGTTTATTTAATTAAAGCTAAAGTGAACAAGCTCATTGAGGTTGGGTTCATTCAAGAAGTCAAGTATCTAATATGGATTTCCAGCATTGTCCCTGTAAGAAAGAAAAATGGCCATATTCGAGTTTGTGTTGACTTTAGGAACTTGAATGGTGCTTGTCCTAAGGATGATTTTCCATTGCCCATTGCCAAACTGATGATTGATACCACCACAGGGCATAAAGCACTATCATTTATGGATGGATCATCCGGGTATAATCAAATACGTATGTCACCAAAAGATTAGGAGTTGAAGGCAGTTCGTACTCCTAAGGTTATATACTGCTATAAAGTGATGCCGTTTGGGTTGAAGAATGTTGGTGCCACATATCAAACAGCTATGCAGAAGATCTTTGATGATATGCTCCACAAGAACATTGAATGTTATGTTAATAACGTGGTTGTCAAGTCCAAAAGGTGATAAGATCATCTCCAAGATTTGAGATAAGTTTTTGAGTGCCTGAGAAAATACCAACTCAAAATGAACCCATTAAAGTGTGCATTTGGTGTTACATCGGGAAAGTTTCTGGGATTCATTGTTCATCATCGAGGCATAGAAATTGAGCAAGCAAAGATTGATGCAATTTTGAAAATGCTAGAACCTTAAGACATACATGAACTCAAAAGTTTGCAAGGAAAATTAGCTTATCTTCAGAGGTTCATATCAAATTTAGCTGGTAGGTTTCAACCATTCAACCGTATGATGAAGAAAAGTGTTCCATTTGAATATGATGAAGCTTGTAGTAATGCTTTTAAGAGTATAAAAACTTATCTGATGAGGCCTTCTATGTTGGTCGCACCAATACCTGGACGCTCACTAATCCTTTATATTGGTGCTCAAGAACGTTCCGTTGGAGCTTTACTAGCACAAGGAAATGATGAAGGAAAGGAAAATGCCTTATACTACTTGAGCAGGATGATGATGCCAAATGAGGTGAAATACTCGCCAATTGAGAAAATATGTTTGGCTCTAATTTTTGCAATCCAAAAGTTGAAGCATTACTTTCAAGCACATACTGTCCATCTTGTCTCAAAAGCAAATTCATTAAAATATGTCATGTCAAAACCTATCATCTCTGATCGACTTGCAAGATAGTATCAGTTTGAGATTATCTATGTTCCGCGAAAGGCAGAAAAAGGAAGTTTTAGCTGACTTCTTGGCTGATAATCCCATCCCTACTGAATGGGAATTATCTAATGACCTACCCGATGAAGATGTCTTGATAGTTGAAATTACACCTCCTTGGAAGATGTACTTTGATGGAGCATCCTATAGAGAAGGAGCTGGTGCTGGAGTTGTATTCATCACATCTGATGATGAAGTATTACCATATTCCTTCACTTTAACTAAAAATTGTTCCAATAATATTGCTAAATATCAAGCTCTTATTCTTGGGTTGGAGATGGCAGTTGACATAAAACAATTGCATCTTAAAGTCTATGGAGATTCTAAGTTGGTGGTCAACCAGTTGCTTGGATCATATGAAGTCAAGAAGCCTGAGTTACTCTCATATTTTAATTACACAAAAAGACTCATTGGATAGCTTAGGGGTGTAGAAATCAAACATGTGCTAAGGAAGGAAAATAAGCAAGCTGATGCATTAGCTAAATTGGCCTTTTCACTTGTCATACCTGAAAATGAAGTGCGTATTCCAATATGTAGAAGTTGGGTTGTGCTGCCAATTTTTGAGGATGAGAATTATGAAGAAGATGAAAGTCATGTCGTTCAAGTGTTTGAGATAGAGAAAGAAGATTGGCGCCAACCAATTGTGGATTTTTGAAGTACGATAAGTTACCTAATAATCCACGCCAAAGAGTTGATATTCAACGTCGTGCGGCTCGCTTTATCTATTATAAAAGTGTGCTTTATAGACAATCATTTGATGGAGTCTTCTTGCGATGTTTAGGTGATGATGAAGTTACCAAGCCATGAAAGAAGCTCATTCTGGAGTTTGTGGCGCCTATTAGTCGGGTCCAAAATTACATTTTCGAATAAAAAGAATGGGCTACTATTGGCCAACAATGGTAAAAGATTGCATGGATTATGCTCAAAGATGTAAAGCTTGCCAATTTCACACAAATTTCATTCACCAACCACTTGAGCCATTACATCAAACTGTCGCTTCATGGCCACTTGATGCTTGGGGATTAGATGTGGTTGGGCCCATGACAAAGTCTTCTGCTGAGCACTTGTACATATTTGGTGCTCGCTATGAGAAGCCCATCATCATGACTCATATATCTGGGAACAAGTTCACATCAAAATGGGATGGTCCTTATGTTGTCAAAGAAGTCTATACAAATGGTGTATATAAGTTGGTTGCTGAAGATATTAAGAATTGGCCCTATAAATGGGAAGTTCTTGAAGCGATACTATGCATAAAGTTGGGAGATTGCTCCTTGACGCACAAGCCTAACTGTATGTTACTCCTGACCCGCATGAGTATAAATTATGAATGGTACCCACCAAAGATAGTGCATATGGATAAACTGCTAACTTACCCACCAAATGTAGTGCATGTGGATAAACTGCTAACTTACTCCACCATATGTGGATAAACTGTTAACTTACTCCACCAAAGGTAGTGCATGTGGTTAAACTGCTAACTTATCCCCACCAAAGGTATTTTATGTGATTAAAATAGCAAATACCCCACCTAGTCCAAGGTGGTTAAGCAATAGATACTCCTGGCCCGCATGAGTATAAACTGTGAACGGCAGCCTCCCCCCAAAATGTTGATTTCTTTGAACTACGTTTGACTTGATCCCTTTATTGGGTACGTAGGCAGCTTAGATATTCTCTAAGTTCAGTCATGAGTTTATTTTAAACATATTTTTCCTTGGTTTCATAAAAAAAAAGGGTAGTCTAGTTATTTTTATTAGTTAAAAAAAACCAAAAAAAAAAAAGAAGAAGTAGTTTTTATTAAGTTTGAATTTTTAGTTTGTTAAGAAAAAAAAAAGGTTGTTTATTAGCTTTTTTTTTTTAAGTTTGAGTTTGTTTTAGTAGTTTAATTGTTTTTATTAAGTTTGAGTTTTTAGTTTATTAAGTTTTCTTAAGCTTTCTTTAAAAAAAAAAAAAAAAGGTAGTTTAGTTTTTTTATTAAGTTTGAGTTTTTTGTAGTTTAATTATTTTTATTAAGTTTGTGTTTATAGTTTATTAAATTTTCGTTAAAAAAAAATAGTTCAGTTGTTTTTATTAAGTTTGAGTTTGAGTTTGTTAAGTTTATTAAAAAAAAAAAAAAGAGTAGTTTAGTTGTTTTTATTAAGTTTGAGTTTTTAGTTTGTTATGTTTAAAAATAAATAAATAAATAAAAGATTGCAAGATAGAAAATAAAAAAAAATTCTATTATATAATCTCAAAAAAAAAAAGTTGCAACATAGTCCATTAAAAAGAAAAGGGGGGGGGGGGGCGCAAAAAGTTCTAAACAAATTTCAAACAAAAGGACTCTAGTTCTTTAATCCTTCTCTGACAGCTTCCAACTGTTCCATTGAAGTTTGCAAATTCTCAATCACTTTATTACTAAATGGAGGAGTACTCTTAATATCAACAATTTCCTCTTCAATCTCATGAATTTCAGCTTGAGCACTTTGAAGAAGTTGTTGTTGGCATTTCAAGGATGAAGTTAAATTCTTCTTGCGTTTCTTCTAATTATCAAGCTCCTTCCCAACACTTTCCAGCTCTTCTTGGGTGGATATAATTTGGTTCATTTCTTTGCTTTCTCTAGTTTGAGCATTATGGAGACGACTTTTGACCTCATCTAGTTGTTGTGCAAGAATTTCATTGGAGGCTTTCTCAAAAGATGCTGACTTTACTTCATCATAAGCAAAGGTTTTGTCAAACAATACTTGCAATAATTCTTCCACATTGAAGATGTCAAATTTGTTGAAGCCCCTTGTTGATTCAAGCATAAATTGAACACTATCTTTGATAGATGAGAGAGAATCAAGTGGAGTATTTGTTGTTCTCTTGCGAAGGCCATCCCACAACATTTGAAGATACTCTTTTTGATGATTAAGTACAAATTTCTCACCTTCAAATACTGAGATTGGAACACAAAGAGATGATTGTTTAGCTTTCATACTGTGAAGTACCTCATTTTGCATGGTTGTGTCAATTGGAACGCTCATGGCCAACAAGTTAGGTCCCATGATTGATCCCCGACTACCTTGGGATACCACATCTTCATCAACATTAATAATTTCATTTTCCAACTGAAATATTACATGATTTGAGTTAGCAAATGACCGAAATGGGGCTTATTTAAAGAAGAAAAAGAAGATGAATAAACGAAAATAACTTCCTTGGCAAAGTTCTCCATTGGTGAAGGATCACTTGGCTTTGGAGATTTGGGACCCTTTTTAAGCCTTTTCCAATGACAATCTGCATTACTACTACTGCTCGTCTCCAAAGGATAAGGATTCCTTCTCTTTTCTTTTGGAGGCTCGATGTCTTCTAAGTTGGGAGGATTTTGAATAGCTTCAGCAAACGGTCTATCCCCTTTATCAGCATCCTTGTTCCTAAGGAAAATTTTGATTGGACTCAAGTTGATTAATCTTATAAAATTTTCCTCAAGGTAATCTTCATGAATTTTAGTCCACCACTTCTTTGTAAGTATCCGAAGAGAATTTTTTTGCATTTGAGGGCACACAAGGAAACCATGCTGTAGATATAGAATTATGCAAAGTGCATAAGCGCCAATAGCAAAGTCCTTAATCCAAATGGGCTTTGTGAATGTCATGAGCAAGAATTTTAGGAACTTCTTGATAATATCCAAATTGACGACTGAACGATGAGGACTATAAGGTTCAATAATAACATAGTCGCCTTGCCACAAAGGAAGATAATTTGAGCGAATAGTAATGAAATATTTTTGCTCCAATTCGATCTCTAGCCTTCTTATTATCAATATATGAAAGTCCTTTGTCTTTAGTAATCATAGTGCAAGTCCAGGAAATAAAATCCCCTTTGTGAATTCTCTTGCGAGCCTCTTTTGAATCATAATATTTTGCGGCCCTTCGCAGGAATAAATCGCCATTTTGGGGCCACTCATTGCTTGCCAAACTGGATAATGTGTTTTGAAGCAGTGCGCCAACCAAACATAGACAAAGTGGATAGGAAAAGAAGAATGGACACGACTCAGCCTTGGGGAACCTGAAATTTTATTTAAACCATTGTAGATGCTTGCTAAAACTAGAATAGCAAGACTAACCTTCCTACCGGTGGCCATGATGTATGCTATCTTGAAAGTGCTGGGGCGTATTGAATTAACATTATTGGTAGGAAGAACAAACGAGCAAAGTCAACAAGCTAAAAATGCCGCCAAATAAGTTTCTTCTCTCAAGTTCCTAAGAATTCCAAGTTTTGAAAACAATGCCTCCTCTGGAGTGGACCATTCTCCATGAACACCAAAGTCGCTAAGAGAATAATGAGTTGATTTGGGCCAGACTGTCTTTTTCTCCTTGCATGATGGTGGTTGATGGTATTTTATTGCTTTCCAGGAGCAATACTTCACCCATTTTTCCATAGTAACTTGAGAAAGTTGACCTCCATGGGCACTCCTTTGAAGTAAATGATAAGCTTGAAATAAGTATTTGTAGGAGTTGGGGATAAATTTACATCATTTCTCATCAACGCAGGTAAGCTCCTTGGCACAAGGAATCACTTCATCATAAAGAATTCCTGTAATAGGGAGGCCTGCAAAGTTGTGCAAATCCTATAGCAATATGGACAATTTTCCATAGGAAGTTAAAAGAGTATTTGTAAGTGGACACCATACCTCGTAAAATGCTTTAATAATCTCAGAATTTCTATCATATGTGAATAATGAAGCATACACTAGATCATATAATTGTGCAGCAATCAACTTGTGCTTGCATTGGCTAAGGACATATTTAGTCCACTCCCAGCATCCTTTGATGTAATGGAATTTGCCATCGAATTGAAGAGTTTCTCCCCACTTGGCCTTCCCCTCAATAATGTTGCAACCCAATGTTGGCAAGAAAGTTGATTCGTTTGATTGTTGACGACGAATTAATTCGTTTGGAGGATAATGATGAGTTGCCCTTAAAGTCCACACCTTAGAAGTTTTGATCTCCAGAGACCACTCCTTGGTATGAAGGAAATTAATCAGTCGTGGCCACTTTACTGCGTATCTACCAATAAGTTGATTATAAGTAGTCAAAAGTGTGCTTTTCTCCATAGGTTGATTATCTTCATCAAGAATAATCAAGTGTTGTACTCCAGCGCCAATCAAAATATCTTTAAAGTGAACCATGGTGCAACCTGCATAGATACAAGAAAAGTTAATCAAGTTGTTGAAGAAGAAGAGAAGAAGAAAAGATGAAGATTGATGTGAAGAATGAAAGAAAAACAAACAGTTGTATTCATGTATAATGCTCATGTGAATTGATGGAGAATCAAGTTGATTACAATGCTAAAATAATGACATATATTCATAGAGATATTTGATCAAACATGAAAGATGCATGAGCTAAGGAAAAAAAGAATAAGAAAAACCAAGAAATGATCAAGCCCAACAATTTAACATAGTAAATACCCAGCAATCAAGGGTAAATTCTTAATGTGTTTGCTGTGTGCTTTTGACCTCTCAATCAAGTCCTTTTTATAGGCTTTCTTTAAAGTCGAATAGTTTGAGTGGGACTCATATTCTTAATTTGTTTATATCTCAATTCCATCCGGTGTTGATTTTACTAAGAAGCAAAACAAGCTCAAACTTATCTCAATCCATTCGTTTATCATGATAAGCAAAGGAAATGAGGACGAAAAAAATAGCTGAGGAGTCCATTAGGAAAAGAAAACTGGACGCAAGTGTTCTGAGGAAAGGAATTTACTGGAAGCTTGAAACTTGAATGAATGAAGATTACCTTCGTGGGCCACATAAAAAGATTCTTTGTCGCCTAAATCTCCTGGTGTTTGTGATCTGGAAGTCAATTGAAATCATAAAGGATAGACTCGGATTTTGGAATATTGATTGAGAGAATTAGATGTGCTGAATGTTCTCGGCTTCTTGTTGTTTATCGTTTAATCCTCAAGTGGGCTATTTGGGCTACTAATAGGATAAACATAATAATCAAAAGGTGAAACAAAGCTTGAAATGATGGGCTTTTCATGTGAAGAAGAGATGGGCTCTTCATTGAATTCTGTTTTGGGCTTTTATCTGGCCCACGTATGTCATTGAATATATATACATATATATATATATATATATTCTCAAATACTTCAAGTCTTGTCTCTTTTGGAATTGATTTACACCCCTTCGTCAAGCCTTGAAGTGGGGGCATTTGTAAACATATTAAATTTTTTGATCAATTGAGAAGTGATACATGTAAAATAAATGCTAGATATTAATTTAAAATTTTCTATTTATATTTTGAAATTTATTAAATTTAATTCCAAAAAAATAAATAGTTAATTTTAATTAATAATTTAATATTTATTTTATATCAAATCAAGCATTAACACGCGTCAAAGATAAAGTGCCTGCATTTATGGACCAATCAAATCAAAGATATTTAATATTGATATTATCTTTTAGTGTTTGATATTATCAAATCAAATATATATGATATTATCTCTTGATATTTGATATTATTTTATCAAAGAGATAACCTTTGAAGGAGTTCATGTCAATCTAGAAGTCTTTCATCAAACACCTACATAAAAAGATGATTTCAACTCATTTGACATAACACAAATTCCCACAGACGAGAGAAACTCCGAAGGAGTCCAACAATTCTCTCAAGCAAATTCAAGGAGATCCACGACGTTTAAAGCGTTCTTCGCGGAATCGATATATTTTTGGATTTTGATTTGAAATTAAGGTGCGAAGCCCTTGAATTGGCTTTATTTTTATTCAAGAAGATTCAAGACGCTCAAGGTGTTCTTTGCGAAATTCATATATTTTTTGCGTTTGATTCGAAATTAAGGTGCGAAACCTTCGAATTGACGTTATTTTATTCAAATCAAATTTAAAGGAGATCCACGGTGTTTGAAGCGTTTTTCATGGAGCTCATTAAATTGAAGATTATATTTGGAAGGAAGAATCAAAGGATTGATTAGAGATAGAATCCACAGTTGATTAATTAATTTTGCTTTTAATTTTATTTGTACAATTTTTTTTATTTTGTGATTTTAACTATTGCAGACAAAAAAATTTATTGTTAAAATCCTGATTCACATCCAAACAAAGCCTATAATTATAAGCTTTAAACCTGCAACCCGATCCAAAATTTTCATAATAATATATTCCTATTATTATTCAAATAAAAACAAGAAGGAAGAAAGAAAAAAAGAAACCTCCACAGACCACAAAGCATGCTTGTGACTATGAAATGTGAATTGACGACAGAGCATAGAATATGACAGACAAAAGCTTCACATATTGCTGGCCACAGCCAGCTTTGGGTCATTTTCATTTTTTTTATTTATAAATAGAATCAATCAGCATTCTAAAATATTTCTTTTGTTTCTCATTTAATTTGTTGGAGAGTTTTAAGTAAAAGTTCGAAAAAATCAAAATTTGTATATGTTTCCATAATTTCACAACAATAATGGATGGAATTAATGTTGTTACAATAGAACTTTTAAGTAAAAGGATAATTTTGGGAAAAAAATAATTTTAAAAAATTTAGAAAGAAATAAGAATCATAAATTTGCTATAAATTGTTTTAGATCTATAGTTGCACCGTAGAAAAAAAATATTTAAACAACAAAAACAGTAACAAAACCACAAATTTTTTGAATTACAAAAGCCCAACATTTTCGCTCTCTTATTTTCTTCACCTTCTCTCTCTCTCTCTCTCTATATATATATATATATATATACACACAGGAAACAAGAATATATTTACAAGCAAGAATGTTACGCATATGCATGTAGAAATCTGGAAATAGCTGTGGAAAATTACAAAGGGTTTATCTTTATTTTCATTGCCAAAATGGCGACGAATATAGGGATGATGGATAGCGCATACTTTGTGGGGAGGAATGAGATTCTTGCGTGGATTAACGCCCGGCTTCAGCTTAATCTCTCTCGTGTTGAAGAGGTAAAATAGGAAAACTGAAGATGAAGAAAGAACCCTTTTTTCCATTTTGGCAAATTTTTGATTCCCCCCCGGCTCTTTTGTTTCTAAGATTCTTGGTTGTTTTATCATTCAGAATAAATGTTCCAATTTTATGTTCCTGTGTGATTCTAGAGTTATCCATGACTATGTGCTGTGAAATTTGTGCATTTGCATTAATAAAGAGAAGTTGAATTTGTGTTGCTGTGTGATTCTCGAGTTATTTATGATATAAACCGTGAGAGCGCTTTCTTTCTTTCTTTTTTTCTTTGCCCTTGGGGGTGGGGGGGGGGGGGGGTGGGGGAGGGGAAGTTTTGGTTCACAGGGTTCTACAAAGTTAGGATTTTTGTTCTTTGGGGATACAATTCTATATGTCAATTATTTTTTTAAAAGAAGTGAACTTTGTGTTGATTACCTTTGATCTCAAATGTAGTATCTTTCTCAAAACAATGCTGGCATTTTTTTATATTGTTTATAGGTATTAAGTCTTGTGTAACCTGTTTCCCGGCCAATATATGGATTTGGAACCTAAGCTGTTCATTGGATTGTATTTCTGGATATTTTACTTGTCTATTGGAGTCTTTGGTTGTCTGTTCATCTAAAAACTTGAATTTTGACAAGAGGATGGCTAAAGGGTTTGGTTAAATTATCCAAGGGATGCTGCTTCAATACTAAGCTGCAGCTTGAGATGTTGAGGTCCCAATAATAAGCTTAGGCTTTCTTCAGACCAATAAATAGTTAATTTGTCTTTGGGTTTTGGCTTAAGATTCATTGGAGGCAGCTACTTGTTTAAATTTTGTAATTAGATAAATCAAAAAGGAAGAAGTATCGGAAAAGTTTGTTGGTCAAAAGGTAATTCTGATTTGAATTATCTATCCTTAATGGTAGTTTCTGATGTGACAGTGATTGCAATGTGAACTGTTTGTTTGTGGATGGTGAATGGACCACTTTGTATTTAGAAAGAAAGGACTTCTTATTGTACCATTCTTTCATTGATGAGGACAAACATCAAGGGACCACATCAAAGTAAATGAGGTGATTTACCATATCAGATGCTCAAATGAATTGATCAAAGTATGATCTTTCTTGGTCTAATTAACTTGATACCTCAATATCGCCCAAAATAACAGGAAATGGAAAATTGTATTGGTTGTAATGCGAGTTTGCTATGAAAGAGACATAGAAGGTTGATGCTTTTGATTTGGTGAAGAATACTCAATGAAGGAGCTGCAATAGTCAGGAGCAGAGGTTTCTTTTAGGTGTTGGATGTGGATTATAGACGCTAACTTCCAAAGAATAGCATATTTGTTGAAAATGTGGACTACATCAAGATATATCTTTGACTTTCAAGATGTGGTGCCTCCTTGCATTTGTTATGGTTTTGTAAATCTTCATATCTTCACTTGCGAAAAGGGCAATATAGAAGGTAACATGTGTCTAGGTGTGTAATTTTAGTTTCTAGTAGGATGTGGTTAGCACAACCAACTTTGCAAGGAGAATTTCAAATTGAAAAGTTCCAGGCATCTGTGGCTTGTGTGGAAGCATCAGCATATTACCTCTTTAATATGTTTCTTATAAGAACACTTTCTCCTTTTGTTACATCAGCATTTGATTGGTTGAAGGGCATGAAAATCAATATTATTTTGTTTTTGGTGTGCCTTTTTATGCCGCCCAAGGTTAATGTAGTGCTTTTTGTGTATTGTCTTGTCTTTTTATTTTTCTTTTTCTTTTTTTTTTTTAATTTAATTTTTTTAATCTGTCTTGTTATGGGGCTTTATTGCTTCTCCAACAATGGGTCCACATATAGACATCCATAGTGTCTATTCCAGCATATGAGATTGTTTAAGCTGCTGTCCGCTTAATTTGGTTGATTGAAAAACCATGCATGGTTGATAACTTATACACTCTATCTATAAACCCTTTATGTAGGCAGCATCTGGGGCTGCGCAGTGTCAGATGATGGACATGGTACATCCAGGAGTTGTTCCCATGCACAAGGTAACAACTTAATTTTGTAAATTTTATTGTTTAACAATCTAATGTTCTGGCATTACTGACATATCAGTCTGCTGTAGGTGAATTTTGACGCTAAGACTGAATATGATATGATCCAGAATTACAAAGTGCTTCAGGATGTTTTTAACAAACTCAAAATTAACAAGGTATTCCTTTCAATCGTAGATTCCTATCTTTTTTCATTTTTTGTCAGTATATAGTATATACAATAGCCTATTACAAATTCTGTATCTGTATCACCAAATTCACTTACCTCATTTAAAATTTTCCACTTTTCTACTGTATCACTTGAAAGTGCTTACCCAGAAAGAATATAATGCAAAATGAGAAAACAAAATGCTTATTTGGCCACCCTTACCCTTGCAATTGTCTACAAGAATATTCCTCAGAGGCATTTAGGTGGACGTTAAGCTGCAGCATTTAGTTTATAGCTTGTCACAGAAGATTGCTATGTGTGATTTGTTTTCAGATGTCTGAGAAGAAAAACATAAAAAAACATGATAATTAACATGGCATCATGCTTCAATTTATATTGAGTCATTGCTTTGATAAGAATAAGAGCCACTTCCTTATTTTCCTTCCTTTTCTGTGGTGTGGGTATCTCTGTGTTCCTCCATCTTCTTTTTCGTTGTCTATGGTCCAGTAGCCCAAATTGGATGAAAATACGGGCATTGATCATTTATTTAAATGTTGCAGCATATTGAGGTCAACAAACTTGTCAAGGGGAGGCCATTGGACAACTTGGAGTTTCTGCAATGGCTGAAACGCTACTGTGATTCTATAAATGGTGGAATAATGAATGAGTAATACCTTGTTTACTTTACTTGGTTTACCCTTCCTTTTAACTTAATATCAGTCCTCTTACAATGAATAAGTTGTCTAGGAATTACAATCCTGTGGAGCGCAGAGCTAAAGGTGGAAAGGAAAGAAATGTTAAGGGTTCTCAGAAGAACTTCAAGTCATTGCAAACAAACAACTCTTTAAATTCTGGCTCATGGGATGGAATGGGTAGCAATAAGATTTCTGGTAGGCCCGACCCTCCTTTATTTTCCATTTTTTCTTTTGATCCTCTCATTAGCGTTATAATTTATTATTTTCTTCACTTTTAGGTATCAAACAAGGGAAATCAGGTGTTGCAGCTGCTGGGGCCAATTCTTCAGTGGAGATTCAGGCGTTGACAAAGGAGGTAATAGTGCTGGAATTATTTGTCAAAATGGAATTTTCTGAAATGTCTGATATAGTTTGTCTCATTATTTTTAGTCCCCAGAAAAGGGTTTTCTTAATTTTTGTAAAATTCAGTTTTGCTGGCTTTGCTTTGGTTTCTTTTAAGCATTGGTTTAATGCTTGATCACATGACATCCAGCTTACGGATCTCAAGCTTTCTGTTGACCTCTTGGAGAAGGAAAGAGATTTCTACTTTGCAAAATTACGGGACATAGAAATACTTTGTCAGACACCTGAGTTGGAAAACCTTCCGGTAAGAATTTCTCAATGGCAGTAGAGCTAATGAGTTCTTAGGCCTTAGCTTCAAGATTTGTAGGTTTTTTAAATTGCTACTGCTCTAACATACTCCTTGAGGTAATGTTTATTGACTTAAAAGCTAGAGAACTTCTCAATTCTGTCTTGAAATTTTGTCTAGACATAATTCAAAGTGTTCCTATCTATAGATGTTCCTAAACTAGGATCAAATGATTATACATCTGGGCAATATTCGTCTTTGATTGCCTAACCATGTAAAGATTCAGGATTGTTTAAATGGCAAGAGTTACACACTCTCGTTATTTGATGCATCAAATTTTCAATATAAGAAGAATCTCAAAGAGATATTAATTTGATGATCTTATTCTTTTTACACTTATCGATTCACAAAACATTGCTGCACAGATTAAAGCAATTAAAGCTGTCATTTTCTTCAAATGTCGTGCAGATGGCTGTAGCAATTAAGAAGATATTATATGCTGCTGATGAGAAAGAGCCTGCCCTTGCAGAAGCTCAAGAAATTGTTTCTCAATCAATGAATGCACAAGAAACCAGATTTTCGGATGATGATCACTGAATGCAAACTGAAAGTAGTATCTAATTGTTGCTTAAGAAGAGAAAAAACTTGGGCATTTTTTTTTTCTGACAGGTGCCATTCATCCAATCAAATTTAGTTTGGAAATTATTCATGTAGCACTTGTCATATTTTTTATGTTTATGCTGGGATGAATGGTATCTGACGAGTGATTATCAGAACTTCTGGAATTAAATACAGCAGTTGTGTGTTGAGGCAATATTCATTTAGGTCCTGTTTAATTCCTTCTTATTTCTTTTTCTTCTATTATACTCATTAAATAATTTACAACTTATTTTCGACAGAATGAGAAAGCTATGCATTTTTCCAATTTCAATTTATACAGGTTCTCATTCTATCTCATCATAGAACTAAAATGTTACCTGTGTATTATTTTCAGAACAAAAATTACTCTCATCAGAAGCATTAACAATTATAAAAAGAGCCTGTTTGGTTTCATTTCTATACCTCATTTTTTTTCTTTCTACTATTTGAAAATAATAATATATAATTTTTATATGTTTTTATTTGATATTATTTTCTTTTTCACTCTCAAAATACATTTCTCAATAACATATATATATATATATATTTTCAATAATTTATATATCTTCTCTTTATTTTATTATTTTTATCTTTCTTTACTTACAATCTATTAAATTCAACACAATCATTACTTTTTCAACAATCTATTCAAATACAAATTTATTTTTAACTCATTTTTACTAACTTTTCAAATTTTAAAAATAATAAAAACAAAAATAAAACCAAACGGGCCCCTCTTTGCTCGTTGAAACATGCCTAAACTTAGGTTGCATGCGGCTGAAGTTTTTGGGTTTGACATAATGATATAAACAAGATATTTGGAATAATTTCAATATTAAGTAATTTTAGAACTCAGAATAATGATTGAAAATATAGGTCATAAACTGATACATAGTAATTCAATATTATATAATGATTTGAAACACATAGTAATTCAAAATTATTCAAACAAAAACAATGAACCTATCATGTTTAATCCGATATTTAACTCCTAAATCCTTCAGTCCAAAAACAACCCTTATATTCAAGTTGCATGGCAAACTAACTCAAGTAATATAGTAAGTTGGCAACCTGTTCCAACTAGAGCAGCAGTAACAAAATCATACGCTTGCTCTGAAGCAGCGGTAACAAATATCCATGTGCCTTATATTTGGAACATAGAGCAGAAGTAACAACTATCGGCTGGCATGCATTTTCTATTCTTTTTCTTATTTCCCTCCTTTTTCTTTTAAAAAAGAAGGGCTACCTAACTGCAAAAAGGATGAATGATATATGACATTCCTAGATTGTGATGCAAGTACTCTGTCAGTAGCAGAGAAACTATTCTAATTTTTTACAAATATAATCTGCTTTCTACGTAGCTTTCCCCAAAAACCTAAAGCCCAATCCAATTCCATCTAACAATTGGTTGAAACAATGTTTCTTGCAGAAAATGAAGATCAATCTATGGTGACTTACAATAGCTAAAGCAAACCCACCGAAGGATCTCTATACAGATGTGAAAATTAAGCAACGCGGATGATGCATCCCATCATTCTTCGCATTCATAATCAACCACCTTAATAGCATCTAGCTGGTTAACTGGCTTCATGTAGCAGTGCTCAGAACATGGCACATGTTATCAGCATACAGACTTAATGTTCGGCAAGAAGCCCCCTGAGGTTCCCTTGCGGCCATGTCTTTCAACTGAAAAAGAAAAATGAGATTTTCCAATGTAGAGATTATGGTGTCCTAGATTGTCAAAGAGTAGAATCCCGAACAGCAGAAAAATGAAAAAATAAAAAAAAAAAAGGTAAAAATATGTAATGTATATAAGTGACGAAACCAAAAAGTAAACCCTTCACTTATCATGTAGTGCTCCATCTGCATTCAATTTTTTCTTCTACATTATCAAAAGAACCATATACTCTTGGACATCTACCCCCACCCCTCAAAATGAACTAGTCTCTTTTTAATTGTTCTCAATGAATTTGTACTTGTCATCTTTCTATGATTATACATACACACATACAAAACAGGAGAAAGTTGTGATAAGAAGAGAACATTCTTGAGAAGTACTATGCAGAGAACAATGGTTATTTTGATGATATCTGAGCTCTTATAGCAACAGAATTTTCCATATGATGCAGAACTATGATAAATTTTAAGGAGGCAGTGATACTAGTTTGCTGCCGTATATTCAACCAACAGTAAAGTTCACTTACCTGACTCATGAGAGATTTTATTGCTTCCTTTGCTGCATTATTTTTCTGGGATTCATCCTGAACCCATGCAGTCACCTCATTTAATTGATTTGATGTTCTTTCAAGTTCTGCTGCAAGGAACTGAGACTTGCGGGTGAGAACTTCCACCTATAAAGATATGCCAATCATAATATTGATTAAGCTAGTATCACATTTAAACAAAAACAAAATTCATGTGTTAAGTGAAAGAAAAGTGGTTCTAAAATTTTGCTATTATCCATTAAATTCTTAAGTTACATATAACTCTTCTATTAACAAGGAGACCTATTTCATATATTGGGAACAGCAGTTTTATCCAGTCATTTCATGGTTTTTCCAGTCGATGAAGAAGTACTAGCATCCAATCACTTGCATAAAAGCCAGTAAACATATTCAGAAAATGCTGCGATATCCAACAAAGAAGCACTTGTATTAGTTTCCTATACACACCATGCATAAAAAACAATGAATAAGATATGTTCTTTGGATGCTAATAATTCGCACAACTATGGGAATGAATTATTAAAAGTAAATTTCTATTCATAAATCAATCATATTAAATTAGATGGGATACACTATTGTTGTGAGCTTCTGCTTGTACTAAGATTAACCTCTCTAGCAAATATATCCTACTCACAAAAGGAAGGATACAAATCAATTAAAACTGAGGGAACAATCACATTTTTTGTCAACACAACACCTTCAACAAAGATGCATCAGGAACCAAGACACCAAGACGCAGATTTTCCAATGAATATCGGTTGTAATTCCTATGTGTTTCTTGTACTACTCTTGCCATAAATTTCAAGGATATTTGAAAAAAGAATTAACATTCATGATTCATGAAAACTAATTAGAACTTCTGAGCTCTATATTTTCACCCCTGTAAGAGCATCTAAATAATTCAATTTTATTAGAACAGAATAAACATGTCAAAAGTAGCTTGAGAGTTCATAACAGTACACAATTTTCATTTTTCTAAATTCTCTTATAAATACGGGAATTCTTTTCAGGTAATAAACAAATCAAAGGAGTGCAGTTGCATTCAGAGAATTAAATGGCAATTTTTGCCTGAAAATGATTTACCTGTTCCCTTAGAAATGAGATTTCTTCAGTGAGATCATCATTTGTTTGCTTTGAATCATCAATAACTTCTTCAAGGTAAGGAACACCACAAAATGATGACAGAAGTAACATAGAATGAGGAGTTGACTTCGTGGAGACAGGAGAATATGGAGAATGCATTTTTGAACCCGGATGTGAAGCAGTGATTCTCTCACTGCCTGTAAAATATGGATGTTGATGGACTTGATGCAAAAGACCTATCACATCCAAAACTTCCTCCGCGGAGTGGAGAATTATGTGCACTGCTTGAATCTAGCTTCTGCTTTTTCTCATGAAGTTGCTTACTAGACCTTCTGAATGAATCAAATGATGATAGTCTAGAAAACACGCCACGTTGCTTAGCTCTGGAGGACTCTTTCTTCTTTTCGTTGCTGGGATCGCCACGCAGACATAGGCTACTGGACTTAGGAGGTCTGGTGTTCAATTTAGGAAAACAATCTTCACATACGCGATATAGTTTGTTCAGATTTGGAGCCAAAGAAGCATTCAATGATTTCTTACTTGTACATGCTTTGCAAAAAATAAGCCCACAGTTGTAGCAGTTATGACGCTTACGTTTGAAATTAAATGGACTACGACAACCAGCACAAATTGAGTAATCAGCTGCGCATACCCATTGGTGAAGACAAATAGCTGCAGTGCAATTGTATCCACAAATGACTCTCTTTACTTGTTTCCCATCTAAAGCTTTAACTAGAGTAGGAGAATTCCTGTCAGCATTGTCCCCGTGGCCCAACTGACCATTTCTTCCCTTTCCCCAGGTGAATACTTCTGATTTTGAAGTCACAACAACAACATGATGAGAGCCACAGGATATTTCTTTAATGAAACTGTTTTTTATTTTACCCTCAACATGTATGGGTAATGTAGGGCTATCTCCAGGACACCTAAGTTCTCCACAATCAGTACTCCCCATTGTATATACTTGTCCACAGATGGTAAGAGCAACAGTAATGCTGTGCCCACAGGCTACGTGACAGAAACTCTTGTCATTTGGTGTGGCAACACAAAATGGAACTGATCGGCATAGTTTATCACCATGCCCAAGCTGGCCTTCATCCCCATTTCCCCAAGTGAAAAGCTTCCCAGTTGGAGGGTCACTGCCACTTGGTGACTCAGAATGAACCTCTATTATAGCAGCAGTATGCCAAAATCCACATGATACCCTCAATGCTTTTTGTCCTTTTAAAGCCTCAACTTCCCTTGGGACACTTGTGCAACATCGATCCCCATGACCAAGGGCACCAAAAGTTCCATCTCCAAATGTAAACAACTGACCTAATGATGTGATAGCAGCTGAATGCCAAGGTCCACAAGATATGGATGTTACACAGATGGATTCCAGCTGACCCGTGACTTTTCGTGGGGTCCAGTAACTGAAGTCATTTCCATGCCCAAGAAGGCCAAAGTTATGGATGCCATCTCCCCATGTGTACAGATCTCCCGTTAATGTTACAGCAGAGGTATGATAATCTCCACATTCTATTGCCACAATGTTCAATCCACTAAGAGCGTCAATGAGCTTAGGGTTAGAGACATCGGCTTCTAATCCATGCCCCAGCTTACCATCCAAGCCATCTCCCCAACTAAAAACCTGCCCCTGTCTTGTAAGTAACACAGCATGTCTGCTGCCACAAGCAATATTTTGAGCATCAAGTGCCGAAGCAGATTCCAGGACCTTTGGCAAAAAGGCATCCTTTCTGGGAAAGGATTCTCCAACTCTAGGCACGCCTTCATCCAGCGGGCCATCCTCTATTCCTTCGCCCCAAATGAAAATGCTGCTTAAAGGAATATCTTCGGGAGAAGACTCCAGACTAGATGTACTCATGGCACTGGAAAAACTGAGTCGCAGAGTATCTGCAGAGTTCCTACCACCCACATTTTCATTTGGTTGTGATGAGCCAGAACTGAGAACAGAATCTCTCTGTGGAGAACATAGAGATGCTCCATTATATAGTACAACGTCAGAAAATGCTCTTCCCAGTCTTTTCTGAGGAAATATCTCAAATGGGACATCAATTATTTGATGGCTCTGTTTATCCTGCAAATGTTATAAACAAAAATCAGATGAAGTAGTAGATTTTGAGCGCTTTAGAAAAACCGTAGCAAGAAACCTCATGAACTGCATCGCCGTTGCTATTTGATAGGATGGACTCAGAATTTCTTTCTGTCCGATCACTTGAACAGTCTGACAACGTGCTATCTGTCCTAATTTCAGTTCTCCATTTTTGACAGTTACCGCGTGCAATTAATGCCCTCAGAGCCACGAACCAGATCTCTGCTTCATACTTGTCTTTGCATATCTGCCAAAGCCAAAAATAGCAATTGTCACCAGACGCTATCTTTTGTAAAGATCAGCGGAACATCCTGCTTACCAAAAATATATTGTTCATGCAAATACACTCCAATCTTTCAGTATCAGTATCTAGATATATTTCACAACTTAAAGAAATTTTCTAGTGAAGAGGATAATGTTCATAAAGATTTGGTATCAGTAGAACTAAATCTAAGTGGAGCAGCAAGCCCATAAACAAGCAACTGAAATAGGCAGGCTTGATCATCTTTAAAAGTGTCATGAAATTCTGATCCATCAACTTCAAAACCCATAGAAGCAGCAAAGTGTATATTGATGTCATTTGATCACTCATTGTTAAGAAAGCAGTTTACAGCTTCTGTCTTCATATTATAAGTAGGTTAGATTCAGAAAAGTTTATTTTTCATCCCCATTTGAAATTAACAAAAGATTTCCAAAAGAACAACTACTCGGCGGTGACTGCTAATATTAATTTTGGCATGTTAGTTCCATTTTCTTGACACTCTGTCCATTTCCTTGTAATAACTCGCTTTGAACTTGTTCTTTCTCAATTAAACAGCCATTAAAGAAATATTACGGGATGAACTTTCTTAATTGGTTTCATCTTTGGCATTATCAATTCTTATTTAGGCCAGAAAATTAACGGAGGCGGCTTGAATTTTACTCCAAAACACCTCCAAGTTTGCCGCATATTGATCAATTACTCCAATTCAAGTAAGGTTGAATTTTACTCCAGAACACCTACAGTGTGGCTGCATGTGGATTAATTACTCAAATTCAAGCCTGGGCGGTACTTCATAAATCACTTGCAGGAGTATGAAAAACGTTCAGTCGTTACTATCTCTAATTTTAACTTCCACTTCTATTTTCCTCATCAGCATCCTCTAAAACTTACTTCGTTTAAGATCAGCTTTTTTAACCAATATTGTCAAGTTATTTAGCCATCTACCAACAGGAGAATAGTAGGTCTAGCATATATCCAAACTCACCCTTCAAATTTTCATATTTGAACCATTAGAATAATATTGCCAACAATTTTAAGTGTATTCAGGGTAACTTAAAGGGGAAACGTCACACACACACACACCCCACAGAGAGAGAGAGATTCCCTAACACAATTCGTGTCGTATTCTCCATGTGAGAATACTGTAACTGAAGTATATAGATCAGCAAAAATCAAGTTATGGATATAATTATCTAATATTACGTACCACATCCAATGAATGTTTTCCATGGATAAGAGAAAATGACTGATATTCCTTCTCAGGTTGAGGATACCTCTGAAATATTGCCTGCATAATCATAAACAACAACACTGATACATAGAGTAGCAGAATCAATGGAGGTTAGTGAAATAGAATTGAGTTGATATTATGTAGTCAATTATTTTTATGTGAACTTAGCAATAATATTAAATTTATGCGCACCTCAAAAGGACAAGTATATAATCAAGTTGAACTATTCATGCTTGCATCCATGTGAAAATAGAACAAGCTTAATATCATGTCAAATGTGTATTATTATGATGACCCCTTACATGTGGTTTTTAAGCATGGATAATTCATATACAGAATACACATACAAGCATATTGGAGTAAATGATTAGAAGTGAAAATTAATTAAGTTTAAATAGTTAATTATTGATAATTATTGGATTAGCATTCACACATTTGAGTTGTGTATAAATAATGGTTTCATTCTAAAAGGAAAAAAGGAAAAAAACATGAAAATGAATAAATTGCAAAATTGAGAAATTTGCAGCTAATTGTGGGAGAGCAATCTCAAATGGCCTATTCTTAGGGAGGGCTGGATCTTAGGCTCCACAGGATTCCCTTCAAAGTAAATGAAATTAAACCAAGTATAACTCACCAAAACTACATCTTTGTATCTGTTCCATGATGGACCTCCAAACAGAACACTAGAAGAACACCATAAGTACGTGTTTTTGTGGTACAAGTTACATGCATAACAACTCAAACATAGTAAATGTAAAGTGTATATGTAAAGAAATGGATGCCAAGTATATTTGAATAACATAATATATAAATGTATCTACATATTATAATATGGATAGAAGCACTCAAGCACTAACTGACAAACTATATTATATTAGCAAAACATTGCTTAGCTACATCTCATCATTAGCCTTGGTGCACTATCAGTAGATTCTCATAGTCGACATCAGTACACTGACTTTCGAAACTTGGCACACTCTTATTATTTTGTAATTGCAATCTGCATTAACTTAAAGAAGGTTCTAGGACTTACCGACATTTGGCGAAAGTTCCAAGAGAAGTTAGTGATCTTTATATCACTCCCTCTCAACGACTGCCCTCTTTTATGTTGCTTCTCCTTTCCATTAAGTTGTCTTATAAACTTTTCAAAATTTCTTCGATTAAGTCATTTGATAAAAAGATTGGCAACTTGATCTTTCGTCTTCACATGCTTCATCTTGATTTTCACCACATAAATAATATACTTTCACATGCTTATTCCTTGCATGGAACACGGGGTTCTCTGCCAAATGTATTTTCAATTGATTGTCACAGAATAGTTGCACAGAGTAACTTTTTGATTTCGTAAGATCTTTCATTCAACCATCACTCTTGAGCCCCCATAGTTGTTTCTCTTTGCTCTGCATTGATACTTGATAATGAGATCGTAGGTGGTTTTTTGCTACACTAAGAAGTTCATCACAATCGTCAACATTAGAGTATGCACCTACTTGACATTTTTCTTCTTTCTTATATGATATATTATAATCAATTATGCCCCTTGCATAGCATAAAATTCTTCGTGTGGCATGTAGATGAAGCTTTTTTGGATTTTACATATATCAACTCACCATCCCTGCATATGGTACATCCAACCTTGTCATGGTGAGATAGATGAGGATACCAACTATTTATCTGTACGTTAAGGCATCTCCTAGCTCCTCACATTTAATAAAGCGTAACTATGCATTAACATCTATTAGAGTTGAGATGGGCTTACACTCAGTCATCCCATACTTTTCAAGTAGTTCCTTAGCATACTTTTGCTGGCATAAACATATTCCCTTTTCAACCCTTTCTACTTTGAGCCCAAGAAATTGTTTTAACTCTCAAAGTGCTTTCATGTGAAAGCAGATAATAAGTTACTAGAATAATTGCAGCATTTCCATTCTGAGTTTTCATGAATAAGCTTGAATTTATTAGTAACGTAGTGCAGTTACTCTGAATCAAATGTTTTGCTATTTATCCATACAATCCGTGCTCTTGGTGCTTGCTTCAGCTGATAAAGCGCCTTTTTCAACTTGCATGCATAGCCTGG
The DNA here is from genome assembly GCA_018894105.1 of Jacaranda mimosifolia. Classification (NCBI taxonomy): domain Eukaryota; kingdom Viridiplantae; phylum Streptophyta; class Magnoliopsida; order Lamiales; family Bignoniaceae; genus Jacaranda; species Jacaranda mimosifolia. The sequence goes on from CM032124.1 coordinate 14,485,549, forward strand.
GTGGGTTTGCAACTGCTCCCTGTACAGATTTTATGTCCAATTGTACATGCAAGAGTGCATACTTTACATTCATTTGCCAAAGTTCCAAATCTTTACTTGCTGCTAAGGCTAGCAAAACACGTATTGCAATGATCTTTGCCACTTGACTGAATATCTCATCATAATCTGGTCATACTTCTGAGAGAATCCTCTAGCTACTAGTCATGCTTCTCAATTAAGCCATATGGTGTAGTCTTTACTTTGTAAACTCATTTTTGCGTGATATAAGTTTTACATCTTTGGGCTTAAATGTTAAATTATGAGTCTCATTTTGCTTCAAGATATCTATTTCTTCTTTTATAGAGTTCTTCCACTCTTTTTTCAAGGAAGCTTCCTCACATGAGAGATGCTCTTTTATTTTATTGACTTCTATCTACTACATTGGCATATTTAAGATTTGACATTCTTTGTCTTGTAAAACTTTTTGTTGAGGTTGAGTTTCATTTAGTTCTCTTTATGTCTCCTTGATTGGGTTAACCTTTCTTCTAAAATTTGTAACTTTTGTCCTTGCTTGATGAGTGGATTTTGTAGTCAAGCTCTCTTTTGCCTTTGTACTTGAGAGCCAATCTCCATCTGGCCTAAGGAAATCTTTACACGCCTCCATTACTTTTTGGGAAGCCTAAGCTTCATAGAAACACAAAGGGTTCGTTTCCTATTATACGCAATGTGGTGAAAAAGACTAATTTAACGAGATATGCCTTGCTTGCAGTAAGATTTAAAACTTGTGGTTTACACCTAATTTTCATGGAGTCTTTAATTTTTCAACTAGTTCCTCAACTTCTTCTTTATGTCAATGCACGTCATCTTCACCCTCTTCAACATTCCTTCACTTTTTCTCATTAATTTCTTTTGAATCAGGCAATATTATAGAATAAGGTGTCCACCAAGATGTTGATTCATTAAACACCACATTTTGAAAGCAAAACACTTTCCTATTGTAGGATCACCCCATCTGCAGCCTTTTATTTCATCATCGCAACCCACAATATGGTCCAAAGTGCTTTCTTGTCAAACTTGCAGTGTAGATTATCAGGAATAAAGACATATACACATCCAACAATAGAAAATGATTTATTGTGGAGTTTGATCTTCCATACCTTCTCAAATAGTAACACAAATCTAAGTTTCGCTTGATGCAACCTATTGATCATATGCAACCATCTTCATGCACTCTACCTAAAATTGAGGTGTTACATTCTTTGCTTGCAAAATACTCCTGCATATCTCTATAAGATATTTATTCTATCTTTTTGACACTTCATTTTGTAGTTGAGTATTTAGACAAGTTATATGCATACATATCTTGCATTTTATTTTAGGTATTTTGCAAACTCATGTGAGGTATATTTGCCTCCATGATCTATTCATAGACATTTTATTCTATACTAAGTTTTTCATTTTTTTTTATTTTTTTTTTGCCACTTCTTTAACTTTCTTAAATTTATTAAATGTTTCAAGTTTTTTTTCCAAGAAATCTATGGATACAAACCTTGAAAATCATCAATAAAGATGATTATACCAAAAACCACTTACATGTGGTTATTTTATTGGGCTAAGTATATCAGTGTACACTAATTCAAGAGGTTCCTTTACTCTGTACTTTGACTCTTTATAAGTCAATTTGTGTGCTTTCCTATATCTGCAGCATGCACACTATATCTTCTCGAACATTTCAGGAAGTCTCTTGAGCATAAATTTCTTCATTACTTCTAATTTATGGTAACTCACGTACCCCGAGCTTACATGCTATAGATCACTATTTCATTTCTTTGGGCTTTATCAATATAGGCTTCTTGAACTGACATCACATTAAGTGATTCTATCTTTCTTCCCTCCATAAGAGGTACACATGTCAATTTGAGAATTGGGTATACTTTTAAGTCATTCGGCCCAAATAGTACATAGTTTCCTAATGTTGTTAGTTGTGATACTGATAATAAATTCTTTCCAAAACCTGGCACGTGGTACACATTTTGCAACTGCACTTGTTGCAGTATTACCAACGTCTTGCCAATATGAGCAATTAGTAATTTAGGATCATTAGTTGTGGCTAATGGACACATAGTTCTAAAGATTTTTAGTTTTTCACTAAGTAGACTGACAAATGAACGAATTGCAATCCCTACAAAAGTAGCAAATTAATGCACAACTTATAAGTTACACCTAATATAGGGGATGAATCCTCACAATTCAAGTGATTCATGCACAACTTACAAGTTCCACGCTACAGCCCCATATTACCACTTATACGTAAGGTCCAATAAGCATATCTAGAGTCTCCTAGGTCAAAACATGCTCAGCCAGAAAGAGAAATCTAGTATTTTCACATAGTACATTATAGAATGATTGACTGAAATTTTAAGAAACTTATGTTAGGAAGATCATGTTAGGAGAGCCCAAGCTGTCCTGTGTGAATATGTTTTCATCAGATAAGCTGATTTCCTCATTTTTGCTTGAGTTTATGTATGAAAACTATAAAGGAGTTCTGCAAATCATAAACTATAGTAGTCCTAATGCAAATCTGGATTATAACAGCTATTTTACTACTCTAGCAAGAAAAAGAAGAGAATTATTGAGTTTCTACCCCAATCTACCACAAATCCATCTATCCCAAATTGCAAAAATATTGAACTATGGAACCTTTGTATCCTAAAATAAAACATTCAAGAATTTTAAAGTAACTTTTCTATGTTAAGGTCCTCAAGGTCAAGAATACATGCCTTTTGTGGCTCCAGGTTCAAACATACACAAGCAAAAAATTGTAGCATGTCTAAAATAAATTTCAAACAAGTCCTTTTGTCATTATTTACTTAATCTGTCAGTGAGGCATGCATAATCACAGTGAGCAGTAAACAATTCTTCAAGTCTAATATGTGGTGCCAGTAGCAGACAAACTTACAGTACGTTGTCCGGGTATAATCCTTGAAACTTGACTTAATCGGAGTTGTTTCTGCTCTTTCCCAACATACCAAATTAGTGTTGTCTCATCCTAAAATTCGATAAGTTAGAACGGGGGAGAAATTAAAGTAGTAAAATAGTTTGTGCTAAAATGGATTTAGCAATGTGAAGGTTACAATACATAATCAGATTATGCCATCTAAATAGCATAATTATTAAAGTTGTACAATTTCTCATTGTGAACCAAAACCATCAACCCCTTGAATTATCATAACCTGAACTCTGTTGTAAATTTATTTAAATATTCAATAAATTCAGCTTGGTTAATGGATGAAACAAATGCCAGAAAACAGGGTCAGATGCATTAGACTTCTGAAGGCTGCATCTAAAACAAGGGTTAGCATTTTCTGGCACCAAAGTCCAAGACAGAATTTATTGCCAAAAATCCCTCAAAATAATCTATAAATCTGCGTCCTTTATCTATCTAATAACACCATTTTGCTATTCCTTCTCTTTCTTTAATTCATAAGATTCACCAAAAATAGAGAGGAAGTTGGTACCACAACAAGAGGCGTTTTCTGAAATTTCGTTTTAGTTATTCACAGAATCAGTAACGAAGTAAAACAGTAGGACTAGCAAGATTTCTAATTTAAATCATACTCCATCAAGGTTAATTAAGAAACACTCAGAAACCAAAAGGCGACTCTTCTAGCACAAAGTCCAAAAGATTATACCATGTGGGGGGTGGGGGGGGGGGGTACTTGACAAAACTTTTTGACAGAAGAAGTAATGCAATAAGAATTCCTTGAGAGAGAGAGAGAGAGAGAGAGAGAGAGAATAAGATGAAATTCAATATAGGGTACATCATTTAGTTTTAGGTGAAGTAATTGACAATAGAGACTCTAAAACAACTGAGCCTAGGTTTGATACATAATTCCTTAATCCTTAGATATTATATATGCATTCAAATACAATAAATTTGACCATATATTATTTTTTAACAATTAATATTAATTACTAGTTTAATATCTTACTATTTATATTTTTTTAACATATTACCAAATATTTAATTAAAATATTAATTACTAATTCAATTAATTAGTTTGGTGTACTAATTCTATTAGTACAATTTCAGATTTTATATCCAAATCGCTTATTGATAATTAATACTATAATTAAATTCAATTGATTTGTATAGCATAACCACCAATAGTATGTCAATACATTTAAATATAATTCAATATTTAAATATTTATTATGACCAATAAAAATAGTAATTTGTCAAGGACATTATATCATTATTTAATAAAAATAATTAATATATCATTTTAGTATTTTAATTAAATAATTAATTATTAATAGAAACACACTAATAATATACTATAAAATTCACAACATGGAAAATATTTAAATAACTATATATGAACAATTAATAAGATAATATATGCATATATACACATTCATATAAATATATTATACTGGAGAACTTAATTGCAATATCCTATTGAAATTGGTATTTTAATTACCATATTTTGAAGGTAAGATTCCACTTTTGAGGAATCATTTCTCTACTCAAAAATTCAATTAAACGTACCAAACACAAAATTTGATTTCTGGTTATCAAATTCTCAATTTTGATATCTTTCCCACACAAACAAACTCATCTAAGTGTCATGAAGTATATGAGAAGTAATCTAGAAAAATATCATATAATTGACATATCATGCCAAATACCATAAAGGGAGCACAATATATATCTGTCACTAATAGAATGAAATAGGGCTCACATTGGAAAGCCGAAAAGGGCAGAACTTGGGTTTTCCCCATCGCCCGTACTTCAGAAGATAAGAATCTTTCTTTATGGCATTAATGGCCTGTAGTGGAACATTTAAAACAGTTGACACTATTAATGAATGCAACAATGAGTAACAAAAGCAATCAATAGACTATAATTTATGATTGGGTACAGAAAGTCATCTTCAATTTAAGGAAAAAAATCAAATGCACCACTATAATAAACTAACAAACATAATTTACAAGGAGATTGTCATTGTGGTTATATGGAGTTAAAACTCTAAAACCAAGGCATGAAGTTGTGAAACAAAAATGAACAGCAGTTATGTACTGAATGGGCAAAAGAAGAATATCTTCTTTATCGAGATGTTCTGCAAATATTAAGGTACCTTTCAGTATGTGCAATTACATTTGCAAACCAGTTAAAAAACTATTCACTCCTGCACTTACCAATTGAAGCGGCGAAAGATTCAGATTCTCAGTTTTGGAAGAAGAGGAAAGAAGAAAACAATAATAACACGAATCTCCTATAAATAATTTGTTATCAAAAGAATTTCAAGTTTTCACTACAGATAAACAATGGAAGCAGAAATCATTAGAAGATTGATGAGATTATATACCTGCAAAGTATCCGTATCACCAGGACTACTCTGTAGGGTACTCATTCAAGCTGCTATATCAGTTAGCTCTTATTTGCAAGATGATGAAACCCATCTAGACAACACCAAATACCTAGGATGGTACAGAAAGAACCTGAGATTTGAAATAAGGAAAATCCTACTTTTCAGCTTAGTTAATGCACCCTTCATCTGTAACCACCTGAAAAAAAAAAGAAAAAAAAAAAAAGGAACAGTTAAAATTCTCCATACTGAGTTGCTTCCACAATTTTATCGTGTCTTAATCCTAAAGCGTAGGCAAAATGACGTTAATAACTATCAAATCTGTTTATTCATGAAGTACCAAAATTATTAATTCAAGCTTAATAAACAACGAAACAAGCTAATACCACTATCATTCCCAATCACTAATCTTAAAACACATACACGAGAGAGCATCATTATTGAAGATCGAAGCCATATTTACTGCTAAATCCAAACATTCATCAAAAAAACAAAAGCGAGCATCAAGTAGATAGATTCAACTTCCGACACAATAAAATACTCGTGGCCGAACATTACGAGAAATTCTTTCTTTAAAATCCTACCGGCATAATTAAAAACTAAAAACTTTTTGACAATCTCGTTCAAAATGTTCACATATTCTTAGCACAAACAAATGAAAATACTCACGAGAAAGTGTACAAGAAAACCTACCAAGTATAGTAAAGTCATCAATATCACTAAACGGATTTAACCACATTCATAAACAACAAAATCCGCAATAACTCCTCCGGTCATTTTCACAATCAACCAGTTAAGAGACATGTTCAAACGTAAGCGAGCTACAGGTTCAGGCAAATTCCAATCAATTAGATGCAGCAATGCAAAATAATGTAATTTATTTTTTTTTGAAAAAAGGGACGAACAATTATTACCTTAAACAAGAAGTGCGATAACAAAATCCTTGTGACGAGTACTTTCTCGAAGAAACGGAGAATTTTCAGACCTTAATTTCTCTCCAATGAAAGAACAGAAAGGGAGAGAAGAATTGAAGAGTAAATGAGCTTCGGAAGATGGAAGCGAGATTTTCTCGCCGAAATGAAATGGACGGGATCCTTATTTCTAGTTCCCTCCCTCGTCTTTTTCCTTAATCGGACAAAAAATAAAAATACATATATATATATATATATATAGTTTTGGTAATGCATCACGTGGTGCCACGTCAGCTGAATCTTGTTACAATTTTATGGCCTTCTTTGTCAGTTCAGAAAAAGGGTTGTCATTCTCCATTGAATGAAATCATTCCCGCCATATCCTTTTCTAATAATTTAAAAAGATTTATTTCACTTTTCAAGAAGGCGGGCATTTTGTCTAGTGGTATGATTCTCACTTAGGGTGCGACAAGTCCCGAGTTCAATTCTCGAAATGCCCCTTCGCATTTGTTATGATATCTTTAACGTTGCCCTTTTTTTTTTGTGGGCCGTCTGTAGTCTGGACCAAGTCCATTTAGTCAAAAAATGCACAAAAGAAAGCTGAATATTCACAAGCCCTAAATCCCAGTGCCTTTAGTACTTCCAAATGTTCATCTGAAAATATTTTACAGTTATATTATCTAATCAAATTAACAAGTTAGTGCCCGCTTGGTTTTATTTTCTTTTTTATTTTTTATTTTCATCATTTTCAAAATTTAAAAAAAATAGTTTTTAAAAATAAGTTGAAAATAAGTTTGTATTTGGATAATTTGTTGAAAAAGTAATAATTATATTGGGTTTAGTAAGTTGTGGGTGGAGAGATAAAAATAATAAAATAAAGAGAAAAGATATACTGGTTTGGGCTGGAATTTGGATGGGTTGACCTGTTTAGTCGAGTAAACAAACTCTGGAGATAATTGGGCTGAGTCCTGCAATCACGAGCAATTGTTAGGCTAGTCGAGGTGCCCTCAGCTATAGCACTCTGACGCTCAAGCCATTATGAGAGTGACCAGGTAAGATGAGCAGCAAAGTAAGAGCTTTGTAGTATAGAATGACATATATTTAGAGAGGCGGGCAAGGGTGTGTTTATAGCCTTCCCCAGGCGATGGATTTGTCTGAGATGCCTTCAGCATGCAGAAAGGGTTCTTGTCCTTGCATGGGCGGCTTTAGGTTATCTCCCATTTTTGTATTATTCCAAGTGACTTCATTTCCACATTTCATAGACAGAATAGTACACTGAGGGCACGCCCGCTGCTTGACGTGGCAAAATGGGCGGTACTGGGGTGGCACGCGCCATTAATGCGAAGGCATGCTGCCTGTCAGAGCATTTAATGTGGCAGAGAAGGGGTTCTGCAACGAGTCGACCTCACTTAGTCGACAAACAGATCGACCTCAGTGCTAGTTCTGGGTGGAGTTAACGACTGGTGGAAGCGGTAGTCGAACACTCTGGTCGGACGAGTCAAGCATCTGCATTCGACTCGCGGTCAGGTTGAATGACATCAGTGTTGCTTAGTGTGTCATTGGAAAAGAGTGTGAGAGGTCGATCCAGGTTAACAACACGACTAGGCTCCAAGGATGAGATGGGCTTGATGATGTACTCTTGGGTTGATAACCTTTGGGTTGGGCCTATTAGGGGGTCGATAGCCTTTGGGCTGGGCCTATTAGGCCATCCCATATCAAATAGAATTTTTAATAATTTGAGTTGCATATTTAATAATGTTAAAATTATAAATATGTCTAAAATAATTTAATTATAATTTAATTAAAATAAATTAATTAAAATTTAATTAAATTATTTAATAATTGGGGTGAATTACGGCTACCACTCTTAAGATTTTGCGTAATTACAAAATGGTCCTCGTATTTTTAAAAATTACAAAAAACCCTCTGAAGTTTGTCACTGTCCAACAATTTAATCCAACCATTAAATCGCTGTTAGGGTTTTTCAAATTTGCATTAAAAATTGGCTTGTGAAATTTCATAAATGCCCTTCAATGATTTGGATGATGAATTAATTGTGTAAAAGTACAAAAATGCCCTAAAAACCTCTAAAATTACAAAAATACCTAAATCTTAATAAAAAAAATATATTAAAAAATATGTAAAATATTTATATACATATACATACATATATAAAATAATGTTATATAACACATATTATATATATATGATACATATCATATATACATAATACATACATGTACATTCAACCCCTATTAGCCCCCAACCGCACGCTAATGCCACCCCGCACCCCCAAACACCGGTCAGATTTGGCCGCAGCGGCTGCCGCCAGTGGCCGCCGTTGTGCTGCTATTGCCATGGTGGCAGCAGCACCATTCGGCCGCCTGCTGCCCATGGCAGCGTGGCTACCACAAGCAGCAGGCGGTAGAAGAAGGTTGGGGGGGGGGGGGGGTTGATTTTGAAATAAAAAAATATTTTTTCAATTAATAGATAATTTAATTAAGATAAATTTAATTAAGTTTTGTTAATTATTTTAGAGAAATTATTAGTTGAATAAATATCTTTAATTATGATTATTATTTTAATAAATAATGTAATTAAATTTAAAATATTCATTTTTTTAATTCATAAGGATATAGGTTAAAAATACATATATCGTAATTTTTTACTTATTTTTTCTTAATTAATATAATTTTTAATTTATTACTTTTGTTAATTATTATTTTTTTACTTATTTATGTTATTTTAGATAGATTTATTATTAGAATAAATATTTTATTTATTTTAAATATCTTTAATTTATATATGATTATTATTTTACTAAATAATTTAATTTAATTTTAAAATTTTGTCTTTTTTAATCAATAATATAGGCTAAAAATACATATGTAACATCTCTGAAATTCGATATTTTGGGAAAATACGGGTTTAGAATTTAAGATATTGATTGGTCGGATTTTAGGGGTCGGAAAATAATAAAAAGGACTTGATTGCAAGAATATTGAAAGTTTTGGGGTCAAAATGCAATTTACAGAGACTTGATTGGACTACATTTTGAAAGTTGGGGGTTTGCATGGAAATTTCTTAGTCAACCAGGTTCCATCATAATTTAAAGAATTGGCAGGACTCAATTGCATGAGTTTTTAAATTTTTGGGGCCAAATTGAAAGGATGCAGAGGTTCCCTATAAATATGGCATTTGCATTTTCCACCCCAATTTCATCACATTCTTCACCAAAACACCACCGTCTTCACCTACCTTCTCCTCCTTGGTGATCTTCACCGGCGAACATTCGACGACCAAACAACACCATCCATCTTCTTCCTCTCACCTCCAGAAACACGGTAGTACCTCATGCAACGTGAAAACACCGGTGGACGGCGGAGACGCGGAGGTCCAAAACTTAGCCACCGCGGAGCTTGATAGGTTCCTCTCTCCGCCGACATCTTGCGGAGGGCCAAGAGGGTTCTGGAATGGGTTAAGCTTGAGGAAAAGTTTGGCAAAGTTAGTTTTGGACTCCGACCACCGACGACGGCATAAATGGGAAAAACATAGGTGGAGCTGAGGCTTCGAGGCTTCAATTAACAGCCTTCTCGGTGGCGTAACGTAAAATTGGTGGTGGCATTGGGTTCATAAGGCTGAAAGGCATCTTTTGGTGGTATTGTTGAGCTTTTTTGGCGGTGGTGCGGTTTTAGAGCAGTCTTCTCATTTCATCGCGGGGGTCGCGGTGGTGTCCTCGGTTCGTGAGTTCGAGGTTTGGTTAAGCCAATCGTGGGTAAAGAGTTGAGAAAGGGTTATACACACACACACACACACACACACACATGTTGTACCTTACCTTGTATTATGAAAAAATGGAAGACTAAAATGCGATTAATATGTATATTTCCTATGCATGGATTATGGTATAGCTTAGCGAGCTGAATTGGTGTTATTATATGATAAATTTGGAATAATTAAGTTAATTAAGTGATCAAACTTTGATTTTATGAACTTGGAACCTAAGTGATGACGATGAGGTTATTTAAGGTAATATGGAACTGAGGTTTTAGATCATGCATGAGTCATATTAAGTTTAGTGAACTAGGATTATATTATTCATGATAATCTTGAGATTTATTGTAATTATTTAATTGAGAAAACCCTAATTTGGAGATTTAAGACCTAAGTAGCATTGATTGGGATTAATTATGAAGAATTAAGCAATTATTGTGAGTTTAGGTTGATATTATGAAAATATTATGTAATTAAGGACTAGTCTATATCCTGAGAAGTGAATTGATATAATTGAGTGTTACTTTAGTACTACTAACCATATTAGTCATTATTGGGACGATAGTGCTATTGAAGCTTTAAACTATCATGTTAATAGGTTAATTAGTGAATTTGGATTAATAAGAAGCATGATAGTGATGTACCGGGAGACAAATATGGATTTTGACTATAATTATATTTTTTGGTTAGGTGACAAGGAAGTGGGCCCTATGGACCAGTAAGCTATTGACGACAAATTTTGGTTGCATTTCTGAGATTACGGAGGTGAGGATCTAACCTCTCGGGTAATTGTTTTGTATGTCCTGTGAGGTTCTGCCATTTTGGCCTTGATTCTATCTGTTCTTGTGAAATGACCCCTGTGAGGGTTCAACGTGCTTGTGGTACGTACTTGTTCTTGTTATTGAAACCCGTAAATTATTGAGATCTTGTTTGTTGTCTATTGCTTGTTTCATGAACCCCTGTGAGGGTTTGTTTTGTTAGTTCTCGCTTCTAATATTATTCAGTGCAATCCGTGGCCTTGTAGGCATACATGATTTTGAATTTATTCATAGATACTTATACGAAAAATCTATTTGGGTCGAGTGTCAATCCTACCGGAATGCTATTCTAGACTTATATTGTTGTATTGATTTATTTGGTTGTGATCTTGACTTTGGGCAATCGAGGGTTGACTGTGGCCTAAAGCTTGATCGGCGAGGATCGATCCTACCGATTCGTGTGGTTGCGATCTTGTCCTTGGGGGAGGCTTGATCGGCGATAATCAATTTTAGGGATTCGTGCTACAGCGGTTTGGCGAGTTGGCCACTCGTCGAGAGGATAGAAGGGGGCAGGCCGTTTTACTGTCCTATCAAGGCGATATAAGGGGGTAGGCCGTTTCACGGTCGTATCATTTATACAAGTGTCAAGACGATATAAGGGGGCAAGCCGTTTCACGGTCGTATCGTTTATACACAATCGAGAAATATAAAGGGGAAGGTCGTTATACGGTCGTATATGTAAAATATGATTATACCACTGTTTTATAAAATGTTATTGTCTAGTCTATTTTATAAAACTGATCAAAATCTTAGATTTTGAAATATGAATATTTCATGAAACAATTTGTTCATTGAGTTTCATTAAATCTAATCATGTCTATGAGTTCTAAAATTTTCTATGAAATTTATTTAAATATAAAATGACTCTTTGCCGGTATGGGACGTCATTGAGGTAGCTTTTTAAAGTGTTGTACAAGAAATACTAGTTTCTGGTTTAGTTCGTAGATTCTGTAAACTCATTCAATTCTCCAATACCTAGATATCATTTAGTTATCTAAATTCAGAACGAATGTTCTTCTTATACTTGTATATTGTATTCCATTTCATTCTGATTCTTCCTATACATGCAAATGCTTGCCTCACTGAGTCATTCGAACTCACCCTTCTTGTGTTGTTCCTTTTGTTCTTGGGCCAGATTGAAAAGTAGAAGGCACCTGAGCTTGGGTTACCTTTTATAATGGTAAGGATGCGAGATGTTATAGTTGTAATGTAAAGGGGCATAGGTTAAGTTAGTATCTGTTCTTCTGCGAAGTGTGACAGGTTGGAGTTTCTGATGAATGATGTATATATGTAAGTTAAATTATGGGCCTTTGAGAAATTGTGACTTGTTGTGAGAACGTGGGTTTTGCTTGTCATTTTAAGTATGACTAGCTTAAATTTTAAATTATGAAATTTCTTAGATTGAGAATTTTGGAGGGTGTAATCAGTTTTTTAAAAAAAGAAAAAAAAAGAAAAAAAAAATAGATTGGAGTAGCACCTCCATCCGAAGCAAGCACCTCCCAGATGGGGCACTACAACATATATCTTAATTTTTTTACTTATGTATTCTTAACGAATAGAGTTTTTATTTTTTATTTATTGCTTTTTTAATTAATAAATTTAACTAAGTTTTATTAATTATTTTAGATATATTTATTATTTGAATAAATGATAAATATCTTTACTTTAAATATGATTTCTATTTTAATAAATAATTTAATTAATACTGTTTAATATGTAACTCAAGTAATAAATATTTTATTATTCAATATTATTAGACAAATTTAATTATATAAATAAATTATTTTAAATATATACTATTTAAAATAATTCAAAAATTTTAGCCTACTAATTTTAAATACACACACATAGATGGGCATTTAGGACTTTAGTCATCCAACCAATTTTCAGCATTTTTTTATTTTTTAATTGTTTTTCTGTTGGGGGCACCTTGGATTTATCTCATTTTCCATCCACCTTACAATTAAGTTCGAAACCTAAGGGTTTTTTTTTGTAATTTTTGAAAATATTAGGACCGTTTTGTAATTACGCCAAACCTCATGGGTGGTAACCGTAATTCATCCTATTAATTAAGAAATAAAATAACTAAAAAATTAAAGAAATAATAAAAATAAGAAATAATGTTGCAGATTCAGTAATATTAAATTGTAAACATATTCAAAATAATTGATTTAAAAATATTATACATCTAAAATGATTTATTTATATAATTGAATTTATTTAATAATATTAAATAGTAAACACATATATCAATTGAGTTACATGTATAATCATTTTAAAATAATAAACATATTTAAAATAATTTATTAAAATTTAATTGAAGTACTTATCAACTAAAATAGAAAAACAATAAAAAGATCTAAAATAATTCTACATATTCAATAATCTTAAATAGTAAACATATTAAAACTAATTTACATAATAATATCACATATTAATTAATTGCAATACGAAATTAATTAATAATCTTGAAATAGTTGATATTTTAAAAATAATTTATCAATTAAAAAGTTTTGAAAAAAAAATGCACCATCTTCTCCTTCCCTCCGTGGCAGCCCATGGTAAGGCTCCCTTTCCCATGACTAGGCTGCTGGTTAGGGCCTTTGCTTGCCATTGCCAATGGCCGCCATGGCCAAATTTGACACGGTCAGATCTTACCAGTTTATGTGAGAGGTGGTGGGTAGAGGGTGAGAAGGGGAATGTGTGTGTGTATATAGATATACATATATGTATATATGCATATATATATGTATACATAAGCACCTAATTTTTTTAATATCTTTTTTTTTTCTTTAGATGACTTTAGAGCATTTTCATAAATTAAATCAGGATCAAATTTATCATTTCAATTTTACGATTGGTTTTTTTATTTTTTTATTTTTTTTATTTTTTGATTAGAATTACATGGAACATTTCACAACCTCTATCAATTTTAAGTGGATGATTTTATTAACTCTATCAATTTTGACATTTGACCGTTAACATCAAGAGAATATTTGTAAATCAAGAGAGTATTTGTAATTCAAAATATAAATCAAACCTTTGAGATTGTTGGTAATTAATCTCAGATTCATCTAAATAAAATTGAAGGTTTGAAGCGAAATATGAAATAGAGCCTTTAATAGATTTAACAAAAAATTAAATATAATAAAATAATAAATTTCTAGTATGCACATCTTTTTAATTGGTAAGAATTTCGTATTTTACAAACAAAAAGAAATTTCATACAAAATATTACTATCTATATTTTATTTTTTTGGCCTTTTGGGATTTAAAATTATTAACTACATGTTTGTTAATTAACATTTCTTTTTCAATGAGAGCTAATTGACCCATTGAATCTTTTTTGAGATGTTATTGACCTTAGGTAAAATTTTATTAATTTTAATTTTGAAAGGTAGAGCCACAATGAATATTAATATTTTAGAACACAATTGATTCTCCCCCCCCCCCCCCCCTCCCCGGGAAAAAAAGAAGAAGATGAAATTGATAAGAAATAATAAAATAAAAATAAAGAAATTTAAGAAATAAGACCTTGATTTATAATGAAAGAGAATTGAACTTATTGTTATTTAGTGATTGGTATTGGAACGTTATTTAGTGATTAGCATTAGAGAAAGAAAGTTATTTAGCGATTAGTATTGAGAAAAAAAGTAGTTAAGATTTTAATAAGAGAAATATTAAGAATTTAAAAAGATAGAGAAGATAAGAGAATCAAAAGTAATAACATTTAAATTTATATTTTTTGATTAATTATAATCAATTAATTAATTATTGTAATTTTAAATAATAAGATTTCCAAACTAAAGGCCTTATACTTTTTTCTTTCCTAATTTTGTAAGAAAAATCATATGTATAGGGCTTCTAAATTAAAAGTTTTACATTTTTTTGGCCTAAAACAAATATAAAATTTTTTTTATCATTTTTTGGGCCTAAAATATTAAAAAATGAGTCTTATTATTTTCTTTTTTAGGTCAAAAGTATAAAAGAAAAAATTATCTAAGAAGCCCACAAATTTTGAAGGCCTAAGGCGATTGCCTTGCTTGACTAAAGGTGAATTTACCCTTGATTAATCTATATAATTAATTCTTTGAAATTCTTAAATTGATCAATTGATGTTGACATTATAATTAGGTCAAATCACCGAATACTATTGCCCTCACACAAACACTCTTGTACCCGTGAAATTCAAGATTCCAACCCTTATAAATACTTAATGGACGTACATAAATTCAAAAAAGAAAACTTCACTTTAGTTAAAAGAGTATGTTTCGAAAATTGATGAATCTTATGCTGCTGAAATTCATAATCAGAAAAAGCAAAAAAGAAATTCAAGGTATAGTTTCCAATACAATCAATTTTGACGGTATACATTGAAGGTATGGTTGGCCAAGGAACAGGATCATATATATCTATCCTAATGAACCGCACTCTCCCGCAATAGCTGAACACGTCTAACTTCGAATTGAAACAGAATAAATGCTCAAATTTGCGATTAGAGAAAGAAAATGTGCCAGCATCAACTAGGCAATTACATTAGAACACGAGTTCTTAAAAACACGACTGTCAAGAGTTCACAATATAGTACAATCAGGCACCATTTACCAGGTTCTCTATACAAAAGCATACCAGGATTTTCCTCGTGCAACCAGGGAAAACGGATACAACAAAAACATTAAACTCGACCACGATCAGTACCTGTACTCATCCTCGTACCTGTAGTCGTCATTATAGAAAGTATAATTGCTACTCCTGGAAGTAGTTTCTCTGGACTGGACAGAAACGAAAATCCTGTAAGATTGATGCAAAGAATTGGACGCACAAATTTGTAAAACAGTCAAGACGCCAAGAAAGTAGCAGAAAATCAAAATCACATACCTTGTGAATCATCTTCTCAAATGCTTCAGTCCCGTTCTCTTCGATATATTTTTCTGCAGCAGTTAGAATGTCATCGGGCTTACTAAAAGCATCCTTCTTCCTTGGAACATACCAGATGTTAACAGTCTTCTGCCGAGTAACCAAGTAAGGCCTAACATAGTGCTCATATACATATGCAGCTCCACTAAAGTACGGTATCACCAACCAGCAGGTGAAAATTAGCTTCACATATGGCCAGAAAGGTAACCTAGCATAGGCATGGAATTTCAGATGATTACTATCCAATATCCAGCAACAATAAAAAATTTATACTGGATATAATATTCAGTATAAAAATCTATTGAGAATTCTAAGATAAAATATTTTAGAGGTTCAATGCCACTGGCATTGGCTGACTCTGAACTATTCAGATCGACAAAATATCTTTGCCCTCCAAAGATGTATTAGCAGCTTAGCCTAATGTGGTTCAGGAAACTTCAAATAGTTTTATTATGAGTAATCTAGTGATTATGCTTCCATCAAATGTCATTTTGTTATATTTTAGATAATGCACTAATGCTTTTGGCAATGGGCAATGAAGCGAAAAATTGAAAGTTGTAACAAACATCCAAAGGAGAATGCTCTTTTTTCGTCCATCTCTTTGCTTCCAAACCTTCAAATGGGTTGAATTCTGGGGTAGCCTTGTCCATGACAAACTACATTTATCCTTATGTATCCTATTTGCCACAAACATTCTTCCTTCACCGGCAGAACTCACTGTGTAGAATCAGTTCATAATTTTCCTTGTGCATTTGGTTCCACAATGTAAAGTAATCCTCACAAATCGTCCAAGCATGGAATGAAGGTGGGAACTCATGAGATTTACTTATTTTATGAATCAATAAAGTTTATCGTTATCCATCTGACTATAAACTTTTCTTAGGCTTCAGAAGGTGCTTATTCTTGTAATGCAGTTGAATAGTTAACTGTTACTTTGCTATTTGCTGGATCTTGTAATTGAATGACCTTATGCGTCAAACTAGAACCTTTTTACAAAGATTAGCGTAATAAGGCAATTTTTCCCCATTTTTTCTTTTATAAATTTGTTTCCTCTCCCTTCTATTATTCATCTTCTTTTCTTCCTGTTTCTTTGTTCCACAATTTCTTTCTTCCCTCTCCTCTACCTTTTGCTTACTCTTCTTTTATTTTAAAATGACAAAAAATGCAACAATTAAAAGTAAGCCAAATACAACAGAAATGGTTGATGTTGATGATGAGTCTAAAAGTTCAGGAGTCCTGATCTCAGGCAACATCAATGATATACCATTGTTTCACTAACACCATCATGTGGACACTAAGAAAGTTCATTCTCACCATCAGCTTTCACATGCTCACGAGAGCAGAATAGCTGTGCTCTGAACTTTCTATAGGGGTACCCCAGCCTATATTCAAAAGGAAATCCTGCTTCGATGTGGATCCCCCACCTAGAACTCATGAAATCAGATCACAATGCGGAGACACAAAATCCTAAACAAGCTTCAGATGATTATAAATAACTTCTTGTGCTTCAAATTATGTCCGAAGGTTCTCCTGATTTCATCTCCAGTTAATATTTTTCTTATTACACAAGCAAAACACATAATGAGGAATTTGGGTTTCTTGCGAAGATACATGTGTATTAGGATTTTTAAAAACATGTAAATTTGTCAAAAAAAGGTCGAAGGCTCTGATAATTGTTTGCTGGTAAGCTAACCACACCATATACAGTAATTCAATCAAGTCCACCTATTAACAGCAACAGAACCTACATATCAAAGAACCATGGTGTCTGAAAGGAAACTTGTACCTAACCAGAGAAAAAACTTACCATTCAATAAGCTTTGCAAAAGTAAGCTCAAATAGGGTAATCATAGAGTAAAGAACCCAATAAGTAAGCCATTGCTGATCATCAACAGGTGACTTTGTCTCAATTGCCCTGATAGATGCATATCTGCCCAAGAGCTCAAAAGGCCACAACAGCAATCCAAATCAGTACACAAGACATAAAACATGAAAAATTCTTGTTGCACAAGTGAGTACAAACATCAAAGGTAGAGCAATTAAACACTGTAATTTCCCAGAAACAGAATAAGGAAAAAAGAAAAGGAAGGGAGAGAAATAGCCCCACTTACAGAGGATAAACCAGACTAACCACAGGCCTGCGAAATATCAAAAACATTACAAAAATAAGATAAGCAAAACCCTGAAAAAAATATCATCTATGCTCTGCAGATAAAAATTTTCTACCTTTATTATCAAAATCCCAATTGCAAATATATACAGCAGACCCTCTCATACCAAAACCCCACAGCTAAAACAACAACCTACCACATTAAATCAAGAATCAACCAAATAAAACCCCCAAAAAACGACCCAAGACCCAATAAACCCACAAATTAAAGCAGAATTTACTAGAATAAAAGAAAAAGAGAGAAGATGATACCCAGCAAGAACGTCGAAATTCTTGGCCAGCACTTTGAGGAAGCTTGCAGCTCCAGATCCACCCATCTCCTAACTTACCGCACAAGAACAATACTCCCTAGTGAGAAAATGTAATCAGATGGTAGGTAATTTCCTGAACTAGCAACCTTTTTGCGTGTGAAACGTTGAATTGAGTTCAAAGGAGTAAAACAGAAAAGAAAAGAAAGAATAATAGAAAAACTAGGAAGAGCGCTCAGTGAGAGAGACAAAAGTAGATGGACAGGTGTGGTCCTAATGTGGCACAAAAGTACGCTGAGTAAGCACTGTAGTCTGTATACCTAAGAAATAATATATAAAATTTGTGTTTATAATTTGTAATTCCCTTTTCTATGTTTTCTTAATAATAAAGCAATCGACTCTATCATAAATTGTCAAACCTTACCGTAAGAAAGTCTTGGGACAAGATTTTTAATTATTTGTTAAAATAAGCTTATAATAGTTTGTTAAAATTATTTGTAAACTTTTAAGATCTCTTGTTAAAAGATTTATCGAATATTTTGTAACATTTATAAGCTAACAAATATATTACAAAATATTTTGAAAAAGCTTATAAACTCACTTAAATATTCTCTTAGTCGAAAAAAAGGTTTCTTCTTAAATTAATTAGGGTGACTTTCAATTAAAATTCTTTATTAATTAATTAAGTTGATTGATCATTTATGAAATTATTACTAAGTAGGTAGCTAAAAGTAATTTTTATTTAATTTTTTTTTTATTATTCACACATATGTGTGTATACTAAAATTTATTAGGTTCGAAATTTGAACCTCATATATATAAATGTTTAGGTGATGATAATTCTACCTTTACTTTTTTGTTGTTAACTCTAATATTAAATGCAAGATCAATTTCTTTAGTACCCAATTATACGTTGCTATGACAACAATTATAAGCTTTGTTTGGTTTAAATTTTTTGGCAAAAATAAAATAAAATAATAAAATTAAAAGAACATAAAAGTACAAATTTGTTTGTTTGTCTTAAAAGGAAAACAATGAAAAAAAAAAAAAAACAATTTAAGGTAATGAATGTGTTGAAAAAGGAAAAAGGACCAATGCTTTTCTCTCATTTTTTAAATCATTTAAAAAAAAAAAAATTTCACAAATTATATTAGATTCTTCCTCAAGTTTTCTTCTTCTTACTAATCAAAATTGTTCTTCTTAATATTTTCTTTTCCTTTCTTCACCAAATTTATTATACCAAACAAAACATTAATAACTACCAATATAAATAATTAAGTATTAAAAATTTAAATTAGACAAATATCTATATTCTTATGAAACCTGATAGGAATAACTAAGTCAATAAGAGTATTAAAAAAAAAAAAAAAAAAAAAAAAGGAAAGAAGAAAAAGTAAAAAGCATTAATAATATTTTACCGTATGTGACTCAAAAAAAACCTTCGATGAATGGTCCATTCTCTCTTCTCCAATTCAGTCAGTTTTTTTTAACAGGGAGGAAGTCAGAACGCCAAAGCATAATTTAGAGAGTGTTTGGCTTATAAGATGTTTTGATGAACTTATAAGATGTTAAAAAGTATTTGGTAAATTTTTTTAGAAAAGAGCTTGTAAGTTTCTAAAATAAGATGTTATGAGTTTATAAGTTTCTTTTAAAAAAATAAGGAGTTCCTAACTTATTTTTAAAATCTTAACAAACTTCCTAAATTTTAATCATATAAATTACAAATTTATCATTACTAATATCATATAAGCTCAAAAATTTTATTTTGTCCAAACACTTTCAAAACTTATTTTTAAAAAAAGATCTAATATATTATAAGGTTCAATAACACTTTTTAAGATGTAGGAGCTTATAAAACCTTTTAAATAAGTTTGGCGAAAGACTCTCTCAAGCATAATCTTAGCATCAAGTATTGAACCATCTTATGCTCCGCTTATTTTAAACTATATGGTGTCTATGATGTAAAAGACATATATGTCATCTTCATGTATGTAGCAATTGGAGTAGCAAGATGTAGTTAAAAGGTGGTACCATTTTTATAAAATACAGAGCAATTACCAAAAAAAGAAACGAGAACAATAAATGTGGAATAGAAATAGTACTTGATAGAATCTGCCAACTTTTCGATTAATACAATGATTTACAACTAATCAATGATCTTTAAACTAATCTCATTACTTTTGGACGAGTATAGATGGGCGGACCTATGTGCAGTATAATGGCACTGAATATATTACCTTTACTGCAATGACAAACATAGAGATCCAAACACCTGATGAAGCAAACAAGAATCGTTCCGCAATCTTCGAACAAAACAGCTTCAAAACGGATTGCACAATGCAGAAGCAGGTTTATATCAACTTAGAAAGTACCTCCACACCAGCTTTAATTTGATCTGGTCCCTTTTTCTCAATCGTCCCTCTTTTTAACTCCCCCAACAAGCCATCCAGTGTTTTCTTGGGAGACCCCATAACAAGATTCCAAAACCCAAAGAATAAGAAAAAGTGTTTTTCTTGTCTGTCTCCCCATATCTCTCTTGATCATTTTCATAATCTGCTAGCTAGTGATCGATCTTTCCCAGTTTTTGCAAGATGAAGAATGCAGACAATCGTCATCCTGACATGGTGATTGACATTGGGAAGGCAGTGAACTTGACGGGGGGGTTGGAGTTCTCCAGCCTTACGTATACCGTGATAAAGAAGATGAAGGATATCAATGGGAGGTGGGTGAAGCAAGAAGCCGATTTGCTGCATGACATAACTGGCTATGCACCAAAAGGGTGCATTACGGCAGTTATGGGACCTAGTGGAGCTGGAAAATCGACGTTCTTGGACGGGTTGGCTGGAAGAATCGCAAGTGGAAGCCTCATGGGGAGGGTGTCGTTGGATGGGATGGACATGAGCCCCAGTTTGGTTAAAAGGACTTCAGCATATATAATGCAGGATGACAGGCTATTTCCCATGCTTACCGTTTATGAGACGCTCATGTTTGCTGCTGATTTTCGGTTGGGATCAATCCCCAGGGCTGACAAACTGCAGCGTGTTGAGAACCTCATCGAGCAGCTTGGTTTATCGGTAACTGACTCAAAACTTTACTAGTAATCCTGTCAAGATTTTCTGTTATGAGTATAGAGAACTTCAATTGCTGAATGTTAACAATTCTCCTCTGTTGCGCAGTCAGCAAGGAACACTTACCTAGGCGACGAAGGTACCAGAGGAGTGTCGGGTGGTGAGCGTCGTAGGGTCTCAATCGGAGTGGACATCATACACGGGCCGCCTCTCCTATTCTTGGATGAGCCAACTTCGGGATTGGACTCCACCAGTGCTCACAGTGTGATTGAGAAGGTCCATGACATAGCCCGCTCTGGAAGCACTGTAATTCTCACAATTCACCAGCCATCATCGCGTATTCAGCTCCTGTTAGACCACCTTATCATCCTGGCTCGAGGGCAGCTCATGTACCAAGGCCCACCTAAAGATGTGTCTCTCCATCTGGACCGAATGGGCCGTAAAATCCCAAAAGGTGAAAATGTTATTGAATATTTCATTGATGTGGTGCAAGAGTATGATCAGTCAGAGCTTGGAGTTGAAGCCCTGGCGGAGTTTGCTCTTACTGGAGTTAAGCCACCACAACTGGCAGCATATGAGGAGATGTCAGCTTCCAGCATAAACTCCTCGTCCGCTGCCGCCCCTCCATTTCCGCCTAGACGGAACAGCCACCAGCAATCAGCAGAAAGACATGGTGATAGGTCAAGTAAACGCCTTCACTTGCAAACATTAAAAGATGGAGAATTTGATCACAGTGTGAGGAGCCCTTGGAACACATCCAAGTCTTGGAGTACTAGCCAGACAATGATCTATACACCGACAAGAAAGTATGCTGATCAGAGAGCCCTAGCTAGAAGGAGGTAAATTTCTTCTTGCTCATCTAATTTTTATGACATACCAACAAACCAACTAGTCTCGAGAGTGAAAACAATTATTGCAGCTGGATTGTTACAATCAGCTTAACTTTTACATCAATTACGACTTTGTTAGAACCAAATTCTAACCTACTAATCCATATTGCGCAGCCCATCTCCCGGATACTACACCTACTCGAGTGACATTCTACAAGGCACCCCCACGCCTCACAGCAGCGACTACACTGTCAATGAAGATGACTACATAACACATAGTAGTATTATCCACCCACACACGGTGGCCACACACCACCAACTTGGCCCCAAGTTCGCCAATTCCTTCTTCCTAGAAACCTGGATACTAATGCGCCGCAACTTCATCAACATCAGGCGAACACCGGAGCTCTTCATGTCCCGACTTTTTGTCCTGACTGTCATGGGCATTATGATGGCCACCATGTTCTGGCACCCGCCGGACAATCTCCAGGGAATCACCAACCTCCTCAGTTTCTTCATCTTCACAGTTTGTCTCTTTTTCTTCTCCTCGAACGACGCTGTCCCTGCCTTCATCCAGGAGCGCTTCATATTCGTCCGTGAAACATCACACAATGCTTATAGGGCCTCGTCCTACACCATTGCTGGCCTCATCACCTATCTCCCTTTCCTCGCTCTACAGGCAGCTGTTTATGCTGTCATCGTTTGGTTTCCATTAAAGCTGCAAGGCCCATTCGAGTACTTCTTACTCGTGCTCTACTTGTCATTACTCTCCACCAACTCCTTTGTGGTTTTCGTCAGCTCAGTGGTGCCCAACTACATTCTTGGTTATGCAGCAGTGATTGCATTCACCGCGCTTTTCTTCCTTTTCTGCGGCTACTTCTTGGATAGCCATGCTATTCCAGGGTACTGGAAGTGGATGCACTACATTTCCACCATGACTTATCCCTATGAAGGGCTGCTAATGAACGAGTACCGAACGATGAATGCTATTGGAGGCATAAGTGGGAATAGTATATTGGGATCGCTTGGCATTGGGACTGGGAAGAACCTCAAGTGGCAGAAGGTGTATGTGATGTTGGGGTGGGCTGTTGTGTATAGAGTTCTTTTCTATATTGTCCTCCGTTTCTTTTCAAAGAACCAAAGGTCATAAAGATTTCGCAGAAAGGGGAGCTAGTGGTGTTACTGATGTTTGTTGTTCAAACAAGAACAATCTTATTTCTTACAGCACTTGAGAGATTTTATGTCCTGGTGATGATGATAAGGCATACGTGCCGTAATATGTATACATCCATTATATATCACTTATTTGGCTTGATTGTCTTCGGCCATGACAAATTTGCACCCCCTGTACGTATGGTATGAAATATGAATATGATGGGTCTTTTTTGTTCACTAAAGTGGGGCAAATTTAACTATTTAGTCAATAGCCCTGCAAAAAGAGAGCTATCAAAGATCATATGAAGAAACCATGAAAGACACCAGTTCTAATCATTCACAGTGCAAAATAAATAATGATATGATCCTCCCTTTTTAGAGTGAAAATTTTACAAAAGAGAAGTATCCCCTGCAGTGCAGTTTATTTACCAAACTTGAAAGCTGAAAAGGGAAAAAGAAGATGTATAAAAAAAATCAATAAAATGACGCAAAAGAATTCAGATAATATTTTTCTTATGCTTAGCATCATATATAGGAAAGGTAGAATCTGTCGTCAAAAATTGAAGACATTTTGCCAATTTTGCCAACTGTCTGAAAACAGATGACATTGATCAATAAGCATAAAAGTTAAAATTAATTGATTAAATTCTATCCATTTTAATTAATTTATAAAACTCGAAATAAACTCATATGTTCATATTCACAGTCAAGTAATTAGGTTACAACTTACATCCATTTAGACACTTCCATTTTGTTTGCTTGAAATTTTTTTATAGGTGTTTAGCGGAAAAGAAGAATTATCTATACGAGACTTGCAAAACAACCAAAATTTTTCATTTTTTCATTTCAACAAGATTAAGACAATGAGACAAAAGTAAGATAAGTGGATATTTTTAAATAAACTCTTTGAATTTTCTTTGTTTTTCAACAGGTACAAGTGACATAACCTTTTCTGCAATAAATATTGTCAAAAACATGTTGACAAATAAGATGAAATATGACTTTTAGCCGATTATTTAGTTGCTTTGATTGAAAAGGATATTACTAAAAGTATCATATGCAAGAAATTATTAAAAAATATTAGAAAAGCATCACATGCAAGAAAATTAAATTACAAATTTTTTTAAATAAATAAACTATTAAATGTTTTAACCATTTTTCAGTAAATACTGGGATAACTACTAAGGATAATTATAGCAACTATTTTCATTATTAGAAATATTTAATTTTATCAGTGATATATATACTTTGTAACTTTTTAATGAACATGTATAAATTTATCAGAACTGAACCAAATGAGTTTAATTTTCAAACAGTCGAAAATGTAAAAATGAGGTTTGGAAATGAAACCAAACAGGCCCATGGTCTTTATCATTTAATACTGAAAAGCTATGGCCCCCTGTGGTTTTATTTTCAAAGTCCATTTTCACATGTTCTACTATTTCAAAAATAAAACACATCACTTTTTATATATTTTTACCTAACATCATTTTCATATTTATTTTTATTTTCAAAACACATTTTTCAAGAACTTATATATCTTTTCTCTCTATTTTATATATCTTATCTCTCTCTACCTACAACCTACTAAAACCAACATAATTATTACTTTTTCAATAATTTATCCAAATACAAATACAAACTCATTTTCAATTCATTTCCACTAACTACTTTCCAACATTTTGAAATGATGGAAATAAAAATTGAAAATAAAAATAAAACCAAACGGGCCCTATTTATCATTTAATAACATTCTGTACGTACAAGAAAATGAAAATGAATTAAAATTCACGTTAAGTGGGAAGAGACTTATATACAAATCTATATCTATATAATTAATAAAGAATTTATTACCTTTTGGTACTTTTTAAGTATCTTTTTAAAATCGTTTTTTTTTTTTTTTTTAAATTTCCACATCTATATAAAATAATTACCATCCCACTATCCTCCCCCTTCACTACTACTATATCATAGTCTCATAAAAGTTATACATAGTTATACATATTTTCATTTCTCTCAACTTCTTCCTGCAGGTATGATTTCTTCCAATTAAACTATTTTTCTTTTACCTCTATTTATGTTATTTTCTTTTAAAGATGCACGAATGAGTTTGTCGTTAGTGTATTGATTGATTTTTTTCTTTAATGTTACAATTATTTTCAAGACACTTGAATAACGTTAGCTTTATTTTTATCGAATGCATACCCATCGAATGTATAGTAACTGTTAATTATATATAAGATGCATCCATCCTCCTTTGGTGTGTTTTCAAATGCCCTTCCTAACATGCCTTTATTATTAACTCTAGTAACTATTGGAGTAATTTCTTTTCTTTTATTGTCTTTCCAATTATTTACTTTTTTCTTTTCTAATTACACTGGTTCGATTACGAATGAATTTTATGATATAAAAGAGTGTCGTACTCGATAGACCTAGTAAATGGGTACCCGTTGGTAATCCAAGAATCAGTAATGATGGATTGGGTAAATTTACCCACGTAAAAATTACTCATTTTTATTGGGTATAAAATAGTGTACTTATTATCCTTGACTATAGGTAAAGATAACCCACGAGCACCCATAATAAATTTTTATTTTTTTTATATTTAAAGGTAAATTAATATGTATTTTTCAATTTACATAGTATTATTCAAATATTGCCTAAACAATACTAATAAAAGAGGCTACAAAATTTAAGTGTTACATTGAACAAGTATTTAAAGCATGTAAAGTATTTTAAAATGAAAATTACAACTTCAATGTTTAAACATCTATCGAATTTAAGTTATGTTATATTTCAAAATTTAAATTTAAATCTCATTATATATTAAAAGTTTTTTGAACTAAAAGTTTAAGCACCACTTAAACATTGTTGATGTCATAGAAAAAAATATTTTATCCTTCAAAGGTATTTGTGAGAATTAGAGAAAAATTTGAATATATATATATATATGATATGATTATTCACAGGTTACCTATGGGTACCTGGGGCACTACTAAAAAACTGGCTTTTTGCAACGGATTTTGCCAAAAATCCGTCGCAAAAATTTGCGATGGATTTTGAAATGGATTTTTTTGCGATGGAGTTTGTGACGGAAATTTCCATTGCAAATCTGTGAAGGAAATTTCCAAAATATTTTTGCGACGGATTTTGAAATGAATTTTTTTGCGATGGAGTTTGCGACGGAAATTTCCATCGCAAATCTGTGACGGAAATTTCTGACGCAAATTTGCAACAGAAAAAATCTATCGCAAATTTGGTGTTTTGCGACGGATTTTTCCATCGCAAAATTTTGTGACAGAAAAATTCGTTGCAAATAGTAATCATAATTAAAAAAATAAATTTTGCGATAGAAATTTCCGTCGCAAAAATTTTAAAAAGTTTTTTTAAAAATAAATAAATATATACACGTCCTATCAAATTAAAACATATAATTACCCAATATCAACAATTCTTTGCATTGCATACTAATTATTCCATACACTAATATTTAAATATTATTTTACATAAAATCACAATAATTTTATAACACAATAAAAATCAAGCCCAATGATATAAAATTGTTCAATATATAAATCTAACAAAATCTAACACATAATTCAAAGTAAATGCATATTCTTAACACATATAAATCTAATACATAAGTCAATATAATCAAACATGCATCTCATCATGAACCAATATATAATTTAATATAAGTCCAACATATAACTCAAATCCTAATCGCACATATAATTAACAAAACTAACAAAATCTAACACATAATTCAATATAAATGTATAATCTAAACACATATAAATCTAATACATAATTCAATATAATCAAACACACATCCAACATAAACCAACATATAATTTAATATAAGTCCAACATATAACTCAAACCCTAATCGCACATATAATTAACAAAACTAACAAAATCTAACACACAATTCAATATAAATGTATAATCTAAACACATATAAATCTAATACATAAGTCAATATAATCAAACATGCATCTCATCATAAACCAACATATAATTTAATATAAGCCCAACATATAACTCAAATCCTAATCAAATATATAATTCACAAAATATAAATCTAACAAAATCTAACACATTATTAAAAAAAAATGCATAATCTTAACACATATAAATCTAATACATAATTCAATATAATCAAACATGCATCTCATCATAAACCAACATATAATTTAATATAAGTCCAACATATAACTCAAATCCTAATCAAACATATAATTCACAACCCTAAGTATGACATGATTTAACTTAGGAAACTTATATTGTTGTTTTTGGATATGTAAATTTGGATTTTTATTTTCAAAAAAATTATGAAAAGAAATAGTGATTTTGTCTTTAGCAATATTTGTATTCATTGGCATGTTCTCAAATCGCATTCATGGGCTTCTAAAAAATGTCTTTAAGAGGACAAGCATATATTTACCTTCCATCAAATTCAAATCGCCCAAAAAAGAAGACTCAACATAATGAGTAGCATCATTTCAATTGAAAACAATTAATAATATTTGTAAACACATAATGGCACATACACACTCCCCCTTATGCCCATTATCATCATGTAAGCAATTAAAATTCAATCAACAACAAACGAGAAGGCTCCACCCCTTCTCCCAACATCTCATCCTCCTTCGCAATTCCACAAATTCTAAACATTTCTAATGCATTGTACTAAAAAAATATATAAAATAAAAATAATGTATGCAAATTTACCTCTAAATGCTCCACACAACTCAACACTTACAGATGGTATCCACCACAATCGAAATAACCTACAACATTAGGCACATGTTACAAGTGCATGCACATATTTAATCATAAATCATAATTCCATAAACTAAATTAAAATTTGAAAATATAATATAATTCAATATATAGTACCATAAAATTTAACTCAACCCAAAATTCTAATAAATTTTTTAATTCAAATCAAAACATAACTCTAACAAATATGATAACATTTAATACGAATATAAAATTTACCTCAAATTTTAATTAATATATAAATTATTATTTATGTTAAATCAAATTATATGACTAATAAATAAATCATTTTTAGTTTAATAACACATAAATCAAATTTTAA
Organism: Jacaranda mimosifolia; assembly: GCA_018894105.1. Classification (NCBI taxonomy): domain Eukaryota; kingdom Viridiplantae; phylum Streptophyta; class Magnoliopsida; order Lamiales; family Bignoniaceae; genus Jacaranda; species Jacaranda mimosifolia. The sequence continues at coordinate 14,513,898 of CM032124.1, forward strand.
CTAACTTGAATAATTAACTAAAACATAATGGAGATAACTAAAACATAATCAAATATTTTAACTAAAACATAATCAAACATAATCACATTTTAACTAAAATATAATCAAATTTTAATATAATTGTGAGAATTACCATAATTAATGGAGATGGAGCAAAATATAAATTCTCCAAACCTGAAACATTTAAACAAACAACAACATTAGCATTTTTAAAAATTAAAACTAATTTTTCAAAAAAATAAATAAATAAAAAATAATATTCCAGATCTGGCAGACAGCCAGAAGCTGGTGTGGCCAGCAGCTTTCTGGCCTCACCTGCTTGCACCAACAGCAGCAGTTGCTGGTGTGCACCGGCCGGCCGGCGTCAGCGCCCGCCGACCAGCTGCTTTAATATTTAAAAAAAACAAAAAAGAAAAGAAGAAGAAGGGGACGGGGAAGAAAAGATTTTGATTTTGAAAAATTTGTGTGGGTGGGGAAATAGGGAAGGAGGGTTTTAATTCACACCATTCGATAATTTGCGATGGATTTAAATCCGTCACAATGATTTTTTATTTTTTTTTTATTTTTCCATTTTGCGACGGATTTTTCCGTAGCAAACGATTTTTTATTTATTTTTAGTTTTTTTCACTTTTGTGACGGATATAAATCCGTCGCAAAACTACAACATTTGCAACAGATTTTTTTGTTGCAAAACAGCAGTTTTGCGATGGATTCAAATCTGTCGCAAAAATTGACATTTGTGACGGATTTTTTTGTTGCAATTTTTTTTTTCATTTTTTTATATTTGTTTAACTTTTTGCGACGGATTTTGCAACGGAAATTTTTGCGACGGAAAATCTGTGACGGATTTTTTCGGTCGCAAAACAACATTTTTTTAGTAGTGGGGGTTGGGTTAGAAAGTGGTTAGTAATTAAGAAACGGGTTAAATTACCTACATTTTAGGAGGTGGAAGAATTGAGGCCCATTACCCGCATCTTTTTGGATACCTGTGAGTACTTGTGGGTACAAGTAATTTTTTATTAGGTCTAATCCTTAGGTATGGATCGAATTCATAAATTATAAAATTTGTATTTGAATTTATGATTTATAATTTTCACCTCCTATACTCTCATTTCTAGATATATCCCTAGCTAGTTACACACATACACACACATATATTATCAATTAGTTGATTTAGATATATATGTATAACCCCATATATAAATATATAAAGATTGGAAAATATTATATACAGTAAGGATTAGGGGTTTTTTCAAATATATTTAGGAAGAAACTTTATATTTTGGAGAAACAAGCTACTAAATATTTGATTTGATTTCATTTTCTAGGGAACGAAATAATTTCTTTTAAAGAATGCCAAACCATCTCATAACTAGGAGTCACTTATGCATGCATGCAAGCCAAAATTTCTGTAGCAACATGTTTATGATGACCATGAGAGATATTACGATATTAGTTAATTAGTTAAAATTAGAATATATCTAACTTGATCAAATTTTCTCAAATCCTACTTTTCAGTTCTAAAATCTTTCAGATCAGCTCTTATAGTCTACATTACAATCACAAATCAAGTATATAAATTATTTTGTCAAATATATACTTAACAACATATACTTAGTATATTTTAAGATACTTAGTATATTTTAAGATGTGGAATACAATTTATAAAATGAAGGATAATTTAAGATCTCTAGAATTGGTCTGATTTGGGTTTGGAGATCCAATTCCATAAAATCCGATATATTCATTTCAACCTGATTAAATTTAATTAGTTTGACTCAAATTTTCTTACAAACTTGATCGATCCGACCTGACCTGTGAACACCCTTGGTCAAATCTAAGGCTTTCAAGAGTTTAAGGTCATGTCTTCCATTCCTAGTTGGTACTTGTAAATTAATTAATCATGATTATTATTTATTTATTTTTTCTTGAATAATTCATTGTTGATTGGTGTATGATATACTTAAATTTATTTTATTTTCTATTAAGAAATATTTTTTTCAAGAATTAAAATATATTATTTTCACGTAGTGAGCCTCCCAATACTGCAGTTACCTTTTTCCACTACTGCTTTAGTTTCTCTCCTTAGCACGTTCTTCAACAAATTAAAATACCATGTAATTTAGTTTAGAGTAAATGGCATTATTTTACTATTCTAGGAATTGAATGATTGATAATTAACCCCTTTGAAATGCAAAGGACTAATTTGCCCATCCATTTCAAGTAGGGGGACCAAAAATGACAAGGACTTGAGAAATAAACATGCAAATGGGGAAAAAGGGGGGGGGGGAGTAAAGCTTTTATGGCACAAAACAGATTAAATATGAGAAATTTTAGTCCCAATCCAATTTGGGTGAAACAAAACTGATGATGACCAAGTTGATTTACACTTCAATGGAAGTAATCAAATATTAAAGGAAAACACTACTACAAACTTATCAATGATTTATTGGGTTTAGCAAAATCAAGTTAAGTACCAGCTGCTTGGTTTCATTTTAATTTTCAATTAATTTTGACATCTTCGTATGTGTAAAACTAAAAATGTATTTGGAATAATTTGTGAGTTCAATTATTTTTTTATGCCGCTTCAACCAAGCAATATATGTTGAAATAAAATAACATTTTACTTTTTATTGTGGGTTTGTCATTAATTTATAAAAATAGGAAAAATAATTATTTAATTAATTAGTGAGTTTTAATAATTTTAAATTAGTAAAATGTGGTTACCAATTGAGAAAATAAGTATAGTAATTTTGAAAATGATGGTTACATGTGTGGAGATAGAAACAAAAAGTATTTTGATTGAAGAAAAATAAAACAAAAATATTTTCATTTTTTGAATAAAAAATAAAAAATAATTTTTTTTTAATACACATCAAAAGATCACTCAATTTGAATGCTAGACCTCACACATATAAATATGAGAATGATATCACTCAATTAATTCAATATCAGCACCCAAAATTTTTCATTTTTTCATTTCAACAAGATTAAGACAATGAGACAAAAGTAAGATGAGTGGATATTTTTAAATAAACTCTATGAATTTTCTTTGTTTTTCAACAGGTACAAGTGACATAACCTTTTTTGCAATAAATATTGTCAAAAACATGTTGACAAATAAGATGAAATATGACTTTTAACCGATTTTTTAGTTGCTTTGATTGAAAAAGATATTACTAAAAGTATCATATGCAAGAAATTATTAAAAAATATTAGAAAAGCATCACATGCAAGAAAATTAAATTACAATTTTTTTTAAATAAATAAAATATTAAATGTTTTAACCATTTTTCAGTAAATACTGGGATAACTACTAAGGATAATTATGGCGACTATTTTCATTATTAGAAATATATAATTTTATCAGTGATATATATACTTTTTAACTTTTTAATAAACATGTATAAATTTATCAGCACTAAACCAAACGAGTTTAATTTTCAAATAGTCAAAAATGTAAAAATGAGGTTTGGAAATGAAACCAAACAAGCACATTGTCTTTATCATTTAATACTGAAAAGCTATGGGCCCCTGTGGTTTTATTTTCAAAGTTCATTTTCACATGTTCTACTATTTCAAAAATGAAACACATCACATTTTATACATTTTTACCTAATATTATTTTCATTTTCATTTTCAAAACATATTTTTCAATAACTTATATATCTTTTCTCTCTGTTTTATTATTTCTAACTCTGTCCACCTACAACCTACTAAAACCAACATAATTTTACTTTTTCAATAATTTATCCAAATACAAACTCATTTTCAATTCATTTCCACTAACTATTTTCCAACATTTTGAAATGATGGAAATAAAAATTGAAAATAAAAATAAAACCAAACGGGCCTTATTTATCATTTAATAACATTCTGTACGTACAAGTAAATGAACATGAATTAAAATTCACGTTAAGTGGGAAGAGACTTATATACAAATCTATATCTATATAATTAATAAAGAATTTATTTCCTTTTGGTATTTTTTAAGTGTCTTTTTAAAATGTTATTTTTTTAAAAATTTTCACATCCATATAAAATAATTACCATCCCACTATCCCCCCCTTCACTACTACTATATCATAGTCTCATAAAAGTTGTACATAGTTATACATATTTTCATTTCTCTCAACTTCTTCCTGCAGGTATGATTTCTTCCAATTAAACTATTTTTCTTTTACCTCTATTTATGTTATTTTCTTTTAAAGATGCACAAATGAGTTTGTCATTAGTGTACTGATTGATTTTTTTCTTTACTGTAACAATTATTTTCAAGGCACTTCAATAATGTTAGCTTTATTTTTATCGAATGCATACACATCGAATGTACAGTAACTGTTAATTATATATAAGATGCGTCCATCTTCCTTCGGTGTGTTTTCAAATGCCCTTCCTAACATGCATTTATTATTAACTCTAGTAACTATTAGAGTAATTTCTTTTCTTTTATCGTCTTTCCAATTATTTACTTTTTTCTTTTCTAATTACACTAGTTTGATTACAAATGACTTTTATGATATAAAAGAGTGTCGTACTCGATAGACCTGGTAAATGCGTACCCGTTGGTAACCCAAGAATCATTAATGATGGATTGGGTAAATTTACCCATGTAAAAATTACTCATTTTTATTGGGTATAAAATAGTGTACCTATTATCCTTGACTATAGGTAAAGATAACCCACGAGCACCCATAATAAATTTTTATTTTTTTTATATTTAAAGGTAAATTAATATGTATTTTTCAATTTACATAGTATTATTCAAATATTGCCTAAGCAACACTAATAAAAGAGGCAACAAAATTTAAGTATTACATTGAACAAGTATTTAAAGCATGTAAAGTATTTTAAAATGAAAATTACAACTTAAATGTTTAAACATCTATCGAATTTAAGTTATGTTATTAAATTTAAATCTCATTATATATTAAAAGTTTTTTGAACTAAAAGTTTAAGCACCACTTAAACATTGTTGATGTCATAGAAAAAAATATTTTATCCTTCAAAGGTATTGTGAGAATTAGAGAAAATTTTGAATATATATATATACATATATATATATATATATGATATGATTATTCACAAGTTACCTATGGGTACCTAGGGGTTGGGTTAGAAAGTGGTTAGTAATTAAGAGACGGGTTAAATTACCTACATTTTAGTAGGTGGAAGAATTGAGGCCCATTACCCGCATCTTTTTGAATACCTGTGAGTGCTTGTGGGTACAAGTAATTTTTCATTAGGTCCAATCCTCAGGTATGGATCAAATTCATAAATTATAAAATTTGTATTTGAATTTATGATTTATAATTTTCGCCTCCTTTACTCTCATTTCTAGATATATCCCTAGCTAGTTACACACATACACACACATATATTATCAATTAGTTGATTTAGATATATATCTATAACCCCATATATATATATATATAAAGATTGGAAAATATTATATACAGTAAGGATTAGGGGTTTTTTGAAATATATTTAGGAAGAAACTTTATATTTTGGAGAAAAAAGCTACTAAATATTTGATTTGATTTCATGTTCTAGGGAACGAAATCATTTCTTTTAAAGATTGCCAAACCATCTCTAACTAGCAGTCACTTATGCATGCATGCAAGCCAAAATTTCTGTGGCAACATGTTTATGATGACCATGAGAGATATTACGATATTAGTTAATTAGTTAAAATTAGAATATACCTAACTTGATCGAATTTTCTCAAATTCCTACTTCTCAGTTCTAAAATCTTTGAGATCAGCTCTTATAGTCTACATTACAATCACAAATCAAGTATATAAATTATTTTGTCAAATATATACTTAACAACATATACTTAGTATATTTTAAGATGTGGAATACAATTTTTAAAATGAAGGAAAATTTAAGATCTCTAGAATTGGTCTGATTTGGGTTTGGAGATTCAATTCCATAAAATCCGATATATCCATTCCAACTTGATTAAATTTGATTAATTTAACTCAAATTTTCTTATAAACTCGATCCGATCCGACCTAACTTGACCTGTGAACACCCTTGGCCAAATCTAAGGCTTTCAAGAGTTTAATTGTCATGTATTCCATTCCTAGTTGGTACTTGTAAATTAATTAATCATGATTATTATTTATTTATTTATTTTTCATGAATAATTCATTGTTGATTGGTGTATGATATACTTAAATTTATTTTATTTTATTTTCTATTAAGAAATATTTTTTTCAACAATTAAATATATTATTTTCACGTAGTGAGCCTCCCAATACTAAAGTTACCTTTTTCCACTACTGCTTTAGTTTCTCTCCTTAGCACGTTCTTCCACAAATTAAAATACTATGTAATTTATTTTAGAGTAAATGGCATTATTTTACTGTTCTAGGAATTGAATGATTGATAACTAACCCCTTTGAAATGCAAAGGACTAATTTGCTCATCCATTTCAAGTAGGGGGACCAAAAATGACAAAGACTTGAGAAATAAACATGCAAATGGGAAAAAAAAAACAAACAAACAAAAGGAGTACAGCATTTATGGCACAAAACAGATTAAATATGAGAAATTTAATTAGTTCCAATCCAATTTGGGTGAAACAAAACTGATGATGACAAGGGTGTTTGGTTAAGCTTATTTTAAACATCTTATAAGCTCCTACATCTTATAAGATATTTTTAGAGCTTATAAGATGTTAAATTTTATTTTTAAAATAAGTTGTTGAAGTGTTTTGATAAAATAAGATGTTGGAGCTTATAAGATGTTAATAATGGCAATTTTATAATTAAAATGATTAAAAATGAAGGAGTTTATTAAGAACTTAAAAATAAGTTAGAGTCTCCTTACTTTTTTTAAAAGAGCTTATAAGCTCTTAACATTTTATTTTAGGATCTTATAAGCTCTTTTAAAAAAAAAAATTACCAAACACTTTTTATCAATTTATAAGCTCTTAAACATCTTATAAGATGTTTTGAGGAGCTTATAAGCTCACCCAAACACCCTCTAAGTTGATTTACACTTCACTGGAAGTAATCAAATCTTAAAGGAAAACACTACTACAAACTTATCAATCATTTATTGGGTTTAGCAAAATCAAGTTAAGTACCAGCTGCTTGGTTTCATTTTGATTTTCAATTAATTTTGACATCTTCGTATGTGTAAAAATAAAAATGTATTTGGAATAATTTGTAAGTTCAATTATTTTTTTATGCCGCTTCAATCAAGCAATATATGTTGAAATAAAATAACATTTTAATTTTTATTGTGGGTTTGTCATTAATTTATAAAAATAGGAAAAATAATTATTTAATTAATTAGTGAGTTTTAATCATTTTAAATTAGTAAAATATGGTTACCAGTTGAGAAAATAAGTATAGTAATTTTGAAAATGATGGTTACATGTGTGGAGATAGAAACAAAAAGTATTTTGATTGAAGTAAAATAAAACAAAAATATTTTCATTTTTTGAATAAAAAATAAAAAAATATATTTTTTTTAACACACATCAAAAGATCACTCAATTTGAATGCTAGACCTCACACATATAAATATGAGAATGATATCACTCAATTAATTCAATATCAGCACCCAACAGAAAAAAAAAAAAAAAAAACCAAAAAATTGTAAACAAACAAGCTTTATATTTCCACTAAACATATATTTTGCCATGCTTCTATATTTTGGGTTTACATGTGGTTGATTACGATCATATTAGCTAATATCATATCACCTAATAAAGTATATATCCATTGAGTTATAAATTGTTTCATTATACGATCATGTAAAAATTTCATTTTATAATATCGTCAATATTTTTATTCAATGATTTACAATTCACTTGAAAACATATTCAGTTAGAGAATTAGTCAAGATGAAACTTTTTCCCACGATATTATTAGTGTAGAACTTGTCATATGGTGGTACAAAAATGGCACATGGATTGAACCAAATGGTACAACCAGTTGGTCCCATTCCATAAGACTTTGCAGGATGAAAAAATAGCATGAGGTTGTCTTCTCTTTGGAAGCTAAAGCTCTAAACCAACGGGGCGTCCAATTTGGGGGAACCAAAAAGCTCGCTTGCCCCAAAGTACAATTTTTGCAGAATTCAGCTTTCTAAACGGCCCATTAATCCAAATCCGTGTTGCTAATGATTTTGATTATTGGCTTCTCTGAGTGTGTGGACGTAATGTCCACTAGTGATTTTGATGTCCCACCCGCTCTGTCCAAAATAACTTTGAGGTGTGAGAGTGAAGACAAACATTAAACTAATTGATTAAGAAAGGATTTGGAGTGGTGTTTTGACAAATATTTCATACATATTAGAGACAAATAAATATTCTACATATCCTTATTGGCAAAATTGCTGGAGTGGGCAGCAAAAGGAGGAATCCATTCACTGATCCAAGAGAGAGAGAGAGAGAGAGAGAGAGAGAGAGAGAGAGAGAAGGAATCCATTCGAAAAGGAATTTGTGTACTTGGTGAGGCAACAACTTACTAGAGTAATGGTTAATAGCTGGTTCGAGAGGATAATCAGTCGTATTGGGACTAAGACACTTTCCAAACTCCTATTGGTAGAAGTTTGACGGGAGCAATGTTGCGTGAAGGAAGAAGGCCACTAGGTGATTAATTTTTTTTTCTTTTTTTAAAAAAAAAAGAAGCAATGATATCTCTATGTTATGTAACTAAGGGAGTCAGTTTTCCATTTTTTTCATTTTTTTTCTTGCTAAAATATTAGCACTTGCAATTTAAAATATTTCCTCTTTTTTTTTTTTTAATAATTTCGATGACAAATTCATTTGAAAAAATTGTCCTAAAAATAAATCATGCGACCAGCTCGACATAGAGCACTTTCTCACTACTTCTTTATCTTCTGGGGAAATTTGACCTTAAATTTATCAAAAATATAAAAATCAATATATGTAAAATTTCTAGTGGCTATTCTTAAAAGGATGAAAAATTAATTTTATCACCTTGGTAACAAGGCCAAAATTGTAACTTTACCTAGGTGCACTGGAAAGGGGCAACCATGAGATCATAATAAGAAAATTGTAGAAAGGAAAAAAATGAAAGAGAAAATGGAACATATAACACATGCAATAGGAATGAGAATTTCAAAACCAATGGAAGCCACTTCTATATTCAATTCTAGCCCACATCTAGTCTAGATATATATAGTCTTTGATGAGCAGTGCCTGTCTCTAGAATGACCTTGACCAACAATCTCAATAATTTGAGATTGCTCCATTATCTTATTTTCAAAACCTTTTTTTAGCATTGTGTCTTCAAAAAAATCCACCTAAGATTTCGATTTAATTCAAAATACAATAATATTTGATAAGTTCTTGATTTTAATTTAGACTGCTCAGAGTAAATTCTCTCTATTTATTGGCCTCACCCAATACAACGATACATGTCTAAGTTAGTTTGATTACAAATTTTCCCAACTCAACAACCTTATATGTTAATGTGCCTATGAAACTAACTTGTGATCACTTGTGTTAAAATAAAAAAACTTGAATGAAGTTGAAAGATTTGTTGTGCTTATATAACTAGACGTAAGAAAAGACTCTTAAATTATTCTTAAAATGATAATTGTTCATACTATTTATGTTGTAGGGATTTATGGTAATTTATCTTGAAAATTCAATTAAAACACTCTAGGGATTGCAGATAATATTTAAGAAATTCTTGCATTAGAATTTCTCTCAAAGTTAAAAGTATTTGGGGGGGAGGGTTATGAGAGTTTAGTGAAAAAGATAATTTTCAAGACATGATTAATTCTTGTGCTATAATTGTCTTGATAGCGAAACTACATCCTCTTACAATAGTTACAAGTGTTAGTTAAACAATTTATTTTTCCATATAGCAATAAATTCTAATGATCATGTTATTTAAAAATTAATTAAATAGGGACATCATTTGTAACAGTTATTTTTTAATTGTTAGAGAAAATAATTAAAAACATAATTAAATTAAAATTAATTAATCACAACATTAGCAGCTCCAATTTAAAATATAATAAAAATTAATTAAATTTCATGTCCTACACGTGCCAAGTGCTAAATGTTGACCTTGATTATTAAATATATATTACTATATTCTATAAGCCTGGATGTGGGTGGCACGCAACTTTTTTGTATTCTTTTTCCTGGTTCGCCATGAAAACAATGTCTTTTTGCGCCACTTGTGCTCCATAAGTTTATATTTGTTGTTGTCTTGGTTGTGCCTCGACTTTTTTTTTATTCGTTTGTCCATACTAAAAATTAGAAGAAATGTTAATTGTTTGGCGAGGCTAGAAGAAACGTGTTTTGCTTTCATTCTCATAATCTAGAGATTTTCTTTTCATGGGCTTGAGATTGAGAGAGGGTTTAGTTGGAAAAATTTATAGATCTAGGCTGGTTGTGTACGGATTTGGTAGATCTGGCTTCGGTCATGGTTGTTGGTTGGTTAATCGTACTATTTTCCCTATTTCTTTAGAGAAGTGCAGTGGTATTAGAAAGTAGGGTATCGGTCAAAGGATTTTTGGGTCTTTTTGGTAGGGCTGTAAATGGATATTCGAAAATTCGTTTATCGTTCGCATTCGTATTCGTTTATACAAAATTTATCCGCATCCGTTTAAAGCGGATATTATCCGTATTCGATTAGTAGATATCCGATTATAAATGGATACGAATATAGTAAATGCGTATCCGATCCGAATATATATTTATTAAATAATATATTATTTATATTTTTTAATAAAAATCTCATAATTCATATATGTGTATGTATACTATAATTGAAGAATTGGGAATAAAAAAGAATAAATTTAAAAAATTATTGTATTATAGAGAAAAAAATTGAAGAATTAGGTTAATCAACATAATTGTTGTTGGTTGACTTAATAATTAATATGCTTAAATGCTATTATTATTATTATTATTATTATTATTATTATTATTATTATTATTATTATTATTATTATTAAGTACTAATAATCAATTATAAAGTCAATAATTAATTAAAAATTATGCTATTTGTTTGATTGTTTCGTTTTAATAAAATTATATAATTTCTTATATTAATTAAAATATGTATTTATTATATGTTCATAAATTCACGTATTTGGATATTCATAAATGGATATCTAAATAATTATCATTGAATATGAATATGAAATAATAATTTAAATATGAATAAGTTTAATAAAATATGAATGCATTTGAATAATTATAAACTAATACGGATATATCCGAATCCGACCGATATCCGACGGATACGTATTTGGATATCATTTTTTAATATCCGTCAAATCCACATCCGTATCCGAATATTCGAAAAGTTAAACAGATAGGAATATGAAAACAGTGTATCCGATCCGTTTAATATCCGTTTACACCCCTACTTTTTGGTATTTAGCTTAGGTTTGCATCATATTTATTTAGATAAGGAGAATAGAAAAGGAGAAAAAAAATCCTAGACCTGTCAATTGTGAGGTTTTATACAGCGTGGAGACTTGTCATCTGTATGCTACAGGGGGGGATAATAGCAATTTACCCCCCTGTGTTTTAAAAAATAGGCAATATACCCCCTTATGAAATATAAAATTTTAAAATACCTTCCCATATTTTAAAAAATCATGCACACCGCCTCTCCCTTCTCATTTGCTGCCTATTTAATATAATTTTAATATGAAAAGATTAATTTACCCTTAATCATTTAATATATTTTCAATTCAATTTAAATAGTCTTTTATTATCATTTTTTCCCTTTGCTTTCATTCTTTTCTTTTCTTTTTATTTCTCATTTCTCTCTTCCTCCATTATTTCATATATTCTAATTTTATACATATATAAATTTATTTATAAAATTAAAATCACTTTTATTTTTATCTTATCAATTATATTCATCTTTCTTTCTATTAATTCATTCCAAAGTAAATAAAATTTAAATTTCATAAAATATATAATATATTTTTTATTTGTACTTAAATACATATATAGCATATATATACATATATATAAATTTATCTATAAAATTTAAATAATTTTTCTTTATATATTTTTTCTTTCTAATTATTCATTTATTTTTATATTTATTTTTATCTAGTTATATATTTTTTTAAGATAGTTATATTTATATATTTATTATCATATATACATAATATATACAATAATATATTTAATATAATACATATATGATAATATATATATGTATGTATATATATAAAATACAAAATTCTACCCCATCCCCCACCCTCCAGCCCCCACCCCATCTCCCCAAACCCCACCCCTTACGGGCTGCCATGGTAGCATTGTGGCCAGATCCGGCCACTGGCCGCCATCTATTTCGATTTTTCTTTTTTTTTTTTTTTTGTCTTTTACAAATGTCGGGAGCGGCTGCTGGCCGCCAGTGGAGGCTACCCCCATCCCCCACCCCGTCTTCCCAAACCCCCACCCTTGCGGGCTGCCATGGCAGCATTGTGGCCAGACTCGGCCACTGGCCGCCATCTGTTTTGATTTTCCTTCTTTTTTTTTTTTTACAAATGCCAGCTGCGGCTACTGGCCGCCGGCCGCCAGTGGAGGTTGTCAGCGGCAGCTGCTGGCAGTCTAGTGGGGTGGGCATCATTTATATATATATAATTGTATATATATACACTTGTATATAATATATATATACACATATATAATATATACACATTATATATAATAATATATTATATTATGTATATATATATATTTTATATTTTTAAAAAAATATATAATATGATTTAATCTAAACTGTTGATTTAAAAAAAAAAAGATCCTACGGTTGATGAACAATGGTATAATTGTCTTTTTATGTACAAAATTTAAACCTAGATGCATGCACAGGCGCATGTGCTAAACCCACGCTCTCAGGGGGGTTCGTTGCATGATTTTTTAAAATATGAGGGTGTTCTTTGAAATTTATTTTTTCATAGGGGTGTAATTTGCCTATTTTTCTTAACACAGGGGGGTCCATAGCAATATTCCCACTACAAGGGAGTTGGTGCCATTTTTATTTTTCTGATGTTTATCTTTGTTTGTGTCTGGTTTGTGATCACTTTGAACTACGATTTGGTTATTTTTCTAATATTTTGTGATGTTTATGTTCTTTTCTTTATATTCTGCTCTGCTTTCTTTTCGGAAGGTTGGAATGAATTTTCTTTTTCATTTTATTCCTTTGCATGTAATGTTTTCCTTTTTTTAGGTGGCGACTGGGGAGTTACCATGTGCATGTGGTGTGTGGTGTTGCCGAATTTATATCGTTTAAATTCCTCCATGTTATTGGGACTATTAGTTAGTTTGATCACTAAAGATGAAGTGATCTATATGACTTTTTAAAGCCTTATTACAGATATCTCGCAATGCTTCAAAAATTATTGATTGGTATTTATCTACATATTTTCGCCATCAATGGTTAAGTTTGTTAATATTCCTCTAGGGTAAGCTTATTGGTCTACGACCCTTTGGCAATGGGCATCCTCTTTTGGAAGTATCTCTTACTCGACGGAGGTCCACTTGATACTCATCAGAATCTTTTCAGAGGTCTTGTCCACTTTTTTTTTTTTGGAATTGAGTAACTGATCTTTGCTAGTGTATCTTTTAGGGAGGTATGTTGAAGGAGAGTTAAGATATAACCTGCCAAACGGTATCGTTAGAAAAGCTACTAAAGTAAGCAAAATCATATTACTATTTCATTATTTACTTGATTATATTGCACCAACTAATTTAGTAAGATGACAAACAATGTACTTAGGTTTACTTATAAATTATTCACTTTGATTGACCATGTCAAAATACAACTTAAAAATTAGCATGCAGTGGTCCAACTAAGATTGTCTTCTTACTTTTTTTTTTTATTTGATACTTTGCAACATAAATTACTAATGCTCCAATATAATTTTTTGTCAATGGCACAACTCTTGCATTTTTGTGAATTCCATTGTTATATTGCAATTCTTCCAATATCTCCTAATATCTCTAAGTGATTGATTTGAGATATATACTGCATGGTTATATATAGAGATTCATCATGTAAAGCAATAAACAATTACAATTGCTTAATTATATTGTGAATTGCATATGAAAAGAATTTACCAAGTCTTCACTAATTGGCACTTCTAATTGCGTTTTCCAATAAAATGTTTCCATTGCAGAGAAGTGTGGTGTTCATGTGGTATCTTACAATAGGTAAAGCAAGTTCTTTTTTGGCTTATTGACATTGTAACATAAGTTTCTTGCATACTAGTAGCCCTTGTATAAACTGAATAACTTTTGCTTTAAATCTCTTAGTAATAGTTGTTAGATTTCTATCTTTATATATGATTTTCTTGGCGATTAGATGTTGCTGTTATTGATTATGTTCCTTATTAAACTTGATCTATTTTTTGGAGGTCATTGAAATTTAATTTGCAATATTTGAGTTGCTTATATACATTTGATTATCCAACAATTGCATCTCAAATATTATTAGGTGTTGTGGTAACAATTAAAAAGTTGCTAAGAAAACAAAGTTTTGGTGTTGAAGGTTTTATGGGATATCATCAGAAAGATTAACTTGTAAGCTAGCAAGTAATGCAAACTTAAGTTGGGAATTTTAATACTTTGGTACTGTGCCCCTGACTGTAAATCTATGTCCGAAATGCTTTTGAGCTACCATATTTTCTGCTGATAATGTAGTCGAAGAGTTACAATTTATGAGATAATACACATATTCTTCTAATTTTTTAAATCCTGTCACTGTGCATCTTACGTTTCAAATTATGTAGGCAACTTTTATTTTGCAGATATCCTCTTGTGGCTAGTGTTTTTTTGGTGCAATAAAGTTGCGGCGTCTTATTTCAAAACAAATTGGAATTCACTTTCCCATAATAAGTCTTCCCAGGGTGCTGCTGCTACTGTCCCATGCTCGTTTCCAGTTGTCTTTACATTCACCCCAACGATTCCTACTTCATCAGATAAGGGTAAAGAGAATAATTGATCTAGATGACATGATGGATTCACAGGACCCTTATGAGCTGGAATCACAATGGATGGAAAAAGCTGGGATCACTTTTGACCTTAACAATCCGTTGAGTCAGACTCCACCATAGAACACATCAAGCGTGGTGTTTGGCCCATTTCTTGCTGGCTTTTTGACTGATTAAAAGCTGGCGTCTTTACAGCTTTCGGTTGCTTTTGCTTTGTTGGTTTTGTCGTTTGTTTGTATTATTGTCCTTTGCCTTTTATTTTGTCTAAAGGTGTTTTTAAATTATTGTCCTTGTTGTCGGATGTGTCAGATATGTACTGTAGCACAACTGTTGTAAGTTTGTCGTGTGTCAATTCTCCCTCTATATAAAGGGATGAATTTTACTTAGTTCATATCTGGGAACGAGTTTTTGTAAGAAGTTTTTGGGAGTGAAATAAAATATTTCTTAGAACCATTTCCAGTTTCCAGTTTCCTTTACCATTTCCAGTTTCTTTTACTATTCCGCTACCTTCTCTGACCTTTTAAAAATTGAGTATGCTCTGCAATTGCCTTTAATAGGATCCTCTGCAACAGTAAGATTTTTATTTTCCTTCTCTAAGTTTAGTTTTCTGGTTTAGTTCAGTTCTTTATTCTTTACTTTGATCCTAACTGAAGCATGTGTCTTAGCATAAAAGGACACGCCCTTGTTGCCCACAGTTGAGGCCCTTTCCCGGCGGACGTCATACCTTGCTAAGATACCGGCTTCCAGTTGGTATCAGAGCCATGCATAGTTTACTACCCAGGCCATCTACCTCTACCTCATCTTCTTCATCTACCCTTGTTCCTAGTAACAGTTATCGTCAATCTAATGCTTCTAAGATAGACTCCCTATATGAAATAACCTATCTCCCAGATAATGAAAAGGTTCCACTTACCAATTTGCCTCTCATTAACCCCTATAATGCTTTCACTAAACCTAGATCTTCCTTCACCAAAATAGTTAAAAGCCTTATCACTCCTTCCAAAGTATAGGTTAAGGAATATGTTCAAGCTTCAGCCTTTGATCAGCATTTTCTACCAGCTACAGAAAAGGAGCAGATGGTTTCGATTAAGTTACCCTCTCACTTACCAAGGTTATGGCTTTCAGAAGGATATACACATATCCATTTTGGAGCCATAAGGTTTGCTCTCACTCTTCATAGACGAAAAGGCTTACCTACTACAGCAAGGATAGCTCTCTTGGATACCCGGTATTCTGACTACCAGCATGCATGTATTGGCACTGTTCAAACAACTTTGAATTCAGGAACAGTTCTACTAACGATGTTTCCTAATTTCAACCTGCCAATATCAGATCTATGCTTACAGTCGGCACTCAAGCTCCAGATTCAAATCTATGGAGCAGTTCCTACGGCTACAACCTATTCTGCAACTCTTCATTACCAGATGGTGTACATGATTCAAAATCATTCAATTGATTTTGCGTATCCTCAGGAGACAAATGAAGCTTTGTTAATTTTTGTGGACACTAACCATATACCCAGCTGTACGTATGTCCCCAGACAATTACCAAAGGAGGAATTGCAGAAATTGATCCTTGAGTCTTGGATCACGGCCTATGAACAAACTCACAAAGCGTCCAAGGATTCAAAGTCGATCCAGTCTACTGAACCATCTTTTCACAAAAATAAAGATGGAACGGTAGAAATTAAGTTCCAGAAGCAGAAAGAAAAGACCGGGGTTCCTAGCTGTTTCAATCCTGCGTATTCTATTGGATCCGAAATGTCAATCTACGGATTTGATGGATGTGGCAGTCCTATCTATGCACCACCAGAAACACCAGAAGTTCCTGAAGCTCCTAGACAAAGACCATCAAGACTGTCTAGGGATGATTCTTTTGTGGATATCTTGGGACAACCTTCAGGCAAGTTTGACTACCTGGTCAAATATACTCCACCGCCTCCAACACAGTGGCCAACAACACATACTGGATGGGGAGTTCAAGAGGGATATGAAGACAATGATGATGAGGAATACTACAAAGATGATGATGACTGTATTCCTTTCATGCCCTCAGATGACTATTCGGACGAAGATCCAATCCCCAATCAGATCATGATGTTTGGTCCTGCTTCCTCTTCCTTCCAACAATTGAATTATCCTCCTAAGGAAATTCAAACTCCGGAATACAATCACTCATGGAAGCTTAGGAATCCTACAGCCCGTAGATCAGACGGTTCAACGGTGGAAGTTACTGCTGCTGAAGCAACTCTCAACTGGCAGTCCGAGAATGCAGTGGATTAAAATCATATGCTACAGAAGATTGTAAAGAGCTAGGAGAGGATTGAAGCCAAGATGGAGAACCAGATCGCAGCAACAATTCAATCCTTGAAGGAAAGGATTGACATGGTGCACAATGAAATCATGAGACTTCTCCAAACCTCACAACCGTTCAGCCATAAAGAACAGGAGATCAGGTCACTCAAAACACAATTAAAGTCTCTTGAAGAACAGTACCAAAGAGACTCTATTTGGAGCAGGCTAGAATCCTCAGTATCTTCCTATCATGTTGTCTCACAACTACTTCATGGGCTGGATAACTTCAAAAAGATGTTTGGAGACTCATCTTCATTCTTTTCCCCGGAAGAATACAAAAGGAAAAGCAATCCTCAAACCTCTACAGCACTGAGCACAGCCGAACCGACAGTTTCAAAGCCACCACAGTTCATGATTCAAGATTCCTCTACTTCAAATCCACTCACTGATTATCTCAAGAAGGTTGCTGATCGTGAGAAACACAAGCCAAACATACCATGGCCAGTGTTTGTTACAGAAGATATCAGTGACACAGAAGAACTCTCAGAAGACATCCCGCTACTTTTTATGAATCAACCTTCAGAAGAAAGACCTCCAGATACTCCACAACAGCCGGTTGTTGATGACGAACCAGAAACCAGTCAACAAGGTCAACAGAGGAATCCTCCTCCAGACCATCCCTATTCTAGCATTTCAGGACATCTGTTTTCTTTTGATGATATCCCTCCTTCTCAGTGGAAGGACAGGATCCATGAAATGATGTCTTGGTGTGTGACAGAACTTCAAAAACCATGTGTTAATCTTACTGGTGTTATTAATGGTTTTACTGCTAGAATGACTGGTACTTTGAAAGAATGGTGGTATGCTCTTGGAGAATACAGACAGAT
This sequence comes from Jacaranda mimosifolia, assembly GCA_018894105.1. NCBI lineage: Eukaryota > Viridiplantae > Streptophyta > Magnoliopsida > Lamiales > Bignoniaceae > Jacaranda > Jacaranda mimosifolia. The sequence goes on from CM032124.1 coordinate 14,532,043, forward strand.
CCAAGCCAGAAATGCACCAAACATTGAAACCTTCATGAATTATATTTATGTTGAGTTTCTGGGGCAGCATCAAAATAATATTGACATTGCAAGGGAGGAGTTCTTCAAGATGAAATGCTGTTCTTTTGAAAGAAAGGACCTGGAGAAGCATTTCCAACGGATGTCTCAAAAGTTCTATATTCTTGGTGGGATGGACAATCCAAATCTGAAGCAAGCCTACATTAATTCCATTCCTGAGTCCCTTGGTCGTGAAGCCCTAAGACTAATTGAGCTGAGAGGACGAACACTTGAAAATGTCTCTCTCGGAGAAATCTACCAATTCGTCTTCAAGGCCCTGGAAAAACTGTGCAACAATTGGAAGTTTTTCAAAGAATTCCAGGAGACAGGGAGAAAATTCTCAAAGGAATGTGACAGAAAGGATCTTCAGATTAAGTGCAAGTCAGATAAATGCCAGTGTCCAGAAAAATCTCACAAGCGTCATAAGAAATACAAAAAGCATCGTCAGCACCATCACCAACAATGGAGACCCAGGAGGAGACAGAGATATTTCAGGAGGAAGTTCTCAAAGAACAAAGGAGATAGGTGCCACATCTGCCATAAGCAAGGTCACTGGGCTAGGAACTGTCCTAACAAGAAAAGGGACAAGATACTCAAACAGGTGTTCCAGCTGACCCAGTGTGATCTTGAAAATGAGGATCTGGAGTCACTCTTTTCTAAGGAAGACGAGCCCTCTGAAAAGACGTTGTTTGCCCTGGAAGATGTCTCTGAAGAAGACTCTTCTTCTGAGGATGAAATCAATGAAGACCAGTTTCCTATCTTCGAAATTCAGTTCATTGGTTTTGCTCTTGCAGTACCGTTTGTGCAGGTACAACTTATTCCTCAGAAATATGACAACCCTATTACTTTGGTTGGTTTGATTGATACAGGGGCATCTAAATCTATCCTCAATCCAAGAGTTTTACCTGCCTCGTTCTGGAAAAAACATCATGAAGTCTTTCAGGTTGCTAACAGTGAGAATATAATAATAGACCTGATTAGCAAACCTGTCGAGCTACAATTCTTCCCAGAACTCTCCATTACCCATAAATTCCTTGGTTCCTCTTTACCTAAGCAAGATGTTGTGATTGGGTTTGATATCATTAAACAGCTTTGGGAGAAGAAAGTAATACCTAAGTCAGAAGGCCTTAGATTTAAGTCTTATTTTCTTCCCTATATCAAACCACGTTACAATATTTCTTTTCAATCCGAGTCCATTACTGATATTCATACCCTTTTAATAAGAGATTGTTGTGCAGAATCTCATTCTGATTTCCTCCATAAATGCACAAATCCCCTTTGGAAAAATCCAGAGTTTTTTGTACAGCTTCCTTTTAAAAAAGATATAAATATAAATCCTACTAAAGCCAGTCATCCAGGAATGCCTCCTGACCAACTTGAACTAGCCACCAGAGAATTAGCTCAGCTACGTGATGAAGGTCTTATTGAAGTTACCAATTCTCCATGGGCTAGTCAGGCATTCTATGTAAATAAAAGATCAGAACAGGCGAGGGGAAAAATGAGACTGGTGATCAACTATAAACCCCTCAACTATTTTCTTGCTGATGAGAAGTTCCCTTTGCAGAATCGGAATTGCCTATTTTCTAACCTGACCAAAGCCAATGTATTTTCAAAGTTCGATTTGAAAGCAGGGTTTTGGCAGATAGGCATCCATCCAGAAGATCGGTACAAGACAGCATTCTGTATCCCAAATGCTCATTTCCAGTGGACGGTCATTCCTTTTGGTTTAAAGACAACTCCATCATTATTCCAGAAAGCTATGGTTCAAATCTTTGAGCCTTTGTTCCCAAATGCATTAGTTTACATTGATGATATTTTGCTGTTTTCTGAAGATATGCAGACGCACTTATTCCTTCTGCATAAGTTTGGGGACTTAGTTCGACAACATGGAATAATGCTCTCAGAGAAAAAGATGACCATCGCACAGAATGAAATAGAGTTCTTGGGAATGTTCATTAAGGATGGACAATATTCATTGCAGCCTCATATTGCCACTGAGCTTCTCAAGTTTCCTGACAATTTGGAATCCAAGCAGCAGATTCAACAGTTTCTTGGAGTTATTAACTATGCTGCGGATTTCATTCCAAGACTAGCATCAACATCAGACCACTACAGGATATGCTCAAGAAAAATCCTCCACAATGGTCTAATGCACAGAGGAAAGCAGTTCTAGCCATCAAAGCTGTTATACAAAAGCTTCATCCTCCACAGATTCCTTCAAATGGGAAAATGATTCTTCAGACAGATGCTAGTGATACTTTCTGGGCTGCTGTTCTCATTGAAGAAAAGGAAGGAAAGAGAAATGTGTGTGGTTTCAAGAGTGGTTCTTTCAAGCTAGCAGAACAACACTACCACTCAACTTACAAGGAGATTTTGGCGGTAAAGAAAGGCATTGAAAAATTCCAGTTTCATCTTATCGGTCATCATTTCTTTGTAGAAATGGACATGACTGCCTTCCCTAAAATGCTGAGTTTCAAACCCCATACTATTCCTCCTAAGCAATTACTCAGATGGGCGGAATGGTTTTCTCAGTATTCTTTTACTGTCAACCATATCAAAGGGAAGAGTAATGTTCTTGCAGATCTTCTTTCCAGGCCTAAATTCTTTGAAATACCCAGAAGTCATATTCCCATCATTTGCATGTTTTCTCCTGCACCACCCTCAAAAATCCCTACCTTTTATGATTTCCCCCTTGACAGTCTTCCTCCAGAGTTGTTTGACCCAATCAAAACCAAAACCCTTAAGTCCAGAGCTAAGGAGTTAATGTTAAAATACCAATCCCTTACTGTCAGAAAACTGGACTTCACACTTTTGGTGGTTTAGGGTTCCATCCAGACTATCCATTCTTCACCTTGTTCAGCGTCTCTAATCCTTTTCACCTCATGTTTTCCAAAGAATTAATTTGCATGCTTTGGTACATGCTAGAACAATGGAAGATTGCTGTGGAATTTTCAATTGGGCAATCTATCAGATGGATAGCAGAATTACACAGCGGATGGTTTGATGACTATGATGATAATACCTGTGCCAGATCATTTCTTGAATGGTTTTATCCTTTATCAATTTGGATGAAATTATTCAAAATAATTCAAATTAAACAGGTTGGAAAAGCTGAACCAGGAGTCTCTGTTATTTTTATCCTTTCAAGACAAAGTTCTCATCACATCTATAACTTACCATATTTTTATCCTTTCAAGACAAAGTTTTTCCCTATTTCCTCAACAAGGAGTTTTTTGAACATGGAAGTGAGATAAGAGAATTCCAGAGAAAAATGGCAGAGAATAATTCTATTGTTCCACCCCAAATATGGCCCAGATTTGAATAGGATGCTCCGTGGGAACAAATGCCTATTGATTATGCTATACAACTGCAAAATGATGCCAGAGCTTACTTTGAGCAGTTTTATTCAGAATATAATAGGACTACACCAGAGCATATGTGGAGATGTTCGAAGACTTATTTCAAAACAAATTGGAATTCACTTTCCCATAATAAGTCTTCCCAGGGTGCTGCTGCTACTGTCCCATGCTCGTTTCCAGTTGTCTCTTCATTCACCCCAATGATTCCTACTTCATCAGATAAGGGTAAAGAGAAAATAATTGATCAAGATGACATGATGGATTCACAGGACCCTTATGAGCTGGAATCACAATGGATGGAAAAAGCTGGGATCACTTTTGACCTTAACAATCCGTTGAGTCAGACTCCACCACAGAACACATCAAGCGTGGTGTTTGGCCCATTTCCTGTTGGCTTTTTGACTGATTAAAAGCTGGCGTCTTTACAACTTTTGGTTGCTTTTGCTTTGTTGGTTTTGTCATTTGTTTGTATTATTGTCCTTTGCCTTTTATTTTGTCTAAAGGTGTTTTTAAATTCTTGTCCTTGTTGTCGGATGTGTCAGGTATGTATTGTAGCACAGCTGTTGTAAGTTTGTCGTGTGTCAATTCTCCCTCTATATAAAGGGATGAATTTTACTTAGTTCATATTTGGGAGCGAGTTTTTGTAAGAAGTTTTTGAGAGTGAAATAAAATATTTCTTAGAACCATTTCCAGTTTCCAGTTTCCTTTACCATTTCCAGTTTCTTTTACTATTCCGCTACCTTCTCTGACCTTTTAAAAATTGAGTATGCTCTGCAATTGCCTTTAATAGGATCCTCTGCAATAGAAAGATTTTTATTTTCCTTCTCTGAGTTTAGTTTTCTGGCTTAGTTCAGTTCTTTATTCTTGACTTTGATCCTAACCGAAGCATGTGTCTTAGCATAAAAGGACACGCCCTTGTTGCCCACAGTTGAGGCCCTTTCCCGGCGGACGTCATACCTTGCCCCTAACTAGAATCTAACTTCTGCACTACTATCCTTCCCTTGTCCCCTGGAAAGAAAAAAATCTTTATTATTATTATTATTATTATTATTATTATTATTATTATTATTATTATTTGTTTTCTATTTACGCACATATATAATGACCATCTTGGAGGATCCTTTTGTCAATGAATGCTTCTATTTCACTCGTAGTCTTTGAAAGATGAGAACCAACTATATAACATCTACAATGAGAATTCATATATTGTATACGTTATCAATTTGATCCTTTATTGGAACTACCTGTAATAACGAAATTACAAGATGGATCAGTTCATAATAAATAGATTTGTCTTGATGTCATTCGAATTTAAACCTCAAACCTCACACTCTACTTGACCAATCGATCAATGACAGCTTCTTTATTATCTTTTGTGATAATACGTTAATTTAATTTGCAATGCCGGAATTAATTAAGATTTTTTAAATTCAATTGAGTTTCTTTTGGAGCCCTCAATATTACAATTGTATGAGTAGAAGTTGTCATTATGCAAATATTTACTTAAAGATGTACTAAAAAGAGCCAATAGCAAAACATGCAAGTTATGTTTGTGTAACAAACAAGGGCATGTCTACGGTGAGATATTGTTGCATTTCACTTATACAAGATACCTTTAAATTAAACGAAACATGTTCTTTTACAACATGTTAATGTTAATTTCACAGCAAGTCATTATTTTGTGTTTTAAATTTTTGATACATTTAATGTTTGATAAATATTTTTCAAAAATAATTAAAAAATAAAAATAAAAATAAAATATATTAGGTAATATAATTTAATTATTTTTAATTACATCCTCTATAATATTAAATAATAAACATATATAAAATAATATAAATAACTTTAGCTGAATTTATTTATTAATTAAGATATAAAATTAGAAATAGTAAAATCAAAATCTATCATTCTAACAATATAATTTTAACAATTTTGACTTGTATACTCAATAATATTAAATAAATATTTTAAAACAATTTAATTAAATTTATTTAATAAGTAAATGTTTTTTGAAAAAGAAAACTTTTAAGTTTATTAGTTCAAATAATATTTGATAATTTTAAATATATATTTAATAATATTAATAACAAACAATATTAACTTAATAAAATTTATTTATCAATTAAAAAAAGAAGAAGAAGAAGGTATTCCCCCCAATCTCCCCAACCAACCTTGTGCCCATGCTGTCAATCACCCTTGGCTGGGCTGGCCATGACTAGTCCAGCAGCCCAGCGACAGTCACTAGGCCATGGAGGTTGGATTGTCGGGTTTTTTTTTTTTTTTTGGCAGGGGTGGGGGTGGGTGGTATGTATGTATGTATATAGTTTATGTATTTATATATGTAATATATAATATACATATTTATATATGTAAATATATAAATATTTTGAATATATTTTTAATAAAAGACATTTTGTCATTTACTATTTAATTTTTTATTAATTTTCTTTTAAATGTTTTCAATGATGGTTAAAATCACCATTTCAAATTTTCGTTAAGGTTAGGAAGTAATTATAATTTTTTATAATATAAATATTGGTTCATGTTAGTCAATACATTAATACAATATATTGAAATAATATAACTAATTAAATTTTGGGTTGATTGAGAATATCAATGGAGAATAATTTCTTACACTTTTTTTTTTAAAATACTTTGTTAATATGATTTTTTAAGTATATTAATGTATATCACATATAATTATTTGACATATATATTGCAAATTTAATTATTGGTAGCCATTATTTTAGTGCAATGAACCCTCAATATTACAATTAAAATTCATCATAAACCGCTCGTACAAGTAGCAAGTTAAATGTACTTTATTATGTTGATAACTATCATCAAAATGAAAGGATATGATTTCATATTTTAAATTCAATGGTTCAGATTAAATATATTTGTACATCTCTCAGATGAGATATGATGTACAACCAAGTTTGCACCATAGACTACTCCAACAAACAAAAGATTGAACCTTATAAAACATAATAATAACGACAATTGAAGTAAACTAGATTATCTAGACTTATATACAACAATGCTCATTGTTTTGCTTAATATACAAGTATAGTCACTATTAAAGCTATCTTACACCAAAAAAACTTACCTAATTAGGTTGACAGATGATTAGTAAGGTGTAGTTAAGATATTAAAATAAATTCATTATTAAGTAGTCTTCTAAACATAAATAGTAACACAAAAGAGCCAAATATATAATCAATAGTGAATATGAATTAGTCTGGATTACAAATTTCTGCTTCAACATAAAGATACTTTGAAGATTCAATAGTATCATTTTGGAACACCATAAATTCAATAAAATAGAGTGAGGGTTGCTTGCTATTGTTCTTAAAACTATTCATACACTAGTTTTATACTTTTCCGCAAACTTAACTTATTCTCATTTGCTTCCTGTTCATTGATGCAATTAGAAAATGGATAATATAATACTTCTTCACTTTTCATTTTACTATATGTATGTTGTATTACTTCCTTTTAATTAGACTTTGTCCCTAATTCTTCTCAATTCCTGTAAAAAAGGCATAAAAACAAGTGATACATGCTATTTATGTGTGCATGATTCTTGGTTGTTTACAGGTTTCTCGCTTTGAACCAAATGATGCAGTCTTTATAATTGAATGATGAATGATGTTACCCTTCTTTATTTTTATGGGGTGATATTTTATTAAACAAAAATGCATATTTTTTTTTTTTGGGGTGTTCCTTTGTTAATTGCTTTATTTTATTTGCATGTAGCAAAAATTTAGATTATACTTGTGCTTGTACCTTTTACATAATAATTTGCATTATTCTAGATAATTTTCTCAAGTAAAATTATATGATATATATATGAATCCTTCCAAATATTTAGAAGCTTTACAAAAGGTCAGCTTAATAATGATTTTTCTTTTTATTTTTTTTAATTTTTTTTTAGGATGAGATTAGCATCCTATTGAAAAATAGCTCTATCTCTAAAGTCTCTCATTTACTTAACTTACTATCTATAAGCTAAAATCCCAAAAACTCGCTACTTAGATAGTCATGTAGAGTGGCAACTCGAAGTATCTTTGCCCTCTTGGCTGTAAAGTGTGCATATTGGAGCGTTGCTTGCCTGACCTATCACGTGCCACTGGCTTACCCTTGGCTGGGGTTAGCTCTCATGTCTCACGTCCTGGATTTGCCTTTGTCTTAAAAAGTTGCTGTTTTTTTGCCTTCTTCTTCATTTTTTTTTTTTTATGTGTGGAGCTTTTCTGAAGCTGCGAGAAGGTTGCAGCCCCTGGTGCATTGGGTTCCTTATAGTGTCACTCATTGTCGGGAGTTGACCTCCAAAGGTACCTATCGTGGGATCAATGATATGTGCTTGCTTGTGTATTGCCTCTTATGCCATTACCTTTCTAATGTTATCCTCACATATATAGGATGGTCCTTCTTAAAGCGCTAAGGATGCTCTGTTAATGGGGAGGTTGCCCCTATTGTATGAATACTGTGTCAGTAGGTTTCAAATGTTTGTCGAGCTTTGCCAGTGGGACATACTCTTTCCAATTTCTGGTTCTTCCTAGCCTTCATGTTATATATTCCCTAAGGTGTTCTTCCTGAATCAACCTCTTGATCTCATTCTTCAAGTGCCTACACGTAGTGTCCCCATAGTAGTGGTGGAATTGACACCATTTGTCTGACTTTAGCTACTTTGTGTCTTCCATTGTCTTTTGAAGAGGGTGCGAGATAAGGCTACATCGTAGGATACTTAAAATCTCTCATCGTGGAACAACGAGCAAGGTATAGGTGTTGGACACCCAGGATTGGTTAGATCCGTGCACTATTAGCACCTATCATTATTACCTCTACTGCTATGTGACTTATGCCTATCAGTTCCCTGGGTAGTCACAACTAGAAGCAAGCTCCTAAACCTACTGTGGGTTGCGTAGCTAGAGTATGGGTTTACACTTTGGTTGAGTTGCACAACAACCAAAAGGGATCTCTTTGGGAGGAGTACTGAAAATTCACTTACAAAGATAGAGAAGGGGGAGCGGTACTTCGCTACCTGGGTAGTCACAACTAGAAGCAAGCTCCTAAACCTACTGTGGGTTGCGGAGCTAGAGCATGAGTTTACACTATGGCTGAGTTGCACAACAACCAAAAGGGATCTCTTTGGGAGGAGTACTGAAAATTCACTTACAAAGATAGAGAATGGGGATCGATACTTTGCTTAGTTCCTCCATAGGCTAAATGGTTGAGTTGGCTAGGACACGTGCGATAACTCTTTCTAGTAGACTCAACAATGTCTCCGGGTTAACAACACAGGATCTCCAAAACGTAGTGCTTAATTTGTGGACATCTCCTTTGATGGAATAGGCATATTGAGGGATGGCTCTTAGTATTAATTGTGATGATAATCCAAAATAGTAACTCTCTACATGTTTTGGCATCAGGGTCACTTGGGTGCTAAAGTAGTGAGCTCCAAATCTCATATACATTCTCAGCATTCACACTTATTGAGTTTCTTACAGGCATTGTCAAAATAATGCTGCATGAAAATGTTGTAGGGTTCTTTCTGGCAGATAACAATTTTTGTTGGTTCTTTTCCTTTAGAATGTATGCAGAAGATCTTTTCTTTTTGAAAAGTTTGAAGTTTTTTGTGAATAGGGAAGTAGGAGACACACTTGGGCTTGATTTTTAACTTTAATAAAAACAAGATCTTCAAATAACTAAGCCACATGAATTTACCTTTATGTCTGACAAGTAGAAAGGGTTAATTCAATCCGTTCATAAGGTTTTTCTAGGGTTTGAAAATAGGTTTTGTGTTAGGCACATGTGGAAAACTTCATGAATGCTGGGGGGTTACATTTTAATGATGTTTTGTGGAAAGCAGCCAATAGCACAATTGTTGGCCAATTTAAGTTGCACATGCAAGAAATGACTGACCTTGATCCTGTTGCTCATGAGTGGTTTAGTGATAAACCACCTTTCATAATGGAGTAGATCACACTTTACTCCAATCTCAAAATGTGATATAGTTTTGAATAATTTTTGTGAATCCTTCAATAGTGAAATTCTTTATGCTAGAGAGAAGTCAATATTGACAATGCTTGAGTGGACAATAGAATACACGATGACTAGGTTGCAACAAAATAGAGATAAACCCAAAAATTGGAAGGATGATCTATACCCTGCCATCATGGAAATCTTGAATGAAAATGTGAAGAAATTAGGAGATTGTATCCCAAGGAAATATGATGATCAACATTACCAAGTCAACATCTTTATGGAGGGCAATATTGTGTGGATTTGGACACTTGGAGCTGTAGTTTTCGAAAATAGGACTTGACAGGGATTCCTTGCCTTAATACTTCCTGTGCAATATGCAATTAAAGGCAGGATCCAAAATTCTTTGTGTCTAAATTCTATACTATTGCATGCTACAAAAGAGTTTATGAGGGTACCATAATGGGTATAAGTTGTTAAAATTTATGGGGAGAGACTATTTATATACTTCTACTTCCTCCAAACTTCAAAAAGATAAAAGGGAGGCCAACAAAGGCAAGAAGAAGAGGCCATGGGGAGCCTGTGGAGAAGGGGAAAAAAAAGGAAAAGGAAGGCCCATAGTTGAGGAGCAACCAACTACACGGAAGAAAAGATCTAAGGGCATTAAGTGCAGTTTATGCAAGCAAATTGGACACAATCAGTGGAAGTGTCCATTGAAGACAAATCCTTTGGGTGTAGAGATTACAGACTTGACACTTGATGGCCAAATATGGAACACTTGTTTCCTACTCAAGCTTCTTAAGCAACTGTCGGCAAACTAAAGGTATGATCTTTATTTTAATTATATTTCAATTTTTTCAAGTTATTGTCCATTAATTAAATAAATCAAAGTAAATTAAATAATATAGTGGCTGTGCTTTTTGTCATACGTTGTTTGACAAGTTAAAAGGAATAATGGCTCTTTAAATTAGTAGCAAGAAAGTGCACAAACTTATCAGCAAGACAAGGTTATAATACTTTAACATGTTTATTTCATTTTCATTATGAATTAGTCTAATGTCCATTAATACAGTAAATTATGGACAACTGATTAGTTATTTTATTTGTTATTTGTCATCTTTCGATTGACAGGTTCATAAAGGAAAAATTGGTTCTTCAAGTCAATTATTAGAAAATATAGCAACTAATCTTCAAGATAAGGTTATATTAATTGTATATTTTTTTATTAATTATTCTACAAATTGAAGCCACTGTCTAGTAATCTTTAATGTGTTTTTTGTCATATTTGTCTTGATAGGTTAAAAAAAGAATCGTTGATTCTTCAAGTCAAGGATGTGGTGCAACAAAATCTCCTAGGGGTCCATGAAAGGTATATTACAATTGTATAGTCAGTTGAAAGTGGTCTTTTGCTAGCTGTCTTTTAAAGTAAACAATCATTTTTTCGTAGGTTACACTTGGTGGTGAAGGGACAAGTGTACTTAGAAGATCTCCAAGAGCAAAAAAGGAATGCGAAGGTATAAAATTAAATTTCAATATTCATTATTTCTTTATGTATACAAAAGTAACTGCCTCTAAGTTTGTGGTTATTTATGTAGGAAACCAACAAAAGGGATCCTGAACAAACAAGGAAGATACCTGAACCATCTATGTACCAACAGTTCCCAATGTCACAATCCGACAACAATCTCACCACTCAACAAGAAAAAAAGGGGAGTTGCTCATCTCAGCAACCTCACAAAAGCTATGGATACTTTGAATGGGAAGAAGAAAACAGGGGGATAGAAAAACAAGTAGCAAAATTTGAAGATTTTAGAATGAAGTATTTTGTCTGTTGAAGTGTATCTTGATAAAGATACTAGTTATTGATACTAAAGATAATTTTGATACTTGTTGGTGTTGGTATAGTTTTGAGGCTTGTTGGTGTTGGGAAACAAACATGTTTATGCTTGAACGAATGGTATTTTTGAAATGGGAATGCAATTTTTAATGAAGTTTGTGCCCTTGCTCATTTTTTGGAACCAACCCTTTTCTGATGCTTCTCAATTTCTTTGTTATTATCTAGTCTCTTAGGGGTATTTTGTTGGATTTTACACAAGAGGATCAGATGATTATCTTGTTGGTTTTGTTGCCGCTAATTCTCACTGTCATTTTGTTGGTTTCTTTATAAAATGTTGCAATCTTCTCAGTATTCTTATTTTGTTTTTTGGAGTATGAGAGGATTCCATCCAAAATTCAAACTTACCAACCATTTGATGATCCACTTTAGAATGGCTATAAATCAGCCCTTTGATGATCCAAAACTAAGAAATTCACAATGTCCTTATACCACTAAAACCACGAGCGACATAAAAAATTAAGAAGAAAGTTAAGACCACCAACATATTTGTTATACTTGCTGGAACATATTGCCACCAGCAACATAAAAAATTAAGAAAAAAATCAACATTTCAAAATTAACATTCCATATATGACAAAATTAGTTACTAATTTTCATTAACATTCTGAAAAAAATTCCAGCATTACAATATAGGGGAAAATTGCAGCCATTACAATAACTAATTAATACAATCTTCACTTAAAAATTAGTATTACAACAATAAACAAAAAACTAGAGAGAGAGAGAGAGAGAGAGAGAGAGAGAGAGAGAGAGAGAGAGAGAGAGAGAGAGAGACCAACATAATGCCCATTACATTAGAATGGCTACCAAGATTACCCTAACCAACACCATTACAGTGAAAATCCCAAAAATATAACTTTGCAAGTCATCCTCCATTCCATCTTTGCCCCTTCAATTTTTCATTCTAAGCCTCCAACTCTTTGATTTTGTGTAGGAGACATGGGATAATACTTTTAGCCCTTGCACACATGGGTGGATTGACCCATTCAAAGAAGCCACACCCATTTCTCTAAAAACACGAAAAATTGACTCAATCAAAAATTAAAATGGAAATTGGAAAACTCTAAACTCCATTGTAAAATTGTAACTTACATTGTATCTTGAGTAAGACACAAATCTTCTACCAAGGTTCTTGTCGGTCCATGAGGTCTTCATGAAGCATTTCTTGCCGCATGAGCATTCAAGGGGCCTTATTGATGCCGACGAGCTTGAGGATGATGACATCGAATAGAAACAAGAGAAAAAGAGAGAGAAAAGAGTGACAAAAGAAGGAAGACCAAGAATGAAGAGAATGAGAGAGAAATGGAAATAAAAAATGGGGGAACAAATTGGATGGGGGTTTTATAAATTTATTTTGGAAAAACTTTTTGAACAATTTTAATTCAGCCATATGTTCTAATTTGACATGGCATTCCCAATCTGGGTGATGTGGACTCTAACTGCCAAATGGCATAAAATGCCTAAAATTGGGCCCAATTGTTGTTGATTGGACAATTAACGGGCTTAATTTCAAATTAATCAACTCGAAGGACTAAAATTATGAAAAATTATACCAAATGTGCTAAAAGTTAAAGATTAATGGATCAACTATGCTAATCCAAAATCATGATGGACTAAAATCAAAAGAGGCCATAGTTGGGGGGACCAAAGTTACAATTTTCCCCCTAAAATGCATCTAAATTTTGTTTTGAGTCCAAACTTCGAACTTCATACATATATATATATACAAGAATGATACTATAATGGATTTTTTTTTTAACTTGTAAAAATAATGGTATTAATTGGCCTAAAGCGAATTAAAGGAAAAATTATAATTTTGGTCCTCAAACATAACTATTTATTCGCTTTTAGTCCCTAAACAATCTTAAGTTACATTTTGTCCTCAAATTGACAATTTTTAACAATTTCGTCCTTGCCGTTATTTCAGGCATCAAAACTAACGGAAAGTGGTCATGTGCATACTTTTTGGGAGAAAAGCAGCAAGTTTGAGGACCAAAAGTGTAACTCGAGATTGTTCAGGGACAAAAAACAAATAAGTGGTTATGTTTGAGAACCAAATTTCCTTCCAACAACGCACATGACCACTTTCCATTAATTTTGATGCCTGAAGTAACGGCAAGGACGAAAATTCTTAAAAATTGTCAATTTGAGGACAAAAGTGTAACTCAAGATTATTTAGGGACTAAAATCGAATAAGTGGTTATGTTTGAGGACCAAAATTATAATTTTTCCTGAATTAAATAATCCAATTATACTCCTATTTGGATCATACTATACTCCCAATTACAAGGGCTTGCACCCCTTCTAACTAAACATACTTTACATAGGAGATCAATGTTTGAAAAACATGACCATTCATCAAATAAAAAAAGTTACTACTTCACGGTTCATTGGTTCAATTATAGATTGAATCGTAACTAAATCATAATATCATATTTACATGATATATATAGGGCTAATAAAATATCAAAAAATAAAATATAGAATGGCCAAAACTATTAATTTTAACTCTTATAGTGCAAGTGTGGAACAAGATACAAATAATAATTCATTATTCAATATAAACAAAAGACACAGAGTATAAACTATATTGTTCAAATTCATAAATCCCAACTTCAAAGCTTCAATGTTGGGCCTCGTACATGGGTATTTCGACATTTATGCTTTAAAACTTGTATCTTGTTCTTTGTATTTTGGATTTTAAGTAATAAAATAAGTAAAATTTTTAATTGTAACATGAATAAAAAGGAGAAAAAATAAAAAAATAAAAAAGTCCGGTTCAAACAAACTGCAAGCGGTTCGACGATTTAAACAGTTCAATAGCTGGCTCAAATGGTTATCTCAAAATAAGACTATTTTCTAGAATTATCAATTTTATTAAAATTCGAACCGAACAATAAAATGATCGATGGTCCAATCAGTCCGATCGTCCCGTTGGGTCCTGTATTTTAATTAATGTAGGAGGCATGGTAACACATCATGTGGGAAACAAACCCATATATACGATTATACGGATTTTCTCTGATGGAGAGCTAATCATTCAGTGAGTCCATTGGCAGATGGACCCACATAACTCAACGGACCAGATGACTTACTATGTGGGTCATGCACATTGGCCCAACAAAACCCACAACCGATCGTCATGGCGCCAGCTGCGCCTTCTTCCGACATGTGGGCCTCACGACGTCAGCCCACACCTGGACTGATAAGGTATGGCCCCCCACGTACTGAAGTACCTGGCCCATCCCCCTTGAAAAACCTATGAAAATCTTACATCATAGAATGCCGTAAAAAAATAAAAAAAAGAACCTGAGATTTCATGATACTGAAACAAGTTTCCTACGTTCTTGCTGCACCTACATATATATATATATATATATATATATTGTATTGTCACTGTTGCATTTCCTGCACTATTACATAAACGGCCGAGTACACATGGTGTCCCACAATATATTTACACGCAGAAGTCACATGATCAACCAAGAATTATGCTGCACGACGGACATTATATATCTTGGGTTAAATTAAGGTCTATATATCTAAAGAACAAACGAAATTCAATTTATCCACCATGAATACTTTTTATAGTGTTGGTTTTTCTGAATGAATAAATGAAATTTTGTTACAACTTACAATGAATCTGGTAATGAATGAAATTCAATTGGTCTAATGATATTGTCTTCACATTTATATGAATGAGGTTTGGAATTCCAATACATACGATTTTTTAGTGTGCGTAGGCATATAAATGAAAAAGAATTTTCTCTATGAAAGAAATAAAAGTACCGATGAATCAACATCAAATAAAAAGTTCTTTTCTAATTAATTTACCCATCTCATCGCCCTAAATGGCATCTGTTAAGTAATGCACTTTTGGCCGTGGGAGAAGGGAGAATTAGTAAGGATGGAAGAAGACATACACCAAATTGCACGTCAATTCGAATTCTTATATTGTGGGCATACCATGCAAAAACAAATCACAGGATTACATGTATCTCTCTTAGTAAAGAATTAAGAATGCAAAAACCAATTATAATAAGATATTGTGTTACAAAAAATTTAAAAAAAAAGAAGAGAAAATGAGAAAATCAAATAAAACCAGCCAATATTCCCAATATGAAAAATTGTTTGTCTTCCCCCAAACCCTAAATCCTCCATACTATAAATCACACAATAAATTAGGACCACATCAGGAAAAAGAAAATGAAATCAATGCCAAAAAATTCAAATTTGGAACAAAATCAATCAAACCTCACGTGTGTGTTTCACATCAAACTCCAAGTGGATCATTCACGAATGGTGGCTGGTGGCATCAGGCCGGTCATCTCCGCAACCATGAGACCCACTGGCCTGAGATTCCGACACTCCACCACCACTGGTTCGATAAGGGTTCAATCCTGCAAGAAGCCCCAACTGCCCTTCTCCCAGCCCATTGCCACCACCACCTCCACCGCCTCCGCTACCGCTGCCTAATTGTTGACCCGGCAACAGCGCGACGGGGGTTGGAAAATTCATGAAATGCAGCCCAGTGCTAGACATAGTTCCTCTATACAAAGCAGCAGCTGCAGTACTATTATTGATATTAACGGAAGGGAACGTCCATATCGGATCAGTACCCATGACTTGATTGTTATTCGAATTTGTCATCATCCAAAAATTCGCCGGAATCGAAGCCTGACTCGCCGGCATGGCTCCAGTGCTCGACTGCAGCAAGTAGCTTCCAATCTGGTGCTGCTGCTGCAATTCCTGCTCCGCCCTACGCTTTCGCCCCAAACTATCCTCCGCCGCCGTCTCAGTTAGGTCCAACGAGTTTTCCCGCATTTCTTGTTTCGCCCGCATCAAACTAGGGTTTAAGTTGGCCGCCTGGAAATTCAACAGCGTCGTTGAAGAACTCTCCGACGACAATCCAATACCGGGAAATAGCCCCCGGCGTTGCGGCATCGTATAATTCTGGCTGAAAAACGTAGATCTTAGTTGAGATGGTAATGACATGCTTGAACCCGAGCTACGTAGTGATATGTTGAGCGAAGTGAAGTTTGCTGGAATTGTGCCAGTGCCCGTGGCGGCGATGACTGCGGGCTCGGCCTGTTGGAGCAGCCACTCTATGGTTTCTCCGTCAGACTTGTGGCCGAGCTCGCGGGTGAGTTGAAAAACCCTAGCAGCGCAGAGTGCTGGCATACGGATGCGCCTCCCTCGGCCGTCGACTTTAGTATGGCGATCTTTAGCTGATGTACGCTTGGGTGGCGGCTTCTTGGGAAGTTCTGCGGCAGCGATGTGGAGGCTGGATGAGGCGGAGGTGCTGGATCGAGGGGTGGTGCTAGGGTTTGGTGATGCAACATCGGGGGAGATGGAGAGGGAAGGGTAGGCGGTACTGGTGGAGCAGCTGGCGGATTCATCGTCTTTCTTTTCTAGCAATTGGAATGGGAAGTTGGGCCGGCTATGGTGGTGGCGGTGGTCGTGGTGGTGGAGATGATCATCACCTCCTTCCATCATCACATTAGAGATATACTACACAATAAATGAAACCCAACAAACTACTTAAGAAACCTTTGTTCTCCTTTCTTTTCTTTAGGGGAAAAAGGAAGAAAACAACAATGATAGCAATAGAGCATAGACCATTAGTTTAATTCATGTGTGTGGATTCTTTTTTTTCTTTTCTTTTCTTTTCTTTTCTTTTCTTTTTTTTTTTTATGATGATGATGAAGAAAAATGAAGGAGAGTATAATGATCTTTCTCTCTTTCTCTTTATGGAATGGTGCTCTGAAATTCCTTTCAGATTTGATGTGTTTTCACTTCAACCATGGAGGGAGAGGATAAGGCAAGGAGGACAAGTTTTTAAGGCGAAATTTGTATGTACAACAAGGGGGTAAGAATAGTGTCACGTCAGTTATGAAATATAAATTATACTAATATAGCATACTTGTCATTGTTAATAGTGTGAAACACTGTTTACAAGCTAGTGAAATTGATTGTTAAGTAATGAAGATAATGAGCTGGGATTATATGGGGTGAGGATTAAAAGGCAATTCTTTTTTGGCAAATGGAAAAAGGAAAAAATATGCTTTTGTTGGGGCTCTTCTTTTATGTCCTTTTGCTGAAATGCACCAAAAAGAAGAATGAATGAAATTTTGTGATGATTCTTGATCTTTATTTATTATTTAAATTAATTTTCTTTCTTTGGAGGGTGGGGGGATTGGGGTGACAGAATTTGGAGAAGGGATTGTTTTCTTGCTTTCTTTCTTTTTATTGTGGTTGGACAGAGGCTTTGGTTCAGACTCCACGTGAGGAGCTCTTTTTATCATTCAATCCATGAAGACAATGGTGGCCAATATGGGACCCAATCCCAAGTCAAAATTTTTTGAGAGAGACTAAGAAAAAGAAAAGAAAAGAAAAAAAAAAAAAAAAAGGATTAAAGGTGGGCACATCCATTCATGTAATCATTTCCTTTTGCCTTTGGCCTTTGGCCTTTGCCTTTGCTCTGCACCTTTGTAGAGTACTTCGGGATTCTTGCTGGAAATTTGCCCTTTCCTTTGCTAATTTGGCGTTTGTTTAATTAGCATTCATGTTTTTTTTTTTCCTTCTTCTTATTAAATTAGGTATATTGTAAAAATAGTATCTAAAGTATTTAAATTACCGGTGATAGAGTTTTTACCCAAGTATAACATCAACCTTAGGATTTAAATCCAAATAACCTCAAGTGAGTTAAGTGTCTCAATATATTAATTATAAATCATTAAATTATAATAACATTTTTTGAGTATTTTATTTAATAATTTAATTACATACGGTCAACATTATTAGTAAATAATTTTCCTAAAGTTTGAGGATTGAGATTTGATCCAAAACAAGAGTTGACCGTTGAAAGTACAAAAGGCGATTAAATTTGAGCAGAAGACCCAAATAAAGATGCATCAATACTCAAGTCTTGTAAAATAATTGAGAAACGAAAGTTATGAATAAATAAATTATACAAGGTAAAATTGTACTTGTTAATTTATGATTTAATGAACGGCCGAGATATTTACAATAATGCAATATTTGGTGATTAACATATCGTTGACATAGTTTAATTTGATACTTACATGTAATCTTAATTCAAAAGCTAACATCACCTATTGATCATTAAAATTGGGTTGCCCAACTTGACCAGATTCACATAAAAAGACGAGTGGTCATCAGGTGTTTGATAATTTTATCGAGGAGCAGATTAATGTTGATTCTTCCATAACCGCATATACACATTAACATGCACGCACTTCACATATTACTCGAGTGAGCAGCATGAATGTATATCCCCTTCTTCTTCTCCTTCTCCCACAGCACACAAGAATTAATTAATTGAGCGGCAGAAAAGCCTCGGATTAGCACAATATCTCTTGCTGTCTCCATGCGTGCCGGAACAGCTAGCCCTGCAGAATTAATATGCATTCCACAATCTGCCGACACATAATATATACATATAAGACAGTTATAAAATTACATCAGCACATCATAACCCATGGTGGGAAGATCTTGAGTGGCAACTTTGGCTTGGATCACCCTACATTTATTTTTATTGGGACACAACTTTTGGGGCGATTTAGGATAAGAAATTGTATGGCAGCTAGCAAGACTGGCATTCTGTTCAAATTAACAGCATACTGCGGGTTAATTTCAAATACTTGTTTATCTATGCCGAGGTAAAGGCTGGAAATCTAATGTTTATTTTAGTATTCTTTTGCTTTGATATGTGTGCTATACTTCGACAAGGTCAAATATTGAAAATACAAAAATACCCTGTGCATGAAACAAGAAAAAGTATATTTAGTAACAAAAATGGCAAAGCTATACTTGGGATCTTGGATTTTAATTGAAAAGCATTAACAGAAAGAATGATAAAATTTTGTACTTTATGTTTCGACATGTTTTTGAATTGTGTTTTTCTCTTTAAAATTCAAGATAGAAGCATATATAGTCTAAATGTGAAGGTTAGTGATTATATTAAGTGGAATTTTTATTTTATTTTATCACACTAATTGTAACGCCCTAAAAATTTCACAATTGATGAAATTTAATTGCCAGTAATTTTATTTTCATGAATTTCAATTATTTATGCATTCTAAATGGTTTTGGGGTCAAACTGTAATTTAGAAAACCTAATTGAACAAACTTCTAAAGATTTTGGGATTTGCATGGAAGAATATTGATTAGTGGGGTCAAAGCCATATTTTTCAACAATTTCAGGGACCCAATTGAATCTTTTAAAAAATTTTGGGCCAAAATTTGAAGAAAAAAAAAAAAACAGGTTTTAAAAAGAAAAAAATTGGCATTTATGCCAAACAAACCCATTTCTTCCTTGTTTTCTTCTTTCTCCTCCCACGACCACTCTCCCTTCAGCGATCTCCTCCGGTGCCAAGTTTCTGCCCAACCTAAACCACCTAAAACCCTCCCCTTAGTCTCGACTACACATGTACACCACATGCACTGCGGAACGGGCGGCGAGCCTCGAGGAACGAAGGGCTGAAATTCTTGGCAGCCATGGTCTCGACGGGTGATGGCGAACCGCAACCTGAGCTTGGTTCTGGGCACTGGGTTAGGAAGCTCTCAGCGCAAGGAAGCTGAATATACCATTGCATGACCCATCTGCACGGCGGCAAAGGTGGAAAACGGCGAAGAACTCACGGCGAAGCAAGGTGGTGTTGAACTTCAGGGCGGTGTTTGAAGCTTTTCCTTGCGAAGAAATGGAAAACTGAGCTGAGATTTGGAAAGCTCATGGTGAGAGGAACATTCTGGTGGTGAGGTGGCCTACTCCGACGGCCGACGGCGGCGGAGAGGCAGTTTGACCTCCTCGACACGGCGAGCGTAGCTGTGTAATTGGTTTGTAGTTTCAGAATTCCGATGGCCAATCTTGGATTTTAAATTGAAGTTGCACCTGGATATATATATATGTATATGTTGTACCTTTCCATTTTAAGCCATGTATTTATGCCAAGAATGAGAATGTTGGGATGATTGGTATATATATGTGTGTATACTTCCCATGCAAGGAGGAATATTCAATTTGTGGACCCGAATATGTCATGCTAAATGCCAAAATTGAGATTTAATAAATATTAGTTAAGGATTATGTAATGTGAGACTAAGTGGCATTTGATTAGGATTAATTATGCAGGAATTGGACTATTTTGTATGCATTAAGATGATGTTAGTATGACCTTGTAAATTAGATTAAGATCATGCTATTTTGGAACCGATATAGACTATCATGACTAATTCAAGAATAGTTGATATTGGGATACTTGTGTAGATAGCATCTATTGAAACTATATCATTGTGTTGATTGATAAATTAGTAATGTTCTATGCTTGATGCAATTCTAGAAGGCTTAGTGTTGAATATGAATTTTGACTATGGGAATATTCTTCTGATTAGGTGATGAAGGAGTGGGTCTTGACGATCAATAGATTGCGAGCTAAGATTGTTTTTGCTGAAACTACAAGAGGTAAGGGTTTGCCAATCTAGCACCTTTCTCGTACCTACCTGTCATTGTGATAAACCCCTGTGAGGGTTTCCGTTTTTGTATCGTACTTGTTAAAAATCTATACATTATTTGAAATCCTGATTGTTATATGTTTCTAATGTGTATACCCTTGTGAGGGTTATTTCTTGTTTCTATTTTGGTGCTTAGAACTTTCTTACATTGTTGGATTTCTATTCCTTATACCCTAGCCTTGCCGGCTAACCCCATGTTCTTGATATCGGTGAAAGTACTATTTAAAATGGTTTGGTAGATCTGTTGATGTCAAGAAGTCCTCCTAATTGGTTCACATACCTTGTTTATTGGAATAGGCCTTATCGGCCGCTATTGGATTAATGTTATACTTTGTAAGTTGCAAAGATCTGAAATGTTCATATTATTGCTCTAAAAGTTAAATTGATATCTGTTGGCATTATATTATTCAACCCATAGGAATGCCCTTGGGAAGTTCAACTCGGAGGGACACCACGGGAAGTTGGGCCTAAGGCTAGGTTTGGAAAGACAATCAAGCGGAACAGACTACCGGTGATTTGTCTTCCGTTTAATACCCACCTTCGATCCTGACTCAACAAGGAGCTGGAAGTAGCAAACTATGGGTGACGGGATCCAGTATGTAGTCGGCCATGCCATATAAACAAATTGTTACCTGCCGAGCTGAGTGCTCGAGCAAATGGAGAAATAAGGAAATGTTCAGGATTAAATTGCTATTGAGTTGTTACCTTATAATCTTCGAGGAAAAATAAGGAAGAACGCCAATAGGCCAGCTAAATGTTTACATGTTTCCTATTTGTATGAGTCTAAATCGGGGTTCTGTAAATCAAGGACTGATTTATCACCGATAACCTTGTTCATTGCTGTTGAATTTCAACAATTTTCTTCTATCTCTTGTTATGTATTTCCCTTACTAAGTCCTTAGGACTTACCCTCTTTGTTATTCTTTATTTTTCTTTCCAGACATGTCTAAGTGAGAAGCAAGAGCCAGGCTTTGGTTGGACAGTTTATTTTGTGATAGATTAGGTGTTGCGATTGTACATATAGTCTATACCTGATCGAGATAGCGATATAAGAAATGTTATGTGAATGTTTATATTGAACTTAAGACACTGGATTGTACATATTTTGTTCAGAGAAGTGATCTTTTAGGTTAGTGTGAATGTTTGCCCTTTTATTGATTGTATGTCAATCTTGAACTGAGTAGCGCTTCGGCTTAGGTGTTGTCCCACTACAAAAAAGGGGTATTAGTGACCGATTTTCGGTCACTAAATATGCAAAAATCGATCACTAACAGGTTTAGTGATTGATCCGATCGGTCACTAAAACCCTCGTCACTAATTTGTCTCGGTCACTAATTCAGTGACCGAAATGGCGGTCACTAATTATTTAAAAAAATTTTAAAAAAATTGTGTGTGTTACTAGGCGGTCACTAATTCGGTCATTGATCAGTGACCGATTAGTGACCGCATATTTCGGTCATTAATTTTAATGAGTCAAAAATATTTCTCTTCAACTTTGCTTCCTCTTGGATTCGAACTCAAGACCTTTGCTATGCTCAAATAAGTAATTGGCCACTACACCACATACATTTTCATACATTTGTCTCAACAATATAATATATATAATATTTACAAATTAAAAAGTAATTATAATATTCTTATGTATAAGTTACTATTATTTTTTATTTTAAAATTTAACAAAAATAGCAATTATTCATTTAATATTTGTGTAATATTTATTCAATATAATAACGCATTGTATTTTTTATTTATAACTATTACTTTTAAATTTTAGGTATATTTTATCATAATATATTAT
The DNA here is from genome assembly GCA_018894105.1 of Jacaranda mimosifolia. Classification (NCBI taxonomy): domain Eukaryota; kingdom Viridiplantae; phylum Streptophyta; class Magnoliopsida; order Lamiales; family Bignoniaceae; genus Jacaranda; species Jacaranda mimosifolia. The sequence continues at coordinate 14,554,673 of CM032124.1, forward strand.
AAACATATTAAAAATAGTATATACATACGAATATGCATAGTGATAAATAGTTTTTTTTTATATATAATAAATACTAATATTTATTACTGTTTATAGTAGTAAATAGTTTACACATATATATGGTAATATGTATATATACTTATACATACAAATTAATGTATAATATTATTAATTATATTTTAAATATTACTTTTAAATTTTAGGTATATTTTATCATAATATATTATAAACATATTAAAAATAGTATATACATACTAATATGTATAGTGATAAATAGTTTTTTTCTTTTTTTATATAATAAAGAGTTTATAACAAATACTAATATTTATTACTATTTATAGTAATACATAGTTTACACATATATATGATAATACGTATATATGCTTATACATACGAATTAATATATAATATTATTAATTATATTATAAGTATTTATTTACTCATAATACATGTATATATATATTATTGATGTGTATATATTAATTAATTCTCATTTTTTTTCTTTGTATAAGAATATCATTCTTGTTTATTTCTTTGTGTATCTATATATATTAATAAATTAATGTTCAATTATATGGATATTATATAGAAATATTTAGTGGTTATATATTTGTATATGTACGTATATTTTTATATTTTTTTTATATACATATATTATTATCAAATATATATATATATATATATGTTAATAGCAAATACAATATTTTATTACTTATATAAGTGTTACATAAATTTTATGCTTTCATATTACAAGAATATGCAAAAAATAAAATTTTACATTTATGACCGTTTATTAATTAAAAAATGTGGTCATTAATTAGTGACCGTTTTATACGGTCGTTAATAATAGTGACCGAACTCTTAATTCAGTCACTAATTTTAGTGACTAAAAAAAGAGTTCGGTCATTGATCGATCACTAATTTTTTAAAAATATTATATTTAAATTGATCACTAATCGATCATTAATCGGTCACTAATTAATGACTGATCAATCGATCACTAAAATTCGGTCACTAAAGCTCATTTTTTGGTAGTCCTGAGCAGGGCGCTACAATAATACTTTTTACAAACCTATATAAATATTGACTTGAATTGCTTTTACATACCTATAGCATTAATTTAGTAAGAAATATAATTGCTGGGGCCGTAGAATTTGTTTTTGCTTCCTCTGACATTTTTTTCTTTCCGGCAAAATAAAATGAAACATAATTTTTTTTTTTTTCATATTTCCCAAAGAAAATTCAAAATGTCTTTGCAATATTCTCATCTTATTTTTCAACCCAGCTACAGTTATTATACATATATATTTTTCACCTTACAGTTATGTATACTTAAAAATAATAATATAAAATTATATCTTTTTCTTACTAATTAGGCAAAAGGTAGTGATCTGATCACATTTACAGTATGATTTATTCCTTCCCAAAATAAAATCAAATATATAGTTCTACTCCAAATAATTTTTAATTAACCAATTTCTAAAAATAAAATCAAATATACATCACATTTCCCCATCTCATTCCCCAAGATATTTTTTTGAAAATGTTTTCTTAGCTCAAACTCTCAAAACAAAACAAACACTACCTAAGGCTTTTTTGGTTTTGCTTTTCAAAAATAGTTTTTATTTTCAAAATTAATAAAGCCAATCATTTCCCTCCCCAAAATGCATCTTCTTTTCCCCAAAATATTTTAAAAAATTCTAATCAATTTGAATTATTATATTAATAAAAATGTTGTATGTTTATATCTTTTCGTTGCAATTTTAATATATATACATATATATATATATTATTGTAATACTATTATATTGACAATTTGTCATAGTACAAAATTTATGACACACTAACCTGATAAAAATTACATATAAAAAATGATTTACAATAAAATAAAGTCAAGGAGTATTTTTATTTTTCATGCATTCACCTGAAATGAACTATTTTTCAAAATACTTTTTTCTAAAATACTTTTCTGCCAAATATCTCAAAACAAAACCAAACAAAATCTATGTAACTATTGCTATTAGCTAGTTAGGTTTACCAAAAGTGAATTGTGAGCGCATATATATATATATATATATATATCATGTGTGCATGCCATTAACAAGTTATTCATAGTTTTATCATTGATACCCATAAATCACACATAAAATTTTTGTCGTTAATAATTGTGAAAAACATTATGAAAGAAAACGTTAAGGCATGTATAGATGATGATAATTTTGATACTTCCACTTGGCATCTTACTACTACTATAAGTGGCATCTTACTATTATTTTGTTACTATTTTGTATTTTCTTAAATTTAGTCAATTGGACTTTTATAATAGCTTAAGTCGTATATATATATATATATATATATATATCGTCCTTTCAAGTTCCAAAAGATCATCAACTTTTATTTTGTTTGCATTTTTATCAAAGTGTTTGTATTAATCAAATTGTTGGCCCTACATTTGTATGAATTGTCTTCCCCAAGCCCCCCTCTCAAATTGACCTCCACAAGATTTCAAGTGCGTCACTAACTTATGCATCGTTCAAGGACAAACATGTCACTACCGCCATTTATTGTGAACAAAAGGATTATTAAGTATAATATGTACGAAAGATCAAGAATGGTCCAGGCTACACATACATATATATATATATATATGTATATATATATCGATTAATATATAGAGTAATATAATTAATATTATGTATCACCATCAACATTGTCATCGATTGTTATATCTCCTTATTTGGGAAAAAAATTATTCATTATTATATATATGTACTTTCAAATATTCAAAGCAACATGTGGCAAATAACAATAAGATGAAATATTGTTTATTATAACAAGAAGATCAACGCAAAATCGATTATGCATGCACATGATCATGTAAAAGTTATAGCTAATTACATATACTAAAGGATAATTTTTTTATTCTAATATAATAATTATTTTTTGTTGTTAATAGTGGCAGGATATTGTAAGAAAGAAAAGAAAGAAAAACTAATGACAAAATACGTACTAATTATATATTAAACAGTAAAATTTTCTTTTGAACACAATAAAGAATTTCACAAAGTTAATCTTAACAACTTAAACACAAATTTAACAGCGACAAGAATTGTGTTTAAATTGTCAGTTGACTAGCTATAGTGATAAATCTAGTAACATCAAGTTAGTAAAAATAAAATTTTTGTCACAAATTAACTATTCTGATGCTCTATTTGAGAGTTGTCGGCATTAATCAATTATGCTATGATCTCGAAACGCTATTGGATCGATCATATTATGACAATTGTTATTGTCACTATATATGTGTTTGAATTATTAATAATGTTTATGTATAACTATTGAATTATATCATGAGTAAATAAAAAATATTGCCATTTGAAAATTATAACTAATTATGACATTGTAAAAATTATTATTACTTAGTACATATCATTAATAACACTATCATATTGTCACTTGTATATTTTTTGTTATAAATATTATATTTTCTAGTGAAATGTGCATGCTCTTGTCACTTTTGATCAATAGTAGTCACATACGTACATGTGCATGATAATAAATTTTTTATCACAAATTATACTAGTAATTTTTATTGTTATATTAGATTATACTATGCATGTGTATATGTCACTAAATTTCAGAAATGACAACATAAATATGATACTTTTATAACTACTGTTAAATAGTGATGATCTAATAACTAGTTTTTTATTGTTAAATTTATGAATATTATTATTGTGATTACAATAGTTATTGTCATTTGATATTTATAATAATATAATTTTTTATTCTATCACTTAATATTTTACACTAATACTATTTCTATGGTGTCCTCCAGGAAAACAAGATTAGGGCCGTAAGCAAAACATATGTAAATACTAGTTCTAGAAGATATATATGTATATATATTTATTTATATATATATATATATATTAACCATAACAAAATATGATGATAAAACAAACGACATGTACTTAGATAAAACGAAACTATCATGATAAGCATATTATATAAGCTTTTTATATATTCTTTTAGAATTATTCTTTTAACTCTTTTTTTTTTTTTTTATTAAATTAAAGTTGGGAATTAATTAAAGAAATTAGGGGACTATCAACTATTCCAGTCTTTTCGCGTATGCTCCCTGGCATCTGCAAACTTCAGACCTCACCATTAAATACAACACTGATATTCCAATCCTCTGCTCTCTGATGGCTCTTTTTGGGCCTGATTTATGTGCTTATTCATAAAGTCTTTCTAATTAATAATACTTGTTCATAATGACAAACCTAAATTGTTTATCCCTTAACATGTGCTTGAACATACATAGATACACACACACACACATATATATATATATATATATATATTGAGCGTGACCATAAGAGTGTCTCATTGTTATAAAATGTTCGATTTGAATGCAAGTCTATCACCACAATTGTTGAAGCCCATACATCCCAAAAATTATTTGTTAATACATAGATTATATTATCAAAAATAAATTCGAATCAATGATTTTTATGTGGTCCATATCATTATGCCATTACGACATATTAGTTATAGCCCTATATTAACTATATTTGAACTTGCATATATTGAAATTCTAGTTAACTATTTTGGTATGGGATTATTGAGAATTATCAATAAATAATCAATTGAGAGGGTGGGGGTGGGGAGGGCGCTAGGGCATATATATATGGAATTGCAATGTGAATGTGGTGTCAATGTTGCGCAATAGTTTGCAACATAATGTAACATATGATAAGTTTTGTGTCTAATCAAGCAACCAAACTATTTAAGCTTCCCTATTTTCCAGTTAGGATAAATATATATATATATATCTATATATTCTCTAAGTTACAAATTTTCCTGTTCCCATGTGATGGCTTTGATGGACCTGTTGGCATTGCTCCTTCTTTTGAGACCACAGCCTTTGCTCCTCTGCCGTTGAAGATGACAGCTCACACAGTATCCAACTTTGCTTGCAAAGGTTTTTTCTTTTCTTTTTTTTCTTCTTTCTTTTTTTAAATGCTGCTGTCCCCGCCGCTCCTTTAATTTTAATCAGTTGTTTGTTCTACCACATGGAAAATAATAATCTGAACTTTATAGTTTTCTCCTCTCATGGAGTAGTCAATAGGCAGGGTTTTATCCTATCCATTTTCATACTCAAAAAATAATCAAAATCAAAATTATGATCCATTATCTTATCTTTCCCAACTTGGCCCAATACCCATTGTGTCTATGAACTGGGTCTGTTTTCCAAACCCATTTTCTGAGGGTAGGGTCTGGGTCCAGCCCCCTTTTTTGAAAAAAACTAAATTGAGGGAAGAAGATTTACTTCATTTTTCATATTTTTAATTTTGAAAATTTTATGTTATTAATGAAGTCTTGATTAAACTCAAAACTAAGCAATACTTGAGATTTACTTGTATTAAAGAAATGACAATTTCGATAATGAGAAATTAGATATAAACAAGTACCACAAACAAAACAGTAAAATTAGAAGTCAAATTATCCAGTGAAATTGTAGATACTCCTTTTCTACCTTCCATTCTTGAGGTACACTTGTGGACCTCCTGAGAATAGTTTTTGTTGTGCCTGATGCATTTTGAATGGAGCATCTGAAGACTATTTTCAGCCAAAAAGATAAAAATAACCAAAAAGACAACTTCTTTTGTTTGAAAATTAAACTATTTAATTTTATTTGAATGAATTATTTTTTTATGGTATTTGTAATGGAATGCTTTATTTTCTTAAGTTTGTTGTTCTTTTTTTTTTTTAAACGTATCACAATAAAATTTTATTTTCTAGAATATATATTTTTTTTCCCATTAAAACTACTCTGATCTTGCTAAAAATGATAATGTGTTGTCATGAATTTTGTGAAAATATATACATATATACACACACACGCGCGTAGGTGATAGTAACTTATATGATATAAATTTTTTTATATAAAATATATAGAATTTTAATTGAGTTGGAGCATTTTCTTAAGAATACAATATATTTTTTTGTTAGCTTGCTTTTAAAGGATGAGTGATGAGAGTGAAAACCGCTTATAACTAGATTTGGTGGTAATTTTGAAAGATTCGACCTCTTTGGTCGAGCTCTTGATGTAGTTGGGCTGAGTCCTGCAATCACGAGTAAACGTCAGGCTAGACGGGATGCCCTCGGCTAAGGCACTCCGACGCTCAAGTCAGTATGGGGTCGACTCGATATAATGAGTAGCAGAGTGTGGACTTTTTTTATAGAGAATGGCATACCTTCAGCGAGGCTGGATGGGAGGTATTTATAGCCTTCTCTTGTGGGGATTTGTCTGAGATGCCTTTCACATGCAGGGAGGATCCTTGTCCTTGCATGAGGGGCATTAGATCATCTCCCATTCCTGTACTATTCCAGGTGGTAGCATCTCCAGGTTTCATGGGCAGAGTAGTACACTGTAGGCGTGCCTCCTGCCCACTGTGGTAGTATAATTGGTACTGGGGCGGCACGCTCCTTTAATGCGGAGGCATGCCGCCTGTCAGAGCATTTAATGCGGCAGAGAGTTGATTCTGCATCGATTCGATCTCCCTGGTCGGTGACATGGTCGACCTTACAATGGGCTGGTGCGCGGCATAAGGGGTAGCCGAGTGCTACGGTTCAAGGGTCGACTAGTGGTCCCAGTCTATGGCCTGGTCGAATGGCTGCCCCTATAAAACCAGTATGACATGTCGATCTGTTTGGTTAACCTGAGTCATCTAAAGTTGGTAGCACAATTGGGCCTTAAGGATGAGATGGGCCCAATGCTATATCCTCGAGTCTGTAGTCTTTTGGCCGAGCCTATTGAGCTATCCCATATCATGAGTCCCCTATACTTTCGAATGCTGAACAAGACAATCGACGAGAAGGATTGGGGCATAGTCTGTTGGGCAGTTACGAGGGTCTGTCAACGAGGGTTTTTGAAAATCAACCCGGGTTTAGCGCATTTAATAGGACTATTGTATCGTGCCGGGCGTGGTGCTGAACGGTGGTTATGCCATTATTACAACCGATTGGGTTTCCCACATTCGGGTGCCTATAAATAGGTGTGGTTAAAGTGTCAATTTTTACTTTTATTGCTTTGCGTCTGGTCGAACTTTGAGCCACTGTTTTTCCTGCTATTATTTTGTGCCTTATTTCATCGACAACGAGTAAGTCCTTTCCTCAACTTTCATTCGTGTTCCTTCTTTGCTCTAAAAATGCTGCATTTATCTAATTTTGAGGGTAGTCGGAGAGGGGATAGCGAGGCTATTCATTCTGAATGGCCTGGGGGTTCGTTAGAGGAGTCGAGTAGCTCATCCAGCAACAGCTCGAGCAACGATCGCGCTAGTGGAGGGGGTGACGCTGGGCCAAGCCAGGCCCTTATGTCACGTGGTCGAATATTCACCCCCAACCACTATAGTGAAATAGTGTCCACAATAACTCCTGCTGACATATCGCGCATTAGGCAACTATATATACCATGTCCGCGAGGAGTATGAACTTATAGTGCCTGGACCGTTTGGTAGGATGCATCGACCTCCGGTTAGGTGTATAACTGTGTTCGAAGATGCCTTTAGATGTGGCCTTAGGTTTCCATTTGGTGGTCCTATAGTCGACCTGCTTAGGGGTTTAGAAGTGTGTATAACCCAACTGTTGCCGAATTATTTCTCTACTATATATAACTTTATCGTTCAAATGCATATATTCGACCAACCTGCTACTTTGCAAACTTCTCTAACCTTTTTCACCTTCTCATGTCCCGGAAGCTGGGTAGCACAGACGAGTCGGGTTTTTATTATCTTACTGCTCGACCCTACCATAAATTTCTTGTCACCTCGACCGCTTCCTATGGGCAAGAGTGGAAAAAATATTATCTGTATGTTCGAGTCACCGGGGGTTTCAATATTCTGAGGGGGTGGTGGATGGGGCATGTCGAGATACCGGGTAACTTAACTCCAACCTGGCCCAATACATTCATCTAGGACCTGGTCGAGTTTGGTCAAGTGGAGGCCTCGGTGTTTATCGAGGAAAGAAGTTTGGTGTTAGCTGGCAATAGCTGGACTTGCCAGTGGACGATCGACTAGGTAGATTGTATTGTCGATAATTTGTTATTTTATCTATTTTTCCTGCTCGATCCTAACCTTTTGTTTTTATGTTGTGGCAGATCGATATGAGATCATGAATCAGTCACGAGCAGAAGCTTTGGCGAGGGCTGAAAGAAATGAGTAGCGCCGTTTAGCTACAGCGGCTCATCGGTGGGTTGCCTGGTCGCGGCAGCGCAGCCCGAGGTGATGACACCTTCTCCGTCGCCTACTCCATCATTTGCTCAGCCCGTGGCGACCACAGGGAGTAGCCCAGCGGGTCGAGGAAAAAGACCTATGGTTGAGTAGGCGAGACCTGTACTTAAAAGGATAGCGGTCGAGAAGGACAAAGGGAAAGCCACGAGGTCGAGCTAACCTTTAGGATATGATTTATTTGGCCAGCAGGAAGACGACGTGTTATTCCAGCTGCCAAAACTGCCATCTTCGAGGTTTGAAATGGAGCTGAGCATGGCCATTCATAATTCTTATTCGATGGAGACGGCGGGGTAGATGGGGGCCGCTCTGCTGAAGGTGATGATGGCCGGACTATTTGCGTCCGACCAGAAGAAATTGATTAGACTAAGCTAGGATGTTGCGCTCAGAGCTCTGGCTTATCACTCTAACATGGTAAGGTTTCTGTCGATAAGCTTGTATCGTCGAATTTGATTTGTAGGTCGAGTACTGCTCTCTTGTCAGGAATTCTATTTTTTAGGTTGGCTAACTAGGTTACCATTTTTATAGGAGGTCGGAGCTGGAGCTTGTTGATTGCGAGCATCTATAGGAGGGTGGAGACATGGAGATGTTGAGGGCTCAGCTCGAGTCCCCACAAAACAGGGTCAATGAGCTCAACAAAGAGGTCTAGGAGCTCAATAATGAAATCCGTCTAAAGGATAGTCAGCTGGTTGCCAGCATTAAAGAAAAGACCAGAATGGACGAGCTGCTCAACCAGGCCAGGATGCGTAGCATGGCTATGAGTCTGGTCAGACAGTTGATTGGAACGCGGAGCTCTAAGAGGCTCGGGCTGAATTCTTTAGAAAGCTACCATTGATGCGGCGAGAGGCTGTGCAGTAGTTCATGCTATATTCGGCATTCCAAGATGTGAGAGTTGTGTTTTCTTTAGATGACGCCAGGAATGTGTTCGAGAATGCTGTAGTTCCTGGGCTATTATTTTCAACCTAAGGATAGGGATCGCATCAGCCCTGTCCAGATGAGCAGCTGCAACCGTACCCTGAGGACGAGGAGGCCGATGCTGAAGAGGGAGCTGCAGAGGCTTCTGCGGTCGAGGGGGTTGCAGAGGCTCCACCTGCCGTGCCCTTGATCGAGGCGCAGAAGAAGGCAGCTGAGGTGGCGAAGAAATTGGATGAGGTGGCCAAGAAGTTTGCCTTTACAAGTGAGTTTGCATTCGAGCTTCGAAATGGCATGGTCGATGCTGCTGCTTACTTTCCTTCGCTCGAAGGAGGTTTTTTTGCCGACAAGGCTGGGCCCTCTCAACCGGCGACTACTGCTGTTCCCGTTGCTATTGTGATGCTTGAGCGGGAGCCCCATAGTGATTCCTATTCCAATTCCCTTGAGCGATGAGATAGATCAAGCAATTGATGAGGGTGCTCGAGGAGGGCACTGGATCGAGCTGATGCTCTTCTTTTGATGTATTTTTATTTCAGCTTATTTGACGGCTATAATTGGGAATGTTGAACATGAATGAAGTACTCTTTTTTGCTCTTTTAACATAATTATTTTATCGACAAACAATTGTTCTTAAGCAAGCAATTTAGTTTTAACTTGGTGCCCTCGAGTGTTTGTGTTGCTTTTGTACTGCCAAATTTTGGTAAAATTAGTTCAAGATCGTCGTCGAATGAACTATGATGACCTAAACCCGTACACATTTTAATTCACATTATGCGTCTTCAATTTATCGGCTCTAGGTCATTTTGATCAACTACGGGGTCAATTGCAACCAATCAAATCATTTGCTTAATCTCGACTGTGAAGCCTGATTGGTCGACTTTGGGGTCGACACTAAACGATGAACTCATTTACTTGGTCTTAGCTATGGAGTCTTGACTTGGCGGCCAGAAGCCTGCTTGGTCAACTTCGGGGTCGACACTAAACAATGAACTCGTTTACTTAGTCTTGGCTGTGACGTCTTGACTTGGCGGCCAGAAGCCTACTTGGTCGACTTCGAGGTTGACACTAAATGATGAACTCGTTTACTTGGTCTTGGCTTTGAAGCCTTGACTTGACGGCTAGAAGCCTGCTTAGTTGACTTTGGGGTTGGCACTAAACGATGAACTCGTTTACTTGGTCTTGGCTGTGAAACCTTGACTTGGCGGCTAAAAGCCTGCTTAGTTGACTTTGAGGTCGACTCTATGGATCAATTTGTGCAAGTAGGTGTTTGCAGGATGTGTCATAAATTTTTATTGTTGCGAGGAAATACAACGGAGACCAGTGGGCCTCTTTATACATAGAACTTCTTGAGATTTATAGCATTCCAAGGTCGCAGTAGTTCGTTGCCTCGCGTGTCTGCTAGTCGGTATGCGTTGTGTTTTGACACATTGACCATAGAGTAAGGCCTCTCTCATTTTGGGTTGAGTTTTCCCACATTTTTCAACACTTCAACTTTCTTAAGGACGAGGTCTCCGACTTTGAAGCTACACGGTCGAACTGTTTTGTTGTAATGTTCTGTCATTTTCGACATGTATCATTGCATTGTGTTGTAGGCTGTGTGTCACAGCTCATCGATGGTGATGAGGTCGAAGGCCCTTTCTGTCACGTGTCTAACAGAGTTATAATGGATCACTCGGGCTGTGTGTTGCACCAGCTCGGATGGAATCACTGCTTTGGATCCATAGACCAAGTTGTAAGGGCTATGGCCTGTGGCTGTTCTAGTGGTGGTTTTGTATGCCCACAGCACCCCAAAGAGGTCATTTGCCCAGCTTGTTCATGTTCCCTCTATTCGAGCTTTGAGGTGGTCAATGATTGTTCTGTTTGTGACTAGCGTCTGACCATTAGCCTGGGGGTTTACCAAAGTAAAGTGTTGGCAGATTCCCAGGGCCTCACACCAGTTTCTCGTGCTCTTACTTTGAAATTGAGTCCCATTGCTTGAGATTAGGACTTTGGATAGGCCGAAACGACAGATTATGTTTTTCCAAATGAAGCTCTTGATGGCTGTGTCGGTGATCTTTGGAACTGCTTCCGCCTCGACTTACTTAGTAAAGTATTTGACCGCAACGATGATAAATTTTTGTTGGTCGGATGTTTTTGGTAGAGATCTGACTATATCGATCCACCACTAGTCGAATGACCATGTAATCTGGACATTTACCATCGATGCTGCGAGCTGGTGCGGCGTGTTCGAGTGAAGCTGGCTGGATGGGCACTTTTTAGCGAAGTTGATCGAATCTTTTAAGAAAGTGGGCCAGAAATACCCGTATCGGATAACTTTGTGTGCCAGGGACCAATCTCCGGAATGGTTGATTACCACAAATGCCAGCATGAATCTTCTGAACGACTTCATTTGCTTTGTCGAGTGTTAGGTATTTAAAGGGTGGTCTTGATATTGACCTCCTATAAAGTTGTCCGTGCTCGTCGAAGGCAAATTTGGCTACTTGCCCTCTCAGTCTGCGGGCCTCATTCCTGTCGTCGGGGATTGTCCCTTGGCTTAAGTAGAGCTTGATTGGGTCTTACTAGGAGGGAGTTGTTTCCTCGATGCTTCCGACGAAATTCTTGTTGCAGGGTATGGAAAGATAGTTTACTGGCTACCAGGAATGTTATGGTTCTTTCTCTGGTTTCTCTCGTCGAGCTAGCAAACTTTGAGAATGCATTTGCTCGCTCATTTTCTGCTTAGGGTACATGGCTTTGGGTGAAGTTCTTGAATGACCGCCTGTAACCGTTTCACTTCAGCCAAGTACTGACCTATCTTGGCCTCTTTGGTTTTGAAGTTTCCTTCGACCTGCTCTGCCACCAGCTGGGAGTCGGTGATTGCAACTAGCTGCTCGACGCCTCGAGTTGTTGCCATGTTCATCTCGATGATGAGAGCTTTGTACTCTACTTCGTTGTTGGTGACCGAGAAGTCGAGTTTTATTGCAAAATCGTACCCCTTGGGGAGTGGAGTGAAACACCTATTTCGGCTCCCAAGGTGGTTGCTAAACCGTCGATGTGGAATGTCCAAATGGAGGAGTTTTGGTCGGCTAGTCTTGGAGGTCGAGCCTTTTGGTGACAAAATCAGCTAAAACCTGTGCTTTTATGGCCGTCCGCGGTTGGAATGTGATGTCGAACTCCCCAAGCTTGATGGCCCATTTGGTGAGTCTATCTGACGTCTCTGGCTTCGACAACACCTGCTTTAACGGTTGATTCGTCAACACTATGATCGCATGAGACTGGAAGTAAGGTTGTGATTTCCGTGCTGCTATAACGAGGGTGAGGGCAAACTTCTCGATCTCTAGGTAATTGTGCTCAGGCCCTTGTAGGGCTTTACTGCAGTAATAAATAGGTCGGTGAGTTCCATCTCTCGTCGATACTAACACTGAAATGATCAAGGCGGTTGACACGACCAGGTAGAGTTGTAAAACTTTTCTGAGCTCGGGCTTGGCGAGTATGGGTGGTGAGGCAAGGAATTGCTTTAGCTCGATGAGAGCCTGGTCACACTATTTGGTCTATTGAAATCTTGATTTTTTTGTATTTCTGAGTATTTTGAAGAAATGAAGACTCTTGTCGGACAGCCGTGCAATAAATCTATCGAGGGCTATTATCCTACCGATTAGGCAATGCACGTCTCGAATAGTTCAAGGCGGGGGATGTCCAAAACTGCCTGGATCTTCTGTGGGTTCGCTTTGATCCCCCTCTGACTGACTGCATGCCTAGGAACTTGCCTCCTCGAACCTCGAAGGTGCACTTATTGGGGTTGAGTTTCATACTGAACGCCCTCAATATAAAAAAGGTGTGGTCGAGGTCGATTAGGTGATCCTCGGCTTTCTCTGTTTTGACAATCATGTAATCGACGTAGACCTCTATTGATTTTCCAATCTCTCTTTTGAACATGAATTTGACTAATCTTTGATACGTTTCCCCTGCATTCTTGAGTCCGAAAGGCATGACTAAGAAACAATATACCTTATTGGAGACAACAAAAGAGGTCTAGTACCTGTCCTCGGGTGCCAAGAATAATTGATAGTAGCCTTGGAAGGCATCCATCGTGCTCAATAATTCACAACAGGCCGTGGAATCCATCAATAAATCTATGTGAGGCAGGGGGTAAGGATCTTTAGGGCAAGCTTTATTCAAATCAGTGAAATCATTTCACATACATCATTTTCCCTCATTCTTAGGGATGAGTACAACATTACAAAGCCAAGAGGAGTATTAAATTTCTATAATACATCCTGCCTCTAATAGTTTGTTGATCTCTTCTTCGATAATTTGGGATCTCTCAGCATTGAAGGTTCTTGTCTTCTGTCTCACCGATTTGTAGGAGAGGTCCACATTGAGATGATGGACAATAATACTTAGGTCGATTCCTTGAAGGTCAGAAGCTTTCCATACGAACACATCGATGTTTCTTCGAAGAAAATTGACTATGAGGCATTCTAGATGGTGGCCCATATCGTTCTCGATCTGAGTGGTTGTCAGGGTTTCCAGGTTCTAGTTCGATCATTTAGAACTCCCCAACGGGCTAGACCCAGGTGTCTTCTAGTTTCCTTTTCTTAGATGCAGTTCCTTCATCAGGTTTCGCTATAGGGGCGTCCCCCGAGGGTGGGTCATCTGCTCGCTGGACTTAACTGAAATGGTGTAGTAGCGCCATGCTTCCTTAGCGTTGCACAAATGCTTTCCTACTTCGGCTAGGGTTGGGAATTTGATCTTCATATGGTATGTCGAGACAATAGCCTTGAAGTCGTTTAGGGCAGGTCAACCTATGATAACGTTGTAGGCGACGGGAGCGTCGACTACAAGATAGTTTATCATCAAGTTTCTACAGCGAAAGGGCTTGCCCAAATGACGTGGACAAGTTAATGGATCCCTCCAGAATGATCTCTGACCCCCCAAATTCGACCTGCGTTGTACGGACTGGCTCAAACTTTAATTACCTCAAATTCATTCTTTTCAAAGTGGACAAAAATATGATGTTCGTAGAGCTACCATTATCGACCAAGATCTCTCTTACTTTGAAATTAGTTATTTTGAGCGTTACCACTATGGGGCAGTCCATCTTTCGGTTGACTCCTCTGTTCTCCAAATGATCGAAGTCGGACTCGGTGTAGGAAATTAGTTTTACGCTGGTTGAGGGTTGGAAAATCATTTGGACTTGAGCTGATTTGGTCGATTCTAGCTGCCTTTAGATTTGCTTTCTAGCGGACTTTGAGTCCCCTCTAGTGGGACCTCCCATAATCATGTCGATGACTCCTCTAATGGGTGGGTGGAGCTCTTGGGCAGGTTTCTTTCCTTTATCTTCTTTTCTTGGGCTAGCCGACCTTTCTCTATGGGGAGTCCGGTCGATTTTTCCCTCTTCGCATCTAGCATGCTCATCAATGTATTTTTTGAGATGGCAATGCCTGATTAGTCTCTCAATTTCATCGTGTAGATTGAAACAGTCTTCCATGTCGTGCCCTTTTTGTTTATGAAAATGGCAGTACTTCTTTGACTTTTTCATGGCTTTGGTCTCGGTTAGCTTTCTGGGCCTCTTAAGGAGGTTGTGGTGCTGGATAGCAAACAACACCTCTTTCCTCGGGAGGTTAAACAGAGTATAATCATGGAAGCGTTTAATGGGGGATCGACGACCTTCCTTGTACTGGTGGTCGTCTTTCTCCTTGCTCTTCTTCTTATCGACCTCAGGATTTCCATACTTCAGCCTATTCATTTTCTCATGGGTCATGTATCTTTCCGCGAGGTCGAGAGCTCTTCCATCGACCTGGGTCACTCGCGTACCAATGCATTGGCACACTCCTTATGTCGGACGCCCAAGAACAACACGTCGATCAGGAACTCGATCTAGGGGCTATCAATCTTCAGCATTTTCGTGTTAAACCTGGTAAAAAAGTCTCGAAGGGATTCTCCTTTATTCTGTTGCACTATGTGTAAGTAGGTATGTGGGAGCTTTGCCTTTCTCCTACTTGCAAATTAGTGCAAAAATTTGTCGCACAACTGGTCGTATGAGTATGTCGACGCTGGCTCCAGCTTGACGAACCAGTTGAGTGCTAACCCTTGTAAGGTTGTCACCAGCATCTTAACGTGGATGCAATCGCTATGCCCATGCAGCTGCATTACGTGCTCTTATTGCATCAAATGCTCATTTGGGTCCGATGAGCCATCATATCTAGGCGGGCCTGTCAGGACTTTGGCGTCGATGGTGATGCACTCGTCGATAATCTCCTAGATGAATGGTGATTCTCTCTCTCTTTGGAACCTCGACGGCCCCTCTTACTAGTGATTTCTCTCTGTGTTTCTCTTCGAGATCTCTTCTAAACGCCTGTTCAGCTGTTGGACTTGGTGAGATACTTCCTCCCATTCGTCTCTATCAACTTGGGATGCATTTCTATTCGGGTGAGGTCTTGAGTGCTCGACCCTATCGCACTGCAGGGCTCGAATAGGTCGAACACCGTGGTCAACTGAATCCGCAACCTCTTCGTAGGGTATAGGTCGGACCACTTCCCTTGGAAAATGGCCCAGGCTAAATTCACATCTTGAGGGAGGCCTTCTAGACTCTGGTTGGTCTTCATTTTCTTTGGGTAGTCTTTGCTCCAGGGGCGCGTGCTGCGTAGTTGCACTGGCCGCCGGCTCTGGCTACACTACATGTTGATTCAGAGCTGCAGAAAGTTGAG
Source organism: Jacaranda mimosifolia (assembly GCA_018894105.1). Taxonomy (NCBI): domain Eukaryota; kingdom Viridiplantae; phylum Streptophyta; class Magnoliopsida; order Lamiales; family Bignoniaceae; genus Jacaranda; species Jacaranda mimosifolia. Next base: position 14,570,565 of record CM032124.1, read on the forward strand.
CAGAAATCTGGGCTAATATCTGCTGGCTGATGAGCTACATTAATTAGGGCATGGTCAGAGTGACCACCTGTTCTGGCCGGGCGGTCGACCCCGGCGCGCCAAGTTCTTGCTGAGGTCGAGGTGGAGGAGAGCCAGACCTCTGATTTTCTTCTTTTCCCAAGGGGGCTCGCCTGGTGTTAACCATCTTCGATTGCATACTCAAAGTTTCCCACAGACGGCGCCAAATGATGAGAGTGAAAATCGCTTATAACTGAATCTGGTGGTAATTTTGAAAGGTTTGACCTCTCTAGTCGAGCTCTAGATGTGGTTGGGCTAAGTCCTGTAATTATGAGAAAATGTCAGGTTAGCCGAGGGTAGGGCATTTCGACGCTCAAGTCAGTATGGGGTTGACTTGATATGAGCAACAGAGTGTGGGCTTTTTTTTATAGAGAATGGCATACCTTCAGTGAGGTTGGAGGGGAGGTATTTATAGCATTCACCTGGTGGAGATTTGTCTGAGATGCCCTTAACATGCAGGGAGGATCCTTGTCCATGCATGAGGGGCATTAGGTCGTCTCTCATTCCTGTACTATTCCGGGTGGTAGCATCTCTAGGTTTCATGGGTAGAGTAGTACGCTGTAGGCACGTCTCCTACCTAGTGCAGCAGTATGGGTGGTACTGGGGTGGCACGCACCTTTAATGCAGAGGCATGCTGCCTGTCAGGGCATTTAATGTGGTAGAGAGTTGATTCTGCATCGAGTCAACCTCCCTAGTCTGTGATAGGGTCAACCTTACGATGGGCTGGCGTACGGCGTAAGGGGTGGCTGAGTGCTATGGTCGAAGGGTCGACTAGCGATCCCAGTCTGTGGCCTGGTCGAATGGCTGCCCCCATAAAACCAATATGATAGGTCGATCTATTTGGTCGACCTGGGTCATCTAAAGTCGGTAGCACAATTGGGCCCTAAGAATGAGATGGGCCCAATGCTACATCCTCGAGTCTGTGGTCTTTGGATCGGGCCTATTAGGCTATCCCATATCAATGAGTATTTACTTGCATTTCATTTTCTAGAGCAAAAATAGTAAAGTTAAGTAATTTTGGATCAAAAATAAAAATAATTGTGAAAGAATATGCATTTTGAACATAAAATATAAATGTAACAATTATTGTTGATGTGAGTTGAAATGGAGATGGTTGGGATATGGGCATTGAATAGTGGATATTGAGTATTTTATAGTTATTTGAGTATTGAGTACTGAATGTTTTATGGGATCCATTCTAATTTTATAGGTAGGGTATGGGTCTCATGTTTATTTCTTTGGTTTGGGCATAGGTATTGTAATATTTTCATAGGCTTGGGTAGTGCAAAATTCTACCCATTGATAGGCCTATCCTCTCACATAATCAAAAGATACATTTTTCTACTGCAAACAAAAACTTTACCGATCAACATATATAATTATAGCAGTTTGGAGATTATAGATGTCAAGCATTATTCGCAACCCGATTTATATTGTTAAAAAATAATATATATATATAATTATAGAGAAATTTTCCATTTTCACTTACTATTATATCCTTAATTTGTCTTTTTTTTGTAGTGTATTCAAATTTGAGTAGAATTTTATTATATTTGCATGGAATTATACTTTGCCATCTCAAAATTATGGAACCAATAATATTCAATACGTAAAGTATTTTAAATAAGAGTTGAAAAACTATAAATTTTATTTACCTTTTTACTTCCCTTAACAATAGTGGTTAATTAGTGATGTCACATTATCATTTTAATTGAAAATTTTTTGGGCCATATATTGATTTCACGAGATAGTCTTGAGACTTGAGAGGTTAATTCTATGTAAGAAAGTGACCTAAAGCTATAAAGTAGGGAAGTTCATTGTATTGACGCCAACTAAGACCCTCCTTGCTTAAATTAAAAAACGAATTGAAAGATATTATAAACAAATGGAGTGCAATGATGTGTATCTTGTATTGAGTAATTGTGGAGTATTTAGTTATTTTTTTTGAGCAAAAACTGGACAGAGGCGGTCGGGGAGGCATTAATCCCAACTTATTTATTAACTCAAGTCATTTATAAAATTACACATATGGAGCATAGGGAATTACAACTCCTCTTACCTCAAAAATAAAATGCTACGTTACAAGATAAAAACTGACTAGGCTCTAAAACTGATTACATACCACAAAAATGGGAGCATCATCTAGCCAACCTAGACAACTCAGCAAGCAACAAAAATTCCAAACTACAATTGGAATTAAAGAAGTTCAAACTGTACCAAAAATAATCCCAAAAACCATAGTCTAAAAAGAATGGTAGAATTCATTTGGTTAAGATGTATGGGTACCCCAGTTCTTTTATTCATAGCAGGCATTTGGCTTCAATGGTAAGTACTTTATATTGTAATCGAGTGTCATCAAGTCGAACAAGTGCTGGGTAGGGCCATTCTTGTATGGAGGTCCAAGCCCACTTGCTACTAGGATTACTTATCTTAGTATAAGTATACCAACTTTCTTGTCATGAGATGAAGATGAAGAGAAGAGAGGTTTACAGTGAATTTGGTTGGTATTTTTAGTCCTATATAGTTTTCATCAAACACATGCTTTAATGGTCAAAACTTCTTTGATAGGGCTGAAATTTTAATTGGAGGTTCCAAACTCATCATTCATTGTTTCAATGGTGGAGATCTTGTAAAGAGGTCTCTAGTCTGCCTAGAAAAATCACGAACTCAAGTTGTAATTTTGGTGGCATTTCCAACTCTTCTTGTTTCCTTTCATCTTGTTGATGATTAATGGGATTGTTGGTGATCGGTTAATGTAAAGGAGTGATATGATATCTAACTATTATAACCAGAGAGAACTCTATGTATCTTTGATTTGATCAAAGTGGAATTTATTTAGACTTTAATCCTTCGGGTTTTTACTCTTTCATATTGAATGAGGTTTTTCTACATAGATTGTGGTGTCTCTTTTGTTTAATTTTCTTGCATATCATTGCTGTAATTGTGATCATAATTTGATCGATTAGATTACATTTTTTGTTTTGCACCAGTTGGGGAAGAAAGATTTCTGTTGCATGTTTGTGTTCTTCCCATCAAAGTAGAACTAGAGATATTGGTTTAGGATTTTCTTTTAGTGAACGACGGAAGTTAATACTAGTAGAATGTTTACTTTGAATGGTTCCAACTGTACTATCTGGAAGCAAAGATGGAAGATCTACTTTATGTGAATTTTTTTTTTGAACCAATATTCTTCACTAAAAAGTCTGATGGTAAAATGGATGAAGAGTGCAAGTTGTCACATAGATAGTTGTGTGACTACATTAGACAATAGATAGAGGATGGTGTGTTGAACCGTATTATTGGGGAGGTAGATGCTCAGACCTTGTGGATGTAGAGCCTTTGCTACATTCTTAAAGATGAGAGATCCAACCTTGACGTGAAGACAAAAAAGTATGTCTTTTGTATTATGGCATGGGTGAGATTAGCTGCAAACATTATGATTCCATTGATACCTGAAGTACAGTTGTGGTATTTATAGAAGATCAAACGATGAAATATATTGTAATGCAAAGAAATTAGTATCTCAATTAAGCAAAGAGTTATCTCATTTTGATGTTGCTTCTCTTACGCCAAGAAAACAAGTCAGAGTTGAGACTCAAAATGATTAACATGATATAAATATAGGAGAAATAGACTATTCTATAGATGAAAAAAGTGATAATGATCCCAGTGAACAACCAACATTTGAATATACACTTAGAAGGTCTGTTAGAGACACAAGTCCCTCATCAAGGTATCCTACGCAAGATCTATTTTGTTAATAAATAGGGGAGAACTTGAGTATTTTGAAGTGGCTAGGGAAGATGAGTATAAAGCGCTTTAGATTTACCCTATACAAGATGAGATGCGTGAAATCCATATCATAAGTTGGTGAAATTACCTAAGCGTATGAGAACTAAAGAAACAAGTGGCATTTATCCCTGGACTGAAGAACATAATTTTGAACCTTGGATACAAAGCAAGGTTGGTTGTCAAAGGATTCTCTTAGAGGAAAGGAATTGACTTCCATAGCATGTTTTTTCTTATTGTGAATATATTTGCAATCCATATAGTACTTGTCTTAGCTACTTGTTTTTATTTGGAGATTGAACAGTATGTGAAGACACTGCAAAAAATTGATTTTCTGTAATAAAAATATTTGTGGCAAAAAATCAAAATTTCATTATAATAAGTTATTGTGATGAAAAAAATTCATCATAGTTTCCTCACAATTTCCCCTTGGCATTAGGTTATTTAAGGGTGTCAAAATCAAACCCAACTCGATGACCCGACAATGACTCACCTGAAAAAAATCAGGTTTGAGTTTGATGTTTTGGGTTCGAGTCAAATTGGGTTGGACCCAAAAATGACCTAAGAATAAAAAATAAAGTTGGGTTGATTTCAAGTCAACCTGCCTAACTTGAAAAAAACAAATAGGTGACCCAATAACCAAATAAACCCGACCCACCTGAAAAATTGACTAATTAAAATAAAATCTAAGTAATATATATATCAAAAAATCAAAATTTTAAAAATTCAATTACTGAACAATGGTTTGTTATTTTTTTATATTTAGAATACTCATGGACATGGCAAGTTTTAAAGTTATTATGTTTCTTCGACCTTAATGATTATGCCGAATTTTAGATTTTATTGTAGATCAAACTTCCACTCAATTATAATGTTGAAATTTATAAATATGAAAAATAAAATAAATAGATTGGGTTGGGTTGGGTCAGGTTTATTATGTTGTTGGGTGACCTGACTAAAAATTAGGTCGACCTGAACGTGACACGATTTTTTGTGGGTCAGGTTAGGATTGAGCTTTTTGGGTTTAACATCGAGTTGGGTTATGTTTGGGTTTAGTATTTTTATGTTGCACCTCTACCTCAACCCAACCTGAACCCACCCGAATTAACACCCCTAGTTATTGTGAGGAAAATTAAGTTCCTAGCAAAAGCTTTAGGTGCCCAAATACTTTCCTCACAATAATGAATTTTATATGACACATTTCTCCTCACATTATATAATATCACATATAATATTTTCGTCACATAAAATTCATTTCCTCACAAAAGAGGCATTTGAAGGTAGGGGAAAGGTATTGCTGTGACAAATAATTTTGTCATATTAAAGACTTTATCATCACAAAAAGTGTTCACTAATGTGACAAAATATTTCATCACATAATTATTTTCAATTTAAAATTTAAATTTTTGTAAATTTACTTACGAGGAAATAATTTCTCACCATATTGTACGTATGGTGAATAATTCAAATCTTGAATACATAGAATTACCGTATTTGGATGCATGCCTTGAATCTTCTGTAAAAGGCATTTCATTTTTCATATATGAATATTCAAACTGTCAATCTCTTCTGAATATGTCTTATTTTTCTCTTCATAAGCCTCTAAAGCTATCCCTTGATTTTCTATAGTCTTACCTTGCTTCTCATATGCTTTAGTGAGATAGATAATCTTTTCTTTGGCATTTAACTCTATTAGCTTTTCCACATTAGATGAGCTACTGCCACAACGCACCTCTACACCATGCCCCGTTATTTTTGGTCATAGCTTAGCCTTCATTATTTTTGCCTCAGAAATGGGCTCTCCAGTATTGGTCATAGCTTGGTTTTGCATTTCAACCATTTCATCCTATAAATCACATATATTAAAGAACTAGACAACAATAAAAAGTAGTAAAGCAGCAAAAGAAGCGAATAGTGCAATAACAAAAGTCAAAAGAGAATTGTAAAGAGGCAACAAAGAAGACCATATAAATGAGTTGCAACACTATGTACATGTCTTGAATGAAATATTCTTCATGGCATACATTACAAGCATCATTTTAACACAAAGTAGAGCAACATTTAAGAAATAACTAAACTTAGAATTTTTTCTAGATTAAGTGCAGATTTTTCATAGACTAAGTGCAAAAAACTGCCTTTAGAAGTGCAGGTTATTGCATAAACTATGTGCAAAAAACTGCACCCAATTTCTATAGAAACAAAGTGCAGAAACTGCACTCAATTTTCCATTTTCTACAGGAACGAAGTGCAGTTTCTGGACATTGTTTTTCCATTTTTTGTAGAAACGAAGTACAAATTTTGTATAACAGTTTTTGCCAAAGATTTAACGGAAAATTAGACAGAGGACCAAAAATGCTAAAAAAATTATAAAATTTGGACTAAAAGTGGTGAAGCGCCTATTTCTGGGACCAATAGTGAAAACGCAGTAGTATTGTGGGACTAAAAGTGTAATTTTCCCTTTATATGAAATTTCAAAAATGCCTCAAAATTTGTTTTGATTATTTTTTAGACAAAATTTCCGTTAACCTATTTGTAATATTTTTCATAGAGTAATTTCAATGTTATCTAAATTATTTATAATAAATTTATTTATTAATAAAAATTTAAATATATTTTATTATAAATAAAATTTATTAAATATTGAATAATCTTTAAATTCACGTTGAATTAAAATAAAAAATTTAAAATCAAACATATCTAAAGTAATTTGGCTAAATTTAATTAAACTTATTATTAATAGAAAAATAAAAAATAAAAATAAAATTCATCTCTTAATTGATATAATTTTATAACTTTAAATTACATACTCAATAATATTAATATAATAAATATATCTAAAATAATTTAATAACATTAAGTTGAAACTTTTATTAATTAAAACAAAAATTAAAAAATAATTAACTTTAGTTATAAATTAAAATAATATAGTTAAATTTATAAACTAAAATAAAAAAAATTTCTAGATGAAAATAAAATCTAAAAATATCATCATAACAATATAATTTAAATAATTAAAAAATAATTTTTATTACTTTGAACAATATAATTAGTGAATTTGAATAAATAAAATGACTAAGAAGTTAATCATTCGGATAATATATATTTTACATTATATACTTAATAATATACAAAAATAATTTTGCTATATATATATATATATAACAAATATATTTTAATATATATTAAAATAATATAGTTAAATTTATAAACTAAAATAAAAAAAATTTCTAGATGAAAATAAAATCTAAAAATATCATCCTAACAATATAATTTAAATAATTAAAAAATAATTTTTATTACTTTGAACAATATAATTAGTGAATTTAAATAAATAAAATGACTAAGAAGTTAATCATTCGGATAGTAAATATTTTACATTATATACTTAATAATATACAAAAATAACTTTTCTATATATATATATATATAACAAATATATTTTAAACTAAATTTGATTAGGTTAACTAATTAAATTAATAAGTAGAAAATAAAAAAATAAAAAAAATTAAAACATATGAGAGTGCACACAGAGAAAGAAGAAATAGACACATGCAATTTCTAGAATTCTATGAAAAAAATATAAAAGGCAAAAACACCAAATTCTAGAGAAATATATTGATTTTTATGGAATAAAAAAATAGAAATTAACAATAAATGTTTCAATCTATCTCAATCTTCAGCAAAACTCACACACTATTGACTCCCAAAACCCCTTGATAAAACAAACATGTAGTTTGATTATAGAAGGATGAAGAAATCAAGTGAAAGAAAAACAAAAATGAAAATCTTCAGCCTTTATCTCGCAGATATTCTGTAACTTTATCTCCAATAATATCCATTTTAATCTCCAAACCAACACACAAAACCCTTCTCATTGTGGGGAAAATGGGGAAGGGCGTGGGAAGGGTGGGGGGGGGGGGGGTAGAGAAAAGAGAGGGAAACAAATTTACCTCGAGTGGTCCATTGTAATTTTGAGGAAAGAAAGTGGGAGTAGAAATATCTTATAAATTTTTTGAATTAAGATAAATAATTTTTATCAATTAAAATTTTTTATGGAGAGAAACAAGATTTTATGCAAAAATTTGGAGGTAAAGGGAAACAAAAGAAATAATAGTAATGAAGGAGTAGTGTATGGAACATTTAGGAAAATATTTAATGTGTAATTTTGTGAGGATTTTTTCTTGTCACAATAGATTATCATTTATTGTGAGGAAAAGTAATCTTTATAAGAGCAAAATTTGTAATTCCTCACAATAACTTACTTATAGTGAGAAAATCAAAATTTCTCATAATAAACATAATCTAATGTAACAAAGTTACCATTCCTCATATTATACTCTTTTATGTGACAAATTTAAAGTTACTCACAAATATTTTGTCAAAAAAATATATTTTTTCATAGTTGGATGATTTTTCTTCATATTAATTCAGAAGAAGAGATTTGCATGGCATAATTAGAGGTTTCAAAGTGAAAGGTGAAGAATATTATATGTGCAAATTTAAGATGAGTCTTCATGGATTGGAACATGCCATAAGAAGGCATCTTCAGATCACACTGTGTTTGTGTAGAAATTCTCTAATATTGACTTTATCTTTTTTTTGTTGTATGTGGATAATATTTTAGTCGTTGGCAAGAATGTTCCAAGATTGATGAGTTGAAGAAACAATTATGTCAATTTTTGTTGATTACCCGTTATAGAGATTTAAGGAAGCTTCAAGTGTCACAAGAGAACTACATCAAGAAGGTATTACAATAGTTTAGCATGGATGGGCAAAATCTATTTCTAGTCCTTTCTCTTCTCATTTCATGTTGAGTGTCAAATAATGTCCAAGTATTGATCTACAGACGCAAGAGATAAAGAGAGCTCCTCATGTCTCCATAGTTGGAAGTTTGTTGTATGCTATGGTGTGCACCAGATTGGACATTGATCATGCAATTGGTATAGTGAGTCACTTTCTCTCTAATCCAAGTAAAGAACATTGGAATGTTGTGATGTGTATTGCGAGATGTCTCAAAGGCAATCTAATTTGAGTCTCAATTTTGGTGGACTGAAGCCTTTGTGAGTTGGTTTTATTGATGTAGATTAGCTGGAAATATTGACTCTTGGAAGTCTACATACTTGGAAATCTATAACATGATAGTCAAGGTTGTGAAAGTGTGTTGCATTGTCAACGATAGAGGTAGAGTTTGTTGCAACAATAGAAGCTTGAAAAAAATATTATGGATGAAGAAATTTCTTCTGGAGCTTGGTTTCAAGCAAGATCGCAATGTGTTGTTACGTGACAATCAAAGTGCTATTCACCTTAGTAAAAATTCTTGTTTCCATATGGAATCAAAGTTATTTATGTTCATTATCACTAGATATCGGATCTCTTGAATTCAAGGTTATTGGAGCTAGAGAAAATCCATATAGATGAATAATGGTGATGATATGTTGTCTAAGGCATTATTAATGGAGAAACTCGAAGCATGTTGCTTGATCACCAGAATGGCAAGATCCTCCACTTCATCACAAGGAGGAGATTTATTGGTTTGAGGCACTCCATTATGGACTTGAAGCTTACTTGTTACTAGGATTACCTAACCCCAGTATAAATATATACATTTTTGTTGCCATGGGATGATGAGAAGAGAGGTATAGTTTAAATTCATTGGTATTTTTAGCTCTATCTAGTTATTATCAAACATTAGATCACATGGTTGAAACTTCTCGAATCAGTATGAAATTTTGACAGGGGGTTTCTTACTCATTTGTCTTTATTTTCAATACTGGATATCCGTTTCAACATTTCTAAATTGCCTAGTAAAACTCAACCTATGATTTTTTGATATTTTTAGCATTTCTTATTTTTTTCCATTTGGGCTATTGTTGGGGATCAATTGAAATAATAGAGGAGTTGGGTATAATATCTAGTGATTATAACTATAGAAAACCTTTCGTACCTTTGATTTGGTGATGATGGAGTATATTTGAATTTTGGTCCCATAGTTTTTTACTCTCCTGCATTGGGGGGGGGGGGGGGCGGAGGGGGGTGGAGTTTTCCATGTAAATTGTGATTTTCCTTTTGTTTAATTTTCTTGCATGTTATTGCTATAGTTGTGACCATAATTTACTCGATTAGATTGCTTTAATTATTCCACATGAGTTTAGGGGAAGGATTTCCATTGCTTGTTTGTATTCTTCCCATCAACAATATCACATAAAAAAGACTCAAGTTATATTCAATTTGGATACTACTTATAAAAAATGAGAGTATTTTCATACTCTTTAGGTTTTCTCTAAACTTTCCTTATCATTACTCTACAAACCTCAATAGCACTTCGAGCTTTAAATTGTCTCTTCCCTTAGGGGAGTTAAAGAGGTTCAAGCATTTTGAAATCTTCATCCTCAAATTAACTGATGTGGGTGCTTCTTAGTTGTTGGACCATATTGAGCACAATATATACACAAGTATTAAAATCATGTGCTCTAATGTAACAAGTTCTCTAGTATTAACGATTTGTTCTATTAATTTCGATGAAATAGGAATTAGAAAATGTTAGCAACTTTATGTTTCCATTTTCCCTTCTCAATTAGTACCTTAAGCGGCTCGAGGCTAGTGAATATAAGTTTGGTCAACATATCAATTAACTAGGTTATAATATAATTATCACTAGAAACTCCATTTTAATTGTAAATAAATGTGGAGGGTTTGAGGATTGGGGGGCATATTTGATGACTAATAGCAGCATAAATAATTCTTAACATAAGGTTCTTCCCTATACTAGGTCAAGAATAGTATTTATTAACTGCTCCAAATATTCTTTGAAAGAATATAGGATCCCAAAAAGGAAAATTGACTCAAAGGAGTCTTTTGACTTATAACTAGATAATTCAGAAAACAATAAATTGAAACTTCTAGATATAACTGAAGTTCCAATAGAAACAGAAATAATAAGCAATAGAGAAAATGGGACAATGAATTTATAATTGTTTGGCAAGTCTACATCCACTACTTAAGCCACAAGACTTAGGATTTTAACATGCACTTTACTCAAAGAGAGAGTTAGTACAGAAGTAAATAATCAAAGATTAACTCCTCAACACCTCACAGGCAATGGTAAGCACATAGCTAGCCTATAACTGAGATTGAGAGAGAGTCTAATATAACGATAGCTATAAGAGCTGATTTAAACACAAGCTTCTAATTGAGAACCACTCTCCAATTATTTTTCTCAGTTCGACTTGCATCCTTTAAATACAGTGAGAGTTTGAATAATGTGCTAGAATTTTCTCTTGATGAGATTGCCCTAATTGTCATTGGATTTAGTTTATCAAAAATAAGTTTCCTTGCTGGCATTGATTCTGCTCCTTTAATGAGTGCAATGGTAAGTTACACTACAACAAATCTTCAATTTCGTGGCGGTTCAACTATACGTTTTAACTGCCGTTGAACGTCTAAGGTGGTGGTTTATGAACCGCCGCTATCTCAAGTGTCGTGAGGTGGTTTCGCGGCGGTTAGAAGCAACCTCTGGAATGACCGCCGTGATTTTTTTTTGCGGTGGTTTGATCCATTTACGGCGATTTTTGGACTGCCACTATTGTTTTTGGCATTTCTTCTTTATTATCTTGCGGTAGTTTGTAAACCACCGCAATAATTTTATTTATTAATTTTGTTTCTTTTAGCGACGGTTGATGAACTGCCGTGATAATTTAATTTATTTCAAGGATTATTCTTGCGGCGGCCAAGAAATCGCCGCAAAGAATTTACGTATTTTTCGCGGCGGTTATGAAACCGCCACGAAGAATTTATTTTTGTTCACCCAAATAATTTATATTTTAAGTTCATAACAGTTTGTCAACTGCCGCAAATTTTTTTTTTTTTAATAATTTCACTACACTGGCCACCTTTTTTAATGTACCTGCTACAATGATGCAATTTCTTTCTATACCCTCTTTACCTATAAATAATATATTTACTAATAATTTTAAGCACTAAAATATAATAGAACAAATAACACCAACATGAACATTAAAACAATCACAAAATATCAAAATAACATTTCTTATAGTTCAACCCAAAAAAATACCATCAAATATATATCAAGTTGAATCCATGTTATATGATTCAACTATTAAAAAAGGGAAATCTCACCTCAAAATCATTGCTATAAGCCTGTAAGCTGCCCTACCCCCTCACCCACTTCTTGTGTTTTCTTCCTTTTAAGACATAACTAAGCACATACCTAGTTTCCAACTGCCCCAACTGTAAAATGATCTATAGTTAGCCTTTCTTAGGAACAGATCAAGGTTTCACCAATGAATAGGCAAAAAGAAACAATATGAGAAGCCAAATCCCTCTTCACCAAAACCATCTACACTTGTTCTCAAAGATAATGAATGTATTTTAGCACTAAAAGAACTCTAAGCACAAATCGTTTATAAGGTAAAATGGCTGGTCTAATTGATCACATCACTGTCTCAATTTATATGCAACAGTACTTACCTTGTGACAGGAGAGGGGATATGATTCCACAGTTTCTGCTTCCTTACCTTATGATAGGAGTGATGCAAGAGGGCTTAAAAATTTTTAAAATGAAAGGGACAATCATAAATGCTAATATCAAGAAACCTGAAACCTATTTTGCCCAACTCAATAGCAAAACCTAAAAGAAAGTGACATTCTTGTTCTGCTGCACATGGAGTGCCCAGCTTCACTAATCTTACAAGAAATAAAACCTTATAGAAATGCTTAGGTTCCCATCAAGAAAATAGACCACAAAACCCACCGATTATTTCTGCTTAAGGTAAGCCATAAATCAAGTCATCCATCTACAATGCATTGCAGACATTCACTTCTTGAAAGATAGAAAAGCAGACAGCTTAGTACTAAACACCAATAATTCATAGTCATATGCACAATTCATAGTCATATGCACAACTCACGAACATCAAAAAATATGATGAAAACCTTTTCATAACAAGAATGGATTGAGATCATGCAGTGTCCCAAATAAAATCCAAATGCATATAGCATAAGCATATGTTGACTTGGTTATCGTAATCTAGAGTATCATAATAAACACATTTTCCAGTTTTGACTGCACAAGTATTACACAGGTATACAACAGAAACCAAGCACCAATGGGATATACTTACTGCACAGATGCTCTCCTTGAAAACTGCTCCTTTATACCAATTAATTATTTTTCAGCACCTCTGTTGCAAAACCTACAAGAAAGGTACCAAAGCAAGTCGTGACTAGTTGAAATACTAAAGCACAAAATATTTGTAGATGAATTAATGATGAGAGAAGTATGTTTCATCAATGTAAGTTAATAGCAGCAATACTGAAATCAAAGCATAAATGCCCAAATAATCAGAGAACTAAAAAATATAACATTTTATTCAAAGAAACATCAATTTTTGTATTGTACCACAAAGAACACATAAAGACACAAGAATGTAATTACCCATGCATACTAAAGAACTGTATCCTAGATATCATCATCAACATTTTCATTAATGCTTACACTTGAAGGATCATCATCTAGAGCACATATATAACTATCAGATCAAGCACATACATGAGAATTTGAAATCAATCATAATAACTTAAGAAATAACTAGAAATTCCACATATTTCCTTAAATTCTATTCCTTCTCTATATGGACCATTACCTCATACTTGCTCTATTTAGCAATTCACTTTTATTATTTATCAATAAATATTCTATTTGCCAATGTTGCAAGGACAATCCCAACTCTATTCTCAACTTAGACTTATTCTCAAAGCCTAAAGGGACATAGTTACAAGGTGTCGGCATGTTAATTATGTCAAAGAAATGTGTACGAGAATTAGCAATACTTAAATAAGGAGACAGAAACTGCACAAGGAAAAGGATAGAAAACTGAAAATATAGCAATGGTGGTATTGTACAAAAGGCAGATGGCAAAATAAAGAAAACTAAAACTATGTTGACCTTTCTGAAATTCACCAATTAGAACTCTAAGCACCTCTATGTGTGCAGCTCAAGAGCCTGTTATAAAAAGAAAATGGTGAACTTAAACATAACCAAAATACAAAAGTGAGAAAGCAGGCAGAATGGGGCCATAAGACAAGAGAATCGGATTCTTGCCAACTAAAAACCAACTTGAGATCAGGACTTCCCAATTAAACTAACTTTGTTCCAGTGATGCCTTAGCATTAGAAGTTTCAAATACTTTTACTAAAGTAGTATTAATTAGGCATAATAAAGTTAAACAAGTCCCAGATTTTTTGATTACACCAAGTTAAAGAAACTTTGAAAATCTAGAAAATTTTCTTCCTTTTTTCCCTTTTTCTTTTTTCCTTCAACATAATAAAGTATTGTTTATTACTAATTTTACCATTTTCTTAATTCCCCTAAATTAAAAGAGAAAATATTTTCCAAAGTCTCTTTTAGAAAATAGAATAATTAGAAAGAAAAGTAACCCTCTTCAATTAACATTATGAAGCTAGCAGTATGAACAAAATGAAGCCAAGTTTGAATTAAATGTCATGGAATATCAAGTACATAAATAAAGTACTGCCATGCATTCATGATTCATGGTTTCTACATATTCAATATTGTGCAGCAAATGGAAAACCACAGACTTATCAAAAAGATTACTATGCTAACCAATATATTACTAATTGTCAAAAGTAAGAAATTTTGAATATATTATTGACATTAATAAATTTTTAAAAGGTCTTAATTACGGTAAAAAATTAAAATTTTTGTCACTTAATGCATTTTTTCTTCTTTTTTTTTAGCGCAATTTTATTGTCATTAAATTATTACTAGATGTCCTTACTAATTGTCACGTCCTATACAAAAATCTTTTGCCACTAATTTTTAATAATAACAACTTATATACAATTCTGTCACTATTAAATTTGTTCGATTCATTAATTATTGCAACAAAACAAAAACTTTTGACAATTTCAATATTTCAAATTAATATATATCTTATCATTAATACGTTTTCCTTTTGTAGTAAATAGTCAGATGTGAATCATGTGACGAATCAAGTCGAAACAAGAATTTTCACAAATATAAAACAATCCATTATTCAATGTCTCATTAAAATTATATACAAACACTATACCATATTACTAGATCAAAATAGTAACATCTAATCTCAGTCATGTGTTCCCATGTGGTTCCCTATTGAAAACCTCTATTGCCATATCAAGAACCATTGTTTAAACATGGGAAAATCACATATATAGCATCAAAAGATTGCAATATTACAGAAGTTATCCTAAACAGCGGATTCATCATGAATCATCAATCAAAAAACACCACAAAAATTAAGAAAACAAACATAAATTAGATACATATAATACAAAACAATTAACGTAAACAGCCCAGAAAGTACCTAGAATGGAAGTACTTTCACAGCTAGTTACTCCATTTCACAATGGCTAGTTACTGCTGTCATATGGAAAGATGACTACTAATTAACTAAAACAATGATGAGACTTACAGATTGTCATATGGAGATTAGGATCAAATATCAAAGTAAAACACCAAAAGATTCAAAATTTGTTGAACTATTAATATATACAAAAACTGAAATGCATGCAAGTCAGTGTAATAATAAGAAATAAAATTCTATTGACGGAATCAGAATTAGGGTCAAATATAAATATATTATTGCAAAAGTATTCTGATATAATAGATTTAGTATAGTTCATTCAACGTATGGTTATTTAGTAATAGATAAAAATGGAAGCTGAGGTTGGGAGAAATAAACATAATACCTCTTTCACAGTCAGGAGAAGCCACAAACTGTGCCCCTAGCAAGTGCTCTTTCACAGATTGGATAGGCACCTGCAACTCATGAAACAATCCACCAACAAAATCAAAGAAATAAAATTGATAAAAAAAATTAAAAATACAAAGTAAGGAAAATAAATAACCCTACAAAGTGGCTGTGGAGAAGAAAATTGGAGGTGGCAAATTCTCGCAGTCACGGTCACGGTCGCAGTCGCAGTCGAGAAAACGGGACGTTGGGAAATTTGGGGGAAGAGAAGAGAGGAAAGCTGGGCGAGGGAAATTTGTGCGGGCATGGGAAATCTGGGAAGGAAGAGAGAAAAGGGTTTTGCAATTTTTAATAATTGTGTTTTGAGAATTTGCGATTTTTGTTAGGAAAAATCAAATAATTTTAAAAATATAATATATATATATATATATATATAAAGAAAAAAATCTTTAGTTTGAAAATAAAAATTATGAAAGTGACAAAAAGGTCTTTTAGTTCTTAATGTAAATAAAATAAAATTATAAAAAAATTAGTCGGAAAGGTAAAGGTAATGTTTTGGGAATAATAAGAAAATTATTTTCGAAAAATTTGGTATGTTTGTTTATGTTTTGGGAAGAGAGAAATTCTACTGTAACAGTCAAATCAATGCATTTTGTTGGGTTTTTGGAATGAAAATAGAATTGAGTGATTTTTTTTATTATTAGAATAATAATAAAATATGTATTATATGTATATATATATATATATATATATTGAAAAATGGGAAAGTTTTGGGAATAATGAAAAATAGAAGAGGGTATTTTGGAAAATTTAATTTGGCATTATGGAGAGAAAACTTTTATATGTTTGGTTACATTTTGGGGAAACAAAATTGTTTCCCCAAAATGTAACCAAACATAGCCAAAAGGTTAAAATTTTTTACACTATTAACATTAAGTTTTGAAAATTAATGGTATATATGAAATAATTAGTTTATAAGAATATTTTAGAATAATATTATTATTTTTAAAAATAAAATAGTAATTGTCATTTGAATAAATAAAATAAGAGTATCAAA
Source organism: Jacaranda mimosifolia (assembly GCA_018894105.1). NCBI lineage: Eukaryota > Viridiplantae > Streptophyta > Magnoliopsida > Lamiales > Bignoniaceae > Jacaranda > Jacaranda mimosifolia. The sequence continues at coordinate 14,587,239 of CM032124.1, forward strand.
CAATAAACTAAAAGAAATAAATAGAAGTGTGGGATAATAAATATAACATAACTGCACGAAGCAAAGAAATTTTATTACATATATATATATATATATAAATTGTTAGGTAAAGAAGTAATATTTTTGCATTGTGAGTTTTGTCTAAAAAAAATATTGTAATAATTTATTTCATTAATCAAAATATATAATATTAATAGACAAATATTAGGTTTTATTTTTTAAAATAAGCCTTGAATAAAATAAAAACTTAAAATTCATAAAATCTAAATTATATATATATTAAATTATGGACCAATTAAACTCTTTAAAATATAACAAAGGCCATGCCATAAGCCAAAATTAATTGCGGCGGTTACAAGAAACGCCGCCAGATATTAATGTCATTACCAGCGAAAATCTTAAACCTCCGCTAAAATTATTTCTTCAGCGGCGGTTTACAAACCGCCACCTAAACACAACACTCTCGCGGCGATTTGCAGCAAACCGCCGCTAAAGGCAATAATTCTTCAACGATTCCTCTAACCGCTGGGAAACCACCATTCGATTAGTATTTGGCAGCGGTTTATGCCAACCGCCGCAAAGTTTATGCCACCATTAACTTGTTTTCTTGTAGTGTTATCATATTGAGAACGCCAACCTTATAGTAAGTTTCTTGATCTAAGTTGAGTTTTCTTGCTGGTACTGATTTAGCTTCCTTAATGAGTACAACGGTAAGTTAACATACTTAGAATGTTAGCCTTAAAGTAAGATTCTTGATCACCCATGATTTAAGCAACGACCAACTTCCTTAGTTTGTAAACAAAAGTTTGGATAGCAAATCTTGACAGATTTAAGAAAATTAAAGTTTCTTACAAAATGGGCATAATCAAAACCAAATAAAGAGGGGATCCTAACACTTGTGTTTGATAATAGCAGGAAAGCTCGAAAGTTAGCTAATTACTTCTTATTGATCTAGTACTTAGGAGATTAAATTAACAAAAATGGTTCGTTAAAACACTGATTTAATTGGTGGAGATTGCATAATAGGTTATGTTGATTTCGTCCTCAGGCGTGGAAGGTGGTTGAGTTTTGTTTCTCACCCTTAATGCTTGATAATCCTTGTACAAGAATCCTCTGTACTTGGGTGGCTCCCCAATTTGTGTAGTAAAATAGGGTAAGGGTTCAACCCATTTGTCTCCTTGCAAGCTATAGAAAAAGGAAAATGAGTAACGACTTTTTCCTTCTGGCCTCGTAACTCTGTGAGTTGCACTTTTGAACCTTTTATTGGTCAACACCTAAGAAAATGTTCCAAAATTGGCATTAAATTTTTGTGGCTGATGTTGGGAGGTTGAACTATCAAAATCTTACATTGTTCGTATGACTTAAATCGTTTCAATTACAGATAACTAGCTATCTATTTGATGGAGAATAGAAAATGTAATAAAACACAAAACTTACCTGAATAACGTCGCCTATGTTGACAACTAACGTGCCTGGAGAAGGAACAATAGGAATCCATTCTCCATCCCAGAGAACCTCTAGGCCTCCAACTTCGTCTTGGAATACAAAAGTAATGATGTTCCCATCTTCATGTCTTGATATTCCAGTATTCTCAGTTTCTGTCGCAGGAAAGTAATGCTTGGCACTCATCAAATCCCAGCTCCTATCTTGATTGTATTCCTTGAGAAAATTGGGAGGAAAACCCAAGCAATCATTTAAAATGCTCTCTACCACTTCACATTTCTTGCTAAAATATGTAAATATCTCTTCCAACGCATCCCTGGAAACACCAATGAGTGGTTTATGTAGGTTACATAATTACATTATGGTGATACATCTCCATTGGATTTAACTTGGGAATCTTTTCTTTTCCTTTTCTTTCATAAACAATAATCAAAATTGATAAATCAATCTTATAAATGCAATTTGGAAGATATAGGTAAATTTTCATCTATTTGCATCTTTTATGTTCTTTGTGTTTAATCGTATAATGAAGTATAAAATATTAATTACAATAGAGGATATGATTATTTTTCGTCACATTAGAGTCAATGAAATTGAATAGTTTGTCTTTATCCTTATATATATACATATATATATATATATTATGGTCATATATAAAACCATCTTTTTTCATTGGAGGGTAAAGTAGTCGTATACTACATATAATGAATTTCTATTTTATGATAAAAAATAAATGTATTGGGATTCATTATGGGATGATGAGACTCTAATTGAATTAAAATGTTATATGATGATTAGATTGAATGCTTCACTTCAATTTACTCAAATTGTATTTTAGATTTTTTGTTTGGACATATAAAAGCGATTATTTCAAGAATAGAGTAGGTGAGAAATGTGCTTTAGCATGTACTAAAATGTTATGTCTTTCTATATCTTTTGATACTGGTTGAAATTTATTATAACACATAAACATAAAATATATATGTAAACAAAAAATAAATTATAATATGATATGGGTTGAGAAATCTGTACGCAACAAAACGACGTCAATACATATATTGGATCAGATTCGCATACTAGCCTCAATGTGATGGAGTCACTGACACATCTAGCCATGAATTCTTTTTTGGAAACAACCATGAATTTTTGTTTGAAATCAACTACGAAAACGCTTTACTCATAATGGTGGATAATTAACAGAGCTATCACTTCTTTTTATTTCTCATATCCATGAAGTCTTGGCAATGCTCAAAGCAAAATTGTAGAAAGAATTATTTAGAAGATAACAATATTATCTTTTCCACTTTCGCTAGGAAAAAGATTTTGCATATATAAGTTTCCTACATCAGAAAAATCTCAATTTAATATAAAATCTAATTCGCCTAAATGTGGAACTAAAGTCTATTCAATTTAGATATCATTGGGCCATGGGTTCAAAAATCCAACCTAATTCATAATATCTTCCACTGATCCATATTTAACTCAATCTCCCCGAATCTCATACTAGCATAATTTCTTAATCTCATGTCTTTCCATTCATACTAGAAATGAGACGTCTAACTAAGTGAGAAAGGAATAATGAGGAAAGTAATATTATGTCATCACTAAACTAACATCACCCAACAACCCAACTACTCCCAGTGTACCTAAACAATAAGGTCATACTTAGTCAAGCATCTCTATATCCCTTAAGTAGAGTATACTCGACTCTCACAACTATGTATTTATGTTCATAACTAGTAAAATACAATTCCACACATAATTAGGTTACGACTAGTTCTTTCGCAATCTCTCATGCCAATTAACTTGGTATTAACAACTTTCCTAGTCATGCTCCAATAGAATGAATCATCCATGGTCATTGGATAACATGTTAAAATAGCATCATCATGCTCACACATTATGGCATGGTCTAACATCTCATAAGTTGCAAGAAACAATAAGGGCTGACATAGTAATGAAGATGGAAACCTTTAATCGCATCCCTTGAGAGTCATCTTAAAACCCATATAATATGTGTACATGCTAGGATGAGGCTCCTGCTAAACAAGGGCATAGTCTTCTCTATAATACCTTGTAGTACTTTACATGTTTAACTAAGATGAGCTTATTGTGAAGTTCAAACATACTTGATAATCGACTAAAAATAAATCTTACATTATTTCTAGCTAAGGCGATCCTAAATTATATATATATAAAGCCTTCCGATGGCTCCTAAATGCAAAGGTGTTAATTCATGAATATCAATTATGCTACATAATCTATAAATCTCATCACACTTGCTTGCACAATGTTGAGGTGATTGCCTATGTAAGAGGGCCAATTTAAGCTTAATGATATTCACATTTAAGAGATCCAGAACCAACTACATAACAAAGTGCAATATATCTCATTAGTCATAATATATTCTCGCATTCCATAGAATTAAATTCTATATAATCACATATTAGAACATGTCTTTTGAGCATATTTTGTTGCAAAGGCTTGGTAAAAAAGATAAGAAATCAAACCCTTGAAGAAAATATGTTTAAGAACAATATAATTATACACAATACTTTTAGTAATATCTAATACAAGTATATTTTTTCAAGTCGGATACAACCACAAATGTCAGGGTTGCTCCCACCATCTCTAGCAATTTCTAGATGAACTTAAGAAACATAATCTTCACTAGAAAAATAAGTGCCTTTCAAGGATCTTACAAGTTGTATAGTTCAAGTTTTCTTTTGACTTCACATATACTTGAAAAGTCCCAATTGAGAAATTTACATTGTACAACTTAATCTTTTTTATTTTTTCAACATGGTGTTAAATACCGTAAGAGAACACACCTTATCAATTCTTTTATGCACATACCTTGATTTGGACCTATTGCCATCTCATAGCTTACAAAAGATGGAAGAGTTCATTTGATCATAAAATTATATCTCCTCAAGTGAGAAAGTTGATTTGCACCTTGATGACTCTTGGCATTTCTAGAAGTATTCAATTCTTCCCTTTTCAGAAGCTCATTTTAATTGCGAAGTATAAGGAATTATTATGACTTGACTTGCGTTATTATTTCCTTCAAATATTTGTTCTGACTGAACAAGCACTATTATTTCCTGAAAAAATTTGTTTTGACTTAACTTGCACTATTCTTTCGTCCAAATATTTGTTCAAATTAACTAGACATGATATTCTCTTTTCAATTAGCATATCAAACCTAATGTTCCTGTCCTATTGATTCTCTAGCTTTGTCAAAAATCTCTTTAAACAATTTTGCACTTTTGATTGGTATCAAGATTTCTATCTTAAAACACTAATAGTGAAAGAAAATCAAGCACATCACTTATTGTCACACATTTGTAGTCATTTTTGGTAGACTAGTTTAAGGGAATAAGTAACCCCATTTTATTTTCTAGCAGGCTTGTCCCATTAGAAAAGTTTGTATAGAGGTAGATTGGACCTAGTGAGTAGCAAGTAAAGCCTCTTCCAATCAGCACAGTTACTCCCTAATTTCAGATGACAAAATAACATCAATGGAAAATATTTGAAATCCTATTTGAACTCAATTACATCACAAGCAAAGAGAGGTCCTATATTGTAAAGGTCTCTTATGTACAAACTATGTTACTTGATTAATGTCTTACAATCACTTCAGTCTAAATTAGATAATATCGAACAACTAGTGCCTTCAGTCTAAAGAGTAGCTCACATTTATTTTTAAGTTGGAAAGAATTGACTAATGCCTATTGTTGAGCTTGAGATGGTAACTCACAACTTATAATGGGTCCTCTTGTACGCTATTTTTGAAACATGGTTGCATACACTTAATAATAGTCTATGTATTTGATCAATCTCTAATAATATGCTATGTTTTCCAACATCTATTCCATCAAGAAGAGAATTGAAGATACTAACAAGCAAATAAATAATAGAGTTTTGGTAATCGAACTTCATCTTAATACAATTACAAGGCGAAGTGACCAATCTTAAATATCATAGCACTTGAAATTTGTTCATTTTTCATTGCTTATATAGTTATAACGACACATCTTTATTATTTTGTTAGATCAAATTCTAATCGTTTGCTCTTGTGTTGCTCATCTTTACTTGTCCCAACAATTTTCACTCTAATTAGCTTACATTAATTAGAATGAGTGATGAATGCAACAAATTGTATATTTTTTGAGCTTCTGCAATTTGCCTCAAGTTTACTAAATTTTGTTGAACATATGTTCTGATAGTATAAGCTACACTTATTGAGTCTGCTCTAGTGGCAACTAAGGATAGAAACTTTTACTCATAGGTAAAATAATGAATTTAATCTTGATGCATTCATTGATAGTGGTGTCTAAGTCAGAAAAAGATTAGCGATGACTACATTTTACTATCCAATTAACTTGAAGTATAACATTAATATTGAGTTGGTCTAAAATCTATAAAATTAATTAAATTAATTGAGCAAAATTAGGTATTGTTTAATATATCATTCTATATCTAAATAAATCATCCAATAGTGTTTCATACTTTATAATGAATTTGATATACCAAGGAGACATGACTTGCGATATCATGCATGTCGTACCCATGAGTTCTGGTATTCAATACCAAGGTGTCAAGCACATTAGTATTGTGGATTTTCATGGAAAAATCTAAAGAACATCTAAAATGGAGAGAATCCTCATACAAACTAAGATGTTTCCAAAATTTCTAACAAGGAATCTTTAGACTTGTTATAGTGCTGATCCCGCACTATAATAAGAGTAGCTGTCTCAAGCCCATTTTTAGTTAAAAGTTTGAAATCCAACCTGAACTAGTCTTATCTAGGGGTGGCAAATGGGTGGGTTGAGTTGGGTATGGTTTGGGCTCAATTGGGTTGGATTTAATATGGGTGGGCTCAATATGAATTTTAAGTTGATGGGTTGAAAATGGTTTGGGTTGAGTTGGGTTGAAAATGAGTCCAAATGAAAAAAAAAATAAAAATTTACTTAATCAAAAAAATTAATTCAAAAATAATAATAATATTAATATATCTTTCATATCTTATATTCAATATGAAATTTTATAGTATAATGGAAGATTTATTAAATTATATATTTATTTTATTAATTTTTCATATGTAATTATATTCATAATTAATTACAATTCTAGTAGTTATTTTGTAAAAAAAATTGATCATTTTGAAGAAAATGACACCATTATCACACATAGGGGTGGGCGTTCCGATAAGATAATTCGGATACCGACCCTACCCGATCGGACAATATCTGATCGAGTCAATTTTTTCTTATTTAAAAAAAATTGCGAGTCGGGTACCCAATACTCAAATAAAATTTCGAGTTGGATATTGAGTAGGAAGTCCTACTTGATTGGGTAGTTTGGGTACCCGACTTTAATTTGTATATAAATAGATATATGTTATGTATAATATATATAATAATGATCTTTTATAATTATATTTATATATTATATATTTAATATATATTAAATATATAAAATACTTATTATATATACGATATATATTATAGATTATATATATATATGAAAGAGGCTAAAGTTTGGTCGCTGTTAACAGTGGCCAAACTTTGGCCTTAGCCTCTATTAGTCAGAGGACTAATAGAGGCCAATGTTTAATTTTCTCTTTATTTTTTTATAATTAAAATTTTTTTAAATACTATTTAGTGTTTGATATCCGAAATGTTGGGTACTTGACAATTTCAGGTTGGTGTTGGGTAGTTAAAATTAATATCCAAAAAATCAGGTACTCAATCCGAACGTCTACTCCTAAATTCACATCAATAAATGTATATTAAATTTTCAATAAAGAATTTATATAATTTTCATTTTTAAAAAATTAATATATATAAATTGTATGTCAATCTTACTATTGACATGCAATATTAGTTAAGCAACAAATTAAATTTAGAATTTATTTTTAATTAATAGATACAATATTTATTTTTATGATCACTTTCATATATTATTCATATATTAAAATTTATATTTTGAAAAAAATTCAAAACAACTAATCTAAGTTCAAGATGATTATTTTAATTTAAATATTATTAATGATCCAAAATTACGAGACTTTGACAAAAATGAGAAAATAAAAATAATATAAATTTGTTATTATTAATTTAAAATTATTTTTTAATTTATTAAATTAGTTGCTTGAATCTATTTTTAATCCACTTAAACTTACATTAAATCCAAACCAAATACAATCTACCTCAATCCATTTTCAAAAATTTGAAACCCAACCCAACCCAAAACTATGTAAATTGAATAAGACCCATGATTTACAACCCATTTTGCCACCCCTAAATCTTATCTATTCTACTTTTATTGGAAAAGGGATCTCGTATGAATATATCATTCTATAAAAGGAAAATAATCCCACCTAAACATATAGATCAAGAGCTAAATGGACCATATTAACATACCTGAATCCTGGTGGATTGTTTGGCAGAACATTGATGCTGTTATGAGGTGGAAGCATCAGCAGAAACTCGCTCTTGTCAGTCGATTGCTCCGGCTGCTTCCCATAGCCAGCCGGTACATGGGCGCCGGCTCTAGGTCTGTTTTTCAACTTCTCCTCATCCGGCAAGCCAAAGAATGTCTTGCAACGCTCCATGGCTCGGCTCATTACATCAAGAGGTATCCCATGGTTCACTACCAGGAAGAAGCCGTACTCACGGCATGCTTGGCTGATTGTTTCTCTAGCCGCCTTCTGTCCTTCTTCCTCACCATCCCTTGAGAAAACTGAAAGATCAACAGTGGGAATATTGCCCAGATTTCCCATTTTACTTACTAGAGACTCGGTACAGTTTCTTAGTTTTTGATGCGCAGAGTTTGAGAAAATTATATATCTTATATATATCTCTATTGTAGTCTTTTTCACTTGGTCAAATTATGGACAAAGTTATATTGAAGGCATCAAATTCATGGTCTATTTTTTCAATGAATCCATATTTTGGATTTTTATTTTGAATTAAATACTCTGCCACACTTCCCAAGTCTTTCTTCTGCTTAAAAAAGTCCTGTCGGGAAGTTATTCTTCTTTGACTTTTAACTTTTAGAGACCACTTGTCAGCTGTCATAATCATTGAAAAGTTCAGCAGGTTTAATTTGAAAGTAAATATTAAAATCTCAACAATTTAAATAATTTTTTTTTTTATCAGAAAAAGGTAAAGACTAAAGAGGAAAAACCAAAACAAAGTAAAGACAGAGCTTTGTACATATCAGCATCACAAATTAATATTTAAGATGTTTTTACACTTCACAAAATATTGGATCTTTTATAAGAAATTAATTAGTTGTTCTTTTAGACAAGCATATAAATATTACTATAAATATATATATATATATCTTATTATATCTTATTCATGTCTTATTTGGTGGAGTTATTATTCTAGTGGTGGTTATTATCATTATTATTATATTAGTAATAGTAATAGTATTATTTATTTGAGTTAATGGCCGTTATACATAAACCCATGGTTGCCTGACCATAGCCACGGGGCGGGGTAGGGGTGTATATATATATATGTCTTATGTTATGTTTATATATGTATATTATGTGTATATATGCCTATCATATTCTATATGTATATAAGTAAGTATTTAATACTTTTTTAATATATTTTTGTAACATCCTACTCAGGATAAGCCATAACCTGAGATATTACTCAAATTCGATCTTAATTTAGACCCATAAACAAGTAATAGACCCAAAAAATTTCAAACTCAACTTATCAAAAGCAATGAAAATTTCACACTTAACTGATTCGACAGCCCATATAGTATGTACCATGATTCAATTTCTTACATCTAACAAAACATGTATAGGTTTGAAGTCCTCAACATCAATCATGACATATCACAACGCCTCTAAACAAAAGTTAACATTCAAAAGATCTCATTTACACACATAAGCATCTATTCTATTATAAAAGTATTTCTCTAGCCCAACTGGGGAGTCCATATCCTTCATTTAAACCTGTCTGAGGAAATAAAGAATAAAAATGGGGGTAAGTCCAAAGACTTAGTGATGGATACATTTAACAGTGAACAATAGGGATCTGTCAAGGAAAAGACATCTCAATAGATCATAATACAATCATTAAAACATGAATGATCAAGATACAAGTACTAACAAGTTTAGCAAATAGGAATCACTCCTGTCATATTGCTCCAAGAACAGATTTCAAACGATCAAGAGACAAGTACGATCAAACAAACCCGATTAACATATGCAGTTCAATAAATCCAAACAAGACATGCATACCAGATTCACCTTATACTAGTCAAACAAGTATTTTTACCAAAGTGTGACAGCTTGGTACATGATTGCGCCTATACGGACTGTATGGCACACAACGATGCTTAGGGGGAAATCCTTAGCGCACCGCCCGATACCTAGGGGGAAAACCCCATGCACTGCGATGCCCATAGGGAAATCCCTAGCGTATCACATATCCAATATCTCGCTTGGTTAGGCCCTTGGCCAATCAATTCTCTGTACAATTAACAAGTACCAATAACAATTATGCAAATGCCCAGGGGGAAATCCCTAGCGCATCGCTGATACCAGATAAAACAAGTGAGCTAGTGAGGCAACAGATAACAATACAAAAATGCGGATAAGGCAATATGATTATGATTAATAGGTACAATTAAGCCAACATGCCCATATAACGATGTACAAACAAGCAAGTGTGCCGACAAGGCAACAGATAACGATACAGAATGATATATATAACAATTAGAAGTTCTGGGCACTAGAACGAACAAGAACGAACTCATAGCAGAGTATATACAAGAAACAATCATCACAAGGGTACACGTGTAAATTAACAAATAACAAGCGAAATCACAAGCAAGTACGATTCCGATAACAAGACTAGTACTCAAGCAAGTACGATCTCAACAATAAAGAGCAAGTAGAGTACACAACATGTTGAACCCTCCCAGGGGTCATTCCATAAGAACATATAGGTATAATCAAGGCCAGAGTGGCAGATCCTCACCTCCATAACCTCAGAAAGTGCAACTTCAGTCAGCTATTTACCGGTCTTTAGGACCCACTTCTTCGTCACCTAACCAAAAGAGTATATTTACAGTCAAAATTCATTTTCAACTCTAATAATCCTTAATAATTATAATTATACCATTAGCAGCCTAAAATCATGAATTTCTCGGCTAATACAGTAATTTCGGGCATAGTTGGTTCTAAAATGCTAATCAAGTCTCTATCACAAGAACAATTATGAAGTTTATATCGATTCTAGTAAAATGATGAAATTCAGTCCTTAATTACATAATTATCTTCATAATGTTATCCCAAATCAACAATAATAATCCAATCACCATAATTAATTCAATTATTGTCACTTAGGTCTCAATTCATAAAATTAGAATTTTCTCTTCTGATTAACTCAATTAATCCCAATTTTTTTCATAAAATACTACAATCCAAGTTTACTAAACTTATAATGGCACATGCATATTTTGAATCTTAGTCCCATATCACCTTAAATAACCCAGTTATCATTTATTAGGTTCCAATTTCATAAAATCATAGGTTAATCACTTAATTAACTCGATTAATCCAAACTTATCATTCAATAATACAGAATCCGAGTCCACTATGCTACTTCATAATCCATGCATGGGAATATATGTGTGTATATATATATATCAAGCATATATTAATCCTTCATAATACAAGGTTTAAGGGAATTAAGTTACAACATATGCATTTATATATATATAAGCATATTTCATCTAACTCATTTACCCACAATCTGATTATCAAAGCCCTGGAATCATGAACCAAGAACACCATTATGATTGTCGTGATGAGGGGATTTTACTGCCCTACAACGGCTGCCGCGCCGCCGCCGCCTGGAAGACCTTCAATTAGAGCTTCGAAGTTGCTGCCTTGCCTAGGGGTGTAAATGAGTCGAGCTTGACAAAAATTGCAGGCTCGAGCTCGATGAGCATGCTTTTAAGGCCTCGAGCTCGAGTTAAGAAGAAAGAGCTCGAGCTCGAGCCCAGTCGAGCTCGAGCTCAGCTCATTAAAAAAATTTCTAAATCAAATTAAATATTAAATTATTAATATATATAATTATTTAATAATAATTAATCAAATGTTAAATTAATAAATAAAATAAATTATAATTAATAATATAATATATAGTAAATTATAATATATATAATAATAATTATTATAATTATTTAAATTATGGTATATTATAATTATTAATAAAATATAAAATTATTGATATATTATAATTATTTAATAGTATATAATAAATATTTATAATTAGACAAAGTAAATTATTAGTATATATATATATTATTTAATTAATATATAAAAAATATTTAAAAATAGAAAAAAACTCATGAGCTTTTGAACAACTAAAGTTGAGCTTGAGCTCAGCTCATGTTAAAGCTCGAGCTCAAGTTGAGCTATAATCGAGCTGGCTCACTGGGCTCATGAGTCGGGTCGACTCATCTTACACCCCTAGCCCCGCAGATTACTGTCGTGAGTTCTTCTTCAAATCCCGTCGCTGGCTTCTCTCCAATATTCAATGTAAGTATACCACGTTAATCCTCAAACTAGAAACTCCAAAACCTGCTACCCATAACTGTGATCTTATCATTGCTTCACCGTTGCCCAGTTTAGCCTTCACGTTTTTCGGTGATTCGTTGGAGTTTGTGTGTGCATATGGTACGGATGTGAAGTTGAGGTCAAGGGAAAGAAAATGGTCGGAGTAGTTCAAGGCTTGGTGTGTTGCCGGAGAGAGAGATGAGGGTGCCACGATGAAGATTAATGAAAAATGGGGTGGAAAATTGCAATTTCCCATATTTATATTAAGTTATTTTCTTTAATTACAAACTAGCCTAAAACTTTTGGTCAGCCTTCAATGAGGCCCAAAAATTTGAAATATTTAACATAGCCCCCTTTGACCCAAAATAATCACCATGCTACCCCAAAAGTTTGAAAATGTGACCAATCAAGTCTTGTCTATTTGCAATTCGACCCCAAAACTTTCAAAATTCTTACAATTAAGTCCTTTTCATTTATTTTTCGTGCCCTAAAATCCGATCAATCCATACCTTAATTTCTAATTCTTATTTTAGCAAAATACCGAACTTTAGAGGTGTTATAATTTTTTGTTGATGGTTTGAAGGTATTTCTGTAATTGCATGAGTTGGGTTAATTTTGTTATTTTGATTTTTCTATTTTTTTATTTTTTATTTTTCAATCAAAGGTAAAATCATTATATTACAAATTACATCAAATTTAAAAGTTGGATGTTAACATCGGGGAGAATAATTATAATTTATTGATAATTGTGAGTTTTTTTTTTTTTTTAAATAGACCAAGCTTCAAGGACTCTGAGTAATTAACTCTTTTTATTTTTTCAAGTCTTCTTTAAAAATTCCATGTCATTTCTACACTATAAAATGATTCAAAAATTAATTTGAATCCTCTATTTTATTTTATATTTTATCTTCATTCATCGAAAAAATATTTAATATACTTGACATGTAATTATAAAATGAAATAAGAGATGATACATAGAATGACATAGAAAATTCAAACCACTCTAAGATCTACAATGTAACTTGAAATAGTATTTAGCTGAGACACCATGTTCAAAAAATAAACACCTAATTAGATACGTTATCCTTTTGAAATTTTGTATGAAATACATGCATGTCGTTTTCATATTGATTGCACTAGAAGATGGATGCATTTTAAAATAAACATTATACTATTAATTAAAATTAACTATTTATCTTTTGGAATTAAATTTAATAAATTCCAAGATAAATAGAAAATTTTGAATTAATAACTAGCATATTAGTTTATATATGTCACTCTTTAATTGGGCAAAATTAATATGTCTACAAATGCTCCCACTTCAAGGCTTGGCAAAAGAAGTGCCAATCATCCATGAAAGAGGCAAGACTTGAAGTATTTGAGATTTTTTTTTCATTTTCTCTCCATTTTTTCAATTGTGTTTGCGACAAGAAATCCTCCAAGCATTCCTTAAGCTATCGAGCGCTTCTACAAACATGCTGCACACTATTGTCAAGGATTATATTTCTTTATGGAATCTTCATGGGCTTCGTGGATTGCCAATACTTAGAGGTTTTTATGATGAAATCCTCCCGTATGCCTATTTATCCAATAAAAGAATCAAATTATAATGCAATTCAAAGAAATATCTTTCTTTTTTTTTTTTTTCGGAAGGGGGGTGCCGTACATAGTTTATGCTCATGCATGCCAGAAGTAATATGCAATTTAGGCTCGTGCGTCAAGGAGCATATTTAACTTGAGTAAACATTTTATACTCATGTCAAGGAGTCCAACTGGAGATTTTGAATATTTAGGTAGTTTATGCTCGTATTTGGGAGCCTTATTGATAGTTTAAGCCCTTATCAAGGAGCACGTGAAGAGACTTTGAATATTTAGATAGTTTATGCTCGTATCTAGGGGTCTTATTGACAGTTTAAACTCTTAACAAGGAGTATTTGGAATTTGAAGACTTGAGTTTTGGGCTTGAAGACTTGAAGATTTGAGTTTTTGATTTGAAGACTTAAAAATTTGAGTTTTGGACTTGGAGACTTAGAGACTCGAGCTTTGACTTGAAGACTTAGAGACTTGATTTTTGGATTTGAAAACTTGAAGACTTGGAGACTTGAGTCGTGGATTTGGAGACTTGGAGTCTTGAGTATTGGATTTGGAGATTTAGAGTTTGAACTTGAAGACTTAAGACTTAAGTCATGGATTTGAAGACTTGGAAACTTGGATTTAAATACTTGGGGACTTTAGAATTTTAGATAGTTTATGCTTATATCTGGGAGCATTATTGATAGTTTAGGCTCTTATCAAGGAGCATTTGTGATTTGAAGATGAAAATTTATCGCCCCTAGCATCTTCTTCATCATCGGCATCACCTGAGCCTTCTTGTTCATCAAAATTCTTGCTCATTTCAATATTATGTGCACAAGTTGCCAAAATTTCAAAAGTTTTTGGCTTGATTCCTTGAAGTATGTAGCAAAGACTCCAATTCATTCCTTGGGTACATATCTCAATTGCTAAAGCCTCCGACAATTGATATTTGCAGTTAAGACTCAAATTTATCCAACGATTGATGTAATCAGTGATGAGTTCTTCTTTCCATTGGCGAGAGTTAGTGAGTTCAATCATGTTGACTACCCTTCAAGTGTTGTAGAAACGATTGAGGAACTGTTATTCCGGTTGCCCCTAACTATCAATGGAGCCTGCCTCCAAGTCAATATACCAATTGAAAGTATCGTCCTTTAATGATCAAACAAATTGCTTGACGAGATGATCTCCATATGTCCCAACATTATTACAAGTCTCAATGAAAATGAGCCACGTGCTGCTTTGTGTTGCTCTTGCCATCGAATTGCTGAAACTTTGGGGGCTAGTAACCAATTGGCATCTTTAAGTTGTCAATCATTTGAGTATATGGCTTGGAGTATGTCATAACAACTTAGAACTTCCATCAAGCTTGTATTTGATAGTCTCCATGATAAACTCCTTCAATGGGTTAATGGAAACTAGTCCATAAGTGGAAATTTGTAGTTCTTTATTTGCAGTCTTTTCATTTTCGGTTGATTATTTCTCTGTGGATGTTTTTCCTTCATCCTGAGCCTCAATTTGTTTCTCTACCATGTAGTTTGCATCAAGATTGTCCATTTTGTTCATCAATTTGGAGTTTTGAAAGTCTCCCTCTTAGGCATGCTTCGTAAGCCCTTCGATAGCCTTCATCAAATTTGCAGCTTATTGCTCCAAGGTTGTAGCACTTGTCACCATCACCGTCGCCATATTCAAGGAATTTGATGTTGAGTAGGGAATGAATAATTTGGATTTTTCCTTTGAATCTCCACTATCTTCATTCATATAAATAAAATATGGCAACACCTTTTCCACAGCAAGAGAATGAGCCACCTCCAAAGATGATTGTAACTTCTTGGATATATTTCTTATGATGACACCAACATTTTTTGCTCTAGCACTTGTGGAATTTGATACAGTAATTTTCAACGCAGCAGTCTTGTTGGCGACCATTTGATATTTCAATCTTAATGAAAGCAAGAGATGAGAGGTAGAGATTGTCCCACCAGGCGTGCTAGAAATTTGTAAGCGCAAATTTTTTTGTTTGCAATAAATTAACAAAATTATAAGACAAAAAAAATTGTACAAATAAAAATAAAATTAAAATCTATCAATTGTGGTTCTAATTTCTAGCCTAATCCTCTGATTCTTACCTTTCAAATATGATCTTGAAATTTGATGAGCTCCGCGAAGAACGCCTTAAACACTATGGATCTCCTTATATTTGATTTAAAGAAAATAACGCTAATTCGAGGGCTTCGCTCCTTAATCAGGAATAAAAAGGCAAAAATATATGAGCTCCGTAAAGAACACTTTGAATGCCGTGGATCTCCTTACATCTGATTTGAGGAAAATAATGACAATTCGAGGGCTTCACACCTTAATCTCGAATCAAATGCCAAAAATATATGAGCTCTACGAGAGCGCCTTGAACGTTGTTGATCTCCTTGAATTTGTTGGAGAGAATTGCTAGACTCCTTTAAACTTTTTCTCACTTGCTAGGATTTATGTTGTGTGTAGAACAAGCTTTGATCTCCTTATTTGTATAGATGTTTGATGGGAGATTTCTAGATTGACTTTGCCTTCTTTGAGTGTTATTTCTTTGATAAGGTAATATCAAATATTAAGATATAATATCAAGTATGAAGAGATAATATTAGATATCAAAATATAGTGTCAAATATCTCTGATTTGATTGGTCCATAGACATAGACACTTTATCTTTGATACATATCAATATTTGATTTGAGCATAAAATAAATACTAGAGTATTAATTAAAATTAACTATTTATCTTTTAGAATTAATTTTAATAAAAAATTTCAAGATAAATAGAAAATTTTGAATTAATAACTAGCATATTATTTTACATGTGTCACTCTCTAATTGGACAAAATTAATATGTCTACACATCCATTGGACAATTTTCTTGTAGAAAATCCGAGCACATCCCTCGAATATTTTTCTGGTGAATCATCCGTTGAATTTTTTGAGGGACATTGCTGTGAATTTTTTGTTGGAATGTTGTCATTCTTTTTATTTTTTAATATTTTTGATGAATTTTTTGTCAGAATCTTCTAAGATTTTTTATTCTAGAAAAATAAAATTTATTAATTTATTTTAATTTATTAAATCTATAACTTGTTCATATCAATATCAAATAAATATAAAAATAATTCAATAATGCCAAAAATATCAATAACAAAAAAAAAATAAAAAAACTACTATCCCAAGTAATCAAAATAAAATACAAAATATTCAATAAAATCATGGGCACATTTGATTTGGAATGTATATAGTAGTAGAGATTTGACTAGAAAGATATAAGGTGAGATTAAAAAATAGTGTAGTATGTTTGATGTTGAATATTAACCTATTGATTAGCTGCCACAATAATCTCCCTTGATCTCTAATGCTTGTTTGATATATAGTGTTATCCTTTTAAATGACAAATTGGCCCTTATTAAAAACCCTTACCCTTCCTATTAAATATAAATGTGAGATGGAATAAGCCTCAACATAAAGGGCAAATCTGAGAATGCAAATTTCAATGGAGTGCTACGATTATAATCGCACCCCCACAGCTACTATTATAATATAGGTTAATATCTACAACGGTTGCAGACTGTGATAAAAATACGGGCCGATCTGCTTTTTTTGTATTGAGTGTTAAACATGAAATTAATATATATTAGGCTCCTATTTCCATGCTAATAGCATGCATCAACATGCCCTAGAACTATAGGCTGCCATTGGCATCCTCATCATCTACATAGTCACCAGCCTTATCATCTTGAGGATCTTGCTCATGCCTAGGTTGAGATAGAGTTAGGGGATGGGTAGAAGAGGTTGAAAGATAAGTGCCGTGCATCATCTGCATCTTATTCACAAGCGATGACAAAATCTACTGGTAGTGCTGAACAAAATGATAAGTCACATAGACTCTATTTGCTTCCATCTTACTCATTTGTAAGATCTATGATAGGCTACACATCATGATTACAATCAAACTAGACCTATTCTTACATGATTGATCTAGCTTGATAACTTTAATTTGCATTTCCTCCAATTGTACTTGGAAATGGGCATCGCCGTCGGAGGACTCTTGAGGGCACATAGTAATTGGTGGATGATTGATGTAGCTAAATCTGTACACTTAACCCTTCTTGTTAAGTCTCCCAACAGACTACGTCCACAAGTCAACCTTGAACTATTGAGTGTCTGCGCTCTGATGACCTTTACTTGACACTAGAACCGAGATATCGCCTTAGGAAATCCTTCTACTACATTAAAATTTGTCACATTTTTATAAATTATGTACATGGACTTATGAGTTAAGTGAATCGAATATAAATAAATGGTTAAAAACTTACAGTGACTCTCTATCACCCTCTCATCAACTTGGCTCCTAAAAAGTTTGGCAGAGTCTCCTATTAAATTAGTCTATATCAAAGAAATATAAAACATAATAAAAATAGCAGATACAACAAATACAACAAATAAAATATCCAATATGATAAATCAACACCAAATGAGAAGGACTACACCTCTTCCCCACATCTCATACTCTAAGTATTTGTATGTAATATTAAAAGTCTAGAAAGTTACCAATCATCGTCACATATCCCGATAGATATAGAACCTATGGAGGGATCTTCCAACATAGAAGCCTGGTTTTTCTTAGCTTAGGTGGACTTTTTCTGAAAATCTAATGATGCCAAGTGAAGATAAAGGGTATTCCAAGTGTCTTGGTAAATCCAATCTGGCTTATTTTACATCTTCTTAGCATGGCTATACAAGATCACTCAGTTAGTGATCCCTTCTGCATATGTCCCTTGTATTGGGGTCCTAATAGATATATCTCTATGAAAATAAATAAAATGTAGAAGTTAATATAATTTGTTACATAAATAGATATACATTGAAATAATAAAAACATATCATCCCACTCTCGAAACATCATCTAACAAAGACCTTAGGAAACCAATTAGGTCTTATGTGGCTCCTATACCTTATTCTTAGGACTGTAATCAAGAACCTGGTACTATCAAGTGAAAGTATAAACCTGCATAAAGTTCTTCACAATAATTAATAAATCAATATATATAATTAAGTAAATAACACAACATTATATATTATAATTTATATTTTTACTTACCCACATCGATCATTCCTTAAGATACAAATATTATTTGCTAGAACCTTAGGATGGCGGTGCTGATCCCCCTTCCATAAGGCTTGGCCTGTAGATGCACCCTCTGTATTGATGGGTGTTGAATGAGTGCAGTAGATAATGGCTGAGATCCCAACGGTGATAAAGATAGTGAGGGCCAATGTGCAGGCGAAGAAAAAGGTGGGTGTGAAAGATGATGCTATTTTGCGGGATGAAAGGTGGATGATACAGCTATAAATGAGGTTGATGGTGATGAAGATGGAGTAGGTGATAGTCATAAATGCCTCCATATGTGGATAGAAAGTGTAGTAGGGTAAGTCATCGGTTTAAAGGCTTTCACCAGGTGGTGGAGTTTGATAGGTGGCCCTATCTCGACTAATGGACCTAGGTTTAGCCATCTATAAATTAAAAATTAGAAGAATAAAAATTAATATATTGACAATAATATTATAACAAACTATAATTTGAAATGAAAACAATTAATAAGGATACAATAATTTTAATATGAATTGCACTACATCAAAATAAAAATAACATGATACCAATATTTATAAGAGTTGTCAGATTTCTTTGGTTTCATCTTCATCATCAAGAAATTAATGACTAACAGCAACAAATGAGAAGACTCCACCCTTTTCCCCCAAATTCCTCGCCTCCTAAAATCACCAATTGAATCTATTCTCTAGTTAATGCATGCTTTCAATGGATAAAAAATAGTAATAATTTCTAACATAAAAACTAAATATAAAAAAAATACTTGAAAAAAGCATTATGTCATAACATGAAGCGGGAATTAACAATCAAATAAACCTCCCAAACATTTAAAAATATTGAATTGATTATATGAGATATTCCTAAGTAAAAAAATAAACAAGTAAACAATTTTATGCACTAACTCAGTGATAGCTACATCTAGATTTATACATTCTAAGTTTTAATTTCAAATTCTAGATTTCTATTGATGAATTTCTAATTTCTCAATATATTCTAATTTCTAATCAATAAATATAGAAATATATTATGATTTTAATTATTATCAAAATTACTAATTCAATATTTGCCTTAATCAACCAAATAATTAGTTCAGTAATATATATTTCTAATTAATATTACACTAATTGCATACTTTTAATTAGTAATAACATAACAAATCAATAAGCAAACACCTAAATCAGTCCTTACTAACCTAAAAAAGTCAAACAAATTGGACCCTAAAACTCAATTTAATTTAACACAATATTTTAGCACTTATAATTTAACAAATAATTAGTAATAAATTAATTTAATCCTAACTAACTATATAAAAAATTCATTAATCAAACAAATTTCATACACTAAATTAACAATAAATTAATAGCGTATTTATTTGACAATTAAACAAACAATTAATAACATTTTAATTTAAACAATATATATCTATTGGTTATACTCTAAAAAAATATATAAACATCATAAACATTTAATTTAAATATATGAAATATATAAAAACTAATAAAAAATAATTTAAACATAAAAAAGGAGTAACCTAGAGCGGTGGCGGTGGCTAGCAGGTGGAGGGGCTGTAGTGGAGGACGTGACTAAAGAGTGAGCAGCAACGGACAGTGGTGGTGGGCAAAAAATATTATGTCTGAAAACTCCACCAAAAAATATTTCAGGTTGAGTTTCAGATGAAAATTTCATCGAAAATTAAGCTCATTGTGGCACTATAACCAATGCTTTTTCTAGTGGACATTCCACTTGAAAAGTTTGTTGAAAAATTTTTGTATGGAGTTTTTAGATGGAATGTGCGACGCAAATTTATGCCTTACTCCAATTCTTGCGAACTACCTGATGGTGTTTCAGTGGATTTTCGATAGGTAACTGTTTCATCAAAAAAATTTTCCACTAGAATCTTTTATAAAATTAATTTGGGAGGAAAAATAATAAAAATAGAATTACAAAATTGAACTTTATACCCTAAAATATAAATTTAGACAAGTGATATACATTTTATTCAAAAAACAAACAAGCAGATGGAAAACAATAAAAAGCCTATATATTAGAGCTTGTTTCTAATTATTCAATTTAATGGATTTATCGATGGTCCGTCAAGCATGTCATATCAATTTTGGTTCTTTATATTTCTGAAATCCAACAACTTTGGTGGTTGTAATGTTCGTTTTTTTGAATGGTTTGCTCTATGTGGATGTCACATGAGTAGCATTATGAGAGAAGAGGAAAGCTTTAGGTCAAATTTTCATAGAACCATATCCTAAAAATCCCTAATCCCTTCAGTTCGTGCCAATTTGAGGTAATTTTCCGTAATTATGACGAACATTGAAGCTTCCATGATGAGATAAAGCCAGGATAGCATGCATTGTATATTGCAATAAAATAAGCTCTCCAAATTGATATTAGTTTTTGATATACACTTTTTTAAGGTGTGGATGCTTTTCTTGTTTTTGCATGATTCTGTGTTCATTTTTTGAGGTTTAATGTTTTAGTTATTAATGCATGACTTTATATTTGTTTACCTTGGATTTAGGCTTTTTGGTTGTTGACGCAGAATGGTTGAAATTGATATGATTTTGTAAGTGTTCCCCCCTTCCCCTTCTGTTATGCTTCATATTTTGATTCTTTGGGATGATTGTTCATTATGATGACTTTATTTGTTGCCTTAGGATTTTTGGCATTTTGATAAGAAAATTAGTTATTCACTGATATATATATATATATATATTGAATCTCTATTTGCTACTTTGTAATTGATAATGCTTTTAGTTACATATACACGCACACTAATAATTTGTTAGGTTTCAAACCTAGAGTTTCACGCTTACAAGTCTCAAGACGATATCAATGGGCCAATTGACCACTCGACTATAATTGATAGTTTTGTAGTTAAGTTATTAATTGAATTTTTGCTATTGGATAGCTTTCAATTTAATTTTGGGATAATTATAGTGACCTCTCCTGATATTTAGAATAAATACAGTTAGATCCCTTTAGATTTGGGAATTGCATCTATCTCCAATGAGGTTTGGTGATTTCTAAGAAATAGATCCAGTCATTAGTCTAATTGATAGAATTTGCTGATATTAGAACATAAAATATATGATAATATGATTTTGCACTTGAGTTGACTGACCTTTAAAGTTGATTACTTTCTCATATCGAAATAACCTTGTGCAATTCATGCATATGTCATGCAAGTGAGAACCTATTTAAAACTAAATAAACCTAGAAGGGGGTTAGTGCAATAAATTTAATTAAGTAGTAATCTTAAGATTGACAATGTATTTACTAATTCTATTAATAAAAAATTTAATTTATTATTTACTTTAATTAGTCAAAAGTCTAACTACAAAAGCAAAGAAGCTCAAAGCACAATAGAACATGAACAACACAAATGATCAAGTAGAAACATGATGATGAGATCATCCAAACAATTAAGTAAGAAGGAGAGCACAAAATTGCTCAAATATCCACAACAAAGATACAAAGTCTAGCAATATTAGAGTATGCAAATATCAATCAACATTTGGCCTACACTTGAGCATAAGAAATAAACTAACATGCTACTAAAAGAAACTAAAATTGAAACAGTCATCAATAAACAAAAAGAGAGAGAGAGAGAAAAGACTAACTCCTAAATTAAGTCTTACTCTACTAACAACGGAGCTGTAGCAACTACCATGACCTATGCTTCAGCCTTTGATTATTTGGCCAATCGCCCTAGTAGAGAGGTTAGCAACATTGGTAGGGGCAAGCAGTAACAAGTCCTCTGGAGAATACCACCAATCTCACAAAGCATACAACGACAACCTTGAATAGTCTGCTTACATGTCACGGTGACCTTTGCCTTAGTTGCCCCAAAGAACTTATTAGAGCCCTTGAGCTCCTTCATTGCCTTATTGCATGCAATAGACAGAAATGCATTCCTTATAGACTCCAAGAACTCTCTCCTCGCTTTCACCCCTCCAATTTATTGCTCCTTCAACTGTTAGAGCTCTTTCAGCAGCTTCACAAACTCTTCACTCTTTTGGACATTCTATTAGGCAAGCTCCACAACTTCCTCCTGAACTTGGCTATTGTGGTTGCAATCCTCTGTACTTAACTGGACATCTGTACAACCAAGTTCTACACCTATTCTGGAAATGATAAACAAAATAGAAACAACTGCACACAATTGCAAATACAATATACAAACAAAATAAACTAAGAAGAAGAAAAGTACTTACCCGTGCTAAGTCTCAAACAGTGAACTTTATTAACAGTAAGGAAGAAAATATCTCCAACATCCCTTGATCATACTCTCAAACCCCATTCCTCAACATTGAAAGTGGTCTTGCCCACATCTCAATAGCTCTTATGTAATCCATTGTAGGACAACCCCTTATCTTCACCCACATGAAAGGAGCAAGAGGACTACGAGCAGGTAGCCCCAGCAACAAACTCCCATGGGCACTTCCCAACTAGTCTTGAAATCACTGGCTTTGAACCATCATCTACGTCCGACTAAGATAACTCAAATGGAGCAAAAAATAACGCTATCCAGAATATATGCCTCCATGGGAGGCTCAAATGCCGCGAGAACCTCTATTCGCATTCCTAGCATGAATACTCATCAAGTCAATCTTCTTGCTATCAAGAGTAGACCAATTGAATTAAGCTTAATAGCGCAAGAAACAATCAAAAAAATAATACAAGTTTTAAGGCGAAAGCAGAAATGCAATAACAAGCACATAAATAAATAAGAAGCCAAAATCAATTAAGTATCGATAGAAAACTTATATCTAACATCAAAAGGAA
The DNA here is from genome assembly GCA_018894105.1 of Jacaranda mimosifolia. Taxonomy (NCBI): domain Eukaryota; kingdom Viridiplantae; phylum Streptophyta; class Magnoliopsida; order Lamiales; family Bignoniaceae; genus Jacaranda; species Jacaranda mimosifolia. The sequence goes on from CM032124.1 coordinate 14,610,793, forward strand.
AGGCAAATAATCCATCTGCCTTATACAAAGGTTACGATGAACCTTCCTCAAATACACTAATAATGCGAACTACTCTAAACACGCGGAATCGCCAGCCCTTATCTCTCATAATGGAAAACTGCTCTTCCAAGGCTCTTTAAAAAACCTTCATTAACATGAAAAAGGTTAAAAACTACCTAAAGAAATAGGAAGTTCAAAATCCTCATGGCGGTGCTAGAATCTACATAATATGCAAAATGGTTCGGAAGTAATGAATACGACATTTCCCATAACTCCTAACTATCTCTAACAACAAAGGAGTAGGAGAAAGGAAAAACTACTAGTAAAGTACCCACTAAAAATGGTAAAGTGTCTTGGAGGAGGCAATACAATATGATCCTCTAAAGAAAGAAGAATAAACTCAAACTCGCCGGAGCTACAGATTATATGTCTCTATATCTCTAACTCTCTAAAAGCAAGTAAATAAGGTAAATCACTAACACCAGCAAGGCTACCATTAATATTAGGAGTGTCATTATACCCCTCCTTAGAAGAGTCTTCTCCTCTAGACTTAGACTCAAATTCATGCTCTGACTTTGATGAAAAAGAAGACTCCATGACTAAGGACTGATGAATGCACTCTATTCGCACAACTCTATGATCTAAGATTAGACTAGAAGATGTGTCCAAAGAGGGGCTCACAAGCCTATAAAACTCATCGATTCTACGAGGATGACAACCCTGCAAACACAAACCACTTAACACAACTATGACTACTTAAAACGGCATCCGTCTGGGTGGCCCTCCATATTCAGGGCTCCCCACTGGCGCTCGCCCATGGGGTAGACATCTACTACACAAACATATGCTGCGTAAGCACCCTATAGAGCGTCTCATGTGCAGGCACCCTTCTAGCCCCTTCATGGGGCAACAATCCTGCCACCTCTACCTCATGGAGGATGCCAACCCTCTATTGTTGGCATCATCGTCTCCTACTAGAACTTTGGAATCTGATTAACACCTGGTCCTATTAACTGATATCTTGCTCTCACAACTAGACATATCTCACTCTCAAGTTGGAATTTCCAAAAAAAAAAAAAAAAAAAATTTATTTGAAAGAGTGAGAAAATACAAGTAATGAGGAAAAGAAAAAGAAAAGGTAAAAAATACCTTCAGAGCTCATCCTTACCCAAAAAGGTTACTTCCTAAGTCAAGGAATTATCAAATTAATTGTTCCTTAGAGGACATAATTTGCTAAGTAACCTTACTTCTTGATAACAACAAGTCAAGGGGATTTAAGAGTCTCCAAGTTATTTAATTATTAAATTATTTAAATTATTCTAAAATTAAATTAAAGGAAAAACTAGCATAAAAAAATAAAGTTATTGTTAAGATAAAAGAAAATTAGCTTCTATGATATATTTTTAGTATGAAAATAAATTTTTAGATTGAAAGTAGGGGACTTGATGATATGAAAAAATAAGACCCTAAGGGCATGTTTGGTTGGTTTGATAACTCAGGATAGAGACATTTTTACCTACCTTTTCATTTGTTTGGATTGTGTGTAACAATCCAATAGGCCCATCTTATGTACTCAGGCCTGCAACTCTATGTGCAACATGTGTGGCAATTAAATTGGGCAACCACCCTGGTATTATTTATCGTCGCATTGTGTCTTTGTTTTCATTTTACTTTTTTGCACCCAATTTGTTAAATCAAATAACCAAAAAACAAAAATGACAAATCGACTACAACCTTATATTTGTAGTGCTTGGCTCTAGCATCCCTTGCCTCTCTATCTAGCTTTTACCCAGTTTGTTGTATGTTCCTTCCCTCCCTTTTTTTTTTTTTTTTTTTCTTCCAACTTATTATATTAATATTTAAGTTATAACAATATTGTTAATTGACTACTACTATTGCTAATTATTAATTATTATAATAAAATAAAATAATTAAATTATATCAATTTAATTGATAATATATAGCAATAATGATGATAAGGATGAGGAAAGAATTAAAAAAAATAAAATAGTATACCATTCATGTTTCAATCATATTTATGTAATATGTCATAAAAATATAATAAAATGAAGAGAGTCATTCCTGCCGCTTGTAGGAGTACTAGAAACCCATAAATTAGTTCACAAATTTAATCCATAAATTAGTTCAAAAATCCACTTCATGCACAGATTTATTCCATAAAATAAAATTAACATCTCTCAATCCAAGGAGAAAAGAATACATAACAAACCTTCACCCTCTAGATTGAAATATTCAAACAGGAAGCTTATGTAAAAATGGGGATGCTGGTGGGATTTACCTCTTAAAATGGGACAACATGCAAAAGAAAACCTTGGGGGAGGGGTCTTAGTGTGTAGTTGGAGCTATTTATCATTTGTAGTATAGAGAAGAGAAAAGAAGAATTTTTTAACGAGGACAAGAAGGTCATTTTATGGATTTAATCAAGATGCAAGGATGGTGAACCAAACACACCAAAGAACAATTGTGTGGTTATATCATGCAAATCAAACTACACTAAAATTATCAATAATCACACATATTATCATGAGATGAGTTAAAAAGCCAACCAAACATGCTCTAAGGATGAAAAGGTAAAAAGAAAATAAAAGACCTAACTAATTAAATAAATAATAAATTAAATAATAAAAGGGCAATGTGCCCAATAATTAAGCCATCAAGATGGGCATTCCAAAATCAAGGGGGCCAAAGTCCACTAAGAATTTAATTAATACAAATAACAACTCACAAAGTAAAAAAATGCATATAAGAAATCATTTGCTAATTCGAGCTCCGAATCTATGCAAGCATGTTTTAGGAGTAGAAGTACTGATTAACTTGCTGATTTCGGAAAAGAATTCCGACTTCTTTTCCATGCTGCATCAGGACTAACATGTAATGAAATATAAATTTAGATGATAAAATAATTATTTTAATTTTAAGAACAAAAATGATACTAAATCTATATTTTCAGGGCTATTAGTGTCATTTGGCATTACCTTAAGATCATGACTTATTTTTCGCCTTTCTCTTTTGGATAAATTGATATGTTATGAATTAATCTTAATTTTGTTTTATTAAATCAATACAATTGAAAAAGGAATTAACAAGAGACCCCAATTTCTTCAAACTCAACATATTTTACTTAGATGCATTAGTCATATTAGAGTTTAGCAAAATTAATTGTCTTAATCATGCTAATAAGCTAGATTAGTTAGTCAATCAGTTGTAACAGCCTGTAAGTAGTTAGAAGAAATTTTTTCTTTTGGCACATTTTTTCCTTTTTTTGTTCAGTTGTATATATAAACCTTTTTTGTACATATTTCATATATATGTAATATACAGTTTCATCTTCTCCATGGCTTTTGGTTCATGCTCTCAGCTTTTCTCCTCCAATATAGTTTCAGATGTTCTTCCCGCTGCATATTCATCAACTTCTCCTTACCATTAAATAATTCCTTTTATCCCTCTCTTCGATCTTCCGCTACTCTATCTCCAGTCAGCTCTTTCTACCTTCTGCTTTGGAAAATCCTCGTTCCAGCAGTGCAAACTCATTCAATGGTTAGTCCACCATTTAGGATCCTCTTAGTCCATTCTTCCTCCATCACTCTAATGGACTTGGAATGGTGTTAGTCTCACAGCAACTCACCAGCAAAAACTATCCGTCATGGAGCCAAGCGATGATAATCGCTTTATCCATGAAGAATAAGCCAGGGTTCATTGATGGTACAATCTCTAAACCTAACGGTACCGATCCTTCCTTGTTGAATTCCTGGATCAAAAATAACAATATTGTTATCTTATGGATTTTGAATGCTGTTTCAAAAGAGATTTTTGCAAGCATCATCTACGCAAAATCTGCCATTGAGATTTGGAATGACCTTCATAACCGATTTCAGCAAAGTAATGGCCCACGTATCTTTCAATTGAAGCGTGAATTGATTCAACATATTCAAAACCAATAGTCTGTCAATATCTATATTACAAAATTGAAATCCATTTGGGAAGAATTAAGTCAATTTCGGCCAGTTTACACATTTGGTCTCTGTAATTATGGCGGTGTTAGGACTATGTATTTATATTACCAGACAGAGTATGTTCTATCATTCCTTATGGGGTTGAATGACACCTTTGCTCAAGTTAGGGGTCAGATCCTCCTAATGGATCCAATACCGCCTATTAGTCGTATTTTTGCTATGATTATCCAGGAAGAACACCAATGAAAACTTGGCAATTCTGCTGAACTTACTAGCAACCTTGTTTTCACAGCTAAAGCTAAAAAGTCTCACAGTTCTCATGATCAGATTTCACTTTCAATAATCAGAAAGGCCCATGGAAAGAACGGCCTGTTTGCTCTCACTACAATATTCCCAGTCACATCGTTGATAAGTGCTACAAACTTCACGGTTATCCCCCAGGCTTCAAACCTAAACCAAAACAGTCATCACAACAGCAAAATCCTCCTACTGCTCATATCAATCAAGTATTTGAACATATAAATCCTCCTGATCTCCTACAATCTCTTTGTTCTGCTCAATGTCAGCAACTCATATCCTTGCTGTCTTCCCAGATATTAAGCTCATCATCCAACAATGATCCTGCTCCTTCATCCACCTCTCATGTTACAGGTACTTGTTTCTCAATTTCTAATCATCCAAAGATCTCTGCCACATCTCACTGGATTATTGGCTCCGGCGCTTCTAGTCATATCTACCCCAACATATCCATGTTTTCTTCCCTTCATCCTACTTATAACTCTACCGTTACTCTTCAAAATAACACCACTATTCCTGTCTCTCTCAGTGGCTCCGTTTATATCAATTCTTCCCTAACCCTTTATGATGTTTTATATGTGCCTCAAATCAAATACAATCTTATATACATATCTACCCTCATAAAAGACCCTAATATTACTATCTCATTCTCTCATGATCTTTGTTGTATTCAGGACTCTCGGCACATGAAGACGATTGGTAAGGCTGAAAAGTTTCAAGATCTTTATGTGCTTCACTCTACTCCAACAAATCCAACTCATTCTGCCCTTGTAAATAAAGTGTCAGCTACTATTTGGCACAACATATTAAGGCATCTCTCTTTCAAAAAGCTTATTACTAGGAAGCATGTTTTGAACTTTGATAATTCTCATCTTCCCCCTTGTTGTATATACCCCATAGCTAAATAGAAACAACTTCTATTTGTACCCAAAAAACATGTATATGCATACTCTTTTGATCTAATACTTGCAAACATTTGGGGTCCCTATAAACATACTACCTACAATGGCTACAGATATTTTCTAACCCTTGTGGATGATCACACAAGATTCACTTGGGTATACTTAATCAAAAACAAGTCTGATGTCACCTCTATCATTTCGAGGTTCTTTACCATGATAGAAAGTCAATTCAATTCCAAAATCAAGTCATTTCGGTCTGATAATGCTAAAGAACTTGCATTTATAGACCTCTTTAATAAACTTGGCAGCAAAATAACAAAATTCGTCCTGTAATTTTACCCCATTTGGTTTTTCGTCCTATAACTTGCTTAATATTAATTCTAGTCCTATAAGTATTAAAAAATTATCATTTTTCGTCCTTTTTTGCCGGAGCTGGCGAAACTCACCGAAAAAGGTGACGTGGCACGTCGGGCGTGTGACATTTCTTGTTTCTGCCTCGTTGGCAGCTAACATGACTTGATAAATTAAAAATAAAAAAATAAAAAATGCCAACTAGATATACAATAATATATATATGATATATATTTATATGTAAACATATATATCTAAATATATGTATTTATATATACATACACATACATATGTATATATTCCCCCACTACCCACCCACCCGGTGGCTGGCTGGTCGGCCGAGCTCACCATGGCCAACACCTCGCCTGGCCAGGTCTGGCCAGGCGACGTTCAGCCTGCCAGCCACCATGGCCAACCCGTGGCCATGGTGGCCAGCACCTCGCCTGGCCAGATCTAGCCAGGCGGCAGCCATGGTAGCTGTGAACCTCGTCGCCACCTGGCCAGATCTGGCCAGGCGGCGGCCATGGCTGAACCTCGCCTGGCCAGATCTAGCCAAGCGAGGTGCTGGCCACCATGGCCACGGGTTGGCCATGGTGGCCTGCCCATCGTGGTTGGTGGGTGGGTGGGTGGCGAGGCGGGGGTTGGGGTGGGGTGGGGTTAGGAATTTTAATTTATATTTAAATTTAATTAAATTATTTTAAATTGTGAGTTAAAATAATATTGTTAATGGTAAATTAGGGAAATGTTTGTTATATTTTTTGTGTGATTTTATTATGTGTTTTGGGAGAATAAATTATTGGAGAATGTGAAAATTATGTTGGGGAATGTGATTAATTTTTGGTTATGTTTTGGAAAATAGTTAGAAATTGAATTTAGAGAATTTTGGTATGTTTGTTTATGTTTTGGGGGAAAACATTTTTTTTACTATAACAATTAAATCAATGCTTTTTTATGAAATTTTTGGGGTGAAAATGAAATTGAGTGATTTTTTTATTGTTATAATAATAATAATATATATGATGTATATATAATATATGTATGCATATATTAAAAAATGGGAAAGTTTTGGGGATAATGAAGGATATTCAGGAGAAAAAAATGTGTTTTAGAGGAAAAATGATGATATGTAATATATAAATATATATATATAAATAGATGTGTATATATATTTGTGTGTATATATAAATTATGAGCTGGTGTACCCACTGACAACCCCTAGGTTAAAAATATATATTAGATATTAAATACTTTTTTTCCTTTAAAAATTTAAATTTTTAAATGAGATGTGTAGTTAATATGGTGTGAGAGTATGTGGGTTCTCGCACCAACCATGTATTATTAAACAAAGAATGTCACCAACCATTGAAATATCACCGAATGGTCACGAACATTCCATAAATTTATAATTTAAAGCATTTAAAATTTTTAGAAACAATCCAAAAAATATTATAACATATAAGAATGCCTAGTAGTATTTATATTAGACAATAACATAGTTTATGGATATGTTATAAATTGATTTAGATTTCTTAAAGCTTTCTTACATGACGATAATGTTTTGTAGATTTTTCATTCTATTATTCAACAATATAATGAAAGTGAATTTGATATAAAAAAATTATAAATATTACTAACATAAAGTGTAGAATAACGATGAACAAAATGTTGCGACATTCTTGTGTGCATTTATGATGAAATATATTAATACAAAAACATATTAGGAACTAATTGTAATGATTTTCAATTTTTTAGCATGTAAACAAATAGTTAAAATCTTTCAATCATTCTCTATAAATTATAACTTATTTAATATTATATTTTTCTTAATAAGATTTAAACTCTTTGATAAAATCAAACAAATATAGAACATATTATTTATTAATTCTTCATATATTCTTATTCTTTTCTAAATTGGAAATTCAAATTTACATATAATAAAAAATAAAATATTTAAAAATACAAATTTATTATATTTTAAACTAATATGGAACTATAAGTTTAGAAACTAGAATAAACATCTAAATGTAATATTTAAATAAAAAAATTTGGAAATTGGAAATTCAAATTTACATATAAGAGAAAATACAATATTTAGAAATAAAAATTTATTAATTATATTTAAACTAATATATTTATAGTATTTAAATAAATATTTGATTACTGTAGAACTACACATTTAGACACTAGAATAAACATCTAAATATAATTTTTAAATAAAAAAAAGATAATATAAAATATTAGATTAAAAGAGAAAAAAAGACAGGAAAAGAGTATCTTCTTCAGCAACTCTCCGACTCCCCCATTTCGACGCACCTCATTTCAACTTCACCATTCAATGCCACCGAACCTCCCATCAGCAATCATTCTGCCACCACATCGACTCTAGAAACACAATCTCTTGATTCAACTACTGTTCCATTCTGAAATATCATTCTGAAATACCGCGACATTCCGATTTATCAGAGTGTCACAGCATTTCGGTTGATTTGTTGCCCTAATGTGATGGTTCCAATCTATAATCGTTTGTCACTGGAGCAATGGAACGTTGGCCTCTGTTCTAGTTGCGAAATGCCCATTTCGGTTGATTAATTGGTGTTCTGGCAAGCCATGTCTCCTGTATATTTTCAAAAGTATAAAAAGAACAAATATTTTTAAGATCAAAAAGTGGTTGGGGGTGGAGGCTCTCTGTTGTTTTTGTAATTCCATATCACAAAAAATCCTTAGTTCTTTATTTCTTGAATGGGATTTTTACCAGAATTATTGCTTGAAGAGCATAATATATTGAAAGTTGTAAAATGTGAATTTGAAACTATTTTCATGGGCCTCTATGTAGAAATTCAAGGGTATGCGATTTTTTTTTATTTATACACATACATGCTAGGAGTTCGTTATTAGAATTTAGAAAGCAAGATTACACTCTTTATTCTCTTTTTGTTTTAATTATCTCTCAATGCTCAAACTCTCTTTAGAGGAATGAAGTACTTTTCAAACACTATATTTTATTTCTTACTCTTTAACTTGTTACAAAATGATTAGGAGACCACTCCTATTAATAGGTGCATAATGAAATCTCTAGACTCACAATTTATTTCATCCAACAAATTTCAAGATTATTAAATATTACATATTTTCAATATTTGACTATGTAGAAAATACAAAATCTTCACCTTGATTTTACCAATGTCAAAAGTTCTTTCCAAGACTTGATTATTCTAAAGTAATTTGAAAGTCAAGTTTAATCCACAACAACCCCCTCCCTTCATAAACTTGATTCCACAACTACAAGAAATATCCTCATCCTTTTGAAAAAATCAACTTTTAATAGTAGACATGGCAATGGGTTTGGGTAAACCATGTCCCTGCCCTGGACTCACCCAAATGAGACAAGTTAGAAGTCAAATAAATAGGTTTTGAGGCGAGTAACATGTCCTAATTTCTTGGACTCGACTAGGTTTGGGCGGTTATGGGCTTAAATGAACCCGCCCTAACTCGCGCCGCATAGTAAATATAGTATATATATTATATATAATATTTATACTTAAAATATAAAAAAATTAGGGTATATAATAGCATACATATATTGATCACACAATGACACTTTTGCACTCATTCAATCATCATAAAAAATGATGAAAAATATATTACAATTAATTAATCTGGATATTTTATTTTAAATTTAAGTAAATAGTGTTAGAAACTTATTGTATATTAGATTCTAATTTTCTATAAATGTATAAATATTCTTTGTGTTTGTTTGTTTTAATTAATTGTGCGAACATATGAATTGCAAGCTTATATATTTTAATGAAAAAATAAAGGAAAAAAATAGGTTTGGCGGGTTGGACCCATTAGGTCTAAAGTGAAGCATGGGAGGGAGGGGGGTGGGTTCAAATGGGAAGGCGAGGTGGGGTAGGTCTTGGGTCATGCCAAACCCTCCCCATCTTCGTCCAGTTGGCATCCCTATTCAATTGCTTGGTGAAAACGCTCGCAATTTGTTCTTTTTACTTAACAAACTCGAACTCGACTTCCTTCCTTGATATGCATATAAAATGGTACTTTGTAACAATAAGCTTATTTCTTTCATGGAACATTGAGTTCTTGTCTAATGCAAGTGCAAACTTATCATCAATAAATATCTTCATTGCATTTTCTTATGGTTGATGGAGTTTCTTCATTAAACTTCTAAGCAGTGACGGATCCACGGGGGGCAGTGCCCCCCTCCCCCCAACATTTTGGTGGTTTTTCTTTGATTCCATATGTATATTTGCCCCCCCTCCCACGGCCACACTTATATATATATATATGAATTTTTGTAATAGGTTTTAGTTTGTACATATTTAATTATTTCATAATAATTTTTATTAATTCTTTACCTATTTTAATTTTGGAATGTTTAAAATAAATTTTTAGGCCCATATTTTCAATTAAATAATTCACAATTAGGTTAGGCCCATTAGGACACTTCTATTTTATCTGTTTGAAAACATATTTGTAGGGATCTAGCCAAAGGAAAGCTTTACAACTTTATAGAAACTTACAGAACAATCAAAATCTCTCCCTTTTGATTGCAACAAGATTGAGGCAAAGAGACAAAATAATCATGGGCAAGCTTAATACAATCAATTCGTTTTTCAAGAGAAAAGCTAGTGATAATACAAGAGTTAGTTGAGAGAGCTTTTTATGCTATGAATATTGTCAAAAATAGGCTTAAAAATAAGATGGAAGATGATTTTTTAGCTGATTATTTAGTTACTTATATTGATAAAGATATTGCTAAAAATTTTGACTGATTCGATCATTGATGAATTTTATGATATGAAAGAGCGTCGTGCTTGTGCTCAACTTCGATGATATGTATTTTGAATTCATAGATTATAAAACTTATATTTGAACTTTTATGTTTTATAATTTTTGCCCCCCCAAAGTCTCAGTTTTGGATCTGTCCCTGCTTCTAAGTCAAATTACTTGACAAACACAAGATGTGGCTGCAACATATTCAACTTCAAATTCGCATGAAAAAAGTGTCACATTTGATTGCTTCTTAGAATTCAAAGTATGTTGAATTTCCAACAAAGAAAACAAATTAGGTAGTGATTTTCTAGTCATCACTACCACTAACCCAATCATTATCACAATAGTCAATAAGCTTGAATTCTTGAGAAGATGAATAGAGAATTCCAAAGTCAAGAGTACCTTAAATATATCAAAGTAATCTTTAGGCCACCTTCAAGTGAGAGGTACTAGGAATTTCCATGTATGGACTTATTAATCCAACTGCAAAAAGAATATCGGGCCTTGTACATGTTAGGTACCTCAAGCTTCCGACAAAACTTTTGGAAAATATGAGATTAATTTTCTCTACATCTCTATTCTTGGATAATTTAACTTCCCATTCCTAGGGAGTTTTACGGGCTTGCAATTCTCCATCTCAAATTTCTTAAGAATTGCTTTGGCATGTGATTCTTGAGATATGAATATGCCCTTCTTTCTTTGTTTGACTTCAATTTTGAGATAATAGGACATTAAACAGATATCACTCATCTCAAATTCCCTAGCCATTGTTCTCTTGAATTCTTCAAATATTTTTGGATTATTTCCCATAATCAAATCATCCACATACAAATAATCAAAATGTCACCATTTTTATTAACTTCCACATTCATGTGGACACTTGGTAAAATCATTTTTTGGAAATATTTGTCAATTTTGATATTCCAAGCATGTAAAGCTTGCTTTAATCCATAGAGATCTTTCTTCAATTTTAGGATTTTGTCTCATGCCCTTTGATCATGTAGCCTAAATGTTGTTAATGTAAACTCCTTCCTCCAAAATTCCATTCAAGAAGGCTGGTTTTACATCCATTTAATGAATTTTCTATCCATTTTGAGCTGGCAAGGTAATAATCAAACAAATTATTTCTAGATGAGCAACAGGAGAAAATACACCATAATCAATGCCGACCTTTTGCTTGTAGCCTTTTTCTACCAATCTTACTTTATATCTTCCAACTTCACCTTTTAATTTTTTCTTTTTTCTGTACACCTATTTGACTACAATAGTACTTTTTCCTTTTGAAATGTGACCAACTCCAAAGTATTATTTTTCTTGATTGTCTTGATTTCTTCATCCATGGCATCTTTAAAACATAGAGATTCACTCAATTTTTTTGTTAACTCTTCGGTTTCTTCATATATATCTTTAAGACTTCTATAATTTCTCTTGGGTCTTCCACTTGAACTTGAAACAACAACTTGGGCACTTTGTGGTGGAGATGTTGGTGGTGGAGTAATAGGGTGTACCATCTCCATCTTCATTATCAAAAATAGATTGTAAGTGTATTCTCCATTTGGAATTTTCCAATCTCAAGAGTTGTTTTCATTAAATTTAATATCTCTACTAATAATTATTTTGCCTTTATCTGCTTTAAGAAACATGCAAATGAAAAGCACTTGGTTTATAGTTGTTCCATGCCTCTTGAGGTGTTTTACTAAGAACACACTTTTTGTATGAGTTCGAATGGACAAATGCAAAGCACAAGCATTTGCTTCAGCCACAAACTTTTTCGGCATGTTTTTGCTCTTCAATAAACTCCCGTTGTATTGAGAATGGTGCAATTCTTTATCAAAACCACACCATTTTGTTGTGGTGATCTTGGAACTGTCAAAGGCCTCCAAATTTCATTCTCATAGAATTGATTAAATTCATTTGAAATGAATTCTTCTCCTTTGTCGGACCGAAGAGCTTTGATTTGATAGCCACTCTATTTTCTCACCAATTTTTTTAACTTTTTGAAGTTTTAAACACCTCTGGTTTTTCCTTCAAAAAATACACCTAAATTTTTTGAGAAATATTATCCATAAATAGAAGAAAATACTTATTCTTACCTAGTGATGTTAAATTGATAGGACCACCAATATCCAAGTGAACTAGTTCCAACAAAAACTGAGTTGTTGTCATAGATTCTTTTGGAAAGCTCTTTCTTAGTTTCTTGGTAAGTAGATAGCTTATCAAAGTTGGTTCAAATGATCAATGGTCGATAGTCCATTCACCATCTTTTCCTTACTCATTAATTTGAGGCCACCAAAATTCAAATGTCCAAATCTCATGTGTCAAGGCCAATATGAATCTTTCCCACAAGTTTGTAAATATCTCGGGACATCACTTTGAATATTCATGATAATTAATTTATTTTTTGACATTGGTACTTGGGCTACTAACCTTCTATTACCATATTTCATAATCAAACTTTTATTTATCAACTCAACATTATATTTTTTTCTTCAATAATTGTCCTTAGCTTAAAATATTATTTTTAATATTCGACACATAATAAATATTAGAAATAAATTGATGGCTTCCATCCTTCAACCTAATAAAAGTTTTACCTTGTCCTTTCACTTGGATTTGAGAAACATCTCAAAAGGTGATATTGCCATCAAATGATTTGTCAAGTTCTACAAAGAGATTTTTCTTTCACAAATCTAGCAACTTGCACTTGAATCGAGGTAACAATGATTCTTATCTTCATTTTCTTCACTTTTGCAAAAAAGAAGCAAAGTGGGATTTTCAACTTCATTCTTACTCTCTGCATTGGATTTTTCATCCACTTTATTTTTGCATTCCTAAGCATAATGGAGTATTCATGTATAACATTCAACATTTGACTTGTCATACCTTTCTTGATAAGATCTCGAACCTCTTCCTCTTTCTCATCCACGATCTCTACCTTGGTATGAGACTTGGCCTTTTTCCTCTTTGTTAGGTGGTTGATTGCTGTCTCTTTCTCTTCCATGGCCTCTTCCATGTCCTTGGCCTTTATGTTAGCCTCTTTAGGATTTACCATACTTTTTTTTATTTTTCCTTCAAATGAAAGCTTGCTTGCAAAGCATATTCCACCGATCGTTGATTTGGTTTCTTCAATCTTTCTTCATGAACTTAGAAAAATTCAGGAAGCTCTTAAATAGTCATGGTGTCTAAATCCTTGGACTCTTTAATGCCGACAACAATATAATTAAATTTTGGATTTAACATTCACAAATTTTTTCCAACAATCTAATCTTCCTTCAAATCATAACTATATCTCTTCATTTGATTTTTAATGGCCAAGACTCTTGAGACGTAATCCAAAATGGATTTAGATTTCTCACTTGAAACGTTTCAAATTCACATATTAATGTTTAAGATGAACTTTCTTCACCATCTCAACTCCTTTGTAGGAGGCTTGAAGAGCTTCCCATGCTTGCTTGGAGCGCAACATTCTCAAATATATTCTCATTCAAACTTTAGAAGATAAGAGAGAGTGCCTTTTGGTCTTTCTTCTCCAACGCAGCTACATCTTCTCCTTCAATACCTTTTCTCATAGGATCCCACATATTGTGCACTCCAAGCAAGACTTTCATGTGAGTACACCAATTTTCATAATCTTCTCTCATGAGAGATGAAATTTGAAATGGAGTTCCAATCGACATTTTTGTGAAAAGATTTATTCATGTAATATAAAATATTTTTTTACCTGCACATGCATATATACATATATCATGAGGCCATTCAGTTTTTTCAATAATTTCACAAATTAGGTAAGTGTGCGGGTAGTGTCATTAACCAATTAACTGGTGGCTATATAAAACAAATTGTTATTGAAGAAGACAATCGTTATTAAGGAGCAAAACATAGTAGAATTTGAGATGCAATGATAAGTGTTCCATCATTATCATCAAATTTTAAGATAATGAAAAATGATTAGGCATTAAATTTATATAGTTTACTTACCATTTTCTACATTTTTTAACCTTTTAATGATCTTGCATAAGTTTAAGGGTATTGATTATGACAATATTTGTTATATGATTAATGTAAGTTATCCCCCATAAATTTGTTGGATCTATTTGAAAATTATCTTTCCTTATTTATCAAGATTATATTAGATCTTGATTATTGACAACATACTTTTATATTGATTAAGTACATCATGTCTCACTACAAGAAAATAAGACTTCAAAGATGGATTTTTTGGTCTCTGAAGTCCTGTTTTTCTTCTCTAAGATATGGTAGAGGTAGAATTTTTTAGTCTCCGAACCTGTGGCTAACAACCCCATCTCAAATTCAAGAGACGGAATAATTTCAGTCTCTAAATTTTAGAGATGAATTAAATTGATCTCTAAAAATGTCTCTAATTTTTAATACTTTTTACTAAAATCGTCTCTAATTCTGTAAACTTTCCATCTTTAATTCCATCTCTAAATCTACAAACATTTCAAAATAATCCATCTCTAATTTCATCTCAAATTCCATCTTTAATTTCTGCTTGTTCATCGGTAATTTATCTCAATTCCATCTCTATTTTATACGTCTCAAATTCTTCCTTTAAATTCATTATTTGTGGTATTAATTTCATTTCTAAATTCATTTTTTATCAATTTTCATATCTATTTACAATCAATAAGTTTCTTCAATTCAAATTAATAATATGTTCATGTAACTTTTCCAGAATCAAGTAATATTGACTTGCAAATTAGTCGCACTAACCATCAACAAACAACATAATTTATTAAAATATTAAAAGTATATATATTAGTGAATAAGACAAGTCAGCTTAACTATCCTCAACAACATAAATCAATTCATTCATACAAGAAATCAAATAAAAGTTTCATACAAATAAATCATCAAAGTTTTACTTGTGCCCAGAAGTCCCCATGCACCTGTATCTTGTGCCTATGTTATTATCTCTAAATGCCTCCATGACTTGAGTATCCATATCCTCATGATAGGAATTACTTCCTCCACATTATTCTCATGATGAATATGATTTACACAAAAAATACACTGCAAAAAATAAAATAAAATAAAATAAAAAACAAAAACAAATTAAGAGCTCAATATAAACATTGTACAATGTAGTAACAATAACTCTTTTTAAACAATCAAAAATTAAGACAAGTTATGCCTGTTAAGCAACAACGAGAAGGAGTTAGACATTTAGCAAATAAATTATATTGGAATCCAACATGTATATTTCCGTATTTCCACTTAATTAAGTCACAATTGAAGTGCCCAAAACAATGGAATAGCCAATATTCTTGAGAAGTTATTTTCTTGATGTTGAGAAAGAAATTCAATTTAAAGGAGTCAATCATAATGAAACCAAAAATCAAAATATTATTTACATGATGTCACTAGATGGTGTAACAATCATTATTATTAATGCTTTAGGGGCAATTTCCTAATGTTCCTCAACTCTTCAAAATTTCATACTTGCGTTTGCTAAAAGATTCAAAAATTTCAAGTAAAGAAGTTGCTTTAATAGCGTAATCATCAGTTTGATATTTATATTTCTCTTTTTGTGTCCTTGTACAATGAGAAAATAAAAGTTTGATATCTATTTAACACTTCTGTTCTTGATCTAATTTGAGCTAGACTCAGTGAGAAAGCTACACACAATGAGAAAGCTACAGATAGCCAACCATTATAACAAAATGAAACGTGTTCAAAACTATGAATTAGCAAAGCAAACACAACTCAATCATGATAATGCATTTAGTTGTGCAACATGAGATTTAGAAAGAGATGGTGTTTAATTCATTGATAGAGGTGTGGATTTAGTGAAAACTAGGCATACATCATGCTCCCACAAAAGAGATCGCAATTTGAACACAAAATTATGCATCTCTAATAACCATGCTTGGCTTAATAAAAATGAATGAAAGACCAACACCTCCTCTAAATCATGAGAATGAATTAATGAATGTTTAGTTACTTGCATGATTTGGAATCTCTTCTTCCAACTTGTTGAAAGTCAGAGATATTGCAGCTCTATAATGTCCTCTGTCTACAAATACTTTACCTTGAGAACACACATCAAACACCAAATACACTAATTAACACGAAACAATAACTAAGACATCCTCTTAGATAGGCTTCAAATATTATGCTAATTAGAACATTGATAACAAGGTCAATAGTTGTCAATTATCACAAGAGTAAATAAAAGACAAAACCAAAAAATATGACCACACTTACCTTATGGGCAGCGTGCATGTACTGTGACTCAACTTCTACAAGTTAATAATTTTTCAATCTAAAATTCATTCTAAACTAAGAAGGGTGCAAAATGATGTAGTAAAACAGTTGAGAAAATATGTTATTCAAAGACCCAATCAGGTAAGCAATTACAGAACCCACGATTCAAAAAAATCAACGAGCACTTGTAGAAACACACAAGACAAACAAAAATATAAAATAGGAATTTTGAGAAGATAGGGAAATAAAATAATCAAAATTTACTACACAGAAAATTTTGTTTGTTCTTCTATCTTATCAGGACAATCTTTTTTTTTTTTTTTTTCTTTAGTTGTTATCTACATTATTTGGAGAAATAGAAATAAAAAAGTGAAACACTGCAAGATTTAAATTAAATTAAAAAACATAAAAATAGGCATTTGAGAAGATAGTGAAGTAAAGTGATCAAAATTCTTACTATACATTGAATTTTGTTTGTTCCTCTATCTTATCAGATGAACATTGCTCCTGTTGCTATAGTTGATGTTATTATAATAGTGGTCCTTGTTGTATCAAAACATGCTTTTGATTTAAATGCTTTATGTACAAAGTCAATTCATTCTATTGAAAGCCAAGGGAAGAAAATAAGAACTACATTTAGATTTTAAATCCTTTCAAAATCTATCAAAAATAATAGCCATAGCTATTTAATATTAAAAGTATAATTTTGTTTTTAGTGCTTTGGGATGGGGGTTGGGGGTCTGGGGGGAAATATATAAAAAAATATTTTGCTCATATCATATCTAACTAGAAAGTCAACAATGCTTCCTCAATCCTATATATTCTTTCTTTAACAAATAAATTAATACATAAACTACTCCAAGTCAGAAGTAAATGAGTTGTAAATTCACAATGGAACATAAAAGAAGTTATTATTTAATGAACCAACAACAATTGAGAGAGAAAATTACAAAACCCATAACAAACCAAACAAAAAAATTCATGGATTACAATTTCCCATTATTTTAAGGATTGGGAATACAATACCAACTGCATGCCATCATAAGCTCTACCAAGACATCAACATATGATTTTTATTTGATGCAATTTCATAGATTAAAAACTTGAGAGTCCATAATAAGTGTTTCTATGGGAAATTTGGATTTCCATGAGTTATCTTAATACCTCCTTATCTATTTACGTCTAAAAGGCACCAAACTTACCTGATGCTAGAACTTTTTTCTTTTGTCTACTTTTTGTAGGTGCAAAAAGAGTCCTTAACCGGAGTACATAACTTCAACAAAAGATGGAAAAAAACTATTAGAGAAGATGAATGTTGGGTGGATCCATTTCAAAAACATGAAAAAAAAGCTAATCAAAATAAACTACACATTCTAGATATAAAAACTCAATCAACATTCATAATTGAGAAGGAACTTTGAAATAAAAGAAAATAAAATTTACTCAGTTATTACTTAAAAGATTTACAATATTAATAACTTAATGAGTAAAAATCCATAATTTTTGCAATTCCAATACTCTGAAATCAGTACAAAAGCAAAACCATTACCCTTGGGGAAAATAGGGGTTTGGCGGTTGTGCGTGCTGTTCCAACACCTAATAAATATTCTATAAAATGGAAAAAAGATAACTAATACATGGAAATATGATGGAGGGTGAATAGTACAATACCTTAGTAGCTTTGATGAGACGATCTCCACCCTCTCAGAGTCGGATAGAGAAACGGAGGATGAGTTTTTGAACATAATTCTCTCTTATTATTTTTGTAGGGTAAGAGGAGAGGGTTTTGTCATTTTTACAAACTCCAAAATGCACTGAAATGCTACTTCAAGATGAGACTCGCTCGATATTTTTCCTATTTCAATGCGACTGAGTTTAGAGCTGCTGTGGTAGAAGGCAAGACCAACTAAAGCAGATTGTGACAGAGGAGAAATCATTGCAGGGGTGACTGAATCTGGAGAGAAGTCAATCGCCAGAGAGGAGCACTACCATGTGGTGAGACATATTGGCATTTGAGAAGCAAAGAGAGTAATTGAAAAAGATTGAATGAAGATTTTGTAACTCTAAGAAGTGAAGATATTGAAAGTGTTCAAAAAAATTTTGGGACTAGATTTTCTTTTTTATTTTAATAATTGACTTTTCCATGGGAAAAAATTGAAGTATTACGTCGATCTAACATCTCTTTTGATGCAAAACTAACCACGGATCTTTTTCATTCAAGTCCATCTGTATTACATAATCTTTTTCAATTTTTACAAAATTAGAGATATAAAGAAAGAAATGTTTCCAAATTAAAATTTCAATTTTAAAATCCATCACTCAATTTCTAGCTTTGAGATGAATTTTTTGGTCTCAAATTATATTTAACAAAAAAGTATTTTTTTTTTTGACAGATTCAAGATGGATAATATTTCCATCTCCAAAAGCCTCTCAAAATGGGTGTCTGTTTTACCAATTCTTTCTCATTTTCTGATTTTTTTAACTAAATTGAAATCCGTCAGTAACTTTGTCTGTAATTTGTAATTTATTTTATTTTATTAAAAAGAATTTAATTCTATCTATGAGTTGTCTTTGGTTGATGAAATTTAGAGACAAATTCTATTCTATCTCTAAATTTTCTCTCTAAAGGTCTACTCTCTTGTAGTGTCTCTTACCCATAAAAAGATTGTCATTCTTATATTTAAATACATGCACATTATGACTGGATTCAATGTGCTTAGTTTATGAAATGATTGATTATGAGCTTCTTTCCTTTTCTATTATCAGCTTCTATTACCTTTTTAGTGATTTAAGGCAAGATTATCTTTCTACATGATCATACAAAATTACTTTTAAATAAATTCCGTCTGGAATGTGCCTTTCCATAGATAACCAGAATATGTTTTTCCTTGTTTGTGAAGACCATATAGATGGATTCCCATATTTTTTATATTAAGAAAGTGCATTTTATTTAATTCTAAATCTTGCATCTCTTGTAGAATATATCGATGTGATTTAGATGTCTTAATTTGTAGAATCTCCAGATGGGTCATTCTTATTATCTATCGCAATGGGCACTTACCACTTACCATATAGGTTTATTTATAATTGTCGATGGTATCGACATAAAAAATATGTTGCAGTTTGTAAATAATTCCCAGATGGGAAATAATATTTTTGAGTGTACATGTAGAGTTTTTATTTTTGTTATTTACTTTTTGCAAGTCTTGAGCTAAATTGTTTCATTTCTTACTTTTCTACTATTGCTTCGAGGGTCCTCGTGGCCAGAAGGATAAGAGGTGTGCTTGCCTTTGAAGAACTTTATGGTGAAGAGGACAACAATATATTTGTGACTCGAAGGATCTACTAGTAAGAAGGACGAGAGTTGTACTTACATTCAAGGGACCATTTGAGGAGAACAAATAGGGCGTTAATTGCTTGATTGACCTTTATGATAAGAAAAACAATAAGTTGTACTAATTGAATTACTTGTGAAGTTCTAAGTTTTAGTTCTAGAAAGAGAATCCAGGTCTCGTTGTATAGACTGGCAGTAACTCGCACATCAATCCACAAAGATTGTAAAAGTGAAATAGGTAGAAGTTTCTCAATAGTTGATCACAAAGCAGCTAGTTCCAAAATATTTCAAAATTTACTACGTTCCTTCTGAGATTTGGTTTTTGCTCTTTGTTAAGAGTCAGTTTATCACCTTTTTGGGTGCCTCTTACCTTACTCTTTTTAATGTCAAATTATAGTGAATTATCTTGTACAAAATTTATTACCTTATATTAATTTGATAAGTTTCAAATCCTAAGTGAAAGTTTAGGTAGTGGACATCGGTCTGCCAAATCACTATAAATATCGATGCCTATTTACTTATGATTTACTATTCATATCTTAAATATTCAACCAGTTTTTTAAGTTCCAATCAGTAACTTAAAATACTTTTTGCATAAGACTTAAAGTTTTATTCAAAAGAAAAAATTATCGAATGTTCATACTTTTACAACATAAAATTAAGAAAGTTTAATTCACCTAGTTTTAGGCATATAATTTTTCTCAATTGGCATCAAAGCCACATACTCTATAGTATGATGTAACAACTCAAATAAAAGATAATGGCGGCCACTAACAATTTTGATGTCTTTGCCGAAGGGCAAGGGAATTATCACTATAGGACTCCACTGTTTGATGGAATGAATTATGCTACATGGATGAACCAAATGCAAGAATACATTATAGCCCTTAGCTTTAATTTGTGGAATGTGGTTAGTTAAGGACTCATAGTTCCGTGATACTTGTATACAGATAGATGGTTCTAGATGGAGTGATGAGGATTACCAATCATGGCTAGAAGGCCATTTTGGTGAATGCAAAGGCCAAAAATATTCTATCATGTACTATAATATAACCAAGTTAGTACATGTCTTATAGTAAAACAAATGTGGAATATGTTGCAAGTGACCCACAAAAGCACTATTCAAGTTTGATAGGAATGAATAAACACTTCTTATTAATAATACAAGTGTTTGAAATGAAGCTTGATGAAACAAGCAACCATATTATGTGTGGTTCATGGAAATAGTTCATCCTATATTTACTCTTGGTAGAACCATATATAAAGATGAGCAAGTCCAAGACATTATTAACTTGCTTCTTAGAGAATGGATACCCAAAGTAATGATAATCCAGGAAGCTCGTGATTTCAATAGAATGCCCATGGGTGAACTAAATTCCATGAATGGCACTCCTGAATAAAGATAAAGGTCTTGAAGTAAAAGAATGTTGCCCTTAATTCCAATCTAATACTAGACTTCAAGAAGATCTTCATTTAGAGCAAATTAAGGATAAAAATCATGCCGATTTCCTAAAAGCTAAGGCAAATAACAAACCTCAAGAAGAAATTTTAGAACAACTAATCAAAACTGCAGAAAACCAACATAGATAACACAAAGTTCCAAACAACCTTGATGCTACGAATGCAATGAAATTTGTCACATAAAGCCTAAATCAGCTCAATTAAAGAAGAATTCAAATTAGGGAAGTCAAGCAATGGCAGCCACAAGGGATGAATTTGATGGTGAACAATTTGATAGTGAAGAAAATTGCCATGGTAAACCAATATGTAAGTAGCTATTCATTTTTCAATTGTTATAATTCTAGTTATGAACTTAATACTAATGAAGATGTGTAGAAATTGTTAAAGCTTTATGAGATTCGCGTTAATATGTTTATAACTAAAACAAAACTTTGTAAGGAAAAGTGGATTAATTGTAGTAAGAACTAGCTACAGTCTCTAAAGAAAAAGTAGAAATAAAAATGGCTTTGAATAGTGAAACTCTCGACGTTGAATGTCAAAAAAAGAAAATTAATGGCTTATTAAGGAAAATAGTATGTTAAAATGAAAAAAAAAGTTGAAAATGAGTTGTGGGATCAATGGAAAGAAGATTGTCAATAAATATTGTCATTCTAGAGAAAAACATTTTTGTGAATTTTCCACAAATGTTACATATAGGTCAGTATCACCAAGAAACAAACCTAAGAAGGATTCAAAACCTAGAACTAGTAAGAATTTCAAAGGTACCGGATTGGTTCTAACACTTCTAGTAGTCATTCAAACCAATTCGTAAAACCTCTTTCCTATAATTTTTTCTAAAATTTCAAGTAATTTCTTATCCATATCCAAGCATCCCTTTTCATAACTAATTGGTGATGTTTCTTTCTCCTAAAATGGTATCTTGGTTCAAGTGGATGCTGCTTTGGAGTCTAAACTGGATCAACAAATTAAGAAGGCTTGTAAGATCAAGGAGAGTGTTCACAAATTGAAAAGAATATTACTGTTATACAAGTCTAGCCCCTTTTTGTTGATGAAGGGAGAGAAAAAGTAAGATTTTTTACACTTCATATGCATTCTTAACATTCTATAAAGTAATTTTAATTAAATGCTTATATGTGTCTATCTAAATATGATTATGATCCTTTCCAGCTGGTATGTTAAATTGGTATCTTCTATTTTTTATATTGGTATCTGTTTTATTTTGCTATCTAGATATAGTCCTGCATCAAGATAACAAGAGCATAAGGACCCACCATGGCATAAAGATAGGGGAGGTCAGATGATATCTTTCTACTTCTCATGCATCAAAATTTTTGTCATCATTAAAAAGGGGGAGATTATTAGCCCTTTTCATAAATTTTCGTAAGCTTAAGGGTTTTGGTGGCAAAATAACAAAATTCGTCATGTAATTTTACCCCATTTGGTTTTTCATCCTATAATTTGCATAATATCAATTCTAGTCCTATAAGTATTAAAAAAATATCATTTTTCGTCCCTTTTTCGCCGGAGCCGGAGAAACTCGCAGGAAAGGGTGATGTGGAAAGCCGGGCATGTGGCATTTCTTGTTTATGCCTCGTTGGTAGCTGACATGGCTTGATAAATTGAAAATAAAAAAATAAAAAATGCCAAGTGGATATACAATAATATATATGATATATATTTATATATACACGTATATATCTAAATATATGTATTTATATATACATACACATACATATGTATATATACCTCTACCCACCCACCGGGTGGGTGGGTGGCTGGCCGAGCTCACCATGGCTAGCCGGTGGCCATGGTGGCCAGCACCTCGCCTGGCCAGATCTGGCCAGGCAGCCTCCATGGCCGGCCCGTCATGATTGGTGGGTGGGTAGGAGGGTGGCAAGGCGGGGGTTGGGGTGGGGTTAGGAATTTTAATTTATATTTATATTTAATTAAATTATTTTAAATATGTGAGTTAAAATAATATTGTTAATGGTAAATTAGGGGAATGTTTGTTATATTTTTTGTGTGATTTTATTATGTGTTTTGCGAGAATAAATTATTGGAGAATGTGAAAATTATGTTGGGGAATGTGATTAATTTTTGGTTATATTTTGGAAAATAGTTAAAAATTGAATTTGGAGAATTTTGGTATGTTTGTTTATGTTTTGTGGGAGACTTTTTTTTTACTGTAACAGTTAAATCAATACTTTTTTGTTAAATTTTTGGGGTGAAAATGAAATTGAGTGATTTTTTTATTGTTATAATAATAATAATTATTATATGTTGTATATATAATATATGTATGTATACATTAAAAAATGGGAAAGTTTTGGGGATAATGAAGGATATTCAGGGAAAAAAATGTGTTTTAGAAGAAAAAAGATGATATGTAATATATAAATATATATATATATATAAATAGATGTGTATATATATGTATGTGTGTATATAAATTGTATAATATATTTGAAATTTAAAAAAAAAAGGAAAATACATGTATGCTGCCAACTAAGCAAGAGAAAGACAAAAAATGCCTACATGTCAGTTGCCAACGAGGCATAAACAAGAAATGCCACACGCCCGGCGTGCCGGTGAGTTTTGCCTACTCTGGCAAAAAAAGGACGAAAAATGATAATTTTTTAATACTTATAGGACTATAATTGATATTATGCAAATTATAAGACGAAAAACCAAATGGGGTAAAATTACAAGATGAATTTTGTTATTTTGCCGGGTTTTAGTTATGACAATATTTGCTAGATGATTAATGTAATTTATCTCCTAGAAATTTGCTGGAACATTCTTTTTGTTGTTTGAAACTTTTCTTATTTATCAAGATTGTCTTAGATGTGGATTATTGAAAATATATCTTTTCATGTACATCACATCTCTTATACATGGAAAGATTATCATATCTTGTATTTAAGCATGGGCATATCTTGGCTAGATTTGATGTGCTTAATTTATAGAATGATTGAAAAATGGCTCGTTTCATTTCTATTACTTTCTTGCCATTAATGATAACATTCTTAATGGTTTAAGGTAATAGCATTTTATAACATGATCAAACTGAATTATTTTCAAAAAAAATATAGAGAATTTGAAATTTAGCTTGGAATCTACCTTTCTGAAAATAACTATAACCTATCTTTTCTAGATTGATCCCATATCTTTCATATTAATTTATGGAATCTTCAAATGGATCATTCCTTATTATCCACCCTAATGACCACTTACCATACTGGTACATTTATAGCTATTGATAGTATTATTATAAAAGAAAAAACATTCTACAGTTTTAAGTAATTCTAAGATGGGAAAAATCATTGTTTATTGTACTTATAGAGTTGTATTTATTGTACTTATAGAGTTGTATTTACTCTCTTACAAGTCTTGAGCTAAATTGTTTCTTTCCTTAATTTTCTACTGTTGTTTCAAGGGACCTTCTGGTGAAGAAGGACAAAATGTGCGCTAGCTTTTGAAGGACTTTGTCGTGAAGAGGATAGTGAATTGTTTATATCTTGATGGACCTTGTGGCATAGAAGGAGGAAGCTTGTAATTGTCTTAAAGAGACCTTGTGAAGAGAATAAACGGGGTGTTGGTTGGTCAATGGACCTTTGGATGAAGAAAAGTATTAGAGGTGGTGCTGTTGGAATTACTTGTGATGTTCTAAGTTCTAATATGGAAAAAGAGTCCAAAGCTTGTTGTATAGAGTGACAACAACTTGTGCATCAGTCCACAAAAGTTGTTTAAGTCAGACTGACAAAAGTTCCCTCATACTTATTCACAAAACAACTGATTTTACAGCATCCCATAATTTACTACATTTTACGTAGGATTCGATTTTTACTTTCTATTGAGAACTGGTTTATCACCCTCTTGGGTGTATGTTACCTTACCCTTGTTACTATCAAATTATAGTGCATATCTTGTATAAACTTAATTATCTCATATTTTATTAGACAAGTAGTAGAGGTAGGCTTTGCCAAACTATTATAAATACCAGTATCTACTTACTTAACCTTTAGTCTTTTGCAATACATATCTTAAATATTTTAGCTAGTAATTTAAGTAGTCCTACAAGTTCTAGATGGTAACTTAAAATACTCTTTGCTTGGGATGGAAAGTTTTATTCCAAGGCAAAATTTTCTTGAATGTTCATACTTCCGCTACATAAAAATTGAAAAAGCCTAAATCACCTTCCTCTTAGGAATATGATCACTTAAAGCAGCAGATGGCTTTCTTGTAATTAATATTAGGCATGCACATGTAATTTGATATTGTGTTATCTAGACCAGCATATGAATGATACTTCAAGATTTTCACTTGAAAATAACTGTTTAATGGGATTTCACGAAAATGGTTTGAAAAATATAAGTTGATAAGAAAATGACGTAGAATGGCATTTTTCTATATAATATCAAGGGTAAAATCCACTTTACCCCCTATACTTTTAATTACATCACTTTACCTCCTTATAGTCTCAATTTTACTTCACTTACTTTAACACCATTAAAACCTCTTTAATTTCTATTAGCAAACCAAGCAAAAATAGTTGGATCACCATATTTCATATTGATATAGCCAAAATGCCCATACCTCAATATTTTTTGGCTGATAACTCTCCCAACTACTCTTTTCTTATATGGATATACAAATTTTATACAAAATAATATTAAAATTAAATTAAAAGATTCCAACTGAATACTGAGAAAATGAAACATGGACATCACTATTAGCTACACTACAAATATATCAAAAACTTGCATCATTTACCAATAGTACATTTCTAGAAGAAACAATGATTTTCATTAAAGAAAATTAATAATATGCAAACCCCATTTTTTCCTCCATAGAATTGCTTTACTAGCCCTATTTTACTACCTAATACATCTCTTCATGGAATCATCAAAAACCAAAAAAAAAAAAAAGACCCCCCTTACCACAAAGTAGCAATAAAACTACATTAGACACAATAAAGTTGGAAGTCAATTTGCAAATATAATTTGTATTCAAAAACCATTATTATCAATTAGTTCAATTCAAAATCATTTTTCATGCCAATATTTTGACAATTACAATCTAAGAAGTAAAAGTGCATGTCATAGGCCATCATTAACTAGTTAAAATAAAAAACCAAATATTGTTGTTTTGCCAATTACAGTGATGGCTAATGGAGACATTTGGTTCTTTCTATCTCTTCCCACAGCGTGCATCAATTGACCATCGAATGGTCCTTTCAAGTGGCAAGCATCAAGTCATAAAACAAGCCTGCATCCTGCAATAAATCCTTTAATTTGTGTCGAATATTGTATGAATGGCCTCTAAAAAAAGGGAGCATGATCTAGCCAACATCTCTCAACTGCTACAGTAGCAACACTACTGGGATTCATCTTCCTAACCATGCCACAATAATCTCTCACCTTGTAGAAATCTTCTTTGTGATTACCTTCAATAGCCTCAAGAGCTTTGCATTTAGCCCTATAAATCTGGTTCCTGGAGACAAAGACACTTTGTTCTCTTCTGACAGTTCTCATTGCTATTTGTTTCCATTGGGGATTATCTATAATCCGGTTAAGGTGTTTTTTTGTTGACCAAGTGCTTGTGATGCTCTATAGTTTATATCTTCTAGGATGGATAGTGTGCTCTCTTAAACTCTTAATTTGAAATGTGTTGGTTCCTTGCACTTTAGATGCATGGACTCTAAATGGGCAATTATCTGCGCACACAACTGTGATCCTATTACTTTCATTTTTTATGAATCTGAAATCATACCCTTTCTTTATTGAGTGTTCTCTTAGAGCAGCCTTAAACAAGTTAGCATCTTTAAAGATTATGCCCAACCTTAGCTTCATGTCTCCCATATCTTCAATTTCATTAAAGACTGAGTACATAATATTTGCTTCTTCATTAGAGTTTAATGGAGTATCATTCATGTCACTGTCACTAGCATATCCATTAAGCTCTTATTGCATTCCTTGGTCTTTTTCCCCAAATATTTTATCACAAAGGCTTGTATTCCTGCCTCCTTGTTCATTTTCACCTTCACTAATATCATCCTCATCCTCTTCATTGAGTTCTTCATTCTCAAATAAAGCATAATCTAATTCAAACATATCACTACTCTCTAGTACATAGTCATCATTTGTGGGTACGCCTTCCAAGTTATTCAATATCTTACTTTCACCTTTATCTATGTGAACCTGGACATTAATCATATTCTCACTATTTTCAATATCAATGAATGCTCCAGCATCAATACTTTCAATATAACTACCATCAAAACCTAGTGTTGCACCATTGTTGTCATTCTCAATATAACTGCATATAGTATCATAAGCTTTATATTCTTTAAACATAACCACCATATCATGATGGAAGCAAATCATTTTGAGCCCATTTACAAAATCTATGTTAGGAATAAGGTAATAGATATTAACAGTTTCAGGTAAGCCTAACTGTTCTATCAATATTAGCAGTTCAATCTTACTAGTTTTATTTGGGTCTATGTTGTCCACTTGTTCTATCCTTCCTCCAACATAGTGCATAGGTGGTCCAAGTTCAAAATAACCCCCATAATGCAATTTGATAGTGTACATACCTTGCAAAAGAAAGAAAAATACATTATCAAAGTGTGTAACTCAGAAGCACACTATCCAGTAATATACTATCAGTTTTTCATAGTTTTACACACTTTTGAAACAACAAACTTTAAGTGTGTCTTCAAACAGAGACATAAGGGCCACAAATGATTATTATAAAATCTTGAGGGGAACAAGGCAATACAAAATTTATAAACAAGAGCTAAAAATCGTTTTCCTCCATAAAGATATAACCATATTCAATCCAAAAATCCTTATCTTTGACTATTTGCTTATTATACATGTGAAAGAGACAATTACTATAAAAAAAAATCAGCAAAAATAAATTACTCATAAAAAAAATTACAAATGCTTTAATGTAAAGAACTAAAATTGTAATATTTTTAATACTGAAGTACATATACACGAACAGTTTCGTTGGTATGTAATAATGTTTAGAGTGCTAATAGCAATTTTGATTAAAATTGAATTAGTAATAAAGATGAGAGATTAAAAACATAATCAATTTTGTAGAAGTTGAATTCATAAATTTAAATTTATTGAGAGAAGAAATGTAATAGATAGATCAGAATTTCTAAAGCGTCATTTAGACCCTTGGAATGATGATTAAATTAAAGAACTAGTACTCTTCAATCGATGTCTTGGTTGAGTGTCGACATTTATAATTTGATATTTCTATTAATCTCTTTTTTTGTCAAGTTTTTATTTTAAATCTTCTACTAATAAAATGTGAATGGTTACTTTGAGATGGGTGGCATTTCTTTTTACCACGTCTTTATTTGAAATCATTTGTCTAATGAAATGTGGATGGTTATATTTGTAAAACATCAATGCAACCCAATTAGAGACCCAATGTATAAGATCCATTAGACTCACAAAATTCATTTTGTATCGAATTGAAATAGTTCTCCTTTCATGGCGTCTATCCAGAATTTGACATTCAAAACTTCATGGATGTCCATAGGTTCTATAAAGGATAAAAAAACTACATTGGTATAATTTGAATTATTTTTCTTTGCCTTGGATCGTGTAATAATTCTTCCTTGTACGTCTCTCTATTGGATAGCTTGATGCATGTTCAAATTTTCAAGCTCTTCCTTCTTAATTGGTGGAACTTCCATTGGTAGATTTAGTGGTAGCATCATTTTGCTAGGATGCTTCTTTTTTAGCTTCCTTTTCATATTACAGACTTTATGCCCATAGTATCCTTGGTTATGAAAGGATTAGTTTCATCAAATGCCATATGTATAGATTCTTACATTGTCCTTTTACTTTTATCAAATACACAATAAGCTTTACTATGGACAAAAAATCCAATAAATATTGTTTCATTTGACTTGGAATCACACTTAGAAAGATGACCTCTACCGTTTGAACTGTGACATTTACACACAAAACATGAAGTAAGCAATGCTTGATACTTTATCGTTCCATAGTTCATAAGGGATTTCTTGATAAAGGGTATAAGAAAAACTCTATTGATAATGTAAAAAATAGTGTTATTCGCTTCTACCCAAACTAATTTTGGAAGATCATATTTGTTCAACATTGTGGGAGCCGTTTCTTGAGAATTCTATATTTTCTTTCCACAATTCCCATTTGCTGAGGATTTTAGGTGCAAAAAATCATGCTTCTATCCTTGTTCATCAATAAAGGCCACAAACTCATGGTCATCAAATTATGTCATATATGATCACTTTGGATCGTTTCAATGAAATATTCTTTATATTTTGAATTTTCTTAGTTAGAGAAATAAATGAGCTTAGTGCTTCATTTTTTTTTTATGCGAGAAAACATACTTATGTAAAATAGGAGAAATTATCAATAATTACAAATACATATTTACTACCACCAAGAGATGAGATCTTTATGGGTCTAAAGACGTCAAGGTGAAGAACGTTAAGGGGTTTGGTTGAAGTAATATCATTTATTGGTTTGAATAATGAATTAATTTTTTTCCCTTTAGACAAGCATCAAAGACTTTATTTTTGATAAAGTTTATCTTAGGAATGCCTTTGGCTAAGTCATTTTTGTCTTTTAACAAGATGATTTAGAAATTTCATATTTATATGACCTAAACATTTACAATGTCTGACTAGAATCTTCAATAACAATAAGACATTTGACATTTTATTTAGAAAGGTCATCTAAGTTTATGCAATAGATTTCCTATCTCTAATATAATAGCTGTGAAGAACACTTTGTTATTAATTTTCTGTGACCTCATAGAGAGGGTAGAAATTGTACCATGTATGCACAGTTGTATAGTTGAGTTTGTGCTTAGTAGGTTATGTTTAGTCCGTCAACTAGCCACATATCTTAATGGAAGTTCCAGCCCCTTTACCAAAGGTTCTGTTTCCAACAATATTTCCCTTTGTGTTAGCAAACAATACATTTCCTCCATTGAAATTATGTAGACTTGTGAAGAATGATTTGTCTCCAATCATGTATCTGGAATGACTATTGTCGAGATACCATTTATCCCTTTGATTTACTTTCTTTGTTAGATCCTAGAACATAAATTTTGGTTGTTTTACGTAACCATGTATTACTGGATTCATATTTGTTAGATTTTGAAACCTCAATAAATTTGGCTCCTATATCCATTTTTGATAGGCACCTGTGAGCTAGTTTTCCCACAAATATGATAAGTTTTTTGCGGTACTTATTCTGACGAAGGGTTTATAATGATCGTGAGACCATATGTCGTACCTTTTGCTTTAGTGATTCTTCTCATATTGTAGTTATCCCCTAGAAGAAAGACGTTTTTTTTTCTAGTTGTTGATGAGCTTATATATTTCTATCTTATATATTTTGTCATGATTTTACTATAGTTCTGAGCTATTTCAATTTTTTCATCAAGAGTATTTTGTAGTTAGTTTTTTCATCAAAAGTATTTTGCAGTTGTTTGTTTTTTGTGTATGTTAACCTTTTATTGTAGTTCAATTAACTGGTTATGACACTCATCAAGCAGGTTGAATGAAATGGTACTTTCATGCACAAATTCAAAGTCATTGGAATTTATTTTAGAGTGAAGGTTGATCTATTTGCTAGCCATGAGGCAATTTTCTTCATTTTAAAATTGATATGAATCAGAATCATTGCATGTGATGGTTATGGCCCTTGGCTGGGCATTCTTTCTAGGCCTTGGATTTCTTTTGAGTGTCACACAATCTGGTCTTTGATGCCCTATTTCATGACATTCATGGCGCACAATTTGTTTAGATTTTTATTTCTTCTGGAACTTGTTCTGGTAATTATCTAAATAAGTTCTTAGCCTGAGTGAATTGTCTTATGCATTTGGTTACCATTGTGATTCCACCCTATATTGCTTCTTTGTCTAAATCTCTAAGGTTAACATCCAATCAATTTAATTTGAGTTTCAACCAAAGTTTTTCTTGTTCTTATCGAAACTTTCCTCTTTGGTAAGGGGAGTTATTTCTTGAAAGGTGAGAGATTAGTGAGTTCTCCCACATAAAGGGTTTTGAGATTTTTGGCTTCATGGATTGTAGTTACTTTGCGAGTCCACTCTGTGAGTAATGACCAAAGGATATTCCGAACTCATTAACTCTTAGATATTGGTTTTTCCAATGCGAACATGGGATTAACTATCTCCATAAAGTGCACACATCTAACTAATATTTCACATAGTTCATAGAAACCATTACATATTAGTTAGCGAGCAAAGTAATTTTATCTTGTTTTACCTAAGAGGTTCCTTCATAGGTATATTGATGCATATTCCACATGTCTTTCATTGAGAAGGATAGTACAACTTACCCTGAGAAGGATAATACACCTATTTTTATGAAATATTAAATCATCTTTTCTTGGTGAAAGAGCTTAAAAGTTTGATAAATGAATAATTTTATATTGTTAATATATAAGTTCTTAACTTATCAAAAGTTTTTCAAATTTAGTTATTTTCAAGATAATCTTTTCCTAAAAATCCAAAATATTTTTAGATAAAATTATATATCCATAATATAACGAATATTTTTATTTCAATTTAAAATTTATTGTAAGTATGAGAGATACTTTTCACAAGTTCTATAATCTCTCAATTTTATTATTATATTATCAAAACAATTTTCTTTTTAAATAGTCAACAAAATAATAGAAAACCTATTTTCAAATATATGAAGCAAATTTTATGGTACATAAATAAATGTTCGTGTAACACCCCTTAAATTCAGCATTTCAGAAAATTAGGATTTAGAAATTAAGATTTTGGTTAATCGGATTTTAGGGCTCATAATTAATATTAAAAGGACTTAGTTGCAAGGAAATTGGAAGTTTGGGGGTGAGAATTGCAATTTTTAATAATTCAATTGACACATTTTCTTGACTTAGGGGTTTGCATGGAAGAAGCATAGTCAACGAGGGCTTGGGATCAATTTTCAGAAATTCTGGGAATCAATTGAGGAGTCTCATAATTTCAGGGACTAAATTGAAAAATAGAAAATTTGGATTTTTTAAACCAAACGGGCAGCTTTCCTTCTCCATTTTCTTTTCTTTCTTCTCCACCATTTTCTCTCTTTTTTTTTCTTCGTCCACCGAAGTCAACACCACCACGGTTCTCTCCGGCGACCACCATAACTCCCATCTGACTTCACCAATCTCTTCCCCCACCATTCCTGATTTCATTTCCTCCACCATGCACACAATCGGACGGCGGAGCTCCACGGCGGAAGAAGACCCGATTTTCGGGGGAAGTGGGTCTCTTGTTTTCCGACGATATTTTGAACTATTGGGGGGTGGTTTTGAAAGCTCTAGGTGTGGAGAAGAGTTCTGGGTGGTTGCATGTGGTTGAGGCGCGGCGGAGGAGAAGAAAAACTGTGATCGGAGTTGGGCGGAGGAGTTGGTTTTGGGGCTAAAAATTGGTTTTTTCGGTGGCCTCGAAGCTCGAAACAGAACACCGACAGCATATTTGGACTCAGGAGCTAGATAGGAGCAGGACTGCGGAGTTTGGGGATTTTTCGGCAGCGGCGGACGGTGGCCGGCGGCTGCGGCGCGGCGACGACGGGAGGAAAGTTTCTTCCTCTCGACGTGGCGAACGCAGTGGCGTAGTTGATTCATGAAACCGAGGTCTCGTTGTGTAGTTGTGGTAGAGAATTGAAGAAAGTTGTGTATATATATATATGTACATGCATATGTATATTTTCTTATTGAGTTTGTATCCATGCCAAGAATAGAATTTGAGGATGATGATATGCTATATATATATGTGTGTTGGTTTCCCATGCTATGGAATATGGATTAAGTGGACTCGGACTTATGCATAATGCCAAAACTTGGACTTATTATAGTGCTAAGGATTATATTATAAGATTTTATGACATTGATTAGGAATTGATTATGTAAGTTTAATCCTGTTGCGTGATTAGGATTATGTTCACGACCTTGAAATAGGAATGAGATACCGTATTAATTGATAAATTAGTGAACCTGGATCGTTAATGGTATAATTGTGATTAATAGAATTAAGTATGGATTTTGATTATAAATATTACTTTTTGGATAGGTAACGACGAAGTGGGTCCCACGGACCAATAGGCTGCTGACCGTGGTAGCACTTATGAGATTACGGAGGTGAGGGTCTACCAATTTAGCACTTCATTTCATTTATCGGTAATTGTGATAAACCCCTATACGGGTTACTGTTTCTGAACTGACTGTACTGTTATTGAAATCTGTGATCTGTTAAGATCTTTGATATTCTATTACCTGATGCAGACACCCCTGTGAGGGTTATTTCTGTTCTGATTCTATTTTCTATTGGTTCTGGTGCCCAGAACGTTTTCTGACATATGCTATATGTTCGTTCCATTATCTATCCTGCTATCTGTTTGTTCTGATATCTGTACTATCCGGTACTGTTACTGTTTGCCCTGTCGACACTTCTATACTGTTCTGAATGGTCTATATGTCTGATATGTCAGGGGTTATTCCCTGAGTATCTGTAAGTCTGATACACTAGGGGCTATTCCCTAGGTATTCGTTCTGTAAGTCTGTGTACGCTAGGGGCTATTCCCTGGGTATTAAGTTTGTCAGCCATATGCTAGGGTTATTCCTAGGTATGAGTGATGTGCTAGGGCTATTCCTGGGCATTTACTGTTATCCTTCGATTAACTTCTGTTATCCGTTCGTACTGTTATCTGTTGATCTGATATCCAACTGTCTGTTATCTGTTACTGATCTAATATGTTGTTCCCAACTGTAAAGCAGGACGAGCTGTTAAGCGACTGATATGATTGTTTTGATATGATTTGTTAGACTGATTCGATTGATCTGATATGTTGTTCCCTGCTATAAAATGGGACATGCTGATATGTTGTTCCCAGCTGTTAAGCGGGATGAACCGATATGTTGTTCCCTACTATAAAGCGGGACGTGCTGATATGTTGTTCCCAACTGTTAAGCGGGACGAGCCTATATGTTGTTCCCAGCTGTTAAGCTCGGGATGAGCCGATATGTTGTTCCCAGCTGTAAAGCGGGACGAGCTGTTAAGGGACTGATATGATTGTTATGATGTTATCTTTTAGATTGATTCGATTGATCTAATCTGTTTATTGATTGCTTTTGATTGTTTTCGGACTGATTGACTGACTAACCGACCGACTGCCTGCCTGATTGACTGTTCGACCATATTTTGATCTGTTCTGCCTGACTATTGATTTGCAGTCTGTTGAGTTGATTCTTCCTCAACAGATTCCTTCTATTATGCTTACAGTTATCCCTCACTAAGTTCTTTGGACTTAACCCCCCCTTTATTTTGATTCTCTCAGACAGGGACTAAGCAAGGGATTTGGACTCCAGGCTGGACAGGAGTATATTTTGTAATAGATCAGATGTTGAATGTATATATGGGAATCGTCTGATTGCCAAGTATGGATTTGAGGCATATGATACGTTATGATGATATGGATGATTTAAGGATTGTAAATATTTTGTTATGTAAGAACATGAATCTTGGCCTTTACTTTATAGTTTATCTAGTTTGTTAAGTTTGAAATTTCGCTGCTTCTGATAAGTTGAATTGGAAAAATTGTGGCATGTATTTAGTTAGGTGTTGTATATTACAAGTTTGTTTTAATTTGAATCTGCTGCTATTTCTGATGAGCATGAAACGTTCGATTATGGGCCTATTGAATTGTATTTTAGGTTCAGAACTATTGAATTGTATTTTAGGTTCAGAATTATTAAATGGAACGTTTTGATATCTCAACTTTGGGTTACCCAGAGTGGGGTGTCACAGTTCGGGTAATTCAAACTCTCAAAAACTTGGTAAATGAACACTTAAAATTAAATGGCTGATGTTGATAATCTTTACATTTTAAAGTATATTTTTAAATGTTTATGGCATATACATTTATTCATATATTTTTGGCTAACGAAAGTTTACAAAAACATATTTTATATACACATAATATTTGGTAAGAATAATGTCAGATCAATGAAGTTTTATTGAAACTAAAAATTGTATTTAATATTTGTGCATTTTGTGCTCAATGAGATATTGATATGTGTTATATTTTAAGTTATTATTTAAAATTAATTATTTTGTAATAATTTACATATATATATATATATATTAAAACAAATCTATAACCAAAAGCAAATAAATTTTACTATGATGATAAATAATTAATTACCAATTTAAATCCTTAAGTGTAACAAAAGTGTTACCATGATGTCTGCATTGTCAACGCATATATCACACTCAAGATTATTTATATTTCAAAAAAAATAGTTTGCTTATATATTATATTAATTATATACTTTTATATATTTAATTTAAAAGTATATTGCATAATAATATTTTCCTCCATCATTTATCACTTTTTCTTATTAATTTTTTAAAATTTTAACAATATTAAAAATCTATGTATAATTTATAAATTTAAAGTTAGCAACTCTTGATAATTTACAATTTAGTTAAGTTACATGAATTGTCTTTGGAGTTTAACATTTTCAAGTGAAATATCCATCTTATGTTATCAAATAATAATATTTTTTTTAAATTTAAAAAAGATATTTTGTGTTATTTAATTACATAAAGTAAAACAAATATTAGCAAAAATTAATAACATTTGAATAATTAAATTTATTTTTAATATTGCAGTGAGCATATATTAGGAATTTTGTTTGTATGAAGAGACATCTCAATAGTGAAAGGAACAACTTATAAATTATTTAAAAATTCTATTGGCAAATAAATATTTGCAATTCATTTGAATTCATCATTGTCGATTCAAATTCTTCATTATTCATCCATCAAGACACCAAAATCTAATTATTTAATTTCTTACATTAGAGCATGCACTTTTCAAGCCCTTGAGAGAAATAATGAGAAAATGAGTCAAGAATAAGGGGAATATATATGTAATTAAAAATTTACAAAAAATTAGAGTTGCATTCTTGATTTTATTTAATAAAATTTATTTTTGGCACATTTACTTTTACTTTTAATATTTATTTTAATTGCACAAAATTCTCGTGAATGATCATGATTTAAACAGGCAACAAGACAAATAAATAAAAAGCCTGCAATTTTTTAAACAAAAAATGCAATTTGTGGTAAATATGATGCGGATAAATAAAAACCGAATAAAGACAACAATAATCGATAGAAAATAATATAATAGAAATAATCATATATATATATTTATATATTCTTAGTTCTTTTAATATTCTTGAGTGAAAATCATAACTTTTTGGAATTTTTATAATCAACATTTTAACAAATCAAAGTTAGCCATAATATAAATCAAGATTTTGATCTTTTAATTTTCCTTTTATTTATGTTTCTAAATAGATAAATCACATAAGAATAATTTATAAAAAAATAGTGATATCTGATCATAATTTTTGCTATATATTTAAATTATTTTTTAATTGTGTCATATTAATTTTTAGAATAATCTAACACAACTTTTAAATTTTGTTTCAGTTGATTTTCTATTGTGCAGTAGGTTTTTTATGTTTTTAATATTGTTCATC
The DNA here is from genome assembly GCA_018894105.1 of Jacaranda mimosifolia. NCBI lineage: Eukaryota > Viridiplantae > Streptophyta > Magnoliopsida > Lamiales > Bignoniaceae > Jacaranda > Jacaranda mimosifolia. Next base: position 14,647,733 of record CM032124.1, read on the forward strand.
ATTTTTTCATCTTTTTAGGCATTATATTTTTAACATTTTATTTTAATTATTTTAAATTTATTGAGTTGTTTTTGTTAAAGAAAATATAATTATTTTTCAATTTTTGCGATGTTCCTTCGTAAATGCCATGATGCAGTGGGAGGAACATAACTTTTCATTATCTTTAATATTGTACATCATGATTTTACAGAAAAAATTTCAATTTTGTTTCATTTATATTATTAAAAATATATCGTAAATTAAATTTACTTGTACATGAAATTAGAGTAATGTATAAATTATATTTTCTATTATAATTACTTTAATCTGAGCATAGCATCGTGAACTTGCTAGTGTGTGGATATGTATATATATATATATATATATATAGATATCAATCCTGACCCATGTATATACATATACATATACAAATATTAAAACTTTTGTAATTTTAGATTTTTTTTAATTAAAAGGATAAGTAAATAATTATCTAAAAAAGCATGTTACTATAATTTAGGGAATAATGTGAAATTGAAGAGTAAAATGCAATTTTGTAACCCTATTTTGGTCATTTTACCAATTAATTTACCACACTAGAAAATTATATGAGAGACTAACACGACATAAAATTAAATTTCTGGATTTTAAACCACGATTTTAATTTTTAAGAACAAAAACAATACTAACCCTAAACTTTAAGGGCCAGACTAATCATGATTTATTTTTCACATCTCCTTTGGACAAATTGATCTCTCATGAATTAATGTCAAACCTTTTTTCGTTTTTCCTATTTTTCAGCCCCATTGAGAAAGGAACAAGAGACCCTATTTTCTCCGACAAGGGCATCTCGATTTTTCCATAAAGAACATCACAAGCTGTACTTTGGGCCCATCCTCCTCAAAGTAAGTGGTCATATGCAGACAAAAATCCTTAGCCTAATACCGACAAACTCATCATATTTTAATTAGAATCTTCATTCATTTGCATGTGATTTCTCTATAATATATCATCTAGCCATTGTCGTCTTATACATTTTAAGCAGTTTCATATAGGATATATAGATATTTCGGCGGTAATAGACAAATCCTTTAGTTGTTATATTTAGTCTCCAAATAATATATTTGAAGTTGTTTGGACGGAGAATTGATCAACCACCACTTAGAGGGTGTTTGGCTAAATTTAATTTAAATATTTTATAAGCTCCTACATCTTATAAGATGTTTTTGAAGCTTATAAGATGTTAGATCTTATTTTTAAAATAAGTTGTTGAAGCTTTTGGATAAAATAAGATTTTAAAGTTTATAAGATGTTAATAATGACAGTTTTGTAATTGAAATGATTAAAAATGAAGGAGCTTGTTAAGATCTTAAAAATAAGTTGGGGTTTCCTTACTTTTTTTAAAAAAACTTATGAGTTCCTAACATCTTATTTTAGGATCTTATGAGCTCTTTTTAAAAAAGATTGCCAAATATTTTTTATCAACTTATAAGCTTTTAAACGTGTTATAAGATGTTTTGAGGAGCTTATAAACTCACCCAAACACCCTCTTAATTAATAACTACACATATGATGAATCAGTTCAGTTCTTTCATTTCATTTTGCATCTCCTATTTCATTTTGTAAATATATATCAAGTGTATTAAATATTTCCTTAAAAAAATGATTGATTGAAAGTCAGATATACATATGCGTGTTATATATTCATCGAGTTGAAATAGGAGATGAAACATGAAATAAAATAGATAATCCGAAATGTGAATAAAAAGGTATATGCAAAGAAGTGTAAGGTTCAAAATTTAAATTTCACAACGGAAAGATGAAGACAATTTGTTGCAGCATCCATGGGACTAATCAACAAGTTTCCTTTTAATTATTTCTATTATGTAGAAATTGCATAATGAGTAATGGTGATGGCATCTTGAGGCCTGGAAAGGGGATCGATGAGTCTTGTTCCTCAGTCTTAGCACCTGATAATTCTTGTACAAGAATCCCTTATATTTGGGTGAAGGTAGGAGTAGATCAATGATTCAAATTATAAAATCATAGAAAAGCTAAATAAAATTTGTTTATTCCTCTCAAAGGATCTAATCATGCATTTAATGAAGACTTAGATTTAGAAAAATACCTTGAATGCAAAATTCAAAAGTAGGAAGAGAAAAACTCCAATGAACTCTTCAAAATATCAACTCACCATAGCATAAACTTACCAATAGTTGACCGCCTTCCTCAACTTCAAAATTGTTCAAAATTTACAGAGAGTACCTCAACATACCAAGAATTTTGTTGTGAAAATTTTGTAGCAATTAGATCATCAGAAGTCCTCCAAAACAACCACGAAAATCAGTAGATAGCAATGGATCACCAAGAGCACAAGCTCCCCAAATGTTGAGCCTCTTATGTGATAATCCACACACTCAAGGAGAGTCCTAATCAACCTCAAATCTGCTAGAAAATGAGAGGATGAAGATGAGGGAAGGGGCGGTTATGAGAGAATTGGAAAGGAAGTGAGTTTGGAAAGTGTGAAACTTCAACACATGAAAAATCACATTTTTGGAGTGAAAGAGGAAATCTTGCTTAGCTAGCTTGATATGACCGGCCACCTCTCTTATTTGTAGAGAGGACCGTGTGATGCAAGTTGGCATCACACCTTTCTTGGTTGGTTGCGAACTTGCTTGGCGACCAACTTGCATGTGAATTTCACATGCATTTGAATTTAATTTGCATCTTTATCTTACTTATGAAATGTGGTGCAAATTAATTTTAAATTAATCTCAAATGAACTCCTTTATTTGAATTTTCCTCCAAAATCAAATTCTTATTTTAATTAAATTAACTCTTTAATTTAATTAATTGGTTTGACTTAACTCCTTAAATCAATTAACTTAACTCTTTAAGTTAAAAGGTGTCAACTTAACTTTTAAGTTAACTTGACTAATTAATTGTCACATGGCATCAATTGAATTAACTCCTTAATTTAATTGATCTAATTTAAATCCTTAAATTATTTTGATTAATTTAACAATTAAATTAATCAAGCCAAGATGACAAAAAAATTAGTCAACCGAATTCTTCTCCAAAACCACCGAGGTGAATTTTCTAACTCCTTAGAAAATTCCTCCCATCAAGTAGAACTTCTTTTAGGTTTTTGTGTGTGTACCATTAGGTTCATCCATTCATTGGACATGGGCTCACAACTAATTGTGATATTTTGAATATTGAAATATTCATATTGGTTTAAACTCCTTTAAACCAATAACTCTTTTAATTAGTTTCCATTAATCGAAGATTACCCAACTAATTGGATGAAATGAATATGCTATGATGAACCATTCTAGCTCTACGCTTGCCATGCAAATACGGTCCTTCCATCTCCTATCTCCCGAAAGAGTCCTAGGGCAAGATATTTGTCGGCTCTCCAATAGCCTCAATAACTATATTTCTAATCCCAATGTTCGATTCCCCTTTATGATCTCATCTTTGGAAAACTCCTTTTCCAAATTACTATACTACCTTGCGCAAAAATTTATTGGAATCGATCATCATAGAATACATAGGAGATGCACTTATCCTTCACAACGACGAGGAGATGGATCCCCTTTTGAATCTTACAAATCTCCATATCTAAGTAGTCATACCCAATCTCAACCTGGATGACCCACTACGTGGTCGGTGAAGAGTCAAACTATAAGGACCGAAACACAATATTACCATAGATCCTCAGGTTAAAGGACTAATTATATGCATTAGTGTAAGCAAGATAATTTGCCACTACCGACTTGCCACTTTGGCTATCTAGTGGATTTTCCAAACTTGTCTTCAGTGAACTTGTTATCTAACAAGCACCCACTAACATGCACTCATGTCTAACATGGATTACTTATGAAACGGAGCAATATCCAACTCCTTGGATTTATGCATCGTTAGTGTAAGTCTATCTGAATCTTAAATGCCCCATCTTTAAAGATTCTATGACTTGAAATATTTAAATTCATGACCATGTAAGACTTATTTCATGATCACCACTCATTGCGTGACCAACCTTGTGTGATTTAGAGATTTCAATCAAATGCCAGTGAAGTAAAAATAAGCATAAGATGAAGATGGTGCCTCTCCAATTTCTTCCATGAGTTCAAGGCAATGCCTCAATCAACTTATCACCTTGTATGTTATATAGAAAAATGCGAAAGAATGCCAACTTCTTTCTTGGGATCTCACAACTCTATAAGTAGGAGTAGCACTCTTGAATTTTTTGTTGCTCCACACCTACAAGCAAGTTCTTGGGGTTATCTTATAAACTTTTCAAAATATATTATGTAAGATGTCATACAGTGTTTGGTAAATAAGATTTTAAAATCTCATGACACTTTTCTTAAAAAAAAAAAAAAAGGAATTCTTATTTATTTGTAAAATAATTAAATGTTGTTTTATTTTGACTGTATTAATTAACTACATGATTATTGTTAATAATATTTTATAAGTTTTAAAATTTTATTTTACTAAAACATTTTAAAGCTTATTGTCAAAATAAAATTTAATAATTTATAAACTTTAAAATTACTTTTTAAGATATAAATTTTTTTTTTAAATAAGTTCAGCCAAACTCTCTGAGACAGAAAGATATATAAATTTGATCTCTAGATGAAGAAAATTTTTTGGTGATCAACTGAATACAATCACCTAAGTTGACTACAATTGTGCCTTGGGCAGGAACAACTGGAATCCATGTCCCATCTTTTTCAACCTCAGGCCTTCCAACCTCATCCTGGATTACGAATGTCACACAATTCGGATCTTCATGCTCAGTTATGCCATTACTTTCAGTTTCTGTCGCTGGAAAGTACCTCAGAGCCACCATGAAATCCCAGCTTCTGTCATCATTATATCCTTTCAAGAAATCAGGACGCAGCCCCAAGCAACCATTCATAATTTTCTCGATAAGTTCACCAGTTTTTCTGAAATACACGAACATCTCTTCAAGCACATCCCTGTATTAATTAGCACAATGTCATCGTACTTGATTTTGTTAGGAGAGTTCTAATGTCTTTGTTCTAATGTCGGAAGAATCCTAATTAATGTGCAATAATATATTAAATATTGTCCGTTCGTTTGTTTATTTAATAAAAGTATTATATTTTTTTTTATATTTACATATGCATACTAAGAATTTGTAATTTGTTAGCATTTAATAGCGATTTCATTGAACCACAATGGCCGTTAGCAGCAAACATATTATATTAAAGTTAAATAAATATAAATTTGTCCTCTTCTTGCTCATTAATACATACACATAAAATTATTTTGGGAAAGGAAGCATGTCAAGGGAGAGAACCTAATTCTGATTTATATATAGAAGATATTGATTTATATTAAAAAATGAATTTTGGGCCTAACTCACTCAAAAAATTAATATAAAAGATGAGGATTGTCCAATGCCATATATAGAGACTACTAACTACTCATTTACTTAGTTGATGTGGGAATCTAACAATTTGTGCATAGACGATAAACCAATTACATAAATTACAATAAGGATGTCCCGTGAGATTATATTATAGCTGAATTTTCCGCGTCAGGTATGTTTATTATGAGAATCATTTTGTCCAAAATACTAAATTAGGAAGAATTCATATTTCAATTACAATGGATCTTTACGACAGAAACCTCGTTTGCAGAATTTTCTTGTTTCTCCCATTTTAGTCCCCTGGAATGATTGTCAAATTATTTGCATGCCTGAAATCAGGAGGATTGGTTGGCAAATTGTTGAAGCCCGACTGAGGTTGAAACTCATTCTTATCAGGCGAATGGTCCGGCTGCTTGCTGTAACCAGCTGGAAGAGGTGCACCTGGCCCTGGACTGTACTTGAGCTTTTCGTCAGCTGGAGATGCGAAGAATATCTTGGAAAGTTAGATGGGTCGGCGCATTAGATCGAGGGGTACGCCATGGTTCACAGTTTGGAAGAAGCCATAATCTGAGCAGGCTTGTTTGATAGTGTCTATTGCCTTCTTCTGCCCATCTTCATCACCATCTGTGAAGAAAGGATAAAGGTCAACTGTGGGAATGAATAGCCATTATTATTTCAGCTTTCTATAACAACCTATTATGATTTTTATGTTACACACAGTTTATAAGGCACAACTTAATTAGGTGCTTTAGGAGAAAATATATATTTTACTCATGTATTTGTCATCAGAGGATGTCTTCTTGTGGGCTGGGAAATTCCATATAGGGCGAGTGAAGATTCTGCTTTTATTGGAGGTAATATTAATGGAGAACCTCTCCCGCGATATGAGTAACGCCAACATTTTTAAGGTCAAACAGTAGGCAAAACGGGGGAAAAGCTCTCTGTTCGTTTTTTACCTCCAAATCACAAAAATATCCTTGGGGTTTGTCTACTTGGCAATATGGAATGTGAAGTGATGGAATAAAATGAGGAATGAAATTAAGCATTAGGATAATTTTGTATCTTTTAAGTTATATTTACTTTTTGCGATGAGATGAATAATGAAAGTTGATAATTGTATTGATGGTTTACTTGGATGGATAATAATATTGGGATAAAATTAGAATAACTAAAATACCCTTCAATAGAAAAAGGAAATAAAGATATTATTGTTTAGTTGGGAATCTGGTATACTGAAATTGGACCAACCAAACCTTTTCACAATCCAGCAAATTTCACTTTGTACTTACTACTTAGGCGTATTTATGGATGTAATAGTTATATTGTTGACCTGAGTAATGAACTTACCACTATTTCGAATTGTGATGGTTAAACCACTTTTTCATGTTTGATAAGTGATACACTACTAAAATAAGGACAATTTCAAAGAACAATGAACACCTCTCTTATCAATTAATTTCTGTGGCAGTAGTCATCCCTCGTTCTACATGGTGTTGTAGTTCGAAGTCATGAAAAAACTAAAACTGTTTGATTGGAGCTATGACCAGAAGTTCTTTGAAGTTGCGGCACCATTTAAATAGTAGTGCCTGTAGTGGGCATTATGGTGTAATTAATTGTGAATAATTGGGATACATTTATAATTTTCACTCATCTAAAATATATTTTGTAGCGCCCCCACTCGGGATGACCTCTAAGCGGAGGTGCCACCAATTCAATCTTGAAATCTAAATCAAACAATAGCTGGGGAATTAAGAATTTAACCAATCTCAAGGAAAAACAACTAGCACTAGCCTAAAATATCATTTCATAGCATAATATGTACAACCAAGTATCTTAGGTTTCATACAAACATCTTCATAACATCTCTTAAACAGCTATCTCGATCAAGTGCAGACTACATATACAATCAAAACACCTATTCTATTACAAAATAACCCTTCAACCGAAGCATGAGTCCCTGCATCTCACGTAGACCTATTTGAAAAGAAATAAAGTATATAAGAAAGGTAAGTCCTAAGGACTTAGTGAAGGAAAGAAAATAACAGGACTGAAAGAAAACCATTGAGATATTATAATAAATGAACAGTTCAATAACAAGCAAGAGCTTTTGATATGAATCAATAGCGTACATGACGATGACACACATGATATCAAATTAACAGACTGTTGGTCATTCCGTCCTTATTACTCTTGAATCAAATTATAATTGCAAGTACTGGGCATCAATACAATATAAACAAGATTTCCTTATCGCTCCATTGCTCGAGCACTCAACTTGACGGGTAACAATTAGTTTATATGGCATGGTCGACTGCATGCCGGATCCCATCACTCATAGTTTGCTACCTCCAACTACTTGTAAGTCAAGATCATAAGTGGGTACTAGCCGTAAGACCTGTATCCATTGGTCCGTTTTACCAGATCGTCTTTCGGACCTAGCCCCTGGGCCCAAAACCCCCCTGTGGCGTCCCTCCGGGTGAAAACCGCCCATGACGTCCCATGGGTTGAAAAGATATAATGCCAATAGATATGAATTTTAACCTTTAGACAACAATATGAATATAACAAGATACAATATGAACATCCAATATATTGGCCAGCAAGACCGTTCTAGAATAATAATCCAAGTATTCCACTGGAATTGGCACTCGGCCGATACAACCGAAAATCAAGTATGCCGCCAAAGCCAAATAACTGATATATAGAACGAACTTAAATGTACCGACAAGATTTCTTGAACAATCAATATGACAGGAAATGAACAGGTAATATAGGGTACAAGGGCAGAATCGAATAATATAATAAAAGTTCTGGGCACCAAAACAGAAACAAGCAATAACCCTCATAGGGGTGTACACATTAGAAACAATTAACAGTTGAGATTTCAAATAATGTATTGATTTTCAACAAATACGATACAAGAATAGAAACCCTTACAGTAGTCTATCACAACAACGGGTAAGTACGAGAAAGGTGCCAGATTGACAAACCCTCACAGGGGTAACAATAATTCACAAAACACTATAATCAAATCAATACCAATTCTCATAGAGGTTTATCAAGAAAAGCAATAGGTACATGAGTGCTAGATTGGCAGATCCTTACCTCAAAGCCTTAGAATGTGGTTACAATCTACTGATCTGCAGTTTCGTGCTCCTCGTCACCTAACCAAAAGAATCATTTACTTATCAAAACTCACATTCGACCTGAATAACATCCAATAAATAAAACCCTACTATTAACTGTCTAAAATCAGTAACTACTCAATTAATTCAATATATAAAACTTCATCCGAAATTATCGTTAAGAGACACTCTTAATAATATAGCTAATTTACTAGTGGTTATAGGGTTCTTAATGATACGAGCAATAGATAAAAGCAATGCAATCCCATATTAATATCCTAAATAGTAATAATAAGCCAACTAATTCAATAACATAATTATTGTCAACTTAGAGCCCAATTTTCCAAATTTAGAATTTTTCTAGCTCAATTAACTCAATAATTTTCATAATTATCACCTTTGATAAAAAAATTTAAATCCAAAAATTCAATATCAACTATGCATGAACATTTACTACCTAATACAATTCGAAATCAATTATTCAAAGGTACAAGAGGTTTAAATGACTGAAAATGTCCAAAAATCCTATTCTCAAAATCGATCTATACCCCAAAACGCACAATCAAGACCCTGAAACGCCGAACCGAATGCACTACTGCGACCACTGCGATGAGGGGAAAATTCTATTTGGGAACCGCCGCCACACCGCCATCGAAAAAATGCGAAACCACCACCATTGATTGCGTCTCGACCTCCTGAGTCCAATGGTCTAGTTGGTTTTCAGTTTTGAGGCCGGGAAGACCTTCAATCATTGGTCACCGCCTTGGATTTTCCTTCTTGCCGCCACGTCCATTCTTTCGGTTCCACTGCTGCCGCCGCGTACAGCCTCCGTGCAAGGTGTAGCTGAAGGTGATGAGGGGTAGCTGGTGGTGTTGGATGGTTGAAATGGTTGCCAGTGAGGGTGGTGAAGAAGGTGAGGGTGACGCGGGTGAAGAAAGGAAGAAAGGAAAATGGTGATGAAGATGAGGATGAAAAAGGAAAGTGAAGAATTACTATTTTTGTAATAATCCAATTTTTTGTATTTGCAATTTAGCCCCTCAATTTCTGTTAGTCATTCAATTAAGTCCTAATGATTCATTGAAATTCAATTTTGACCCTAGTTGACTTTTTCTTTTAATACAAACCCCTAGGTTTTTAAGAGTTGCTCAATTAAATTCTACTTAATTACGAATTGACCCCCAAGAAATTTAGAAAATAACAATAATATAAAGAATAATTAAATTTGCATAAATTTTAAAATGATAAAATTTTAAATGCTATTGATCATAAAATTTTGGGGTGTTATATATTTTAAAAGAAAAAAAAAAAGATATTCGTAACAACTTAATTAATAATCAATGGATAAAATAGTCTTTTTAATAAAATCTAAAGAATGCAATAATTTTGATTGTTATATCAAAATTTTTGAATAATATTTTTATAATACCATACTAACCTCACCATATTTTGGTCTTTCATCACTACAATAATAATTTATTAGTCCAAGTATAGTTATATATTCAGGTATATCATACAAAGTGAACATACTCTGAATTTGGTTAGTTATTTTGATTTATTTTTTGAGAAATGGCCATGCAAGTGCCCATGGTTGCCCATATTGATTGATTAATCCAAGTGGTCCATCAAACTTGTTGAACTTCTCACATACTCAAACCAAAACATGCACTTGATAAATGATATGATACTGATAGCCAACCTACACTGTCCCCTTGAGAAACATTCCCATTTCCGGGACCAAATACCTCAATTAATACTACAACTTATAATTTGCCCATAAGAATAATGATAATAACATCCAACACCCATCAGTTTCACCGTAACATTCCATATTGATAATATATTAAAGATATCGCGGATAATGAGCAATGCTATATATTACAGCCAGTTTGTCCATTTTAATTTTTAACATGTTCTAACTTTATTCAGAAAAGCTATTGCAATTAACCCACTTAAATAAATTTAATACGTTAACATTTTTTTATTGAGGGGAGATGAAAAAATGATTTAGATTAATTGAAAATTACTATGAGAAAACTAAGTATTTGCTACGAAAAAATTACTACAAAAATAATTTTGTAGTTGTAGCTACAGATTTTTGTAGCAAATATATTTTTTTTAAATTGCAAGCAATAAAAATTATTAACTGTCAATTTACAACCTTGTACATTCGAAGCGCAACAGATTAATTATGAATTACATAATATATATATATGTATGTATGTATGTATAAAGAATAATCATCAGTTACGCATCGGTCTTAGTGAGGATAAGCTAGTTAGAGAGTATCTACTCTGACTTTAACTATGTCAATTTTGTAATTAAAATTGCGAGTTCCTAGCATGCCTTCAACTAATACCCTAATTTTTTGTTGTGAATAGATACAATTTCTTGATTTATGATCCATCAAAATCTTTGTTGTCTAGGAGTTTTTTAAGATTTTATATAACCTCCTACTCTTGTAGAATTTTTGCAGTTGTGCGTTTGACAAAGAGACAAATGTATATACAAATATGAAATATGCTTATAATTATATATATACAAGCATTAATTTTATTCATATTTTTCTTTAAAATCCGAATAGAGAAAGACAGTTGCCCAAACATGAGATAAGAGATTATATACTTGTCAATACAGTTGACCAATTCAATGTTGCTAACCACCCTGCTGAACTTATCTATTTTCATTTTTCATACATATCCGATACAAAGCAAACTCGTGGAGGCTGCACCTAAACTTCATATATGAAAATACATCTGCAGGTCCAGTTTAGTTCTGCATTGTTACCCTAGTGCTCTATTAAATTTGCAAAAAGTTCAGGCATTGGTCATATTTTATTCCTCATATACTGATTATTTTGTTATATAATTTGCCATGCTTCTGTTAAGAATGTAAATCAATGATACAATACAAAAAATTAGGGCATCAATTACGATCAATAATGTTAAAAATTCATAATTTTAACTACAAAATTAATCTAACTGAATTTAAAGTAAATGCTCTCACTATTCTTCATTGCAATCAATTCATAGCTGATAATTATTCTTTTTCTTATCTATTAATTTTTGTACTGATAATGTATAGCTAATTAACATGTTGTGCTTGCAACTAACATGATTACAAATTGATAATATAATTTTTGTTGTTTGTTATTTAAAAAATTATATTTGTTGCTAGAAATTTATAACTATAATTTATAGTTATAGCAACAAAATTAATTTCATAGCGATTTTTCAATAGCGAAAATGGAAAAAAAAAATTAATATTCATAATCCAATATATATATACACATAGAAAGTAAATATTCAAAACTTATGACTTAGCTTGATGATGATGACCAAGATTAAATAGAAAATTACAAACAATAAATTAATATGAAATATGGATAATTTAGCCTAATTAAGGTGATTGCGACCACAATTAAGGAGACTTGACAAACATCATTAATTGTGATATATATATATATATAATTACAAATTTATTAGAACTTGATTTGTCAAAGAATTACAAAAAAATATTAATAGCAATAAAAAAATTAAGTGACAATGTAAAAATCGTCATTAATGACATATAAGTAATAATATTTTTTATTTTCTCACTTCTGATACTTTTTAAGTAACAATAATTTTTATTTTATCACACTATGACATGATAATAACAAAAATTAATATTTTAAGTTGTCAAGATTGACAATTAGTGATGCGAGCATGGCTACCTCCCACAGTGTGGCTGGTGTTGTATATAAGGTTCGAGAATGAATTCATCGTACATTGTATGGCTAACTAGCAATTACTAATGATTATGGCTTCATGCAGGTGAGTTGCAGCCCACAATCCAAACTGAAGATGGATTTTGGGGTTAGCTCATCCTCATGTGATCACAACATTTTGTTCCAGCTATTGTAGCATGTGTGTCTTCTAGTCATAAGGGGCATGATGACTTGATGTCATCCTTACCTTCCTCCGGTATATCACCAACAACCTGTTCAGAGTTCTAAATTCAATGATAGAAACTAATTATGAGAGTTACGCTTGTTTTGGGACTTAATCAAACACCTCATGGCATGAGCCAATGAGAGCTAGCCATGCACTACTTATGTCCATTATATCTATAGTAACAACTTAATGACAATAAAAATTGTAACTATAATTTATGATAAGATTTTTTAGAGTCATTAGGTTGTCCCTGTAGATGTATAACTAATTGTCAATGGTGACAATTTTTTCTTTAAATAATATCAATGGTGATCACTTAAACACTTTTCTAATCACAATTAACATTGTAAAATTTATTAAGGTGACAAAATAAAATATTTTGTTACCTAATATATTTAATTAATGACAACTTTTATATTGTTACCTACTATTTTATCATTAGTTTTTCTTTCTCTTATAGTGAAAATTAATATAAGGAGATAGATATATAAAATCAATATATATAATTAGAATATATATGTGTATATATATGTAGTATTTATCAATTTAATAGGGAGTTAAATGAGCCTATATAGTAAGAGTAGTAGTAGTAGTAGTAGTAGTAGTAGTAGTAGTAATAATAATTGATATGGGATAGCCTAATAGGCTCAGTCCAAAGATCACATACTCAAGAATGTAGCATTAGGCCCATCTCATCCTTAGGGCCTAATTGTGCTACCGACTTCAAATGACCTCGATCGACCATATAGCTCGACTTGTCATACTGGCTTCAAGGGGCAGCCATTCGACCAGGCCACAGGCTGGGATCGTTGGTCGACTCTTTGACGATGGAGCTCAGCCAACTCTGACGCCACTTGCCAACCCATTATAAGGTCGACCCTGCCACCTACCAGGGAGGTCGACTCGGCAAAGAGTCAACTCTCTACAGCATTAAATGCCCTGACAGGCAGCATGCCTCCACATTAAAGGCGTGTGCCACTTCAATACGACCCAAACTGCCGCATTGGGTAGGATACATTGTACTATTCTGCCCATAAAACCTGGAGATGCAGCCATCTGGAATAGTACAGGAATAGGAGATGACCTAATGCCCCTCATGCAAGGACAAAGGTCTTCCCTGCATGTTAAGGGCATTTCAGACAAATCCCCAATAGGAAAAGGCTATAAATACCTCCCATCCAGCCTCACTGAAGATATGCCATTCTCTACAAAAAGCCATCACTCTGCTGCTCAACATATCTAGTGAATCCCATACTAACTTGAGCGTCGGAGTGCCTTAGCTGAGGGCACCTTGGCTAGCCTGACATTTGTTCGTGATTACAGGACTCAACCCATTTACATTCATAGATCGACCAGAGAGGTCGAACCTTTCCAATCTATCATCTGATTTAGTTACAAGTGGATTTCATCCTCATCATTTGGCGCCGTCTGTGGGAAACTTTAAGTCCACAATCGAAGATGGTTAACACCAGGCGAGCCCCCTCGGGAAGAAAAAAAAATCAGAGGTCTGACTCTCCTCCGCCTCGACCTCAATAAGAACTTGGCATGCCATGGTCAACGCCTAGCCAAAACAGTAGTCACCTTAACCATGCCCCAATTGATGCAGCTCATTAGAAAGTAGATATCTGCCCAGATTTCAGTTCAACTTTATATGGCTCTAAATCGACATGCTGTACAACCAGAGCAGGCGGTCAATGCAATTCCGCAGCCTACGCCCCTGGAGGAGAGACCACCCAAATAAAATCAAGACCGACCAAAGTACAAAAGGCCTCCCTCGAGACATGAAGCAAATCCAAGCCATTTTCCAAGGGAAGTGGCCCAACCCATACCCCGTGAGGAGGTTGTAGATTTAGTTGATCACAACGTTTGACCCATTCAAGCCCCACAGCACGATAGGGTCGAGTGCTCGAGACCCTACCCGAACAGAAATGTATCCCAAGCCAACAGGGAGGAATGGGAGAAAGTATCTCACCAAGTCCAACAGCTGAATAAGCAACTAGAACAGATCTTGATGAAAAACACGAAGAGAAATCACTATCATGAGGGGCCGCCGAGGTTCCAAAGAGAGAGGGATTCACCATTCATTCAGGAAATTATTGATGAGTGTATCACCATCAACGCCAAAGTCCCGACAGGCTTGCCCAGCTATGATGGCTCATCAGATCCAAACGAGCACTTTATGCAATTCGAGCACATGATGCAGCTACATGGACACAGTGATTACATCCACACTAAGATGTTGGTGACAACCTTTCAGGGGATAGCGCTCGACTGGTTCATCAAGTTGGAGTTGGCATCGATATACTCAAATGACCAGTTGTGCGACAAATTTTTACACCAGTTTGCGAGTAGGAGAAAGGCAAAGCTCCCACATACCCACTTACACACAATAAAGCAGAATGAAGGAGAATTCCTTTGAGAATTCTTTCCCAGGTTTAACATGAAAGTGCTGAAGATTGACAGCCCCTGAATCGAGTTCCTGATCGACGTGTTGTTCTTAGGCCTCAAACACAAGGAATGTGCCAATACGTTGGTGCGGGAACAACCCAGGTCGATGGAAGAGCTTGTCGACCTCGCAGAAAGATACATGACTCGGGAGGAGATGAATAGACTGAAATATGGTAATCCAGAGGTCGATAAGAAGAGAAACAAGGAGGTTTTATTTGCTATCCAGCACGACAACCTCCTTAAGAGACCCAGGAAGCTGACCGAGACTGAAGCCATGAAAAAATCAAAGAAGTACTGCCATTTTCACAAGCAAAAGGGACATGACATAGAAGACTATTTCAATCTACATGACGAGATTGAGAGACTGATCAGATAGGGCTATTTCAAGAAATACATCGACGAGCATGCCAGACGCGAAGAGGGAAAAATCAATCGGACTCCCCATAGAGAAAGGTCGGCTTGCCCAAGAAGAGAGGGTAAAGGAAAAAAACCTGCCCAAGAGCCCCACCCACCTATTCGAGGAGTCATCGACATGATTACAGGAGGTCCCACTGGGAGGGACTCAAAGTCCACTAGAAAGCAGACCCAAAGGCAACTAGAATAGACCAAATCAGCCCAGGTTGAAATGATTTTCCAACTCTCAACCAGCACAAAACAAATTTCTTTCACCCAGTCCAACCACGATCATCTCAAAAATAGAGGAGTCAATCGAAAGATAGACTGCCTAATGGTGGTATGCTCGAAATAGCCAATTTCGAAGTAAGGAAGATCCTAGTCGACAATGACAGCTTTGCGAACATCATATTTTTGTCCACTTTGAAAAGAATGAATTTGGAGCTATTAAAGTTCGAGCCAGTCCGTATGCTGCTAGTCGGATTTGGGGGGTCGGAGATCATACTTGAGGGATCTATTAACTTGTCCACATCATTTGGACCAACCCCTCGTTGTAGAACCTTGATGATAAACTACTTTATAGTCGACGCTCCCTTCACCTACAATGTCATCATTGGTTGACCTGCACTAAATGACTTCAGGGCCATTGTCTCGACCTACCATATAAAGATCAAATTTCTAACCCCAGCAGGGGTAGGAGAGCTTTTGTGCAACGTTAAGAAAGCATGGCGCTGCTACACCATTTCAGTCGAGTCCAACGAGCAGAAGACCCGACCTCGGCGAAACCTGAGGAAGGAACAGCATCTAAGAAAAAAAAATTGGAAGACACCCGGGTCGAACCCGTTGGGGAGTTCAAAACGATCGAGCTAGAACCTGGAAACCCCGACAAGACCACTCGAATCGCGAACGATATGGGCCACCGCCTAGAGTGCCTCATGGTCGATTTCTTCCCAAAAAATATTGATGTGTTCGTATGGAAAGCCTCCAACCTCCAAGGAATCGACCTAAATGTTATTGTCCATCGTCTCAATGTGGACCCTTCTTACAAATCAGTGAGGCAGAAGACAAGAACCTTCAATGCTGAGAGATCCCAAATCATCGAAGAGGAGGCCAACAAACTGTTAGAGGCAGGATATATTGTAGAAATCCAATACCCCTCTTGGCTTTGTAATGTTCTACCCTTCCCTAAGAATGAGGGAAAATAGCGTATGTGCAATGATTTCACTGATTTGAATAAAACTTGCCCTAAAGATCCTTACCCCTTGCCTCGCATAGATTTATTAGTGGATTCCACAGCCGATTGTGAGTTATTGAGCATGATGGATGCCTTCCAAGGGTACTATAAAATATTCATGGCACCCGAAGATAGGGACAAGACCTCTTTTGTCATCCCCAATGGGGTATATTGTTTCTTAGTCATGCCCTTCGGACTCAAGAACGCGGGGGTAATGTATCAAAGATTAGTCAACTTTATGTTCAAAAGCGAGATCAAAAAATCAATGGAGGTCTACATCGATATCATGATTGTCAAAACAGAGAAAGACAAGGATCATCTAACCAACCTCAACCACACCTTTTCTATATTGAGAGCGTTCGGTATGAAACTCAACCCCAATAAGTACACTTTCGGAGTTCGATGAGGCAAGTTCCTAGGCTACATGATCAGTCAGAGGGGGATCGAGGCGAACCCACAAAAGATCCAGGCAATTTTGGACATCGCCCCATCCCAAACTATTTGAGACATACAGTGCCTGGTTGGCAGGATAATAGCCCTTGGCAGATTTATTGCATGACTGGCCAACAAGAGTCTTCATTTCTTCAAAATCCTGGGATATCGAAAGGTGGAAAAGGTTCGAGAAGTTTTCAAAATTGGCAGGCTGGTCGAATATGTGCATTGGAACGACAAAGCTGTAAATAGTAGAGAAATAATTCGGCAGCAATTGGATTATGCACACTTCTAAACCCTTAAGCAGGTCGACTACAGGACCAAGGGAAACCTCAGGCCACATCTAAAGGCATCCTCGAACACAGTTATATACCTAACTGGGGGTCGATACATCCGACCAGAGGGCCCAGGTGTTAAAAGTTCATACCCTTCGGGGATATGATACAGCTACCTAATACGCCTCAGGTCGGCAGGGGTGATCGTAGATACTATTTCTCTATATTGGTAGGGGGTAAATAATCGACCGCGCGACAAGGGAGCCTGACTTAGCCCAGCTTTACCCCACCCCCGCCAGCGCGATCGTTGCTCGAGCTATTGGAGCTCAAACTGTCGCCCGACGAGCTACTCGACTCCTCTGATGAACCCCTAGGCCTATCAGAATAAGTAGCCTCGCTATCCCCACCATGACTACCCTCAGAATCAGACGAAAGTAATATTTCTAAAGCAAAGGAAGAACACCAAGGAAAACGAAGGAAGGGACTTACTCTTTATCAATGAACAATAAGGTAGAATACAGTAGCAGGAAAAGCACTTGGCTAAAAGCTCGACCAGATGCAAAGCAGTAAAAGTAAAAATAAGTACTTTAACCACGCTTATTTATAGGCACCTGAGTGTGAGAACCCAAGCGGTTGTAATAATGGTATAACCGTCATTCGGTGCCAGGCCCAGCACAATGTAACTGTCGCATTAAACGCGCAAAACCCGAGTCGATTTTCAAAAACCCTCATCGACGAACTCGCGTAACTACACAAGACTACTCCCCAATTCTTCCCGTCGATCACCTCGTTCAGCATTCGAAAGTGGAGGGACTCATGATATGGGATAGCCCAATAGGTTCGGCCTAAAGATCACAAACTCAAGGATGTAGCATCAGGCCCATCTCATCTTTAGGGCCCAATTGTGCTACCGACTTTAGATGACCTCGGTCGACCAAACAGATCGACCTGTGATACTAGCTTCAAGGGGTAGCTATTCGACCAGGCCACAGGCTGGGATCACTGGTCGACTCTTCGATGATGGCGCTCGGCCAACTCTTACGTCATATGCCAACCCATCATAAGGTTGACCCTGCCACCGACTAGGGAGGTTGACTCAGTACAGAGTCAACTCTCAGCTACATTAAATGCCCTGACAGACAACATGCCTGCGCATTAAAGGCGCGTGCCACCTCAGTACCACCTACACTGCTGCACTGGGCAGAAGGCGCGTCTACAATGTACTATTCTACCCCTAAAACCTGGAGATGCATCCACTTAGAATAGTACAGGAATATGAGATGACCTAATGCCCCCCATGTAAGGACAAGGATCTTCCCTCCATGTTAAGGGCATTTCAAACAAATCCCCAACAGGAGAAGGCTATAAATACCTCCCCTCCAGCCTCACTAAAGGTATGTCATTCTCTACAAAAAGCCCTCACTCTGTTGCTCAACATATCTAGTCAATCTCATACTAACTTGAGCGTCGAAGTCGGAGTGCCTTAGCCGAGGTGTCATCGGCTAGCCTGACGTTTGCTCGTGATTGCAGGACTCAGCCCAATTATATTCTCAGATCAACCAGAGAGGTCGAACCTTTCCAATCTATCATCTGATTCAGTTACAAGCGGATTTCACCTTCATCAATAATAATAATAATTAATTATTATATGAATTTGTGAAATATATAATTCAAAGAAGAAAGATGACGTTTAATAATAAATTTCTGCATGTAAGGCAAAACCACTAAACCGTGGAATGTAGGGACCAATTTATATAGACATAAATTAGCTCTTTAATAAATAATACATAAATATTAGAACAAACTATTGAGTCAATATTTTCCTAGTTGGTTCTTGATTACTTAAATCCGTCAATCAAAAAAAATTATCCCATATGTAAATATAAACTTTTGAAAGATAATAATAGAAAATCCAAAATCTAATAATGGAAAATCAATTAGCTAGGAATTTTAGAAATATAAAATATATAAAAAGAAATTATTTAGATATCATGCGGCTCCACCCAGAAAGAGAGAGAGAATCATATATGGAGTGAACACCATTTTAATTTATATATATATATATATGTATATGTATAAGAAGTTAATAGAAACGTGGAGAACATAGAATTTGCTTGTCAAGTAATGTTGGCTTAATATGCCAAAAGCAACATTGTTTGCAAATAGCACATATATATAAACTTTACAGAATGAGGTCCCCATGGCCAACTTAAAGTGCAAAGTACTGTGCCAAACAACGCTCGTCTCCTTTATATATAATTACATATGCATAGTCACAACTGCATAAACTAGACATGATATCATGATTCATGCATATGATCTAACTATATCTAATTGATGCGGGCTACATATGCCATGTCATAACTCATAATAAAAGCCTAATAATGCACCTACTAGCATATCGTACCCAAATCCACTTACTAGTAAATAAGACATGCATGCACCTTGATTTGTATAACATGGAAGTCTAAATTTCACACCTTCGTTGCATATATCGCTTATAAATATTAAAATATTACTAATATATTATAGCTATAATATAATTTGTACAGAAAAACTTATTTAACATCCAAAATCTGATATAAAAAACATACAGGGTGAATGGTTGTGTTTTAAAACAATTATGCATGCTTCATTTTATATTGTTTTGAATAAATAGAGATATGATTATTTATCCCATTTTTCTCTCATAAATACAACTATAATTTTCAAGCCCAGCTAAACTATCTATTAATTTAAAAATATTAGAATATACTAATTAATTAAATAAATAATAATTTCTTTTTTATCATAGCAAGATAATAAAGCTCATACTAAATTTAATAATAATCTGACTAACTAATTAAACAATAATCTCCTTTTTTTATATCCTCCCAAGATATGGGACCTGTATACTTAATAATAAATTTTATTTTAATATTATTTAATTGATAAATACTGGGGGTATGGGACTCACAATAAATTAAATGATGATGATGTTTAATAATATAATATTTATTAATTAGGTTATACCATACTAAAATACTAATTATTTTCAGTTCACTTTTTTTCTTTTGAAATTTCTATAGTGTTAATCCAATCATGCTTTCATTTTGATAAGAAAACCAGTTCTAAAACAGAAAATCAATTAAAAACATAAAATAAGAAATAAAAATAAAAATACAATCAATCAGATCTTAATGTTATGTTTGGATAAGGGAAAACAGTGAGGCAAAAGAGAAGGAAAGTGCAAATGTGCAAATACTAAAGCACAGAGTAACACTATTTGAAGCACACAAAAAAAAAATTCCTTCACATTTTCCACCTTAAAATTCAAAATCCAAACATAAGATAAGTGTTGCAATTATTGAGTTCATGTCTTCGTTGGGGTGGGTTGATTCCAACGCCTGTAGCCGGGTAGATCAAGTTGAACCAGAACCCGTTAATTGACTTGGAAAATCAAAGAAAATATTCGGTAATTAACCCAAATCATTAAGGAAGAAATTGCAGACAAGAATGGTCACCTCCTATATTGTTAGGGTTTTGGTTGCCATGAGACATACAATTAAAATTCCATGTGTTCAGCTGTAATGCCTTTCTCTGACATAAAAGATACGAAAATAAAGCACTTTTATATGTGAAATGGGTCAAGCAAATGAGTCATTAATCGGAACACATAATTATTAAGGCCCAATTTATTTGCTAACGAGAATTAAGAAATTTTAATGGATTAGGTCCAATAATTAAAAAGACATCCAACCCTAATTAAACTCTACTAATGATTGTAAATATCCTTATTCATAAGGCCTAAGTTCTCCATATTTCTCTCAACAGATTTCCTTCTTCTATTAATGCTGAATTAAACATCACAGAAGGAATATCAGCAGTCTTAACAATTTGTTGTTGAGCTCAAGATTTGAATCGAAGTGAGTATTAAATAGACATTCAATCAAAAAATTTCCGTAATCACACTAATATGGCAGAAAGAATTAACAATCCAAGTACAACTCCTTTAGACACATATATTGAACATAAAATCAGCAAATTTAGGTCATATATATAAATATATATATATATATATGTAAATTAATCATCAATGTTTTTGAGTGGATAGAGCCCACCAGAGGGAAATGATCTTGGCAACTGAAGGGTGGCAATATCATTCACCCTACTCCTCCCGCCGGCTTGTGATTTTCCTAATGAAACTGCTGACAAATCCAGGTCCTGATGATGCTTTGCTTTTTCATTAGTTTTATAACACACATTTTCAGCAACATCCACTGCTTTGTGGCTTTTGCATCCCAAAAGCCCGCCAGGTCGGCTCTTTTGCGCCTGTTTGCCGGCTCCTCCTTTTCTGGTTTTGGAACATTTGCTCGTCCCATTGTTGTTCCTTGACATCATTTCACCTGCAATGCTTTCGTCGTTGTAATCTGAAAGAACTGAGTAAGCTGCCGCACTGGCTGTGACAACACTCCGCTGAATGCTGGCCTCGCTTGGGCCATAGTGGGAAGTATGGCTCATGCAGCTGGACAAATCATCTGCTGCTTTTGATGTTAATGTCTGATGCATGGATCCTGATATGTTTTCGATTTCGAATAAATCAGAGCTGGCCTCACTCGCCATATCATCACAAATTGTGCCGCTTCCAACTGTAGATGTCGGAAGATTTTGGCCTTTTGGAATGGCGTCCCAAGTCAGCATGGAAAGTTTCCTCTCCATATTTGTGGCGACATCTCCCTTTGATGTGGTTCCTGAGCCGAAAACTTCTATGGAATTTCTGGGTTCTTCTGAATTTGCAGTCCCTGGATTGGGGACTGGCACGGATGCAAGATGATCGATTCTTTCTGATCTTGTTCGAGTTGGTTTCGTATCGTAGTATGCTAGTTTATTGACGCGAACAGATTTCTTGTCAAAGCAAGGCCCCGGGCAAACAAATCCCCTGAAAATTCTTCTTTGGGTGGCCTTTTTTTGCTTCGTTTGGGATCCATTTCTCTGGAGATTCGGAGGGAAGGCAGTATGGCTATTAATGCTACTTGCTTCAGAGCGCAAACTTGAAGCTCTAAGCCTAGTATCTGATCCTGCTCGGGGCAGATTTATAGGCCCTTCGTTCCTTGAGTCGGTGCTATTCTCCAGTTTCATGTTGACGTACTTGTCAGCTCCAAGTATGCTGATCTTCGAGTCTTTTGGATATTCTTGGGGGAGGTTGAATGCAGCAGCAGGATCTTGGATAGGCTGTGGGACATTAAACACAAAGTTCTCTCCTGCAGTGTTAAGATAAGAAAACGTGTCCGCTCGGAGATTGGTAAGACTACCTTTGCTGTCCTTTGAGTGTGAAAAGTTGGCATTAAAAGATGGCTTTTCAGTAGTTTTTCCTGAGTTCAATATAATAGGATTCTCTTCAGCTGAAACTCTGTGAACCAAGCTCTCTTTAGCTGTCTCCAGGTAACAAGCAAACGACTCAACCCGTATACTTGCATTGGCATCAGTAGCACCCTCCATGATACTATAAGAACAGAATAAATCAGATGCAAAGAGACTAATGGGAAAGTATAAACTGTTTGAAGACAGAGTGTAAATTAATCAAATGGAAAGACAAATTACTTGAAGATAGCAGGATGCCAATTTTCAGTGTACAAAGGAGAATTTTTGGTTAGACAGACAGTGCATCAAGTAGAGAAAAGCATGAAAACGAAGGAACATTTTTGTAGAGGCTACTCTTTTTCTCCTCTAAAAACTGCCCTCTAAGTAGGCAAGGCGAAAGGGCATATTATAACAACAAGAGAGTGGATCCAACATTAGTTGTTTTTTATTTGTTTACAATTGTCACATGCTTATTCTAATGATCATAATTATATCTGTTTCTGATGCTTCAACTGTTAAAAGATTCTTTGGCGTAGTTAATTAGTTGGCCCCAGGCCAATAATATCTCGCGTCTATCTCTACTCCATCCAGTTTAAGTTGCCAAGTTTAAATCAATAATCATGAATCATTTCTTTATTTTCAAGTAGCAAACTCAAGGTAAGAATGCATTCTTTTTGTCACTAGAATTGGATCTGATTTACATTTATTACATGCTTCGCAGTTTGGAAATGTACATTTAATGCGAGATCTGAAATTTCAACAACGCCAGCAGATGAAGAAGTGGCTGGTAAACAAGGTTTAAGGGCCTCCATTCGTTCACTCAGTGGGGACAAACGAGTCCAGAACACAATGAATTGGTGATTGAAAGCTCCAAATACTTTATGCTCTGAGTACTTCAATGGGTTTGGTAGGTATCTAGTGATTGGAAAAGATCATTCAGCTGGAAATGTCTAAAACTGTGGCTACATTATCCTCATTCGCTTTCTTTCTTTAATTTTTTTTTAGGTATGGCAATTGGATGAGTGGGGAATGGGTTTTCAATCAACCCAAACCCATTTCATAGAGGTCTTATAGTCTCTCAACCCGCCATATCAATTTTAGGAGTGAAAATCCTTTCCATATCCACATTGTATGTGTAGAACCCGACCCTACCCAGCACCCACACTTAATTGTAACTTTTTTTTTTTAAATGTATGCACTATATGATTAATATTAACCAAATATATAATTTAATTAGAATCTAAAATAAGTTACTTTTAAAAAATCCAATCTTTTATAAGAAAATCAACATGAAAATTCAATTCAAACCAAAATTACACAATAAAAAAAATCAATTTAGTTGAAATATATAAAAATAAAAGATGCATCGACTACATACTATGTTTTGAGAAGGTGAAGGATACTAGCACGCACTATATTTTTCTTAGAATTTAAAATATATATATATATATTTATAAATATATAGATAAATATTTTAGGGCAAGGCATGGCGAGTTTATCATAAACACAAACCCAACTTGCTGTACAAATATCATCGTATATTGTATAAGCCCGCCCCACCATGCTCTGAAATGGGTTTTCTACCCATCTCGAGAGGAGCGAGTTGTAGTGGGTACCCATGGATTAAATATTAAATATCACCCCTGATTTTTTGGTGGCAGTGTTTATTACCCAAAATAACAGTCTCAGAATAAAAACAACGGCAGGTGGCAACAAGAAACAAAGGACGGAAGAGCCCACTTACCTGTATTCTACAGTTTAATTCAACTACGAAAAGTGGTAAATGATTTATGTGTAACAGAAGAAAAACAGTAACACAAATAGTTTGGATAGGAAATTATAGCTACCAATTAAAAGTGGTCCGGTGTTTCATGCTGATTAGCTTGAGGATGTGGTGTTGTTCTCCACAGCAAGCCACTACTGTTCAAGGCAAATAACATCTTTTCAGCCCTCCTCATGATCCACCGTT
This sequence comes from Jacaranda mimosifolia, assembly GCA_018894105.1. Classification (NCBI taxonomy): domain Eukaryota; kingdom Viridiplantae; phylum Streptophyta; class Magnoliopsida; order Lamiales; family Bignoniaceae; genus Jacaranda; species Jacaranda mimosifolia. The sequence goes on from CM032124.1 coordinate 14,672,261, forward strand.
TTAATGGTCCATCTCATGCCAGACACAATTCTTAAGATCTTATGATTAATACATCAACATGGTCTTGGAATATCACTGTATCTTATGAAGCGATCCATTTGTAGGAGGATATCTTCGGTGCTACACCTGCAGATATCGTGTTTTAGATAAATGTTTCTCCAAATAGACTTCCGAAACATAACAGGACAGTATCACATAAAGAATTGTACTGATCATCAAATTCGCAAAAGCATTTACTCATAGGATATGACGATCGAGGCATCTTAGCAGTTGTTTAGCAAAATACTAAAATATATCTATTGACTTGTTGTCTTGCATTTCGAATCAAATCCAAATCATGGAGTGTATTCAGCACCAAGGTCGAGTTCTTGGGGCGCTAGAAAAGTGAAGTTGGAGCTCCAAAATCATGAGGAAGACGAACGAAGGACTCAAGGCCGCGGCACCCGTGTCACCAGAGCCAGGGCCAGGGCGTTGGAAGTTACTGCTAGAAAAAACGCAATTTGAAACAGTACTTTCCGGTAGAAAGTTGTCCGTTGCAAATTGCGAAACACATCTGTCGCAAAATCCATTGCAAATGTAGAGGAGTTAAACAAAGTCAACATACTATGTTTGCAATGGCTATTATCGTCACAAAATAAATGAAAAATAAAAATAAAAAAACTGTGAGGGAAATATCCATCACAAAACTAAAAAATAAATAGAAATTAAAATATATAAATTTTGCAACGAAAATTATTCTGTCACAGAAGGAATCTTTTAAAGAAAATGTTAATACATTGAAAACATTGCAATGGAATATTCCCATTGCAAAGAGAAAAAGAAAATGAAAAAAATTCAAAAATTTCAGTAAGTGGCATCCATCAACAGTTGCACTTATAACCAAAATATCACAAATCACACTAAACACTTCCAACCCCATTTGTCATATTTATGTCAGTAATTCAGCAAATACAATTTGTATATTTATATATTTATTTGGTTTGTTCCTCATATGTCGCGCGGTTCAGTCTATCTTCGTCACTCGTTCTTATTTGGGGTAAAGAACGGAAGGAAGCAATATAAGACCATAAGCCCGAATGATTTATTGAGTCATTAATGAATAAGCAACACGAGTATACATGGTAATAACACACAAGCTCAAAATCAACAAAGGACACTCAAGATTGTCGCGGATACTTAAGGTATAACACCAGTAAAGGAATACAATTATCTGGGAAAATTAATCAATAACAGTTTAATAAACACTTTTACAATTAAGCTCTTGGTAGTTTTCCAAGCTTGTCACTCCATTTTCGAAAACACAAAAATCCTTATTCCTCTAAGTTTCGAGTGACCGGCTCGAACTAGCAACTAGTATTAGGCATGGCTAGCCACATGCCTTATCCCACTTATAAATAGCTACCTCTAATTGGCTATGAGACAGAATTGTATATATAAATATATATATAGCTAGTAGGGTACCAGCTGAAAGACCAGCCACTATTGGTCCGTTCCACTCGATCATATTTCGAAGCTGATCTTGAGGCCCACCCCCAAGGGTATCAAGTACTGAGTAGTATAATATGGTCAACAGTATTTCAATAAACATGTCAATTCGCCATGATAAACGAATAATTAGTTAATCAACATCGAGCTCATTTCAAGGTGATAGTCATGGGGATGATAGAAAATATCTTTTGAAAGTCCTTTTCAGTTTTCCCAATACAATCGCCAATTTCAAGTAAGACAAAATAAGTCATGATCAACCAAAATCCACAATTAATGTAAAGGGGCGATGTGTAGTAAATTTTTGCAAGTAGTTTACTTTTTCAAAACTTGTATGAATGTTATGTTACATTTTAGTCATTTAATTCATATAATTTTCACTTATGATTAATAGTACAAATGCTTAATTGTTGGATTTTAACTTTCATTTTATATTTTGTGAAGCAAATTGAAGATTCAAGATAAATGTAGTTGAAAATCAAGTATTTGACATGTTTGGAGGAAAAATTGCATTCTTGAGTAAACAAGAAATGAAAGAAGTAAATAATTCGAGTGCGGACGTGTTTTAGCAGTTGTACATTTTTGGGATGCTTTAATTTATATTTGTTTAATTAGGAGAATTTAAGTTTTCCTACTTTGGTAGGCTCTTAATTAGTTTCCTAGTTGCATTAGAAGTAGTAGGCTATTTATAGGGAACTATGAATCTTTCATAGAGCTTTTTGATATCTTTCATTAAGCATATTTTATTTTCTATGTTTTTCTTCTCTCCATGAGTTGCTAAACTCCTTTTCTAACCTAAGGGATTATCGATGTTTGAATTCTATATTTGTGAGATCTAAATAATTGATTCGTATTTCTTATTTCTTGAGTATTTATTTATCTTCCATTTTCATTACGAATATTCAAGTTTATTGAATTTAGGGCCAAATTTGATAGCTTAAAATATTTATTCTATAAATTAGAATGTTAAATCCGTAATTGTTTAATTGTTCTAATGCTTGTGGCAAATAACATAATTATGTGTGGAGATATACATGATTAATTTATGTGCATAAATTATCTAGTCTAAATAAGCCTCGCTTGTGTGTGTTTGCTGGCTAAGGTTGAGTCTCTCTAGTTTTTAATGATGTTAATAAATTAAATCCTAGGAGTATTTCTTTAAGGTTATTTATTGGCAAGAGAAATAACTAACGAGCTTCTTTTAGTTATTGAGATAGTAAGGAGATATTTGTTATTAGGGCGTTCGAATAACTATAACCAGTCTATTCAAGAAAAATGAAATTTATCCTTGCATCAATGATCAAATCTATGAAACAAATTGAGATTTTAACTTAGGTTAGATTTCATTCTCATTAATTTCTTATTTGATTTATTTTACTTTTAAAATTCTAATTCTTTTATTTCACAAAAATCCCCCAACTTTTCTATTTTATTAATAAGCTTGAAAGAAATAAAATTTACCCGTCCCTGTGGAATACGACCCTACTCATCACTGCTTACAAATCATATCTTTAGAGTAGAAATTTATTTTTTGTTGGATTCGACACCTATCAAATTTTGGCACCGTTGTCGGGGATTGGCGTCAAATAATTTTGTTTCCTTTAACGCCTTGCTCTTCTCATACAGATGAACTTTAATACGATCCTGAGATTGAGAAAACTGCTTGTAGATTGCGGATGGAGACTAGAGTGCAAAAAGAAGACATATCATTGCCTTTGGATCTCAATCTAGATACATCCAGCTTAGTCAGTTCTAGCGATTCGGAATAAGAGGAAATAATGGCTCATGAAAGAACTTTAAGGGAGATCATTTAACTGAATTTGACTCAACAATCACTTTGTATTGAATATCCAAAATTGGAAACACTTTTTGAGTTAAAATCTGGGTTAATCCATCTACTACCCATTTTCCACGGTTTGGAGAATGAAGATCCTCATAAGCATTTAAAGGCACTTCATGTAGTGTGCTCGACTTTGAAACCCCAATAAGTGTCTGAAGAGCAAGTCAAGTTGCGAGCTTTTCTGTTTTCCTTAGCAGATAAAGCTAAGGATTGATTGTTTTATCTACCCTCTGGCTCTATCACTACATGAATGAAAATGGCAAAATTATTTCTTGAGAAGTTTTTTTCCTGCTTCACGCGCTACTAATATTAGAAAAGAGATAAGCAGGATAAGATAGAGAGATGCAAAGAGTCTTTACGAATATTGGGAAAGGTTTAAACAACTTTGCGTAAGCTGCCCACAGTATGGTATTATTAAGCGACTTCTCATTTAGTACTTTTACGAAGGATTTTTACTGATGGAAAGAAGGATGATGGACGCAGCAAGTCAAGGAGCCATAGTGAACAAAACTTCAAGCGAAGCTAGAAAATTAATTTCTATAATGGCTGCCAACTCCTAATAATTTGGATACTCTTGTGACGCTCCTAGAAAGGTCAATGAGGTAAGCAATTCGTCTCTTGAGCATTAAATTTCCACTTTAACTTCTCTTGTTCAGCAATTAGTTGTAGTAAATAAGCAACAAATCAAGGCTTGTGGTATTTGTACTAACGTTGTTCATCCTAAGAATATGTGTCCTACGCTCCAAAAGAATTCCTACGAACAAGTCAATGCAGTAGAAGGATTCCCATACCACCGCAAAGAAAGTACTATCCCTACTCAAACACCTACAACCCAGGATGAAGGGATCATCTGAATTTTAGTTATGGAGGAAGACCGGAAAACTACCAACACTTACAACAAAAACCACCTCCTCTAGAGCAACCATCCTCTTCAAATACAGATATGTCTCTTGAAGAGATTGTTAAATTACTTGCGACTAACACTCAACAATCTCAATAGGAAATGTGAGCAAGTATTCAAAACTTGGAAAACCAAATAAGTCATCTAGCCACCTCAATGAATAAGATAGAATTCAAAGGAAAACTACCCTCTCAGATAGTTGTCAATCCTAAGCAGAACGTTAGTGCGATTACTTTAAGGAATGGTAAGGAGTTGAAGGAACCCAACAAAAAGACACGAGAAAGTACTGTCATGGAAAAAGTGGAGAGAGAGATTGTCATCCTCCAGGATTCAATTGAACATTCACATGAACACAATGATAAGGTGATAAGCTCATTAGTTGTACACCCTCCATTTCCTGAAAGGTTCACTAAATCCAAAAGGCATAAAGAGGAAAAGGAGATTTTTGAAACTTTTTGCAAGGTCAAGGTAAATATCCCACTACTTGATGAAATCTAACAAATACATCGATATGCTAAATTTCTCAAGAAATTGTGCACAAATAAAAGAAAATTAAAAGGTAATGAAAAAATAAGTGTGGGGAAAAATGTCTCAGCAGTGATACAAAGGAAATTGCCCCCCAAATGCAAGGACCCAGGTATGTTTACTATCCCTTGCAAAATTGGGAATGTTGGAATTAAAAAGGCCATGTGTGATCTTAGTGCTTCAATTAATATCATGCCTATTTCTGTCTACTCTTCCTTGAATGTTAGTTCTTTGAAAGAAACATGAGCAGTTATTCAACTTGCTAATAGGTCTTTTATATATCCCGAGGGAGTCCTAGATAATGTGTTGGTATAAGTTAACGAATTGATTTTTCCTGCTAATTTTTATGTGCTTAACATGTCTAAAGATAACTATCCTAGTTCGTCACAGATACTGTTAGGAAGACCTTTCCTTAGAACCTCTTGGACGAAAATTGATGTATATGATGGTACAGTCACTATGGAGTTTGATGGTGATGTGATTAAATTCAATATCTATGATGCCATGAAATATCCTAGTGATGAGTTTTGTATTTGTGTTGTGGATATTATTGATACTTTGACTTATGAAACCTTTAGTTTGAATGATCAAGATAATTTTGTGACGTGAGGAATAGTTACATCTAGCCAAAGACATTAAAGATAGGTGTTTTTGGGGAGGCAACCCAAACTTTCAATTTATCACTCATTTTTCTTAGAAAAACAAAAAAATAAAAATAAAAATAAAAAACTATTTTTCTAGCGTCTTAAATTAACTTTATTTTTTTGATATAGGAGACGTCTTAAATTAGCCTGTAGGCACAGTTACTTTAGACAGAAAAGCTCTTCAAACAACCCATGCCTATGCCTTGTTCAAAGGCCTCTTCTAGCACATTTGAATTAGTTGACATAAAAGCTCTTCAATTTACCCATGCCCACACCTTGTTCAAGGATCTCTTCTGGCATGTTGGAATTATTTGACAAAAAACTCTTCAATGTACCCGTGCCCGCGCCTTGTTCAAGGACCTTTTCTGGTATGTTGGAATTATTTGACAAAAAAGCTATTCAATTTACCCATGCTCACGCCTTGTTCAAAGACCTCTTCTAGCACTGTTTGAACTATTTAACAGAAAAGCTCTTAAATCTACCTATACCCATGCCTTGTTCAAAGACCTCTTATGGCACATTTGAATTATTTGATAGAAGGGCCTTGTCTCCTCAGGGGAGACCCTCTTCCATCTTTCTTATGCTTTAACATTCTTATTTTGAAACATTAAGGTCAATCTTCGGCTTAAGTGTGGAGGAAAATATAGATTCATTTTGTTTCAAACATACATGAAATGGCTCTTTATGCTTCTTATTTGCTTCAAAAGTGTGCTTTAGTTCTTTATTTGTTAATCTTTATCGTTGATCTTTTGCCTCTTTGCAATGCTTGTCCCTAAGGTAATACTTAAATAATTGGGTTGAATTAGGACATATTATAAGAATGACATGAATAGTTAAATCCTTGTCTATTACACTTTAACTTGTTGCCTTGTTGGTTAATTTGGATAAAAGATATATGAGGGAACTAATGCATATCATCCATAATAATTGTCTTGCATAGTAGGTTAACTTTTTTAGAATTTGCCTTGATGAGCATACTTGAGTTGAATTGTTGAGTTGAATGTACTAAGACGATGAAGTTAACTAAGTTTGACAATTTAACCCCTTTAAAAAAAAGCACTGGCTTGGTTACTCCACTAATCACTAAAATTAAGTGATTATGAGTAGGGATAATAACCATCTACGTTTGTGACCAGCTAAGTAACCGGGTGCATTCATCAACAATGTTTGTATTCGTGTAAAAAGGTCGGATGACATTCTAGACAAATTGTGGCCGGCTGAGTAATAGGGTGCATTCATTACCAATGTTTTGTATTCGCATAAAAAGGTTGGTTCACGCGTTGAATTTGGTGCCAAGAAAAAATGGGGCGTTGTCAAATAAGGTTTTTCCTTTCATCCTTTGTGTTTTTGTGCATTTGACTTATTTCTCCCTGAAAATGTGATATTGTTGCATTTTTTTATAGTTGACCTTCTATATCTTGACTTGAAATGAACTTAATGAAAAAGTGTTAAATCTTTTTTACATTTCGAGTTCAAAGAGATTACCAGAGTGGCAGGTTAATTGTGTGACTTATAAGGGTTCTTTCTATGAAGTGCATGTTCCTACTTGTGTCTTGATTCAGCCTTCCAAAATTTGATAATTTGAACTATATTGGGGACAAGCTGAGAAATAAGTAGAAGGGATATTGAGAAAGGTTAATAAATTGAGGCTATTGTATGCTTGAGGACAAGCATTATCTAAGTGTGAGGGAATTTGTTAAGTTGTACTTTTATCATTTAATTCGTATAATTTCTCCTTATGATTAATAGTAAAAATGCATAATTGTTGGATTTTAACTTTTATTTTATATTGTGTGAAGCAAATTGAAGATTCGAGCTAAATGCAGTTGAAAATCTATTATTTGACATGTTTGGAGGAAAAATCACATTCCCGAGTAGATGAGAAATGGAATAAGGAAATAATTCGAGTGAGGACGTGTTTTGACAGTTGTACATTTTTGGAATGTTTTAATTTATATTTCTTTAATTAGGAGAATTTAAGTTTTCCTACTTTGGTAGGGCTCTAAATTAGTTTCCCAGTTGTATTAGGAGTAGTAGGCTATTTCTGATGAACTAGGAATCTTTCATAGAGCTTTTTGATACTTTTCATTTTGCATATTTTATTTTCCATGTTTTTCTTCTCTCCATGAGTTGCTAAACTCCTTTTCTAGCCTAAGGGATTATCAAAGTTTGGATTCTTCAGTATTTGTGAGATATAAATAATTGATTTATATTTCTTATTTCTTGAGTATTTATTTATCTTCTTTTTTCATTACAAATATTCAGGTTTATTGAATTTATGACCTAAATTTGATAGCTTAGAATATTTGTTCTGTAAATTAGAACGTTAAATCCGTAATTGTTTAATTGTTCTAATGCTTGTGGCAAATAACATAGTTATGTGTGAGGATATGCATGATTTATGTTGTGTGGATAAATAATCTAGTCTAAATGAACCCCACTTGTGTGTGTTTGTTGGCTAGGGCTAGGTCTCTCTAGTTTTTAATGTTGTCCATAAACTAAATCCTAGGAGTATTTCTTTTTAGGGTTGTTTATAGGCAAGAGAAATAACTAACGAACTTTTCTTAGTTATCGAAATAGTAAGGAGAGATTGGTTAAGGCGTCCGAGTAACTACAACCAGTCTATTCAAGAAAGAAGGAATTTATCTTTGCATCAATGATTAAGTTTGTGAACCAAACTGAGATTTTAACTTAGGCTAGATTTCATTCTCATTAATTTCTTATTTGATTTATTTTACTTTTAAAATTCTAATTCTTTAATTTCATAAAAATCCCCTCTCTTTTCTATTTTATTAATAAGCTCCAAAGAAATAAAATTTACTAGTCCTTGTGGAATATGGCCCTACTCATCACTGATAACAAATCATATTTTTAGAGTATGAATTTATTTTTATTGGATTTGACTCTCTCAATGAACATGAATAGGATTAATCATTCGATTCAGAAATTTAACATCTCAAGATAGGTTGCAAATTCAAATAGCAATGGATCAAGAATCACAGGTAAGGGAGGACGGAAGTACAAATAGACTGTCCAGATTAACACAAGAATCAAAGATCAATATAGCATGGGCGAACAACAATCTTCAACAAAGAAACAATCGAACAATAGTGATATATTTACTAATATATACATATATATATGTTGAGAATTCATATCAGGGTAGGTTGAGATTTTAAATAACAATGGCTCAAGAACTAAATGCAAGGAAGAACAGTTTAGACAATATGTCAATTTCAACATAAGAGTCAAAGAATAGCACAAAACGATCAAATGGCAATTATTGAATCACAACATAGAAAATATCATGCAACAAGGATATATATATATATTCTCATACTTCCTGGTAATTCAATGGACTTATAAAAGATAATCCGGTCTATCGACAGATTAACCCTCTAAATCGTGTATATAAATACAATTAGCTTTCTTATTGAACTATAAGACTTGATTTACTCAATTCAAACATATTCTTTTAATCATTGTTTCATACTTAAATGCTTAAGACAATTAAATGTGGTAATCCTTAGTTAATCAGTTAATAAATAGATTGCTGGTACGATTGTCTTTAGTTCATAATATTATTGAGGTCTCATTTAGGGTTCCAACATTCAATAGGCATTTGTTGTTATAAATTCAAATTCAATTTTATCTAGATCTTAAACAACCCCTTAATCTCTCAAATACATGGTACTCTTAGTACCACGAGTCTCTACTTATATGAGCTCAATAATTCTTACTCTCATTATCTAAAGCTTCAACATCTTATTTCATAAGCTCTAATTACCACAAACCTTCCTCATTTAAAATATGTCCTATTATTAGGTCTAAAGACATGATTTTACATCAATATTTCTTAACTCACTAAGCTTAGATCTCATAGTTAACTTTTAGTTCGATACCTATAAAATTAATTAGCATCTTCAATCCAATTATAATTTAGTTATCCTAATTTGATAAATATTTAGTTAGAATTGTAAAAATCAATTGAATTAACATTCAACATGAAATTTACCCGAATTAGATCGAATTGAGATCCAATCTCAAGTTGAAAATAGTCTGGATAAGCTCATAATTAAGTTTTGAACCTCCAGTCAAGCTGCCGCTAGAGCACCACCACTGGACCACATCAAAAAATTATCTAACACCACCAGTCTGTGCACCTCTTTTTGGTAAGCAAAATCCCTAAATCCATTTTAGAAAATTTCAGCGTTTAGGCTGTCATTAGCAATTTGAACCCCTATGAAACCCTTCGCGCCACCTTCACACCACCACCTCAATTCCTCTACTAACGGTAACCCAATCCAAAAATTGAGAACACAGGTGGCTTGCCCATGAAATTTCAACCTAAATCCCTCAAGGCCCACCCAATTTCCGCCTTTGGAAGTGGCAAAACTGTTACCACTACCACACGCCTGCCATTACTTCCAATTTTTGGCAAATTTCACTATTGTCTCAAGGTGCTTTTGGTATGATTGAATTCCTTTCGTGATGAGAGGAAGGTTTTTATGGCTTTAGTTTTGAGTTTTATAGTCATTTTTCAATCATTTGCCACCATGGTAAGGTTAGGGTTCAATTTTGTAAATTGAACTATTTTCTGGGTTCAAGATATATATATATATATATATATATATACAGAGAGAGAGAGAGTGTGGTGTTTCCTTAATTTCACATCAGCCCCAATAGTTATTGATTATTTTCAATGAAGCCCTCACATCTTTGGTCGACTTCACTTTCGTCCTAGATTTTCAATTTAGCCCCAAAATTTTACTTTTTACTCATTTGTCCACCGACATCTTGGATTCCAATCACTTTTTACTTATAATTCAGTCCCTTAATTTTTTTAATTATTCATATGTCTTAATTAATTTAATTCAAGGGGAATTTAGGCCTAATTTATTTGATTTATATATTATTTCATTGACACAATAATTTATAATTTAAGAATTAGAAATTTGGGGTGTTACAAAAGGATTTGTAATGGAGTATTTCTGTTGCAAAGTGCAAAGAAAAAAAAATATTATAACTAAAAAAAATAATTCTAAATTTAATATCAAAATATATTTTGCAATGTAATTTTAAATTTTCACTAAAAGAAGGTTGAATTTTTTATGGAATTTTTTGTACTAGAAAAACCCTTGTTGCAAATCACTTTCCATTACTTTTCTGACAAAAAATTCCATCAAAAATTGACGTATTTTTTTATGGATATTAGCCCATTTGAACCAATTCTAATTCCATCAATTTTTTGATGGAATTATCTATCAAAAATATTCCGACGAACTTCCGTCAAATTTATGACGTATATTTTAAATTTTTTAAATAAATTTTTATTCTTTTTTGACAAAATTGCGCTGGATTTTCTACGGTTAATATTCAAAATTAATATTTAATTTAATGCTTTCCACCAGAAGATTCTCAAATTTCCATCGAAAAGTTAAATTTTAAATATATTAATTATTTTTAATTTTTGCTGGAAATTCCTGAGAATTCTATTGAAAATTTATCTTTTAAATTATTACTTAATTACAACTATAACATGTTGATACATTGTATATAAAATAACATACAAGTACAAAATAATAAAATCACAAATAAATGAAAATAATAATTTCAAAAAAATGTATTTTTATAAATATAAGTCTTAAAAAGTAATAATTCTTAGGCACAAAAAACATAAAAAAAAAAAAAAAGGATCCTATCTACTGACCAACAGCCGTATCTCTAGGCTTTGTTTGCTTGGCTTGATTAGGTGTGATACATATCTAATCAAACCTCTTTTAATGTTTGTTTCAATTGATAAAAGCCTTTGATAAATACTAGGCCAACATTATGCTTGATTTAATGTTAATAGACTTACAAAGATCAAATAAGGCCTTTTTTTTTATCTTATTTTCAATTAAACTTTGTTCCTAAGAATGGAGAAAAATGAGAAAATTGTGAAAAACTTATTAAAAAGTATAAAGGATATAATAGTAAATTTATATATTATATTTTAATTTATTTATCTATTAATCTTACCAACCAAACATAAAATTAAAATTTTCTATTCTATTGGGCTTAAAATGTATCCATTTAGTTATATATCACTTCTAGTCACATCATTCAAAGCAAACGAGCCCCTAAAGTCGAAATAGTCATCCTACTCAGTGTCATGCTGCTAATAGTCATGCTCATCACCATGTTGCAATGGAAGATATTACTAGTAGGGTGGATGGGGCTTGAGTCGGTCCAGGGAATCTAGATGGAGCATCTTTTTGCATGACCAGCCAATCAAGCAAATCATGTATTGTGTCCAACCGCTCAAAGAACATAGTCTGCATATCTTGAATACCGGCTGGCAAACGGGCCTCCAAGCAGGCCTCCAATTGGGCTATAGTTGATATCCTCAGAGGATCATCTCGAGGCGCATTGGTGTAAGAGGGCGACTGTTGGTAGCTCAAATTGTAAACCCGACCCTTCTTGTTGGGCACACCTATAGTTTGAGTCTACAACTCAGCCTGAGACTGTTGGATCTCTGCACTGCTCCTAACACCCTCCAGCTAAAATTAGGATTTTAGCATCTGCTAGTAGCTCTCCTACAAGATAAAAAATAAATAAATGAATGCACTATAATGTAACTAAAAAGAGATTTAAGTCATATGGAGCAAACTTACAGCAGCTCTCCTTGCCTTCTTATCTACTCAGCTCCCCTATCGGTCCGCCTTTCATGGGTAGCGCAAAAATCTCCTCCACCATTGGCTGCATCTCTCGCCTACACACACAAAAAATAAATAAATAAATAAATAACAAAAATGTCATGCAAACATTACAAATTTAAGTTAACTTGACAAACACTAAGAAAGTAGACAAAATTTACTAAAGACTAAAAGTTAGGAAACTTATTAAATGCTTGGCATGTGTCCCAATGGATATACTCCCTCCAGTATAGAGGAATCCACCAGTCTCAAAGGGCCGATTCTTCTTGGCCTACGTGGACTTCTACTAAAATCTTAGGATTGCCAGTACCGGCATAGAGCGTCCTAATTGTCCATGTGAATCCACTCTGACCTATTGCCTATTTTTTGGGCATAACCATACATGTCACTCAATCGATGACCCCCGATAGTATAGAAAGCCCTCTACATATAGCCCTCGTACTGGGGGTCCCAATAGACATATCTCTATGAAAAAAATAAAATAAGTTAGTATACTTTTAATCACATATTTAATTTTTGAAAGTAATATATCAGTAACATGAAAATACATGACGCTCCTTAAACATCAAATCTTGAAGGGCCTAGTGGATATCAGACCAAGTCCTAAGGGCTCCTGTACCCTATTCTAATCACCATTATCAAGAACTTGGTATCATCCAATGAGGGCGTATACTTGCATAAAATTATTAATATTAATATATAATTATTAAAACAACAATAAAGCAGCATTTATATAATCATTTCAACTGACCTATAGCCTCCCTCGAGACGCAAGTATATCTTCTTGGGACTATGGGATGGGGGCTCTGATCCCCACTCACCTAAAGTCTGGCCAGCCGAGGAATCACCTGTTGCTGCTATAGAAGGGTCAAGTGGAGTAGTAGCGAATGGCTAAGTGCCAAGTAGAGTAGTGGATGGTGATGGAGTGTTTGTAGGTGATGTAGATAGTAGTTGAGACAGGTAATACTGCCATGATGGTGGGTGTGTAGCATGGTATGTGGATGATCTCACAGTAGCTGAGGAGGTCATGGATGATGGTGATGATGAGAAAGAAGGAGAAGGAGTACCGTGGAGACATGTAGGAGGAAGGCGTAGGGTAAATATAAACTAATGACCAACCATGCCGTGGTGGGAGACTGGTGGCTAGGAAGTATGTCTAAGAGATCGAGAAAGTGTCCCTACCTCGGCCAGAACCCCAACATTGGCGAAGGCGAGGAGACAAATACCTAATTAGTCTATCATCAGTAAAACAAAAACAAATAGCAAATATAGACAATAATATTATTAAGATAAATTAATTAATTATATATATGAAATGCATAAAAACAGTTAATAACTAAACTCAATAAACACATTAATTTTGATAGAACATATCATTCATTTATCAAATAAATTTCTCAATCTTTCTATCTACTTGGATTTATTAATGTAATAAGAGGACAGTAATAATGGTCCATTGACGTTCTGATCCTTGATTGATTGTCATTTACATCAATAGATTTAGGTAGTCAAGCATGAAGACTTTATGTAATGAATGAATTAATTTTTGGATAAAAACTTTTGGTTCAATTAGGTTCGATTATTAATCGACTATAGGAGTTGGAGACTCCTATAATACTCCTTTTCTATTCAAAAATATTTTGGTTCTATTCGGTTATTTTTGAAGACTTTATGTTCTCTAACACTCATTTTTTGTTGATATAATAGATAATTGAAAATATATGATGGTCGACATTTTTTGTTAATATAATGGAGAATTGGAAAATGTTAATACTCTTATGATGACTAATATCAAATCTTCTTTTTTTCATTTATAGCTTGGTCTTTTGTGATGCAAGAAAAAGAGTTGGGCATAGTCACCCTTATTAAAGAAATTTTACTATCGAATAAAGTAGAATTGAAAATATAGTCAACTGTTAGCTTATTTGAGGAGCCCATTAGTGCATTAGGAGCCATCAGGAGGGGATGGCATTTGATGTGCTTTAGGGAGTATGCAAAATGACTATCATTTATGGGCAGGAGGCTGCTAGGAGATCCAACTTCAAGCATAAAAGTTGATGATGTGGTGGCAAAAGATGGAACTAGGAAATATAGGACAATTGGATATGTACTTAAGGATGTTCCTCATAACAGTGGGAAGAGGTTTGTTATATATGTGAAGGAGGGAGTTTATGATGAGAATGTGAGGATTCAAAGTCAATGTTGAATGGATGATGGTTGGTGATGGGAAGAATGCAACTTTTGTTTTCCTCCCGAAAGTCTCAATATTGTGGGTCGAACTCCCACATTTCACTCTGCAACATTTGATAAGTTGGTGTATGAAGGCTTGATTATTTTCATTTTGATGAAATTCTTGAATGCACCATATTCATTAACTGATATACATTAATGATTTATATAGGTAGATATATGGACATAGACTCCTGAAGTAGTAAATAAAATAGGGAGTAGATAGTGTTATCTTAAATACGAACAAAAAGAATAAAAAATATTTTTTATTCCTTTATTTCATAAAATTTACAATGCCTCTTAATTGAGGATGTGGTATTTATAGGAAGTGAAAGAACTCATACAATTATGATAGGATCTATGATGCTATATTAGTCTTCGAAACTAGTTTGTCGATTATATTTACTTGTGCCTTGTGGATCTTATTTAATTGAACTTATTCAGAAAAATTATAAAATTCTATATCATATAAAATTATTTTGTAACTTATAAATAGCAAATTTTAAATTATTGAAAAAAAATTAACTTACGAGATATTAATAATAATTATTCAAGAAAGAACACTTGAATCTTTATGTGAGAGACATTTATCGTCTAAGGGCCATAGAGGGTATCTTTTAAAGATTATTGTACGGAAAAGAGTTGGGCATAGTTTCCCTTATTAAAAAATTACCAATTCTAAATTTTTGATAGAGTTTTCCCTATAACTATGATAATTCAAATTTTCTATAACCTACAAAACAAAAATCTATAATCATAGAACATGAATATAACTAAACTATTCAATATCACTACCCCTTATTACTCTGTACACATACAAGCACACAATAATCCAACAACAACAAATGGGAAAGCTTCAGCCCTTCCCCCAATTCTCTTCTCCCTACCTAAACTACCAATTCTAAATTCTATACCTGACCCATGCTTACTATTCATACAAACATAAAATTTCCATAATGTTAAATATACAAATTCAATGAAGAAAATTTCATACAAACGCTTGGTATTTCATACTCGCAAAGCTCTCAATAATGTCTATATTGTATACACATACACAATGAAACGAATGAACTTAACTACTCAAATTGCTCTTAAAACTCAAACTAGAATAAGGAGTGTGAAAAAAATCAATTAGTTAGAGAAATGTATAGGTGCACAAGTATTTCAAGAATATGTAAAAATATAAATTTTCAAGTCTCAAGTGTGTGTAAAACTTTGTAAAATCCTCCTTTGTAAGACTTTTCAATCCTAAACTCGAATTATATATTTGAATTTATTAGGCTTTGTAAGGATTTTTAATCCTAAACTCAATTAAATAAATAAAACTTTTAGAAAATGTATATATTTTAAATTTCTAATGATTTTCCATCAAAAATTCCTCAGAAAATTGACGACCTCTTATATTTTTTATTTAAATAATCTTTTGTTTTCTTCTGACGAATGCCCAATGGACTGCTTCATCGAAAAAAAATTCCAAAGAATTTTTTATAGATACTCTTGTTGAAATTTTATGTACCATTTTTCCGCTATATCCCTACCACTTTTCCCATCAAGATTTGTGTAGGTTCCAACAGAGTTACCGTCTGTTAGAAATCCTATGTAAATCCATAAGTTCTAATGGATTTCTTTCCCCCCAAAATTTTCTTTGGAAAAATAGATCTTTTTTTTTTTGGAGGGGGGGGGGTGTTGGTAATGTTCCTTCACTAATTTTACCTCAGTTGCCTATTTGTTTCCCCCTAACTTTTGCCTCAACCGCCCACCTATTCTCTCTCACAAGTATGCTTTCTTTCTCTTCTTTCTCTTCTTCCTTTTGTTATTTTCTTTAAAATCTTGACTCTGACTGGCAAGCTGTAGGCCTCTTGCCAAAAATAAGCTGGTATGCACGTGCAAGCCAACAAGTTTTAGTTATGTGCGCAACCCGAGTTGAGCTAGGCAGAGCACCAAGCATTCGCACTCAATGTGGCTGCCTGAGTGCCCGTGGGCCAACTATTGGCTGGCCAATCAATTTTTTATTTTTTATTTTTTATTTTATTTTATTCATACTTCTTTTTATTATAATATTGCTGATTGGAGGGTGCTAGCAAGTTTCTAGTTATTATTTTTATAATTTTTTTCTATTACTCTAATATTTTTTTGCTATAATATTGTAGATTTAGATATTTCAAAGCATTAAATTTTTGCATAAATCTTTAATTGAGTAAGTTAATTTTTTCTAGTATTATTTTATGAATTCATATGTTTGACTAGGGCTTAGTTATAAATTGGACAATATGAATTAGGTTAAGATTATTATATGAATTTTATGTTAGGCTTTTGATGTTAGTTTGACTTATTAAGGATTGATTATGTTTATTTGTTTAGTCTAATTATAAGAAGTGCAAAAAACAAAGAACGCTTTGATTGTTATTTTTGATTTGGTTGTACAGAAAGGTTTTACATTTTTCAATTTAAATTCATAGCTTATATAGTTATTTCACTAAATATAATTATAATATTTTTTTTTTTAAAAATGAATTTAAATTCATATGAGTTCTTCAAGAGTTTATTGTATTTATTGAGTTAAACTTATTTATTTTATTTGAGTTAGTATTATTTGGATATTGTAATCTCGATTCATGTAGTTTTAGAGTTGTTATTTACTTTATCTATATTATTAATAAAGCACATGCCCCTCTTTTCGTGTGTTTTCAAATGATTTGCCTAAAATACCCTGGCTTCTTTCTTTTAATTCTAATAAGAAAAAACATAATAATTATCATTTATAACTCACCTATTTTATGTCTACAATACCATTTTATCTTAATTTTTTAATTCTTATTTATGAGAAATTTTAAATAAATATATTAAAATTAGTAAAAATAAATTTATATTATATAAAATAATAAATAAATATTGTTATTATATAGCAAATACTATAGAAGCTTCAGCACACTCATCGAATGTGCCAAATTACTAGTTTATTATAAGGAATATGGTTATCTTTATATGAGTGAAGATATGCACATTGTTTTTTACATTTGTATTGGAGAATAAGCTTTGGATGCAATAATAAAAACCTCAAATTACTAACATATTGTTTATCAGGACAACTTAAAAAAAAAAAAAAAAAAGAAAGAAAGATAGAAAGAAAAAGACTCAATTGGTTTAGTGGTTGATGTTCTAAAGTTTGAAATTTTGACGAGAATGAAATATTGATAAATATTAATGCATTTATGATTGGTTTTCGAATTTGATTATATACCATTATAGTGGGCGCATGCTTTATTTGTATAGATTTTGGAAGTGGGTATAGTGGGTGTATATTGGTGCATGTCGGTTTATATTAGCGCAATGGATGTATATTATACATTGATGTATATTG
Source organism: Jacaranda mimosifolia (assembly GCA_018894105.1). NCBI lineage: Eukaryota > Viridiplantae > Streptophyta > Magnoliopsida > Lamiales > Bignoniaceae > Jacaranda > Jacaranda mimosifolia. The sequence goes on from CM032124.1 coordinate 14,689,944, forward strand.
GTGTATGTTTTGGTGTAATGCGTGCATGTTGGATGCAGATTTAAATTTAATATCTTTTTTATTTTGAGAATTTTGCAACAACAAAAAATCATTGCAAATATAAAAAATTATATAAATACAAAATTTGTGATAGAACAATTCATTACAAAGTGTAATAAAAATTAAAAAAAAATGTGTCGTTGTGTAAGCCTTCGCAAATTAATAATTTTATGAATCCATATGTCACACTTGAGACAAATTTGAAACGAAAATGGTGGTCGCACTATTTTTTTGTTGAAATTTTGTCGACATAGTCCATCGCAAAGGCCATTGGTAATAACCCAAGTTGCAAATTCCATTGCAACAATTTGTGACTAAAGTTCTTGTGATGGATTTTTCGCGTTGCAAAATACATTGCATACCACATTTTGCAATGGATTTTTATTAAAACCCGTCACAAATACTATTATAAAAAGCGAATTTTTCTTTTAGTTTATATCTCATGACTCCAACAATAAAAATTATTTCTCATTTGGGGCCACTTAGCAAGTGTTTATTTGTTCCAAGTCACACTACGCTCTGTTTAAATAAGAACTCATTCACACAATAAATACAATAATATTTTTTATGCTTAACCATTTTAAGAAAATATTAATTATCTTAATTGAGAAAAAATATGGCTAACGACAAAAATTATCACTAATCAGGCACTAATTTATTATATCTCCATCACTTTATTGTCCAATAATATGCCATGTGAATCCATAAGCTATAGCTGAAAGCAAGTAAGCCAATAGGATCCAATTATAAAAACTTCAAAAGCTAAATAAACTAGTGCTTACATGCTAACTAGGATCAAATCATGCTGAAAATCCAGATTTAGATAGAATGTTACCTTGAAATGCTAATATCCAAGGAGAAAGTGGTGAACCGTTCACCAATCCTGAATCTACTAGAAACCGCGCAGCGGGAGTAGAGTGATTTTTAACCTCATTAAAACTCCTCCAGAATTCACGAAAAAAATATTGCAACCTCTCAACACCTTGGAGGAAACACAGGAAAAAATTCGACTCAAAAAGCTTTCTGGATCTCTATGGAAAAATTCAACAAATTTGTGCTCTGCTCAAGTGGATCTTCAAACTGTGGCAAACTAACTTGTTCGCCTCTGTTGATATGATCCACACACCAATTGAAACTTTCAAAATCTTCTCACTATAAGCTGGAATAAGAGAGGAGAATCATAATGGTAGAGGCCGATTTGAGGTAGGGAAGAAGAAGAAGAAGAAGAAGAGAGAGCAAAGCTTTCAACATATGAATGCAATGCTTGCAAGGTGTTTTGGAGGGAATTGCAAAAGAATCTAATTCTTTCACACTTTCAACAATAACCTATCCTCACACCCACTATATCTATATATAGGTGAGGTTGGTGTGATGCCAAGTTGGCATCACACCTTCCTCAAGGTGGGCGGCCAACTTGCATTGCCAAGATGGCAAATGCAAATCCAAATCCAATTTGAATTTCATGTGCATCTTAATTACAATTGAAATCTAATTTTAAGCTAATTAAGATGCTAATTCAAATTAACATTTCATTTGAATTTTTCTTCCAAAATGTATTCTTCCCATTAATTAAATTAAACACTTTAATTTAATTAATTAACCTTTGACTTGACTCTTAAGTCAAACAAGCTTAACTCTTAAGCTTAATTTTGTTAACTTAACTCTTTAAGTTAACTTGACCAATTAATGGCTACTTTGGTACCAAATAATTAACTCCTTAATTAATTTTATAATTTAACCTTTTAAATTAATTAATTAATTTAACACTTAAATTAATCAAGCCAAAATTAACCTTTAAATTGGACACCTCAAAATCGGTCCACTAGGAGAAATTCTCTAACTCTTAGAAAATTGCTCCATCAACTAGGAAGGTAATTGGCTTTTGTGTGTAACCCAATAGGTTCTACCATTCATTGGACATGAGCTCACAACTCTTTGTAACTTTTGAATATCATATATTTATTTTAGTTTAAAATACTTTTAAACTAATCGACTCAATTCAATTAATCTCATTAATTGAAGAGTATCCAATCCCCATGGTCGATGTCCAACCTCAAGCCCATGGAGCCCAATTAATTGGCCGAAATAAATATTTTGGAGAACCATTATAGCTATATGATTACCATGTAAATACGGTCATTCCATCTTCTATCTCCCGAAAGAGGCCCAAGGCAAGATATTTGCCGGCTCTCTAATAGCCTCGATACTATGTCTCTATTCCCAATATTCAATTCCCTTGTGTGACCTTATCTTTGGAGAAACTCCTTTTTCAAATTGTTACACCACCTTGCGCAAGGATTTCTTGGAATCAATCATTATATAATGCATAGGAGATTCACTCGCCCTTCACAAAAGTGAGGAATCGGATTCCATCTTGGATCTCATAAATCTCTATGCCAAGTAGCTTATACCAAACTTCAATCCAAAAGACCCGCTAAGTGGTCAAGAAAGAGTCAAAGCATGAGGACTAGACACAAAGTTACCATGGATCCTTAGGTTAAAGGACTAATAATATGCACTAGCATAAGCTGGATAAATTGCCATTACCGACTTGCCACTACGACTATGTAGTGGATTCTCCAGTGGGCCTTCAGTGCCTTGTTCTCCACTAAGCACCCACTAACATGCACCCATATCTCATACGGTTGCTCATAAAATGGAGCAATATCCAACTCTTGGATTCATGTATCGTTAGTGCAAGTCTATTCGAATCTTAGATGCCCTATCTCGTAAGATCCTATGACTCGAAAGATTCAAGATCACGATCGTGTGAGGCTTATTCCATGGTCATCAAACCAAGTCCCACAGTCAATAGTGATCTAATGCTTCATCCAAATGCAAATGAAGTATTAAAGAGCATAAGATGAAGATGGTCATATAAAGAATATCATTCAATCAAGATTGTATTACAAAGAAATAGTTGTTAAAAGGCCAATCCTATTAGCTTGCCGGGCACTATTCGAACAATAGCCACATGGGCAATAGGCATAATAGATTATGATGAATGGAAAGAGCTGGCTGTGTTGGACACCAAGGCAGTACTCCACTAAAATCCAATCTGATGGATGGTTGTATAATTTTTGAATCTTTTACTCTAACTCTTATTTTCTTTTTTATTTCATATAATGGATATGTGTGAAGTATATGTAATCTACAATTAAATAATTTTTTAAGAAAGTTTTTAATACACTTGGTATGCTTATAAGAAAATGAAATAAAAAATAGAGTTTCAATTAAAATAGATGATCTGAAATGTGGTTATACCTATAAGATGATCCATATTTACTTTTCTATTTTGCTCATTTGGCAAATTTAGAATGACCTTAAAAGGAATGGAGCAAAAGTAGAAAATGTTATAATTCTTTTTTATTAAATAAATAGAAAACGAATAACTATAAGAAGTGCCTATAAAGTAGGGATTCCAATTTGGAAGGTGAAATCTCAAACACATGCATACTTTTTTTTTATTCATATATGCATCCATATCGAAAGCTCATTATGGGCCGAACCTCAAACCTTATACATACCAGTATGTGACACTAGATCAATTGGCCACTCAATCCAATCAAATTGTAAGTACAAAACCATATCTAAAATCAACACTAAAAGTGCTCCAGTTCCACCACCAACCTCTCTAATCAAGAGTGTTAATATGAGAATGCCAAAAGTTTTTGTAATTTAAATTTGTAAACAATATAGAGCAGTAAGCAAGGGACCTTATAAGAGTAATTGTTATTAATTACATTAAAGTTGCATACAATGTGATCAGAATATGTTGTACATATGGATAACTAAACTTTCTATGAGCTATATTTTAGAAAAATCTATAAAAAAAAATAACTAATACATTTATCTTTTATTCATATTGGGTGTAAAAAAGCCTTTATAATTAATAACTAATATATAGGTAAAAGCTAATTGTCGCTAAGTGGTCATTTGATCTAATAACATTAATCTCATGATAAAATATGAAATTGAAAGTTTGAACCTACCATACTCTTAACGTGCATATGTATAAATATAAAAGGAAGTTAATTGTCTAATTAACCAGTTATTAATCCTAGTTATTGTTAACTATCATTTAACCATTACAATTAAAATTGCTTATTAGTTAACAACGCTCTAGGTTTTTTTCACTTGTACACTTACTAAAAGAAGGTTGTAACAATTATACTAACATTTTGAAGGTAGGAGATAGATTAGGATCCATAAAATTAAAACAAAAGAAGCAAAATTAAACTAATCATCTCCATCCCAAGGAACTAACTACATGCCACAAATAAGACTTGAAGGCTGAAAATTACCTTTTGAGAAGGAATCAAGTAGATCTCCGAAAGGACACCTCCAATTGAAGATCAACAAGCTCCACAACCTTGACCCTGTTTCTCTACTTCAAAGCTTCCAAAATTCAGCAAATTTTGCACACTTTTTCACCACCAAAATGAGTTGTTGGCCAAAAATTAGGAGAAAACACAGGTTTTTGCTTGCCCAATCAAAGCACCAAAATCAGCCACAAAGAGGTCAATCAACCAACTCTAAGCTTCCCATGTGTGGAGCCTCTAATGTGTAGTCCACACACCCGGGAATGGCTCTCAATCCACCACTCTTTACTAGAAGAGAGGAGGAAGATGATGATGGAGGTTGGCTGTTTTGGAGGAGGAGAAAAGGAAGAGGGAATCTAGGAAGTGGTTATTCACATATGCATTATATCACCCTTTGGAGGGAAAATGTGAAGGCGTCAATTAATTTTTCAAGTGGCCGGCCACATGTATATATAGTAGAAGTTGGAAGCCTTCATCACACTCTCCGTGCATGTGTGCCAACTTGTTAAATCTACATTTAGCTTGAATTTGCATTTGCATTTCATTTCATAAATTCAAAGGCCAACTTGCATTATTCAAATGGACTCTTCTATTTGATTTTCCTCCAAAATTTAAATTTCTAATTTAATTAAATTAACTCTTTAATTTAATTAATTTAACTTAACTCCTTAAGTTAACTTGACTAATTAATTTGTCATATAGCACCAATTAAACTAACACCTTAATTTAATTAGCCTAATTTAACTCCTTAAATTATTTTGATTAATTTAATGTTTAAATTAATCAAACCAAAATGACCAATTGATAATTAGTCAATTTCTTTCTCTCCTTAGGCAAAAACACCTAGCAAGCAATTTTCTAACTCCTTAGAAAATTTCTCCAATCAAATAAGAGTTTTCTTAGGCTTTTGTGTGTGACCTATTAGGTTCATCCATTGATTGGACATGGGCTCACATTTCTTTGTGATATTTTGAATATGAAAATATTTGTATTAGTTTAAACTCATTTAAACTAATAACTCTTATAATGAATCTTTATTAATTGAAGAGGACACAATCTCTACAGTTAATGTCTAGCAACAAGCCAATAGAATCCAACTAATTGGATGAATGAATTGTATCTTAATGAACCATTATATCTTATGCCTACCATGCAAATACGGTCCTTTGTCTCCTATCTCTCAAAAAAGGCCTAGGACAATATATTTGTTGGCTCCCTAATAGCCTCAATAATTATGTATCTACATCCAATGTTCGATTCCCGTTTATGACCTCAACTTTAGAAAACACTTTTTCCAAATTATTATACTACCTTGCGTAAGGACTTCTTAGAATTGATCATCATTTAATACATAGAAGATGCACTCATTTTTCACAACAAGGAGGAAACAGATCCCTTCTTGGATCTCACAAATCTCTATGTTTATGTAGCTCATGCCCAATCTAATCCCTAGGTGACCCGCTACGTGGTCAAGTCTAAATCAAAGAATGATGACCTAAGCACAAGGTTACTATCAATCCTCAAGTTAATGGACTAATATGCACTATTGTAAGCTTGAGAACTTGCCACTACCAATGTGCCACTACGACTATCTACTGGATTCTCCGGGTGGGCCTTCAGTGAACTTGTTCTCTAACAAGCACCCACTAACATACATCCATATCTAACATATTGCCCATGAAATGAGGCAATATCCAACCCCTTGGAGAATACATCATTAGTGCAAGTCTATCAAAATCTTATATGCCTCTTCTTATAAAATTCTATGACCTAGAATCTTTAAAATCATGATATTAAAGACTTGCTTTATGATCACCATCATATGCATGACCAAGTCCCATAGTCTAGTATGATTTAAGGACTTCAACCAAATGCAAGTGAAATATATAAAGCATTAGATGAAGATGGCTATATTATAAAATATCATTCAATCATGATTATCTCACAAATGAAGTAATTATTATAGGTCCATCCTAATTGGTTGCGGGGCACTATTCCAACACATTTGGCACGATATCTACAAAGACCCAATTTGCATATAATCTATGCAATTGACTAGAATACATTCTATCTCTTCAATTGAGTGGTCAATTGATTCAATGTCATTATTCTCACATTTGGATGTTTGAAATTTAGGAGTCAATCCATAAAAAAAATTTGGTACATACACATGTAATTTAAGAAAAGAAAAAAATGTGATCTCTCTGATTGTATTTCTCTTCCAAAAATACAACAAATATTATGGAAAAATTATCTCCAACTAGATGAAAAATCCTAAGAGCTCGTTTGGTTGCTTTGATTGCATACAATAGATACACAATCCAACTCAACTTTTATGTTTGGTTCATTTTTAGAAGCCCTTGATATAGTTGTGGCCCGACGTACAATTAATGCCAAAGTTGGCTTGTGTATCAAGGCCTTGGGTTGTGATATGTTTTGCAGCGTAAGTTGAAACTAAGTTGTAGTTTGTCAAATGAAATAGTCATGCCAAGCAAACAATTGAAGTTGAATATCAAGTTATTTAAAATGCGCAAACAAGTAATAGATAGGATATATAATAACTCATTATTTATTTTAATCATGTGTATCTTGCCTAATTCAAACACACCAAGCAAACGAGCTCCAAAAGAGCCCATATGCAAATACATCTAAAATTAAGAAAAACTTCAACCCACAAAAGAACACTGACTCGATAAGTGAATAGTTAGATAACCAACTAGTTAATTACAAGATATTACACTTGCACCCTATTCTATTGCAACAAATTAATTGGCTAAGTACCTAATTAATTTTATCATGTGTCCTTTCTTCATTTTTTTTCTTCTCTTCTCTCTCTCTCTCTCTCTCTCTCTCTCTCTCTCTCTCGTTATATTATTTTGTCTCGAAATTGATTTTTTTTATTTCAAAATCAAAACTTTTCTTCCCTAGCTATCATCTACATTTTTTGTTTTCTTTTCCCTTTCTTCTATTCATCTCTATATTTTGATTTTTCATTGCAAAATCAAAACTGTTAAGAATTTTAACTTGGACAATATGATTGAAACACCATCGATCTCATCTTCCCCTAAGTGCCTCCTAGCTTCACCTTCATTTTCTCTACCTAGTGGAAAGGAGAAATCTATCCAGTTGGGTTTTTTTTTTATCTTTTTATTATTTTTAAGTATTTTCTTTATTTTTTAATATATAAATATAAATATATTTTGTGGTGGTTTCTAACTTCCAATTTTTGTGGACATACAGGTGGCAGAGACATCTATGATGTTAGATATAGGTGATTTGAGTGGACTACCAATGCTGAATCACGAGTAGAAACAATTGAATCACGGGATAAATCAGCAAGGGAAGCTAAAGTCGGGGTCAAACAGAGGACTTGCTCTTTCATTCAATTGGTTTCCCACATGCATGGATGTGTATACATTATGAAATGGAAAAGGAATAATATGTTAATTATAATAATTGAAATTGCAAGTAGGATTTTGTTTTCTTTTCTTTTACAAGAAATGGGGACTTCATGGTATGCTTCTTTTTCTAGAGATTTGAACTTGACAGTTTGATAAATTTCTACAATGATCGACTATACAGGAGATATCAATACTCTAGGTAGTGTTGTTGACATAGTTTTGGAAAGCAAAGACAAAAACATAAGGCATGCTAGACGTTTGATGAAAATTTTGAGAATTAAAAAGATGATTCCGTAGGTTCATTTCTTTTTCCTTTTAGTTTTTATTTTCAATAATTGAATAAATTATTAATTACTTTCCATTTTGTGACTTCTAGAAAGATGATTTGGTGAGTGAAAGACCATAGGAGATACAAACATGGTCAGCTATGAAAGAGGGTGTGTTTATTACTAGGAGCAAGACATACATTTATTTTGATATTTGGAAGAGAGATATTGTGTTGGTGCTTTTCATGGATTTGGCAAGGTAGATAAGGTTTTGAAGTTTTATGAAAAATATATGCCAAGCACGATTCGTGGGATACTTGAAGTAAAAGTAGAAGTACAAGTATATGTTAATACAAGTTGTAGACTATAGTGAATTTATGATGGGACTAATTAATGATTATGAGATTTTATATTACACCATCAAATGGAAATTGCCGCCTCCATCACTGAAAAATGTGGTGGCAAAGGTAGCAGCTATGACAAATCATGAAGAGAACGATGGTGACTCGATATACCAACTTGTCTTTATGTAGAAGATCTACTTAGTGGATATAATATTATCGGCAAATGATACTTTTGAAAACTAAAATATTTTTCACGTCTTTGTTTATCTTTTTCAATTCTTTTGAGTTTTTCAATGTTCTTAGCCTCAAGTAAGTGTGGTTGCTTGTATTAGAAAACTACTCGATTGAATAACATGGCTTGTGTTATTCATATTTTTATGAATTCTACATCTATTGAGAGTTTTTGAGGAAAAAACTTTCACTAAATTTTGTAGGCTATAAGTGAATTCCATGTCAATTTATACCATCCACATTCACAAGACAAAGAAAAGGTTCGATTAAAATATTTTTAATGTATTTCACTAGATTTTGACAATTGTAAATTTTCTATAATGCATGTTGGTTTACAAATGAATTCTAGCACATTCACAAAGTAAAGAAAGATTTTTCCTAAAATATTCTTAGCATATTTTACTAGATTTTTATAGTTGTAAGTTTTCTATAAGCTTCTCATTTAGATTTTTTAAATGGTGTACATCCTACATACATATCTAGAATACTTTATTCATTCCTCAAGGTTATATACTAATAAAACCATATTATTCTAAAACAAAGTTGATTGCAAAGGGAGAAAATGCAAGTTTTTTCAGGAAAAAAAAAGGGAATTCAATGTTATACCCCCGAGTGGGTGTTGATTTTTATAATGGAACTATATGTATTTTTGCTAACTCCACTCATAATTGAGAAGAAAAAGGTCACTTCTGATGAGATGCTACTATTTAACTTCATTGAAGTAGTGTCATTTTGATTGGATTGAGAGTTAGTTGTGATGCTCTTGTTTCTCTAAATGTATGAAAAATATTACATAAGAGTGCTTCAACTATCCTGTTTCAAATACCTCTTTATTTAGTAATTAACAACTACCAAGGTCTATTTCGATCACCAAAATCAACTTCTACTAGCAAAATCCCTTCTCTACCAATTGTGCAATATTGTCATACATGTTTCTCTAGCTTTATTGGGAGGCAACATTAGCAACTTTGTATTGCATATATAGTAAGAACAATAAGTAACTTCTTAATCGACTCCATTCTATCAATCAGAGTCTTCACAAATTAAGTATCAACTACATATAGTTTTAAAAATTGTGTATTTTATGACCTTAATTCATTGAGTAAAACACATTTTATGGTAATGTTCCTCAGCCTTGTACGTCCAGTTGAATTGGAGAACAACAAGGAGTACATTCTCTTGTTTTTTTTTTTGAGCCACTTAGCTAAAAGAGAAGGTTTTGAAAAGGCTTTGTGGACCTCAAAAAAGTGCCACATACTTCATCATGGAGGCCTCTTAGTCCTTGTAGCTATTGTTGAACTACCCAGCAATCAACTGGGAGTGGAGTTTATTATAGCGAGGCCATCTGCATGCTAGTAATCAAGTCCTCATATTCAGCCTCGTTATTCATTACCTAAACATATAGGTAAAAAACGAAGTTTATTTCTATTCTGTTGGGAGTGCAGAGTGAAATCTCCACTCCACCTCCTAATGTTGTAAAAGAGTTATCAACATACAATGTTCAGGGAGAGATTGGTGTCGATCGACCTTATCGACGAGGCTGACTTATTGTGCCAAGTAATCAATAAACATATGGGCTTTGATGTCAACTCAAGGTTGGTAATAGATACCAAATTCTACAAGCTCAATTACCTACTTCACTAGCCATATAACATATCTAGCTGTGATAAAACCTTCCTTAATGGTTAGTTAAACAATACTTTAATAGTATGAGGCTAAAAATAAGGTCTTAACCTTCAACCTGTTGTGACCAAAGCTAAGGCAATCTTCTTGATCTTAAGATAATTTCTCTCTACTCTTTGAAGGACCTTACTTAAATTATACGCAAGTTGGTGAGATGCTCCATCAATTGACACTAAAACTGAGCTCACGACTTCTGCAAATAAGCTATGTAAAGATATAATACCTAGTCGGGGCTCGATTTGGCTAATAGCAATGGGTTGAAGTAGGGGTAGGCAAGGGCTTGTCATACTCTTCTATGCACTAGAAATGATTTGCATTGCCTAAGATCTTGAAGAAAGGTAAACTCTTATCTACCATTTTAGTGATGAACTTCTTAAGGGCCACTATTTCACCCACCAAGCATTACACCTTCTTGACCAATATGGATAGCTTAATGTTTTGAATGGCTATACTTTTCTTAGGGTTTGCCTTGATACCTCTCCAGATAACCATGTATCCGAGGAACTTAGGGCTCGTTTGGTTTTATTTTCATTCTTATTTTTCATTTCCATCATTTTCATAATTTGAAAAAGTAGTTAGTGAATGAGTTGAAAATGAGTTTATACTTGATATGTTGTTGAAAAAGTAATGATTATATTAGGTTTAATAAGTTGTAGATAGAGAGAGAAGATATATAGGTTATTAGGAAATGTATTTTAAAAATAAAAATAAAAATAATGTCGGGTGAAAATGTGTAAAACATAATGTGTTTCAATTTTTAAATAGTAGAAAATATGAAAAATGGAGTTTGAAAATGAAACCAAACAGACCCTTACCCTTCGAATACTGAACATGCACTTCAAAGGATTAAGTTTCCTGATGTACCATCTCAACATCAAGAACATACGACTGAGGTTCATAAGGTGGTTTTTCTATTCACACTTTTAGCAATCACATCATCAATGTAAAGCTCCATCAATTCACATGTCTTACTCTTAAACATATGATTCACCAATCCTTGGTAAGTAGCCTCAGCGTTTTTTAGTTTGAAAGGTATTATTACTATGAAATAGTACTCTCTTTTTTCAATAATGAATATAGTCAATTCCTATTTTTCTAGTGTTAAAAAGATGTGGTAATATTCACGGAAGGAATCCATCATTCTAAGTATAGCACAACCTACTATCGAGTCGATAATAAGGTCAATATGAGGTAAGGGGTAAGGTTCATAGAGCAAGCTTTATTAAGATCTATGAATTCATTACACACACTACTTACCCCCATTTTAAGTATGAGGACTACATTACAAAGTCATTTTGGAAACTGAATCTTACCTATGTATCCGACCCTAAGAAGCTTGTTGGCCTCTTCGTTGATGATCTTGTTGTGCTTATCCCCAAGGCTACGTTTCTTCTATTTCATGGGCTTAGTGAAGGAGTTGGCCTTCAATTGATAGACGATCACATCAAGGTTAATGCTCTACAGGTCTACTGGCAGACTAAGCAAAAGCGTCGATGTTTTGGAAGAACACGTCTATGATTATACATTCAATGCAGGCTCGAGCTAACTTCCAATCTTGCTAGTTTTCGTAAGGTTTCTTGGCTTGACTTTGTGCTCCTTCACAAGCTCATTCTAGCATCCTCTATCTCACACTTCTTGGAACCAGCTTCTTTCTCCAGATCAAAGATAGACAGGTCCAGCTTCTAACCAATCTTGTGTCGGTAGAAATTGTGTAACAACACCAAGCTTCACTAGCATTACATCGCTTCACCCATTCCTACTGGGGTTGAAAACTTCACCATTAGATGATAGATCAGCATAATAGCCATGAAGTAGTTTAGCACAAGCCCACCTAGGAATACGTTATGAGCAAATGGTTCATCAACCACTAAAAACTTGATCATCATGGTATGCCTCTTTGGTGCTATTTCTAGTGAAGTCACAAGTTTGATTGATCCAAGAAAAGCGATCCTTGATCCGCCAAATTAAACCAGGGATGTTCAGGTTGGCTCAAAAACCAGCCTAAGTCCATCTTCTGCAGGGTTGAATAAAAAGTAGCATTGGTCGAACTACTATTGTTGACTTAGATCTTGCGAAAAATATAGTTCACAATCTCAGCTATTATCACAATGGGTAATCAGGCCCATTTTTGACATCCAGTATCAAAATATAGGCCAAATCCTTGTCATCAAAAGTAATGGCCTCAATACTTATGGAAACATGAAAAGTCAACCTGGTCTACTGAAAACCTTGCAAAGTATGCTTGAGTTGTTTTTTTTGGAAGACTTTGAATCTCTCTCAACCAGTCCGCCAACAATTATGCCAATGATCCCTCTCAAAGGTTGGTGTTATTCGTTAGGGTGAAGTTGAGGATTGGCATACCGTGTTGGTAATCTCAACCTTTCTCTCCTCTGAGGTTAATCATCTGTTTCTCTAGCATTTTACTACTCAACAATGTATTTCTTCTTAAATCCTTGTCGATTCAATCACTCAATCTCATCCTGTAATTGAAAGCAGTCTTCCATATCATAACCCTTTTTCATTTATGGAACATGTAGTATATTTTAGAGCTCTTCATCCTAGGCATGATAGGTAGCCTTCTTTGCTTTTTAAAGATCTCATCATGGTAGATAGCCATCAAAATCTCCATCCTGGATGTGTTCAAAAGTGTGTAATGGAGCATACACCTAATTAGAGATCAGTGGCCATCCCTACTCAACCTAGCCTCCTTAACGTATTCATTTTCTTTGTTCTTCTTCTTTAAGTTCAACCACCATACTTTCACTCGTTGATGTCCTCTTGCATTATGTACCAGTCTATGAGATCAAATAAAATTTTCATTATCCATGGTCACTCGCGAGCAGTGCATTGGCACAAACGGGGAAAAGGATGTGAATGAGAAACTTGATTCTGTGGTTGTTGATTTTCAAAACTTAACTATTAAATCTCATAAAAAAAGTCCCTCAATTATTCACCCTCATTTTACTTTAGGGAATGGAGGTCTGCATGGGGGAGTTTGTTCTTCTTTTCATTTGCAAATTGAGGTAGTAACTTACCAAACATATGGTCACAAGGCTCTATAGAGTGGGTTCCAGCTTATAAACTAGTCAAGAGTAACAAGCATCTTTGCGTGAATGTGATCATTATGGCCACGGAGCTACATTATATGCTCAAACTTGAGAAAATGTTCACGGAGGTCAGTATAGCCATCATATCTGGGGAGTTTAGTAGGAACTTTGGCGCTGATTGCAATCCTTTCATCAAAGATCTCCTGAATAAAGGTTGACTCTCTCTCTCATGACGTAGATGGTAGGCAAGGTCAATGCCGCAATAAATATGGTCAGATTATTATCGAGATAAGTCCTCTAATCTGCGATTTAGTTGCTAGATATAGCAAAAGACCTTTCCATTTATTTCATCCAAGCGGCCGAGGTAAGCATCATGCTTTCTAAACCTGTGGTGCATTAGGACTCGATGAGGGTAGGTGTCTTCTTCAACTGAATCGCCAATCTCCACTACTACTAGGTGGTTCCAATCATGTTGGTCAAGGTGCTAAATAGGAGATTGGCAAACAACGTGATTAGGGTTGTCTACATCTTGCCTTGGCAATCTTTTGGGGATAGGGTCGGGCTCGCGTGCGTTGCTCATCACTATAGTTGGTTGTTATAATATCTACTATTGAAGGACCCTTTTGATTTGCCACCCGATGATTTGATTGGGTTGATCCAAAGAGATTATGACCACTTGCAAAAGATGGGTGCTTAACCTTGGATATATAATGTGTAACACTAGGGATTTTGGGTTATTAAATTTAAAGTTATTATTTTAGCAAAAATAATAAGAATGCACTAAATTGGGTTAGATTAATTCTGATTCAAAAGTGAATCAAGGCTTACAGGTAATTATTAATAGCTTACGGATTTAATTGGAAATAAGAGATGGACTTCATTATCTAAAATTGTAAAATTTAAGAAGTTAAAAGTTTAAGGACTTCAAAATAAATAAATAAGAACTTAATTAACTGGAATTAAGAATGTTAGGGGTCAATGTGAAAAACTAAAACTTTAAAGGGCCAAATTAAAATTCCTAAGGTCAAATAGAAATGTGGTGTAAACTTTTGGGCTCAACTGAAGGTGGTCATAAATCTTTGGGGTGACAGTGAAGAAGCCAGAAAATACATTGTATATATAAGATTAAGAACAAAAATTTATTTAATTCTCAAAAATTACCCAAACCATACCCAACTTTTGGACCGCTAGAAAAATAGCTAGAAAAAACCAATAGCCCTATAAAGAGCTTCTCTTGGCTTAAGGATCAAAACTATACCAAAAACTCCCCAAAGCATGGTGAATCATCAAAACTTTCGAAGGCAACGGTTTGGAATAGTACCCCGCAAGCTAATAAGATTAGCATGTAAACTGTTTCACTTGTGATACAATCTTGATTAAATGATATGCTTTATAAATGCCTAGCTTCATCTTATGCTTATATTACTTCATTGGCATTTGGTTGAAGCCCTTAGATCACACAAGACTACAAGATTTGGTCACGTATTAGGTGGTGATCATGGAATAAGTCCTACATAGTCGTGATCTTAAACATCCCAATTCATAGAATCTTATGAGACAAGGCATCTAAGATTCGAATAGACTTGCACTAACAATGCATAATCCAGGGGTTAGATGTTGCTCCATTCCATGAGTAAACTATATGAGATATGGGTGCATGTTAGTGGCTGCTTGTTAGAGAACAAGGCACTGGAGACTCGCCCGAAGAATTCACTAGGTAGCCGTAGTGGTAATTCAGTAATGGCAACTTCTCCAACTTACGCTAGTGCATGTAATTAATCCTTTGACCCGAGGATCCATTGTAACCTTGTGTTTGGATCCTCATACTTTAACTCATCCTTGGACACCTAGCAAGCCGTTTGGGTTGTGCTTAGGTATGAGCTACTTAGACATAAAGGTTTATGAGATCCAAGATGGGATCCAACTTCTTCGTCTTTGTGAAGGGCAAGCAAATTTCCTATGCGTTCTATAATGGTCGATTCCAAAGAGTACTTGGCCAAAGCAGTGTGACAATTTGGAAAAGGATTTTCCAAAGATGAGGTCACAAATCGAAATCAAACATTGAGAATAGATGCATAGCATCGAGGCTATTAGGGAGCCAATAAATATCTTGTCTTAGGCCTCTTTCATAAAGATAGGAGAAGAAATGACCGTTGCATGGTACGCGTAAAGCTAAAATAGTTCACTAAAAGCATTCATTCGGCCAATTGTTGGGCTCCATGGGCTTAATATTGGACATCGACCATGGAGATTGGGTACTCTTTACTTAATAGAGATTAATTGAATTGAGTCGGTTAGTTTAAAGGAGTTTAAACTAACGTGAATATATAATATTTTAAAGTCACAAAGGTTGTGAGCCCATGTCCAATGAACGGTAGAACTAATGGATCACACACAAAAGCTAATTGGAAATCTTACATGATGAAGGGAATTTTCTAAGTGTTGGAATAATTCCAAGGTGACCGAAAATTGAGGGATTCTATTGACACAATTTTTAGTCATTTCGATTTGATCAATTTAATTGTTAAATTGATCTAATTAATTTAAAGAGTTAAATTAAGATCAATTAAATTAAGTGTTAATTTAATTTGGTACCACATAACTATCAATTGGTCAAGTAAACTTAAAGAGTTAAGTTAACTAAAACTTGCTTAAACAGTTAAGTTAGTTGACTTAACGGTTAAGTTAAAGTTTAATTAAATTAAAGTGTTTAATTTAATTAAAGTGAAGAAATAATTTTAGAGGGAATATTCAAATGAAATGTTTATTTGGTGTGGAATTAGAATTTATTTGAAAGACAATTCATAACATGAAATGTAGATTCCAAATGAAATTCACATGCAACTTGCAAGATGCTTGCAAGTTAGCATGCTTAGGTGGTGCCCCTCCTTGAGAAAGGTGTGATGCCAAAGCATGCTTAGGTGGTGCCCCTCCTTGAGAAAGGTGTGATGCCAGCTTGGCATCACACCATCCTCCCTCTATATATAGATATAGAGGGGGAACGGCCATTAGTATTCATTCACACATTTTATGCATCTAAAAGTTAGATCCAAAACTCCCTCCTAAATTGTGATTCTCTCATGAGTTGAGGTTTCACTCTCTTCTTCACCTCCCTCACCATTTTCGATCTCCAACCAAGCTCTCTTCCTTCTTAGTTTTTCCATCTGAATTAAAGAAAAATAGGATTGTCCATTGGTGTGTGGACTTTGAAATTAAAGGCAAGACGATTTCGGATTGCTTAGCTTTGGTGATCCTCCGTTCCAGTAGTTACTTTCTAGACTCTGTTTGAGGTCTTACCAAAGGTGTTTGGGGTTGAAAGTTTTAGTAGACATTCTCCATTGCATTGGCAAAATTTTGATCCATATTTGGCTTGAATCCAAGGTGATTTGCGCGATCAAAAGTTGATCAAACCTTGCTGCGCCAAAAGCTATATGCTTTCCAAAAAGAAGGCACAACTTCAACTTTTGGTTGGATTTTGATTGAGAGGTAACAATCTGACCTTAATCTATTATATTAGCATGATTTAGATCCTTGTGGTGGAGTAAACTAAGGTAGATTTCAGTTTTAAATGTTTTAAATTGGATCCTTTGTCTTACACCTCTTTCAAATGGTGTTCGACAGAGGTGGTAGCGGGTTCAATGATTCCGACAGTGAAAGCTTGCTATTAATGGAGGGGTTTTAATAGGTTCATTGAGAGAAATATTTTGGTTCCCTTGAATTGAATTTTTCACCATCGGTGACAAAGTAATTAGCTCGACAATGAGGCAGCAATGCTAGAGCTGGCCAAACAGTGACCAATCGGCTGGCCAAACAGTGGCCAATTGGGAAATTGATTGGGGCATTTTGTTCCTGGCGTTGAGATAAACCTAGTGGTGGTGGTGGCCGCCTGCTTCAGTAGGGACGCGTGGTGGTCCAATGGCGGCGCGTGCAATGACTCTTAGGCAGTCAGCACATAATTAAATTCTAGACTCGTCTAGGCTATTCCCAGCTTAAGATTGGATTTCAATTCAATCTAATTTGGGTAAATTTCATAATTAAATTTTTAATTCGATTAATTTATAGAATGTAATTGAAATTTTGGATCCAAGCCTAATCATAATATGAACTAAGATTGTAAAACCATGGTTTACCTTAGGTTATGGATTAATCTCATAACCATTATAGTGTTGAACCCAATCAACTTGAAAGGATGTTGTTAGGGTCCTAAGTAAGATTTTAACGACTTTTTTACTGACTCGTTGAGTTAAGAACAGTGATATATTACTATCTTAAACATTTGAGAATAACATGAAAATTGAAAAAATTATGACTAAACAAATGAATTAGCTGAGGAACTTGATAAGGACATTTAAGTGAATTAAGAGTTATGATTCATAAATCAACACGACATTAAATTAGGTTAACTTATTCCAAACTTTGATTTGATTAGAAAACAAGGACATAGGCTCTCTAGGCAACTAAGAATTACCACATTTAATTGTCTTAAGTATTTAAATATGAAGTAGAGATTAAAGAAATATGCCAAAATAGAATAAATTAGGCCTTACAGTTCAATAAGAAAACTAATTGTATTCATATACACGATTTGGAGAGACATAATCTGCTTATAGTTCAGAGTATCTTACATAAGTCCTTGAATTGACCAAGAAGTAAAGTTGTGAGCAGTCCAAAAAATTAAGGAACTTCTGTTGGGGTATCAAGTGAGTTTATATTAATTTCCTTTACTAGGAAAAGAACATACATATTCATTAATATATCCTTACTATTTATTGCTTGATCACGTTTGTGTTGAGGTTTAATATTTGTTGATTGTTCGCTCCATCTATTATTTGGCTCTTATGTTATATCTGATAGTCTGTCTAAACTGTTCTTCTTACCTAAAATTTTTGAGCTATTATTATTCAAATTCTCAATCTTGCTTAATGCAACTTCTTCTCTTATGTATATATATTAGTAAATATGTCACTTCCACTTGACGATTTCTTTGTTAAAAATTGTTGTTCACTTTTGTCATATTGATCTTTAACCCTTGTATAGCTCTTCACAGTCTATTTAGACTTTTCTTCCTCTTTACACGTGATTCTTAAGATATTCTTATTTGAATTTCTTACGTATATAGAATGAGTAGCACCCCAACCGAGCAGGCACCTCCCAGCCGAGGTATTACATAATGATTGAGGTTGCAGTAGGGTTGAAGATAGAACTTGTTTTAGGTTAGGTATCTCTTCTCATTTTGTCTCTCAAATTATGCATGCTATTTGAACCATTTTCGAGTTGCATGTTCTAGGTTTCCAATAAACGACATCAAATGATAATGTAAAATTTGGGTGAGGATGTGTTTTGGTTGTTGAACCGCTAAGGTTGAATAGTAGGAGTTTGATCTGATTGGGGTCAAACATATAAAATAAAGCACACGTCAGGCTTGTTGAGGTGACCATCAGTGGAAGTACTTTGATGCTTAAGTTAGAATCGAGCTGAAGAAGAGTAAAGGTGAGTAAGAAGGCAAATGCGAGCTTGGAGTGCATAGTTGAGATTAGCATTGGAATCAAGTATTTATAGGTATGCAAGTTTGGGATCGAAATGACTTGATTACCCCAACTAAGTGTAACATGTTCATTCTCTTCATAGGGCAAGACAAATCTTTCGGGTGATCCAACCATCCTACAACAAGCTACCTTAATAGTATTTTTGGCCATTGGAAGACCGTAAAAGGCGGAAGGAGATGAGCTAGGTGTATTTAATGATGACACATTAACTAGAGGTAGCATTTAATGCGGCAGAGTATAATTGACATCAACACTATTGTGTATTCATGGCAAGCATCAGACCTTTGATCGTTAACCCGTGACCTAAAGGGCTCGAGCAATCCTTCGCCAATTGTAGAATGTCTCAAAGATGAAGGCCCAAGCATACTGGCTTCGTTGTGTCTTAACCAACTTAACTTAGATAATCGACATTAGGACCGAAGGTCGAGAACATTCCCAAGTTGCATGGTCTAAAATGATGCATCCAAGGTCAAACGTTGTGAAGTCATTGGATAATTTATTCTAGCAATCTAGGTTGAGGTCAAGCCAGACGAGGTTGGCCACACATATTAGCACTCTTACACATGACTCAAAATATATTAAATAATCTAATTTTGATGTTTAGCTACTTATTTGTGAAAGTAACTCAAAATTCAAAAATAAAAAGAAAAATTTTATAAAGTATTGATATGGGATAGCCCAATAACTCTCGACCAAACACAAGATACGATGTGAGACAGCCCAATTATCTCTCAGGCTCAACTCAATGTTAGCCGACCATGTCATTGATCAGACCCAACCTCATTGGGCCTTATCTGCCAGTACGAGTGTCAACATTCATCCCGATCGACCAGAGTATGGCCGACCATGATCGAAGATTTTTATTCAACACTCAGTTGGGGAGACATTTGAATACAACAGAGTGTCATTTTGTTGAGGGTCTACGCAAATGGCTCACAGGCTAGTATTTATCTCGACCAGGGGGTCGAACAAACCCGACAACCTCTCTGCCGCATTAAATGCTCTAACAGAAGACATGCCTCTGCATTAATCGTGCAAGACACTGCCAATACCACCTTTTCTGCCATGCTAAGCTAGTGCGCATCTCCTGTGTACCGCCTTGTCCTTAGGAGCTGGAGATAGCGCCACCTGGAATAGTACACAAGTTGGAGAAGACTTAAGGGTCCACAAGCAAGGACAAAGCCCTTTCTGTGCAACAAGGGCATCATAGATATATTAACCACACCGAAAAGTTTATAAATATCCCATTTCCACCATTCATCAAGGTATGCTCATTATCACTTAAAGCCCTCACTCTGTTACTCTTCATTGATTTAAGATTGACTTGAACGTCGGAGTGCCTCGGCTAACCTGACATGTACTATTAGTTGCAAGACTCGACCCAGTTATATCATCAGGATATTTTCTCGACCTCTCATCTGGTCGATCAGATTGGATCATAGCCCAATACACCCCTAACTAGTTTATACTCTCATTATTTAGCGTCGTCTATGGGGAAAAAAAATATGTAGTTGAAAAAATAGTTAACACCAGGCAAGCTATTTTTGAAAGGGAGGAGAACAGGAGATCCCCAACCCCTCCTCCTCGACCCCAACAAGAACCCAATTTTATGGGACCCAACTCCCAGCCAGAGCAAGTGGTGACCCTGACTATGCCCTAACTCATGCAATTGATAAGCGACCAGATATTTGCCCAAATTTCTGCTCAACTGTCAACTACCCTCAATAGACACAACAATCAGCCTGGTCCAGCTGCTAATGCCACTCCCAACCTTCACAATGATGGGAAAAGCCCCCAGGAGAAGAGAGGGTAAGTCCAAAAACTAGATGTCCCCTAACCCGATGAGAGGAAAGCCTGGGGTGATTCTCAAGAGAAGAACCCAGACTCAATCCTCGAGAAGAAATAGCTGACTCGGTAGATCACCTCACCCGACCTATTCGAGCCCCACAGTGCGACATGGTCCCGCGCCCAAGACCCTCGACAAATAGAAATCTATCCTAGGCTAATCGAGAAGAATATGAGAAAGTATCCTACCAGGTACAATAGTTGAACAGGCATCTAGAAGAGATTTAGAGGAGAAACACTGAGATGAACCCTCATTATGATGGTGCTCCCCGACTACGTCGAGAGCAGGAGTCACCATTCATGCAAGAGATAATCGATGATTGCATTATTGTTGATGCCAAGGTTTCTATATGCTTGCCCAAGTACGATGGCTCGTTAGACCCGAACGAGCACCTCCTACAATTTGAGCACATGATACAACTTCACGGGCACAATAAGTTCATCCACAATATGCTGGTCACCACCTTCCAAGGAATTGCGCTCGACTGGTTTGTCGAATTGGAGCCTGCGTAGATCTACTCATAGGACTAGTTGTGCGACAAGTTGTTGCACCAGTTCACTAGTCGAAAAAAGGCGAAGCTCCCACACACCCACTTACATACTATAAAACAGAATGAGAGAGAGTCTATTCGTTACTTTTTCACCATATTCAACATGAAAGCTTTGAACATTGATAGCTCCCAGATTGAGTTTTAATCGATGTGCTTTTTAGGCCTCCAAAATAAAAAATGTGCTAATGCATTGGTTCGAGAGCGACCAAGAACAATGGAGGAGTTGCTTGACCGTGTAGAGATATACCTGACCCAGGAAGACATGAACAAGCTCAATTATGGAAATTCATATATCGACAAGAAGAAAGCTAAAGAGAAAGATGACCGACAGCACAAAGATGGTCATTAATCTTCGATCAAGCGTTTTCACAATTACACTCTACTCAACACTGCCAAAAAGGGAGGTGCTATTCGCCATTCAACACGACAACCTCCTCAAAAAACCTTAGAAGTTGATCGAGACTGAAGCTATGAAAAGATCCAAGAAATACTATCACTTCCACAAGCAGAAGGGCCATGACATGTAGGATGGTCTCAATCTTCATGATGAGATTGAAAGGCTGATTCTATAAGGCCATTTGAAAAAACTTATCGATGAAAGAACCCGATAAGAGAAGGGCCAAACCGACCAGACTCCCCATAGAGAAAGGTCGGTTAGCCCAAGGAAAGAATGTAAAAGAAAGAAACCTGCCCATATCCCTGCCCGCCCATCAGGGGAATGATTGACCCCATTGTTGGAGGCCCAACTAGAGGAGACTCCAAATCAAGAAGAAGGAAAGACCAAATGAGGTTGGAATTGACCAAATCTACCTTGGTTGAAATGGTCTTCCAGCTCTCGACCAATGTAAAACCAATTTTTTTTCTAACGCTAACCTTTCTC
Source organism: Jacaranda mimosifolia (assembly GCA_018894105.1). Taxonomy (NCBI): domain Eukaryota; kingdom Viridiplantae; phylum Streptophyta; class Magnoliopsida; order Lamiales; family Bignoniaceae; genus Jacaranda; species Jacaranda mimosifolia. The sequence goes on from CM032124.1 coordinate 14,712,099, forward strand.
ACATAGAGAATCGGGGAGCTGACATCAAGATGGATTGCTCCTTAGCGGTGTCTATCGAAATAGCTAACTTTGAGATCATAAAGGTGTTAGTTGACAATAATAACTCCGTAAAGATTATTTTCTTGTCGACCTTAAAGAGAATGAACATGAAGAAGCTGAAAAAGTGCACACCGCATTTGTCAGATTCGGGGGGCGAAGATTATCCTCGAAGGGTCCATAAACTTGCCCACCTCATTTGGAGAAACCCCTCGGTGAAGAATGCTCATGGTTAACTACCTAGTCGTCGACGCACTCTTTGCTTACAATACTATCATTGGGCAACCAACGCTAAATGATTTTTGAGCCATAGTCTCGACATATCATATGAAGGTCAAGTTTTCGACAGCTGCTGGAACTCGTAAACTTCTCTATATATAAAAGAAGCTTAGTGCTGCGACACAATTTCAGTCAAGGTGAATGAACAGAAGACTCAACCAAAACTGAAACCCTCGGAAGACGTCCTAGTAACGTAACTTGATGAGGGACATCAAAATAAGAAGCGAAAGCTGAAAGATACCAAAGTTGAGCTTACCGGAGAATACAAGACCGTCGAGCTCGAGCAGATCAAACCTGACAAGACCACCAGAATTGGAACCGATCTGGGGAGCCACATGGAGTGCCTAATAGTTGATTTTCTCAAAATAAATGTTGATGTTTTTGCTTGGAAGGCTATCGACCTCCAAGGAATTGACCCTAGTATCATCGTCCACCACCTGAATATGGAACCCTCATTCAAACCAGTTTAGCAGAAAACTAGGACCTCCAATGCTAAAAGGTGCTAGATCATTGAAGAGGAGATCAATAAACTTCTAGAAACAAGATACATTGTAGAGATCCAATACCCTAGTTGGCTTTGTAATATAGTCCTTGTCCACAAGAATGAGAGAAAGTGGCGAATGTGTAACAACTTTACCGATCTGAATAAAGCTTGCCCTAAAGATCCTTACCCGCTACCTCGTATAGATTTATTAGTAGATTCTACTGCTAGTTCTGATCTTTTGAGCATGATGGATGTGTTTCAAGGTTATTACCAAATTTTTATAACTCCCAAGAACAGGGATAAGACCTCATTTGTGGTCCATAATGGTGTTTATTATTTTCTGGTCATGCCTTTTGGACTCAAAAATGCAAGTGCAAACTACCAAAGACTAGTAAACTTTATGTTCAAAAATGAGATCGGTAAGACCATGGAGGTCTATATCAACGACATGATCATTAAAATAGAAAAAGAACAAAATCACTTAACCAACCTCTATCATACATTCTCAATATTACGAGCATTTAGCATGAAACTCAACCCTAACAAATGCACATTCAGGGTGAGATGAGGTAAGTTTCTGGGCTACATGGTTAGTTAAAGAGGCATTGAGGCAAACCCATAAAAAATCCAAGCTATTCTGGACGCCACACCTCCTCGAACAGTCAGGGATGTTCAACGCCTTGTCAGAAGAATTATAGCCCTAGGGCAATGCATCGCTCGATTAGCTGATAAGAGCCTGCCATTTTTCAAAATCCTTAGGAATGCAAAAAAGTTCTAGTGGACAGAATAATGCAACCAGGGCCTGGATGAACTGAAATAATACCTATCAACAGCACCAATACTTGCGAAGCCTGAGGTTGGCAAGGTTTTGCACATTTATTTGGCAGTCTCATTCGCAGAAATCAGCTCAGTTCTTATCTTAACCAGACACAGTACCCATCGACCTGTGTACTACTGCAACAAAATGTTACAAGGCCCTGAGCACAACTATCTTAAGATCAAAAAATTTGCCCTTACTTTGGTCACTGCTGCCAGAAAGTTGAGACCCTACTTTTAATCTCACTCTATCGAGGTCTTGACAAATCAACCGTTGAAACAGGTGTTGACGAAAGTTGATACATCAGGAAGATTGACAAAGTGGGCCATTGAGTTAAGGGAGTTTGACATCACATTCCAACCACGAACTACCATAAAGGCCCAAGTGCTAGCAGACTTTGTCACCGAGAGACTTGACCTAGCCGATCAACTCAACCAGGACTCTCTTATGTGGACATTGTATGTCGATGGTTCGACAACTTCCTCAGAAGGAGGATTAGCATTTCCCTACGCTCCCCGCAAGCCGAGGAATATGACTTCGCTATTAAAATTGACTACCATGTTACAAATAATGAGCTAAAGTATGAAGCCCTCCTCGCTGGTATGAGGATGGCTATCGAAAGGGAAGTCGAACAGCTGGCAGCCATCACTGATTCCCAGCTGATTGCAGAGCAGTTCAAAGGAAACTTCAATGCCAAAGAAGCTACGATGAGCAAATATCTAGCTGAGGTCAAGCGGTTGCAGCAACGATTCAAGAAGTTCACCTTTGGCTAAGTTCCTCAATCAGAAAATGAAAGAGCAAATGCACTTTCAAGATTCACCAGCTCGACGAAAGGAACCAGAGATAGAATCATCACATTTTTGGTCGTCGACAAACCCACCATAAGTGGACACGACCAGTACTTGATCAAGCAGATCGATGAAGCAACCCCCTCCTAGCAAGATGAAATAAAGCTAAAAGAGTCGTGCTCGAAGATAAAGCGCAAGCACGTAAACTTCAGGGTCAAGCAGCAAAGTTCACCCTCGATGAGTATGGTCAACTCTACAGCAGTTTCTGGACCACCATTGAGATGTTTGACACAAGAACAAGCTCAGGAGGTCTTACAAGAAGTGCATTCAGCAATCTGTGGCAACAACTCTGGAGGTCGATCTTTGGCTCACAAAATCATCAGGCATGGATATTTTTGGCCAACTTTGCTAAAGGATGCCGTCGATTTCACTAGAAAGTGCCATTCTTTCCAGGTCAACTCCAACATACACCACCAACCCGCATTGACGTTAGTGCCAATTCAGATTACATGGCCATTCGACTAGTGGGAGATAAACATAGTTGGCTCATTCACAAAAACCACTTGCTAGAAAAAGTTCATGATCATTGCAGTCGAATATTTCACGAAATTGGTTGAGGCAGAGGCAGTCCCGAAGATAACCAATGCAGCCATCAAAAGTTTCATATGGAAAAATATTATCAATTGTTTTAATTTACCTAATGTTTTGATATCAGATAATGGGACGCAGTTCCAAAGCAAGAGCACGAGGAACTGGTGCAAAAGCCTAGGGATTCGACAACACTTCACCTCAGTTGGGAACCCTCAAGCCAATAGCCGAACGGAAGTCACGAATAGAACTATCCTATACCATCTCAAAGCTCGACTTGAAGGAACTAGAGTAAGTTGGGCAGACAACCTCCTTGGGGTACTTTGGGCATATAGAATCACTCCTTAAACTACCACAGGTCACAGTCCATATAGCCTGGTCTATAGGTCTGAAACAATCGTCCCAACAGAACTGATACAACACACTGCTCAAGCAATCCATTATAACCCAATCAAGAATAACTCCGAGAGAGAACTTGACCTTGAGAGATGAGCTACATCAACATACATATGTAATAGTACAAAGATACAAGTCGAAGATGGCACAACATTACAATAAAGGAGTCAGACCAAGGAGCTTCAAAGTAGAAGACCTTATCTTCAAAAAAGTTGAAGTGTTGGAGAATGTCGGAAAACTCGACCTAAAATGGGAAGGCCCATACTCGGTGATCAAGGTAGCAAAGCACAATGCCTACCAACTTGTAGATATGAATGGCGACGAGCTCCCTTGACCATGCAATGCGATAAACCTGAAGAAATTTTATGTATAAGGAAGACCAAAGTCTTCACCCCACTATACGACAGTATAACTCAAAATCAATGAAAACTACTTATGTTTCTGCAGTCATTCGCCCACACCAACAACTAAGGCTTATAGCCTAAATTTATAAATGGTTGATCATTTAAAGTTGACCCCATAGTCGACAACAAATTAATTTAAAGTCGTTAACTAAGGCTTCTAGCCTAAATTAATAAACAAGTTGATAGTTTGGATCAACCCCATAGTCGACCACAAATCGATTTCCAGCCGTAAACTAAGGCTTATAACCTAACTTAATAAATGAGTTAATCATTTAGATCAACCTTATAGTCGACCACAAATTGGTTTCAAACCATAAATTAAAGCTCATAACCTAAATTGATAAACGACTAGATCACTTCAAGTCAACCCCAAATCATTTTCAACACCAAGTCATGGCTTCAAGCCCAAATCGATGAACAGACTCAATTAAGAATCAACCTCATAGTCGAAACTAATTCGCTCCAATGAATCACACAATGTAACGATAACATTGCTTGGGAACTTGAAGTTAATTGACCTCCAATTTCAACAAAGCCAACAATTCAAGCCTGCCACATAGTCGACAACGAAGACTATTTCAAAACCTATTTCACATGGTTTAAGTCTATGCGGATATCATTAGATCGATTTGTTTGTCTTTTATAAGTTGATCCCTAAAATGACTGCTAACTTGGTCCTAAGCCAATTATACAACATCTGTTTCCTTCATCGAGATATTATGCTATTGGACTTCTTGTTTGAAACTAATTTTTTGGTTTTCTCATCTGCTGATATAAGTAATCAATGAAAATGAAATAGCATTAAAAATAAAAAGGAGAATCGAGTACACCTGAATGAGCAAATAATTTTTATTATACATGTTTCATCATTCGATTACAACGTTACAAAAATAACTAGAGAAAGAGCCTCGTAGGGTGACCAAACTTGAGTTACATAAAAAATAATAATAACATATGCGGCTGCGACCCTCAGCTCGAGCTAGCTCCTTCCCCTTCTACCTGAGCGGCTTGATCAGCTGCAACTTCATCTATAGCTCAATCGAGCTTGTTACTAGAGGACACAAGCACCATAGCTGAGGGCCCCTTGACTTTTTGCTCAACCATAGGAAGAGGCGCAAGATAAACAACACCAGCAGGTTGAGAAAGCCCTACTTTGTTAATCAAGAAGGTGTGCTCGTTGGGAAATAAGAAGGCAGCCATGTCGACTTTGCTGTCTTTGATCTCAAATGCAAACTCATTAACGAAGCCGAACTCCTTAGCCACCTCAACTGCTCCCAAATGATGGCAACACCTAATTTAGGTTCCGACGCATTCTCTTCAGCTGTGGGCACATCAACCGCAGGCACATCGGGATAGTCCTCGAGCCATCCCTTTTGTATTGAATTGAACCGTTCTCAATCCTCGATAAGAATTTGGTACCCCAAAAATTCAAGCTACTTGATAGCCTTCTCAAAGGCCTCCTTGGCGTCGTCGATCAAAAAGATAACACTAGCATCCTGGAACATTAAGGACAACATAAACTGTTGCACAGCTTCTCTTCAGATGCTAGGAAGGGTTCTAAAAATTCAGCTCGAGCATAGTCCATAGTGACATTATTCCCATGCGATTGGCCAACATTGTACGAAGTCTCAGCATCCATTCTAGCCTTCAGCAGCAGCTCATCCATTTTACTTTTCTCTACCACAAACACCAAGAGTTGCGCATCTTTATCCTCGAGCTGTTTGGTCAGCTGTTCAATCCTCGACTGAGTAGAGTCAAGCTGAGTCTTCACAACTTCTATATCACCCTGCTCGTTCTGGAGCTCCTCCCGATCATCAAGAGCCAGGCGGTAGAAATGGTAACCAAGTTGGTTGACCTATGCAAGGAATAGACTCAGTTAATACATTCAACGAGACACTTCAATTGTTAAACTTAAATGAAAAAATAACTTGATACTCACCATGTTAGTATGGTATGCCAACGCCTCCAAATCCCCTAGCTGGGCCAACTTTATCTCTTCTGATCGAACATAAATAGTCCAACCATCATCACTTTAAATGGCGCAATTCTAGTCGAGCCTACTAACATTAAGGATGGAGAATTCTGAACCCCAATCTCAGTCTCGAATTGGGAGGTAGGTAACTTCAGCAATGGGAACATCTCATCGTCTTCTGGAGGTTCGAAGAGATCGACCCCGGTCGGCTGGGGCAACGCCCCAGATTTCTCCTTTTCTTTGTCAACGGCAAATATCTTTTGAGCAGGCCCGAGCTGTTCGGATGTAGGCCTCTTCTGATGAGGTGCAGGACTACTAAACTCAACGGCAACTAGTCGAGTTGCTTAAGGAGAAGGCATCGGCAAAGCTTGCAACTGCCAAGCAGGAGGAGCGCTTTGTTGACGAGTAGCTTAACGGCGCTCCTGAGCTCTTTGTTGTTGTGCCATCGCCTAATGTCGAGTGTAGTTCATGATTTCTTCTCGATCTACAATAGAACAAGGAAAGTAAAAATATCATAATCGACCAAAAACTTGAATGAAAATAAAAATTTTAAGCAAGTCGACTAGGATATCTACCTAGTCGGGCTCTGGCGGGCAGACCCAACTAAGCAAGTAATAAGCCCGCCAGCACCAAATTTCTCTCCTCGATATACCCAATTACCTCTATTTGACCAAATTGGGTTAGATCACAAATAAAGGTATTGGTCCGGGTTGGGGTCTCGTTCTCTAGCATCTCGACATGCCCCTTCCACTATTCCCCAAGGATGTTAAAGCCTACCCCCCTGGCGCTCGAACATAAAAATAATATTTTTTCCATTACTGGCCATGGAACAAAGAAGAAGTGACCAAAAATTTTCGACGAAGGCAGGCTGTTAGATAATACAAACCCAACTCCTCAGTACTACCTGACTTCCGTGACATCAGGAGATGGAAGCGATTGGAAAAGTTGGCTAATGTAGAAGGCTGGTCATGTATGTGCATCAGGACTACAAAGCTGTATAAGGTCAAGAAGTTATTAGGGAGAAGTTGGGTTATATAGACTTAAAGGCCTGTCAGCAAATCGATTATAAACTAAGCAAGGGGAAACCTAGGCCCACATTTCAAGGCCTCCTTGAACACCGTTATGTACCCAGTCGGTGGTCAATATATCCTATCAATGAGACAGGGGACGATCAACTCGTATCTCAGGAGAATATGGTACAACTGCTTAAGCAATGTAAGGTCAACAACTATAATTTTGGAAATGATCTCGCTATAGTGGTCAGGAGTAAACAACGGACCACGAGATACTAGAGGCTAACTCGGCCGAGCACCACCCACCACATTACCCTGAGACTCACCCAAACTGCTAGAGGAGGTCGAACTATCATTGTAAAATTATTTGACTCGCTAGCGGAGCTACCATCTACCCTAGTTGAATCTACATCCGACCTAGTAGCCTCACTATCACTCCCTTGGCCGCCATCCCCACCAAATACTCCTAGCATATTTGATAGAAGGATATGATCAAGATATAAACAAAATAAAGCTCACTCAGAGATTGCGGATCACTTATTCAATTAGCAAGTTTAAGGCGGAACTCGATTGGCTGAAAATGCAGTAAAACGATTGATTTGACCTCATGGAATGCTGTAAAAGTGTAGAATGAAAGTTTTAAATAGGCCTCAGTCCAAGGGCAAGCCAATCGGTTAATTTGACCGGCTACCGGCTCATTAATACGCATCTATCAGTTGCTCTTCTGCACTGTCCATTGTAACAGTTGAATTCAATGTACTAAGCCCTGGTTGAGTTTTGAAATCAGAACGTTACCAACAGATTAAATCCCTCGTCGAGCAAGATCAGCTACTCCACATTCCTTCTTATCGATCATCTCGATCAGGACTTGGAAATAGGGGGATCATGAAATGGGATAGCCCAACAGTCCTAGCCCAATAACTCTCGACCAGACACAAGATACGATATGAGACAGGCCAATTATTTTCCAAGCCCAACTCATTGTTAGCCAACTATGTCGTCAACCAAACCTAACCTCACTGGGCCTTATTTGCCAGTGCGAGTGTCAACATTCATCCCGGTCGTCCAGAGTATGGTCGACCATGATCGAGGATGTTTTGTTCAGAACTCAGTTGGGGAGATATTTGAATACAATAGAGTGCCATTTTGTCAACCATGGTCTAAGTAAATGGCTCACAAGCAAGTATTTATCTCGACCAGGGAGGTCGAACAAACGCGATAACCTCTCTGACGTATTGAATGCTCTGACAAGCGACATGTCTCCACATTAATAGCACATGCCACCGCCAGTACCACGTTTTCTGTCATGCCAGGCTAATGCGTGCCTCCTGTGTATCGCCTTGTCCTTAAGAACTGGAAATAGTGCCACCTAGAATAGTGCACAAGTTGGAAAAGACTTAAAGGTCCTCAAGCAAGGATAAAGGCCCTTTCTATGCAATAAGGGCATCATGGACATATCGACCATGCTGAGAAGGTTATAAATACCCCATTGCCACCATTCAGCAATGTATGTTCATTATCACTTAAAGCCCTTACTCTGTTGCTCTTCCTTCTAGTTGATTTAGTACTGACTTGAGCATCGGAGTGCCTTAACTGAGGCCACCTCGGCTAGCCTGATGTGTTCTATTGGTTGCAGGACTTGACCCAGTTATATCATTAGGACATTTTCTTGACCTCCCATCTGGTCAATCAGATTGGATCACAGCCCAATACACCCCTAACTAGTTTATACTCTCATCAAGTATATTAATCAATTAAGAATTTATAGGGAAAAGAAAGTATGAGATGCTTTCTAAAGTAATATATATATATATATGTGTGTGTGTGTGTGTGTGTGTGTGTGTATCTTTCCCATACTATCTAAATCATATTTTATTATTTTTATTTTAAATTAATTAAAAGTTGATTTATTTAGAAAATTAATATTGAATAAAATTTGGTCAAAATAATTATACAATAAAAATAAACTCTTTTTGTTTCAACACAAGTAAAAGAAAAATTAGTGATAATGCAAAAGTTGTCACTGATTACATATATTAAGTGATAAAAGATTTTGAAACGTCACTCTAATGATTTTTACAAACTTACTACTAACAAGGATAATGTTCAAATTGTCACCACTGGCAATTAGTGTCAATTGTGACAATTTAGTAACGATAAAAAATTTGCAATAAATTATATGGACAATTTTTATTGTCTTCATATTTCGTAATAAGTGTGTCAAATTGTTAATAATAACAACTTAGAAGATTATTTTTTATAACCATTAAGATATATTGTGACAAAATAAAAAATTTTGTGATTTAAAAAATATTATTAGTGACAAAATAGAAGTAATTGCCATTTAATATATGTCGTTAATGATAACTTTTATATTATTACTTTTTTTATTACTGATATTACATTTTGGGTAGTGTTTTTCCAATTCATGCGCCTTATTATATTGTATTCTTGCATAAATAAATAGCAAATAAAATTATTTTTTTTTAAATAGCAAATAAAACTATATTTCTTAATAGGTTAACTTGTCATGCGGTCAAAATGAGATCCTTTTGCAATAACAAATAATGTGTCGAGTGGTTAGTTAACTTAATGACATTATTATTGCACTTATATATGTAAGATTCAAAATTCAACTACGAAGTGTGTGTATGTGTAAAAATGTAAAAATAAAAATATATATAAAAAATAAAGTCAATCTAAAATCAAAAAGCCAAAGTCTAAGTATAATTTAATTGCTTTAATTATTTAATTATGACATATCAATACTTAAAAAAATTATATCATGTCAAACACATGTCAAACAGCAAGTTAAAAATAATGAGTGAATTACGGCTACCACCCTAAGGTTTAGTGTAATTACGAAAAGGTTTTTTCTTTTTCAAAAATTATAAAAATCCCCTCGAGGTTTGTTACTGTCCAACAAATTAACCCAACCGCTAACTACTATTATGCTTTTTAAAAAGCACTATTTAAAATCGTATGTGAATTTTCAAAATTACCCTTCAGCTTAAAACCTTAATTTTGACCAAGTCTGACCCTAATTTGTGGAAGAAAATACCCTTGAGGGTCGTATTATCATATTTTAAATTTATACAACGGGTTATGTAACACCCCCTGAAATTCAGTATTTTTGAAAAATAAGAATTTGAAAATCAAGATATTGGTTGACCGGATTTTAGGAATTGAAAATTTAACAAAAAGGACTTAATTATATAAAGATTTAAAGTTTTAGGGTCAATTCATAATTTTTGGAAACTTAATTGAATCGAACTTGGAAACTTTTGGGGCTAAATTGTGATTACTTTGGGTCAAAGGGGGCAATGTGGAACATTTCAAGATTTTGGACTTTATTGAAGGATGATCAAAATTTGTGGGCTAATTTGTAATTAAAGAAAAAGGGCTTATATAAATATGGGAAATTTCATTTTTCTACCCCATTTTTTCTTCAACCTTTCCGCAGCACCCTCCTCTCTCAACTCCGGCAAACTCCTATCGATGACAGCCAAACCTTAAAACTAAACCGGCTAGCTACTTCTCCTTACCATCAGCTTCACATCCATACGACATGCACCCACAAACTCTGGTGAATCACCAAAAAACATGAAGGCCAAACCAAACCATGGCGAGCTTCTCAGGCAACGGTGAAGCAGCGGCGAAATCATAGTTTTAGGCTGCGGGTTTTAGAGTTTTCATCTGGAGGATTGATGTGGTGTTCATGCATTGAAAATTGGAGCTACACCGACGACTATATTTGAAGAAAAACTCAAGACGGCGAACGGCAAGGCAGCAACTTTGGAGCTTCAATCAGAGGTCTTCCCAGTGGCGAAATGGTTAATTGAAGGGTGCATTGAACAGCCCTTGTGGAGAAGAACATTTTGGGGGTAACTTTGTATATTCCGGCGACGGACAACAGCAGCGGGGTGGCGGCGGATAGTAGCTTCTCCTCGTCGCGATGATCATGATGGTACACTTGGTTCGTGGTTTCGATAGTTGGATCAGGGGTAAAGAAGTAGATGAAACATGCTCACATATATATATACACATTTGTTATATCCTAATTTCCTTAAACTTTGCATTATGGAGGATTATATATGATGGATATGTATATTCCCATGCATGAATTATGACATAGCATAGTGGGCCCGAATTATGTATTATTGAATGATAAGTTTGGATTAAACGAGTTAATTAAGTGATTAAACTATGATTTTATGAAATTGGAACCTAAGAAATGATAATTGGATTATTTAAGATGATATGGGACTAAGATTCAGAATATACATGTGCCATTATACATTTATTAAACTTGGATTATACTATTTTGTGAAAATTTTGGAATTAATTGAGTTAATCGAAAGAGAAAACCCTAATTTTATGTATTTGAGACCTAAGTGGTAACAATCGGGATAATTGTGGCAATTAGGCTATTGTTGTCGATTTGGGATAATTTTATGAGAATAATTATGTAATTAAGGAATGGATTTCATTATTTTACTAGGGTTAATATAAATCTCATAGTTGTTCTTATGATAGAGACTTGATTTGCATTTTAGTACCAACTATGCCGAAATTTCTATACTAGCCGAAAAATTAGTAATTTTAGAATGCTAATAGTGAGATTTTAATTATTAAGGATTATTAGAGTTGAATGTGGAATTTGACTGTGAATATACTCTTTTGGTTAGGCGACGAGGAAGTGGGTCCCGAGCACCAATAGATTTCTAATTTTAGATTATACTTCTGAGGCTATGGAGGTGAGGATCTGCCATTCTGGCCTTGCTTATACATATCTGTTCTTGTGGAATGACCCCTGTGAAGGTTCAACTTGATTGTGTACTGTACTTACTCCTAATTGTTGAAATAGTACTTGCTTGTGTACTTGTCTTGTTATTGGAATCGTTCTAGATTGTGAGATCGATTGTTATCTATTAATTGACATATGTACCCCTCTGAGGATTATTTCTTGTTATACTCTGCTATGAGTTCGTACTTGTTCGTTCTGGCACCCAGAACCTTCGATTGTTATCATTATGGTACTTGTTCTTAATCAGTACTTGTTATCCGTATCAATCTGTATCATTATATGTTGCCTTGCCGACACACTTGCTTGTTTGTACATCGTTATATGGCTATGTTGGCTTATTTGTACTTGTTAATTGTTATCATGTTGCCATGTTGGCATTTCTGTATCGTTATCTGTTGCCTCGCTGAATTATTTGTTATATATGGTATCAACGATACGCTAGGGATTCCCCCCTGGATATTAGCGGTGCGCTAGGAATTTCATCCTGGGCATCTGCATAATTGTTATTGGTACTTGTTAATTGAATGAAGAATTTATTGGCTGAGGGCCTGATTGGTATGCTAGGGATTTCCCCTTAGCTATTTGCGTTACGCTAGGGATTTCCCCCTAGGCATCTCAGTGCATAGGATATGCTAGGGATTTCCCCCTGGGTATCAACGGTACACTAGGAATTTTCCCCTGGGTATTGGGCAGTGTGCTAGGGATTTACTCCTAAGCATCATTGTGCGCCATACGGTCAGTATGGGAACAACCATATGCCAAGCTGTCATGCTTGGGTGAAAGTACTTGTTTGAATGGTATAGGTGAGTCTAGTATACATGTTTTATCTTGATTTATTAAATTGCATGTGTTAATTGGGTTTGCTTGACCGTACTTGTTTCTTGATCGCTTGAATCTATTCTTGGAGCAATAAGGTAGGAGAGAATCCTACTTTCTTAACTTGTAACTACTCGTATATTGATCGTTCTTGTTTTTATGTTTATATTATAATATGTTAAGATGTACTTTCCTTGACAGATCCCTACTGTTCAGATGTTGAAATATCCCTTACTAAATCTTTGGACTTACCCCACTTTATTTCTTTATCTCCTCAAATAGGTTTAAGTGAAAGTTTTAAACACCTGAGTTGGGCTGGAGGAATACTTTTGTAATAGAATAGGTGCTTATGTACGTTCATGGGATCCTTTGAATATTGATTTTTCGTTTAGAGATGTTGTGGTATGTCATGAATGAGGTTGTAGACTTCAGGCCTGTAAAAATTTGGTAGATGTAAGAATTGAATCCTAGAACGTACTTAAGTGCTTGTCGTATTAACTAAGTTTGAAATTTTTCGCTGCTTTTGAAAATTTTAAGTTTGAAATTTTTTGTGCCTATTGCTCGTTGATGGGTCTCAGTTAAGCTTGAATTGGAGTAATATCTCAACTTAGGGCTTATCCTGAGTGGGATGTTACAAGTTAATTGTAAGAAAACTATAAGGGTTTTATATACATATACATATACATATATACTATAATACTATATGTACTATATATAATATATACATGACGGCCGACTATATATTATACACCCACCCACCACCACCACCAGCAGATCCGACATGGCGGCCACCTAGCCATGGGTAATAGCCACCAGCCATGGCATGGCCATGACTGGTCGAAGAAGAAGGGTGGCGTGGGGAAAGAGGTGGACTTTGTGTATTTTTTTTAAATATTTTTTAATTAATAAATAATTTAGTTAAAATATATATTTAAAATTTTTACTTATTTATTTTAATTAATATAGTTTTTAATTTTTTATTTATTGTGTTTAAAATTAATTATTAAATTTAACTAAATTTCATTAATTATTTTAGATATATTTGTTATTTGGATAAATAATTTAATTATTTTAAATATCTTTATCTTAGATATGATTTTTATTTTGATAAATATTTAGTTAATTGCAAAAAAAAATATTTTTCTAATTATAAGGAATTTAGTTAAAATACATATATTTAAATTTTTTTACTTATTTATTATTAGTCAATATAGTTTTTTATTGTGTTATTAATTATTAAATTTAACTAAATTTCATTAATATTTTAGATATATTTGTTGTTTGAATAAATAATTTAATTATTTTAGATATGTTTATTTTAGATAAATAATTAAATATCTTTATTTTAGATATGTTTATTATTTTAATAAATATATAGTTTAATTAAATTTAACTAAATAATTTTGGATATGCTTATCAGTTTAATATTATTTAATATATAACTCAACTAATAAATATATTTTGGATTTAATATTATTAAATAAATTTAATTATATAATAAATTATTTTAGATATATATATACTATTCAACATAATTCAAATTTTAATGTGCCATAATACATAGAGGGCATTCCGGTCTTTTACTATTTCACCAGTTTTCAGACTTTTTTTATTTTTTTTAATAGTTTTGTTACTTGGCCATTTGACTTTTTATATTTTCCATCTACCTTATGAATAAGTTTGTCGATTTAGGGAAGTTTTTGTAATTTTCAAAAAAGTGAAGACCTTTTTGTAGTTATGTCAAACTTCAGGAGTGGTAGCCGTAATTCACCTAATACATTTGATGTGCTTATAAATTAAATAAAAATAAAAGAATGTATACTTTTGATGTTTTACTCGACACATTTTAGACAAATTAGGTCTTTTTTTATATATTGTCCGAAGTACATGAGTGAATAAGAATTCACTCAAATGTAATTTTTTAAATTCACTTTAAAAAAAAAATTACACTTCGTCATACTAATAGATTGTCATATATAGAGTATATCAATATAATACAATCATTTTTTTGAATTTGTTTTATTTACACTCATGTTGATATATTTTTCTAAATTTAGTATCGATTGTGTTTCTGCATACATATACGTTAGCAGTTATGTAATAAATTATAAGTCATATCGAACTCGTATCATAATTTAAGTTTTTTAAAAATAACCATACCACTGTACATGTATTGTGGTGATATCATATAGTATAATCATATTGTATCCATACTTCATAACTATTCAACAATCTTTGATAATCACCAGTGTGCCAAGAGCAATAATGATATTGACTGTCTTAATTTAGTTGCAATTTCTGTGTGTTTCTTTTTAATCCTCTCTTTTGTGGGATGTGCTCTTTTCTTTTTGCTAAGTAGATGTGGTGATAAATTCATCCATTTAAATTAATGACAACGATCAACTATAAGGCAAGGATCATTAAAAGTTTACATAACATTTATTTCCAAATATTTTTAATCAAACTGACAACACATATATCTATACTATTATATACTAGCATTATCTATGTGCTATGCACAAATTCTTTAAAATTACTATATATTAATATAATTATTGAATTATAAATATAACTAAAATAATAATATAAAAATAAAACTATCGCAAAAATATCAAATGATTACTAAAATTAAATTTAAAGTTTTAAAATATAGCATTTAAAAGTTTGCAAAATATAAAGACATCTCATATACATTATGTCATAAAAAATAAATTTCAAAATTATTCAACAAGAAGTTAATAAAAAAATTAAAACATCCAAATAAAAATCTATGAATATATTATGTACTTCATAAAAAAAAAAGGAAAATATTATGCAATCAAAAGCTAACAGATAGTTATATTAAAAATAAAAATATATGGAAATGATATAGAAACAAGATTGATGCCTTGAAAGTTGTTTGAAAATATTCAAAATTATAATACTTTAAGATTATTTTTGACTTAAAAGAGGATGAGTATATATTAACTTAAAACATAATGAATTAAATAATATATTAGTTGCCAAGGATTAGAAAATTAATCTTATTTAATTTTAGTTTTGGATTAAAAATCAATTAAGTCAAGACAAAACTATGATAGTAAAGATAAAAAAAATTAAAAAATTAAAATAAATATATCAAATAATTACAAAGTTAAGATCACTATTAGTATATAAGTTTATAGAAATCTTTTAATTTGACTCATAGTCTAGTTATCGAATTATTAAGTGAAGAAAAAAGTTTGATATTAGTTATGGAAAGTTAAAATCATAGTAAATTGATAAAGTAATTATAAGCTCAAAATTATTTTTAAATAGTTAGTGATAGGATATGAGGATGAAATTGGAATGTAAAATAAAATATGAAAATAAATAAATTATTTTGTTCATTCTCAACTTTTTGTATGAATGTAACTGGATCTTCATATTATATTTCGCAAATACTAGAAAATAAAAGTGAATAACAAAAAAAAAAAAAATGGTTAACCTTTCTAACAATCAAAGTTTAAAAAATAACAACCAAAGTTTAAAAAAATAAATAAATAAATAAAAGTATATATATTTTTTGCTAGACGAAATAATGTCTAGATTTATAAACTTAAAAAGTTAACAGGTGTATTTTCTATTAATAACCATCTCATAATTTTTCTAAATATATCAAAAATGATCTAAGAATACCTATCTATGTAGTATATAAAATTTTTAAAAGAGTTCGAATTATACATATACATACATAATTACAAATATATAAATATAAAATAATATTAAATGACATACTTCTAAAATTATAACTATTCAAAAAAAGTGAAATAAATTTTAAAAATATTAAAGCAAAAAAATAGATCCCATCCTATAAAACTAAAAACTTAGATGAGCAAAAAAAAAAGTGAATTGAAAAATAAATTACAAAGTTTAATAATAAATTAATGACTTAATTCAAAAAATGAATAAAAGGATGCTAAATGTATAATAATTTAAATAAAATAAAAATTAAATGAAAAAATGTATCAAAGGAGAAAAATGTAACTAATAAAAACAAAACTAAATTAAGCGCAATTAATAAATCTCATAAGAAATGAATTGATAACATAAACTAAGTAGTAAATAACAAAGATATAGAAATTTACAAAATTTAATAGTAACAAAAGCTAAATGATAGACTTTATTTTGGTTGAGAAAAAAAAATTATAGTATTAAAATCCAAAAACCTCTTCCATCATGTAATATACACAAAATAAACAAAAAAAGAAAACAAAACAAAATCGAAAAGGTGAACAATAAAATCAAATAAACAATAAACACTTTGAATAATGAAGAAAAGATATACACAAAGAGATAGAAGAAGAAAAAATGCTAGAACATGATAATATGATGAAATGACTTTTGAAAGACTTTATATATAGTGGCATAGATATAAATTAGTTATTAAAAATAAGAGAAAATCATGAAAGACTTATCAAATGATAGAGTTCAAATGATCAAAAAATCTCCAACATATTGAAAGTAGAGATAAAAAGACTTTGTAGATAAAATGCAATTATTTTTTTATATTAGAGATAAATAAAGAACTTTGTTCTAATCAGGAAAATGATTTCAAAAAATCAAATATCTTTAAAAGGAATAAATAATATCAAATTTAATAACTAAAAATTAATTTTTAAATTTAATTAAAAAGACTCAAAATTCTAAGAATTCAAAATTTGGTCAAAATTATATAATTATGGATTCCACATCGTTGTGCTATATATAGTAGTATAAATAGATAGATATATTTTAAATTTCAAATGAAATAAAATTAGAGATAAATCTTATCAGTTAGAGATAATAATTAACAAATAAAAAAAATTTAAATGAATTAAAATGCTCAAAATTCTAAAAATTTGCCATTTGGGTAAAATTGCAGAATTATGGTGTAACACCCCTAAAATTCAGAATTTTGGAAAATAAGAATTTGAAATTTTGAGAATTTTAATTTGGTCGAAATTTAGGGCTCGAAAAAGAAATGAAAAGGACTTAATCGCAAAATATTTGGAAGTTTTGGGGTAAATTTGCAATTTTCATAAACTTGATTGATCAAAGCTTGAGAATTTTGGGGTTTGCATGGCCATTATTTAGGGTAAAAGGGGCCAAAATAAGGCACTAAATAATTCCAAGGTCAAAATGAAAAGTTTGAAAAACTTGGAGGACCTAATTGTAAGCTGGGAGAAAGTTTGGGGGTAAAAATGTAATTTTTTGAAAGATGACATTTTAATGGATTAGTCAACTCCTTCTTCATTCTTTCTCTTCCATGCACCGATCGCCTCTCTCTCACCAGTGTTTCACCCCGGCCACTGAAATCCATCAAATTACCTACTGTTGTGTTCCTCTCTTCACAAGGAACACTTCTCTACCAAGTTTACACCCAACCCACCGGTGAATCACCGGGAATCGGAGCTCAAAGTCTCAACCACAGCGGTGGTGATGGGTCTCTCATCCTCGGAAATGAAACCTTGGATGTGTGTAGTGGGTTTTGACGGGCTTAGCTCAAGGGTCAACTGGTGGCTTCATTTTTCAGTTCCGGCCACCGTGGATGGAGGAATTGGGCGAAAATTGAGACGACGGAAGTGGTGGCATTGAAGGTTTCAGATGGAAATTGAAGGCCAATTCAAGGGTTTTTGGAGAAATTAGCTTGGGGATTTGCTTAGTTGAGCTGAAAGGATTTTGTGGGTTGTGGTTTTGAAGTTTTCCGCTGGCGGCGGTCCGGCGACTTTCAGGCAGCTTCTCCAGCTCATCGCGAGGATCGTGACAGTGGTCTTGGTTTGTGAATCCGAGTTCCGGTTGATCAGATCGAGGGTATATAAGTTGGTTGATGTTTATGTGTGTGTATATATATATATGCATATGTTGTATTATATTCCCTAACGTTGTATTTTGAGGATTTATATAGGTATTTTATGCTTTGGCCATGCATGGTTTAGGATATCGCATAGCAGGCCCGGATTATGTATTAGTGGATGTTAAGTAAGGATTAATTGAGTTATTTAAGTGATTAATTTATGATTTTATGAAATTGGAACTTAAGAAATGATAATTGGGTAATTTGAGATATTGTGGACTAAGACTCAGTATAAGCATGTGCTAGTATAAGTTTGGTGAACTTGGATTATATTATATTATATATGGAAATATTGGGAATTATCGAGTTAATCGGAAGAGAAAACCCTAATTTTATGAATTTGGGACCTAATGGCAATAATTGGGGTTGTTAAGCTAAATGGCCTATTATTAATGATTTGGGATATTATATAAGGTTAATAGAAAGATTGTAATTATTGAAAGTTATTGAGGTTGAATAAGGATTTTGATTGTGAATTCATTCCTTTGGTTATGTGACAAAAGAGTAGGTCCCACGAACCAGTAGACTGCAGATTGAGGTTGTAGTTTTGAGACTATAGAGGTAAGGGTTTGCCAACCTGGTACTCCTTTCAATTATCTGTTATTGGAATAAACTCCTGTGTGGGTTTTCTGTTTCTATACCGTACTCAGATATGTTATTGAAATATGTTAATTGTTCAGAATTTGTTTGTTATCTGGCAATTGACTTGTATACCCCTATGAGCGTTATCCTTCGATTGATATCTGTTATCTATCTGTACTGGTTATCCTTTTGATTGATTCTGTTATCTGCCTGTTTTGCCGCCCAGAACCTTCTACTATTATTTGTTGTCTATCCGTACCGTTATCTGTTGATCTGATATCCGACTGTCTGTTATCTATTACCGAGCCGATACATTTTTCCCAGCTATTAAGCTTAGGACGAGCCGATACGTTTTTCCCAACTATTAAGCTTGGGACGAGCCGATATGTTATTTCCAGCTATAAAGCGAGATGAGCCAATATGTTATTCCCAACTGTTAAGCAGGACAAGCCATTAAGGGATTGATATTATTGTTTTGATATGATTTGTTAGATTGATTCGATTGACCTGATCTGTTTATTGATTGATTTTGATTGTTTCCTAACTGATAGACTGATTGACTGACTAATTGATTGATTAATTGCCTGACTGACTGTCTAACCGTATTCTGATCAGTTCTGCCTGACTGTTGATTTACAGTCTGTTGAGTTGATTCTTTCTCAACAGATTCTTTCTATTATGCTTACAGTTATCCCTCACTAAGTCCTTCAGACTTACCCCTCCCCCCTCGTTTATTTTGATTCTCTCAGATATGGAATAAGCAAGGAATTTGGATTCCAGGCTGGATAGGAGTATGTTTTGTAATAGATCAGATGTTGCATGTATATATGAAAATCGTCTGATTGCTAAGTATGGATTTGAGACATATGATACGTTATGTTGATATGGATGATTTATGGATTGTAAATATTTTGTTGTGTAAGCATATGAATCTTGGCATTTGCTTTGTGGTTTATTGAGATTGTTAAGTTTGAAATTCCACTGCTTCTGATAAATTAAATTTGAGATTTTGTGGCATGTATTTAGTTTATGTGTTGTATATCACAGGATTGTTAAAGGTTTGTTTAAATTGGAATCCGTTGCTCTTTCTGATAATGTAACACCCCGACTCGGGACAATGCCCAAGCTGAGGCTGTAGCGCCCCATCTCGGGATAGCACCTAAGCTGAGGCACCACTCCAGTTCAAACTTAAATCTCAATTCATCATACAATCAATAGGCCTAAAACATTTCAACTTAACTGATCAGAAACAGCGGAAATTTCAAACTTAATTAACACGACAATCACTTACAAACGTTCCCTGATTCAACTTCTTATATCTAACATAACAGATACAGACCTGAAGTCCTTCACATCAGTCCTGACATATTACATCATCACAAAACCAAAGTTTAACATTCAAAAGAGCTCAATAACATACACAAGCACCTATTCCATTACAAAAGTATTTCTCCAGCCCAAATCAGGAGTCCATATCCTTCCCTTAAACCTATCTGAGAAAAATGAATAACACGAGGGGTAAGTTCGAAGGACTTAGTGAGGGATAATAATAACCATATGCAATAAGGATCTCGAGGAAGAATCAACTAAATAGATCGGAACTTAACAAGTAAACAGGTACATTTCATAATACAGGCATTAACAAGTTCGGTAAACAAGCGTTGTCAAATTCAAGACTTTCAGTAGGTACTAGTTCGGGGGTTGTGACTGTCGACTCGAACGGTGCGGCCAGCTCAACCACTTTACTACGGGAGGTATCGCCATCGGCCAACTCAACCGAATTACTACGGGAGGTATCACCGCTAACTCGTTCAGCCTGGACAACAGCCCAAACTAGACCAAGAACCACACCATCCTTATTGCTCCAAGAACAGTTCACAAACAAGCAAAAATGAGTACGAGCAAACAAACCCTTACAGAATATGCATTCCAACGAATCGAGTAAGACATGCATATCAGATCACCTTATATCAATCAAACAATTATTTTTATCAATATAGCTAGATATACAATTGTTGTGCCCATACGAACTGTATGGCGCACTGCCCATACGGACTGTATGGCGCATAGCAGATACCTAAGTGGACCGCTTAGTGCATTGCGGATACCTATGCGGACCGCATAGCGTACCCTCGACACCCAGGCGGGCTGCAAGGCGTGTCCCAATTATCTCAACATTTCCCGAAGGATTGGCACTCAGCCCAAGTACAATCTCCAATCAAGCACAACAATTAAGCACGTACAAGCCAACTGGCAAGATATCAAGATACAACAAGCGATTATGCCGGCAAAGCATCTGATAACAATTCAAGCAGGAACAAGCAAGTACGATCAAACAAGTACTAGACACGACAGACAGGAGTTCTGGGCGCCAGAACAAACAAGAACGTGTAAGAACCATTGATCCAGTACGAGTGAACAAGTACGATTGAACAAGCACGAACCCTCAACCGGGGTATACAAGTCAATAACAAGTAATAAGCAAGTACGAGTCAAACAATTACGAGCAGGTACAATCAAGCAGTTTAAACCCTCACAAGGGTTATGCCACAAGAACAGAAAATTAAAAAAAGTGCCAGGTTGGCAGACCCTCACATCTTGTAGTCTCAGAAGTGCTATCACAGTCAACAGCCTATTGGTCCGTGACCCACTTCTTCGTCACCTAACCATAATAATATATATTTAGTCAGAACCCACTTTAAAATTCCTAATACAACTTTATCATATTGATTCTTAACTCCAAATCTGGTATACATACATTAACATATTAACTTAAATGATAACATCGATAATCTCCGAGAATGGCTATAAGACTAGTTTCTTATTCACAAGATCCACATATTGATACTAATCATCAATGGCTCAAGATTCCAATAATTCCATTACTATCTAATTTAGGTCCTCAATCCAAGTCCCAAGTTCAATTTCTTATAAATTTCCATAAATTCCAATTGATACTTAATATAAAGTCCAAATCCATTATCATAACATCCTTAGCATAGGAGAGCTCAACATATATACATATACAATACATAGTACAACATCATCCTCAAGTTGTTCTTATCATAGGTACAACTTCAATTAGGGATATACACACATGCATGTACATACATATACATATATGTGAATTCTTCCAATCTTTATCACAAATGCGCAACGAGAGCTCGGATCCACGAACCAACTATGCCAATACGATCGTCTCGATGAAAGGAAGATTCTGCCTTCCCGCCGCCGCCAGTCGCCGGAAAAATTCAAAACACCGTTGTCTTGCTCCTCTCGAGCTCCTGAGTCCAATGCCGCTGTCAGTTTTCAGTTTAGACGTCTGTAGCCACCGAAAAATTGGATTTACAGTCCAAAAATCACTTTCCTCCGCCCAACTCCGATCACCGTTTTCTTCCTCCTCCGTTGCACCTGAGCCACATGCAGCCGGCCAGTTTTCTTCTCCTCACCAAGAACTTCCAAACACACCCCTCAACAGCCTAGAATTCTGCCGGAAAAACGAAAACCCACTAAACCCACTTCTCGGTTCTTCCTCCGCCATGGTGTTCCGTCGGTCCAAGGCTATGCATGGTGGTGGAAATGTGGTCAGGGGGTGAGGGAGAGTTGATTGAGGTAGTTAGGTTGGTGGTTGGTGGTCGCCAGTGAGAAGTCACGGTGATGGTAGCTCACGGTGAAGAAAAGAAATGGTGAAGAAAGATAGAAAAAGGAAGAAGAAAGGAAAGAAAAGATAAGGAAGGGAAAAATAAAATTATGCTGCCCGTTTGATGGTTTTGAAATGAAATCTTCACTTATTGCCATTAAGCCCTCAAAGCATAGAAAAATTTTCCATTCAACCCGCAAGTTTGAAGAATTACACTTTGGCCCCAAATCTTTAGAATGTGATCCAACTAGGTCTTGCCTAATTGCATTTAGACCCCAAAACTTCCAACTTCCTTACAATTAAGCCTTTGCCTCATCATCATCGAAATATAGAATTTCAGGGGTGTTACAGAGGTGCTACCAATTCAATCTTAAATATAATTCAAATAATAACTAGGAAACATGTAATTTAACCATCTCAAAGGAGAACAAATCATCCTAGCCCAAAACTACATTTCATAGAGCAAAATATATACATATCAAGTGACTTAAGTTCCATACATACATTCCCATAACATTCTTTAGGTAGTTGTCTAGATCAGGTGTTGACTATATACACAACCATAACACCTAATCCATTACAAGATAACATCCAAACCCAAGGGCATGAACTCTAGCTTCTCACTCGGTCCTGTTTGGAAAACAAATAATAACAAAAGATGGTAAGTCCTAAGGACTTAGTGAGGGAAAAGAAAATAATAAGATTTAAAAGGAAAGTTAATGAGGTACAACTATTGATGAACAACAAGAAAGGAAATGATAGACAACAATCAAAGACAGTTCGGTAACAATAAGAATCTCAACATAAATCAACCTTGTACTGGGTACACATGATATCAATTTAACAGACTGTATAGATACTAGTACCGAACGTCGGTATAGTAGGAATAATACTTCCTTATTGCTCCATTGCTCGAGCACTCAGCTCAGCGGGTAATTAACTTGTATTATGGCATGGTTAACAACATGCCAAATCCCAACACTCACAGTTAGCTACCTGTAAGTCAGGATTTTTGGTGGGTTCTAGCCGGAAAGACCTGTGTCCGTCGGTCCGTTCCACCAGGCCGTCTTTCGGACCTAGTTCCCGGGCCCATACCCCCCATGGCGTCCCTCCAAGTGGAAACCGCCCATGGCGTCCCATAGGTTGAAAGATATAATATCAACAGATAAAATTTTAACCTTTAGACAATAACATGAATAGAACGAGACATAATATGAACATCAATATACTAGCCAACAAGGCCGTTCTGGAATAATAATCCATAATAGTAAACAAGGTACATGAATAATTTAAGGGAACTTTTGACACAAATAGGTCTAGTGCTGAAATCCAAAGGTGCTAAAGAGGATAGACTCAAGAGGAGCCCCCACTGGACATGCACTATCAACTAGTGTGACTCTTTGCTATATAACAGACTCAAGAGGAGCCTCCCACTGGACATGCCTTGTCAACTAGTGTGGCCCTTTGCTCTGCCCGGCACATATTTTATAGTACTGACCGAACAAGACATTTAAAAGGGTCAAGATTTTCAACGTTCAATTGCCAAAATGGCAGAACAATTTAACAATTTTGCCAACAAGGCGATCAACAATACACTTGAACAATCAACTTCAAATAGAGTTTACAAGTTTAGAAAGATTCATAGAGTTCAATTGAAAAACGGTTATTTTCAAGAAAATACGAAAAGATACCAAATAGTTTCAAACTCAAGAGAACCTCACAAGGTTCGATAATCAAGCTATGTTAATCAAGACAAATAACAATTCAGCAGAACTTAATAGGTTCAACGATATCATAAAATAACGCATACAAGCAAGAACCAATCGGTAAATCCCGCATAGCACTACAACAAATTACACTTTTAGTAACGAATAATTTCGTTACCATAAGGCAGAAATTCGTTACCCAAAATATTGGTAAAGAATTTTTCGTTACTTAAGTTTAGTGCCCTAAAGCTCGTCGCAAAAAGTATTAGTAACGAAATTTATGATTCTTTACGAATGATGGACTTATGGCGACGAAATGTATCGTGACCAAAAATATGATATTAGTAACAAAAAAGTGTATTAGTTACAATAGATGTTTATAGCGTAACAAAATATTTCGTTACTAAAACATTAGAAATTTTGTTGCATTTTATTTTTCGTTACCAATGCATACTATAATTTTTTGATCTCACTGGGTTGCTGGGCCGACGAGCCGGGCTGGACCGACTGAGGCTCAATATGGGCACGTTGGGCTTCGCTCTCTGGACTTCAGTGCGATGAGGTTAAGGCCAGCATCAGATCATTGGACTGGACCTCGAGCTTCAGCCCGCTATAACATACTGGGCCATCCACTACACTGCACTAAAGCCGAATGGACACCGGTCCATGGGCTAGGCTGGGAACTATTGTGCCCCTTCATTGGGCCTCGGGCTCGGGCTCCCTACTTCGGCGCGCTGGGCTGAGCGCTTGGACCTGCATCTTGGGCCCGGCTCAATGGACTGTTATTGACCTTCAAACTTCTGGACATCCTCATTGGGCCTCAGACTGGGGCTCTCTACTTCAGTAACAGAGCTGAACGATTGGGCCAGCTGGTATGGGCCCGACCCTTGGGCTTGGCCGCGATGGGCCGCCTCATCACCTGTCTGTGGGCTGGGCTGGAAACTTTGGGGCCCGCTCATTGGACCTCGGACGCGAGCTCTCTGCTTCGGCGGGCTGGGCTGAGCCCTTGGGACAGCTGGCATAGGCCCGGCATCTTGGCCTTGGCCGCGATGGGCTGCTTCATCACTGTTCCGCAGGCTGGGTTGGGAACTGTGAGCCTGCTCATTCGGCCACGGACGCGGGCTTTCTGCTTCATCGCTCTGGGCTGAGTGCTTGGACCAGACTCTTGGGCTTGGCTGCGATGGGTGGCTTCACACTGGTCCGTGGGCTGGGCTGGGAACTTCAGGGCCCTTTCATTGGGCCTCGGACCCGGGCTCTCTGCTTCGACTCGCTGGGTTGAGCGCTTGGGACAGCTAGCATGAGCCCGGCATCTTGGGCTTGGCAGCCATGGGCCGCTTCATTACCGGTCCGTGGGCTGGGCTGGGACCTTATAGGCGCGCTCATTGGGCCTCGGACGCGGGCTCTCCGCTTCGACGGGATGGGCTGAGCACTTGGGCCTGCTGGAATGGGTCTAGCATCATGGGCCTGGGTGCAAAGGGCTGTAGTTGGGAGGAGATAAATATGGAGAGATTTGCTTGAAGCGGGACTCGATCCCGCGCCTCCGCCCATGAAAAGTAAGCTGCTAACCATCTCGCCTGCAACTGACAAAAGCTAAGGCGAGGATGCGCATATATATTTATTCTCAAGCCTCCAAAACTTAATATGGCTCTCAAATCTCATATTTTGTACTCTTTGCTTACTAAACTTAATATTGATTTTTTTGTTCACTTATGTTATTTATTTAAAACCATTACATTATTTTATTCAAAATAATTAAAAATATTTACATATTTGAAATTATTAAAATAATATTCTAAGGATAGAATTTTAGATTTTATTTTGATTAATAAATAAATTTAATTTTTTTTATTTATATATACACATATCAAGGTCTCACAGGGTTTAAATTCTAGATCTCACACATTTTGACTTATTTATTTTTTATTAATTAATAAATTTAATGAAATTAGTTTAAATAAGGGCTTGTTTGTTTATGAATTGGAGCATTTTATCAAAATATTTTACAAAATTTGTTTTTTGGAAGTGGGGTTGGAGAATGTGATGGTTATTCATTTTTATTTTGGATGGTAGATGAAAAATGAATTGGAAGAAAACTATTTATTTATTTGTATTTTAGGAGGGACAAGATATATCAATAACTTTTTTATTGGGTTGGTAGGGTGAAATTGACATTTTAAAATTACTATTGTTAGTATGATATTTTTAGATCTTATTTTTATTTTTAAATTATTTATTTTAGTTAATAAATATTTTTTTGCATTTAATAAATATATTCAACTTAATCTAATTAAATTATTTTAAATATGATTATTTTTTAATATTAGTGAGATGTAATTTAAAAATAAAATTTGATTTTTTTTCCTTTTATAATTAATAAATATGTTTAACTAAATTTGATTAAATTACTTTAGATATGTTGATGATTTTAAATTTTTACTTTATTAATTCAACTTCAATTAAAAGATTATTTAATATTTAAAAAATTATTAATAAAATTATTTAAATTTATTCTAAGTAATTCAAATAATATTAAAGTTAAACCCCCGTGTTAAAGTTTCAAATAAGTTCAAGGGTATTTTTGTCTAAAAAATAATAAAAACAACTTTTGAAGGATATTTTTGAATTTTAATATAAATTTCAACCGATGTCTACAAATTTATTAAGAATGCTAACAGTTCTTCAGAAATTTAATTAAATATATGGGGATAAAAAATAATTCTATTAAACTTATAACTATATTACTAAGTTTATATTACAATGTCATGAGTATTTCAAAATAATTTCAAAATTTCCGACTATATTAAAGTTATACAAGTTGCTCAATTTCAAAACAATTTGTGTTAATTAAGTGTAGAAAATTTTCAATAAATGCATGTTCAAATTGTCCACGTCAATATACTATTAGTACAGAATATTTTAGTTTTTAAAATAAAATTAATTACACATAAAGACTAAAGTTTTTAGAACTTATAAATAATTTTTCTAAAATCGTTTTGTTCAAAAACAATTTCCTAATAAATAATAACAAAGAATAGAATTAAATTTTTAACCTCCATGATAATACGTCATAATTCATCTTATAATATCAGATAAAACAAATAATATTTGTATATACTATTTATACACAAAATGGAGGGAGGAGCAAAAATTTGGAGGTAATAAAAAAAATAATAGGGGAATTCATTTTTGGAGGGAAACTTATTTTTTTGAAGGAAATATAATATGTAGATCAACTAATTCTTAAGAACAACTTGTTCAGATCCATAAAAGTTAATAATCATTACATTTAATAATATACTTTAAATTAATTTTTTTTTTACACTATATTAGACCGCGAAAGTTATTTTTATTTTAGCAATTTATATAGTAAAACAAACACACAATTAACATATAGATATCTATAAGTTATAAAAATCTTTAACTGACCAATACAACGATTAAAAAAACGAAATGTAACATTAACAACCCTAACTTTATGGGCCGTTTTCTTTTCATTAAGTATTATTATAAAATAGATTTCTTTCTTTTCTTTTGATATTTAGGCATGTAACTTTTAACTATTGGTTTAAAGGAGTTTTTAGAATTTTTCTAAAAGAATATTGTAATAAATTATA
Organism: Jacaranda mimosifolia; assembly: GCA_018894105.1. Taxonomy (NCBI): domain Eukaryota; kingdom Viridiplantae; phylum Streptophyta; class Magnoliopsida; order Lamiales; family Bignoniaceae; genus Jacaranda; species Jacaranda mimosifolia. Next base: position 14,739,895 of record CM032124.1, read on the forward strand.
ATAAAAAAATCAAATTTTTGAGCACCAAAATTTAGAAGTCCAAATTATATGTTATTTAACTATTTTAATTTTTAACTATAATTGAAAGTCATTTAATAATGTAAAAAATTATATGTCAATTCATCATATAATCTAAGATAAAAGAAATTAAGTTTGCTATAAATTATTTATACAAAAAAATGGAGGAGCTAAAATTTAGAGGAATCGAAAAAAATGCAGAGAATTCATTATTATTAGATGGAATCAAATTTTTGGAAGAAATCAAGTTAAATTATTATGTCAAACTAATAATAAAAACAACTGTTAACACTTTTAATGGGCCAAATTTTGGAGGAATACAAAATTAGAGGGAAACAAAATTGCATTGCCATCCAAATTCATTAACTAAATTTATACATGTTTATAAAATAAGAATATATGAAATAATGAGAAATGATAAATGATAAATAATGATACATTTATATATGTATAAAATGAGAAATATATGATGAATCTTCTTTAAATTTTATTGAAATTTGTATATATATATGTATATATATAAGTATGAGAAAGTAGAAATAATGATAAATTTATATATGTATAAAATGAGAAATATATGATGAATCTTCTTTAAATTTTATTGAAATTTATATATATGTGTGTGTGTATATATACTATATATGTATATAAATATGAATAAAAAATTATATTATATATATTTTTATAAATATTAAATATTATTTAATTCAGAATGAATAAATATAAAAAAGTAGATAAAAATAAAAGTAATTTAAATTTTATTGACAAATATATATATATATATTATATGTGTGAATAAGTATAAATAGAATAAATAAGTATACATGTATGAATAATTAGAAAGAAAAAAGATAAAAATAAAAATTATTTAAAATTTTATAGATATATATATATGTATAAAATGAGAATATATGAAATAATGAGAAATGAGAAACAATGATAAATTTATACATATGTATAAAAAAATTAATTACCCAACAACCCCAAAAATTTAATTTATTTATAAAAATTCCACAAATTTTGAAATGCCCAATCAACCTTTATTAAAAAGTTTTAAAAAATTAATAAAAAAAATTAAAAATATATAACAAAATCCTCATAAAAAAATTTAAAATTTTATATATCAATAAAAAATATCAATATAAATATATATAAAATAAATATCATATAAATATATACATAAATATATATATAATAACACCCACCCCCTCCCCAACCCCTCACCGCCAGCCATGGCCAGCCGCCTGGTGTGGCCATGGCCAGCGGCCAGATCTGGCTGCTGCTCTGCCATGGCGCCGAGATCTGGCCGTTGGCCTGCGCCGGCGCCTAGATCTGGCCTAGGCCAATGGCCAGCGATCGCTGGTCACTGGCCGGCCATGGCCTGGCCTGGGGGTAGGGGGGTGGTAGGGAGGGTTGGTTGGAAGAGGTGGGTGGGAAAGGGCGGAGAAGGAGCAAATATGTATATATGTATATATACATTTTTACTTATTTATTTATTGTTAATTAATAAATTTTAATCAAATTAACCTAAATTGATTTTTTTTACTTATGTTATTTATTTAAAATCATTACATTATTTTGTTCAAAATAATTAAAAATATTTTTTATTTAAAATTATTAAAATTATATTGTTAGGATAAAATTTTAGATTTTATTTTTATTTAAATTATTTATTTTGATTAATAAATAAATTTTTTTTTTTATACACACACACATCAGGGTCTCACAGGGTTCCAAGTTCCAACTCTATATCTCCCACATTTTGATTTATTTAATTTTTTATTAATTAATAAATATAATGAAAGTAGTTTAAATTAGGGCTTGTATGTTTATGAATTGGAGCATTTTGTCAAAATATTTTAACAATATAGTTTTTTTGGAAGTGGGGTTAGAGAATGTGATGGTTGTTTGTTTGTATTTTGGATAGTAGGTGAAAAATGAATTGAGAGAAAATTATTTGTTTATTTGTATTTTAGAAGGGAACAAGATAATATATCAATAGTTTTTTTATTGGGTTGATAGGGTGAAATAGACATTTTAAAATTACAGTGTTAGTATGATATTTTTAGATATTATTTTTATTTTTAATTTTTTTTTTTATTAATAAACTTTTTTTTATATTTAATAAATATATTTAACTTAATATAAATAAATTATTTTAGATATGATTATTTTTTAATATTATTGAGATGTAATTTAAAAATAAAATCATATTTAATTAGGAGATGGATTTGATTTTTATTTTTATTTTATAATTAATAAATATGTTTAATTAAATTTGATTAAATTACTTTACATATGTTGATGGTTTTAAATTTTTATTTTTTTTAATCCAAATTTAATTAAAAGATTATTTAATATTTAAAAAAATTATTAATAAAATTATTTAAATTTATTTTGAGTAATTTAAATAATATTAACATTAAACCCCCATGTTAAAGCTACAAATAAGTCCAAGGATATTTTTGTCTTAAAGATAATCAAAACAGCTTTTAAAAAATATTTTTGAATTTTAATATAAGTTTTCAACCGATGTCTACAAATTTGTTAAGCATGCTAAAAGTTCTTCAAATATTTAATTAAATATATGGGGATAAAAAATAATTTTATTAAACTTATAACTATATTACTAAATTTATATTATAATGTCGTGAGTATTTCAAAATAATTTTAAAATTTTCAACTATATTAAAGTTATACAAGTTGATCAATTTTAAAACAATTTGCATTAATTAAATATAGAAAATTTTCAATAAATGCATGTTCAAATTGTCCACATCAAATATATTATTAGTACATATTATTTTCATTTTTAAAATGAAATTAATTATATGTAAGGACTAAAGTTTTTAGAATTTATAAACAATTTTTCTAAAAAAATTTTGTTCAAAAACAATGTCCTAATAAATAATAACAAAAAAATAATTAAAATTTTAACCTCCATAATAATACATCATAATTCATCTTATAATATAAGATAAAATAAATAATTTTTGTACATACTATTTATACACAAAATGCAGGGAGAAGTAAAAATTTGGAGGGAATAAAAAAATAATAAGGGAATTCATTTTTGGAGGGAAACTTATTTTTTGAAGGAAATATAATATGTAGACCAACTAATTCTTAAGAACAATTTGTTCAGGTTTATGAAAGTCAGTAATCATTATATTTAATAATATACTTTAAGTTAATACTTTTTTTACACTATATTAAGCTACGAAAGTTATCTTCATTTTAACAATTTATATAGTAAAACATGCACATAATTAATATATAGATATCTATAAATTATAAAAATCTTTAATTGGCTAATACAACGATTAAAATACGAAATGTAAAATTAACAGGCCTAACTTCAGGGACCATTTTCTTTTCATTAAGTATTATGGTAAACTAGATTTCTTTATTTTCTTTTGTTATTCAGGTATCTAACCTTTAATTATTTATTTTAAGGAGTTTTTAGAATTTTTCTATATAAAATTGTAATAAATTATAATAAAAAGTTAAATTTTTAAGCACCAAAATTTATAAGTCCAAATTATATGTTATTTAACTATTTTAACTATAATAGAAAATCATTTAATAATTTAAAAAATTATATGTCAATTCATCATATAATCTAAGATAAAAGAAATTAATTTTGCTATAGATTATTAATACAAAAAAATGGAGGAGCTAAAATTTAGAGGAATTGAAAAAATGAAAAAAAAATCATTATTGTTAGAGGGAATCGATTTTTTGGAAGAAATTAAGTTAAATTATTATGTCAAACTAATAATAAAAACAATTGTTAATATTTTTTATGGGCCAAATTTTGGAGGGAACACAAAGTTGGAGGGAAACAAAATTGCATTGCCATCCAAATTCATTAAATAAATTTATACTTATGTCTAAAATAAGAATATATGAAATAATGAGAAATGAGAAATAATGATAAATTTATATATGTATAAAGTGAGAAATATATGATGAATCTTCTTTAAATTTTATTGAAATTTATATATATATATATATATGTATATATATATATACTATATATGCATATAAGTATGAATAAAAAATTATATTATATATATGTTTTTATAAATATTAAATATTATTTAATTTGGAATGAATAAATAAAAAAATAGATAAAATAAAAGTACTTTAAATTTTATTGATAAATTTATATATATGTATATTATATATATGTGAATAAGTATAAATAGAAAAAATAAGTATACATGTATGAATAATTAGAAAGAAAAAAGATAAAAATAAAAATTATTTAAAATTTTATAGATAAATTTATATACATACATACATATATATATGTATAAAATGAGAATATATGAAATAATGAGAAATGAGAAACATTGATAAATTTATAAATATATGTATAAAATGAGAAATATATGAAATAATGGTAGAAGAGAGAAATGAGAATAAAAAGAAAAGAAAAGAATGAAGAAAAAAGAAAAGAAATGAGAAATTTATGAAGTGCTAGAGGGAAAGGGTAGGGATTCTTGTTGTTGTTGTTGTTATTATATTTGAATTTTTTATTTATATTAATTGAATAATTGAATTATTTTAGAATATTTTTTATTTTAATTTTATTATGTAATCTACAGTTATATAGTTAGGATGATAGACTTAAATTTTTATTGTTTAAGTTTTATTTTGTTATATCTGAATTAATAAATAAAATATATTTATACTTAATAGAATTATTTTAGATGTATTTATCATTTTAATTTTATTATGTAATTTTGAATTATATAGATAATAGGATAGACTTAAATTTTTATTGTTTAATTTTTATTTCATTTTTAACTTAACAAATAAAGTCAACAAAATTTATTTAAATTATTAGATATTTTACTATTTTAACATTATTAAATATTTTAACTTAATGTTATTAAAATTATATGGCCTAAAGTTATAAGTTAGATTTTTAAAAAAATTTAGATGATAAATTCGTATGAATTAAAATTGAATAAATTTGAAGGATATTTGATATTTTAAATTCTAATGTTTAGAATATTTTCTATTTTAATATTATTATGTAATTTATAATTATATAGTTAGGATGACAGACTTAAAATTTTATTGTTTAAGTTTTTTTTGTCATATTTGAATTAATAAATAAAATATATTTATATTTAACAGAATTATTTTAGATGTATTTATCATTTTAATATTCTTATGTAATTTTGAATTATACAGATAATAGGATAGACTTAAATTTTTATTGTTTAATTTTTAACTTAATAAATAAAGTCAACAAAATTTATTTAAATTTTTAGATATTTTACTATTTTAACATTATTAGATATTTTAACTTAATATTATTAAAATTATATGGCCTAAAGTGATAAATTAGATTTTTTAAAAAAATTTAGATGGTAAATTCGTAGGTAATAAAATTTTATAAATTTGAAGGATATTTGATATTTTAAATTCTAATGCGCAAGTTTTAAATTTTTTAGGACTCAATTCATTTAATTTGATAATTTAGCAAGTGGGATACATGTGTATGTGTGTTTATATATGTGAATATATATATATATATAAATATATATGTATATAAATATTTTTCAAGATTTATCTTCTTTTTTTTTATCTTTTTACTTTTTCAATTTTTATGTACCTATTTTTAATTTTTTGTGCAAATATCCTTTCTTTTTTTTTTTTTTGTTTAGTAAAATACATGACAAGAAGGGATTGCCACATCACATGCCACGTAGGAGAGAGGATGTGACATGGCGCCATGTGGATCGGGCCTGTTGCAAATGAATTTAGGCTACATTTATCCTCAAATTGCCAAAATTCAAAAGTTAGTATACAAAAAACATAAAGTCAAAATTTGCCAGTAGAGTATAGTTACGGGACCAATTTTGCATTTTTTCTCTAAATGAAAACTCTCAATTCATTGAATAATTCACAAAAAAGTTATAAAGCCCAATATTTTAGAGAAATTGGCCCAACTAATGGATTATCCACTTCAAATTTATTCAAGCTCAATCTTTAAAATAAAATCTAGTTCAATAATAATTCACTAAAAAATTGGTTAAGCCCAATTAACAAATTCTTTACATTATTGTGAAGTCCATTTCTTGAACAAAAGCACAACCCACAAGTATTAATAAAAATTTAATTTAATAGTCATTTATAATTAGTAACGAAAATAATTGTTACCATATGTATACAATTGATATTTGGAGGGAATGAATTTTGGAGGGAAGTTAATTAAAATTGAGTAACTAAAACCTTTGTTACAATATATTTTATTTGTAACAAATATTTTGTTGTTACAAAAAGGTACCAAATTTTGTTACAAATATATATTCTTATATGACGAAAAATGTTGTATGTCACAAAATAACATTTTCCGTAACGAATAATTATTTAGTTACAAACATAAAAAAATTAAGGTAACAAATTTGAGTTAAAGGTAACAAGACTTTTACTTTGTTACTAAAGAAAATATTTTTTGTAACAAAAAATCAATTTTGTTACAATAAATCTAACATATGTAACGAATTTTACCTTTGTTACCAAAATTTTTGTTACGTGAAGTGCAAATTATTGTAGTGTAGGGGAAATTAATAACTTATAGAGTACGGTAAGCAAACAATTTCAACCTCACAGGGGTTTATTAACAAAACGATAGGTACAAAAGGTGCCAAATTGGCAGACTCCCACCTCTTGTAGTCTCAAAATGCAAATCACGATCTGCAGCCTATGAGTTAGTGGGTTCCAATTCCACGTTACCTAATCCAAAAGAATAGGTTCAGAATCAGAATCCCCATACAACCCTAATAACTCGTAATAATTACTATCATGCTTATCGTTAATCCAAAATTACTAACATCTCGATTTCATATCAAGTCTAATAACTAAGCAATAACTAGTTCTTAATTACATAATTGTTCTCATCATATCATCCAAAATTCACAATAATTGTCCAATTACTATCACTTGGATCTAAATCCATAAATCCACAAGTTAAGGGTCAAATCCTTTAATTGACTCAATTAATTCCAACATAACAAATATTCGGGTCCACAACTTATAGGTACTCCTTGCTTAGGAATCTCAATCACCATCACATTTATCTCAATACATCCCAAATCCTTTTCTTAGCATATATACAATCTAAATTAAGAGAGTACAACATATGCACTATATATATATATAACAAGGTACAACCAATTAAAGCTTAATCCTCACACTCCATATTACCCAAATTGCTTATCTAGGCCTCGAAATCACGAACCAAGAGCACTACTGCGATCGTCGAAATGAGGAGAAGAAACTGGTCTTGGGTCGCCGGAAAATCGCCGTCTGCCGTCGCTGGAAAATATCAAAACCACCACCGTTCTCCTCCTTTCTTCCTCCTGAGTCCAACGGTGTGTTTAGTTTTAAGTTTCGAGGCCTGGAAGGCCTTCAACCGAAGATCAAGGCCTTAAAACACCACTTCCGCCGTCGGGACTGTTCCTCCGTTTTTAGCTGTTGCTGCTGCTCTGATCAGCCATGCAACGCCTCCACCTTGTTCCCCTCGTCGAATACTAGCTAAACCACCCTTTAGATGCTCCGTTAGACACCAGAAAATGAGTAACCCAGTTGCTCGCCATGAGATGGTTTTCGGCCGTTCTCCGTCGCTCTGTTCCGGCGGTCGTCTGCCACGTGTGGTAGTGCAGGTGGAGTGCTGGAGGTTAGGGGAGTTGGTTTGGGTTGTTGGTTTGGAGTGATGACCAGAGTCTCGCCCGAGATGGTGATGTCCTCAGTGAAGTTATGAAAGAGAAAGGAGAAGAAAGAAAGAAGAAAGAAAAATGAAGGAAAGAAAAATGAAGGAAAGAAAATGAAGAAAATGTCTTGCTATCCGGTTTGGTCTTTTAAAAAATCCAACTTTCCATATTTGCAATTTAACCCTTGAAACAATGACTTTCCTCAATTGAATCCATGAATTTTTTAAAAATCTCTCATAAGTCCCTGTTGACTTTTTAATCCATGCAAACCCCTCAAATCAAGAAAATATTCAATTTAATCCTTTAAAAATTCATAATTCAAACCCTCAAACTTTATAAACTAATTAAATAAAATTTCATAAATCAAGAATAAATAAAATAATAATTTAATATAATTCCCCAAATAATAATTATCACAATTAATAAAATAATTAGGGATGTTACAAATAAGCTTGAAAGTTTAATCATGGGCTATTGCTTGTATTTTGGGTTCAGAGTTATTGATTAGAATGTTTTGATATCTCAGCTTTGGGTTACAAGTGAGGTGTCACATATGGATCCCACACCATTGTCTATATATAATAGTATAGATAGCACAATTTTGTACTTATCTAATTGTACAACTTTGATTCTAATTGTGCAATTTTGTTTACATGTCAAATTTTAGAATTTTGAGTTTTTTTAATTCAACTGAAAATTTTTCATTGGTTGTTTATTTACTTTTCTATCTTATTTTAATACAATCAACTTATCTATTATAACTAAAATATCATGTTGTGTCTATCCAAAATTGTAATATAGATTTCTATATCATAAGATAATTCAAAAAATATCTATTATCATATTTTTGTCTCACTAAATAGTTTATAATTTTGAAAATATTTTATAAACACCATATTAAATACTCTTCTCACAAATTTAATTTATCACAAGATTAATAGATAAATATTTTATTTATTTTATAATTATTCTTTTTACATTTTATTTCCACATTATTCGTAGTAGAATTCTATATTTTTAGTTGTAGGACCTCTTTCCCCAATTAGCATAATATAATAATATTTTCTATTTTTAATTAATTTAAAGTTCATTTCGTAAAAAAAAATTAATATTTTTTTTGATAATATATTTTTATATTACTTTTATTTTGTTTTTATTTTAAATTAATTAGGTATTATTCCAATATATTTAAATATCTTATCAATGTTATTACTTTATTATTTCCTCAATATTTATTTAAAATTAAAATTATTATAGCCAACTTAAAATTGTAATTTTTATATTACTTAAAACATCAACATGCAATACTTTTTTATTTCAAATAATTATATTTTATATATTTATTTTTAATACCATTTTTAAATATTTTTATATGTTCATATAAGAATTTATATATCTTTGATACTGAATTTTTATTTTACCATTATTTTAGTTGTAGCTCTCTCAATTTATTTCGATAAAAAAATTATATATAATTCATATTTGAGTAATGTAACTCGAATAATGTGATGCTATGAAATATTTAAAAATGTTATAAAGTTATTAAGTTGTTCGAATTTTTTCAATTTTCTTATCAAATAAATGAAGAAATACTACATATTTTCCATAAATTATTCATTAAATTTATCAACACTTTATTTATCCATTTCTAATTATGTGCATATAAGAAAGAATTTTTATTTTTTATATATAATATCATGTGTTGTGATAAGTTTATTTCTATCGGTAGAATCTTTACTTATTATAATATTTTTATAAGAAAATTATTTTATTTCTCTTCAATAAAAAAAATTATTTATAAAAAATTATGTATATATAGCTAAAAATAAAAATTGCAACGCTAAGTAAATATTTTTCACAATTGATATATTTCATATTTAGTAATTTATATTCACTTTGATAATATTAACTATAAAAAATGAAATGGATATACAAAGTAATGAAACTATCTAATAAATATGAGCTCTAATAAATATTCAGGTTGTGTTTGGTTATTTTTTTGTTTGATTTTATTATGTGTTTATTATGTGTTTTGGGAGAATGAATTATTGGAGAATGTGAAAGTTTTTTTTTGGTATGTTTGTTTATGTTTTGGGGGAGACATTTTTTACTGTAGCAGTCAAATCAATATTTTTTTGTTGAATTTTTGGGGTGAAAATGAAATTGAGTGATTATTTTAATGTTAGAATAATAATAATAAAATATATATTGTAGCGCCCCTACTCGGGATAGCACCTAAGCTGAGGCACGACTCTGATTCAAACTTAAATCTCATACATGATTCTAACAATAGGCCCATCAGAAAATTTTTGCAAAACTTATCAAAGACATATAACAGCCGATTTCAAACTCACTAACTCTTCAAAACGTTAAATTAGTCATAATTTAACTTCTTACATCTAACAAAACATATACAGGCAGGCATCACGTCACCGACATCAATCCTGACATACCGCAATGTCACTAAATCCAATTACAACCTTCAAGTGGAGCCTATTAAACATCTGAGCACCCATTCTATTACAAAAGGTATTTCTTCACTCCAAATTGGAATCTCATATTCTTCCCTCATACCTGTCTGAGAAAATCGAGAAAATCAAGATAAACGGGCGGTAAGTCCAAAGGACTTAGTGAGGGATAATTGTAACATATATAATGGGGATCTGTCGAGGAAGAAATCGAGTCAACAGATCATCAATCAATACTTAATAGAAATACAATCGGATATGTTCAAACAATCAAGAATAGTCTAACAGGCATAATACAGTTGGTCGGGTCAGATTACAGTCGGACAGAACAGTCCCGAATAACATTTACATTTCAGTCAGTCTTATCCAAGCGTGGAAGCTTGATACACAACAGTCGCCAACAGACGGTAGATGCCCAGGAGCAGCCCTAGCACATCATAGACAAACAGACGGTAGATGCCCAGGAGTAGCCCTAACACATCACAGACAAACAAACAGTAGATGCCCAGGAATAGCCCTAGCACATCATAGACAAACAGACAATAGATGTCCAGGAATAGCCCTAACACATCGTAGACAAACAGACAGTAGATGCCTAGGAATAGCCCTAGCACATCACCGATGCTCAGGAATAGCCTAACACATCGTAGACAAACAGGCAGTAGATACCCAGGAATAGCCCTAGCACATCACCAATGCTCAGGCATAGCCCTGACACATTGTAGACAAACAGACTGTAGATGCCCAAGAATAGCCCTAGCATATGGCTGACAAACTAAATACCCAGGGAATAGCCCCTAGAGTACACAAACTTATAGAGCGAATACCCATGGAATAGCCCCTAGCGTATCAGACTTACAGAACATATACCCAAGGAATAGCCCCTAGTGTATTAGACTTACAAACACTCAGGGAATAGCCCCTGACATATCAGACGTACAAACAATTCAGAACAGTATAGAAGTGCCGATAGGGCAAACAGTAAGAGTACCGGACAGTACAGATATCAGAACAGACAGATAGCATGATAGATAACAGAACGAACATATAGCATATGTCAGAAAACGTTCTGGGCGCCAGAACCAACAGAAAACAGAATCAGAACAGAAATAACCTCCACAGGGGTGTTTGAATCAGATAACAGAATCTCAAGAGATCTTAACAGATCACATATTTCAATAACAGTACAGTTAATTCAAAAATAGTAACCCTCACAGGGGTTTGTCACAAATACCGATAAGTGAAATGAAGTGCCAGATTGGAAGACCCTCACCTCTTGTAGTCTCAGAACTGCTATCATAGTCAGCAGTCTATCAATCCGTGGGACCCACTTCATCATTACCTAACCAAAAGGTAATATTTACAATCAACAACCATACTAAATCCTATTAATCACAATTATACCATTAATAATCCAAAATCACTAATTTATTTTTTAATACGGTATCTCATTCCTATTTTAAGGTCATGGACATAATCCTAAATCACACAATATGATTAATCCTTACATAATCAATTCCTAATCAAATGTCATTTAATCTTATAATATAATCCTTAATACTATTTAAATCCAAGTTTTGGCATTTTGCATAAGTCCGGGTCCATTTAATCCATACTCCTTGCATAGGAATCAACATACATATATATAAACATATCATCTCTTCCCAATTCTTATTCTTGGCAAGGTACAATGCTAAATTAGGAAAGGTACGACACATGTAACATATATATATATATATTAAAGGTACAACTAAATCCAAATGCCAAAGCTTGCTACCGGAGTATCAAAACCACAAACCGATTACACAATTGCGACCATCATGTTGAGGAGATGAAACTGGTCGGAGGTCGTCGGAGCACCGCCGAAGCGCTGCCGTCTGCCGTCACCAGAAAATGAGATGGCACCACCCAAAGAATCCTCTCGCCGAGAGCTTTCCAATGGTACCCTTGGTTTCCAAAATAGCCGACGGAAAACCCCTCAAAACTCACCTAAGCCTTCATGGTTCAAAGCTTCGCCGCCGGTTTTCCGCCGTCTCCGCCACGTATCTCCGCCATGCAGTGCTACCACCTTGTTCCCCTCTTCGAGTACTAGCTAAACCACCCCTTAGATGCTCCGTTTGAAGCCGGAAAGTAAGTGATCTAGTTGCTCGTCGTGAGGTGGTGTTTCGGCCGTTCTCCGTTGCTCGGTTTCGGTTGTCTTCCGCCGCGTGTGGGGGTGCAGGTGGAGTGCTGGAGGTGAGGGGAGTTGGTTGGGTGGTGAAGTGAAGTGGTTTGTGGCCGGGAAGAAGCTCGCCGGTGAGAAAAATGGTGGTTGCGGTTGGAGGAGAAAAGGAAAGAAAGAAGAAAGGAAAAGTGGAGAAAAATATCTTGCTGCCCGTTTTCTTAAAAATCAAAATTTTCCATATTGCAATTTAGTCCTTGAATTTAAGCACTCCTCAATTGAGTCCATGAAGTCCCAAAAATTTCTCCTAAGCCCCCGTTGACTAGTTTCTTCCATGCACACACCTTAAGTCAAGAAAATAATCAATTTAATCCTTTAAAATTTCGATCTAACCCCAAAACTTCCAAAATCTCGCAATTGAGTCCTTTTATATTTCTTTTCCAAGCTTTAAAATCTGGCCAATAATTCTCTTAATTTCTAAATTCTTATTTCTGAAAATACTGAATTTCAGGGTTGTTACATATATAATGTATATATAATATATGTATGTATATATTGAAGAATGTGTATTTTGCAGGAAAAATGAGAATATGTTTGGTTATGTTTCCCCAAAATAATGTTGTTCTGGGGAAACATAACCAAACAAAGCCTAACTTATTTTTTCACTTAAAGAGTTAGAATTTTTTTTAAATTAAATTATACATTTTTGTCCAAAAAAAACTTAAAAATTATCTAACTAAGTTATTTCAAAACAACAACCAATTTTCCATACTTAATAAATTATTTTATATTTATATAGATATAATCACTTTATTTTTAGTTGAAGTAATATAATATTCAATTATTTTTAATAAAATAATTATTAAATAAATAAATAATATTCAATCATTTGATCAAATAAATTCTTTTATTTCTTAATTAAATAATTCTTTTCTAGACAACTTAGAATTTAAATATATATATAACTTTTACATAATTTATATTAAATATACTTTCAAAGTAAAATTAAAATAATTAAAAATCACATCAATTATATTTAATTATATTTTTTAATATATTTAATTGCTCTATTTTATAATTATATAGCATATATTTATTTTAATATTTTTACTTAAAATAATGCATAAAAATATTTTTATATGAATTAATGATGTGAGATCAAAAAAGTTAAACTGAAGTAAGTATTCATTCAATTATTTTTACATTTTTATACATTTATAAAAGAAACCTATATATGAGAGATTGATATTTTATTTTGAATTGAAAATTAAAAATTTACTTATTACATTATCTATGTACATAATATATGTTAATTAGTAATTTCAGAAATAATAGAATAACTACATATATAAATAAAAATAAATAAATTTTACTTAGAGTTATATAGGATATTAAGAGATATTTTAGCTTATAAAATTATATATTACAAACTACTTATTGAATTAGTTATCAAATAATTAATAGCCTAATGTAAGTTATTTCCACAAATAAACTACCAAGAGGTTATATATTTACTCTAATAAAAAAATATTTAACATTTAAAATTCTCAAGTGTCATGAAAATGTAAATTTCTATATAATTTATAAACTTAGAGTTAACAATTCTTAATATTCTATAACTTATTTAAGTATAAATTATCTTCAAACATAATATTTTTAATTAAAATATTTATATCATTTTGTTTAATTAGTAATAGGTTTTCTTTCGTTAAATGTTAAAAATAATTACAATTTATGTTTTAATCACATGAAATAAATAAATAATATTATAAAATAAATTATTTCAACTTTAAAATTATTTTTGATGCATCGTACTGGGCACATGCTAATACTATTATATATGGCACAACAATATGTGATCCATAATTATACAATTTTGATTCTAATTATGCAATTTTGGCCAAATTCAAATTTTTAAAATTTTGAGTATTTTAATTTAGTTGAAATTTTTTCATTGGTTGTTTATTTACTTTTACATTTCATTTTAATTCAATCAGCTTATCTATTATAATTAAAATATCATGTTGTGTTTATCCGAATTACAATATAGATTTCTATCTCATAAGATAATTCAAAAAATATCTATAATCAAATTTTTATCTCACTAGATAAGTTTATAATTTAAAAAATATTTTATAAGCATCATATTAAGTACTCTTATCACAAAATTCTATCTTATAAATTTAATTTATCACATGATTAATAGATAAATGTTTTATTTATTTTATATATAAATTTTATTATTCTATAATTATTCCTTTTACATTTTATTTCTACATTATTCATAGTACAATTCTATACTTTTAGTTATGGAACTTCTTGCCCCAGTTAGGAGTATATAATGATGTTTCTTTTATCTTTTTAATTAATTTAAATTTCATTTCGTAGAAAATTTTTAATATTTTTTGAAGCACATCTTTATATTATTTTTGTTTTGTTTTTATTATAAATTAATTAGTTACTTTTCTAATATATTTAAATATTTTATCAATATCATGACATTATTATTTCCTCAATATTTATTTAAAATTAAAGTTCTTATGGCCAACTTAGGATTGTAATTTTTGTATTACTTAAAAGTATCAGCATGAGGTAATTTTTTATTTCAATTAATTATATTTTATATATTTATTTTTAATACTATTTTCAAATATTTTTGTATATATATATATATATAAGAATCTATCTTTGATATTGAATTTTTATTTTACTATTATTTTAGTTGCAACTCTCTCAATTTATCTAGATAAATATATATATATATATATAGACACACACACACACACACCCCATTCACATTTGAATAATGTCCCTCGAATAATGTGATGTTATGAAATATTTAAAAATATTAAAATTTTATTAAGTTGTTGAAATTTTTTCAATTTTCTTATTAAATGAATGAAGAAATACTATATATTTTTCTATAGAAAATATTCATTAAATTTATTAGCACTTGATTTACCCAATTCTAATTATGTGCATATAAGAAAACTTTGATAAGTTCATTACGATTGATTGAATCTTTACTTCTTTATAATATTCTTTTTATAGGAAAATCATTTATTTCTCTTCAATAAATAAATTATTTATAAAAAATTATGTATGTACAACTAAAAATCAAAATTCCATTGCTAAGTAAATATTTTTACACGATTGATATATTTCATATTCAGTAATTTATACTCACTTTGATAATATTAACTATCAAAAATTAAATAAATATATGAAGTAATGAAATTATCTAATAAATATGAGCTATAATAAATATTAACTTATTTTTTATTTAAAGAGTGGAATTTTTTCTTTTTAATGTAATTATACTTTTTTATTCAGAAAAGCTTAAAGTTTCAAAAAAGTAGTTGATAACTAAGTTATTTCAAAACAACAATCAATTTTTCATATTTAATAAAAAAAATTTGTATTTATATAGATATAATCACGTTAATTTTAGTTGAAGTAATACAACATTCAATTATTTCTAATCAAAAAATGAGTAAATAAATAAAAATATTCAATCATTTGATCAAATAAATTATTTTTATTTATTAATTTAATAATTATTTTCTAGATTCCTGAAAAAGTATAATTAAAATACTTAACAATCATAATTATCTCTTAACATTGTGACTTACTTAAAAAAATTTACAACCTACTTGTTGCTTATGAAAGAGATAAACAAATATTTATGTAAAATATCATATCATCACTTCTTTATTAAAGAGTTAGAAGTTTGAGGAATGAATAATTATAAATTAATTGATATGCAAGTTCTCAATTTATCAAAGTTTTTAAAATTCAATTATTTTTACAATAATATTTTTAGATATGTAAATACTTTTAGATAAAATCATATATATAATATATATAAATAATTACATTGAAAAATTTGTTTCAAATATAAATAGTTACTTCCTACAACAACTATAAACTCTAAACTTTATTTTTATATTATTAAATTTAAATCACTATAGTTTTTTAATTAGCAATATAAAAATAGAGAACTCATTTTCAATTATTTGAAATAAATTCTTTTAACAGGATGCGTATATAATAGACATAGTGGAAGATTTTGAAAGTTTGATAAATAACCACTTAAATAGCAAATGATATCAATTTTTATATATTTTTATATATTTAATTATAATATTTTATAATTATATCGCGTACATTTATTTTAATATTTTTACTTATAATAATTTATAAAAATATTTTTACATGGATTAATGATGTGAGATCGAAAAAATTTAACTGAAAATAAGTATCCATTTAATTATTTGTTCTTTTTATATTCTAATTATAAAATAAACTTACGAGAGATTGATATTTTTATTTTAAACTGAATACTAAAAATTTACTTATTATTTTATTCATGTACATATATATTGTTAATTGATTATTTCAAAATTAATAACTGCATATTATAAATAAAAATAAATAAATTTTACTTACTAGAGTTATATGAAATATTAAGAGGTATTTTAACTTATAAAAATTGTATGTTACAAACTACTTATTGAATTAGTTATCAAATAATTAATAACCTAATGTAAGCTATTTTCATAGATAAAGCACAAAGTTATTAAATATTTATTCTAACAATAAATATTTAACATTTAAAATTCTCAAATGTCATGAAAATTGTAACTATAACTTCCACATTATTAAGAAATCATACAAAAAATCTTTATATTATAAAAAAAAATTATTTACTTTTTTATCATATCAAAATATGTATGTATAAATATATATCAAATTTAAATAGTGTATCCAATAAAACATTTTGTGCTATTTTTATTTTCTTAATTCTTTTATTTATTTTTTAAAATTTTATCATTTTATAATTTTTTGTATAATTTATAAACTTAGATTGAGCAATTCTTGATATTCAACAATGTATTTAAGTGTAATATCTTCAAACATATATTTTTAATTAAAATATTCATATTATTTTCTTTAAATAATAAAAGATTTTCTTATATTAAATGCTAAAAATAATTACAATTCATATTTTAATCGCATAAAGTAAAATAAATATAAATAAATTATTTAATGGTATAATCATTTTCTGTACATCGCACGGGACACATACTAGTATTTTATAAAGACAAATCTTAGCACAATTATTAAAACGGTTTTACCTACATCCCCTAAAGTTTGACCTATTTACAAAAGAATCTACAACTATGAAATTTAGCTCCATTTTATATTTTATGAAAACCATTAGCTTCTGCTAATAATATTGATGATGTCAATAAAAAATTCATGTGAAAATTTTGAAATGCCCTCTAATTATTATTTAGCTAATTTATTAAGATAATAAAACCCTTGGATCTATTTGCAATATTTTTTGTTTTTTAGATTTATTTGATATGTTTTTATCACCTTAAATTTTCTAAAAATCTTAATTTATCACCTTGAAAAATATAATTTTAATAGTTTTGAGTTACATACTTAATAATGATACATTAATAAAATATCTAGAATTGCTTAATTAAATTTTTAATAATAAATAAATAAAATAAATAAAAACTAGAAAAATAGAAATCTAAATGTATTATCTTATATAATATAAATTTAATAATTTTAAATTACAAACTCAATAACTAAAATAATAAATATATTTAAAATAATTTGATTAAATTTATTGAGATGCTTTCTAATAAACAGTAATGTATCAGTTCGTTTTTCTATAGATTCTAGAATGCCTACAAAGATATTTCTATTTCTTGAAAGTTCTTCCAAATTTGCAGCTCTTTTACGAATGATTTCTTATATCTAAATTTTTTTTTTTTTGGACTCAGTATTCATAGAATTTTGTCTTAATGAGCTTAGGCTCATTAAAAATTTTCGGCCCTTCTTTGTGGGCTTAATTTGTCTTTGTGCTTCTGGCCCTATTACTTAGTTAATTAAGTTAAAATATTGGGCCCTTTTTAATTAATTTATCGAATTGTTCTTATAGTCAATTTTATCAAAATCATTAAGTCTCCCTATTTTTGATAGGGAGATTTTAATTTCAAATTGAAAATATATTTATAAATTCAATTTTTAATATTTTCTTTACTTTAATTTGTTAAAATGAAATTTATTAATGATTATTCTTAAACCATGCATCTGCATGTCTTCAACTTTTGCCTAAGTTGAAGTCCATTAAATCTCGAAGTCTTTAAGATTTTTAGGAGGTACTCCATGAAGGTGGTCCTACAAGCACCCAAAGAGTTAGTTAAAAGGAGGAAATAGAGAGAGCAAAATTACTTGTCTCCGCGGTGGGGCGGATTCGGGGAAAATTTTATCCCCACGGGGATTGGAACAGGGACAATTTAGTCCCCGAAATGCTAAACGGGGAGGGGGCGGGGGTAGGGATCACAGTCCCCGTCCCCGTGGGTACCCGTTACCTATTATAAATTAAATTATTATTATTTTCTTATATATATATATATATATATCAAAATCCTATTTTTGTTCATTTTATTTTATCCTTTGCATTCCATATTCTCCCAGTGTCCGCGGCACCTCCACCTTTTTGGAGGAATTAACCAATTGTTATGCTTTTTTTTAAATTTATGTTTATGTATCATTTATTTTTTAATATTTTATTGTAAAATATAATTAAATATCATATGTTATGTACTTATGTTCGATAATCTTTTAACTTTGGAAATAATTTACATTATTGATAATTTTAGTATTTTTTTTATTTCTATAATTTTTTATGAATTTAATAAAATTTTAAATCGAACCCGTGGATATCCATGGATACCCGTTTTCCAAAAGCGGGGATGGGTACCCACCACAGAGACAGGGATTGGGATGGGGGTTATTTTCCCCTCACGGAGGGGGGGTGGGGGCCTATCCCCGCCCCGCCCCAACCCGTTGACACTCCTAGGAGGAAACTCAAAGGGAGGAAGAATTTAAGCGGGATATTGAGATGAGATATCAAGATAATTTTTATTTGCTCCATGATTTCTTCACTTGGTATTTTTGCTTTGAGTTTTTAGTTCACAAAATTTTCGATCCAACTCCTCTGAATTAGTAAAATCTCAGGTATTATTGGGTCAAAACATGCCTAGGAGCACGGCTCATTCCAAGCAAACTTCAGCAAGGTCTCCTCAAAATAATTGTAGATTCCATACTCAATAATATTAAAATCATAAATACATCAAAATTAATGTAATTAAATTTATTTATTAACTAAGAAATAAATATGTCAAAATTTTCTTAAATATATAACAATTAATATTACTTATTGATTAAGAAAAATAAGTAAAAATATAAGAAATAAAATACACACCCAGCCGTTCCTCCCCCCCAACCTTCCCCTAGCCATGAAAGTTGCTCGCCCTGGCATAGTCGCCTGGCCAGCGGCTGGCTGTGGCGAGTGGCTGCCTGGCCGGTTTGCCATGGGGTGATGTGATGATGATGGGTTGTGTGTGTGTGTGTATATATAAATAGTATTTATATATATGATGTATATAGGTACACGTGTATATATAACAATACTTTTCAATCTATCTTTTATAGAGGACTTTTGGATCATTTAGTTTTTAGCTCTTTTATTATTTTTATTAATTTCTTTAATAAAGATTAAAATGAATATTTCATCAAATCCATTAATTTTAACAGAAGTAGTTGTGATTTCTTCATAGTTGGATTTTTTTTTTCAAATAGATCAAATCTTAAGCGGTATAGGTAATTAACCTTATTAAAAAAGGTGTATCAAAACCCGACAAAGAGTTTATACAGTGAAAATGTGGAAAATTTATTACAACATTGCTCCATAAGCTCCCCTCCATAAAGATAAAACTACAAGTCCGGCAATGCCAGTATTTCAAATTGAAATAGCAACAGTTGAAATTTACATTTTTAATTTCCTGAAGTTGAAAACATCTTAAAAAGAGAACCCACAAAGAACAGAAGCAAAGCAATTTGACAGAGAAGAGCGGCCTGCTTCCAAGGTTTGCTACACATCAAGCTTAATGCAAAATAAAAGTAAATTTCGAAAGAAAGGAATAGAAGAAATACATGACATCTTTGGATCTCCATCATATACGAGTGGCAAGGAATTACTGTGCCAGCAAGCTACAGCATATTCATAAACTTTTCTTCCTTTCTCATTCTCTTTTTGCACCGATGAAGGGGTGCATCGGTACAAGAACAAGATACACACATGAAGAAAGCTGAAATTCCTTGTAACTTGTCCTTTGAATGATTTCTTCAGATCAATCCATACAATCTATCATATGAAAATTCCTGTCCTTTGAATGATTTCTTCAGATCAATCCATACAATCTATCATATGAAAATTCCACGTCAACATTACTCAGGCAGGAACCATCATTTGAAGTAGTATCGCACCAGCGAGTCATCACAAAATATCTAGTTTATTGGTGCCATGTTGTACCCTACCACTTATCTCCAAGCACAAGCCACTGCTTAGGCTTTTGTTCAAATTCTTGTCCTTGGCAGTTTTTCTAGGACCTGGGTCAATGAATATTGGTTGAACTTTAAGATTCGGGCTTGGTTTAATGCGAATTTCTTCTTTTTCCTCGGGTGGCCGAAGTAAAATTCTGTTCTGCATTTCTTCAGAAGCTTCATCTTTGTTCAAAAGCACCTGCAATTAACAAAGTTGCACTTCAGGATGTAGCAAAAGACATACTAGGTAATGCATATTCCATATCAGTGGGTGAGAAACTGTAATTGCAGTCAGCTGCGGGAAAAAATGCAAATGATTGATGATGAATTGGAAGCGTAATGATAAGATTGCAGGAAAATATTTTTTCAGGTTATCTCCTTCTATCTTTTTGTTTTTCGGGTAGATACCGTGAGCTTAAGAGTTCATGAATTTCCAGTATCATGGCAATGTAATAAAACCAAATTATAAGAGGAGAGATTATTTTAACAAGTTATGATCTACCTTCCGGCCAAGCAGATCAAATGTCATAATTACTTTACTTCGCTTTGCCCGTTCAGCTTCTTCTAATTCCTCCCTTTTCTTTCTCAGAAGTTCTTTTTCCTGAGAGCAAAAGAATGGTAGAGAACGTTAAAAATAATTATTAAAATCAAACGTGTAAGAAGTCCTTTTTTTTCTGGATGGAGCTTCATTTCTAGTTTAGATTAGGAACCTCAGCCGAGAGCCAGCTATTTCCCTCAATCTCATAGTAGTCACTTTGATCATCTATAACTGTTGTCCGAGCTGCGGAGTCACGATCATATTCAAGAAGCCTTTTCGCATATGCTTCAGCAGCTGCCTCGGCATCTGTAGCTAGTGGAACACCTTCCTCCAGACCAGCATATGTGCTTCCTTCCCTCAACACAAGGGCACCACAAAAATTGCAAGGCCCTTCACCCTCCTGCTCGCATACAATCTTTCCACAAGATAAACAATTGCTCACCAACCTGTGCCGACGGGCTTGGCATGAGCATGGCTTTCCCTTCTGAAATACAATCGATCCTTTCGCAGCCTCAGCAAGAGAAATAACTTTCCCTGATTTTTTCTTCCTGGAACTACCTTGATTTGTGGTCTGTATGTTTTGGGGCTCTGCTATCTCATTTTTAATCCAAATTTCCTGACTTGAGGAAGGCATAGCCTCTTTTGGAGCTCTTTGTGGTTTCTTAGCTGTTATAACTGGAACTTCATCTGAACGGGGTTTAACATAGGCATGCAAACTGGAAGCTGGAGTATCTCTGTTGGTGTTGTAGATGTTTGAGTGACCTCTCCGTTTTAAGTACTCTTCAGTTACGCTTTTGCCAGCATCCTCTCCAATGATATTCTGGAGAAAAATATTATGCAAAATAAATGAAAGACCCCTAGAAGATGTGGCAACCAAGTACATATTTTTCACGGTAACATGAAAAGTAGTGAAGTTGTAAATGTTTTTACAAGATATTCAACAGAAGATCACTTTTTTCTGTTCTTCCAATATATACGCAATTCACGTTACTTGGCTAGATGAAGAATATTCAACAACAAGCTCCCTGCTTCTGTTCTTCCAACATATATTCATTTACTTTAGTTGATTGATGCGTCATGATTCTTGATTCACAAATCTAAGACAAACATCTAAAATTATGGTAAACTTTAAGATATTTATGACTCAACGCCTCATGAAGATGTGGGCAATTTAAGACAGAGATGACAGTTAAGAAGGTTATGTTGTGAGGAGCAATGAGGTGGGACATTACAAAAAGCATTTTCCCCAGCAGAAAAATTCATTTGATGCCAGTCTTTCATGCTTAAGAGCATAAATCATTAATGAAATGGAGCTTGTAAACTTTAAAACCCATGGTGAATAGACAATTGAGCAATGAAAGTTCTAGTACTTTCATATTATTGGGGAATGGAGAGTCAAGAGAATTTTAGATCAAAACTTAACACATGGGACACTGATGTAAATCCTTTTAGTTCTCCAGGAAGTTATTCTTTAAGGGAAGAGTAAGAAAAGAACAGTCATGTTCGCTTCAGTGGCTGCATATCATGACTCTGATGGTAACTGAATTTCTACTTTTCCTTTGTTATGAACTGGATAATTTAAAAAATAATAGATCACCCAATTTTCAATTTTGTAAAGGTATCTAAACTGTCACATAGTCTTAGTGAAGCAGTATTTGTTCCGGAATATTATAAACAAAAATCCAGTAGTCAAATTTTACAGGAGAACAAAAAAGGAAAAAGAAAATATAACAATTTTCCAACTAGTAGATAAGTCTTCTGCCTTGGCCTCCACGTGTTGCTCCTTCCCATCTCCAAACCACAGGCTAAATGCCAATCTAGATATGTCCATATTAAGAAATAACTAGTCTATATAACTTAGGTCGGTTAGTTGAGTACCGACCATCAAATGGATAGAACATAATTATGTTAATTGATATATGTAATGATTTTATATTCATTTTAAGAGAGCTTCTGGGCATAAACTAAGTCATAAAAAGCGGGAGTGGGGGAGGGCACCGTTGTCAAACACGCACATAGTGCGCTATAGCGCGGCGCGGCGCGGTGCGACGCGAAGCGCACCCCCTGCGCTTCGCGTTGTGCTGCGCAATGCATTTTAATGTTGCGTGCGCTTTGCTGCGCTATAGGCGCTATCGCGCTGTAGTGCAGCGCAGCAAAGCGCGCGCTATGCTGAAGTGGGTTTCTTTTGAAAAAAAAAAAAAAAAAGGAATGAAACACGATTTAAAAAGCAAGTAAAGAAGGAAAAAAAGGGATCAAAAGCTTGCCCAAAGTCTCCACACTCCAGAAAGTTTCTGCCCTCTCCCGCACGCTCCAGAAACATTCTGCCCTCCCCCCCGCGGCAACATTCTGCCTTTCTCAGCTCCCGCCAGCAGCAGCAACGTCACGGACTCTTCTCCGGCATCCTCACCAGGTAATGTCTATTCTTTTCACACTTTTTTTTTTTTTTCCTCCTTTTCTTTCATTTCCCTTCTCACTTCTCCCAGTTTATTTGTTTTGCTCTTTTTTCTTGTCATAGTTTCATGTCCTTTTATTATCTAATTTTGAAGTTAAAATAAGCAAAAACCTATTCCTAGTTTGTTGGGCATTCCTGGAAATGTATGTTAGGGGTTGGGCTAAATTGAATTTTTTTTTTTCTATCATTTTATTTTACTTATGGGGTTATTATTCTTTTCATTATTTCATTTCATTATTATTATTTGTTAATTATTTTGTTTAAATATTGAATTTTAATTATTTTGTTAAAATGTTGAATTTAGTTTATTTTTTGCTTTCCAGTAACAAAAAATGGAGAATTCTGAGGCTTTAGATAAGAGTAGAAAGGATTCTGGGTGGAATCATGGCGTATTGGTGAATCCAAATAAAACAAGTGATGGGATTAAATGCAATTACTGTTCTAAAATCACAAAAGGAGGGATTTCTAGACTTAAAGAACATCTTGTTGGGGGATTCAGAAATGTAACTGCTTGTAAACAAGTTCCTGAGTTTGTGAAGATTGAATTGAGAGAGTTTATGAAAACAAAGAAACAAACAAAAGCAGCCATGGATTCAATTCCTCACTTTGATGATATTGATGATGTAGAACATGAAGAAGAGCGTGAACAATTACGAGGGAAAAGACCTATATCTACCTCAGAATCCTCAGTTCAATCAACAACCCAACAACAACAAAAAATCCAAACAAATGGGGCCAATCAATTGGTATTTCAAGAAGGATGCCGAAGCAACAAAAATGAAGCATCAAGGTGAGGCCAAAGCACAGTATGTCAATACTCAAAAGAGATTGCGGGATGATGCGGTTCAAAAATTTGCCAAGTGGATGTATGATGCCGGGATACTATTCAATGCGGTTAAATAAGATAGTTGTGGGCCTATGATTGAGGCAATTGGACAATATGGTGCTGGCATAAAACCTCCAACATACCATGAGATGAGGGTGACAAGTCTAAAGAAGGAGGTGGAACACACTAAAATGCTTTTAAAAGGGCATGAGGAAGACAAGGAAAGATCTGGTTGTAGTCTCATGGCAGACAGGTGGAGAGACAGAAAAGGAAGATCACTTATCAATTTTTTGGTGAATACTCCTAGATAAAGCATGTTCTTAAAGTCAATTGATGCATCAGGTTACTCTCATACGGCTGAAAAAATGTTTGAGTTGTTTGACAGATTTGTACAACGTGTTGGAGAGAAAAATGTTGTTCAAGTTGTCACCAATAGTGCAAGTTCGAATGTTGCAGCCGGGAAGATATTGATGGAGAAATATCAACACTTGTATTGGTCCCCATGTGCAGCAAACTGTTTGGATTTAATGTTTGAAGATATTTTCAAAATGCCAGAATTGAAGAGGATACTTGAACGGGCAATAAGTGTCAATAGCTACATCTATAATAGAACTCAAGTCTTGAACATGATGAGAGAGTTCACCGGTCAAAAAGACATAATTCGGCCAACAAAAACTTGCTTTGCCACCGCTTTTTTGACTTTGAGGAGCTTCCATAAACACAAATTGAGTTTGAAAAAGATGTTTACTTCTGAAGAGTGGAACAAAAGTAAGTTTGCAAAGGAGCAAAGAGGTAACAAGTGCAAAGAATCATATTAATGCCTTCTTTTTGGAATACCATTGTTTATTGCATGAAGTTTGGTGGGCCCTTGATTGAGGTTCTTCGGTTGGTAGATGGTGAGAAGAAGCCTCCCATGGGTTATATTTATGAGGCGATGGATAAATGTAAGGAGAAAATTGCAATTGTTTTTGAGAAGAATGAGACAAGATATAAAGAAGTTTTTGATATTATTGACAAAAGGTGGAATTGTTAGCTCTATCAGCCCTTGCATGCAGCCAGCCATTTTTTGAACCCTGAATTTTTCTATAGCAATCCAAACATAGAACAAGATGCAGAAGTTATGTCTGGTTTATATGATTGCATAGAATGGTTGGTGCCAGAAATTTCAGTACAAGATGAAATTAACAAGAAGCTAGCAATATACAAGAGAGCTGAAGGTAATTTTTGATTTGCTATAGCAAAAAGGCAAAGAACACTACTAGCACTAGTTAAACAATTATTTTATGTAATTATCTTATTATGTTAATGACTTAAACTTTATACTATAACTTATTATTACACAAAAAATATTAATTTTCTTATAATTTCTTGTTTATTGTTAATTGATAGCTGAATGGTGGTCTTCCTTTGGAGCCTCAACACCGAATCTACAGAAGTTGGCCATAAAAATTCTAAGCCTTACTTGTGGCTCTTCCGATTGTGAAAGAAATTGGAGTGTTTTTTAGCATGTAAGTAATTTTTGACTAAATTATGCATTTATAAGTTATTTGTGTTGTGCTACTAATTATTAATTATATTAACTTATTATTCTACAGCTTCATTCAAAAAAAAGAAATCGGTTGGAACAACAACGCTTAAATGACTTGGTGTTTATTAAGTATAATAGAGCTTTGTTGTGGAGATTTGACAATCGTGATTGCATTGATCCCATTATTTTGGAGAGTCATGCATTAGATGAAAGCAATGAATGGTTGGTGGGGAGCATGCAAGAGGAAGATGAGGATGAACTTGTGTTTGATGATGAAAATTTGACTTGGCGTGATGTTGCTGATGCTTGGGAGTTGATGAAGATGCATATGGTTTTAGATCTCGAAGTTCTCACTTTGCAGTTCCAGGTTCATCAAGAGGAAATAAAGGCGGGTCATCGACTTCCAAAGTAATACCAAAAAAGAAAACATCAAGTTCATTTACGTCCAAGGTGCCACAAAATGAAGAGGAGGAATTTGAAATCAATTTAAGTGATACGGAGGAGGAAGAAGAGAGGGATAATGAGGGCTATAAATCTCCCATTGGTGATGAGGATGATGATATTGATCTTGATGATGATGATTTGAATGATGATGAATAAAGTTGAGAAAATTTGGAGTTTAGAACATTGGAAGAATTAGAAACTTTAGTTGTTTATTTTTGAATTTGGTTGCTTATTGTGCATTTGTACTTGATTTTGAATGATATTTTTGTATGAACTATGAACTTGTTTGATATATATTTACTTGTTGCACAAAGTTAGGAAATTATCATTATTCTTGTGATAATTTGGTTGTTTATTCTTTACAATATGTGAAATATATTAGTATTTTAGGATATATGAGGTGCGCTTTATTTCGATGCTATAGCTCCAGGGCACCTTTGCGCGTCACTGCGCTTTGCGCTCCTAACAACTATGGGGGAGGGGAGGGAGCGAAAATGAGAGAGCAAGAGCATCAAAATCTGAAAAAAGTTGAGTGCAGGAGCAACTTAGAGCATGGATTCAAAATAAAGAAAAATTGAAATAATTGCTATAATATATTTAAATTGAGGATGATATAATTTAGCCTAACAAATCAAAGTTAAAATCATCATTCTACCTTGAAAATTGTTCAATGTGGTGATTATTTCTTTGAGTGAGCCTTAAAAAATACTTGTCTTATAACAGGGTAAAGATTATTTCTTGGTAGTTCATTCTCCACTTTTTCCTTTTTCTCTCTTGCCAAACTCCATAATTTATTATAAACCAAAGCCATCTTTCATAGCCA
Source organism: Jacaranda mimosifolia (assembly GCA_018894105.1). Taxonomy (NCBI): domain Eukaryota; kingdom Viridiplantae; phylum Streptophyta; class Magnoliopsida; order Lamiales; family Bignoniaceae; genus Jacaranda; species Jacaranda mimosifolia. The sequence goes on from CM032124.1 coordinate 14,767,295, forward strand.
ACACATTCCTTCATTTTATCTTATCTTTCTTCATATTTTAAGCATACATCTTCACTCACTATCACCAATAAGAGTTTTCCACAAATTTGTTCCATGAGATGACAACAATAAATGAAGAATTCTTGTTATTTTCAACTAATGAGTTGTCAATATTTAGTGCGAGATTTATAAATTTTTGGGAGACATCCATAAGGGGAGGATTATGTGATCTAAGTCATAACCAACATATTGTGAATACATACTTCACAGTTCACACAAACTTAACTAATTCAAAAAGGGCAAGTTTCTTATGTAGCATGAGAAAAAAAGAGAGTATTTCCTGCTTTTGGTAAATGTACTACCGCAGAACCATCTCTTACGAGCAATGCAGCATGCAAATGGTAAGAAACTACATATCACTAGTACTCCACAGTTACTCATGATTCTGTAAACCATTAAAACATATTCTTGGAAGACTTATGATTTCAATTGTCAAAACCAGCTGTTAAAATCCTTATTTTACTTGGATGGAATAAATAGTTATGCAATTGAACCTAATACACTTAACAAAATATACAAAACATAACAAGATTTAATATCAATTTTAATAATTTAAACTACCATGCCATTAAGGAATGAATACAAGTTCTAAGAATTGTGTCCTTTTCTCTTTGGGATAAAGCTGCTTCTCGGGAACATCAAGAAATAGAGCATACTGCATCCAAAAGATACTGATAGTTTTCTAGACTTTACATAGCAAAGTTCTTGAGTTTATCAAGCATGATCAAATCCCATAAACATTTACATGACCCATAAGTCACCAAAAATTTGCCCGAGAGAGAGAGAGAGAGAGAACACATAGCAACACAGTATAAAAATCTGCATCCACACATATAATTAGCAAGACGCACAAAGGGATAACCATTAAAAAATAATAAGGAGGCATAATCAGAAAAACCCAGATAGAATTAGCACCAAATGAAGGAAAAAACTTTGCATACATCAAGATATTCTTTTGCATCAAGCGGAGGGGCCATCTCACAGTAGGAGACGAGGCCTGATATGATTTCCCCATCCAATTCGATACCCGTCTCCATCTTCTTGCAGAGTTCCATTAACGCCTTCTCTAACCATTGTCCCGATGATTCCATCCCCATTTTTCGCCCGTCTCTTCAGAATACAATTTCTCGCACCCTCACTTTATGTGTGTACTGTGTGCTGCTGTTAGTTAATGGGCCGGATCTCTTGTGGAGACCGGAGAGGCGGATACATAAGCCCCTGCGCGACTAATTAATTACGTCATGCAGTTTTTTTATATTTAAAATATGCAAAATATAACTTCTGAATTGCAATTGAAAATTGCACATATAATTTTTATTGCAAGACAAGTTTAGTTTTAACACAAATTCTTAATAAAGTTTTTTTTTCCTTTATCGCATGGGACTTGAGATTTTAACTTCGATATTCTTCTACAAGTTAGGGAAAATCTAAAATAAGGACAAAGCAATTAATTAATCAAGTTTAGATAGAATTTAATTTTTACAAAAAAGATTTTTGGAGAACTACTTCTTTATGATTGGATTGGAAAATATATAGAGAATATAAAGAAAAGTATAGTTTTATTTTAAAGGAAATAAATTTTTATGTAATTTAATAATATTAAATAAAATATTTTATTGTATACGTATTAATTTAATAATGAAGTAATCATTCAAAAATATATATCTTATTAAAATAATTATAGGAAAATAGTCAAGATATAAATATATATTATTAATATAATAATTTAAAATATTTATAATTAATTAATAACTTATGGGAAAGAATATATATTTTAGATGAAATTTGACTCTGTTTTTAAAAAATAAAAAAATAAAAAAAAGACCAAACATTTTAGACATTCTAAAATTAGAGAGTATTACTCGAAATACTGAATATTAAGCATACATCTTAACAAATTAATTTACACAAAAATACCTGGACCAACATCATTCAATGAATTTTAATATTTAATTTGAACTCAACCATGTGACAATACGGATATCGAATTACTCAAGCCAAGGTCCTCTCAATAAAATTAGATGTGTAAGGGAAAATATAAAGATAAGGCCTTTAATATATATTAAAAAATTAAATTTAACAAAATTACTAAATTTCTATACACACATCTTTTTAGTCACTATTTTGCACTTATAACGGAAAAAAATTTCCACATAAAATATTACTATTTAAATTTTATCTTTTCACTTTTTTAAGATTCAAAATTATTATTAACTTTTATAGTCAATTTCTTTTAATATTTCATTTTAAATTAATAGCACAGCTAACTCATCCTATCCTTTTTGAAACACTGTGACCTTAGATAAGATTTTATTAATTTCACTTTTGAAAAACTTCGTTCCGCTGGAGCAAAAGAAAAAAAAATGATTAAGAAATAAAATTTTGATTTATAGTGAAAGATGATTGAAGTTAATATGTAACATCCTTGAAATTCGGTGTTTCAAAAAACAAGGATTTAGAAATCAAGATATTGATTGGTTGAATTTTAGGGCTAAAAAAAATAATAATGAAAGGACATAATTGCAAGAAAATGGGAAGTATTGGGGTCAAATTATAATTAGGCAAGACTCAATTGGATGACATTTTCAAATTTTAGGGTTTGCATGGCATTTATTTTGGGTCAAAGGGTCAAATGTTAGGCACTAAGATTTTCTAGGGGCTTGATTGAAGGAAGACCAAATCTGGTGGACTTAATTGAAGGATGCTGGAACTTTTTGGGGCTAAATTGAAAAGTTAGAAAGTTCAATTATATATATTGAATTTTGCAATTCCACCCTCATTTTTCTTAATCTTCACCATCGAGAACCCCCTTTTCCTCATCCGGTAACAGCCCTTCTCCCATATCTACTCCAATAACCTTCTTCCTCTCCCTTCCAACTTCACATTGATACCACATGCACGCACAAACCACTAGCAGGTGATTGAAAAATGAAGCTTGAAGGTTGACCGCGGCGGAGGTGGCAAGCTGAGTCTTTCCGGTGGCTTTCGGTGGTGGACAAAGGGTGTTTGTGATGGGTTCAGCTCAAAAGAGCGTCTGGTAAAATTGGTTTTGGATTTCGACCACCGACAACGATGAAACGAAGGCAACGGACACGACAGCAGGAAAAAGGTGTAGTGGCTTCGAGGCGGTAATTGGAGGCTTTCCCAGGGGTGAAACTCAAAATTGATCAAGGATTTAGACTGCTGGAGCTGAAAGACAGCTTTTGGTGATGTTAGTGATTGTCTCGGCGATGGCGGCCGATGAACGACGATCTGAAGACTGTTTCTCTAGCTCGTCACGGTGGTCGTAGTGGTGTAATCGAATTAGACCTGGCAAATGGGTACCCGCGGGTAACCCAAGAGCGGGTAAAAATAGGTTGGGTAAATTTACTCGCGGGTAAAATTACCCATTTTTTATTGGGTACGGGATAGTGGACCCATTACCTATGACTATAGGTAATGGGTAACCCACGGGTACCCGTACTATTTTTTTTATTTAAAGAAAAATTAGTATTTTTTTTAAATATATATAATATTATTTAAATGTTAGTTGTTACCTAAATAAAATTAATAAAAGATGTCAAATATTATATTGAACAAATATTTTAAAGCATGTCAAATTTTTTATTTGAAAACTACAACTTAAATATTTAAACATATATTAAATTTAAGTTATATTACATTTCAAAGTTTAAATTTAAATTTCATTATACGTCAAGTTTTTTGAACTAAAAGTTTAAACACCACTTAAATATTGTTGATATCATTAACAAAAAAAAAGTGTTATACCTTCCAAAATAGTTGCAAAAATTAGAGAAAAATTAAAATATAAATAATTATTCACGGGTTACCCGTGGGTAGGGCCAAAAAATAGTGGGTAATTAGATGGCGGGTAAAATTACCCGCATTTTATTGGGTACAAAAAATGAGGCCCATTACCCGCATTTTTTTGGGTACCCGTGGGTTTGGGTAATTTTTTGCCAGGTCTAAATCGAATCATGGTTTTGAGGCTTCGATAATCAGATCGTGGGTATTAGAAGTTCGATGGAATGTTTATATATATATATATATGCATATGTTGTAATAATTCCTTAAATCTTGTATTGTGAAGGATTACATATGATTATATATACATATCCCCATGCATGGAGTATAATATTGTCTAGTGGGCCCGCATCCGTATTATTATATGATAATTAGGGATTAATTAAGTTAATTAAGTGATTAAACTATGATTTTATGAAATTGGAACTCGAGAATTGATAATTTGGTAATTTGAGATTATATGGGACTAAGACTTGGTATATGCATGTGCTAGTATAAATTTGGTAAACTTGGACTGTATTATTTTATGAAATATTGGGAATTATTGAGTTAATTAAGAGAAAACCCTAATTTTATGAATTTGGGACCTAAATAGCAATAATTGGGTTATTACGCTACCTTGTCATTGTTGATTTAAGATATGATACGAGGTTAATTAGGTCGTAACTAATTTTAGATTGTTGATAATAAGACTGTAATTATCAAAGGTTATCGAGATTGAATAAAGATTTGATTGTGAATATATTTCTTTTGTTAGGTGACGAAGGAGTAGGTCCCACAGACCAGTAGACTGCTTATTACGGTTGTTGTATTTGAGACTACATAGGTGAGGTTCTGCCACTTTGGCCTTGATTATTCTATTTGTCCCTGTGGAAAAACCCCATGAGGGTTAAATGTGCTTGTACTATATTTGTTTGTGTTTAATGAAATATGTATTTGCTTGAGTTCTTGTCTGTTATCTGTTTGCTAACTCGTATACCCCTATGAGGGATAGTGCTTGCTTGTACTTTGGTAAGTTTGTTCTTGTCCATTCTGGTGCCCAGAACTTTTATTGTCTGTTGGTATTGATCCGTTTGATTCGTCCTATTCGCCGTATGTTCGGTCTTGTTGATCTGTCTGAGTTTGATTGGTATGCTTTGATTCATTCTGTCTGTTATTTATTTTGTACCTGGGTAAGTTATGTACCAAGCTGATATGCCTGGGTAAGTTATGTACCAAGCTGATATGTCTGGGTAAGTTATGTACCAAGTTGTCATGTTTGGGTAAGTTTTGTACCAGGTTGACATGCTTAGGTAAGTTCTGTACCAGGTCTCTAGGTTTGAGTAAGTTTGGTACCAGATGGTTATGCCTAGGTAAGTTTAGTTTGAGTGACATAAGTTTTGTACCAGGTGGTTGCACCTGGGTAAGTTTGGTTTGATCAGTATAAGTTTGTTTTGATATGCTTTCAACGTATGTTAGTCGGGTTTGCTTGATCGTACTTGTCTCTTGCTCGTTTGAAATTGTTCATGAAACAATAAGGAATGAGAGTTTCCTATTTGCTTAATTTGTTATTGCTTGTTCCTTGATACGTAATTGTTAATTGTAAAATTTTGATCTGTTGAGTTGATTCTTCCTCGACAGATCCCTATTGTTGTGGTTACTATTATCCCTCACTAAGTCCTTTGGGCTTACCCCCTGTTTATCTTTGATTCTGTCAGATAGGATTAAGTGAAGATTTTGAACTCCAGGTTGGACATGAGTATATTTTGTAATAGATCATGTGTTAATTGTATATATGGAAATTATCTGATTGCTAAGTATGGACTAGAGATGTTGTGATATGTCATGTTGATGTGGATGACTTAAGGACTGTAAATATTTTGTTATGTTAGAATGTGAATCATGGCATTTACTTAATGGTTTGTCGAGTTAATTAAGTTTGAATTTTCGTTGCTTCTTTGGAAAATTTTGTGGTATGTATTTAGCATATGTACTGTATGTTACAGCATTGGTTAAGGTTTGATTTTATTACTTTGTGAAGATTTACTTAAATTGGATCCACTGCTATTTCTGATAAGCTTGAAATGTTTGACTATAGGCCTATTGATTTGTATTTTGGGTTCAATTTTAAGATTGAACTGAGTGGTGCCACAACTTAGGTGCTATCCCGAGTAAGGGCGTTACAGGTGGTAAAAGATCCTAGGTTTGTTGATGACCTAGGCATTTGGTAATATTGGGATTTGTGATTGACTTCTTATCTAGGCTAGTTTAAGTATAACTTTCAGGTACTATGTGTACCTGGGGAGCTCCTATGTAATTCAAGGATTTAGGATGAATTTGATTACTGCAGGATGTCTATGGGATCTTGTGGTATGTTGTAGAATGATTAGACTTGTATGTCTATGAGTCTGATTTGATATTATCTAATTCTTTCTTTCCTTTATTTGTAGAAGCTTGGTAGAGTTGGAAATAGTAATGGCATCGCAAGGAAGTTCGGATATACCCATTCCACCTAGAGTTGGATGACGTGGTAGATCTCCTGGGCAAAGAGTCGTTAACCGACGAGTTCCTAGTTGGGAAGCACCTGCCTAACCCCGATCGATACTAGAGGAGAAAGTTTCTCAAACTCTTCATATGGATCAAACCGCAGTAGATTCCCCGGCAGAGTTGAACATCGAGAAAGACAGAGATGTAGGCAACCTGACCACCAACCGCTAGTTAGAGTTGGGGCAGCAGAAGCGGTTACAGAAGACCAAGCTTTGGAAAGATTCCTTCGCTTCAATCCCCCGAAGTTCTTGGGAGGTCCTAATGATAAAAAAGCTGAGGAATGGATCGAGAGTTTAGAGGTTATTTTTGAGATACTGCGCTATTCGGATGAACAGAGGGTTCAATTTGCCACCTTCCTTCTAGAAGGTTCCACTCGGAGTTAGTGGAAGATGATTGATCGAAGATGGACGGCTAAAGGAACCCATCGACCTTGGGATAATTTCACCCGAGACTTCATGAGTAAATTTGTGCCAGAAGTGGTGAAATAGGCCAGAGAAAGGGAATTTATGGACCTTGCACAGGGGGCACAGTTTGTAAGTTAGTTTGAGGCTACTTTTAGCCGACTGATGCAATATGCTCCCTACATACAAAATGATGAAGATCGACAAGTTCGATGATTCTTATAAGGGCTGCGGCCAGAGCTTAAGCAAGGGTTGGCCATTTGTGACTTGCTAAATCTTAATTCGGTAGTAAGTAAAGCACTGCAACTTGAGTTAGAGCTGCATGAAATTCGAAAGATTAAGAATAAAGGCCGTAAGGAAAAGATACGTTTCGAGGAGCAAAGTGATATCAGAAGAAAGCAACCGAGACTCCAGGTTGAAAGCATTATCCAATGAGCCCCTCAATCTGATGAGATTGCAAATTTGGCTCAAGGAATAGCTCGAAAATAATGTGGATTTTGTGGAGGACTTAACCATGATGAGTCTGGATACTGGAAGAAACAGGACAGATGCATGGACTGTGGTAGTGACCGACATTTTCTCAAGGATTAACTTAGAAGAAGAGACCCAATGCCTGCATAAATAGGGAAGCATGTAGCGAAAACTAGCGGGAGATCGAAAATACGAGCTTGAGCCTATGCCCTAATAAGAGAAGAAGCACTAGATCCTACTGAGATGGCAGGATGTACGGTTTCTATTTTTGAAATCTATGATAATGCCATATATGATCTTGGTGTTTTACATTCTATTACTTGTTGCATTTCCTCAAATCAAAAATGCAATCTGAGACTATGGTTTAGTAGAAAAGTTTGAACACCCTTAGAAATAGGGTTAATAATAAACACCATGTGTCGGGATTGCTGGATGGCGATTGGGAATGAGATAGAGGATTGATCCCTCTAAGATAGAGATGGTAGTCAACCGGAAAAGACTAGAAAAACATGATAGAAGTTCGTAGTTTTTTGTGTCTTTTCAGCTGTTAACGAAAATTATGAAGAACTTTTCTAATTAGCTAGCACGTTGACTAAAGTAACTTAGAAAGGTTGGAAGATTGGAGAGTTTAAGTTGAACATTGAACCAAGATATCCTTCTGTTCCGTAAGAAATATGTGTGTCGGAAGAAGTAGAAGAGAGATTGTTAAATATGGCACACAAGTTAAGATATACAATGCATCTGAGAAGCATGAAATGTGTCGGGACTTGAAAGAACAATTTTGGCAATATGTAATAAAGGAAGAATGTAGATCGACTGATCGAATCTACTTATTTTATGCCAATCAGAATAGTTCTTGGATAAGAATCTAGTCCCTAGATTCTTTTAAGGGAGGAGTATGTAACACCCCTAAAATTTAGTATTTTGGAAAATAGGGATTTAGAAATCAAGATATTGATTGGTCAAATTTTAGGGCTAAAAAAAAATAATGAAAGGACTTACTTGCAAGAAAATGGGAAATATTGGGGTCAAATTGTAATTAGGCAAGACTCAATTGGATGGCATTTTCAAATTTTGGCGTTTGCATAGCATTTATTTTGGGTCAATGAGTTAAATATTAGGTACTAAGATTTTATGGGGGCCTAATTGAAGGAAGACCAAATATAGTAGACTCAATTGAAGGACGCTGGAACTTTCTGGGGCTAAATTGAAAAGTTAAAAAGTTCAATTATATATATTGCACGTTGCAATTCCACCCTCATTTTTCTTCATCTTCACCACCAAGAACCCCATTTTCCCCCTCTAGCGACAACCCTTCTCCCATATCTGCTCCAATAACCTTCTTCCTCTCCTTTCTAGCTTCACGTTGATACCACATGCACACACAAACCATTGGCGGGTCACTGAAAAATGAAGCTTGAAGGTTGACAGCGGCAGAGGTGGCAGGCTGAGGCTTTTCAGCGGCAGACAAAGGGTGTTTGTGATGGGTTCAACTCAAGAGAGCGTTTGGTAAAATTGGTTTTGGATTCCGACCACCGGTAATAAGCAAAAAGAGGGTGATGGACATGGCGACGAATAAAAGGTGCAACAGCTTCGAGGCGGCAATTGGAGGCTTTCCCTACGACAAAACTCAAAATTGATCAAGGATTTGGACTACTGAGCTGAAAGGCAGCTTTTGGTGATGTTGGTGACTGGTCCGGCGGCGGTAGACGGCGGCGGCGGTCTGAAGACAGTTTCTCCAGCTCATCATGGTAGTTGCAGTGGTGCAATCGGTTTGTGGTTTCGAGGCTCCGATAATCAGATCGTGGATATTAGAAGTTAGATGGAATGTTTATATATATATATATGCATATGTTGTCATAATTCCTTAAATCTTGTATTATGAAGAATTACATATGATTGATATATACATATCCCCATGTATGGAGTATAATATTGTCTAGTGGGCCCGGATCCGTATTATTATATGCTAATTAGGGATTAATTAAGTTAATTAAGTGATTAAACTATGATTTTATGAAATTGGAATTTGAGAATTGATAATTGGGTAATTTTAGATGATTGGGAGTAGGAATTGGTATATGCATGTGACAATATAAATTTGGTAAACTTGGATTGTATTATTTTATGAAATATTGGGAATTATCGAGTTAATTAAGAGAAAACTCCAATTTTATGAATTTGGGACCTAAATATCAATAATTGGGTTATTACGCTACTTGGCTTGTCATTGTTGATTTAAGATATAATACGGGGTTAATTAGGTCATTACTGATTTTAGATTATTAATAATAAGACTGTAATTATCGCAGGTTATCGAGATTGAATAAATATTTGATTGTAACTATATTTCTTTTGTTAGGTGATGAATGAGTAGGTCCCACAGACCAGTAGACTACTAATTACGGTTGTTGTAACTGAGACTATGGAGGTAAGGGTTTGCCACTTTGGCCTCGATTATTCTATTTGTTCTTGTGGAAAAACCATGTAAGGGTTAAATGTGCTTGTACTGTACCTACTCGTGTTTATTGAAATCTGTATTTGCTTGAGTTCTTCTTTGTTATCTGTTTGCTGACTCGCATACCCCTGTGAGGGATAGTGCTTTCTTGTACTGTAATAAGTTCATTATTGTCCATTCTAGCGCCCAGAACTTTCATTGTCTGTTGATTGATCTGTTTGATTCGTCTTATTTGTTGTATGTTCGGTCTTGTTGATCTGTCTAAGTTTGATTGGTATGTTTTGATTTGTTCCATCTGTTATTTGTTTTGTACCAAGTTTTTATGCCTGGGTAAGTTATGTACCAAGCTGATATGCCTGGGTAAGTTATGTACTAGGTTGTCACGCTTGGGTAAGTTTTGTACTAGGCTGACATGCTTGGGTAAGTTCTGCACCAGGTCTATAGGTTTAAGTAAGTTTGGTACCAGGTGGTTATGCCTAGGTAAGTTTAGTTTGAGTAACATAAGTTTTGTACAAGGTGGTTGCGCCTGGGTAAGTTCGGTTTGATTAGTATAAGTTTGTTTTGATATGCTTTCAACGTATGTTAGTCGGGTTTGCTTGATCGTACCTGTCTCTTGCTCGTTTGAAATTGTTCATGAAGCAATAAGGAAGAAGAGTTTCCTATTTGCTTAAATTGTTATTGCTTGTTCCTTGATACGTACCTGTTAATTGTTAAATTTTGATCTATTGAGTTGATTTTTTCTCGACAAATCCCTATTGTTATGGTTACTATTATCCCTCACTAGGTCCTTTGAACTTACCCCCCGTTTATCTTTGATTCTCTCAGATAAGGATTAAGTGAAGACTTTGAACTCCAGGCTGGACATGGGTATATTTTGTAATAAATCACGTGTTGAATGTATATATGGAAATTATTTGATTGCTAGGTATGGACTCAAGATGTCATGATATGCCATGTTGATGTGGATGACTTAAGGACTGTAAATATTTTGTTATGTTAGAACGTGAATCATGGCATTTACTTAATAGTTTGTCGAGTTAGTTAAGTTTGAATTTCCACTACTTCTAATAAGATGAATTTGGAAAATTTTGTGGTATGTATTTAGCATATGTGCTATATATTACAGCATTGTTTAAGGTTTGATTTTATTATTCTGTGAAGATTTAATTAAGTTGGATCTGTTGCTATTTCTGATAAGCTTGAAATGTTTGACTATGAGCCTATTCATTTGTATTTTGGGTTCAATTTTAAGATTGAATTGAGTGATGCCCCAACTTAGGTGCTATCCCAAGTAGAGGCGTTACATAATATTATTTAAAGGTTAATATTGGAATGTTATTTATTTGGATTGGAAAAGATGAGTTATTTAGTAATTAGTATTGGAAAAGAAAGAAGTCGATAGAGTTTTGATAAGTAAAAGAATAGGAAATAAAAGGATAGAGGAGATTTAGGAGAATTGAAATTAAAATACTAAAATTTATATTTATATTTTTTGATTAATTATATTCAATAATTAATAATTAATTGTAACTTAAGTAATAAGCCCTCCACATAAAGGCCATAGACCATCCCCAATCTTGGATCTATTTTGTGGTCTCTTTTTACCATATCAGCAAAAATAACATCCAAAAAATGTAGCATTTCCCCTTCTCCAACCCAAAATTCTACTTTTTACAGTATTTTGATGTACATAAATATTATTTTAATATATTTAGACTATTCTATTTTTTTTATTTTTATATCTTTATTAATTATTAGTTAATTTTAATTTCTAAAAAAATATAAAAAATAATAATTAAAAAAATTATTTTCTTAAGCGGCTTATTAGAAGCTTTTAATGACTAGTTTTTAACTGCAAATTTTTATATCTTCCTTATAAAAAATTAACACAATAACCAATAAGTCAAAACAATATAATTTTACACTTAAAATTTTGAAATATATGAAATAATTTTTTTTGAAATATATGAAATATATAAAAATTACTTATAAATTAATATAATTTTTGAAATTCTTTACATTAATGAAAATAAATTAAATTAAATAAAAAATAAGAAAATAAGAAATAGAACTTTTGGTCAAGGTTTCATAAAAATTTGGAACCAAAATAGCATTTGGATTGGAGCAATCCAAGTGCTATTTGGGGTGGTAATTTGAAAAATAACACCTCAATTGAACCGCCATTGGAGATGATCTTATATTTTTTCTTAGGCCAAAAGTTTTTGAAAACGAAAATACGTATGAAGCTTGTAAACTAAATAGGGGATGTCTACGGTGAGGTAAGGTTGTACTTTACTTATATGAGATATCAACAAATTAAATGACACATGTCTTTTACAACAAGTTGTTGTTAATTTCACAACAAGTTATTGTTTTGCAATTAAAATTCTTAATACATTTAGTTCTTGGTAAATATATTCCCACAAAAAATTTAAAATAAAAATATATTATCTTAAATAATATAATTTAAAATTTTTTTTGTTATATACTCTATATTGTTAAATAAAAAATGTGTCCAAAATAATTTGAATAAATTTAATTAATTTATTTATTAATTAAGATATAAAATTTAAAAAAAATAGAAAAATCTAAAACTATCATTCTACAATATAATTTTAACAATTTAACTTATATACTCAATAATATTAAATAGGCATATTTGAAATAATTTAACTAAATTTAGTTAATAAGTAAAAAAATTTTAAGCAAGAAAATTTTAAGTTTGTTATTTCATATAATATAATTTTAAGTTACATATTTAATAATATTAATAAATAAATATATTTATTTTAATTAAAAATAAATAAATAAATAAAAAGAAAAACAAAAAAAATAACTTCTTTCTTAAAAACCGCAACCACGCCACCAGTACCCCACCCACTTCCACACTCAGCGTCTCAGCGTCCACCCCCCCCCCCCCCCCCCCCGGAGGGAGGCCGTCGCAGCAGGATTTGTGGGTTATGGGAGTTGGCTGGGTTATATCTATAAATATATATATGTACCTAGAGATATATAATGATGTATTTATATATATAATATAATATATAATATACATACATATATATATGCATATTTATATATGTATACATATAAATATCTTAAATATAATTTTAATAAAGAGCAATTTTATTATTTATTATTTAATTTTTTTATTGATTTTTATCCTAGAATTTAACTGATATAAAAATAAATTCTCTAAATAATATTAATTTATAAATATAGATTCATATTAGCCAATACATTAATAATACCTAAAATTTTGAATTGATTTGAAGAATTTTAATTGAGAATAAATTCTAGCGCCTTTCCTAAAATAACTTGCTAACATAATTTTTTTAAGTATATTAATGTATATCATATGTATATATTTGACATTTCTATTGAAAATTCAATCAATTTATCATTGATCTAAAAATAAAAATACATCGAAAGATATTGAAATATAATATATATATATATTGAAATTAAAAGATAATATATAGAAGTATAATAAATAAAATGTGCCAATCTTATATTTTATGTGTTTAATAATAAAAAGCATTTAAAGAAAAATCTAATTTAATAGGCCCAAAATATATATGGAGCCATTTAGTGGGATAGAGCTCAAAATAAATAAAATTTTATTATTGGTAGTAATTATTTTACTATAATGCACCCACAAGATATGAGTGAAACATACCATCAATTGCTTGTATAGGTAGCAGGTTAATGTATTTTATTATGTTGCCAACTAATCTTAAAAAAGAATGATTATAATTTCATATTTTAAATCCAACGGTTCAAATTAAGTGCATGTATACATTCCTCACACGAGATATGTACAATCTAATTGCACCGTAGACTACTCCAACTAAATATCTTGTATTTCTTTAGGCCTTTAATGAAATAAAAAATAACTATTACTTTTTTTTTAAGTCTAAAATATCAAAGAGAAATATATAAAGGAGGCCTTCAAAATTTAGAAATTTAAGGTGGTCGCTTTTCTTAACTAAAGATAGGTGCCCTGACTCAACTTCAAATTTTGGATGTTATTTATTTATTTATTTTTGGGACACTGACTCAAGCTTGAATATATTATTCAATTTATAAAATTAAAAAGAAAATAAATGAAACTTGATCATTTAATTCTTGGGCTAGAATCACAGAAAGTATGATTTGAACCACTCCGACCCGAACCCACAATCCTTGCCGGATCGCTCCGATAATGTGATCTCACTGGTTAGTTGAAACCAATTACCCACACCTTCTCACAGACTAGCACAATACCAAATTCTTTTCCGTTCTGCAATTCCCATTATTCAAAACCCTAAAATTTCCCTCATTGTTCTGATCTTACAGAAGAACGCATTTGGAATCTTCCTCAAGAGAAAAGCAGCTCGTTAGCCAGGTAAACGTGTGGAATTTTCAATCGGGTAATTATATATCAATTCATGTTCCACTCAGTTCAAGGATTCCTTGTTGCTGGGCAATTGATATTAAAGTTTTTATAGTGTTAAATGGGCGTGAAGGATTCCGTTGAAAAGTTTAGTGATGAGAGACTGCAACTTTAAGCTCAATGTTCAAATAGGTCTCATGGGTTTTGCTCGAAATATTGATTAGATATACATTTATGGTGGAATGAGTTCTGCTGTCCTTCCAAAACATGTAGCCGCCGTGATAAGATACCAGAAAGACCCATTTAGGGCTCTGGAAATGTTTAATTCCATTAAAAAGGAAGATGGCTATAAACACACTTTGTTAACTTATAAATGCATGATTGGAAAGCTCGGTTATCATGGGAAGTTTGAAGCAATGGAAAATATCATGGCTGAGATGAGGGAAAATCTTGATAACAGTTTGTTGGAAGGAGTGTACATTAATGTCATGAGAAATTATGGAAAGAAAAGGAAGATTCAAGAGGCAGTCAATGTGTTCGAGAGGATGGATTTTTACAATTGTGAGCCGACAGTTTTCTCTTACAATGTCATTATGAATATTTTGGTGGGAAATGGGTATTTTAATCAGGCCCATAAAGTTTATATGAGACTGAAAGATAAAGGGATTGCACCCGATGTATATACATATACCATTAGGATAAAATCATTTTGTAAAACAAATAGGCCGCATGCTGCTCTGAGGCTTCTGAATAACATGCCTGCTCAGGGATGTGAATTTAACTCAGTGGCATATTGTACAGTAATTAGTGGGTTTTACGAGGGGGATTATCGAACGGAAGCTTATGGATTGTTTGATCAGATGCTTAGGCTTGGTATCGTCCCTCATGTTGCTACATTCAATAAGCTAATACATACACTTTGTAAGAAGGGAGATGTCAAAGAGAGTGAAATATTACTAGATAAGGTTCTTAAAAGGGGTGTGTTCCCAAATTTGTTCACGTTTAACATCTTTATTCAGGGTCTTTGCAAGAAAGGCCTGCTTCATGAGGCTGCCAGGATGTTGGACAGTGTGATGGGAGAAGGTCTTTCTCCTGATGTTGTGACATATAATACACTTATATGTGGCTTGTGTAAGAAGTCAAAAGTGGTGGAAGCAGAGAACTACATGCATAAAATGGTTAATAGTGGTTTCAAGCCTGATGCTTTCACCTACAATACGATCATTGATGGATACTGCAAACAGAATATGGTGCAAAAGGCTGACAAAATTCTTCATGATGCAGTATTTAGAGGGTTTGTGCCCGACGAGTTCACTTGCTGCTCCTTATTGCACGGATTTTGTGAGGACGGTGACATAGACAGGGCCATAAGCACATTTAACGAAGCTGCTGGACAGGGTATAAAGCCTAATGTTATTCTATACAACACTTTAATTAAAGGATTGTGTCGGCAAGGACTCATGTTGGAGGCCTTGCAGCTGATGAATGAGATGAAGCAAAATGGGTGCAGTCCTGATATGTGGACCTATAATTTAATTATAGATGGCATGTGCAAGATGGGCTGTTTAGCTGATGCAAGTACTGTTATGAATGATGCTATGACCAAAGGGTTTCTTCCTGACATATTCACCTTTAATACTTTGATTGATGGCTACTGCAAACAGTCAAAGATAGGTGATGCACTTGAAATTGTCAATACCATGTGGGAGCATGGCATTGCTCCAGATATCATCACGTATAACATTATACTGGATGGTCTCTGCAAGACTTCAAATTCTGATGATGTATTGGAAACTTTCAAATCAATGATGGAGAAGGGTTGTATGCCAAACGTCATAACTTACAATATACTCATAGAGAGCTTTTGCAAAGCTAGAAAATTAGAGAGAGCTTTGGAGTCTCTTGATGAAATTCAGCAAAATGGCATGCATCCAGATATAGTAACTTTTGGCACATTGATCAATGGATTTTGTGAAAATGGGGATTTGGATGGGGCCTATGTGTTGTTCAGAAGAATGGAAAAACAGTATAAACTTTCCCCTACATTAGCAACGTATAATATCCTGATCAATGTATTTTCTGAGAGGTTAAATATGGATATGGCAGCAAAACTATTTCATGAAATGGATGATAGTGGCTGTCCACCAGATAACTACACTTACCGCTGTATGATCAATGGTTTTTGCAAGACCGGAAGAATTGATTCTGGGCGTCGCTTTCTTCTTGACAGCATTGTGAAAGGGTTCATTCCATCCCTAACAACATTTGGACGAGTGCTCAATTGCCTATGTGTGAAGCATAGACTGCGTGAGGCAGTTGAAATCATACAGCTTATGGTGCACAAGGGCATTGTTCCTGAAGTTGTAAACACAATCTTTGAAGCAGATAAGAAAGGAGTTGCAGCACCTAAGATAGTTGTGGAGGACTTGTTGAAGAAGTCACATATAACATATTTTGCATATGAGCACTTATATGAAGCTGTCAGAGATAAGAAGCTGATAAAGAAAAAGCTACCAGAAAAGATTTTGTGCAGCACTAGAAATGGTCACTCATAAAATTTGGCGTCTTCAATGAGAAAGGAGAGTAGGTGAAGATGAAAGCTTCTGGCATTCATTTATTAGAGATTGAAACATGGGAATATGATGAAGGGTAACTGCTCATGGTATTTGCTGTATTACTTTATTTCATTATGTCATCTTCAGGAAAGTAATACATTCTTATGGTGTTTCAGGATTTTGCTGCATGATGAAGAAATTTGTCAACTGCTCTGCAGCTAGTTGAATAGGTAATACTAGCGTTTGATTAGCCAAATTACGATTAATCATTTGGATTAAAACATTGTCGATTTATCTTACAGCTGCTGTTTAATTGTAAGATCTTAACTCATCTAGGCAGAAAATTTTTGTTTCTCAATGCGGGAATATGGATGTGGACCCATTTCAGGAATGTCCAGCTTCAAAGTAACAGAACAGGTCTTGAATAATTTTCTTCAATATCTTTTGGTTGTGAGAGAGCACACAGGTTCAACCTAGAGTTTCTTGGTAACAGATCAAACTTGTTAATATATGAGTACGTTTTTAAATTAACTAATGTTGCTGAATTTTGTTGTTTTCTTTATGTTGATATATGAGTATGTTTTGTTGAAACAATATGCATAGAACTAAACTAAAAAGTTGAATTTCATTTCAAATATTCTATTTGAAATTTGGGATAGGTGTTTGCATTGAATTGTTCGGTTGACTTGGTTAAATCTTTTTTTTTAAAACAAAAAAAAAAACAACAAAAACAAAAGTAGTTACATGTTGAATAGCAGAAGATGCTATTCAACATGTTGAGTAATTCAAAATATTATTCAGTATTGAATAGCAAAAGATTCTATTCAACATGTTGACTAACTCAAAATATTATTCAAATTGTGAGTGCTTTATTTGAAAACACAAAATCAACAATATCCAAATCGAAATTCAAAAGAATTGAATTGATCTGTATTCACATTCAAAGGGACAAAAATGGTCCATGCAGGAAATTTGTGTTGTTATCTTTTGTGCTTGCTATATATATATATATTTTTTTTTATTTTTTATCATGTAATAGACTGGGAGACTGCCACTGCGAAGGGTGACCCCTAATCCTTTGGGAAGACATCAGAGAAAGTAGTTTTTATAGACCTGAAAAAGTTAAGAATAAGTAGTCCTGCAAGGATTGTTACCCCTTCTGCTGTTTGAATGTGACCTGCGCAGTGCATCAATCATTCTTTGTGTTAGCTTTTATTGCTATTTTACTTTGCTTTGAATCATCCATCATGTTATTTGTGCTGTACAATACATGAGCTCCCACCAATTCCCAATCTCCCCAGATTTAGATTGGATTCATGAAATATTAGGTTTGATTCAACCTTGCTGATAAGATATCAAGAAATGGATTCCTCTAGAAGGAAACAAGTGCCATATAAACCTACATCTTTCAACAACTTAGCAAAGAATGCCAATTTACACATTTTTATGTAAATTCATGACATTGCCTGCGGAAAGAAGGATTAAGGAAATCATTAAATCTCCAACAAGGATTAAAGATTGCTACACACAACTGATCAATTCTTTTCTTCTGGCTGCAGGGGTTATAATGCCCATACAGGAAGAATAAGGCAGCTAAAGACAGAAATTTTATTGCTGGTTTGTGGAGTTGCACAGCTCTTCTTGACTGTAATTCTTAAGAGATCTCACAGATGCAAAACGGTGACCATTTGTTCAGAGGGTTGTGGGTTCAATGACGTGACCAGCAAACAGGAAGTCTTTTTTTTTTATTCCACTCCTTTGCTTTGTGAAAACATCAATTATCAATAAAAAATTGTTAATATTCTCAATGAATTCTTATTGGACCCTCCTCTGCAGCTGCAGTAGAACTAGCATGGCATTAGAGTACAGAGGACCTATCATATTCTTGATTGTGTTGTATTGCTTTATGCTGGTAGAAAGCATTGATCCTCTCAATTGTAGTTTGCTGTGGATTCTGGGAGCCAGTGCAGTATGAATGATTACCTTATATGGACATAAATTTAACTTGCAAGAAATCATCAGAGCATTTCTCTATTTCTGTTTTTGCCATAAACTGCTTTTGAATATTGCAATCAGTTTTTGTTGTCCTAACAGGTTTAACTGCTTAATTGAGGCACGAAAGCAGTCATCCTACTTATCGACCACTATAGCCTCAAATAAAATAAAGAACTAAGTAAGTGGAGAAAAAGTTGTACACTGAACCTATAAGAATACATTGGAAAGCCAAAATATACTAAAAGAAGCTTCATTCCATAATAAGAAGTCCTAGATTTTACATAGGGTTTTTACATCAAATATCATCTATTCAAAAGAAGCAAAAGGCCAAGTGATTATATTGGCACTTCCATGGACTGGAAGAAGCATGCCATCTGCTTTCAGCACAAAATTTGTACAAATTTTTTGTGTAGAATATAAAGTTTATCTAGGCAGGTATATCAACAAGGGTGCCTATACGCATTGTATATAAAGTTTAAATTTCTCATAAACTTAAAACATTTTCAAGCAAGGATAGCCGCTGGCATGGGGTCTCCACTGCTTGTCATCCATGGATTGCCTGCATAAAAATGATTGGAGACAATTTAAGTATCACGTTGTAAAGGGGAAACTCTGGAAAATGGGAGAAAAGAAAATTGTATATCAGGTACAGAGAGTTCTTTAACATTAATCAAAAACAAAACAATCCAAGAAATATGAGCAAAATTAGTCTTAAATGTACTTTTAGAAACAAGAGATTAGGCCGACCAAAGCAATGCATTCATTTATTTGCATACTATTTCCCAAATTGACTGTCTCCAAGAAACAGAAATCAACACCAAACAATGGCATGGAGCATGAGAACAACAAACATTAAAAGACCAGTATAGTATATCAGTCAACAAAACAAGGAAAAACCAGAAATCCTAAATACATATCGGTGTAGTTTGTATGCTTACTTAGGACTTGGTCGGCTGAAAACCTTCTTGACACATCCTTGCAAAGCATTTGTCTTAGCAAATCCTTAGCTTCTTCTGATGAAACCAAGCTGAAAACACTCCTCAGAAATCTCAAATTCGCCCTAAGAGCCGCTTCAAAAATCTCCTTGGCTGACTCCCCATAAAATGGTGGGATTCCGGCTAACATTATGTACAAAATAACACCTGCACTCTACACATCGACCTTTGCGTCCCGACAATTCCTGACATCAGCACTCCATTACCAAAGAACTCAGCTGAGCTAAAGTCCCAAGTTTCAGCTCATTATAGCTGTTGAAGAGAGTGTGTTCAGGTTTGATGTCCCTATGGGCTACTGCAAAAATATCAGATACAAAAATATGATATTTTAGTCAAACTAATTCCATTCTTAAGTAATAAATGGCTGTTACATTGTCAATCCAGTTACCTTACATATGGAGTGGCTTAAATGAAGAATTCCTATCACCCTTTAGAGGACAGTTCACCCTTCTCTGAAAATTTGAAGGTCAAGGGATAATTTTTATTTTATTTCTCTGCATTATCAAGTTCCGACAAGGCACAAGGCATAATTTAGGCAAGTAGTCGGCAAAGAAGAAGGGTGGTATAAAGAAAGCAACCACAACCACAACTTAAACTGCACCTAACCTTTGCTGCTTTTAAAATAAAGGATTTAAAGGTGAAGAACATCAGCTGTATGGTTCCCTATAGTAATACCTGTCAAAAAAAGGAAAGATAATTAGAACCAATATATTCTTAAGAATATATTCCAGCAGTGAACAAAACTTAGAGCCTTAATTATGGTCAGCCAAACTGTCAAAAGCTCATAGGTGCTTACTTTTAATTCGTGACAACTAACATGTCCAAGGAGCTCACTCTGCAATAACGTGGGATAACTTATTGATTATTGTCACTACACAGCTTCAAAATTGTCCATTTATCCGAGTTTATTCCCTTGTATGGAGCTTCAGAATTCGTTCTGTCTAAGATGAAATCTAAATCATTTGCTCCATATCCTAACCTTGTGTTCTTGAGGCAATTTCTGATTTCTGTAGTAATTTGGACATTAATGAGACGATCCTGCAGTAGAAAAAGATGTCAAGCAACTAACAGATAATAAAGTGCACAACAGAAGCCACCCTAAACGTACATCATTTAGTTTTTGTTGATGCAGAATTGACTTGGTGGGGATATTCTGCACCAGACATCCAGGACAAGGTATCAAGCATAGCAATGTCCCCTTCAAATCACATGAAGAATCTTTTGGTTTCATTTCCACATATATCTTGTTTTGGCATCTTTAAATACCATCAGTCTTCATGTGTTTGTGGCTAACTGTTCTCGAAAGTCATTCAATTGCAATGGCAAAATTAACTGAAGCTAGAGCATAACTACTTATGGAACGTGGCATGATTATGCTTCATATGGAACTCCACCCAGGTTGGTTCCACCTTGTTGCAGTTTCCTTCATCAAACCTCTGATTTTCAGCACATGTTCCCACTCTCCTGCTTCAGCACACATATTTGATACTGAAATGCAAGCTCCAGCACCAGCAGGCTGCAACTCCATAATTTTCTCAGCAGCTAGCTTTCCGAGCTTCAGCAAGTAGAATTTCCCACACTAAAGTATCAGGTTCTATAGGCATGTTGACAATAAGCCTCTCAGCCTCTTCAAATCGTCCTGCATGACTAAGAAGATCCACGATACAGGCGTAATGCTTGTAACCACACTCAATTCCATAGTCTCTGATCATTGAATTTAGATGAAAATACCCTTCTTCAACCAACCCAGAGTGACTACAGACAGATGAACACTAAGAAAAGTAACAGCATCAGGCTCTATTCCTGATTTCTTCAGAAGGCCAAATAATTGTAAGGCCTCCAATCCTTTTCCATGATGAGCATAACTAGTAATCATCGTTGTCCAGCTAACTAAATTAGGGTCTATAATATGTTAAAACACTTTACCACAATTAACAATGCCTCCACATTTTGAATACATCATGATAAGTGAATTTCCCATGCAAGCTTCTGATTCTAAACCCTTTTTTGT
Source organism: Jacaranda mimosifolia (assembly GCA_018894105.1). Lineage (NCBI taxonomy): Eukaryota > Viridiplantae > Streptophyta > Magnoliopsida > Lamiales > Bignoniaceae > Jacaranda > Jacaranda mimosifolia. The sequence goes on from CM032124.1 coordinate 14,788,925, forward strand.
GATATACGCATGCAACTGAGCACGAATCCCTGATTTACTTGAAATTGCAAGAGCCCCAAGTGTTGATGAGATTATGAAGGCATCAACACTCATATCAGACAGAAGAACGTCATGTAAAAGCTGAAGAGCCTCCTCAACCTGCCCCCACTGAACAAATGCTGAAATTAAGGAGGAACATGAAACCTGACCTTTGAGAAAAGCAATCCTTGCTGAATTGAGATCACCACATTTTGATTACCTATCCACTAGTGCCTCATGAATGATGGTTTGCTCGCCCAACCCACATCGAAGAGCAAATCCATGAATTTCCTTACCCAGCTTCAAAGAGAGAAGAACAGAACATGCATTTAGAACAGCAGCTAAAATCTGTTCATCAGGAATGGATTCTTCAACCCCCATCTCTTGAAACAACTGAATAGCCTTATCTGCAAACCCATGTTCTACAAAACCAGCAATATAGAGGTTCATGAAACACCCTTTCAAGTTGCAAAAAAGCTCTTAGAGACTCCTCTAAATCACCACATTTTGAATACATGGTTACAATTGAATTGCCTACACAAACTTCAGACGCCAGAGTGTAGCCAGGTACCTCTCTCCCTAAAGTTAAACTGTCTATTATACTCAAGGTACTGGAAGCACTGAATTTATGAGGTGGAATACCTTCTTTTAGCATTCTCTGAAATAAAATAATTGCTTTTTCAAAAAGTCCGCTGTGAATAAATGCAGAAATCATAGTAGCCCAGATACCCACTTGCTTCAGGCCCTGAGCCTCTACAAATGCTATTTCAGATAAACTTATGGCTCCTATTTTTGAGTACGCATTTATTAGTGATGTTTCCACCACTGGATCGAAATAAAGCCCAATCTTAAAAATCCAGCAATGAATCTGTAATGCCTCCTTAAACATAGCTGGATTTGCACAAGCTGCAAGCAAACTTGAAACTGTGAAGTTGTTTATTTCCTCTCCCCTTTTTAGCATGTCACTAAGGACACAAAAAGCAGAAGCCGAATCACCCTTCTGAACAAAACCAGAGATGATAGCAGTCCAAGACACAACATTGCGCACTGGCATTAGCTTAAAATGCTTGATAGTGTCACACATAGTCCCACATTTGGCATACAAATCAACAATAGCAGTTCCCACAAAAACATCCACTTCTGGGACAATTTTGATCACACTCCCATTAATACTTTTACCCAGATCAAGCTCCTCAACTGCAACACAGGCGGTCAAAACACTTGAAAAGGTAAAAGCGTCTGGGATCAGGGAGCCATGACGGCACATTTGGCTGAAAATTTCCAATGCGACCCAATTGTCGTTGTTCTTAACAGCTCCAGATACTACAGTATTCCAACAAACCACATTCTCACAGTGGATATCGTATAATACCCTCAAAGCATCCTCGACCCTGCAACATCTTGCGAACAAATCTATCATTCCAGCCCTCACATATCCATTTGAATAGAACCCTTTTTTCATAACGAACCCATAAACTTGCTGACCACGCGCTACACGCTCCAAAGAACCACAAGCAGACAGAACACTGCAATAAGTAAAATCATTCGCAAGCACTCCCACATTATGCAATTGACAAAAGACGCTCCACGAATCATCGAAAAGAGAATTCTTATTGCACCCCAAAATCATAAAATTCCACGTTACTACATTCTGAAGTGGAATTTCTTCAAACAGCTTAAATGCAAAATCCATGCGACTGCATTCCGAGTAAGCGTCGATCAAATTGTTTGCCGCGTAAATATTAGAGTATATTATTAGAGTAGATTACCCCGCTTTTCAGTAAAAGACAATGTGCTGCTTTGGTTTCTGCGAGTGTTAAGCCTCTCAAATTTGTGGGGTTATTGAGCAAGATAAGTGGGTCGAGCTTACTATGATGTTCGGCACGCTCAATCAGCGGGTTTTCTAGAAATGCAGCGGAGCACATGAATTTGTGGCATAACCATAGTAATTTCTTGTGCTTAAAGAATGTGCATTATGATGCCATTCATTTGATAATTGGATACTCGACAGAAGGCGGCTTAGAGGGGGCCAAAATTTGAAACCGCGTCATTTTATTTTCCGGAAGTATTTTCATTTTCTAATGAAAGGAAGTAAAGAATCAAAAATTAGTTATAACTTATAAGTATGAGTTTGAAAATAAAATATTATTTAGATATTTTATTTAAAATGAAATGATTATGTAATATTGAAAATGAGTTGTATTTAAATATTATTATATTTTTATACTAAAAATTGTGTAAATATGGGTATGATAAAATAAAATGTAAAAACGAAAAGAGATTGTATTTGAAAATATGTGTTAAGAATAAAAATATATGTGAAAATAAAAAAAAATTGATAATTTTTTATTTTTATTTTTAAGAAAAAATAAAAATGTGTTTTGAAAACAAAATCAAACGGACACTTTCGCTTTTTGTGTTGAACCAAATTTTTATAAATGCTTGCAACAGTTCAAAATGGCCAAGCGGTCAGGTGCCAATTTTAGGTGCTATTATGATGGGACATGGGTTCAAATCCTATTATTAACTTTTTCTTTTTTTAATTATTACTAACAATCGTTTACACGCAGTTCTTGTGCAAATAAAATATTTTTAAATAAAAATATGTTTAAATTCATTATATTAAAAAATGACATGTATCATAAAAATATATTTATAATTTGCATAATTATGAAAATAACACTTACTCAAAGTAAATTTTTTATAATTTATTATTAAATTAAATAAAAAATCTAAATATAATTAAAATAGGTAAATAGTGGAAGTTTTTGAATAAATAGTGATTATTTGTATATATAAATTATAAGCAAAAGCGCAAATTTATTATATTAAAATTTGGTATCATAACTTCCATTTTAAATATAAAAATGCCTTCCTTTTTATAATAGTATAAATTATTTGGTTCAAAAAATCCTTTTGTGAAGAAATAATTAGGGATTAAGGACCAAGCAAATGGCGTCTGTAACACGGTGCAAATAAGCTTCACTTATGGGTATTTGAGCAATTCTTTCTAACTTTCTATTATTTTTATAGAATCTCTTTCTTGTATCATCAAATCATGACCCATTAATACAACACCGATATGATTTGATTCTCAACGCAAAGAAATATCTATTGTATCTTCTTGAAATTAGATTAATTCATCCGCCATTACTTCATCAAGACCACGGCACTATAAAAAATCCTTGTTTTTTTCAATGAAAAAGTGTAGAATTCCCAACGAATGAGCAGTTTGCTGAAAATTCTACGAAAATTCAACAAAAAATATGGCGCCTTTGTGGTAGGAAATCGGCATGAGAATTTCCAACGACGTGTCCGTCAGAAATACCTTGAAATCGATCGTCGAAAGTATATGAATAAATTTAATTAAAAAAATTTGGCTTCTCTTCCTTTTTCGAGATGTTTCTAGCAGACTTTCGTCAAAAAATTTAAAATTTAATTTAATTTTTCTTTAAATTTCAGATTAATTTTTAGGATTTTCAATGAAATATCCTTTTAAGACTTGAATTACAAAAGTTAGATGTGTCTTCTTCCCCACATTTCTTCTTTCCTCATTTCTGTTCTCTTTCTCTCCCTCTCTGACGCCGTCCTTATTGCCAGCTGCCACCTTTCCACTATTGCCCATAGCCGTCACTATCTGTGAGTTCGTAGCATCATCCCCACCCGTAGCCCATCGTACCGCGCGGCCTGTGAATCCCCCCACCCCCCCCCCCCCCCCCCCCTTTTTTTTTTAGTTTTTATATTTTTATTTATTTAGTTGATGTTGTATTGTTATATGTTCTAATTGTAATTATATTATTTCGTTATTGATAATTACATAAAATTTATGCTTTATTTTGAGTTTGGGGTTTAGGTATTGTAAATTTTATATGAATTACTTGCATAGCCCATTTTGATATCAACAATTTGTTAGGACTATTAATCAAAGTAAGCAAATAAAGTTCATTTATTAGCTTATATTTTAGTCGACGTAATTTAATTGAAATGTTGTAGAACTTCAAAATTAAATTTAAGCCCAGTACACACACACACACACACACACACACACACATATATATATATAAAGTTTGAGCTTAAAGTATAGGCATTAAAATTACTTTAAGAAATGATAATCAACTTTTGCTTAATTAGCAATTAATACATAGGGCTCGGAAAAAGTCTTGGTTTAGTCAATATAAGATCAAGGCCCTCAGGTTGAAAATTAAGTTTTGTAATCAATGTGGTTGCATCAAGATAAACGACTAGACTTTTGTATATGAATTTTGGTTCTGGTCCATAATTAATGTCATGAATTTATAATTATTTATTAATTTATAATAGATTTGTTCAATTGTTGCTTACTTCTTCTCATTCATATTATGCTAATTTTGAGGTATGTAATTACTCTAGATTTAGTATCTTTTATATTAGAAAATTTAATGCTTTCATAGGTTATAAGCATGTGTTAGGTTGAACTTATAGGATTAGTGGTTTTAGGAATGAGGATGAGATTTGGGGAAAGGGTGGAGCCTTCCTATTTGTTGCTATTGGATTATTATCTACTTACATGCGTGCAGAGTACTAAGAGAATGTAATATATATGAAATAGTTTCTTTATAATCTTGATATGATAGATGTTGTCGTTCATGTGTTAGAAAATTTATATGTATTAGAAAAGACCCGCGTCTTTAAAAATTACCCCTTTAGAGCCCTTAGACAGAAAATGTCTCGTCACATAAAGATTCAAGTGTTCTTTCTTGAATAATTATTGTTAATATCTTATAATTTAATTTTTTTTAAAATACTTTAAAATTTGATATTTTATAAGTTACAAAAATATTTTATATGGTATAGAATTCTTTACATTTTTTGAATAAGTTCAATTAAACAAATTCTAAGATCCACATGGCCCAAATAAATATAATCAACAAACTAGTCTGGAAGACCCTTTGATAGACAAATCTAGCATCATAATTTACCATGTCAATAGTTTTATTAGTAAGAATTTTCCAGCATTATGCCAGTTGATGAAAATCTATCTCTTAACAAAATCGACAGGCTCAGAATTGGATCTTGTATGCTAAGACACCATCTACATCTAAAATTCAAATGGTGTTAAAAGAAAGGTAGGATAAAAACAAACTTCTCAATTCAATAATAAAGCAGAGAAGAAATCTAGAAACTTAAGCCTTTTGAGCAATTAGATAGAAGAATTGTTCCTACTACTGCGGATAGAAAAGAAATGAAATAATCATCCAAAAACTCTTGAAAGAATAGATGGCAGTATCTCATCATTGAGTGAAGGCATGTAATGACATGCCTAAATGAATTTGGAAAAAGTTGGCTAGGGCAAACATCGAAACCTATAAGATCTCATAAATTTAACTGGATATAAGAAATCTAAGTCCGAGCACTAAAGTCGCCTAGTGGAAAAGAAGGGCATGGCGAGAGGTTTACACATTTTGTCATCATTGAATGGGATTGTGATCATAAAGTTTTCACGAATGGAAAAGGCTCGCTAATTTGTTTGACACTATTCCTAAGAACAAATGAATATAGATTGACATGCATTAAGTTTCAAATCACCTTCTCAAAACTCTCAATGGATTCAAGACATCCTTTCCTTCTCCATATTTATTTTTTAGGATGTATACTTGGAAATGAAAATCCCTTGTCTCATAAAAAGAAATCCACTCTTGGTGTTTCTCCATAGTAAACTTCTTTACTCTTATCTATGTATGTTGACTAAAGAGTCCTAGCATCCTCCTAAAATCTTTTTGATCCCCAATATAAAGGATAATTTTCTAGTTCCTAGCGAGTATAATATCATCAACATAAGGCCCAAGAACTTTACTATGCCCCTACTAACCTTCTTGCAGACATATAGATCGTATATAGCTTTTATGAAATCAAACTTTTTTGGTTATCTTATCAAAACATATTTTCCAACTTCAAGAAGCTTATTTAAGTCCATAAATGGACATTTGAGACTTGCAAACATTTTGCTTACTCGCACTGGACCTTAAGCCTTATTTATACTCCATATAAATTTTTCTTATTGATATTTTCATTGAAAAATGTAGTTTTCACATTTATCTTCTATATCCTATATATGTAACATCGAAAGTAAGATTCTGACAAACTTAAACCTCATAACTAGTGAAAAGGTTTCCTCAAAGTTAATACTAGGCTTTGAGTGTAACTTTTTTTCATTAGTCATGCCTTATAAGCCAATATCTACTCATCTAGTCTAAGCTTCCCTTGATAGATTCATTTATGCTCAATCGTTAACCATGTCAATAGTTTTATTAGTAAAGATTTTTCCAACATTTCGGCCATTCCAACCCATCTCCAAAGCCCATCAAATTCCGTCCTCTCTAATGGCCCCCAATGCACTAATCAACTCCTCAAATGAACTAGCGATTAACTATATTTCTAGTTCTACTTTATTCAGTAGCAAATTTCTTTAATATGGGAGACTATGCCCAAAAATAACTGAATCTAATCAAAAAAAATTTGAATAGAAAATGAGTATTATAGATGTCTCCAACTCCTACAATCAGTTAATAACCGAACCGAACTAAAAATTTCTATGCAAAAATTCATTCATTCATTTCATAAAGTCTTTAGTCTTTTTGTCTACATGAATCTGTTGATGTAAATTACAACTAATCAAGGATTGGAATGTCAATGAACCATTATTATTCTCTTTTTATGACATCAATAGATCCAAGTAGATACAGAGGCTGAAGAATTTATCTGATGATTGAATGATATATTCTATTAAAACTAGTGTGTATTTTATGGAGTATAGTTGTTGATTATTTTTATCCATTCCACATATGTAGTTAATTAATTTATTGTAATAATATTATTATCCATATATGCTGTTTGTTTTTATTTTACAGATGACGGATCAGTCACGTATCCATCCCCCACCATCGATCAAGGTCGAGGCTCTAGTGGAGGTAGGGGCACCCCAACCAACAAGTTTTGCACTACGACATCAATTGCTCATCAGTTTATGCCTACCCCATGTCTTTCTCCCACACATCTCCACATGATTCCTTCTTCCTCATACTCTTTGTCACCATCACCCATGACCTCTTTAGCTGATGCGAGGTCATCCACATACTGTACCCTATACCCACCCTCACATTAGCACTACTCATCTCAACCACCATCTATATCACCCGTAGATACTCCATCACTATCCACCACTCCACTTGACACTCAGCTATCCCCTACTACTCCACCGTCCACAATAGCAGCACCAGGTGATTCATCAATTGGCCAAACTTTGGGTGAGGGAGGATCAAAGACCCTATCCTATAGTTTTGGCAGAGTATACTGGTGTCCCGAGGGAGGCTATGAGTGAGTTGGAATGATTAAATAAATGTTGTTTTATTTTTATTTCAATAATTACGCATTAATGTTAAGAATTTTATGTAGGTGTATGCCCTTGTTGGACGGTACCATGTTCTTGATGAAGGTGATCAAGAGCAGGGTACAAGAGCCCTATAAGACCTGGTCGGATATCTCCATGCCCTTCAAGAGTAGCAAGTATATACATGTTATTAATATATTTACTTTTGCAAAATAAGTAAGTTTGTGATTGGAAGAATACTAACTTATTTCAATTTTTTTCCACATATATATATCTGTTGAGAACCCTAGTATGAGGGCTACTGTAGAGGGCCTTTGATATTAAAAGGGGTCACTGACTGAGCGACATATATGGTCATGCCTGAAAGACGGGCAAGAGGTCGAAGTGGATTGGTGAGGACACTTGGGATAACTTATGATAGCACTGGCAATCCCAAGATTTTCAAAAGAAGTCTGCATAGACCAAAAAGAACTGGGCTTTTAAGACCAATAGATTCTCTATATTGAAGGAGTATATCCATTTGGACACAAGCCAAACGTTTAGTAAGTTTTCTAACTTTTAGTCTTTAGTAAATTTTGTCTACTTTCTTAATGTTTGTTAAATGAACTTATATTTATAATATTTGCATGACATATTTGTTAATTCTTATTCTATACGTAGGCTCGGGATTTGCAGAGGCAGCTGACAATAGAGGCAAGTTTTGTGCGTACCCACAAAAGGATAGGAGCTAGGTAGACTAGAGGGCAAGTAGAGCTACTGTAAGTATGTTACATATGACATAATCTCATTTTAATTACATAATAGTGCATTTATTTATTTATTTTTATCTTGTAAGAGAGCTATTAGCAGGTGCTACAGTCCCATTCTCAAATGGAGGGTGTTCATAGCAGTGTAGAGGCGCAATAATCTTAGGCTGAGTTGTGGATTTAAACTATGGGTGACCCCAACAATGAGCTAAGCTACTAGTAATCGCTCTCTTACACTAGTGCACCTCGAGAAGAGCCTCTAGGTATATTAGCCATAGCCTAATTGGAGGCCTGCTTGGAGTTCTTTCTGCAAGTCGGTATTCAGGATATGCAGACCATGTTCTCTAAGCAGTTGGACGCATGCATGATTTGCTCACTCGGCTGGTCATGTAGAGGGATGCTCCGTTCGGATACTCTGGCTTCCCCATCTCCCGTCCTATCAGCAGCATCTTCCATCATAGTATGGCGGCGAGCATGACCAACAGCAGTATGGCACCAAGTAGGATGACTATTTCAACTTCGATGATGATGATCCTAGTCAGCAAATATGATCAATTTTTTTATGTTTTTGTAAGTAAGAATTATTACTTTTTAAGACTTTTTTTTATAACATTACATTTCTTTATTAAAAGTATTGTTTTCATATATTTTTAATTTACTTGTATGTTATTTTATATACAAGACATATCAACAGGTAATCAAATAATAATTCAAAAATTATTTAAAAATTTTAAATTTTTGATGGAATTTTTGTCAAAAATTAAAAATAATTAATATATTTAAAATCTATCTTTTCAACTGTAATTCAAGGTTCTTCCGACGAAAAGTGTTAAAATTGAATATTAATTTTAATAATTAACTATCTGCAATCTAATGCAATTTCATTGGAAAAGAATAAAAAATAATTAAAATTTTAAAATATCTATAGTAAATTTGATGAAATTCCATCGGAATATTTTTTGATGATTTTTTTCATTGAAAAATTAATGAAAATAGATCTGGTTCAAATGGTCTAATATTAATAAAAAACGCATTGAAAATCTATTGCAAAATTTTTCGACATAATATTTTTGTTGGGAAAGTAACGAAAAGTGATTAGTGATAGGAGCTTTTTTGATACAAAAATTTTCATAAAAAATCCATCAAAAATTGGATAATTCGTCTAAAATCTATCAGAATTTGTTGAAAATTTCTATCGAAAACTACGAGTTTTTTGTAATGTGAATACAAGAAATACCATTGCCCATTTGAAGTATGGCATCTATATTACAATCTTGACTTCTCTATTATATAGTTCAATACGTTCATAGATAATGTTACTAATTTATTTTTAAAAATATATGTCTAGCCAAAAAGCACCACATCTAAAATCAGGTCAAGTTATACTTGCACGATCTTGATAATTTCTTCATTGTGTCCGGATTGTGAGGGCTCTTAGAATTTCTTTTTTATTTTTTAGGTTGGCCGGGGGAATAGGGGAAGTGGTGGTAAAGGGGTAATATAAATCTCAATATTATCAAGTCTATTATAGGATTAGTAATCCTTAATAATCTAAATTGCTTAGGTTGAGCTCAACATAGATAGGAATGATAATTTCTAACATGATACAATAATTCAACATAATTCAATCTAAAAAATTGGGTTGTGCTTAATTATTTTTGATTCGGGTCTAATAAATTCGATATGACTAGAAACCAAAAAATATATATTAAGCTGAATTGAATTTTAGATTAAATGAACAAGCCAAAATTACCTTTTTTATTTTTCTTTTTCAAAAGTTCTTATGCGAACTAACAAATAAATAAGGATTAAGGAGCGGGCATCTTAGTAATAAATACCAAATCTAAATTTTACTTTAGGATTCAATCCCTGCCAATCATAATCTTATTTTGAACCTCCCTCCTCAAGTTTGCCTTTGAGTTGACTCCCCAGCCACCTAAATTGACGAGAGTGCCCTCATTTTAGGGATTTTTATTAGTTGATAAAGTCTGTTCATCTTTCTCTCTCATCTCTTCTCTATTTCTCGCTTCTCCGTTTCTCACCAAAACGCAGTGCCTTTCCTCATTTTCTTTTCTACCACTGCTAACAATATATTTGCATGAAGAAAGCACAATTTCTCTCCATTTTCGTACTGTAAAACAACATTTTAGCCTTTCATCTGTTTATAGCAGTATTCTTTTTTCATATTTTTGAGCTTCAAAAATATTGGGTAATAAGGAAGAATCTCAAATTTAATTATTTGAGAGTTGTTGTAACGTCCCGTCCAGGGGTGCCTGCTCTCGACTGAGGTATTGCTTCGATCAAATTTTCAAGAATTTCCAAAATACAAATTATACACCTCCAAAATTTTCAATTTAAACAATTCTATAACAATCCAAAATATAAGTAAGATCAGAATCAATTATTGACATCTATGTCAACTAGTCATGCTGCAAAACTCTAAGCCAAACATGATTTTCCATAGTTTACAATCACTCAAAGGCTCACGTCAAACATCTCAGCCTCTAATAATTTACTTTTAATAAAAGATAAATACGTAGCCTATTGATAGATACATTATTTACGCTACACACGTATACCACATCCTTACCATTTGTAGATACCTTGATAATATTATTTATACTATGCACAGTGACCAAGCTCATGCTCCTTTTATTCCTTCAATTTGGGGAAAGAACAGAAAGAACAGTATAAGAAGGGTAAGTTAGAATTACTTAGTGAGGTAGTGGTCAAAATGCATGAATAGGATATAACGAATTAGATATAGTCTACGTGTATAAGAAAATACTTATTTTGAGTACGAATAATTAAAGCACATGTTCAAGCAACGGGACCTTAAAGAATAAATAAATTTCATGGAATTCACGAAATAGAGATGGAGATCATTAGTTGACTCAGCGCTGTCCCATGCCAGCGAAGAGACATCTCAAGTTTTAGTACATTTCATGGGAAATTGAATATACAAAACTTAAGAATTGAATTAATTTGGAAAACTATGTGTACCAGTATGTATCATAAAAGACTCAAATTCAAAATTCAGGGATTAGTTCAATCTTATAAAATCAACTGTGCAGAAGCATTTAAATAAATTGACTATGTATGAGCACATTTAATGAAATCAACTTCACAATAATGTTTTCATTTTGAGCTTTATGCCACAATCGCCATATAGAGCAGAATAAATAAAAAATCACTTCCAAGTTGATCAGTAAAATGGTTTCCACGACAATGTATAATTACGTTGACTGCTTCTATCACCATGGGTCAACCAACATGACTACCTTTATCACTAGTATATAAATATGTGCCAGTAGAGATGGCCTCCACAACCATTATAGTATAATTATGGGCCGATAGGATGGCCTCCACAATCATTATATTACGGGCTGATAATAACAGCCTCCACAACCAATATATTACGGGCTGGTAGAGACAACCTTCGCAATTAACATATTACGGGCTGGTAAAGACGGCCTCCACAACCAATATATTACTCAGTAACATCTAGTTATCAAGACTGTCTCATTGTCAACATCATAAAATATGGCGATTAGATTGAGAATGAATAGGTTAAATCATAGTTCAGTGTCAAATTTAAAATCCAGGTCATGTGAGATCATAAGAAAATTCCCAATTTCAAATGATACTTTTCAAAGTTCCTCAGATGAGAACATTGTTATTCAAAATATCTTATTTTTGAAATAATTGTTCAAGAGTAACATTTGAAAAATGAGTCAAGAGGAATATTTAGCTAGTACCTTGAGTTCAATGCAGGAGTTCAAATGCAAGAGTTTAGAGATAAATATATCGAGAATAGAATGGCATGGAACAATGAATCAACTTCATAGTTTCAATGCAAGAACGAACATGCAATAATATTATATTTATTAGATATAGATTCCTTCCCTAGCAAGGATATCTCGTACTATTGAGTATAAATTCCACCTGGTATATGTAGAGAAATCCTTAGCCGTGTGGATGCTCAAGTCCTTGCTCCCTAGTCAGTCCAAAAATTTATTGTAAGATGACATAAATCAATATTGTATTAATTCTTTAAATCATAAGTGTATATATACATAGCTTCCTTGTTAAACTTTAGTGTTTAATTTATTTTATCCTATGGTATTTCTTTGATATTGTTTCTATACCAAGATGTCTAAGATAAGTTAGTATAGGATTCTTATCTAATAAATTGCTAAGCAGATTATTGGTACCATTATCTTTAGCTTGTGCTATTGATAAGTCTCACTTATGATCTTGATGGATACCTACTCAATTAATTTGAGCACATTCGATTCCCCGTTAATGCATCCTCAATAATTCCACTAAATCATGTTGCCTTGTCTAATATCCGATATTTTAGTTAACATAATCATATCAGTTCTTTTATCAAGGTTGTTCTTTAACTCCACTTTGTTTTGTTTGGTAATCCTTTCTTACATCTTAATCTAATGCTAAAATATTTGAACTCAAGTCATTCCTGATCAACTAAGTAATTACATACTTAAATATTATTATTCATTTTAATTTAAACATGATCCAAATTTACTTATAGATGAGAGGCATATTAGTGATTTATTAAGTTACAAAATTTTCAATAGTTACTTTTTATTCTTTACAATTATTTAACTCGAATCGATTTAATTTAATCTATCGATAATTACGTGATCTATTGATGCTTGAGGTATACTTAAATGTTATCAAGTGTAAGATTCAATTTCATTTACTATCACCTATGTACTAAGTTTCCTAATAGTTCAATTATTTACCAAAAGGTGTAATTGATATTATTTAAATCCATATGTTCTAATTTAATTAAATATCTTTATCGCACTATAAAAATCTAATTTAATTATTTAATCTTTCTATCATCTAATCATTGGGGATTTGACCAAGTCTAATGTTTATTGCATATGGTGTCCCACACTTTACTTTAGATTTAAATTGCTTTTATTCTAATATTCATTTGAGTGAATTTTTTAAAATGATAATCAATATAATTAATTTATTTTAGGAACTAAATTTTTATATTTTTTGGCTCAATTATTGGATACTTATGTTTTCTAACTTTTATTACAACTTTGTTCGTAAGGTATCATATGTTTAGGGTTTGGGTCTCAGTAAGTTCGATACTTCTTAATTAAATAAGCTAGTTTTCTAATTAATTTTTGTTGTCAATAATTATGAGTTTATATCAAATGAAAGTCTTATATCAAAGTTTCAATTAGGATTATAATTCAATCGAATAACATTCGATTAAAGAGAATTTACCCAATCGAATTAGGATACAATCTCAAGCAAAAAATAGTCCAGACGAGTCCGAAATTAAAATCTACACCGACTGCCTAAGAACTGCCACCATGCGCCACCGTCGGACCACCACGTGCTGCCACGGAAGATGAACACTGCCACCACCAGAATGTTCACCTTGGCAAGCCTAACCAGACCCCTCAATCAATGTTTCCTTACGCCACCTCATTGTCGGTGAATTAAGCTAAAATAGCCACAAGAACCTTAACTACTCCACTCGTGGCCATCTTCAATTCCTCCACTTTTGGTGGTTGAAAATTAAATCCAGGACCACTACCGTGTTCTTCTCAACAAGCTTATTAGAACTCTATCAATTTTGGGTTTTCACCGCTACAAACACCAAACCCTTCACCACCGTCGCCTTGCTCTGTTGCCTACTTTTATTTTTTGATTTCTTGGTTATTTTTGGATGTTTTGTGTATGGTTGTATTTGTGAGGATGTAAGGAATTCGTCTACGGTGTTACTTTTTTATTTTTCGGCCAAGATTCAGAGGCTAAACAAGTGATTGAGTGCTGGGCTCTTCTTTGAGAATTAGAATAAGTTTTGGCCTTGCACATATATATATATATATACATAAAATGCTTTCCAAACCTATCAACTAGGCCCCAAAAATTACCACCACCTTCAATTTGGTCCATCAGTTTTTTAATTGCCTTAAATTTAACCCTATATTTTCAATTAGCTCCCAAAGCTTCTATCCTTCCTACATTGACCCCGTTTGAGTTTGTATAAATCATTTCTCACAATTATGTTGTTTTTAGATTTTTGACAGGCATAATGGGAATGTTGCTGCAATTTTTTCAAGGGATCATTTGTTGAATTATGTTTTAGGTGTCATTCCTCGTGGGTTTGGATGGGATGAATTGCTTATTTAGTTTCAATTTGTAAAGTAATACTGGAGTATTACTGACTTTAGTTATCTGATACTCAATTGTTAAATAAAAGTACTTCAAATTTGCATTTAGATACTTGATTTTTGTATGTTCGTACTTCAAAATTGAATTTACATGAATAGTACCACATAAGAGTGTTTTTATACTTAATTGTTAATTGTTGAATGACCTAAGTAAATTCTAACATAACAAGCCAAATCATGACACTTAGAAAAGGGAAGTATAAATTAAATGATATTTAAAATGTATAAAACTGATATTATATAACAGAAATGTCATACATTATTTCAGCAAAATAATACTTCATTTTTGTATGTAAATACTTATAAATACCTCATCTTCAGCATATAGTACTGCATTGGGGTGATTCTATACTTACTAGTCGTATAGCCTAATTTGCCTCAATTTATTTGTGAAACAACATATAAGATCATCCAAAAATAATAAAATCACGTATTCTTCAGTTAATAGTTGGGATAAACACGTCTTCAAATGGTTAGAAACACAATTATTAGTGTAAAGCACCAATATTGATGGTAAAATGTCTCATTTTGACGTCAATATTGTAGGAAAAAAGATAATTTTATACCTATACCAACATAACAAGGTCTAAAATGCTAAAATTAGATGATGTGTAAAGTGTATAACATTGATACTGCAAATCAGAAGAGAGTTCCTTATTAAAGCAAAATAAATACTTCATTTGTCTAACATATACTTGATTACTGGAAAAAGATACTTTATCTTAAGAACATAGTACTGCAACAGAATGTTTTAATACTACGACGTAGTAGCACTTATGTTATCCTTTCAAATTAGTGTGTAGCATTATTATAGTGGTTAGTGTATCATTTTGATATTAATGTTGTAGTACAAATAAGGTCTCATGACTATATTTGTCCTAGGACTAAAAAATAATTTCATAATGGTCAACAATGACTTAAATAATTAAATTTAACATAATTTCAAATCTATTTAAAATTATACCACATTTTAAGAACTACCTTATTTGTCAAATTCAATACTTCATTATAGAAAGATTTACGTTTTTTCTAGTATTTAGTACTTAAATCTGAATATATTATACTTGATTTTCTTAATCAAGTACGTCTTTTGAGTGTTTTTATGCTCTCTTTTTCTTAACTAAATTTATCTCAATTTGGTGGGTGAAATAATATATAAGACTAATATAATCAAAAGAGGTTCATTGGTTTTCGATGGTCGTGTCGAAAGGATGCATTTACCTCAATCATCAATGGTTTATACTAGTATGAATGAGAATCCAAGTGTTTGGATGTGACTATTTGTGTTACAAGCATTTGCACACGTACTATCATGGCCATTACTTGAAAAAAACATGATTTTAGTATATCAGAGGGCTTGTGTGTTGTCTCACCCATCAAATTGATGTAAATTCGACAAAAAGAAAACTAAGTACAAAAACATACCAAATAAGTACATAAAAAGGTGAATATAGTACAAAACTTGAAAAATCAAGTACAAAAAACTAAAAAAATGGGTATTTTGTTTCCTCAATTTATAGTATCATTCTTGGTATATAAGAGATTAAGTTGAAGTTGTCTTAATCTTGTCATTGCATAATTATTAAACCATGATTTATTAGCCCTACACTGATAGTGTCATGAGAGGTTCACTGATTTTCGATGGTGCTGTCGAAAGGATACATTTATCTTATTCATCTATAGTTTATACTAGTAGGAATGAGAATACAAGTGGTTGAATGTGGCTATTTGTGTTCACAACCACTTGCACATATACTATCACGACTATTACTTCAAGAAAACATGATATTAGTATTCCCGAGGGCTTATGTGTTGTTTTGCCCATCAAATTTATGTGAATTCTGCAAAAGGAAAGCTAAGTACAAAAATACGCCAAATAAATACAGAACAAGGTGAATAAAGTACAAAAATTGAAAAATAAAGTACACAAAACTAAAAACGGTATCTTTTATTTGACCTCTACCGATATAGTTGTGAGAGGTTCCTCGGTTTTCGATAGTGGTATCAAAAGGACACGTTTACCTCATTCATCAATAATTTATACTAGTATGAATGAGAAACAAATGGTTGGATGTGGCTATTTGTGTTCCCAACCATTTGCACACGTACTATCATGATCATTACTTGAAGAAAATATGATTTTAGTATATCAGAGAACTTATGTGTTGTTCACACATCGAATTGATGTAAATTCGGCAAAAGAAAAACTAAGTACAAAAACACGTCAAATAAGTATAGAACAAGCTAAATAAAGTACAAAACTTGAAAAATCAACTATAAAGAACTAAAAAGATGGTTTTTTTTTCTCGATTTACAGTATCATTCTTAGTATATAAGAGAATAACTTGAATTTGTCTTAATATGGCAATTACATAATTATTAAACCATGATTTATTAGTCCTATGCTGATATAGTCATGAGATGTTCATTACTTTTCAAATAGCGGTGTCAAAAGGATATATTTACCTCATACATCAATGGTTTATTCTAGTATGAATAAGAATACATGGTTGATGTGGCTATTTGTGTTTCATATAAATTTTCTTATTGATATTTTCATTGAAAATTGTAGTTTTCACATCTATCTTCCATATCCGATATATGTAACATGGCAAGTAAGATTCTAACAAATTTAAACCTCATAACTAGTCAAAAGGTTTCCTCAAAGTTAATACTAGGCTTTGAGTGTAACTTTTTTTCATTAGTCATGCCATATAAGCCAATATCTACTCATCTACTCTAAGCTTCCCTTTATAGATTCATTTATGCTCAATAGTTACTCACGTCAATAGTTTTATTAGTAAAGATTTTTCCAACATTCCAGTCATTGCAACCCGTCTCTAGAACCCATCAAATGCCATCCCCTCCAATGGCCCCCCAATGCACTAATCGACTCCTCAAATGGACTAAAGATTGACTATATTTCCAGTTCTACTTTATTCAGTAGCAAAATTTCTTTAATAGGGGAGACTATATCCAAAAATAACTTAATCTAGTAAAAAAAAATTGAATAGAAAAGGAGTATTATAGGTGTCTCCAACACCTATAATTAGTTAATAATCAAACAGAACCAAAAGTTTCTATGCAAAAATTCATTCATTCATTCATTTCATAAAGTCTTCAGTTTTTTTGTCTACATGAATCTATTGATGTAAATTATAACTAATCAAGAATTAGAACATCCATGGACCATTGTTTACTATTTGTTTATGACATCATTAGATCCAAGTAAATAGAGATGCTGAAGAATTTATTTGATGATTGAATGATATATTCTATCAAAACTAGTGTGTATTTTATTGAGTATAGTTATTGATTATTTTTATGCATTCCATATATGTAGTTAATTAATTTATTATAATAATATTATTGTCCATATATGTTGTTTGTTTTTGTTTTGCAAATGGCAGATCAGTCACATATCCGTCCTCACCATTTGTTGAGCTTGAGGTTCTAGCCGAGGTAGGGGCACTTGCTTAACCTCTTAGACATACTTCCCAACCAACAAGTCTAGCACTACGACGTCGATTGCTCATCAATTTATGCCTATCCCACATCTTTCTCCCACACATCTTCACAGGATTCCATCTCTCTCGTCCTCTTCATCACCATCACCCATGACTTCTTAAGCTGATGCGAGGTCATCCATATGCTATGCCCCACACCCACCCTCATAGCAGCACTACTTAGCTTAGCCACCATCCATATCACTCTCAGATACTCCATCATTATCCACCACTCCACTTGGCACTTAGCCATCCTCTGCTGCTCTACTCGACCTTTCCATAACAGCAGCACCAGGTGATTCCTCGACTGGCCAAACTTTGGGTAAGGGAGGATCAAAGCCCCTATCCCATAGTTCTGGCAGAGTATACTTGTTCCCGAGGGATGCTATGAGTGAGTTGGAATGATTATATAAATGTTGTTTTATTTTTATTTTAATAATTATATATTAATTTTAATAATTTTATGCAGGTATATGCCCTTATTGGACGATACCAAGTTCTTGATGAAGGTGATCAAAAGCAGGGTACAGAAGCCCTATAGGACGTGGTCGGATATCCCTATGGCCTTCAAGAGTGGCAAGTATATGCATGTTATTAATATATTTACTTTTGCAAAATAAGTAAGTTTGTGACTAAAAGTACCCTAACTTATTTCATTTTTTTTCACAAATATATGTTTGTTGGGACCTCTAGTACAAGAAGGGCCTTTGATATTAAATGGGGTCATCGACTGAGCGACATATATGGTCATACCTGAAAGACGGGTAAGAGGTCGAAGTGGATTGGTGAGGACACTTGGGATATCTTATGCCAGCACTGGCAATCCCAGCATTTTTAGAAGAAGTCCGCACAGACCAAAAAGAACTGGGCTTCTAAGACCAGTAGATCCTCTATATTAAAGGAATATATCCATTAGGACACTTGCTGAATGTTTAGTAAGTTTTCTAACTTTTTAGTCTTTAGTAAATTTTGTCTACTTTTTCAATGTTTGTTAAATGAACTTATATCTATAATATTTGCATGACATGTTTATTAATTCTTATTATGTATGTAGGCTTAGACGTTGTAGAGGCAGCTGACAATAGATGAGAGTTTTGTGCATACCCACTAAAGGATAGGAGCTAGGTAAACTAGAGGGCGAGTAGAGCTATTGTAAGTCTGTTATATATGACATAATCTCATTTTAATTACGTTATAGTGCATTTATTTATTTATTTATTATCTTGTAAGAGAGCTACGTACTCGCAGGCGCTACAGTCTCAGTCTCAAATGGAGGGTGTTCGTAGTAGTGTAGAGGCGCAACAGTCTTAGGATGAGTTGTGGATTTAGACTGTGGGTGACCTCAACAAAAAAGGGTGGTTTTACAAGCTGAGCTACCAGTAGCCTGCTCTCCTACACTAGTGCAACTCGAGAAGAGCTTGTGGGTGCATTAGCTACAACCTAATTTGAGGCTCGCTTAAAGGCCCATTTGCAGGCCAATATTCAAGATATGTAGACCATATTCTCTAAGTTGTTGGACGGATACATGATTTGCTTGCTCAGCTAGGCATGCAGAGGGATGCTCCATTCGGATCCTCTGGCTTCCCCCCATCAGCAGCATCTTCCATTGTAGTATGGCGATGGACATGACTAGTAACAGCATGGCACCAAGCAGGATGACTATTTCGACTTCGATGATGACGATGCTGGTCAGTAGATATGATCATTTTTTATCTTTTTTTTTGTAATTAAGAATTATTACTTTTTAAGACTTTTTTTTTATTTATAAAATTACATTTCTTTATTATAATTATTGTCTTCATTTATTTTTAATTACTTGTGCGTTATTTTATATTTAAGATATATCAACAGGTTATAGGAGTAATCAAATAATAATTCAAAAAATTATTTAAAAAAATTAAAATTTTGATGGAATTTTTGTCAAAAATTAAAAATAATTAATATATTTAAAATTTCATTGGAAGTCAAAAACTTTAAAATTTAACTTTTCGATTGTAATTCAAGGATCTTCCTATGAATTGTGTTGCTTCACTTATTGAATTAAGGTAAATTCAGCTAAAGGAAAAGCAAGTACAAAAGCATGCCAAACAAGTACAAAACGAGATAAATTAAGTACAAAACTTAAAAGAATCAAGTACAAAGAACTAAAAAAGGACCTTTTTTCTCGATTTACAGTATCACTCTTAGTACATAAGAGATTAAGTTGAATTTGTCTTAATTTGGCCATGACATGATTATTAAATCATGGTTTATTAGTCCTAGAACTAATATAGTAATGAGAGGTTCATTGATTTTTGATAGTGGTGTCGAAATGATATATTTACCTTATTTATCAATAATTTATGCTAGTATGAATAAGAATATAAGTGGTTAGATGTGGCTATTTGTGTTCCCAATCATTTGCACACGTACTATCACGATCATTACTTGAAGAAAACATGATTTTATTGCATTAGAGGGTTTTACGTATTGTTTCCCACATCTAATTGAAGTAAATTCGGCCAAAAGAAAAGCAAGTATAAATACATGCCAAATAAGTTCAGAACAAGGTAAATTAAGTACAAAACTTAAAAAATCAAGCACAAAAAACTAAAAAAGGGTACTTTTTCTCAATTTACGGTATAATTCTTAGTACATAAGAAATTAAGTTAAATTTCTCTTAATTTGGCCATTGTATGATTATTAAACCATGATTTATTAGTCCTAGGACTGATATAGTCGAGAGAGGTTCATTGATTTTTAATAATGGTGTTGAAAGGAGACATTACCTCATTAATCAATAGTTTATATTACTATGAATGAGAATACAAGTGGTTAGATATGAGTATTTATGTACCAACTATTTGTGCAAGTGCTATTACAACTATTACTTGAAGAAAACATAATTTTATTGTATTAACGGGTCTTATGTGTTGTTTCACCTATCAAATTGAGTAAATTCTACCAAAGGAAAAGCAAGTATAAAAACATATCAAATAGGTACAGAACAAGGTGAATTCAATAGAAAACTTAAAAAATCAAGTACATAAAACTAAAAAACAATACTTTTTTCTCTATTTACAATATCATTCTTCGTACATAAGAGACTAAGTTGAATTTGTCTTAATATGGCCATTGCACAATTATTAAATCATGATTTATTAGTCCTATGACTAGAGGTTCATTGGTTTTCGATTATGGTGTTGAAAGGATATATTCACCCCATTAAACAATGGTTTATACTAGTATGAATGAAAACATAAGTGATTGGATGTGGGTATTTGTATATCAACCATTTGCAAACATACTATCACAACCATTACTTGAAGAAAAACATGATTTTATTAAGGGTCTTATGTGTTGTTTCACCCATCGAATTAAGATAAATTCGACAAAAGGAAAAGCAAGTACGAAAACACACCAAATAAGTAAAGAACGAGGCGAATTCAATACAAAATTTAAAAAATAAGTACATAAAATTAAAAAAGCGGCATTTTTTTCTTGATTTACACTATCATTCTTAGTACATAAGAGACTAAGTCAACTTGGTCTTAATCTGGACACTTCATGATTATTAAATATTATAATAAATACTATAGTATCTCAGTATCTAGTATTTGAGAAAACCTTAGACCCTTTATTTTTTTACCTTCTTGTGGAAAATAGGCTTGGTCTGGCTATCATACTTGCGATCATAACAGCACTTCCCCTGAACAGCTAAACTATCTTTTCTCTTCTTGTACTGGGAAGCCATCCTCATATTGTATCAGAATGCAGCAAGTCACTCTCTCATTATATCACAATACAACAAGCCATGCTCAAGGTTCAAAATTGTAGTAGCTATATGCACCTGATATCTTGGTCCATTCCAAGCAATGACGCTGCAAAAGAATTTAAGATTATTAGTGAAGAAATCATTATATTAATTAAAAAAAGAAATAAGTAATAAATATTATTACCCCAAATTATCTTGAGATAAAAAGAAATCAATATTCTTCTATTGTTTGTCATGTATGCCATTGCACCCTCTATAATATATTTTCCCTCGAAATTTATTGAGGGACTTTCCAGCACATTCAACACCAATATCGTCATAGACAACAATAGCACACTTTTTGTATAATATATATAATTTGCATTAGAAAACAATAACATGCAGTGTTCTTTATCAATAAATTCAGTATTAAAAAATTAACATATATACAATATTACTTGTACAAAAGTTCGATATTTATACAAATAGATGAAGTACTAAATATCAGACTTCAGAGTATTTAAACTCACCTCATAGTATCGATGGTTTTCTTTCCACTATCCTCACCTATGCAACATTAGTTTTACAGAAAATTCAAGATTTAGTAATGCACATGGATATAAACATATTGAAACTTAATAGTTTAGTACCGGATTTATATGCAAGTAATACTATATTTATGCAATTGTCAATCATCAATATAAAACTACCAAAACATGAATTACAGGATCCAAACATCCCCTAATTGACATAACATTAAAAATATTTTTAAAATTTATTTAACCAAACAACTAATGTATATTATACTTTATATGAAGTATATATGTACTAAAATTAAACATATACTAATTGAAATAAAGTATTAAAATAATAAATAAAAGGATCAATATCACTTCTTCAAAGACGTATCCAGTTAGATTAGGATTCTTTTCTTTAAAAATCTAAATGTGAGGTGAATTGAGTATTTACTAACAAAATATTAAGTAGAATAACCAAATTTAAGTATCTATCAAACTAAGAAAAGTATAAAAGACAAAAAAAAAAAAGAAAAAGAAAAAGAAAAATTCAACATTTAAAATAGAAAAAAAAATAAAAATCTAATTCAAAAAGTTATCTCTTCGTCTTTCCAAATGGGGATGAAAATGGAATCCTTTTTACTTGGGTCTTAAAAATGGTGAAATGTGGCTTCAAAGATTGAGTAGGAAATGAAAAAATTGAAAATAGGAGCAATAGGAAGAAGACAGAAAGCATCAAAGAGAGTAATAGTGCTACAATTTCGCAGCGAGAATGTCTTGAGAGTGAAGGGAAAATTGTGGAGAGAAAAAACATTAGGTGGGGGGGTGGAGAGTAAATTGAAGAGAAATAAGATGGTTAGGTATTTTTGTGATTTTAATTATAACTTGGGGCTATTTTTTTGATTGAAGTAGGGAGTGAACTCAAAATTTGAGTGGCGAGTGTAGACTAAAAACACAACAACTGGGGATTGAAACCTAAAATGAAAGTAACTTTGGCTAATTTTTTCTAATTAACCATTGAGAAGCAAGCAAAATTTATCATTTTTTTCTTTTTTTTTTCTTTTAGAGGGTGGGGGTGGGGGGTGGGTGTTCAGTTGGGGTAGAGGGATGGGGGAATTGAAGGGGTAGTAAAGGGGCAATCTAAATCTTATTATTACCAAGCCTATTATAGGATTATAAATGCTTTGTATTTTAAATTACTTGGGTTGGGGTCAATTTGGATTCATCTGATTAATTAAGGTTTATTAGTCCTTTTTATTCTCAATTGTTATATCATTATTAATATAGCACTAATTTTTTTAATGTATTTTTAAGTAATGTATTTAAAGTACCCTCATTTTTATCTCTTAATCCTCATAATAATAACTTATAAAATAATTACTCTTTACGAATTTTATATTCCATTATTACTATTTTATCAAAAAATTCATTTAAATTTATGTAAAAATTTAAATAGATATATTGAAATTATTATAGGAATTAGTATTGTATAAAACATAAATAATTATTTTTACCTATTATATACTATAAATTTTTTAGCACATGTATATAGCATATCAAAATCACCAGTATTGATAAGTTATTTATTCGACAAAAGAAGATTATGTAAGTATTTCATTAATATTATAATTACATAAGTATATTTCACTACATAATATTATTACTTTCCATTACGAAAAATTGATCGTTGTCCAACTTGTTCGTGCTTTACTTGGTAAAGTCTCCGACGTCAAGGCGGGTGATGCTCACAACCACTTCATTAAATACTTGTTTAGCTTTGTAGGTTGGTAAATTTAATAACAATAATCTTTGTATAGAGTAAACATTTTTAAAAGTGAAAGTTCAGTGTAATGTAATAGCATGAAAAAGCATTTCAAAGAGGGGAGGGCAGTACAAAAAAAATAAAATTAATTGATAAAATTTTCAGCAGCAATTATAAAATGATTGTCAAAAATATACATTTAGTGGTCAAAAGTCATTTGATAATGTTATGCTTATGTTATGAAAATTCTTTTGCGATCAATCAATATGTAAAACTTAGATATTGCTATAATTTTAGAGTCTTAATCAATAGTATAAGACTTGATATTGTTCGAAAATAGAGTTAGGATTCTTCCCAAAAATCAGCTAATGAGTTGGACTTCTACTCTTGCAACGCACTTGCGCAAAGATAGAGCTTCAGTTTCTTTCTTTTCTTTTCTTTTCTTTTTTTTTTTTTAAATTGGATGATCAATGTTCTTTCTTGGTTTTATGAGTTGGTATTTGGTGTTGCTCGAAAATAGAGTTAGAACCTTTTTCGAAAGTCGACGAATTTTTTTGAGTGCGAAGCAAAGAGTCTAATCCTAGATTCTTTGAAAATAATTTTTTTGTGTCCTTTCTTGAGTTTGGGAATTAGAATTTCTAGATTTTCTTTTTCTTTAAGCCCACTAGGATTTAGACGCCCATCTTGATGGGCTTAGTCAATTGAGTACTTTGGCCTTTTTATTCCTTTATTATTTAATTAATTAGGCATTTTTAATTCATTTTTATTTTTTTACCTTTAAAGGCTTAATTTGCCATATCATCAAGACCTCTATTTTCAATTTGAAAAATTTTATTTTCATGTTGAAAATATAATACAATGTTTGATTTTAATTTTTATCTTGCCTTAATTTATTTGATTAAATCTTAATAAAGTAAACAATTAATTTTTGTTATTGGCATTTTGTGCGAAAATTCAAATTAACTGAACTTTCATCTGAGTTGAGGTTCTTCAGGTCTCAAAGTTTGGAAAGCTTTTAGAGAGCATTTAGCCAACTACTTTGCATTTGTCTAAGGACTTAGCCAAACTTTAGCAAGCTTCGAATAGTGGAGAATGACTTTTATGATAAGTATTGAGATAAGTTCCCAAGATAACTTCTCTTATACTATGTTTTTTTTTTCTTCTTTCTTACTTTGTTTTATTCCTTGTGAGTTTTTGCCCCACACCTTAGAGCCAGTAAAATTTTTCGGGGTTCATTAAATTAAGTCATATCGTGTCTTGAGAGTGGGATGTCAGAAAGTAGCACCTATTCAAACCAAAGCCCCAAACTAAATCAAAATCTAGAGAGGTGAGAGGGGGTGTGGTAGCAGAAGCGCCACAACCAAGGAGCCATTCGCTGAGCTCTCGCCAAGATGGCAGCTGATGCATGCGTCTACCGTGGCAGTTGCCGCTTTGGCCAGTTGTGATTAGTCTTAATTTGTTTGAGCCTCCTCATCGCAAAGTCGCTACATTTTGTGAGTTTGTGAGCCCTTCTTTGGGCGCTTATCGAACTCGGTTATAGTTTTTGTAATCAAATATCTAGAGTTAGATGATCATCCTCTAGTCCCTCAGTTGATTTTCTGCGTTAGGGTTTAGTTACTAGTTTGGAGCAGAGGATTCTTCCAAAGAGGGATCCGAAGATGCTTCAATTATTAATAGTAGTTGTGTTAAGTTTGCAGAAGTTTCTTATTCACTTTCATATAGGGTGTTAGATATTTTGAGGAATGGAGTTTGTGTTTTGGATAAATTCAAGTTTCTTCTTTTTTCATCAAAGGACATTGTGGTGATACTTTCTTCGGGGTATTTCACAGTATTTAGTAGTTATTTCAATAGTGGGTTCTCCTTTCTACCAGATCCTTTGTCGTTGGACATTATCAAGAGTTATGGGGTATATTTGAGTTAGTATGTTCCCAACTACTTTGCATACTTTATGAAGTTTTAACACTGTTTGGCATATTTTGGCCTTCCTTCCTCCTTAGATAGTTTTTATTCTTTGTTGGGGGTTTGCAAGGTGCCTAATGAATCTTTCTTTCATGCCTTCCCCAATCCAAATAGTAAGTCCTTGAATGATTTACCTTCCTCGCAAGTATTTTGGAAGGAGTGATTTTTCTTTGTGCTTAACGAGGGTTGGAGTGTTCCTCAAGGGTGGAATAGTTTGCTTCGTTAATGCACCTAGGTAAGGTTTATTGTGACCTTTTCCAAAGTTTTGAGGAGATGGGTTTATTTGATACCTCCTTTGACGTGACTTACTTGTTCCTAGGGTATTTGCTTTATCTTATTCTTCATTGACTGTTATTGCATGTCTTTGATTGTGCTTTTTTACATTCTTTTTAACACTTATGCCTAATTCCACTTTATTTGTTCCTTCGTCGGCAAAAAGATAGACTGAGCGAGGATTCACGCTAGGAGGGCAAGTGGAGTATTGCATGAGAGGCGTGTAGAGGAGTCGCGTTGCGGGGGAGGCATCATCGACGGAGAGTTGCCCAAGCTCCCCTCGTCAGCAATTGAGCGCGGTACATGCTCTGTGGACTTTGGTAGCTTGTCAAGCTGGTGTAGGCGGTGGTTTCGAGGTAGTGACTTTTGGACCAATCGAGAAGCGCCCAAGGAGATCATTTGCTGGAGGCACTTATCAAATTAAATTTGAATTTGATTAATATGGTAATATGATGATACAGTAGATTTAAAAAAAATTCAAAGTAAAAATAAATGGTAATTCCAATGAAAATATGTATGAGTTGTATGAATTTTTTCATATTTTCAAATAGTCTCAAAAATAAATCTGGCATTTGAAACCATAAACATATGGGGCATAAATTTTTGGTTCAAGGTGTTAAACTTTTTCTCTTAGACAAATTAGCTGAAGAGTTGTAATGCTGATGACACTGAGTTTGAGTTAAATGTGAACCGACCTGGGATCCGCCTCGTTTGGATGGATTTTGAGATATAAAAAGATTGCCCATATATTATGAGTTTTAGTATTTCAAATTCAGACCTAGTTCATTAGATATTAAACTTAAACAACAAAATGTGTTTAAAGAATCCAATCCATTGGATCTTCAGTTAGATCTAAATTGGATTTTAAGTCCATAAAAACTTTAATAGATTAAATCTTGAATTTTGACACCCTTATTTTAGACCCTAATTATAATTAAAGAACAAGGATACAATAATTTTCTTACACTCCTTTACCTACCTCGGCATATCTAGAAAAAAGAATATGCCAAAAACTCCTCGATGTCTTCCTTTTCTTATACCAAAACTATTGTTTTTATGTGATAAAGTAGATTACCATTTTCCTTGTGTTAATACGAAACAAAACCAATAATTCATATTGTTAGTTAAGAATTAGTATGTTTGTTAAAGTTCATGACATTAATTTATTTTAGTGATCATAAATGTTAAAAGATGTTTCCATATTGAGCTCAACCAAACAACTTAGATTATAAATGATTAAGGATCCTATATTAGGCTTAGTAACAATAAGTTTTGATTTCCACCCCCCCTCCCCCCCAACCAAACAAAACACAAAATGAAAAAAATAATAATAATAAATAAATTGATATGTTTTGCTTGTTCCTTATCCCTATTTATTTCTTCTTCTTCTTCTTCTTATTATTGGGTTTTTTTTTATGAGATCATTTATTTCTCAATTCACAAAAGAACTAATTGGAAAACTTTAAAATTTAGAAAAATGTCAAGAGTGGGATTTGAACCCACGCCCTTTCGGACCAGTACCTGAAACTGGCGCCTTAGACCGCTCGGCCATCTTGACTTGCTTGTGTAGAGTCACATATCCATACTAAGTAAATTGGTCGTTTTTGCTACTACAAAAACCTCATTTTCGAATTTTCGGCCTCTCGTCTCCTCCTGTCGAGTATCAAATGAATGGCATCATAATGAACAACCTAAAGCACAAGAAATTATTACATTTACACCGCAAATTCATGTCCTCCGCTGCATTACTTGAAAGCCCGCTGATTGAGTATGCCGAAAATCATAGTAAGCGCGACCCACTTCTCTTGCTCAGCAACCCTACAAATTTGAGAGGCTTAACACTCTCAGAAACCAAAGTAGCACATGGTCTTTTACTGAAAAGCCGCGTAATACACCCTAATATTTACGCGGCAAACAATTTGATTGACGCTTACGCGGAATGCAGTCGCATGGATTATGCATTTAAGCTGTTTGAAGAAATTCCATGTCAGAATTTAGTAACGTGGAATTTGATGATTTTGGGGTGCAATAAGAATTCTCTTTTCGATGATTCGTGGAGGTTCTTTTGCCAAATGCATAATGTGGGAGTTCTTGCGGATGAGTTTACTTATGGTAGTGTTCTTTCTGCTTGTGGTTCCTTGGAGCGTGTAGCGCGTGGGGAGCAGGTTTATGGATTCGTCATGAAAAATGGGTTCTTTTCAAATGGGTATGTGAGGACTGGAATGATAGATTTGTTCGCAAGGTGTTGTAGGGTCGACGATGCTTTGAGGGTACTATATGATATCCAATGTGAGAATGTCGTTTGTTGGAATTCTGTAGTATCTGGAGCTGTTAAGAATAAGGATAATAGGATTGCATTGGAAATTTTCAGCCAAATGTGCCGTCATGGCTCCGTGATCCCAAATGCTTTTACCTTTTCAAGTGTTTTGACTGCCTGTGTTGCAGTTGAGGAGCTTGATTTGGGTAAAAGTATTCATGGGCGTGTGATCAAAATTGGTGCTGAAGCGGATGTTTTTGTGGGAACTGCTATTGTTGATTTGTATGCCAAATGTGGGAGTATGTGTGAAGCAGTCAAGCAATTTAAGCTAATGCCAATACGCAATGTTGTTTCTTGGACTGCCATCATCTCTGGTTTTGCTCAGAAGGGTGATTCGACTTCTGCTTTTTGGGTTCTTAATGACATGCAAAGAAAGGGAGAGGACATAAACAGCTTCACAGTCTCAAGTGTGCTTGCAGCTTGTGTAAATCCAGGTATGTTTAAAGAGGCATTACAGATCCATAGCTGGATTTTTAAGAATGGGCTCCATCTCGACCCAGTGGTGAAAGCATCTCTAATAAACACATACTCAAAAGTAGGAGCTATTAATTTATCTGCAATAGCATTTGCAGAGACTCGGGGCCTGAAGCAAGTAGGTATCTGGGCTAATATGATTTCTGCATTTGTTCACAGTGGACTTTATGGAAAAGCAATTATTTTATTTCAGAGAATGCTAAAAGAAGGTATTACACCTGATAAATTCAGTGCTTCCAGTATCATGAGCATAACAGACAGTTTAACTTTAGGGAGACAGTTACATGGCTACACTCTAAAAGTGGGTTTGGTGTCTGAAGTTTCTGTAGGCAGTTCTATTGTAACAATGTATTCCAAATGTGGTAACTTAGAGGAGTCTCTAAAAGCTTTTGAGCAACTTGAAAGGACAGATAATGTTTCATGGACCTCTATGATTGCTGGTTTTGTAGAACATGGGTTCGCAGATAAGGCTGTTCAGTTGTTTCGAGAGATGGGGGTTGAAGAATCCATTCCTGATGAAAAGATTTTAGCTGCTGTTCTAAATGCATGTTCTGCTCTTTTCTCATTGAAGCTGGGTAAAGAAATTCATGGATTTGCACTTCGATGTGGGTTTGGCAAGCAGACCATCATTGATGAGGCGTTAGTGAATATGTACTCAAAATGTGGTGATCTCAGTTCAGCAAGGATTGTTTTTCACACGAGGTCTTTCAGAGGTCAGGTTTCGTGTTCCTCCTTAATTTCAGGATTTGCCCAAAGGGGGCACGTTCAGGAGGCTCTTCAGGTTTTCCATGACATGCTTCTGTCTGGTATGAGTGTTGATGCCATCACAATCTCATCAATTCTTGGGGCTCTTGCAATTTCAAGTAAATCAGGGATTGGTACTCAGTTGCATGCATATATCACAAAAATGGGTTTCGAATCAGAAGCTTCCACAGGAAGTTCACTTATCATGATGTATTCAAAATGTGGAAGCATTGATGATTGTGGTAAAGTGTTTCAACAGATTATAGACCCTGATTTAGTTAGCTGGACAACGATGATTGCTTGTTATGCTCATCATGGAAAAGGATTGGAGGCCTTACAATTATTTGACCTAATGAAGAAATCAGGAATACAGCCTGATGCTGTTACCTTTGTGGGTGTTCTATCTGCCTGTAGTCACTCTGGGTTGGTTGAAGAAGGGTATTTTCATCTAAATTCAATGAGGAGAGACTATGGAATTGAGTGTGGTTACAAGCATTATGCCTGTATGGTAGATCTTCTTGGTCGTGCAGGAAGATTAGAAGAGGCTGACAGGTTTATTGTCAGCATGCCTATAGAACCTGATACTTTAGTGTGGGAAACTCTACTTGCTGCTTGCAAAGTTCATGGTAATCACAAGCTCGGAAAGCTAGCTGCTGAGAAAATTATGGAGTTGCAGCCTGCTGATGCTGGAGCTTACATTTCAGTTTCAAATATGTGTGCTGAAGCAGGAGAGTGGGAACATGTACTGAAAATCAGAGGTTCAATGAAAGAAACTGCGGCAAGAAAAAAGGAACCTGGGTGGAGTTCAATATGAAGTATAATCATGCCATTGTCCACAAGTATTTATGCTCTAGCTTCAGTTAATTTTATGATTGTAATTGAATGACTTTCAAGAACAGCCAGCCACAAACACATGAAGACTGATGGTATTTAAAGATGCCAAGACAAGATATATGTGGAAATGAAACCTCAAGATTCTTCTTTATTCGATATGGAGGGAATATTTATGCTTGATGCCTTTGTCCTGGATGTCTAATGCAAAATATTCCTTCACAATGGGATTTTGCACCAACAAAAACTAAATGATGTATGTTTAGGGTGGATTCTGTTGTGCAATTTATATCTGTCAGCCGCTTGACATCTTTTTCTACTGCAGATTAGTCTCATTAACGTCCAAATTAGTAAGGAAATTTCAAATTGCCTCCAGAGGACAAAGTTAGGATGTGGAGCAAATGATTTAGACTTCATGTCAGACTGAATGAATATCTGTATGGAGGGCAAATTTCAAGCCATGCAGTGACAATTATCAACAAGTTATAGAATGAGCTCCTTGGAAACATGCAAGTTCTCACGAATTAGAACTAAACACGTTTGAGCTTTTGACAGTTTTACTGACCATAATTAGGGGTCTAAGTTCTGTCCACTGCTGGAATATATTCTTAATCATATATTGGTTCTAATTTTTTTTTTTTTTTTTTTACAGGTATTATGATAGGCAACCATACAGCTGATGTTCTTCACCTTTAAATCCTTTATTTTAAAAGTAGCAAAGGTTAGGAGCAAGTTTAAGTTGTGGTTGCTTTCTTTATGCCGTATTTCTTGCTTTCCTGACTAGTTGCCTAAATTATGCCTTTAAAGAACTTGATAATGCAGAAAAATAAAATAGAAAAATCTCCCTTGACTCTCAGTTTTTCAGAAGGATGCACTGACCTCTATAGGGTGATGGGAATTTTTCATTTAAGCCACTCTGATGTAAGGTATACTGGATTGACAATATAACAGCCATTTATTACTTTAGCAAAAGTGGAATTAGTTTGACTAAAATATCATATTTTTGGATGTGATGTCTGTATGAGATGGAGGATATACTTCATAATTTCTAATGCACTTTTGCTCTCATTTGACAGCCAATCACAACTCTTTGTACAAATTGGTTTAAAATGTCATTGTCAAGTTACAGACCTGGAAGGTTTAGCATAATCTTTCACTTGTTTCATTCTGAGCTGTGTTTTACTTTGAAAAACAACTTTTCTTAGTTTTAGCTCTAATATTTTCTCAAATGTTCTTTTATGAACTTAACAAGTTTTCATGAACAGCAAACTTCTCTGGCTTATGCTCCGACATCTTTGAATTATTTGCAACTTGAATAGCTGTTCAATTTTTCACTTTGCATTAACTAAAGGTTGTTGTCATGTTTATGTTTGATGTCGAGATGTCAATTGGATGTCCAAAGTTTTTCTTTACCTAGTTTTACAAATGTTTCTCATTCTTTCATTAGAATATGAGGAGCATTTGTCATATCACTTGTCAGTTTCAATGGCTGAAACTGTGAGAGGATTTTATAACCAACTCTTTTATTTTACAGCTTATAGCTATGCATTAACGAAACTCAGTAATTTCTTATTTTCCATGTCTTTTTATCTTTTTTGTTCTGCCCTTGCTAGTTGTGTCAATTACTATTTGGTGCTGTACACTTGCTCTACCAGGGGTTCATTTTTAGAGTACTAGTTTCTAGTTCCAGAATATTTCATTCCTTTGTTGCTTTCTTCCAGGTGGCACGTTCTATCTCCTCTTAGCTCGCCTCCAGAAGCTCCTGTTTACCACATATCTTGGATGAGGTTTTCCATGAAAATTTTGTTGGCCACTTCAAATGATATGCAACTGTGGCTAGACTTTTTAGGAGGAACCAATGATCAGCCACCATGTTTCCTTGGGATATCTGCTTTCATGCCTCAACTAAGCAATCAGAACCTGTTAGAAAGACAAAAAGATCATTGCAACATTTGAAAGCAGTTTATGGCAAAAGCAGAAATAGAGAAATATTCTGATGACTTCTGGCAAGTTAAGTTTATGTCCCTATAAGGTAATCACCCATACTGCAATGGCTCCCAGAATCCACAGCAAACTACAATTTAGAGGATCAATGCTTTCTACCAGCTAAAGCAATACAACATAATCAAGAGTATGATAAGTCCTCTGTACTTAATGCCATGCATGTTCTGCTGCAGCTGCAGAGGAGGTTCTGGTAAGTTCATTGAGAACATGAACAATTTTTGATTGATAATTGATGTTCTCACAAATCAACCATATCTCCGAAGGAGTGGATGGAAAATATAAACAGACTTCCTCTTTGCTGGTCACGTCATTGAACCCACAACCCTCTGAGCGAATGGCTGCCAGTTCGTATCTGTGAGATCTCTCAAGAATCGCAGTCAAGAACAGCCGTGCAACTCCTCAAACCAGCAATAAAATTTCTGTCCTTGGCTGCCTTATTCTTCCTGTCTGGGCCTTACAACTCCTGCAGCCAGAAGAAAAGGATTGATCAGGTGTGTCTAGCAATCTTTAAATCCTTGTTGGAGATTTCAATGATTTCCTTGATCCTTCTGCCCATTGACGATGTTGTGAATTTACATACAAATGTGTAACTTGGGCATTCTTTTCTAATTAATTTAGAAGATCTAGGTTTATATGGTAATTGTTTTTCTCTAGAGGAATCCATTTCTTGATATCTTATAAGCAAGGTTGCATTAAACCTAATATTTATGCATACAAATCCGAATCTGGGGAACTTAAACATCAGTTTTAGTGGATCAGCTTTCGTGCTGTGAAGTGCTTCATAATTTTGCATTTTGTTAATATTGAATTAAATTTCGACCCACCCACATATTGTGTTTTCGAATTAAACACTCACTTATTGAATAATATTTTGAATTACTTGACATGCTGAATAGTATCTTTTGCTATTCGACATGGAATTACTTTTGTTTTTGTTGTTTGTTTTAAAAGAAAATTTACCCAAGTCGAGACCAAAAAATTCAATGCAAACAACTACCCCAAATTTAAAATAGAATATTTGAAATGAAATTCAACTTTAGGTTTAGTTCGATGTAATTTTGTTGAAATTTTAAATAATAGTGAACTTTTTTTCCGTACTGTAAATAGTATATGATATGTGATGAAAACTTTAATAATAAAGTAATTAACTTAATAATGAAATAACGATACGAAAAGTTGAGGATATGCGATGTGGTCATGGATCATATCACAGTGAGGATCATGTCCATGTGTACAAATGGAAAAACAAGCTCCTTTTGAGCCACACCCTTCCCCATTGCTGCCCTTATCCTGGCTTTGTTCTCATTTTGGTAGTACCATGCCTCTGGAAAGAGTTATTATCTGATTTCAGTGTCCTAATTTATGTTTTGGGTTGCGTTTTGCATGCACATATATACACCACAAATATATTTGAATGTTTTTATATGTTTTAGAGGATGTTTCGTATTTGCAGAATTGCCGTGTTGACATATCTGAGGCCATTTTTAATCAAATTTTATATATACATATATTCATTTTTTATTTATTTATACAAACGCACAAAAGAGATTTGTTAGGTTCGAATCTCTACTTTTAAAATGTGAAACTTATAGCATTGATCCTCTCAAACTCCAGGGTTGGACTTGAATCCAACAAATTCCACCAAAATATTCATAATGACATGTAAGAGAAAATTGTTGGCTCACAATTGTAAAAATCCATCCTTGGCTAACAAGAAGTTCTTGAGTTGAGTGGAACATAAATTGATATATAAGCACCCGTATGAAAATTCTACGTGTTTTGGTGGCTTTTTTTTTTTTTTTTTTTTGGTTGTGTGTGTGGGTGGGTGTGAGGTTGGGGCTTTGAATATGGAATTGCACAAGGGGGAAGATTTTGGTATTGTACTAGCCTGTGAGAAGGTGTAGGGAATTGGTTCAACTAACCAGTGAGATCAAAATATCGGATCCGGCAAGATTCGTGGGTTCGGGTCGGAGTTGTTCAGATTAACAGTGAGTGTAGCCCAAGAATTAAATGATCAAGTTTCATTTTTTCATGTTATGAGTTGAATAATATATTTAAGCTTGAGTGATTGAATATATTGTCACCTGCTTGAGGTTAGTTCAGACTAAATTTCAAAATTTATTAATTGAATATAAAAGTTGGTCCAAGTTTTATTGTAAACTAATTAGTTGAGATGTATGTTAATATTCAATATAAAATTGTATTTTGAGTCATTAAGAGTCCGTTTAGTTTTATTTCCACAGTCAATTCCCAACATTTTTACTGTTTAAATTTTGGGAAATGTTTGGATGAGCCAATTTCCAGGGAACAACTTTTCAATTCTCATTTTCATTTTCACATTTTCCAATAACCTATATATCTTTTCTCAATAACTTATATATTTTCTCTCTCTATTCCATTATTTTTATCTCTCTCCACCTACAACCTATTAAAACCAATATAATCATTACAATTCCAACATAATCATCACATTTCCAAACATTTCATTAAAATACATTTTCATTTCCACATCACATCACATAATTAATTCTCACCATTTTAGAAATGATAGAAATGGAAATAAAACCAAACAACCCTTAAGTTCACTCTAATTTTTGAACATCTAGGCGATGTTTAATGTTATTTTCAATTCTACTTTTTCTAATTCTTTCAAAACAAAGTCAAATATTTTATTGAAATTGCATACTTTTTTTTAAAAAATATTATTTATAAATTATAACTATTTTAAATCATTATATTGATAATATATATTAATATCTCGACTATCTTTAATAGTTATATTAATCAGATATATATTTTCAATATTACTTCATCATTAAATTAATATATAATAAAAGTTGATATACTAATTAAATAAAAATTTACATGAAAATTTATTTCCTCTGAAATAAAAACCAAGACTTTCCTTTTCATTCTTTATGTATTTTCCAGTCCAACCATAATAAAAATTCTTCAAAGATCATTTTGTAAAACATTTAAAACATAATTAAACATTTCTAGATCAATCGTCAACATGGAGGTCTGATTATTTCAAGGTATTGTCCCCCTAATACGCATCTGATGAGTAATTTTATTTTGAGAAGAAGCCTTAAAGGGTGAGGACAGAGGAATAACTTATAAATTATATTAAGTTCTCAACTCCTTATAATTTGAGACAACTAGATACCATCATAATCTCACAGTTGTGTTGAAAAGAGACACATGACCATCTTTCCCATAGACAACATGACATGATGATGTCTAGATCTGTTGCCAATATGGAGACCCAACCGCTTTGAAGTATTGTTCTACCAACATACATTTGGTGGGGTTTTTTTGTAATGCCCTAGAATTTTACTTCGTATTTAATCGATTACTTTACCTTATTTTATATTATTTATTATTTAAATAAAAAAATGTAATGCCTTAAAAAAATATTCCTTTCCTATTTAACTAATTATTTTATCCTATGTTTATTTTTATTTCATTTTTTTATTTACTTGTTATATTAGTTAGAAGATATAATATATATATATATATATTTACTTAGCACTAAATTTATCTCTTGGTTAAATAGTAAGAATTACTATTTAATGTCATAAATAATTAGATAAATATAAATAATACATAAGTTAATTTTTGAGAAAATAAGTTATAATTCTCTTATAATAATATTACAT
Source organism: Jacaranda mimosifolia (assembly GCA_018894105.1). Taxonomy (NCBI): domain Eukaryota; kingdom Viridiplantae; phylum Streptophyta; class Magnoliopsida; order Lamiales; family Bignoniaceae; genus Jacaranda; species Jacaranda mimosifolia. The sequence goes on from CM032124.1 coordinate 14,825,059, forward strand.
TATTACCAAGAATTAGTAATTGAGACCTTATGAATTTATTATATAGATGTCATACTTATTATAGGGTTATCCTATTCTTATGAGACAAATAATTAGAGTTCTAATTGAAGTAAAACACTTCTCCCGTATATATAGTTCATATAATTCAGAACCCTAATCTCATAAGTCAAAAGAAGAACCCCTCATCTTTCCCAGGTTGGAAATCTATTTTTTTTCCCTATTAAATGAAAAATGATTTATACCCAATATTCTAGGCATAATCTTTTATCACGATGGCTTCACTTGTTCGCAAGAGGCTAACCTGTTTGTTTACCAAGAATTCTTAGTTTCTATGCAAATCCCACGTTTCATTCAACATTCATTTCTCCAGCATTAGGGAAAAACAGCACCTAGACACCCATATAGTTTTTGAATACTAGATACACAAGCACAGTTTCTCTCCTGAAGCGGCGTTGCATGTTGCCTCTGTTTTAACTCGGTTGAAAGGCCCAGAAAAATCTGATTCAAATAGTCATTCTTCAAAGAGAGTGGCTTTTCGAACAGCCAATTAGAGAAGATACTGAACTATAGGCCTGAATTCCTCTGGGCAAAATTTGAGAAAGTTATCAAATCCAAATCAAGATTGAAGATTTGGGCTTTTCTACGGGTGACATGGCTAAAATTGTGTCAAGAGAATCGGTAATTTTGTGTTGTAGTGCGAATAATAGACTCATCCCTTCATTATCTGTGCTGAAGGACTTGTTGGGATCTAATGTGGAAGTAGTTAAGGTTTTGAGGCTTTTTGCGTGGTTTTTGGTATCAGATATACAAAAGACATTGGTACCCAATGTTGAATTCTTGAAGAGCTGTGGCATATCCATGGAGCAGATTATTGACCGCATATATACATTACCGCAGTTTTTCTTGTATAAGCCGAAAAATATGAGGAAAGCTGTTGAAAAGGCTAATGAGGTCGGGGTTGATAGGAGTTCCTGAATGTTTATTTATGTTGCTTGGGTGGTTTGTTCTATGAATAGTAACACTTGGGAGTTTAAGTTGAAGACTTTAAGGAATTTGGGATTTTCAGAAGATGACATATTTAGAGTGTTCAGGAGTGCGCCTATGGTGTTTTTAGTATCAAAGAAGAAGATGAAAATAACGGAGGTTTTGCTTGCGATAGGGAAGTATAATATGTCATGTATCATGAACTGCCCAACTTCACTTATGTACGGCATTGAGAAAAGGTATAGGCCGAGGCTGCAAGTTTTGGAGATTTTAGAAAAGAGGAATCTGATTAAAATTGGCCCAATCTTGGAACAATGCACTTGATGTCAGATGCGATGTTTCTTCTTTTGAGAAATATGTTGCCCCTTATTTAGATGAAGTTGGTGAAATTTACTTTACAAAGAGTGCTGGAAGAGGCAAAAGGCATCAAATTTGCTAGAGGAGTTGTGATAAAAGCATCAGATAGACAAGAGAACCCAGGTGTCCAACAAACTAGATAAACAAAATAGTCCATTATTAGCTAGAATTGGAGAAGAGGCACCTGTTGACCTTTGAGAAATAATCCAAATAGCTTGACCTCTTCTGCACCAACAGCTAACTTGCTCTATCCTAAGGTGACTCAACAATTGACTTGATTGCTTCTGAGATAGGATTGACTTATAGGACTGATCTTGAAGGTGAGTGTCTAAACCTATAAATACTATATATTGTATGTTTCAAAACCCAGAAGGATATATGCTATTATATAATTGTTCGTGACTTGTTTTCAACTTACACTGCACTATATATGTACTCCACTGCGCACAAAAAGAATTATTTTTCTTGCTTTATTTCTGGATAAAAGAAAACCTATGCTTTTATGATTTTTTCTTATGTGTCTAGACTAGCAAATTAAACTCGATGATCAACTAATTACTGTTACTACTACTGTTACTGTTAGTTGGATCCAACTTTACGAGGGACTTCACTGGGCAGCAGTGGGCTAGCTGGTTGAATACTAAACCCCCATGGCCTAATCCCCCTAGTGCACAACAGAAGCCGTTTGTGGCTGAGGTGGGTCGTAGGAATTCCCAAGGACGCTCGGGCATTGTTTTGGTAATGTCGCACTTTGCTCGGAGCGATAAGGGACTGTTACGGTGGGAGCCATAAGGTTGACTGGTTACAGCAAACACTATCTGATCATTGTATTTAAGTTGTTAGTCTAGGAAAACTGTTCGTTAAACTCTTGAATGTTACTGCTAGACTGTTTATAAACTTCTTGACTGTTACTGCTAAATTGTTTTATGAATTCCACTTATGTTTTTTTCTCAAATATTTTCACTATACGAATTCTTGAACATTTTCATTGTACAAATGATTTTAATTTCGGAACTCACATTGCACCCACTTGGCACTCACTGAGGCTTTTACTCACTCGTTTTCCTCTTTAGCTTCCTTCTGGTAGACCTGTATCCTATTCCTAGTGAGGATGTTAAACCTACTTCTGATGAGAACGGGAATTGAAGAATTTCTTTTGGAATGAGGACTTTGCAGTAGGTTTAGCTTTACTGCTATGTTGGCAAATTAGTTCTTCTCCTTTAATGATTTTCCAGTTGGGGGAGGAATATTGGACATTTTGAATTTTTATGTTGCAAGAATTATTTGAGTTATTATGAATTTTGGAGTTTTCTTATTTAAGATTATGATTTTTGGATAGATGATAATGATTATTTGGGATCGAGTTTCACACCTCGAAACTAGATTGTATGGTTTGATTTTTGGGGCGTGACAATTTTTGTCCTAAAAAGGCACTTTGAAAGGTGAGAGAGGAGGAATATTTTACAAATTATCTCAAATCTTAAACTTCTTTTGATGTGGAATAACTAAGTATCATCATAGCTGATATGGAGAAATATGATCCCAAAGGTAAAAAAGTCAAAAGCAAATAAAAAGGGCTGACTAAATAAATATATAAGTAAAAAAGAGCCAGTGAGCTCAACAAATTAAATCTAACAAGATGAGTACGCAAACTCAAGTAGATTGAAGCCATCAAGGACTTAATCAATATAATACCAACTCCTATAGCCAAAAAAAAGCATCTAATCATTTGAAGAAAAAAAAGAAAAAAAAAACTTGAGCTCTGACTCTACTTAAGTGCGTTTCAAGGATGAAAGCTCAATTTGCTCAACTAATTTCCAAAAAGGACCTTGACTCCATTTCTGAGCATCATCATCTTGGCGCTATCTGTGGGAAGTCTACATTGATGAATGAAACACTGATTGATTATTTCGAGGAGGTCTCCTTAGTAAGGCTCGCACATACACTCACATGTCACTTTGTGCAACTTGACAAAACCCCTTTGAGGGAACTTACAACAGAATTCTATAAGAAAGGGATGAACGCCTTGCTCGCACGTCTTTGCTATGAGTTAATTATACATTGATAACATGATAATACTTGAAAGTCATGCAGTTGACTAAGTGTGTAAACAAGAATGAATAAACAAAAAACTTTCCCTAGCAAAAAAGGGAATAAAACATCTATACTACTGAAAAAATGTAGAATTTTTTTTGGCCAATACTTGGCCTAGGGATGCAAACTTACCAAGCTAGCTCGCGAGCTTGACGAGCTGGCTCAAAAAGTGTTTGAGCTTGAGCCAAATAATTCTCGTTCGCAAGCTTGCGAGCCTATACTTTTTATTTAAAAAAATATTTATATATAAAAATAATAATAAAATATACTAATTTTAAATTTTTTTATAAAATAATTAACTTTTCAAATTCGAGCCTGCGCCTATAGCCAATTTTAATTATAATAAAATAAAACATAGTAATTTTAAAATTTTTAATAAAATAATTTAACATTTTGCGCTCGAGTGCAAGCCAAACTCGAGCCTATAGCTTGATTATGAGTTCGAGTCTAATGAATCAAGTTGATTCGAGCTGAGTCTGAACAAGTGCTCGAGCCTCAATTTCCTAAGCTCTTCGAGCTTGAGCTCGAGCCTGAAAAAATTGTCAAAGCTCGACTCGACTCATTTGCATTCCTAACTTGGCCTCATGAAAAAATAAAACTAGAAAAATGAGTCAAGAAACTACTTGCGCTAAAGGAAAATGCTAAAGTAGTTCTAAACACAAGAAAAAGTAGAAGTACCTATCTACTATAATCTAGAGGATCCAACTACTCCTGTAGAGCTACGAAAGTAGGGTCCTTTACCATGGAGTGCGTGCTAGTCTTTGTGTCCCTCCAAACTCTCCAGTATGAAGATTAATTAGGATGGTCCGGTTGAACGTTAGCATGTCCTCAGCTAGGTACGACTCGGTCTCACTTAGTATACAGTGATAGTCATTAATAGTTTGCTCGTAGATAAGTTTCATCCTCTATCTCAACTATCTTGAAGAATTTATTAGAGCTGTTGAATTCTAACTACTTCCCGTGAATAGTACTGGTAAGTGTCTTCCTTATAGCAGGCTCCAAGAACTTCTTTCCAGTCTTCACCTCCTTCATATATCATGCCTTTTGTTGCTCCTTCAGTAGCTTCACGAACTCTTCTTTTATTTGACAATGCTATTGCAAAGATTCGATGCCCTCCTCCTTAAGTCGTGTTATCGTTGTTGCCGTTGCTCTGCTCAGTGCGACATCTACATGACCAGGTCCCAAGATTGGGATCAAAAGGATATAAGACATGATGAGTATAAAATTATACATGGCCATGATGAGAACTCACATGCAGAATAAACTAAGTATTGAAACAAACACTTACCCGAGTAAAATTCCCAGTGGCAAGCTCACTGGAAAGAAGATTATGCCTCAAACTTTCCCTGATCATACCCATTTAATCCACCTCGTAATTGTCAATGCTAAAGATGGTCATGTCCACATCCCAACGTGAGTTAACATTACAGCTCTACCATAAGTTAGAGCAAAAGAGTCTCTTGCCCTCGCTGGCATGGAATGAACAAGATGACTATGGACAAGTGCCTCTGCGATAGATGCGCACACGCACTTTTTTTCAGGCCCGAAAACTACCACCTTAGGCTCCTTGCTTGCTCCAGTCTGACGCGTTGTTGAAGACAGCTGAACTCACACTCACTCTATCGTCAACGTAGGAGGCTTGAACCTCCCTTTGTGCTCCTAACATGGATCCTCGCCAAGTCAACCTTCTTTCCTGTTGAAAGACAAACAATGCCAAAATGAGCGCAAGTGTTGAAGAGAATGCAAACATATAACAACGTATGCATAAGGAATCAATAAAAAGAGAAATAAACTAAGTACCTATCGAAAATATGTAAGTCACATCAAAGCGAAACTTGCCACCATCCCCTTAAAACCCCAACGAAGGTTGCAATGAACTTGACCTAGATGAACTAAGGACGGAGAACTGCTCCACTCAAGAAGGACAACCTAATCCTCATCACGAACAAAGAAATATCTCTTCTTCCAAGGTCTTCGCAAAGATGGCAATCTACTCAAAAACTTGTTATTAGGTTTGGGGAAGACATAAAAAAAGGATTTATTAGGCACCTTACATAACCCAAACAAAGAATGAATATTGTCCAAGGAGACTAGAAGACCAAGTCGGTAAAATGCTGTCAAACCCTAGAAAATATGCAAAAAAGTTGGGACAAACTAATGTAGACACAAAGCACAACTCTCCATCACATCTAACAACAAATGATCTGAGGGAAGAGAGAACCCACTACTGAATTGACTTCTAAACACAGTGAAGCACCCTTTGGGAAGTAACACCACATCATCACTCAATGAAGGAAGTAGAAACTCACTCTTGAAAAATACATATTCGACACCTCAAAATTTCCAACTTCTCATGTATGAGTAAACAATGAATCTCTGCAACTTGCGTGAAATTGCTATATTAATGACTAGAGTGTCATCGAGCTCTTCATCAAAAGAACCCTACTATGAATTCATAACCAAACTCTAATGTAGAAAATAACTAATGAAATAGATATTGACTTATCAAATTTTGAGATTCACTTCCATCCACTAACACATGATCAGTCGATGCGCTCAATAGAGGGCTCATGAACCCAGAACACTTCGCGACACTATGAAGGGGACGATTCTTGTGAACACGAACAAGGAAGAAATATGATCTCCCAAGGCAACAGCCACCGCTTGCACTATGGGAGGCTAACCATCCGTTTCCCCGAAGCGGGCCCCAACTCTGAGCACCTAGTAAGCGCCCCTCATCGATGGTATTGGTGCCTAGCCAAATACGGCCACACAGCCACCCCTAGGGTGGCCAGTGGCATCTCAATGGCGGCTTCTTGGCTGCTACTTTCCCCCAATTTCTAGAACATCAACTCCATGATGAATCCAAATTCAGAACAGGATATGCTTCTAACATGGCCCAATTTGCCAGAACTACAATAAGTTTTACTGACTTTAAGAAGTTGAGTAAAAAATTATGAATGAAAGAAGCAAATTTAAAGGATAAAGAAAAGATGAAGTGTTGGAGAAGTTACCTTAGGGCTCATTTCAGTACTCTTCATAAAAATAATCTCCTCTTTCTCTCTTTTTAACTTGGGGCAAATTTTCACTAAATCATTGGGTGAAACAAATTTGCCAAACGAGTTGTTCTCTAAAAACTCCTTAGAATTTGAAGTTTGTTGAGCCTCAACTTAATTGAAAGTTGAGTAAATGCGAATTCACAATCTTAACTTAATTAATGAATTTTAATTGATTAATAACCTTATTTTAATGAATTAAGGTAAAGTAAATATTATTATGGAACTTTACATTATTTTCAAGATGAAAATGCTTCTTCAAATTGAAGATAATGGGGCTTGATAGTATGACTAATTAAATCCACACTGACAGAAATGTAAAAAGGAATAATAAGGGCCAATTGATCAAAAGAATTAAATGAATAAAAAGGCTGAAGAGCCTAATTGACTAAACTCATCAAGAAAGGTATTAAAACCTTAATGAGTTGAAGCCCATCAAGGAAAACATACCGTAAATATTAAGCCTCAAAGAAAAATTAGGGAGAGAAAAATCTTCGCAATTTTTTTTAAAATTTTGAGGACATTCGAGAATTGAGAACTTTATGCATTGCTTTCCAATTCTGCTAACTATCGAAAAAGATCATATCTCCATTTTCATGCAACATCAAATAGTGTATATGATGAGTAATTATTAATATTAGCATATTGAAGTGCCGTTAAAATAGAATTCGTATAGTCTTTTTCATGCTTCGGGGTATTAATTAGAATCATTTATTTTGCTAAAATTTGTGTGTGTGTGTGTGTGTGTGAGAGAGAGAGAGAGAGAGAGAGAGAGAGTAATTAGAACAAGATCTGTCACTACTTCACTTAATTAAGTCTATTCTGTTCGGGCCTACCACTTTTAATCATCATAAGATGCCCAATTACAGAGTTAATAGAACAGTAAGTGGGCTTAGGCCTATGTATTATATAAACAGTTGATAGACGTACTATCATGTGATATATTTTCACTACAGTCTATTACAGTTACCCTTTCTCATTTGTGTAGGCTCATTTCCATTGAATACTGAAGTTATGTGCTCGTTCTTTCAACAATAATCGTGGCTCAATGTGAAAACTCCATGGCAATCAGAAAACCTTTTTTATAATGTCTAATGGGGATCACTATGGTTGTATTTCTCCTTTTGTAATGTTCAAGAAGGGGAGCAACACTGATTGTTTTTTATGTGTCAAAATTAGACCATGTTAATAGCATTAGGACCATATTGAAACAGGGTTCTGAAATGGGTTGCAATTTATCTTGAGTATCAAGAAAAACTAATTGACAATTGTACCAAAAGTCAAATATTCTTTGCCCACAAGCCAAGAATCAGCAATACAAATTTGAGCAAGTCATGATAATTTCTCATTAGTTTATTGTGTAGTCTTATCTCTGACTAACTTTTGTGATCTCATCCTTGTTGTTCGTCCATTCTATTATAGGCTCCACCATTATGGTTTAATATCCCATCCAAGCAAATTATATCTTAAATGGCAGAGGAAAACCGAGTAGTTCTTCATGGATTGTGGTCTAGCACTTATGTCAAGAGAGTAGAGCTTGCTCTCAAAATCAAAGGAATCCCCTTTGAGTATGTAGAAGAAGATTTGCTTGACAAAAGTGCCTTGCTCCTCAAATACAATCCTGTCCACAAGAAAGTCCCTGTCCTTGTTCACAATGGCAAACCCATTGTTGAATCCCTTGTCATTCTTGAATACATCGATGAAACATGGAAGAACGAACCTCGTCTCTTGCCTGAACACCCCAATGAAAGAGCAAGAATTCGATTCTGGGCCGGTTACATCCAACAGGTAATCATGTACTAATAAAAGCACACGTTTTTAATAATACTAGTCGTCGTGGAACGTTGTCCCTACATGCATAATTTAGTTTACTATATATTTATGTTAATTATATTGATAAATAAAAAAGCATTCAATTTTTTATGTAGTATCAATAAATAATATTGATAAAAAATAACCACACTGAATAATATACAATATTAGTTATTAATTAATATAAACTCATATATAGCTTTGGGGGGAGAATACATACCTACACATTGAATAAGTTTTTTTTTATTGTGTTTTGACCTTTGACTGTATTACTTGTATTTTGTAATTTTACATCAAGTTATAATAAGTAATTCAAAATTTTACATAACATGGCGCAACAATCATTTTAAGTGTTAAGAAGTCTCTTTAATTTTTATATGGTACAGATAGGGATGATAACCGATAATTGAGTGCAGTTGTTAGAGAGCACTGGAAAACTTTTCACTTCAGAAAGCAAAGAAGCTCAAGACAAAGCTTTTGAAGATGTTTTTGAGAAACTGGATGTCTTGGAAGCAGGGATGAAGAATTTGTTTTGTGGGAATCCAGGAAAGAATGATCCTGAGAAAATGGATGTTCTGGATATCATGATAGTTGCAACGCTTGGTGCATTCAGGGCTCAGGAAGAATATCTTGGGGCTAAGATTATTGATCCTGAGAAGCATCCCTTCATTTTTCAATGGGTCACAACTCTAATGGAGTTGGATGTAGTGAAACAGGTAACTCCTCCACACCAGGAGTTGCTTTCCCTTCTGCAGCTATTCAGGCAAAATTTCATGAAATCTCCGAACAAATGAGCTAATTATATATCAAGGCTGTCTCATCTCATTTGTTGTCTTTGACATGTATGATCTGCAATTTTTTAAGTCAAATTGTCTCTTTGCTTTAAGTGAAAAAAGAGAACTCTGTCTCTCAGGTTATGGAGTTGTGCTTTTATAGTTGATAAAGTCAGTGTGCTGTGGAGTCACTTACACTGTAATCTTAGCTGGAATTAATGAAATAATAATTATTTGACGACATTCATGATTTGCTTAGTGCATGTCTAAATAATGATGAGGTAATTTTTGGCAATATATTGAGTTTATTGTTGTGGAAGCTTTAATATTGTAAGTGGAAGAATGAACCTCAATTTGGCTCCAATTAAAGGGACTAAGATATACTTATTTTGATAATTTCGTAAAACATGTCTTAACCAAAATGATTAATTGGTTAAACAAAGTTGGAGTCATATCAAATCTAACTTCTAAGGAGAAGGTAATATTAGTGGGAGTGTTATTAATTGCTTAACATTTGTTTTTTGCAGTTTCCTGTTTCTGCATAGTTATGTTCCCGAAATGTTTATTGTGCACAGCGTTTAAAAGGGAACTGGTGCATCTTTCCAGAGGAAATATTCCAGAAGTGAAAGCTCTTTATTTCCAATTGAAGTGTGGAAAGTGAAATTGAATTACTTTTAGGCTGCACAATGCAAATTACCCTGCAAAATTTTGTGCATAAGGAATGAATAGGAAATGAATTGGTCTAGATTGCGTGTGTGTGTGTGTGTGTTTTTTAGTTACACACTCACACGCACAAAGGGTTCATATGATTCGAATACCAAACCTCACATTTATACATATAAGACAATGTTATTGTGCCAATTGACTACTAATCAAAGATGTAACCACATTTCGATCCATGGGTTAGAATAAGTTGGCTAAAAATAGATTGAGCTGGGACAACATAATTTCAATTTTTTTATTTTTTATTTATTCTTTTTAATTAAAACATTAACCTAACCTAAAAAATAATTTCTAACATTGACATACCTTTTGCACAGTATTCTAAATACAATTTTGTAACATAATAAGATGTATATACAAATTTATATACATATTTCATTAAATTTCTTATAATACACAACCACATTAAAAAAACAATTATCACTAATACTTATTTGACATAAGAAAAAGTTGATTAAGTTTAATTTTCATAATTTTTGCTATGAATCTCAATTCATAATCTTCGCATTCAGCTGATTAAACCTTTAAGTGATTCGATGCCCCGCGCGCGGGGCGGGGGGTTTAAATAATCATGCTTTTTCTTTACTAATTTTTAAGTCATTTTCTCCATCTTTAATACTTTTTTCTGCTGCAAAAGCTAGTAATTTCTTAAGTGGTCGTTTGAAACTAATGTTGATGTTGCATAGATTTGTCCCCAAATATGAAGGTCCAACTGTTTTGAGGTATTGTTTTATTAGCATGTATATAGTGAAAGATTTATCCTGAAAAGGTGTCTCGAAGTGTGGGAGAGAGGGAATAGTTGTTTATAAACCCTCAAACCCTTGATTCATTTTGATGTTGGACACTAGAAATCATTATAGCCCCCCAGTAAAGGGGATTGGAATTAAGAAGAAGCACATGATTGTCGTTCCCACAAACAATGCCAAATAATGATGCAGTGTTTAGTAAGGATGCTGTGGAGGTTTTGGAGGAAAAAAAAGGATACTTAGGGATGATTTTGTGGGATTTTCCAAGGTTGATACTCGAACAAGATAGTACAGATCAAACCTAAGATAAGCATTGAGTTCGGTCACCAATATGGAGGCTTAACTGCATCGAGATATTGTCATGTTGACATGCATCTAGTGGAGGATTTTGTCTTTTGAGAAAATGCATCTCGAAGGGTGAGAAATGAGGAATAACTTAGAAGCTATTTTAAATCACTCAATTTCTCTAATTTGGGATATGATAGGATATTATCATAGGCCCCTAAGTTGAGGGGCTTTAGAAGAGAGACATGGTGGTCATTCCCATGGACGGCGTCAATAATGGTGACCAAATCAATTATCATTGATATGGAGGCCCTAGCTACATCGAAGTATTATTCCACCAATACGCATCTGGTGGAGAGTTTTGTCCTCGAAAAAAAGTGCCTCAAAGGGTACAAGATATAGAGAATAGCTCATGAAGTATGTCAAGCTATTGACTCACTTTCGATGTGGGATACTGGGTATCATCAAAGCCCCCCAGCCGAGGGGTTGGGATTTGGAAGAGGCATATGATCATCGCTCTTACAAACGGCGCTAAATGATTGCACAGATCTAGCCCTAGATATGAAGGCTCAATTGTTTCAAAGTATTGTTTTGTCAGCATGCATATGGTGGGGGATTTCATCTTAAAAAAGCACCTCAAAGTGTTTGAGAAAAATAATAACTTATAAATTATCTCAAATTCTCAACTTTTTCGATGTGAGACATTGAATATTATCATCATAAACATAACAATTTTAGCTTGCCACTTTAACAGACTCAGCTTGTAGTTGGCTTAGCATGTTGGCATGTGAGGATACAAAAGCACAGGAAGACTCGATAAAATGGGGATATTGTAATTATTTATAAAAATACAATATTTGGAAAAATATAAGAGAAAAACCATTAATTTGTAATTATTAATTTAAAATTAATTCTGTTAAAATAAATGAGTTTTAATTAAATTTTGGATTGGACTCATGGTGGACCCAAAAATTCACTTGATAATTTCTTTTTTTTCTTTTTTTAAAAGGCCGCTTGAATTCTACAAATGTTTGCGACCCAACCCAATTAAAGGCAAATGTATATATACAATTAATTCAATTCACTTAACCCAATTTACGAATTTTCAGAAATTAATTGGGTTGGGTTGCAGGCATAATTTGAATTCTAATACTCATGCACATGAATTGAAATAAGCACGTAGGCAATTATATGCATATCAAAACGGAGGAAAGATTTTAGCTACTTTAGTTTCTAAATGTGAAATTGACCATTTCTGAATGCCAAAAGACCTCAGTTTAACCAATTAGTGGAAAGGGGGAGAGCGATGTTCGAGAAAGAAAATTCATGTTGTCAAAAAACAATTGGTGGAGTTTTATTGTTGTTTCCTGTCTTAATCAAAAGTATATATGCTACTTGTTTGTAATCAAAGATTATATTTATGGCTTACATATGAATTTTCTGGTGAAGCGTTTGATTATCTTTGAGACAATGACTTGGCTATGTTTGGATGCAAATTGGGTAAATTGTGGAAAGTGTTTTGGGGAAAGTTGTTTTGGGAAGTCAGTTGGAGGAAGGTAACGATTGTTTGTTTTTGTTTTGAGGAGGGCAGATAGATAATATTTTGGGAGAAAATTATTTGTTTGAAAATATTTTGGAAAGCGATAAATTTTACTGTAAATGTTACATCAATCGATTTTTATTGAGTTGGTGGAGTTAAATAAATTTTCTAACATTAATTATAAATATGTATATGTAGGTAGTGTGATTGGTGTATATATGTGTGTGTGTGTGCACATGCCCGCGCGAATGATTTTTTTAGGATGAATAGTAAGAGGTATTTTAAGGATAAATTTATGTGTTTTAGGAAGTAAAATTGGGGAATACAATATTTTATTTAATTAAATTTTGAGACGTAAATAATATTTGGAGAAATAATAAACAAACAAGGCCTTAATCTTATCAGTCGAGTTCTGATAACTCAAAATTAAATAATATTCGCTTTTCATGATTTAGGCTCGAACTGATTCAATACAATTATTTTATCTTGACTTTGCTAGTCTAATAGCCGCCTGGAGGCCGAAATTTTTGACTTGGCGTCTCATATACAGCCATTTGCTGTTGCATTCTAGACATGTTAATTTGATTTTTTCTTTTCTTTTTTTTTGTTGTCTATATTCTAATGACTTTGTTACATACTTTTTATGATCAGCTGAAGACGATAACTTTATTATTTAATGTTTTCATTTATTTGTGTGGAGAGCACGCGTACAAGATTCACATGATGCATGCATAAATTTAGCGACGTTGATGAACTTTTACACAAACACATAGCACCACATGCGCAGGTATAATGCGTTGATTTATGTGTATATGTCTTAAAATATGAATTCCTCTACAATTTATTACATATATACATGCACGAATACTTAGGCAATCGAAGCAATGCGAGTATACATATATATTAATTTATTTATACTTTTTAATCTATACATGTGTAAATTATTTTTTTCTACCGCTTAGGTGAAAAATAAATAAACTACAAGGCATAGCTTCTTTCAAAAGGCTCCATGATCACATTAAATTTAAGCAATCTTACGTTATAGTTGTAGAATATATAAGCAAGTCAAAAAACATCACACATACTCATTAAGTGGCCATTTGAATATGTTTTCATAATATATTCTTAATTTTCAATAATTTTAAAATTAGAAAAAATTTAATTAATTTTTTTCTAGAAATAAAAATATGTTTGGAACTGATACTTTCTTCCCTTTTATGACTAATAACTGTCTTTAAAAATCCTGGATTACTTACCTTTTGAAATAGAATTGCGAATTTTTTGCTGAAATATTGCACCTGAAAAAAGAGGCGTTTGTGGATTGATCTAATAAACAATGAACCCTTTTATATGTTCGGGCATAAGAAAATAGAGTTGAAAGTCAAAGTTGATAAGAATTAAAGTTTTCAATAATTAAAGGATTTCGTTTGTTTTTTTGTTGCCAATTTTTCGTTCCCAACATGTGTTTAACTAAAAAAGTGAGTTGAGATTGTAGACATATCAATTTTTGTCCAATTAAAGAGTGACACGTATATAATAATATGCTAATTTTTCATTCTAAGTTTTCTATTTACCTTGAAATTTATTAAATTTAATTTCAAAAGATAAATAATTAATTTTAATTAATACTCTAGTATTTATTCTATGCTTAAATTAAATATTGATAAATATTAAAGATAAAGTGTCTATGCCTATAGACCAATCAAATCAAAGATATTTGATACTATATCTTAATATTTGATATTATCTCCTCACACTTGATATTATCTCTTGATATTTGGTATTATTTTATCAAAGAGATAACCTTCAAAGAAATTCAAGTCAATGTGGAAGTCTCCCACCAAGCATCTATATAAATAGGTGATCAAGACTCATTCAACACACAACATAAATTCCAACAAATGAGAGGAGTTTTGAAAGAATTCAACAATTCTTTCAATTAAATTCAAGGAGATTCACAGTGTCCAAAGCGTTTTTCGTGGAACTCATCATATTTTGGTACTTAATTCGAGATTAAAGTGCGGAGCTCTCAGGTTGGCGTTATTTTATTCAAATCAAATTCAAGGAAATTCACGACATTCAAAGAGTTCTTCGCAAAGCTTATATATTTTGGCGTTTGATTCGAAATTAAAGTGCGAAACCCTCGAATTGACATTATTTTCCTCCAAATTAAAGTTAAGGAAATCAACGGCGTTCAAGGCGTTTTTTGTAGAACTTATTAAATTCAAGATTATATTTGGAAAGGAAGAATCAAATGATTAGATTAGAGATTGAATCCCACAGTTAATAGATTTTAATTTTATTTTATTTGTACGATTTTTTTTGTCTTGTAATTGTAATTTTGCAGATAAAAAAATTTGTGCTTGCAGAGATCTCTCTCTCTCTCTCTCGTTTATCCCTTACATATCTTGACGAATAGAAGGGCAAATTGTTTATGACAAAATGTAAATATAAAAAAAAAAAGAAAAAGAAAAAGAAAAAAGAAAGAAATTTTAAGAGACACTTGTATGGTCAAGTTCGGGACACTTAGATTGGTATCCCATCCCGAATTATTTCATCAAACTTTTATTTTATAATTCATGATAGGGGATGATAGTTTATCCCATTTAATTTGATGTTAACATCTAAATATACGTGGCAGCTAAGGATTAGCTAGAGGAGACACACTCTATTAAGTGTAGAGGGATATGGATATCCATATCAATTGATGAAAATGGAACAAAACTCAAAGTGAACGAGAGGTTTGACTTCTCCCACCTAGTTTTGAAACTGAAACCTCAGCTGACATTAATTCGTTTGAGCAGGTCAACACCTCACTCCCCGCAATGAATCATTCTGTAGGGCTGCTGGGACCCACGTTTTCACACGTGGCAGCTAGATATATATCTTGCTCCCCACTTATCTGCTGTTAGGTTGTGTTTGCTTCTAGAAAATAATAATCTACACGGGCAGCTAGCTCAACATCTTTCTTACTCCGACATCTTTTTTTATTTTATTTACTTTGAGGTATTAAGTTGAATATTATTATTTTATTTTATTTTATTTTATTTAATGGCATGCATATTTTATGTGATTGAAGTTAAATGTTAATGCTTCAACTCATTATGAAACTTTTTCATCACAAATATAAAATATTTTACCTAAGAGGTCTGGCATGTTTTTATCCAACCTCTTTTGTCATTTACTAGTGAAAGTAAAATGTTCAAATTATTTCGGTAATCTTAAGGCAAATTCCACCAAATATCTTTATTTATTTACCATCAAAATATTCATTGATTAATTACATGTTAAAGAATTTTTAAATCTATTAATTCATTTACAAAGTGAATCAAACTACAAATTGGTTGATTTGAATATAATAAAAATAAAATTAACTGTGTCATGGAGTTTGAGGTGAAATTAAATCAACTAAACTATTTAAATTTGTGGACAACTAATATTTACTTAAATAAACTCAATATTTTATTTTATTTAAATTATTAATTTTGTGCACCAAATATAACAAATTTATCAATTATAATGACTCATATAGAATTATTTAACACTCACGATAAGATACTTTTGAATCTTTGAAATAAAAGGTATATTGGTAAAGCATGTATTATAGATATAATAGTCCACCAAAGTTCACATTGAAAGCTGTTATTGATTAATTCACCATTTAAGTAATCCTATTAAGTATATGTGATATTTGTTTAATTATTTAATCTCATCATTTATTTCATTTTATATCATCTCGTTATTCATCTCATCTTATATCTTATCAATCATTTCTCATCTAATAATCACATGAAGTAAACAGAGCTTTAGGGTACAATAAATCCATTCAATTTACAAATTGAAATAGGGCTTTAGATAAGTTTCAAATAAGTAACATTTTTAATTTTTTTTTAAATCATAAAGCGAGTAGTATTACATGATACTAATTTAATGTGAAGAGTTCTTTCGGAAGAAATTGTCTTTTTAAAACAGAGATATTATATATGAACGTTACAAAGAAAAAAAATTAAAATACTTAATTATAGATAGGAAAATAGTAGTAGCAATAGTAATAATAAGGGAAAATATATTTTTAGCCCCCTTGGAAAAACGATTTTGGTGGTCTACCCATGTGAAAAAAAAGAAGGTTGAAATACCGCCTTGTGTTTTTAAAAATAAGTGAAAAACCCCCCTGAGACCATAAGTGAAGTGCACACGCCCAAAATTGCGAATCGGTGTGACTTTTTATAGATAAAATGACTATTATGCTCTTAATATTAACAGGGGGTAAACCACCCATTTCGTATAACACAGGGGGTTAAAAAGATTTTTGCCCAATATATATATGTTATTAATAATTTTATATGCATTTACATATATATAATTATATATATGTGTGATTATACATATATGCTTGTATATAATTTTTTTTATAATTATATAGTATTTGATTTATATAAATATGTTATATATTTTATAAATATGAAATTATTTAGTTTTGATAATTTTATATGTATATGTATGTATATATAATTTTATAAATATTAAATAATATTTAATTTATATAAATATGTTATATGTTTCATAAATATAAAATTATTTAATTTTAGATTAAATGAAAGGAAAAAATATATATTTTATATACATGTATATAGATATGTCATAAATAATTATATATATGTATGTATATATAATTTTTTTAAATAATAAATAGTATTTAATGTATATAAATATGTTATGAATAATTTTATATGCATATATGTATATATATAATTTTATATATATGTGATTTTATATATATGAATATATATAATTTTTTATAAATATTATATAGTATTTGATTTATATAAATATCTTATATATTTTATAAATATGAAATTATTTAGTTTTGATAATTATATATATGTATATATATATAATTTTATAAATATTAAATATTATTTAATTTATATAAATATGTTATATATTTCATAAATATAAAATTAATTAATTTTAGATTAAAAAAAGGGAAAAATATATTTTATATATATCTGTATACAGATATTCATAAATAATTATATATATATGTATGCATATATAATTTTTTTTAAAATAAATAGTATATAATGTATATAAATATGTTATGAATAATTTTATATGCATATATGTGTATATATAATTTTATATATATGTGTGTGATTATATATATATATGAATGTGTATAATTTTTTATAAATATTATATAGTATTTGATTTATAAATATATGTTATATATTTTATAAATATGAAATTATTTAGTTTTGATAATTATATATATGTATATATAATTTCATAAATATTAAATAGTATTTAATTTATATAAATATGTTATATATTTCATAAATATAAAATTATTTAATTTTAGATTAAACAAAAGAAAAAGAAATATATATATATTATATGTATATAGATATGTTATAAATAATTTTATATACATATATATATATATTATGCATATACATATTTATATAATTTTTTATATGTATATAATTTTATATATATGTATGAATATATAATTTTATAAATAATAAATAGTATTTAAATACATAAATATGTTATGAATAATTTTATATGCACATCATATGTGTATATATATAATTATATATATATGTGATTATATATATATATGCATCTATATAATTTTTTTATAAATATTATATAGTATATGATTTATATAAATATGTTATATAATTTATAAATATGAAATTATTTAGTTTTATAGTTATATATATGTATGTATATATAATTTTATAAATATTAAATAGTATTTGATTTATATAAGAATGTTATATATTTCATAAATATAAAATTATTTAATTTTAGATTAAACAAAAGAAAATATATATTTTATATATATGTATATAGATATGTTATAAATAATTATATATATATGTATTTATATAGTTTTTTATATGTATATAATTTTATATATATGTATGTAAATATAATTTTATAAATAATAAATAGTATTTAATATACATAAAAATGTTATGTATTTTATAAATATTAAATTATATAGTTTTGATTATTTTATATATATATATGTATATATAATTTTATAAATATTAAATAGTATTTAATTTATATAAATACCTCATGTATTTTATAAATATAAAATTATTTAATTTAGATTAAATAAAAGAAAAAGAAAAACATAAGGATATAAAGTAATTTTATATATATATGAGGGTATTTTCATTATTTCAATGAAAAATTCAACCCAAATAGATGAAAGTGGGCAGGGAGCCACAATTTAAAAACATAAGACGGTATTTCAACATTTTTTTTTTCTTCACAAAGAAGTAAACCGCCCATTTCTCACAATAACAGCACAGATCGACATTAATACAGAGTGCTATACAAAAAATATACATTTAATATAGGCTTGGAATTATGAGCACCCAATCCCATTGTTCTTATCTTGTTGGGGTTCTTTGGGCTATTCCAAAATCAAATCATATTAGTTTAAAATAATGGTAATAATTAATATATATATATATAGTATTATTATTTGGAACAGGTTTTATAAACCTCATTTGATCTCAAATTAACTTGAGATTTGAGAATAATCTTGAAATTTTTTATTAATACCAAGTGATATATGAAGAATTAAGACCAGTCCTTTTCACGCAAAATAGATAGCACATATCAATTATTTTGTCCAACTTTATTCGCCAAAAATTCCTCCAATGAGACAAAATAATTGAATGATTTTCAATTGTCATACAACATGGATTAGAATATTCTATAATTTTTTATAGAAGCAATTCATGGCTTCCAAACACTGACTCTCTTAGATAAGTATATCTATCCTTCACAAGTGTACATGTAAACAAATTCAAGTTCAAATCTGAAAAGAAGTTTTTAAATCCAACACAAGTTGCTTGATTTTTTAAATGTATTTTATTTTACTTTTCTATTTCATTTTTTGCCTTATTGGATAGATTTTAAGAAAAAGTTGTAAAAATTATATTCTTACATTGTAGAAAGACGATAAAATATGATACATTATGTTTAAGTTCCTTTGTCAAATAATTATATATATTATCATATATTTATTATATTGAATATATTATTGTATATATATATATTATATATATGATAATAAATAATAAATATAACTAAATAAATATATAGGATCATATATATGTATATAAATATATTATCATATATACATGATAATAAATATATAAATATAACTATCTTAAAAAATATATATGTATATAAATATATTATATATTTTCATAAATATATTATATATTTTCATAAATATATCTAATATTTAATTTGAAATAAATAATTAGAAAGAAAAAAGATATAAATAAAAATTATTTAAATTTTATAGATAAATTTATATAAAGATGATGCTATTAAATAATTATATATATTATCATGTATAGGATAATAACATCATATATATATAAATATATATCTTATAAAAAAAAATATATGTATATAAATATATTATATATTTTAATAAATATATATAATATTTAATTTAAAATGAATAATTAGAAAGAAAAAATATATAAAGAAAAATTATTTAAATTTTATAGATAAATTTATATATATGTATATATATGCTATATATGTATTTAAGTATAAATAAAAAATATATTATATATTTTATGAAATTTAAATTTTATTTACTTTGGAATGAATTAATAGAAAGAAAGATGAATATAATTGATAAGATAAAAATAAAAGTGATTTTAATTTTATAAATAAATTTATATATGTATAAAATGAGAATATATGAAATAATGGAGGAATAGAGAAATGAGAAATAAAAAGAAAATAAAAGAATGAAAGAAAAGGGCAAAAATGATAATAAAAGATTATTTAAGTTGAATTGAAAATATATTAAATGATTAAGGGTAAATTAGCCTTTTCATATTAAAATTATGTTAAATAGGTAGCAAATGAGAAGTGGGAGGCGATGTGCATGATTTTTTAAAATATGGGGAGGTATTTTAAAATTTTATTTTTCATAAGAGGGTATATTGCTTATTTTTTAAAACACATGAGGGTAAATTACTATTAGCCCTATATATATATAAATTTACTTTGAGTAGTTTATTTGCTCTCTAACTTTTTCTTTTCAAACCACAAATGAATTTTAATGTTAGAAATTTTGGTAGGGGACAGCCTTAGGGACTCAAACCTTTTATATGCTTTTAAGAATCAAACTCCAATTTTGAATTAAATTGACCTGATTAACATTTAATCAACCTTTATCTCAACATCGTAACTCTAAACTTCTAAGAAGAATATATTGGGTCAATAAAGTATTATGTATATCGATTCATTTCTCAATTCAATTTCAAGAAATTAAACTTATTTTGATGTAACTCATATTTTTGTGAAAAATTTGATCACACAATCGAATTTATAATCGAGTTTCATAGACAGTAATTAAGAAATCGATTATGATATTTCTTAAAAAATAAGTAATAAATAAAAAAATGAACTAAAATGAATTTCATGAAATTATAATTAGATGAATTTTTCACATTATCTTTACTCATTTTTCAACCCTTGGAGGACGACAAGTTTCTCAATGTCGACAGTGCGTACTGGCAATCGCGCCTGATAACAACCAAACCCACTTTAATTCTCTTCCCACGCATCAGTCATCAGTACTCATCAGTCATCAGGCTATTTGACAGCGAGTTTGGTGTGGGGCCATCTGTGGGGAGAAAATAAAAACTACCTTTTTGGGTTGTGGGCTCAATTGACGGAGCCAACCCCAATCATTTGTCTTCTACTCTACGTGTCCATGGACATTTAATGTACTTCCACGTGGTGTACATTCTACCTCACATGTGGTACAACTGAGCCCTATGGGGCCTACACTTTGACACTCGGGGGAAGGAAATTTGAATTTCACTGAACTTCAGAGCTTGTTGTGTGATACTGATACGGTGATACCCCCTTCAATTTTTGCGGGTTACTCCCGAAAAATCAAAAAAAAAAAAAAAAGAAAAAAGAAAAAAGAAAAAGAAAAAAATGATCCTTATTTAACAAAAGTTATATTGATAATAAATGATGATGTATTATTATAAATAAAACAAATAAATTGTATGCTAGTACGCATTAAAGATAGCGGCAAGGCTCAAAATAAAAGTTGATGTGAGAGTTTTACAAGGAAAACTGAAAAAGAAGTCTTGATATTATCATTTTAAAAAAATAAAAAGTTTTATTCTCTTAAACTTAGTCTAAATTTAAAAAAATATCTCCTTAAATTTGTTCGTGTTTATACAAATCTCTCTAAAGTTTCCAATTTATATTAACTTCTCTTCCTATCTAATAATTCTATTTTATGATATTTTGTAACATTAATGAGTGAACTTTAAATTACTTTATCAAAATTATTAATATTTAGAAAATCAATTACAAATCTCTCGCACTTTATTTTTCTATCACTTTTATTTTTATTTTCTAAAATTAACTATAAGCAACATAGTATTATTATATGAATGATTGTTGATTTTGCTTTGAAAATTGAGCTAAATCAATGATAATTGAAAGAAGAATGGAGCGAAATAGAACAAGCGATTGAATGGGCACTCAGAGAACACCCTGGCGCGCGAAGAATGCACCCCAAGGCGTGTGGGACTGGGCAAAGCAGGCAGAACGAGTGCGATGTTTGCCCGGGCGCACATGCTACTGGAATCGCATGGCTAGGCGTAAGGTTGCCATGCCTCGGTCTGCGGCTCACTGGAACGGGCCGCATCAATGACTCATCGTGCGGAAGGTAATCTAGAATGCTGCGCCCTGGCGCAAGTTGTCCGCGCCAGGGCGCATGCATCACTGTTAATCTCAGCTGAATTTTGGAGGAACAAGGGCGCGCGCCCCAGTGCGCGACGTAGGCCCATGGGCCTTGGGCTTCAATTTTTGGGTATAAATATCAATTTTTTCTTTCAAGAAAAATATCACGAACATAGCACAAGGGTTTCTTTACTGCTTTTGAGTAAATATCTCAAGATGGAGTTTAGAATGAGGGTGTTAGGTGTTCTCGTGAGATTTGTGGATTTAAGTTTGTACTTGCACTTTGATTGAAATCAATAATATTCCTTTTCTTTGTTGGATGGAGTAGGCACATCGCACATCGCACATCTCCGAACCATGTTAAAACTTGTTGTCATATTCCATTAAATTACTTTACTATTATTTTATAGTTTTAACAATAGATCCTCTTGCATTTCAACAAACTGGTATTAGAGCAGGTTGGATCAGATGCTAGGAATGAAGTATGAGGTAGAGAAATTTGATGGGAAGAATGACTTTGGGTTGTGGAAGATGAAGGTTCACGCCCTCCTGTGTCAACAAGGTTTACAGAGAGCATTAAATGATAGAGATTCCTTGCTGAAAACATTGATAGACGAGGAGAAAGACAAGTTCATGGCGAAGGCTTACGATACTCTGGTGTTATCATTGGCGGATAACGTACTGAGAGAGATCGCCATGGAAAGTACGCCAGTAGGATTATGGTCAAAGCTGGAGAGTCTATATATGACTAAGTCCCTGACAAATCAGCTATATTTGAAACAACGGCTATACACATTAAGAATGAAGGAAGGTACATCTATTACTCAGCGTATTGATTTTTTCAATAAGGTGATTTTGGATCTTGCTAGTATAGATGTTAAAATTGAAGATGAAGACCAAGCTTTGATCTTGTGTTCTCTATCTAAATCTTTTGAGCGTTACTACTTTGCTATACAGGAGGGATACGATTTCAATGGAGGATGTAAAGGCATCATTGAATTCTAACGAGTTGAGAAAACATGTCCTGGGCAGCAACGATGGTGAAAGTGGGGAAGAATTGGTGGCTAAAGGGAGATCGAGAGAAAATGAAAGGAGTAGAGGCCGATCGAAGTCCCGAACCAAGCCGAGAAACGGTGACAAGTGTTTTAGGTGTTGTGGAAAGGAGTATTGGAAACAGAATTGTTCGGAACGAGGAAAGGCGAAGGATGTAGGTGAAACTTCTAATCAGAAATGGGATGATGTTGCAGGAATTGTTGAGGATGAGTCTGATGGTGGGCTTGTTCTCAATGTTGCTAAAACCTTACTAAGCTTTGAGTGGATTTTGGATAGTGGCTGTTCCTACCACATTTGCCCACGAGAAGATTGGTTTACCACATACCATAAATACGATGGTGGTAAAGTGCTTATGGGAAATGATGCTTCTTGCAAGGTTGTAGGAATTGGCTCAGTTTGTATTAGAATGCATGATGGGATAGTAAGGACTTTAACAGATGTGCGTCATGTTCCAGATCTGAAGAAAAATCAGATATTGCTTTGTACTCTGGACAAGAATGGTTGTGAGTATAGAGCTCGAGATGGAGTTCTACGAGTTTCTAAAGGTGCATTGCTTATCATGAAGGGAGACAAGCGGAATGGCCTTTACATATTGCAGGGAAATACGATTTCTGGCACTGCAGCGGTTTCTTCATCAATCAATAATACTATGAGATTGTGGCATATGCCGCTTGGGCACATGAGTGAGAATGGGATGTTAGAAGTGAGAAAACTAGGTTTGCTTTGTGGAGAGAAGACTGGAGAACTGGATTTCTGCGAGCAGTGTGTGCTGGGTAAGCAACACAGGGTGAAATTCGATACTGCAGTTCACAGGACCAAGGGCACTTTGGATTACATTCACTCAGATCTTTGGGGGCCTTCTTAGGTTCCTTCAAAGGGAGGTGCTAGGTACATGCTGACATTCATAGATGATTTCTCACGGAGAGTATAGGTGTACATGCTAAAGCATAAGGATGAGGTGTTTGTCAACTTCAAGCAATGGAAGACCACAATTGAGAAGTAGACAGGAAATGAGATCGAGCTTTTGAGGATTGACAACGGATTGGAGTTCTACAATAAGGAATTTTAGGAATTCTATGACAATGAAGGCATTATGAGGCATCGCATAGTTGTACATACACCACAGTAGAATGGATGGACAGGACTGTCTTGGAAAAAGCTAGATGTATGCTCTTTAACGCTAGATTGTTCAAGGATTTTTGGGCAGAAGGGATTACCACTGCATGTTATTTGGTAAATAGGTCACCATCAACTACTTTGGACTGCAAGACACTAATGGAAGTTTGGTCCGGGTCTCCTGCTGATTACTCAAATATGAGAGTATTTGGGTGTCCAGCCTATGCTCATGTCCGGGATGGGAAGCTTAAGCCAAGGGCGAGGAAATACATATTTCTAAACTATACAGATGGAGTCAAAGGTTATCGTCTGTGGTGTAATGATGACAAGTGCTCCAAGATGATTATTAGTAGGGACGTGACATTTGATAAGTCTACAATGATGAAGAAGATGGAGCAGCAAGAAAGCGGCCAACAGGGTGTTAAGGAGAATGTGGAGATTCATATTGATCCTCCACAAGTTTCAAAGGGGAAACAAAAGATGGTAGATGAAGCTGGTGAGAGCACATTATCACCTAATCAATAGCAGAAACATGAACCACTACAAATTTATTGCTTAGCTTGCGATAGGGAGAAAAGGCAGATCAAACCACCACAGTGGTTTGCTTACTCAGATATGGTAGCTTATGCTTTGAGTTCAGCCGAGGAGTTTGTAAGATATGATCCAGTCTCATACAAAGAGGCAATTTTCAAGCCAAATTTTGATAAGTGGGTTGCAGTTATTAGTGAAGAGATGGAGTCTATACACAACAATAGCACATGAGAGCTGGTTGATGAACCCAAAGGGCAGAAGATTATATGTTGCAAATGGATTTACAAGAAAAAGAAAGAGATTCCTGGGGTTGAAGATGCTAGATACAAGGCACGATTGGTTGCTAAGGGTTTTCCTCAGAGAGAGGGAGTTGACTTTCATGAAGTGTTTTCCCCAGTTGTAAAACATACTTCCATTCATGTTTTACTTGCCATGGTTGCTCTATTTGATATGGAGATGGAGCAAATGGATGTGAAAACAGCATTTCTGCATGGTAAGTTAGATGAACAAATCTATATAAGCTAACCAGGGGGATTTGTTGTTTCCAGGAAACAAAATCAAACATATCTTTTGAAGAGGTCATTATATGGCTTGAAATAGTCTCCTAGGCAATAAAAGGTTTGATGTTTTTATTACCAAGATAGGACATACTAGAAGCAAATTTGATTGTTGTGTATATTATAAAATTTGTAGTGATAGCCTTCTCGTATATTTGTTGTTGTACGTTGATGATATGTTGATTGCCTCTAGAAACATATTTGAGATCAACCAATTAAGTAAGGAATTTGAGATGAAGGATTTGGGCAGTGCAAAGAAGATTTTGGGCATGGAGATCATTTGAGACAGACACACATGATTGTTGTACTTGTCTCAACGACATTACATTGAGAAAATACTTGAGCGATTTGGGATGGATAAGTCCAAGCTAGTTAGTACACCACTTGCAGCTCATTTCAGGCTCTCATTAGATTTATCACCGAGTACTGAGAAGGAGGTGGAGCACATGTCTAATGTGACATATGCTAGTGCAGTGGGCAGCTTGATGTACACATGGTGTGCACTAGGCCAGACATTTCACATGTAGTCAGTGTTGTAAGCAAGTATATGCACAAGTTAGGAAAGACTCATTGGCAGGCTGTGAAATGGATCATGAGGTATCTGAAAGGCTCTGCAGACATATGTTTGAGGTATAGTCAATCGAATTCTACTACAAGAATTATTGGTTATATGGATGCGAATTATGCAAGAGATTTGGACAACATAAGGTCCATGACGAGCTATATGTTTTATGTATCAAGTTGTACGATTAGCTGGAAGGCGACTTTGTAGTCATCAGTTGCATTGTCCACAACAAAAGCTGAGTACATGGCTTTGGCTGAAGGCGTCAAGGAAGGCATTTGGCTAAAGGGGCTTATCGATAATATGGGTATGACTTCTGAGATCACTAAGGTATTTTGAAACAGTCAGAGAGCCATACACTTGTCAAAGAATCAAGCATTTCATGAGAGAACAAAGCACATAGATGTGAGGTATCACTTTGTTCGGGATATGATGTCTCAAGGTGTCATGTTGGGACTAAGGATAATCCGATAGACATGTTGGCTAAGGCTGTTCTAGGAATCAAATTTGAGCATTGCTTAGATTTGATTAACGTTTGTAGACTCAAATAACAGGCCCTTTTGGGGACAGGGATACAGAAGAAGGATGGTGAATTTCAAGTCAAAGTGGAGAATTGTTGATTTTGCCTTGAAATTTAGGCTGAATTGATGAGAATCGGAATAAGAATGGAGCGAAACAGAGCAAGAGGTTGAAATGGGCATGCGAACAACACCCTGGTGTGTGCCGGCATGACACCGCATGCCGGGGCGCAAAGAATGTACGCCAAGGCGCGCAGGACTGGGCAAATCAGGTAGATCGGGTGTGACGTGGGCTCGAGCTCAAGGTTGTGCGCGCTCAAGCGCACATGCTACTGGAACCGTATGCCCAGGTGCAAGGTTGTTGTGCCTGGGCCCATGGCTCACTGGAACGGGTAGCATTAATGACGCATAGTGCGCCCGGGCGCGAGGCAATCTGGAGTGCTGCGCCCTGGCGCAAGTTGTCAGCCCCAGGGCGCATGCATCACTGTTCATCTCGGCTAAATTTTGGAGAAACAAGGGCGCCACGGGCCTTGGTGCGAGACGTCTATGCCCCGGCGCGTAGCACAGGCCCACGGCCCTTGGGCTTCGATTTTTGGGTATAAATATCAATTTTTTCTTTTAGAAAAAGAATCACAAACATAACACAAGGGTTTTTTTACTACTTTTGAGTAAATCTCTCAAGACGGAGTTTAGAACGAGGGTGTTATGTGTTCTTATGAGATTTATGGGATTCAAGTTTGTACTTGCACTTTGATTTGAAATCAATAATATTCCTTTTCTTTGTTAAGTGGATTAGGCACATTGCTGAACCACGTTAAAATTTGTTGTCATATTCCATTGAATTACTTTATTGTTATTTCATAATTTTAACAATAGATCCTCCTGAGTTTCAACAACGATCAATCAACTATTAATCAACTATTGTTGTGCCACCATCATATGTATGAACCACTTATACCCAAAAATTCTAAGTTCAAAAGTTATTTTGAATTTTTAAGTTTGAGAACACGTATGGTATTTGCGAGTAAGAATGAGAAGTTTCAATGGTCCAATCTTGGCATATGTATGAATTTGAATTTGAACATTTAGCAGGGTTTCATAGATAAATGTCATTAATATAATTTTATTATAAAAATCATTCGGGGGTTTAATTGTGAAATATTAATCAAATTCTAACGATGTCATTATAATATAAAAAATTTATGAAAGGTCCATATTATCAGAACAAATTTCAAGAGAACTTTGTATAATTTTTATCAGAGGAGGACGTAATTATTTCATAAAAAATGATAGTATTTTATAATGGTCGTTGGGTCAGCGAGGCAAATGTAATTTTAAAAGCTTGAAGGATTTACCTATAATTTGGACCAAATTTTGAAGGAAAGATTTTTGTAGTTTTTTTCAAAACTTAAAATGACAAATTAATTAGAACCTCATAATCCACTTGGACCTAGAATTTAAGAAAAATAAGAAAATGATATCATCTTTAAGCAAACTAAGTAGTAGTAGTTTTAAGAACTTTTATGTACGTGGCTAAATAGTTTGAAAGAGGGGAAAAAAATATTTCAAACTAAATATGTTTCATAATTATATTTAGAGGGTGTTTAATATTGTAAAACGATGATGAGCTTCTCAAAATTATATCTTATAAAATATTTAAAAACTTATAAAATATCATAGAATGTTTTGTAAAATTTTTAAATCTGAATTTATAAACTAGAAAACAGAAATTTTTTAAAATCTTATAAGTCCTTTTTTTAAAAAAAGTAAGAAAGTTAATTTTCTAAATTATTTTTGAAATATTATTTTTTTAATAATTGTAACTATATTAATTATAAAATTAAAATTACTAATATATTATAAACTTGAAAAAAATCTTATTTTATTGAAATACCACAAAATCTTATTTAGAAAACAAGATTTAGTATTTTATAAATGTCATAAGACGTAAAAAGTTATAATTTTTTTTTAAATAAACTTAAGCAAATACCTTTATAATAAGCTTTTCTTTAATGGTTCTCTCAAATATATACATTGATGCAAAATAATTTTACAACACCAATTAAAAGAAGAAATTCGCTCAGAAAATTGGTCTAACTCTCCGTGATGAGGGTTCGAATCGTAATGTATGTACTCCGATTCCAATCAATATTGGGCTTAACCCAAAAAGCTGATATCCTTCGTTGATAATGATTGAGAATCCTGCAATCAAGGCAAACGTTAGGCTAGCCGAGTAGCCCTCGGCTTAGGCCCTCCGACGCTCAAGTCAGTGTAAGGTTCGACCTCTTAATCGAGCAGCGGAGTAAGGAAGTTTAGGAAGATATGGTTGCGTACCTCTGAGAGGCAAGGTTGAAGGTTTTTATATGCTTCTCCCTTATCTGAAATGTCAGGAAAGCCCCTGGCTTACAGAGAGGGGCTCCAACCTTCCTCCGGGGGTAATTGGTCAATTCCCTCCCATTTGAATGTTGCCAGCTAGATGTCCTTTCATGCCCCAGGACAAGACGGTACACTGCTGCAGTGCCTGTTGTGTCAGACGGTGAGGGGAGGGCACGCGCCATTAATGCGGAAGCGTGCTGCCAGTCAATGCATTTAATGTGGTGGTAGAGCACTGTGCAGGACTCGACCTGCGATCGACCTAGATAAGGTCGACTCAGGTCGAGTGGCTCTGTGGGCCACGGTAAATTGGTCGAGCTAGGCCAACGGGTCATATGGGCCTTGGGCCGTTGATTGAATGTTGGGCTTAGCTGATTTGGGCTATTCTGGGCCATCCTATATCACTCCGTATGAAAAGAATGATCAGATGTCACATTTAGCCTTACATTAGAGCTTAAATACCTAAGAGAACCCCACTTTCTCGATTTTAACTACCTCATATCCCATGATCTAGCTGATCACTACTTATCATGATCTATACAAAGACATAACTTGTTGCCACGTGTGAGTTGACCCCTATCCACTTCTGATAATTCTGGACTCTCTTTTATACCTCTTCACCTTAATGTCTTAATTGTCGTGTTGAGCTTGGAATTGGCAACAGGACACAGCTCATACTCTCTTGATTAATGTTTTCAAAATCAGACCAGACAATGAACCAGTAAGGCTACTAGTTATTGGTTCAACCGGTTTAACTACTGATTGAACCGGTATGACGCCATAATGACATAATAATTATATTTAATTTTATAAAATATATATTTAATATTTTAATATTACCAAAAAATAAAACTTTCAATTGATATAGGAAGAATATTATTTGAAAAAAATTTCAACTTACTTATTTTTAAGTACGTTTTTTAGAAAATAATACTATTTCACAATTAGTCAATCATAAATAAATAAAAGATAATGTTTCACATTAATTTAAGTAATCATTCGTTTCATACTTCAACTCCAAATAAAACTAATTTTTTTATGCTAAATATTTAACATAATTTAAGAGATATTAAACAAAACAAAATAACAAATTAAATATAAGCATTCACATATAACTGTCACTTCATTAAATTTCAAGAAAATAAAATCATATTTCAAAAAATTACATGTCTAAAATCTTTAATCATCATCTTCAACTCATAATTTCTCTTTTCTTTTTTAAAACAAATTTAAAATTTTTAAAAAAAAGAAAAAGAAGTGAACCTGTTGAATCGATTTTTGATTGATTTTCACCAGTTTTGACCACCACAGATTTTCAGACTTCAACCGGATTGAACTGGCCTCTGATCACCTGTCCGATTGATCGGACCGATCGATCCAGTCCAATTTTCAAAACACTTCTCTTGATAGACTGGAAGCCTCTTTCTTGACCGCCTAACCAGGTCATCACCGATCGATCCAGTCCAATTTTCAAAACACTTCTCTTGATAGACTGGAAGCCTCTTTCTTGACCGCCTAACCAAGTCATCTTCACAGTATGATAGCTCGATCCCTTTATCAATCATCATGACTAGTGAGTCATCTATGCAGCTTGTCAGCTTAGTAGCTCGATTTTATGTTTCAGCTCAATTACATCTGTTCTGCCAGGACTAATTTAAGTAGAGCTCCGTCTCCCTAGTGATGGGCCAATACTCATCAGGTACTCAATTAGCTCAGCTTGCCCATTCATGGATAGCAACATCATATATATATATATATATCGTATGCATTTGAAAGACCTCATTTCAAAGCCACCAATATTGTACACTCCAAATCTAACAATGTTAGTTTGAACATAGTGTAAGATAAATCGCTCTACAGATTTTCTTATGAGCCCTTGTTAAGTGTACATTTATTGTATTTTTCTAAGATATTTGTATTTATTGAAAGATAATTATTTTCTGAATATATTTCTTGAGCTTATTTTTGGGCATTGGAATCAGCCTAACAAATCCACACTTGATGATGCATACAGTTCGTCATTACATAGCCCTAACAGACAAGTTTCATGGTATTGTTTTTAAGAATATATATAGATAATCTTTAAAATATAAAATATAAAATTACAACATTTAGAGTGTAAAACAAAATTTCTTTAATATTTTGTGCTGAAAGCCCGATCGACAAGTTTCAGTATTTCTTTAAAGAATATTGCAAAATTAATTGTAAAAATTAAAGTACAAAGATATAGCTGCACATTTATTATTAGCTTGTGACATTATTTTATACTTAGACACACACATATACCTGCAAAGTACGCAAAAGATATTATTGATATTTGTTTTACTAAAAATATATTAAATGTCAGTATATGGATCATATTAATTATATAAATTTAGATTATACATACATGGAAAGCAAGTGACGTTGCCAGCTTAATCCATTTGGCATGAGAATATGAACTTTTTTTTTTTTCCATTGATGTCTCTCTAATCATAATCTGTTAAATTATTATTAGTTGGGCTATCAATAAATTCAAGTTACATGCAAACCAATTAAATTAGAGAATTGCAGTCTGGCTAGAAGCTCAAAGTCCAATTTCAGCTTGAGCTAAATATATTTAAGTTCACATTGGACATGAATTAATTATGACTATCATCATGATTCATGATGCACATATATTCACATATTTATATGGATGATACACACACACACACACACACACACACACACACATATATATATATTATATGAATAAGATTTCATTATTTATATTTAATAAGACTTTGTAGCAATTCTTGATTTGAAGGAAAAAAGTATATAGTTAAAAATTATCAAATGAAAAAAAATACTTAGATAATTATGAAGAACTTTTTATTATTAATAACACCCCATCTTTAATCAGATCAAAGAATTGAGGGAAATAAAGTTTATAGATAGATTTTTCTTTTATATGTGTGTATTTTTAAGATAAAATTCCTGATGAATACATATTAGTGAGAATAATAACTCAATATTATTACACCTTTATATTTACATTAAAAAATAAATTTAATTATTATAATTTTGATGATGGGAATTTAAATTTTCATGCCGACCCTAATATAAACAGTGTGGAAACACTCTTTCTAATTTCTTTTTGAATAAGATACAAGTACTTAGTACTGTAGCCACGCAATATGACATATAAACATCGCAGATAGTTCCAAATCTTTTATTTTCAACAAGGACCAAAAGAAAAAACTTTGCAAGCACCTCTTTCTTCTCTTTTTATTCGTAGTTGTCCTTTTAATTATTTCTACTTTTTTTTTTTTTGTTCCCTTTGGATGTAATTGAAGATGGAGCAGATGGGAAAATCAAATGTTCTTTTAAGAAAATTGTGCCCACTAATATTTGACACGTACACAGTTCAATCCCACCGCAAATTCACCACTTCACACATCAAAGCTAACGACAACATTAAAGTGAACGGCCGACTTTTTATTGCGTTTGCTTTCTTTTGTCCGAGCATCCATTTTATTAATTATTTCTTTTCTTTTAATTCTTTTCTTTTTTTTTCTTTTTTTAAAAGAACAGTATAATACAGATCACTTACTTATATTTAAATTTAATATCCATTAAATACTAACAATTATATGGTTTATTACATGATCAAATATTAATAAAAATTTGTAATATAAATAGATATGTGGACATGCACGAAGGTGGATGCTAATTTTTATATCCCATAGATTTCTTATTGTTAAGCCTGTGATGATTTTGCATGAGTTTTGATTATGACAATATATGTTGCATGATTATCTTGTGCCTTATGTTGTTCGGAAATTATTTTGTGCCGTCTGGAAATTATCTTTTCTTATATTGATTTTAACAACATATCTTTGTATTTGATTTAGCACATCATATCTTTTATTTATGGAAGGAAAATCATGCTACTAATCTTGAATTTAAATATGTGCTCATTATGGCTAGATCCAATGAACATAATATATGGAATGATTGACTAATGGCTTGTTTCCTTTTCTCTATTATCTTCTTCCAAATTGATAACCTTTTAATGATTTAAGAAAGGAGTGTTTTTCTGCATGAACATATTAAATTATCTTCAAATATTTTGCAGAGAATTTATAAAATTCGTCTAGAATCTGATTTCCATAAATAACTAGATTCTAACTTACCTTTTTCATGGTGATACTCTATATTGATTCTCATATCTTTCATACTAGCAAAGTCTATCTTTCTTGGCTCTAAATCTTGCGTTTCTAGCTTACTGAATATATTTATCTGATTTAGATGCCATAATTATTTTAAAATACTCTTTCCTTATTTATCTACTGGAATCTGTTAGAATGTGCTGTAACACTTTTGATATCTTTATAGAAGGGCAATCGCACAATCGACATCCACTGTTTGATGGTTTCAACTATGTTACATGGAAAAATCATATGCAAGAATATGTAATTGCCTTGATTTTGATTTATGAGACGTAGTCAATGAAGGGCTGATAGTTTGAATGAAATTGGTTGACAGACATATGGTTCCGAAGGAGCGACTAAAATTTACCAATGATGATAAAACAACCATCTCAATAAATGCGAGGGCCAAAAACATTATGTCGTGGGCTCTCACAAATGAGGAGTACAACAGAGTTCGTACATGCACTACAACAAAGCAAATATAGAAAATGTTGCAAGTAACCCACGAATGTAGCAGTTAGGTTAGACAAGAGTAGATTGCTCTTCCCATTCACAAGTACAAAATGTTCCAGATGAAACCTAATGAGACCATAAGTCAGATGTACACGCATTTCATGAAAACTATAAATCCTATGTTCTCACTCGGTAGAACTATAAACGGGAATGAGCAAGTCCGGAAGATTTTTAAATCACTTCCCAATGAATGTATGCCAAAACTTACTGCTATT
Organism: Jacaranda mimosifolia; assembly: GCA_018894105.1. Taxonomy (NCBI): domain Eukaryota; kingdom Viridiplantae; phylum Streptophyta; class Magnoliopsida; order Lamiales; family Bignoniaceae; genus Jacaranda; species Jacaranda mimosifolia. Next base: position 14,858,810 of record CM032124.1, read on the forward strand.
CAAGAAGCTCGTGATCTTAGTAGGATGACCATGGTGAACTAATTGGATTTCTCACATCCTATGAGGCGACACTATTAAATAAATATGAAGGTTTGAAAATAAAAGTCAAAAAGAATATTGCTTTTAATGCCGATCATGATTCCGACTTGAAACTTCAAGAAGATCTTGATGAGGACTAGGTTGAGGATGAAATCATTTTGATTTCCTGAAGATTAAAGCAACTGATGAACCTCAAAAGAAAATTCTGGAACAACAATTCAAAACCAAAAAGAATCGGTCCGAAAACTCAAAGTACCGAGCCACCTCGCTATTATGAATGTAATGAAATCGGACACAGAAAACCAAATTGTCCTAGATTGAGGAAAAATGCAAAGCAAGCCAAAGCTAAGGCGATGGCAACGACATGGGATGAATTCAATGGTGAACAATTTGATAATGAAGAGAATTCCTTCATGATAAATCAAGTAAATACCTCTTCATGTTCTGATTGTGATTCCAATGATGAAATTGACATTGATGAGGATGTATAAAAATTGTTTAAGTTTTATGAAATTCGTGTCAAAATACTTGTTGATAAAAATAAAGCTTTGCAAAATAAAGTGGATTATTTGCAGGAAGTACTGGATAGAGCCCAGAAAGAAAAATTCAAAATGCAAATGGCTAAAAATAGAGAGACTCTTGATGTTGAATGCAAAAAGAAAATGAATGATTGGCTCACTAAAGAAAACAACTCATTGAAGAAACAAATTGAGAGTATAAGCCATGAAATCAAAGGAAAAATGGTTGTTGAAGAATGTTGTCCTGCTAGGAATGATGGAGGTGAATGTTCCACTAGTATTAAATACACACATAAGTTTGTTCCACCTAGAAATAGTGCTAACAAGGGTTGGAAATTTAGAAACTGCATGAATCAAAAGAATACCAAACTAGTTCAACAACTTCTAGAAAGAATTTTAAACCAGTTAGAAGAACCTGCTTTACTTGTGGTAGACCTGGTTATGTTAATTATAAATGTCTGATTGAGAAACTCATTGGTACCAAGTTTTTTGGGTAAGAAAGTTATATGTTATTAACTATGAAGGATCCAACATAGTTTGGGGACCTAAAACAAACTGATGTTTTACAAAATCATGCCAAGGAACATTCCCAGGAACAAAAGTGGTACTTGGATGGTGGGTGTTCCAAGCATATGACAAGGGATGTATCCATGTTCCTTAAGCTTAACAATTATTCTATAGGAAATGCTCTCTATGCAGACAATACAAAAGGACGCATAATATGTAAATGTACTATTGGTAAGTAGACTAGTATTACTATTGATAATGTATGGCTTGTTGAGGGCCTTAAGTATAACTTGTTTAGTATCAATCAACTATGTGATGAATGTTATGAGGTTAAATTCCATCCTTCTCATTATGTTATTAAGCAAAATGAGAAACTGGTTTTTACTGCTACTATGGATGGAAATATTTATTGTATAACTCTTAATTATTTAACTTGTCAAAATTTGGAGTGTTTAACTATTTTAGATGAAGAATGCTAGAAATGGCATAGAAGATCGGGCCACGTAAACATGAAGCTTATATCTCTTTTCACAAAGAAAGATATTGTTAGAGGAGTACCAAAGTTACACTTTTCCAAGGACAGAATATGTGATGCATGCCAAAAGGGGAAGCAAATTCAAACATCTTTCAAATGAAAGAATGAGGTCACAACTTCCAAGCCATTGGAACTTCTACACATTGACCTATTTGGGCCTATGAAAATCGCTTCCCTTGGAGGTATAAGATATGTGTTTGTGATAGTAGATGATTATACTCATTTTACATGGGTTCTATTCCTTGCTCATAAAAATCATGGTTTAAGTGCTTTCATTCCACTCAGCAAAAGACTTCAAAATGAAAAGAGTTATTTTATTAAGAAAATTCAAAGTGACCATGGAATTGAGTTTGATGAAATAAACTTTACTTTGTTTTGTGAAGAACATGGTTACATTCATGATTTTTCTGCTCCTAAGACTCCCCAACAAAATGGCGTGGTTGAAAGCAAAAACCCGATTTTGCAAGAAGTTGCTAGAACCATGCTTAATGAATATAATCTTCCAAAATCCTTTTGGGGTGAAGCTGTGAATATGACTTGTTATGTGTCAAATCATGTTTTTTTAAGACCACATGAATTGCAGCATGACAAAGTTTCGAATATTTCTTATTTTTGTATATTTGGTTGCAAATGTTACATTCTTAATAATAGAGATTATTTGACAAAGTTTGATTCCAAAGTTGATGGATCTATCTTTATTGGTTACTCAATGCATAGTAAAGTCTATCGTGTATTTAATAAAAGGAAAAGAACAATTCTAGAATCTATACATGTTGCGTTTGATGAGACTAAACCATCTTGTGCCAAGAAAAACTTGCACAAGAAAATTGCAGGATTCAAAAAACTAGTTAAGATTCTGGACCCTCAGCCATCTATTTCAAAGCAAGAGGAATCAAAATCACTTAAGGAAACAAATCCCACCAATGAACCTAATTCTAGTGAATCGGTAGAAAGGATTGAACAAAGAACTAGAAAGTTTAAACATGCTTCCAATCACTCTACTGAAAAAATAATTGGAGATCCTCCAGCTAAAATAACTACCAAATTCAAAGCCAGACAAGTTCTACTAGATGAATCCAGTTGTGCTCTCATTTTAATGATTGAACTTAAAGATGTCAAAGAAGCACTAAAAGATCCATTCTAGATTGAAGTAACGAATGAAGAACTGGCTCAGTTTGAAAAGAATGGAATCTGGGAGCTGGTACTATCTAGTCGTTGGTACCAAATGGGTGTTCAGAAATAAGCTAGATGAAATCGATAATGTTACCAGGAATAAAGCCAAACTAGTAGTAAAAGGTTACAATCAACAAGAGGACATTGACTACAATGAAATGTTTGCTCCAGTTGCAAGAGTTTGCTGAGAAAATGAAACAGGAATTTGAGATGAGCTTAATGGGAGAGCTCAACTTCTTGGGACTTCAAGTGAAGCAAACTTATAAAGGGACATTCATCTCGCAAGAAAAGTATACAATAGAACTTCTAAAAAAGTTCGGAAGGAATGAATGCAGCCCTGCAATCACTCCCATGAGTACAAGTACTAGACTGGAACTTGATGAAGATAATAAGAGTGTGAAGCACAAAATCTATAGAGGCATGATTGGCAGTTTACTTTATTTAACTGCAAGCCATCCAAATATTATGTTTTCGACATGCTTATGTGCTAGATTCTAGTCTGACCCAAATGAATCCCATTTGAATGCTGTTAAAAGAATATTAAGATATCTTAAGGGAACATCTAACTATGGCTTATGGTATCCACACTCTAAATCTTTTAATTTCATTAACTACTCTGATGCGGACTATGTTGGTTTAAAGTAAGATAGGAAAAGTACTAGTGGTGGTTGTCAACTACTAAAAAATTGTCTGGTTTCATGGTGCAGTAAAAAGTAGAGTGTGGTTGCATTATCTACAACCTAGGCAGAATACATGGCCTTGTGAAATTGTTGTACCCAGGTATTATGGATGAAGCATATTTTGCATGACTTTGGTATAAATGTGTCTTGTGTGCCTATTTTCTGTGATAGTACCAGTACTATAAGTATTTCCAAAAATACAGTATTACACTTATGCACTAAGCACATTGAAATTAAACATCATTTCTTGCGTGATCATCTGCATGAGGGTGATATTTCTATTGAATTTGTTCCGACTGAGGAACAACTTGCGGATATTTTCACAAAAGCACTAGAAGAAGGCAAGTCCATTAGAATTAAGAATAAATTGCGAATTGTATCTAGAATTTCAATTTAAGCAGGAAATAATCCTTCAAAAGTGGATGTTGCTCTTACATATCAGGAATGTTCAACCCTTTTCTAGAATGTTGCATAAGTTTGACCTTTTTTGTTGATGAAGGGGAAGAAAAAGTATCATTTGCAGCATGTGTATTTCATATGCATTCTGAACATTCTAAATTTGACTTGATTCTTTGATCCACATGTTTAATCATTTGATCTACATGCCTAATTGAATATGAGTATGATTCATCTCAATTGGTATCTTCGACTGGCAATTTCTGCTTCTCTACTATGGTTTATATTTTATCTTGGTTTTTGGATGAAAATCCTACATCGAGATAGGGGGAGCATAAGGGTCTACCAAGGCATATAAATAGGGGGAGATTAGGTGATATCATTCTACTTTTTTTTTTCTTTTCGATCTAGTGATATCATTCTACTTTGATGCATCAAATCTTATTATCATCATAAAAAAGGGGGAGATTGTTAACCCTTTGATGATTTTGCATGAGTTTTGATTATGACAATATTTGTTGCATGATTGTTGTGAATTATTCCCAGGAATCTACTGGAACTTGCTTTACATTGTTCAAAAATTATCGTGTGTTGTCTGGAACTTATTTTTCCTTACATTGATTTTGAAAGCATATCTTTATATTTGATTTAACACAACACATCTTTTATTTATGGAAGGAAAATCATGTTGCTGATTTGAATTTAAATATGTGCTCATCATGGCTAGATTCAATGAACGTAATATATGAAATAATTGACTAATGGGTTGTTTCCTTTTTCTATTATATTCTTCCAAATTGATAACCTTTTAATGATTTAAGGAAAGAGCATTTTTCTGCATGGATATGTTAAATTATCTTCAAAAGTTTGCATAGAATTTATAAATCTCGTCTGAAATTTGCTTTCCATAAATACCTGAATTCTAACTTACCTTTTTCATGGAGATCATCTAGATTGATTTCGATATCTTTTATACTAGGAAAGTCTATCCTTATTGGCTCTAAATCTTGCATCTCTAGCTTACTGAATATATTTATTTGATTTAGATGCCATAATTATTTTAAACAATTCTTTCCTTATTTATCTATTGGAATCTGTCAGAATGTGCTAGAATTGACTTTCCTAATTTAATATGATCACTTAAAGATTCTAGCTTAAAATTTCATATCTCCAATAAATAGGAAAATAGACCATTTTTGCTGCATCTTTAGTTGAGTCCGCAATTATGTTTTAATTACGACTCTAGCAGTTTCTTATCTTATGGGTTATTTCCTTATTTGTATCTAAAGATCACTTACCAAACTAGAACTTATAGCTGTTGGTATTACATCTATATATTGGAAAATATGCAACATTCTAAGCGTGAGTCACCTAGTCATTAAAGAACTTTGTTAAGTATCTTGAGGAGTTGTGTGATACTCTCATACATGTTTTGTGCTTAAGTATTGCTAATTCCTTGCTCTATGTGTGTTTTTGAGGCACCTTGTGGCGAAGAAGGTCAAGGGGATCTTATCTTTGATGGGGGCCTTGGGGAGACAAGGACAAGGTGATTTGTGTCTCGAAGGACCTAGTGGTGAAGAGGGACGGGAGTCTTACCTGCTCTCGAGGGAACCCATAAAGAGAACAAATCGACGTTTGGTTGCTCTAAGGACCTCTAGGTGAAGAAACTAATAGAGCAGTATTGTTTGGAATCTTCTACAGTGTTCTAAGTTTTGGTCTAGAAGGAGAGGATAGAGCTTGCTGTACAGAGTGGCAACAACTTGTGCATTAGTCCACAAAGGTTGTGCAAGTGAATCTAGCAGAAGTTCCCTTGGGCTTATTCACAATGCAGTTGGTTTTGTAGTACTCTGGAATCTGCTTTATCCTATATGGGATTCTAATTTAGCTCTTTGTGAAGAGCTGGTTTTCACCCTTTTAGGGTGTTTTTGTTCCTTAACTTTCATTTTGTTAATTTTCAACTTCAATTTCCCAGTGGTTTGCCGGTCGGAATGGGTTGCATGTGGTGTCAATGTAATCCTAGTGAAGAGGAAAAGTTGTTGCATGGTTTGGTTTCTTGACACGGGCCGTTGCCGGATGAGTTTTCCGGAGAGGTGATGAAGAGGGCTTCGGTGAAGAAAATAAAGAAATTGGGGGGGGAGGAGGGGAGGGAAAGGGAAGCTATATAAAGGATAACTTCTTGAAATCCAACATTAACCCCCAAACTTTCTGCCTAGCCTTCAATCAAGTCCTCAAAAGTTCTTCCAACTTCAATTTCAGTCCCCAACCTTTTTAGTGCATAACATTAGCCCATTTGACCAAAAGAAACTCCAATTTGACCCACAAAATTTCCAAATGTTGGTCAATCAAGTTTCTTCAAATTGCAATTCGACCCTAAAACTTCCAAAAATAATCAAATAAATAAATTTAAGGAAAATTTCACCAATCATATAATTTCTAGGGGTGTTACAATCTCCCCCCCTTAAAACAATCTGGTCCCTAGATTCTCACCTAAGTACTGTTCCACCTGGCAGAAAAAGAACCAACTTGGTCAATCAATCTACTATTACTTGGATGTTGACAGATCTTCCTTGTGCTATTGGTAGACCTGCTACAAAGTCTATAGTGACATGCTCCCATTTCCAACCAGGGATTGAGAGAGGCTGTAGCAACCATGTCGGTTGCTAATACTCTGCTTCCACTATCTGGCAGGTCAAACATTCTCGCACATAATCTGCAACATCCCTTTTCTTTCCATTCCACCAGAGTTTCCTCTTCAAGACTCGATACATCTTCGTGCCTCTCGGATGTATCGTGTATCTTGTCTTGTGTGTCTCATTTAACAATATTTATTTTTTATTTCTTGCAACACACATATTCTCTTACGGAATAGAAAAATACCTTAGCTATCGGTATTGAACTCAGACTCTTCAAAACTTGCAACCATTTCCTTCTGTTTCATTATCCATATATCATTGGCTTGGACTCATAGTGTTTCATCATATAGTTTGGGCTGTACTTTTATTTTTGCAATCTAAACTTATTTATTTTAGCACATCCGTTCTTAGGCTTCTCGACGCTTCTGCCTCTAGTAAGTGAGTTATCCCAGCCCTTCAGTTCAAGATACTGGCCACTATATTTGCCTTTCTGGGTGATAAGTGATGGAAAAATCATAATCTTCTAGAATTTCAATCCATCAACGCTGTCTCATGTTTTGATCCTTATCCCAATCAAATGATTGATCTTTCTGGGTTAATTTAGTCAACGGGCTAGCTATTTTAGATAAGTCATTCACAAATATTCAGTAATAGCCGTCACGACCCAGAAAACTACTAACTTCTGTCATGTTTTTTGATTTGTTCCAGATGATTACCGCCTTTATCTTAGAGGAATCAATCTCTACCCCATCTTGGGACATGATATGCCCAAGAAAGGCCACTTTCTTTATTCAAATCCACACTTGCTAAATTTTGCATACAACTGATGTTCTCTTAGGACTCCGAGTACCATTCGTAAGTGCTTCTCTCGTCCTCAGCTGGTAGTACCCTGTCTCAAATCCAGATTTGAGAAGATTCTTGATCCCTAATCATAACTGGGTAATTCTTGATATGTGGTGTCTGTTAACCTATATTCTAAGAGCGTTTGAACTTCTATTTGGCAAGCCATGGTCTCTGGTTACATATTTAGTTCTCAAGGAAATAAGATAGATATGGAAGAATGTAAAACATCAGGATCATATAAGGCGTTATCATAATTTTCAAAGATAACAACTATACCTTCTACCGCTTCATTAGGATCCGGTGCTTTTTCTCCTATCAAAGCATAGGCACGAGTTCGCCCTTTCTGCTCCCCACTAGCTCCTGCCACATGATTTCCTTTTTCTGCAGGTGTTGAGCCTCTTCTATTAGGGCAATCTTTCAAGAAGTGTTGGTCGTTGCCACAACCCATGCACCTGCCCTGCTTTCTCCAACATCCTGACTCCTCATGGGTATGTGATCCACAGAATTCACATAGCTTTTGTAGCCTTTCTTGAGTCAAATTTGTCAGCTTGCTAGACTGAAGCGCTTGTTGGGTAGTATTTCCAACCTGTAGGTTTTTTACTCTATCCATAGGGGTGCATCTTCCCCTTTTGGATCCTATCCTCAATTTTTTGGATCTCTTACAGTTTTAACTCAAGTTCCAGTATTTTTCTTACTGCTTGATTGAAGTTCGGTAGATCACAAGTGGCTAGACCCTTTCTCAATTCTGACCGCAACCCCTGTACAAACCATCTAGTCTGTCGACCTTCATCATCTTGTATGTATAGAGCATATTGTGTCAGTCGACTAAAAGTAGCCTTGTACTGACTAACAAGCTATGCCCCCTGAATAAGGTCTATGAACTCTCTCTCTCTCTCGCCGGCTTCACAACTTCTGCATATATTTGTTCATGAAGTCTCAGGTGAAATTCTCCCAAGTTCAGTAGGTTCCTTCAGTCGTCCACCTTCGATCAATCATTTTCCACCAACTTTGTAAGGAACCTCCCAGAAGTAATGTGGCAAATCGAACCTTCTTCTTATTTGAGTAGCATAGTGTCTAAAAATTATTCTCCAAACTCTTAATCTACTCTTCGGCTTTTCTATCACTAGGGCCTCCCAAGATTTTCGGGGGCTAAAGATGTATGAACCGAACGCTTGATCTTCAGCTACCTTATAACCAACTCCTACTCCACCACCTGGCTGACCCTGCTACTTGAATCTCGGTCCCCTCTGATATATAAGGTTTGTTGATTGACCTATTGAAGGAGTTTGTGAGACTACTTCTTTGGCATGGGTTGTGGGTAAGCAAGTGGTTATCGTCTTGGAGGCTATTGGTCATTGACCTTTTGCTTGGAAGGTCGTCTTCATCGTTCGGTTCTAGGTGGAACGGGTACACCGAAACTTCCTTGCGATACCATCAACTCTATCAGCTCTTCTAAGCTTCCAAAAATAAAAGAAGGAAAAGGATCAAATGAAATATAATAAGACTTATGGATGCACAAGCCTAATCATTCTATGATAAATGATAAAATCCCGTAGACATCATTCAGAACGCAAACTCATCTCACTAATATCATCTAGTCAAATTCATCTTATATCCTTGAATCACTAGGAACTTCCCAATATGCAAAATACTCAAAATTCATACTCAAACTAACCTAAACAAAAGGCCAGTCACAAATCCTAATGATATTTAACACCTAGGTCATCGACAAACCTAGGTTCTAATACCACCTCTGTAGCACCCCACTCAGGATAGCCCTAAGCTAAAATGCCACTCCGATTTAAACTTAGTTCATAACCCATAAGACAAAACGATAGGCCCATAAGATAAATTTTCAAAATTATCAAAGTCAGCAACACGCCTCATCTTAAGCAGACTACGAAAAAAGTGCTAAATACATGCCATAAGTTGTCCCATAACATTCAACATTATATATACATCCCACAGGTCATTTATTTAATCTTAACATATCACAACATTTCTAAGTCAAAGCTTAGCATTCAAGAAAACCCAAAAAGCACATATAACCGCTAATCTATTACAAAAATAGATCTCCAGTCCAAGCCTGAAGTCCAAGTTCATTACCTAATCCCTGTCTGAAAAAATAGAATAACACAATTGGGTAAGTCCAAAGGACTTAGTGAGGGATAATTTTAATAACAAGCAGTAGGGATTTATCGAGGAAGAAACAACTCAGTAGATCATAAATTAATAGTCAGAACATAAACATATCAAGATACAGAATTAACAAGTTTAGCAAATAGGAATCTCTCATTCCTTATTACTCCATGAGCAGAACACAAACAATCGGAACAAAGCAAGCCCAAATAACATATGCAATCCAATAGATTATCCTTATTCCAATCAACTAGACATAGCCAACCATGACAGATTAGTACAAAGGCAAATGTCGATGCCCAGGGAATCGCCCCTGGCGGTATCGTGGATACCCAAGGAATAACCCCAAGTGCATCGCTGACACCCAGGGAATATAGCCTTTGACGTATCTTATGTATCGAAGCATTCCACTAGGATCGACACTCGGCCTAACAAATCTTCGTACATATATCATATGTCCATAGTGAATTACTGTCAAGGCAAAACCATAACATACAAGATAGGTTCAAGTAAACTGATAAGACTAAATGTACAACAAGCAGAACGAGTTCAAACTAATCGATATCAATCAACACAATGTGAGTTCTCGGCGCCAGAATAAATAGGCTAAGTTCTTATCAGAAGCAAAATCAAAGAAAACAAACCCTCATAGGGGTATAAGGATCGACTGATAGTTGGCAACAAGAATTCAAACGTATCGCATAATCCAAAAATCAAGATTTAGTTACAAAATAGATACAAGTTGAACCCACATAGGGGTATATCACAAACAACAGATAGGTTCATACAACAAGTGACAGATTGGTAGATCTCCACAAGGGTTCATGAAACGAATAACAGATAGGGCATACAAAGAAAGTACCAAATTAGTAGACCCTCACCTCAAAAGCCTCAAAAATGTAGTCAAAGCCTACTGGTCTACAGGACCCAGCTCCTAGTCACCTAACCAAAAGAATAGGTCCACAGTCAAAATCCTCATTCAATCTTGTAATCACAATTATACAAATAATAGTCTAAAATTGATACTCAATCGGCTAAATCGATAGTCTCGATAAAGAAATGCTAATAACACCGGGGAATAGAATATATATGGGAATCATTCTAGTCTCGATAAGGAAATTAGGTCCTTAATTATAAAATTAAACTTGTGACAATATACCAAATCAATACTAATAATCCAATTATCCTCATTAACCCAATTTTATCACTTATGTCTCAAGTCCACAAAATTAGTGTTTAATCAGTTAATTATCTCAATTATCCCAAAGTTATCATATGATAATACAAATTTAGGCCCACTAATACATACAATTGCACATGCATGGCATCATTTTTACTCCATGTCAAATCCTTCATCTATCTGAACAATATACAAGATTCGGTAAGGAAATAAATGATACAAATATCAATCTCAACTAGGTTATTATCCAAGATCTAATCGAAATTTGGATTCACAAACCAATTACACAACCATGATCGTCGCGATGAGGCAAAATTTTGCCTCAGTCGAAGCGTTGTCACCACCGAAAATGGCCACACAACACTACCATTCGGCGCCTTTCAACGAGAGCAATCCAACGCCCCAAACAATTTTTGCATCTACCATCGGGAAGGAATTTAATTACCTAGAAAACACCACAGCGCCACAACTCATTGCCATCTCAATTTTTTTCACAATTTCACCATCGTTGATAGCCGATTCTTGGAGTTGAAGCTACTAATCTGTTCCTTAAGTTGAGGGCTACAAGATTCTCCACCTAGAACTTGATTTCCACCGCTGCTCAGCTGGACCCACCACATGCTGCAGTCGATCAATTTTCAGCTTCAAGTTCTCGATAGTTCGCTGGTTGGAATGGGTGGTGTCAATGTAATCCTGGTGAAGAGGGAAAGCTTTTGGATGGTTTGGTTTCATAAAACGGGTTGTTGGAGGAGGAGTTCACCGGAGAGGTGAGAAAGAGGGTTTTGGTGAAGAAAATGGATAAAGAGGGGGGGCTCTATAAAGGACAGAAAAGGGGGGGGGGGAGCTCTATAAAGGACAACTTCCATAAATCCAACATTGATCCCCAAACCTTCTGCCCAGCCTTCAATCAAGTCATCAAAAGTTCTTCCAACTTCAATTTCAGTCCAAAACTTGCTTAGTGCATAACATTAGCCTATTTGACCAAAAGAAACTCCAATTTGACCTACAAAACGTCCAAATGTTGGTTAATCAAGTTTCCTCAAATTGCAATTTGACCTCAAAACTTCCACAAATAATTAAATAAATAAATTGAAGCAAATTTCCACCAATCATATAATTTCAACAGGTGTTACATCGTAAATATTATGATATTAATGGCGTATTAACATGTCACCCCTTGATAATTTTGGAACTGAACTTTAAAATATAGTATTAACTGTAAAATAACAGATAATAGAATATAATAGACTTAAATATTATTAATGTCAAGATGAGTGTTTTGACAATAAGTTCGTTCTTTTGATTAGGTGACGAGGAGCCGAACTCCACAGGACAGTAGGCGGGGATAGTATTTCTATGGCTGCTAAGGTGAGGGTTAGCCTAATTTTCTTCTGGGAAGTGAATGTTCCTTGATTGTTCGAATTTCTTGATTGTTTGAATTCCTTGATTGTTTATCTGTTGAAATTGATTGTACTCATTCTGGTTTTTAGAACTCTTATTGTCCTATATGTTATTGTCTCATATACCACACAGCCTTGCCGGCTTTCCCTTTATTGCGCTAATTTTGGATCTTGCTGACTAAATCGTGTTTTTGCACTTCTAATTAAAATTGTTCTGCATATCATTTGTATGGCCTTGCCGGCATTCGTTTATCACATGTATTGTCATATGGGGATAATTAATGGGCCGGGTGCCTAGGACAAGCTGTTATGCTTGGGTTAACGGAGGAATAAGGAGAATCTATTATGCATATTATGTTTTGGATTTTCTATTTGATTATGTTTGTACTCTATTCAGGGAGCAATAAGGATGTAGATGCTCTGTTTGTTGAATTTGATATTAATTATGTTCTGATATAATTTTGTTCTAATTGTGAAGTCTTTCTTGTTGATAAATCTGTCGAATTGCCATTTCTTCGACAGTTTTTCTCTAATTGTTTATCGTATTTTCCCTCATTAAGTCTTTCGGACTTACCCTTTTTGTTATCCTTTATTCTCTTCCCAAACAGGACTATGTGAAGATTGAGGGCTTATAGGTTGGCTCAAAGAGGTTGTTCTGTAATAGATTAGGTTTCTCTAATTATGTTTTGTATGTACATATAGACTTCACCTAATCGTAGCTCTAAGAATTGAGACGAATGATATGTTTGAATGTTAACTGGGAGACTTTTGGTATGTATATATTGCACTCCTTGTAGCGTTCTTTTGAGTTTAGAAGTATGTTGCTACCTTTTGAGACATGTTGAGTTTTGGGTTTTTTCTAGTTATCTCTTATATTATGATTTAAGTGTGAACTGGTGGCACTCAGTTTAGGGATCACCCTGCGTGGGGCACCACAAATTATGTTCTTATGAAAGCTTACATGAGTACTAGTGATTGTGGCTTACTCTACATGTGTGCTAAAATTTTATAGTATAAAATGAATGGAAATATTTATTTATTTATTTATTTCTACATAATACTACAATAAAGTTTTTTAAAATTTGATATATTTATTTGAATTTTTCAAGTAAAATAAAAAAAGTTATGAAAAAGCATGGTACGTAGTAATGGACTGTAAAATGGCAATATTAGGTTGTTATTGTAGTGTTCTATGCATGGACTATAGTTATGAAGATTATAAGGTAATTTATAACAAGGCCATTTTCATAAAATTATTCGAAAACACGCACACACACAAAATTGGCACCACAAGAAAGTATCCCTTCACTAACGGAAAGTTTGTGATAGAGATGGTTTCGTCACAATTCAAAGACAATTATGATAGATTTTTGATGGATTACTAATGAATTTAAAAGATAAGCAAAAATGTATATTAGTTATGATTAGAGGTGGCTCGGCCCGGCTCGTTTAACAAACGGTTAATGGCGGTCCCGGTCCGTTCACGGTCCGGACCGTGACGGACTAAAAATTGAAAAGTCCGGCTCAGCTCAAAACCAACCAACTATATAGGTGAACCGGTTTATATATGAGCCGAGCTAGGCGGTCCGGCTCGCGAGTTGGCCCGCGAGTTTCTTTTTTTTTTTTTTTTAGATAAATTTAAAAATTTGAAGTTTATATATTTATGTGATTATTAATGTTTTTTTCAACACTTATACTTTTTTAAAAGACTTAATAATTTATACTTATGTGATTTTTAATATTTTACAACACTTAAATTTTTATAAAAACTTAGAAATTTATACTTATATTAATTTTTTTTATCAATTATATTTTTCCAAAAACACCACCAAATAAGGTGGTGAGGGGTTTGGCATGGACCCTTCTACTCGTCATTAATTTAGAAAAAATAATTACATAGAGGTGGATTTGACCAAACCTCTAAATGAAAGTACATAATAATAACAAAAATAAATAAATAAATAAACAACTTTGTAATATCTAAACATCTAAACATGTCAAATGATAAACCGGTCGTTCACTCAAGTGATCTAAATTGCTCTCGGATTGAGATGCGATGGTGGATGCGGTTTCAAGCCATTCTTCATCGTCTTCTTCAAATTGAGGCAACATGGTCTTCACCTTTCTCAATTTTTTTTTTATAATTTATAATTTTTATAAATTTATAATTTATAATTTAAAAATTAAAATTTCTTAATTATTGATTTATACATTTATAAAGTAATAAATTATAAATTATACATTCGTAATTATAAATTATAAATTCTTAAATTTTTAAAAATTATAATTTATAATTTAAATTAAAAAAATATTGTGGGCTAAGCGGGCTAGCCCACGTTCCTTCACGGTCCGTGAGCCGAGCCGATCCCGGGTTGCAAAATGCAAAATAATATTAACTTATACATAAGAATATTATAATTATTTTTAACTTGTAAATATTATATATATTATATTGTTGAGACAAATGCATGGAAATGCATGTGGTGTAGTGGTCAATTACTCATTTGAGTATAGCAAAGGTCTTGAGTTTGAATCCAAGAGGAAGCAAAGTTGAAGAGAAATATTTTTGACTAATTAAAATTAGTGACCGAAATATGCGGTCACTAATCGGTCACTGATCAGTAACCGAATTAGTGACCGCCTAGTAACATACACAAAATTTTTCAATTTTTTAAAAATAATTAGTGATTGCCATTTTCGGTCACTAATTGGTCATTAATTAGTGACCGAGACAAATTAGTGAGGAGGGTTTTAGTGACCGATTTTTGCATATTTAGTGACCGAATTTTCGGTCACTAATGCCCTTTTTTTTGTAGAGACGGATATGAAGAGTATATATTAATATGTAGAGATCTTCACAAATTCCATAATTCTAAATATGATTTTTCAATTTGTCATGGAAATTCCATGACAAAATTAGTTCTATGACGTACTTTATTTTGTCATAAAAATTAATTAGTAACAAAGTATATACTAATTGATATGTGCAATAAGTCTATCATAAATTTAATAAAATCTATCATTCTGTGATGGATTTATTTTAAAAACCCTTAGTATATGCTTTGTCACTGATTAATTTTGTGACAAAAATAAAGTGTCACAGAACTAATTTTGTAATAGAATTTTCGTCATGAATTGAAGAATCATATTTAGAGTTTTGAAATTTATGATGGTCTCTTCATATTAGTATACACTCTTTATATCCATCACAAGTATCATAATAATATATATTTTTACTAATTTTTTTAAATTCGTTAGCAATTCATCGAAAATTCATCATAAATGTCTTCAAACTATGACGAAATGCTCTTTGTCACAAGCTTTCCGTTAGTGAAGGCTATTTTATTGTGGTAGTGATATATATTTCATTAGACAAAAATAGATATCAATATTTTATGGAGAATAACATAAAATATCACGGTACAATAACTAATAAAGAATGAATTAAGAGAAAATGAACTATGATCATATGAAGGTGTTGCCTTGCACAAGTTGCTCTAATTTGTATTGGATTACTTGTCATTGTAAGCGCAAATTTTTTTGTCTGCAATAATTAAAATTACAAGGAAAAAAATCATATAAATAAAATAAAATTCAAACTTATTAGTCAATTGTGGATTCAATCTCTAATTTAATCCTCTAATTCTTTCCTTCCAAATATGATCTTGAATTTAATAAGTTCCATGAAGAACATCTTGAACGACGTTGATCTCCTTAAATTTGATTTGAAGAAAAATAGCATCAATTCAAGGGCTTCGTACCTTAATCTCGAATTAAATGCCAAAATATATGAGCTCCGCGAAAAATGCTTGAATGTCGTAGATCTCCTTAAATTTGATTTGAAGAAAAATAACGCTGATCCGGGGGCTTCGCACCTTAATCTTGAATCAAACATCAAAATATATGAGCTCTGTGAAGAACGCCTTGAATGTCGTGGATCTCCTTGAATTTAATTGAGAGAATTGTTGGACTCCTTTAAAGCTCCTCTCACTTGCTGGAATTTGTGTTGATTGTGGAATGAGCTTTGGTCATCCCCTTTATATAGATGCTTGATGGGAGACTTCCAGATTAACTTAAACTTCTTGATAGTTATCTATTTGATAAGATAATATCAAATATCAAAATATAATATCATATATCAATAGATAATATCAAATATTTTTGATTTGATTGGTCAAAAAATGTAGGCACTTCATCTTTAACACTTGTCAATATTTGATTTAAACATAAAATAAATACTAGAGTATTGATTAAAATTAACTATTTATCCTTTGAAATTAAATTTACTAAATTCCAAAATATAAATAGAAGTATATTATTTTACATGTGTCACTTCTCAATTGGCCAAAAATTGATATGTCTACAAATGCCCCACTTCAAGACTTGGCGAAAGATATGCCAATTATCCACGAAAGAGGTAAGGCTTGAAGTATTTGAAAAGTTTTCCTTTTCTCCCAATATGTTTGGGACAAGAATATCTTCCAAGCATTTGTCGAGCTATGGTGTCCAATCAAAGGGTCAAGTCATAACATAATTCAAAATTAATATCCTTTTGAGGAGGGTGCCGTACACAGTTTATACTCATGCGAGCCATGAGTAACATACAGTTTAGGCTCATGTGTCAAAGAGCATATTTAACTTGAATAGATATTTTATACTCGTGTCAAGGAGTTCACTTGAATTTGATTGACAATGTATACTCATGTCAAGGAGTTTACTTGAGTTTGACTTAATAGACAATTTACACTCTTATGAAGGAGTACATGGGGAGAATTTGAATATTTAGATAATTTATGCTCGTACCTAGGAGCCTTATTGAAAGTTTAAGCTCATATCAAGGATCACATGGGGAGACTTTGAATATGTAGATAGTTTATGCTCGTATCTAGGAGCCTTAATGAAAGTTTATGCTCGTATCTAGGAGCACATAAGAAAACTTTAATTTAAAAATTTTAGATAGTTTATGCTCGTATCTAGGAGAATTTGAAATTTGAAGACTTGAGCTTTGGACTTGAAGACTTGGAGATTTAAGTCTTTGATTTGGAAACTTGAACCTTGAATTTGAAGACTTGAAGACTTGAGTCATGGATTTGGAGACTTGAAGACTTAATCCATGGATTTGAAGATTTGGAGACTTGATTTTTAGATTTGAAAACTTGGAGTCTTAAGAATTTTAGATAGTTTATACTCTTATCTGAGAGTATTATTGAAAGTTTAAGCTCATATCGAGAAGCATTTGTAATTTGCAGTTGAAAATTAATTGCCCCCAATATCTTCATCATCTTTGACATCACTTGAATCTTTTTGTTCATCAAAATTCATGCTCATTTCAATATTATGTGCACGCGTTGCCAAATCTTCAAAGGTTTTTAGTTTGATTCCTTGAAGTATGTAGCAAAGACTCCAATGCATTCCTTGGATACACATCTCAATTGCTGAAGCCTTCGATAATTGATCTTTGCAGTTAAGACTCAAATTTCTCCAGCGATTGACGTATTCAATGAGTAGCTCTTCTTTCTATTGGCGAGAGTTGGTGAGTTCAATCATGTTGACTGCCCTTCGAGTGCTGTAGAAACGATTGAGGAACTCTTGTTCCAATTGCCCTAAACTATCGATAGACCCTGCCTCCAAGTCAACATACCAATCAAAAGCATTTCCCTTTAATGATTGAACAAATTACTTGACCAAATGACCTTTATATGTCCCAGCATTATTATAAGTCTCAATGAAATGAGCCACGTGTTGCTTTAGGTTGTCTTTGTCATCAAATTGTTGAAACTTTGGGGGTTGGTAACCGATCGGCATCTTCAAGTTATCAATCCTTTGAGTATATGTCTTGAAGTAAATCATAGACGACTTAAAACTTCCATCAAGCTTGTCTTTGATAGTCCCCATGATAAACTCCTTCAATGGGTTAATGGGAACTAGTCCATCAGTGGGAACTTGTAGTTTTTTTGTTGTGGCCGCTTCATTTTTGGCTGGTTGTCTCCTTGTAGATATTTCGCCTTTGTCCTGAGCCTCAATTTGTTTCTCCACTATGCAGCTTGCATCAAGATTGTCTACTTTGCTCATCAATTTGGAGATTTGAATGTCTCGCTCTTGACATGCTTCGTGAGTCCTTAAATAGCTTTTATCAAATTTGCAATTTGTTCCTCCAAGGTTGTAGTACTTGTCACCATCACCGACACCGTGTTTGAGGAATTTGATGTTGAGCGGGGAATGGATGATGCAGATTTTTCCTTTGAGTCTCCATCATCTTCATTTATATTAATAAATTGCAGCAACATCTTTTCCATAGCAAGCAAAGGAGCTACCTCTGAAGATGATTGCAGCCTCTTGAACATGCTTCAATCTTGATAAAAGGAAGAGATGAGAGGTAGAGATCGTCCCGCTGGGCATGCCAAAATTTGTAAGCACAAATTTCTTTGTCTGCAATAATTAAAATTGCAAGAAAAAAAATTGTATAAATAAAACAAAATTCAAACTTATCAATCAATTATGAATTCAATCTCTAATTTAATCATCTGATTTTTTCCTTCCAAATATGATCTTGAATTTAATAAATTCCATGAAGAACATCTTGAATGTCGTGGATCTCCTTAAATTTGATTTGAAGAAAAATAGCACCAATCCGAGGGCTTCGCACCTTAATTTCGAATTAAACGCCAAAATATATGAGTTCCGCGAAGAAGGCTTTGAATGTCGTGGATCTCCTTAAATTTGATTTGAAGAAAAATAACACTAATCCAGGGGCTTCGCACCTTAATCTCGAATCAAACACCAAAATATATGAGCTCCGCGAAGAACGCCTTGAATGTCGTAGATCTCCTTGAATTTAATTGAGAGAATTGCTGTACTCCTTTAAAGCTTCTCTCATTTGTTGAAATTTGTGTTGTCTGTAGAATGAGCTTTGGTCATCCCTTTTATATAGATGCTTGATGGGAGACTTTCAGATTGACTTAAACTTCTTGATAGTTATCTATTTGATAAGATAATATCAAATATCAAAATATAATATCATATATCAATAGATAATATCAAATATTTTTGATTTGATTGGTCAAAAAATGTAGACACTTCATCTTTAAACGCTTGCCAATATTTGATTTGAACATAAAATAAATACTAAAGTATTGATTAAAATTAACTATTTATTTTTTGAAATTAAATTTACTAAATTCCAAAATATAAATAGAAAATTTTAAATGAATAACTAGCATATTATTTTACATGTATCACTTCTCAATTGGCCAAAAATTGATATGTCTATAGTCATTAAAACTAAAAAGACAAATATATAGAATTTGTTAGTACTTATGTAGAATTAATAAAAAATATTGTGAAAATCCTATTAAAGTACAGTTTGTTGATCTCTTCATTAATCAAGACGTGTTTTTCCTAGAGAAAAAGAACATCAATTACACACACACACACACACACATATATATATATATATATCAATTATAAGTCCTAAAAGTATAAATCATGAGCTGAAGCAGTTTTTGCCCCTTCTGTGCAAGTTTGCTTCCTGCCAATTATGGAGAAAACCTAACAACATTTGAATGAGTGAATATTAATCCTATGATTTAAATTTCAGGCATTCTTTTATTATCCGAATATAATTTGATTTAATTTTTCCCTGTTACCTATATTAATTCCACTGGAATAAATGAGATTTCTTGCAGAAAATAGATCCTTTTTCAGTTTAAAGAAAAAAATGTAAAGAATGCCCAGTTTATAAATTATAATACACTGCAATGCTGCATTCATCCATCACACTGTTCACATGATCGGTACATGGAATCAACTTTACCCCACATGAATTACAAACTTGAAAATTACTAAATTATCTACCGCGCGTCCACTACTCCTTATTAATTAATTCTCTCTCAAATTTAATGAGGGATATGCACTTTGCATTCATATATTCAATTGCCTTTGAAAATTTTATAATTATAATGGTGAGTCATCTCTTAAGAATTAAATGAGATTTACAACTTAGGTACATTTTTGAAATTATAGAAAATAACTTAGGTGGACGGTTCCCCTATTTTAGTACCATCTCATGATATAGAATATTATCCGAGTAGGTATAGATTGATAAGCAAACCAATAAGTTTTCTTTATAACACCATATTTTAAAATTTTGAATTTCAGTTTAGATAATTGAGTTATAAAATATATGAACTTCATTTTCTATTTGTCCTTCCTAATTAAGTTTATATAAAGTTTATATAATTAAATATCGTATTGACTGAATTTGGGGATTTAGTTAGAAAATGATTTAATATGAAAAGGAAATTAAACAATATATTGAATTTATTTCTGTTAGAAAAGAGACATTATATCCTTCTCTAGTAGCATATATATGTATGTCTCTCCAGTCAAAAAATAAAAAATAAAAAATATTTGGTTGATCAATCAATTAAATGAGAAGTTCCGTCACTAATCTGATTGAATTTAGATTTATGATCATGGGTTTTAATTAGATGAAAACGAAATTGACGATTATTTATCTGGTATTAAAAGGGACATTTATCATTTATCCCTCTCTAGTAATAATATTCAATTTCCAGTTAATTTTTTTGCCAAAACAAATAATTTTACCTCTTCAAAAAGTGTTTTACTAGTTAGTTAGGGTTCCATTCTCTTTTACATGGTGGAAAACCCTTAATTCAAATAAAATTAGGTAGGATTACAAATATAATTATTGTGGTATTTCATATTTCAGTAATTAACTTACCAATAATATATTTATTTCCATCTCCAAATTAAATAAGATTTTATACGTGTGATTCAGTATGTGTTTAAAGGACAAGCCTAGGAATTTAGAGACGGTGGCTATGTAAATGCACATATTTCATGTATACATGTCGTGTCCCCAGATCTGCAGACGGAGATTAAAACTACTTGTGCAAACACATAATTATTTTTTATGGTCTCTAATTAATCATCCATTTAGCTTATAATAGTGAGGGTGGTACAAATAATGAATTAGCTGCTAGCTGGGTAAAATTCAATTTTTTTCATTCAAATGTTCACATTGATTGCCACGCGGTTTTGCGAGGCGGATCGGAGAGGAAAAGAAAAGAAAAGAAAAGAAAAGAAAAGAAAAAAAGAAAAAGACAGATAGAGAGAGAGAGGATAACTAAAGCAAACAGCTGACTTTTTGCAAGCAAAGGAGTAAATGCTCTTGCTGTCCGCTTTTTGACTCTTTTTGAAGATAATATATAGCCCTTTTACCCCTTCTTCTATATAGTCAGCCTAAACAGCAATTTCGGTCTTTTCTCTATATATATTCCCTCAGACAATCCCACACCCCTTCAGTTAGACTCCTGTCTCTGCATTTCTCTGTTACATACAACTGGAAATACAAAGCCATTAAAAACAACTCATACCCAGGAAAAGAGAGAAGAAAAGAAAGAAAGAAAAAGAAAAATCCAACCCAGCCTTCTCTTGAATAAACTGAAAAGTGCATCTTTGATTTGTTTCTAACTAGATTCAAATTGAAATGGAAGACCA
This sequence comes from Jacaranda mimosifolia, assembly GCA_018894105.1. Taxonomy (NCBI): domain Eukaryota; kingdom Viridiplantae; phylum Streptophyta; class Magnoliopsida; order Lamiales; family Bignoniaceae; genus Jacaranda; species Jacaranda mimosifolia. The sequence continues at coordinate 14,880,375 of CM032124.1, forward strand.
CCTTGCTGTGATAAAATTGGGGTCAAGAAAGGGCCATGGACTCCAGAAGAAGACATCATCCTGGTTTCTTACATTCAAGAACACGGTCCTGGAAATTGGAGGGCTGTTCCTACCAACACAGGTAAAAAGAAGGTTAAAACATTAAGGAATCTTTGTAGCTTTTTCTTTTTCTTTTTCCAAGTTTTGGTTAGTTACAATCATTTAAAGCTGTGTAATAAATAGTCTGCAGCTTCATCACCGTCTTCTTTGAATGCATATTAACTTTTGTTAGCTAGAATTTCTCAGTTTGTTTGAGTCCTTACTCAAATCTCCTTTCTTTTCAGGGTTGCTTAGATGCAGCAAGAGCTGCAGGCTCCGCTGGACTAATTATCTCCGTCCGGGCATCAAGCGCGGTAACTTCACTGAGCACGAGGAGAAAATGATCATCCACCTCCAAGCTCTTCTTGGCAACCGGTGTGTGTACTGTGTATATATGTTTATCTTACCATCAAACAACAAAAAACACACAGAACACACACTAAAAATGAAGCCATGCAAGATCTAAACTTTTTTCTTCTAAACTAGGGTTAGATCTACTGATAGAATTCCAGTTCTGAAAAAGGCAAGATTCTTTGAGTTTTATAGTGTATTGAGATAGATTTGAATAAGTTTACAACTTGGGTTTCCTGCAGATGGGCTGCCATAGCTTCATACCTTCCCCAGAGAACCGACAACGATATCAAGAACTATTGGAACACTCACTTGAAAAAGAAGCTGGGAAAACTTCAAGGACCGCATGATGGAAAAGGCCAAAATGGGATCAATTCATCTGATTCTAAATCAATTTCAAAGGGCCAGTGGGAAAGGAGGCTTCAAACAGACATTCATATGGCCAAACAAGCCTTGTGTGAGGCTCTCTCCCTTGACAAATCAGGCACAAATTCATCTCTTGATTCCAAGATCTTCTCTGTCCCTCAACAAACCAGGCCAACACAAACATCCACATATGCATCCAGCACTGAGAACATCGCTCGTTTGCTCCAAAACTGGATGAAGAAATCTCCTAATTCATCTCAAGCGACTGCCTCATCCGAGAGCAGTCAGAGTACTAATTCCTTCAACAACCCTTCAGCTCGGCTGAGTTCCAGCCCTAGTGAAGGGGCAATCAGCACAACATTTCTCAGCTTCAATTCTTCAAACTCGGATAATGTCTCGCAATCCTTGTCGGTGGAGGAGCAGGAAGCCAAATTTGAAGCTGCCAATTTCACACCTGAAACTGGTATTGTTCAGGATGAGAGCAAGCCCATTTTGGACACCCAGGTGCCCCTCAGTCTGCTGGAGAAATGGCTTCTTGATGATGCTGCACCACAAGGGCAGGAAGGGGATTTCATGGACATGGCCTTGGGTGAAACTGCTGATTTGTTCTGAAGAAAATTAATTAATGTGCTTCTTCAGAACAACTGGGCAGTTTTAGGCTCCTTGTGGTCAAATTTATATATATATATATATATATATCTTTTTTGGGGGATTTTAGGCTCTGGACTGATCGTTTTAACTCCAATGACGACAGAAAGATGATTGCTTCCTTTGTGTTTGGGAGAGCAGAAAGTGTAAATTACTTGTAGTCTTAAAGAGTCTATTTGCACATGTGCTGGATAGGAATAAGCTCCTCTTTTCTTATCTTCTTGGAACAAAATGCGCCATTTGATGATGTATATTTCTGAGAAATGAGGATTAGGGTTTGACTTTCAATGCTTTGGCTTTGCCTGTGCGCGCCTGCATAGATTGCCTTTAGAATTGAAACTAATTTGTGCAAAAGTTATTCACTTTTTCTTAGAATCATATATATATATATATGTATATTCCATGTCCAATTACAAAGTTAATAGGATACGATGTTTGGAAATTTGAAAAATTTTCTGCCATTAATTTGTTTCTGCAGCAAATTAATCTTGCTAATTCTAAGTTCATAGCTGGAAAACTGATGGCCCTCAATTAATAGATTTAAATTATCTTCTTATTACATTATTAATTTACGGATGAGATAGAATTTTGATAGATTATCGTTTGACTTTTAAATCTTCTAGTGATATGCATGCAGTTATTGCAAGTGGTAGGGTTGCGCCATTAAAACTGATTAATGCGGGGAAAAAGCTAGAGTTGAACTAAGGGTGTCAATTCGGATGGGTTGGGTGGATTCAGATTGAATTGAGGTAGGGATATAATATAAAAATATCAAATTCGAATTCAACCCAACCCCAATGCTAAATCCAAAAGTCTCAATTCTAAACCGACCTACAAAAATTCGAGTTAGGTTCAGGTTGACCTGATTTTCAATCCGATCACCTAACAACCTTATAAACCTGACCCAACCCAACTTGATTTATATATTTTATTTTTATATTTATAATTCTAATATTATAATTGAGTGGAAGTTGATCTACCAATAAAATCTATATTCTACATAATCATAAATGTTTAAGAAAGTAAGAAACATAATAACTTTAAAATTTGTCATGTTCATAATTACTCTGAATGCAAAGAAGTAATAAACCACTGTTTAATAAACAATTTTGATGACAACTCTCAATACAGAATTAACTATTAAATAGTAAAAATTAAAGTTCAAAGACAAAAGCATCAAATTAAAGTCCAAAGATAATTTTGACGACAACTATCAAATTCGAAATTTTCTTTGCACCAATAGCTAGCTTCCTCCATTAATTCATAGCCCAAAACTCTACAAAGAAATCTTATTTTGATGTGTATTGAAGATTTTAAGAATTTCGGATATAAAATCTTTCTTGGTTTAGATTATAATTTTTTAAATTTATATTTTATTTTTAATTAGCCCAATTATTTTCAGGTTCGATCGGGTTGGGTTAGGTTTATTGAGTTATTGATTCACTTGCTTGTTGTTTTTAGATTTTGCGGGTTGACCCGAAACTAACCCAACGTTAATTATTTTTTCTCGGGTCAGTTTCAAGTCCGACCCAAACCCAAAAGCATCAAATCCAAACTTGATATTTTTCAGGTGGATTATTATCCGTTGGGTTTGATTTTGATACCCTTAAGTTGGACAATTTCTTAGAGAGTTATACATTTTTCATTTTTATTTATAGGCATACATCACGCTAAGAATTTATTAAAATTTGAACTTCGATACTCACACATACAAATGTGATAACAATGTCAACAGGTCAATTAACCATTTGATACTAGAGAGTTATACATTTATGCCTCTTTCATTTTCCAATTAAATTGCACCATATAACTAAGAAAAAATTGCACCGTTTTTACTTCCCTGAACAATTTATTCTGGGAAGCTAATAACTAGTTAAGACAAATTTACTGATCTTTACCATTTTAGCAATCGTTCACTGGTCATGATCGAAATTTTTTATATAAATAAAATATGAAAATACCAAATAATATATCACGACAAAAATCAGCCCGATATAAGTCATATATATTGTTAACGTGGTTTAATTCTTTTAGAGTACCTACTGGATATAAGATTTTCTTCAATTATTATGGTCTATGCATGTTGTGCCCACAAAAAAAAAAAAAAAAAAAAAGGGGGGGGGGGGGGGGGGGGGGAGGAAGAAAAGAAAAGAAAAAAAAACGAGAAATTAAAGAAAAAGGTAAAATCCTTTACCAACACTGGCTGCTCTCCTTCGGTGCTTTTCAATTACCAATAAATTATGTGTACTCAACATTCAATGAGGTATCTTTTATTGCCTATAAATACTCTTGCAAAAACACGTACGTCCCGCCCCTTTTCCAATTCGACAGTCTCTCGGATTTGTTACATATTTCATATATTTCTATCACTCTATGTGAATGTTTAATGCTCCTAGTACTTTAATTCAGTCTCAGTAATTACATACTAAAATTTGTCACGAAATTAATAGGTTATCATATGTGATTTAAAGTAAAGAAAAATACTCTTTGATAAGGAGTAAAATAATTCGTCCTTAAGGTTACAAGTCACAAGATTAGGTCCTCATATATTTGTATTTTGGGATTTTAAATGAAAAGAAATATAAAAATATGGTATAATTTATAACTTAGATTATAATTGATCCAATGTAGCATTAGCCATTAAGCAAACATAATCCATGCCACATAATTTAAAAGGAAAAGAAAAATATTTTTAATCTCTTAAGTCAGGCCTAATCAACTTTTTCTTCTTTCGATATTCTTTATGAATTAAGCATATTTAATTTATGTGTAACACACGTGGCCAATGCGTAACTATAAGTGATGGGAAAAGTCACTATAAGAAAAATAAAAATCAATTATAAAATATATCGTAAGTGATAATATTAATGTAAAAATTGGTCCTACTGATTGTAATATATTAAATGACATTTTTTTTATCACCATAATAATTTTAAAAATTTAATAGCGACAAGAATAGTGTTTAACAATATAGTAACAATGAAAATCTCGACACACGTTATAGTCTAGATTGTTACTATACATGTGTTATTAATTAATTATCAATAGAGACAACATAAAATATGAGTTCCTTGGATAAAATAAAAATTACTATCACTTAAAAGTATTATTACTAATAAAATAAAAGTTATTGTTATTTAATATATGTCATTAGAGATAATTTTACTTATCTTTTATCATTAATATTATTTTTTCCTGTAATGAATTCAAGCTCATAACTGCAAAAAGACTAGTTAACTGCTACCGAAGAATTACTATGAAATTATTTTGACTATGGTTACAATTAAATATAGCTAGTGATTCTCCATAATAAATGTAATTTTTTAAAATAACAAGTAACAAAAATTATTAGCTATATATTACTGTAAACACTATAAATTAGTTATGCATTATCCACAAAAATTAATATATTAAAAAAAGAATAATCATCAACTACGTATAGTTGTAGTAAGGCATATATTATAATAACATTTATTTTGAATGCGATTATGGTCAATTTGTATTTAAAACTATGTATTTTTAGTGTCAATTATGAATTGATTGTAGTTGATGCTTAATTTTTTTGTGATGCATTCCCGTTTTCATCCTTTCCACAGAAAATTTCAAATTGATGAATATCAGTAACAATTTTTTTTTTTTCAGATCCTTGAGATGGTTTTGGGGCTGAAATCATGTGAGCATCGTTTAGTCCAAACTGAAGACAATCGTAAATTAATGTCATTTATTAAATTGTAAAGAGTAAAATGTATTTCCTCATGAATAATGCCAACAGTCCAGGACACATATGTACTCGGGCGGGCATTCTCTGCAGAAAGCACATTATAGGAGCATTCATGGTTGATGGTTTTCTTATAAACAAATAATTAATATTCACAATAGTGGTATCAAATTACAGAATTTAAGTGGCTCAAATTAAAAAGAATAAGAGCACATAGAGACCTCATCAATATGTCCATTTAATTTAGATGTCATATATTATTATGATGGCACATCACTATAAAATTAATTCAACACCTAAAAAGTCGGAGCCCTGTCTAATTTTCGAGCGCCAAAATAACTCCATATATAGGCCCCCCAAGGCCCCATAGGCGAACCTCTCCTACCAACCACAATTCTTGAGGAGGGATTATTATCATAAGGTTTTGAAACAATCACTACCTGTTGATGTCATTGAAATCAAACAAGGTTCATTATATATTAGTTGTTGTATCACATCGTTTATGTATGTTTAAATTATAAGTCTTTCACCATGAGTTCAATACAAAATCATAAGCGAACAATCTAAACTAAATTACGTAATTAAAGAATAACATAAAATGGAATCATTTTAATTATTAAGCCATTACTTCTTTTTTCTAATATAAGCGCTAGAGGCACTAGAGTAAGGATGGCAATTTTCGATACGACACGCTAACACGACATGAACCGACACAATATTATTGGGTTTGGATTGAGGTTATTGGGTTGGGTCAATATTGGGTTGACCCGATAAGCAACATGAAAATTGTGGTTGGTTCGGGTTGGGTTTCGGGTTACCCGATTAGGGGGTGTACAGATGAGTCGAGCCGGCTCATGAGCCCTCATGAGCGGGCTCGATTATAGCTCGACTCAAGCTCGAGTTTTTCGAGCTCTAGCTTTAACATGAGTCGAGCTCGGAGCTCATCTCTAGTTTGTTCAAAAGCTCATGAGCCGGCTCATGAGCTTTTTCCTATTTTTAAATATTTTTTATATATTAATTAAATAATTAATATATATAATAATTTACTTCTTTTTCTAATTTTAATTATTTATTATATATTAATTAATATGTATTAATAATTTACTTTTTTTCTAATTTTAAATATTTATATATATAATTAAATAATTATAATATATTAATAATTTAATAATTTATCAATAATTATAATATATTATAATTTAAATCATTATAGTAATTATTATAATTTCATATATATTTAATTTATAATAATAATTTTAATTATTTTATTAATTATTATTAAATAATTATGATATATTAATAATTTAATATTTTTATTTAATTTAAAATTTTCTGATGAGCCGGCTCGAGCTCGAGCTCGAGCTCGACTCGAGCTCAGTATTTTTGAGCTTGAGCTCGAGCTCGAGCCCTTAAGAGCAGGCTCGATGAGCTCGAGCTCAAAAAGCTGGGCTCGAGCTCGAGCTCGAGCTCGAGCCTGCAATTTTGGCAAGCTCGAGCTCAAGCTCGACTCGTTTACACCTCTAACCGATAACATAATAATTTTATCACTACTTTGATCATTATGGAGTATTTAATTGTAAACTAATCATCTTTTTGTTTATTTGTTATAGTATCTACGGAAGTGAAATTGGATGAATTGATTGAAAATATTATGACATGTCAAAATGAAAATGATGGCCCAAGTCAAGTAATTGTAGCTAATAGATCTAATATTGTTAATCTTGATATAGAGGATCTTTAGTCACTTGAGTTTTGGTAAGTGTTTTTAGTATTCTATATGAAATTTATCATTGTATAAGTATATATCATATATACTTATTCTATGATTAATACTTTTTGTACTTATTTTTTGCAGCAAACTTCAATTGATCATTGAAGATGATAGCAATGAAGAGATTTGAATGAAATTAGAAGTTGGAATAAGCTATGTTTTTTGCATTTTTAAGTAATGTCTTGTTATTTTGAACAACTTAATTCTAGATTGATTTGTAAGAATTAATGGTTATTATTTACTACGTAAATCTTGACTACTTAGTGATGTTGGGATGATTATTGATCATTAAGTGGGATGAAATATATTTCTTTGTCGGAATTCAACTTCATTGTTGTTAAAATAAGTTGTGCAAACTTTTGGTTTAGCATTGAAATTTGTATGTTAATGATGTTGTAGAGGAAGTTAAATGAAGTCCAATTATCAAATTGTTCTATGGTACAAAAGTTGGGCGGCCAGAGTATAATGTTGACTTTTTCTAAATTTTTGTATAAGTTGATTTTTTTTATAAAGATTCTAGTTGAACATAAAATGTGTAGTTTTTTTTAGATGGAATTATTAATGAAAAATAATCATATGTTGAAATGGGTTAGGTTCGGGTTGACACGAAAACTTTCAAGTTGGGTTCGAGTTGAGGTCTTATTGGGTTGAGTACTTTTTTGGGTTGGGTTCGGGTTGAGCAAAATTTTGTGAAATCCAAATGTTAATCCGACATGAAACAACCCAACACGACACAATTGCCACCCCTACACTAGAGGCCAAAGATGGTTATTTCGGCATTGGAGGGCAAAATGGAGATTGCAACATGCAAATGGGACCTATCACAAGAACACAAGCAAAGAGGTTGAAAGATGGCTTTGCAAATTTGGCTAAGTTATTTATTGAAGAAATGTATCAAGAATGGGGCTAAGGAAAGAATAACATGTCAATAAACTAAAAGAATGAAGTTGGACAGCCCATCATCTTGTGCTTGGTGTATAAGGCTTGAAAAGGCCCAAGAAGGCCAAAAGAAGCCCCAAACATGTGGGAATCATGGAGAAAAGAAGAAGTTGTGACCAAGTAAAACTCTTATTCCTAATTGAATTTGGGCTTGGATTATTATCTGTAGGCTTAGTTTATATCTTATTTTGATTAGGGCTTGTAAGGAGAGTATATATAATCTCTTAAAAACGTGTATGACAGATTTTTTTTATGAATATTGACTTATTTTTTGCATTTTTCTCTCAAGAAAAACTATGATGTTGCTTGTTGTATTAAGAAATTGAATAGGTTTTTTCAAGGTACTAAATTCCTTCTAGTGTTTATTCAAATTCTAATTCTTATTACCAATTATTTGCTTTTCTAGGATCAAGTATCTTAGGGGTTCAATAGGGAGGATTTTTCTTCTAGGGTTTGTTCAATATCAAATTGTGTGTTTGGGTTTCGGGATCATTATATCCTTGGGGTTTCACATCATTTGGTATCAGAGCCAACTTGAGATAAATTCTTATTTATCTTGTTCTTGGGGTTTCCGGAGAAAAAAAAAGAAAAAAATGAAAAAAAAAAAAGAAAGTCTGATCGTGAAATTGACTGGGTTTGGTGATTTTTTGCAATATGTTGCATATTCTTGTCTTGGAGGAAAGCCAATTGAACATAGAAAATTGATTTGCAGAATATAAAACCTAGATTGCTCTAAACCTAGATTGCTGGCTAATTTTGAGAAATTAAAGTTAGGGTTCTTGAGTGATTCAATTTGGGGGGTTTTTGACCCAGGCTTTCAATTTCTAAAATTGCCATTGCGATTAGCGAAATTGGCTATTTTAGTTGCGTTTGGAGTTGATTGTACATCAATTGGGTTAGAATTGTGTCATAATCGGCCTTCCATTGGTATTGAACCGAATTCTTTGCATATTTTGCTGTTTTGTGTGTTTTTATTCACTCTTTGTGTTTTCTTTGTCTTTGTTTTAGACAAATTTGCATATGTTCATATTAGATAAGTAATATATTGTATTCTTGTTACTTAGTTGCAATAAAAGATCATATATTTACTACATTCTTTCTCGTGTGTCATCACATCATTTTCCTTACTGGGTCACATTACTTTGCCTCTAGACTTTGTGCTTTTCTTTCTTTGGTTATGTTTTTCATTGTTACTCCCATATAAATATTACTTGTGAATTTGCTTTGAATTTGAATAGTTTGATTTCTTAAGGGGCAACATTCATCATGAGTCAACAGAGGGTAAAAGGCATAAAAAGACGAGCTCATAAAGAGGGAAAAAGCTAGAAATGAGTGCAAAACACGAGGGTTCACATCTACTTGAGTGAAACACATGAGGAGTGTTTTTGTGAGGCTGTTTTGTTAACACTTCTTGTAGGTTTTTTTTTTTTTTTTTTAAATTAGTACTATTCTTCCAAGGAGGTGAGGGTATGAAACCCTCTGATGAGAAGCTAGATATGACACCATATAAAAAGGTGATGTATATGGCATTTACTAGTCAATTTTAGAAGTTGAATAGTAGGCTTGGTGAGGATGGATGAGTGGAGAAAATGATGTGGCATAAATAGTTTATGGGAATGGTAGACAAAATAGGCAAGTCTAGATGGGTTTATCAAGAGATGCTTGAGGGATGCGTCTGATGATAGTATTTCGGTTAAAATAGAGGGGAAAGCTAGATCAAACCTAGGAGGGACATCAATTTAAATGCCATCAAGATGAAAATTCCATCATTTAAAGTAGAAATAATGCTGAAGCATACTTGGAGTGGAGAGAAAGGGGGTGGAGTTGATCTTGATTGACATAACTACTCTGAAGAGAAGAAAGTAAGGCTAGCAGCAGTTGAATTCACTGACTATGTAATAGTTTGGTGAGGATCAATTAGTGCAGTATAGGAGGAGAAAGTGTGAGACTTATTTTGGGTAGATTATGAAGGCATTATGAATAAAAGATTTGTTCCATGTTACTATTACATGGAGATCCACCAAAACTGCAAAGACCCATGTTAAGGGTCTAAGTTAGGCTAGGACTACTATAAGGAGATAGAGATGTTGATGATTAAGGCCAACATAGAGGAGGATACAGAAGTGACAATGGCTAGATTTATTAGTGGTTTGAATAGAGGAAATTGCTGATATTGTGACCCTACAACATTATGTAGAGATGGAGGGATTTGGTGAGTATGGCTATGAATGTGAGAAACAACAAAAACAAAGAGGGGTAGCCAAGATGATTTCAAATTCCAACTCAAAATGGGGTTCTAAATAGCAGAAAAATATAATGAAAAGAAGAGAAATAGGGGGCATAAGTTCCAAGGAAAGAGGGCTTGATGCATCAAGGAATATGGATAAGAAATCCATTCACAAAATGATACTTCTAATTCTTCTTCTCTACTACTACTTCCAATATAAGGATATTAAGTGCTTTAAATGTCAAGGTTTGGGTCGTTATGGCATCTAAAAGTACAAACAAAAGAACTATGATTCTTATGGGTAATGAAATCATATCTGAGTCTCATGATGATAATTAGTCTGAATGGGTAGTGATAATGATATGCCACCTTTAGAGGATGTTACTAATGATGAAGATAATGTTGAATATGTTATTCATGGTGAATCTCTTGTTACTAGGCGTGCATTGAACTTGAATGTTAATGAGGAGAGCTTAGAACAAAGAGAAAATATGTTTCACACTAGATGCTTGATAGGTAGTAAGCTATGTAGCTTAATAATTAATGGGGGTAGTTGTGCTAATGTTGCTAGTGCGACTTTAGTTGAGAAATTGAGGCTGAAGTGTGATAAACACCTTAATCTATATAGGCTACAATGGTTGAATAATAGTGGAGAGGTGAAAGTTACTAGGTAGGTTGTGGTAGTTTTTACTATTGGGAGATATAATAATGAGGTAGTTTGTGATGTAGTACCCATACAGGTTGGCCATATGTTGTTAGGTAAGCTATGGCAATTTGACAGACATGTAATGCATGATGGGTACAAAAATAGATATTCCTTTGAGCATGATGGACAGAAAGTCACTTTTGCACTTCTATCACCCAAGTAAGTTTACATTGACCAGTTAAGCTTCAACAATCTTCTTGCAGGAGTTTGGGTAGTGAGGTTAAAAGGAATAATGAGAGAAAATAGGCCATGATGAAGAAAAAGAATAAAGATAAAAGCCTAATGGTAAGTGACTACACAAGTGCAAACAAGAAAGAGGGATCTGCAGCAGAGAAGAAGTTAGTGAGTGAAAAGAAAGAAAATAATGAGAAAAGTGAAGGGAGTGAAAAGTAAGAGTTAGTGGAGAGTGAAAGTTGAGAAAAAGCAATGTTTCTATGCAAAAGAGAGATTTAAAGAATTTTTTTCTAGGTAAGAGAGCTTTGATAGTGGTTAAGTATAGGGAGGGTTTTATTATCTGAAAACTGACTTTAACCCCAATTTGCTTAGTGTTTTTATCTCTTTATTGTATGAGTTTGATGAGGTATTCCCTAAATGAGATGCCCACGAGTTTTACCACCATTAAGAAGAATTGAGCATCAAATCGACTTTGTAACTGGATCTCAAATCCTAATTGACCAGCCTATAGATGTAATCCTGAGGAGACAAAGGAGTTTCAATGGCAAGTGGAGGAGTTGCTGGCAAAAGGGCATGTGAGGGAGAACATAAGTCTGTGTATTACACTTGTGCTATTGGTTCCAAAGAAGAATGAAGCTTGGCGGATGTGCATAGATAGTAGAGCAGTCGGCAAATTACAGTTAAGTGTCGCTATGCTATTCCTTAGGTTAGATGATATGCTTTGAAGAATTACATGGTGTATGATTTTCACTGAGATTCATTTGAAAAGTGATTATCATCAAATAAGGATGAAAATTGGGGATGAGTGGAAAACTGCATTTTAAAACAAAATATGGTTTATATGATCGGTTGGTTATGCCATTTGGTTGACTAATGTACTTAGTACTTTATGAGATTGACAAACCATATATTGCGTGACTTTTG